>JAIOJX010000031.1:79203906-80494742 GCA_022376925.1 Tragulus kanchil
AATAATAAGGCAGGGCTTCCCTGGTGGTCCAGTGGGTAAAGAGTCTGTCTTGCCGTGCAAGGGACACCGGTTCGATCCCTGGCCTGGGAAGATCCCACGTGCCATGGAGCAGCTGAATCTGTGTGTCCAATTAGGAGCCAGTACTCTGGAGTGCATGTACCCAGAGCCAGTGCTCTGCAGTGAGAGAGACCACTGCAATGGGAGGCCCACACATGCCAAAGAATAAAAATATGGATGAAAATAAATATAAAAAAAGAGGCATGATGGGAAAAAAAATTAAAGGAAAAATAGATAAGGCATAATTAAGTTAAACCTAGCAGAGGAATAATATCAAATATATAAAGGCAACTGCTTTGTCTACTCTGCCATTCATTAAAAAGAAAAGATCTAATACTATCCCTTTTAAGAGTGATTTACAGAATCTGGGATAAAAGAAGTATTCCCAGATGTTTTTAGAACAATACATCTTCTTGGCATTTCATTCTAGAGGAAATGTTACAAACTGATTAAACTAGGAATTTTCTTAGAACCAATGAAGAATCATGTTCATTTGAAAAAGGAAAGAGAGAAAGATGTCCTTTCAAATAATAGAACACTTAGCATAATGCCTAAGATACACTATATTTTTATCCTACAACACCATCAATTATAAGATACATTATGTTTTACTGAGAAAGAGAAAACACTGCCAATATAAATTATGTGGTGCTGTTGATAGTAAAAAATGTCCTGATTAAAATGAGAGATGAGGGGTATACATCTTAGAATCAGTAAAATACGATGGTAGGTGCTCAGTAAATATTTAAAGGATAGGTGGATGGATGGATCATGTCTTGGTTTGAGCTGTTATAACAAAAATACCATATACTTGGTGGGTTATAAATAAAGAAAATTTATTTTCTCATAGTTTTGAAGGCTAGAAGTCTGAGATCAGAGTGCCACAATGGTTGAGTGAGGGCTCTCTTACAATTTTTAGGCTTCTCCTTATATCCCTACATGGCAGAAGGGGCTAGCTAACTCTCTGGGGTCTTTTTCAAGGGCACTAATCCCATTCATGCCTCTGCCAGTCACCTCTCAGAAACTTCACTTCCTAATACCATCATCTTGGTTATTAGGTTTTCAACATATGAATTTGGAGAGCACACAAATATGGATTTGGGGGGAACACAAGTATACAGACCACAGGAGATGGATAGATGGATAGATGGACACTTGACTCTTTTGAGAGCAAAAGTGGAGGTTGGATAATTATTAGAAAAAAAAAAAGAATGCAGGTTGGGGCTTCCCCTGGTGGTCCAGTGGGTAAGGACACCACCTTGCAGTGCAAGGGGCGCCGGTTCGATCCCTGGCTTGGGAAGATCCCACGTGCCGTGGAGCGGCTGGACCGATGTGTCCAATTACCAAGCCGGACCCCTGGAGTGCATGCGCCCAGAGCCGGTGCTCTGCAGCGACAGAGGCCACTGAGATGGGAGGCCCACAGGAGCCAAAGAACAAAGACGGACTAGCATAGAGAGATGAAAGACCAATAGAAGTGGCCCGCCTGCTCCCCTCCCTCCCCAACCCGACCCCCACCCAAAATAAAAATAAATAAATACAAAAAAAAAAAAAATGCAGGTTGGCCCGTGCATAGCCATTGAAGTAGCTTGCATGATACTTTCACAAAGTGTTTAGTAAATGTTTATGCAATTGAAACAACACTATTAAAAGTACGTGAACTCAGTCATCTGACTCTTTGTGACCCTATGGGACTGTAGCCAGCCAGGCTTCTCTGTCCATGGCATTTTCCAGGCAAGAAGACAGGAGTGGGTTGCCACTTTCTCCTCCAGGGAATCTCCCCAACCCAGAAATCAAACCTGCATCTCCTGCATTAGGAGGCAAATTTTTTTTACCACTGAGCTACCTGGGAAGCCCATTATTAAAGGCAGATTAATGTAAAGAGAAGGAAAGGAGAACTGAGATGCCAAGTAAGCCTGAAAAGTGGAAGGAGAAATTAGAGAGGGCCTCAGTTCTCAGTCATCATGGGCCCATTATATTGAAGGATGGGGAAAACTCCAGGATTCTTATTTGCTTCTGGGGAATTGATTATTCTCTTTTAATAGTTCAAATCTAGTTTCCCAGAGTATACTTTTTGCCAGAACTCTCTGATGTCAAATATTTGAGCTAAAATTCTGAAACTGGACTTTGAAAATGATTTCATAAAATCAGAATGCTACAGAGGGAAGGGACCATAAAGATTAAAGTTCAGTCCCTTTGTTTTAGAGATTGGCAAATTTATTCTTTCATCCATGAACTTATTCATTCATTTCAGAAATATTTTCTGAGTGCCTAACATGTAGTAGACTTCCTGGTAGCTCAGATGGTAAAGAATTTGCCTGCAACGTGGGAGGACCAGGTTCAGTCCCTGGGTTGGGAAGACACCCTGGAGAAGGAAATGGCAACCCATTCCAGTATTCTTGCCTGGAGAATTCCATGCACAGAAGAGTTTGGTGGGCTACAGTCCATGGGGTTGCAAAGAGCTGGACAATGACTGAGTGACTAACACTTTCACTTTTGCACTTAACATACAGTAGACACTCTGCTAGGTATGGAGGAGTCATCATTTGGGGAAACAGAAAATTAAGCAGACAATTAAATCAATGGATGTATGTCATAATAGTGAAAGACAGAGTGCCCAAGAGCACAAAGAAGGAGAGCATGAATGAGGAATCTAGGCCGGAGATACTGTGACTTGCACACATTATAGTTATTGACAAATATGTTTGGGTCTTGACTCAGTAGGGATTTTCATAAGAAATACTTTTTTCAAAATTTTTATTTTACTTTTTACTTTTACAGAGTTTTGTTGTTTACAGATATGAAGAAATACTTTTTTAATACTGATGTTCTTTGATAAATGTGATTAGTAAATCATACACTTGATCATGCATTTGATTTACTTACCATTACATAATTGGTATAATAAAGCATACCTTGCTACAATTCTCTCCTATCCAATTGACACCAATGTTATTCCAGACATTTTAGACAGCACTTGTTTCAAGACCATGGTTTCTTTTTTAACCAAATAAAAGTCCTTAGCCTGTTTATAATATGTCCCCATCACATTTTAGCAAGTCTTAGCTTTAAGATGTTCTATTTCAACCATACTGAAGTAACCGCTGTTTCTCAGACACACCTTGGACACTCCCACCTGCGTCCTTTGCTTATGTTGTTCCCTTAGCCTCTGATGCCCTGTGTGTTGTGAATCTTCTTCATCTTTTGCGTGACCTTGATCATTTAAGCCCTCCTTCTTTAAACCATGAAGGCGGCGTGCCAAGTGAATGGGAATTGAATTCAGGTTGCTGGCAGGATGCCAGTGCCGGCTGCATGACTCCGAGTGTCACTAAAATAGCTTGGATATTAGTAATACCTTCCTTACAGTGCTGTTTTGAAGATTAAATAATAAAAGTTTATAGACTACTTAAGAGAACTGGGCACAATTTCTGTTATTCTAAACCTCTCTAATTCTCTTTTTTTTAGTGTTCCTTTTATCCCACCTTTCACCTATTGTCATTGCTATTTATATCTCCTCCTTTTTCGCAGCAATATTATTACCAGTATGGGAGAATTCCATGCACAGAAGAGTTTGGTGGGCTACAGTCCATGGGGTTGCAAAGAGCTGGACAATGACTGAGTGACTAACACTTTCACTTTTGCACTTAACATACAGTAGACACTCTGCTAGGTATGGAGGAGTCATCATTTGGGGAAACAGAAAATTAAGCAGACAATTAAATCAATGGATGTATGTCATAATAGTGAAAGACAGAGTGCCCAAGAGCACAAAGAAGGAGAGCATGAATGAGGAATCTAGGCCGGAGATACTGTGACTTGCACACATTATAGTTATTGACAAATATGTTTGGGTCTTGACTCAGTAGGGATTTTCATAAGAAATACTTTTTTCAAAATTTTTATTTTACTTTTTACTTTTACAGAGTTTTGTTGTTTACAGATATGAAGAAATACTTTTTTAATACTGATGTTCTTTGATAAATGTGATTAGTAAATCATACACTTGATCATGCATTTGATTTACTTACCATTACATAATTGGTATAATAAAGCATACCTTGCTACAATTCTCTCCTATCCAATTGACACCAATGTTATTCCAGACATTTTAGACAGCACTTGTTTCAAGACCATGGTTTCTTTTTTAACCAAATAAAAGTCCTTAGCCTGTTTATAATATGTCCCCATCACATTTTAGCAAGTCTTAGCTTTAAGATGTTCTATTTCAACCATACTGAAGTAACCGCTGTTTCTCAGACACACCTTGGACACTCCCACCTGCGTCCTTTGCTTATGTTGTTCCCTTAGCCTCTGATGCCCTGTGTGTTGTGAATCTTCTTCATCTTTTGCGTGACCTTGATCATTTAAGCCCTCCTTCTTTAAACCATGAAGGCGGCGTGCCAAGTGAATGGGAATTGAATTCAGGTTGCTGGCAGGATGCCAGTGCCGGCTGCATGACTCCGAGTGTCACTAAAATAGCTTGGATATTAGTAATACCTTCCTTACAGTGCTGTTTTGAAGATTAAATAATAAAAAGTTTATAGACTACTTAAGAGAACTGGGCACAATTTCTGTTATTCTAAACCTCTCTAATTCTCTTTTTTTTAGTGTTCCTTTTATCCCACCTTTCACCTATTGTCATTGCTATTTATATCTCCTCCTTTTTCGCAGCAATATTATTAAGAAGCAAAGTAGGCATAGTGGGTTTTGTTCATCTATGAATCACCTATAATACCTAACATACTAACATATGTATGACAGATGTCAATCAAGTTCTTAGAAGGGTAAGTGAAGAACAGAAGAGTGGATGAATGAATGGATGTGATGAAGTCCGGGATGGTGGCATTTGTATTTACATATATCCATAAGGCAGATCAACTTTAGCAACAAGTGTGTGGTTCTCAAATAAATAAAACAATTACATACATTTCTTCCTTAAATATTCTCTTCTCTTTGGGAAGGGGGAGATTCTTATGCATCAACCTAGTCCAGGGTTTTTAATAAGACACTTTGGAGAATGTCTTCATTTCTCATTCCTGGGTTTATTTCTTTTAAGTCTCTCTGAGGTCTCTGAAGAGAACTTAGGGCAGGTCAGGAGGAGGCCTGAAGAATGAGGCAGCAAGAGACAGGTCAGCTCCCATGCTTTCTAGAGAGAGCATTTCATCTAGTGTTATGACAGAGAGAATCGGAAGCTTTGGCTGGCCCCTTTTGATTTTATTTAGAAAGAATTTGTCTGAGGTCCACTTCTTCAGAAAGACCTGGTCCCTAGCAGGCAGGCAGCTGTGTCTGGTCTTATTCCCTCTACCCCGTAAACATTAGGATGCAGTATATCCAATTCTGCCAGTTACACAAACTGTCTTATACAGTAAGTCTATACTGCCAACATACAACTGTAGTTTCTTTTTTAAATAATGGAGTATTTAGGCCTACAGCTGGGATTTATCTCTCCTCCACAAAGCAACATGCCCATCATGCCTTTCTAAATGTGCAAATCAAGCCCTCGCATTCTAAAATTATATATGTGAAATGTATATATTTATCTCCCATTCTTTAGGTTCATGATTGAAATAGCATTTAGGAGTAATGCCTTGAACAAAGTGGGCATTTCACAGATATTTTTTAATGCATGTCGAATGAAATAAAATTTAGTTCAAAAGCTTTATAGAATATGTTCATGACTGTCAATAATACTGTTCCTTTTTTCTCCAGAAAGCATTATACTACTTCTTAAAGGCAGCAAAAGCTGGGAGTGCAAATGCTATGGCATTTATAGGAAAGGTACAAGCTTCATCTTGATCAATATTTTTCATTTCTTAAAACCTAATAGCACCAGCTAAGTGAACCAGTGTAGGATAATAGGGCTACACACCTCTTTCATGGAAGCAGCTATGTGGGCATTCAGCTACAAACTGAGGACAGTATTCTTGAGATTATGGTTTGGGAAGAAGCCCCATACAATAGTGGTCTTTATGTGGGGCAGCAAAAGCTGTCTTTTTTTTTTTTTTTTTCAAATTTTGTATTTTATATTGGGGTTTAGCTGATTTAAGAATGTTGTAGTAGTTCCAAGTGTACAATAGAGGGATTCAGCCACACATATATATGTATCCATATATATATTCCCAAACTCCCCTCCCATTCAGGCTGCCACATAACATTGAGCAGAGTTCCCTGTGCTATACAGTAGCACCTTGTTGGTTATCCATTTTAAATATAGCAGTGTGTACAGGTCAGTCTCAAACTCCCTACCTATCTCTTCCCCCAAAACAATCTTGACAGTGCCTGTGGCCCGGGACTCCTGTGGCTCAGAGCCCCTCCCATGAGCCCTTGGCATGTAACATGAGATCTGGTCTAATTGTACAACAAAGACTGGGACTGGCCTCAACCCGAGTGCCTCTTTCTTCCATCTCTGGAATGAGAACCAGCTCCAGATTGACCAAAGATTCAGCTCCTCCCTGACTCACCAGAGGAGCCTTTGTGGAAGATTCCTCTAGGGAGGCATCTTCTCTCCTTCAGAGACCGCTCAGTTCCCCCGTGTCCTGCCCTTGGCTCCCCGCAGCCAGTCTGTATCAGTAACCATGGGAAGTGCTATATACAGTAAATTTAGATGCAAGGAAACATGAAGAAAACATCAGTAGGATCCTTTTTTTCCCCTTGGGCAAGAGCATTCTAGAATGTATGCACTAGATTGGATCCTTAGCTTTTCCTTTCATTAAAATTGAGGTGAAATTCAAATTAACCACTTTAAAGTGTGTTCTTCAGGGGCATTTACTACATTCACTGTGTGCATCACATCTAATTTGTTCTAAAACATTTTCATCGCCCTCAAATCCTTTAGTTTTTACGTCTTTTTATTTTTTTATAGATGTATTTAGAAGGGAATGCTGCAGCACCACAAAATAATGCTACTGCTTTAAAATATTTTTCTATGGCTGCTAATAAGGTATGTACTCAGCCCATTTTCCATAGACACGTAAAAACACTTGCCTTTATTACATGCAGAGTGGGGCTGAAGAGTTACCTACAAAACCCCATGCCAGATCAACAGGCCTGGGAGTTTAGGGTCCTAGTGAAGAAGAATGTCATTGACAATAAAATTATGGGGCTAGGGTAGGCGGAGACACATCTAACCTTCTGGGTAAATGGAAGATGGCAGTGCCTTGTGCTATCGTACCTGGACGCCAGACAGAAGCTCAGCTTCCCCTCCACCATGTAGTAGTTGAGGCAGCCTAGCTCAGGAAACAAAAAGATGAGAACAGAAGGGAAAACTCAATCACTGCAGTAAGTTGCATACAAAGACAACCAAGAAATCCCCAGTCTTCTTTCCTCTGATCTTACCCAAAGGCTCTGATTCAGGTTCGAGAAGGAAATGTCAACCCACTCCAGTATTCTTGCCTGGAGAACCCCATGGACAGAGCCTAGCAGGCTACAGTCCATGGGTCAAAAAAGTGGGACATGACTTAGTGACTAAACCACCACTGGCTCAGGCAGAAGGTTGTCAGGCAGCCAGACAAGTTTGAGAGTATGGCTCTGGAGACAGAATTCCTTGTTTGAAGGCCAGTCCTTCAGCTTACTAGCTGTGTGATCATGGACAAGTTACTTAACTTTTCTGTGCCTCAACCCCCCTGTCTATAAAATGAGAATATAAGAAAACTCATATTGTTGTTGTCAGGATTTAGTAACTGAATTGTTATGTGTCTCATATTGTACAGCACTTGAAGCAGTGCCTGGCATGTAGTTCGTGCTGTGTGTCAGCAGTTATCTTTCGAAGTCTGGGGCCAGTTAAATACAGTGAATATCAAAGCATATCCAAGCAGAATAGGTTGGATCTGGGAGGAAATATAGAAATTGTGTAGTATGACTCCTGACATTGAAGTTCCTGTCTTGGTTCCTAAACTCAGTGAGGCTAAATCTGTCAGGTGAAATTTAGCAGACTATCCTGAACCCCTTCAGTGCATGAAGAACATCTTCATGGCAACACCCACCACCACCCTAATGTTCAAGAGCAGCCTTGATAAACTTTCTAGGAACATTTCTGCAGCACCACAAAATAATGCTACTGCTTTAAAATATTTTTCTATGGCTGCTAATAAGGTATGTACTCAGCCCATTTTCCATAGACACGTAAAAACACTTGCCTTTATTACATGCAGAGTGGGGCTGAAGAGTTACCTACAAAACCCCATGCCAGATCAACAGGCCTGGGAGTTTAGGGTCCTAGTGAAGAAGAATGTCATTGACAATAAAATTATGGGGCTAGGGTAGGCGGAGACACATCTAACCTTCTGGGTAAATGGAAGATGGCAGTGCCTTGTGCTATCGTACCTGGACGCCAGACAGAAGCTCAGCTTCCCCTCCACCATGTAGTAGTTGAGGCAGCCTAGCTCAGGAAACAAAAAGATGAGAACAGAAGGGAAAACTCAATCACTGCAGTAAGTTGCATACAAAGACAACCAAGAAATCCCCAGTCTTCTTTCCTCTGATCTTACCCAAAGGCTCTGATTCAGGTTCGAGAAGGAAATGTCAACCCACTCCAGTATTTCTGCCTGAGAACCCCATGGACAGAGCCTAGCAGGCTACAGTCCATGGGTCAAAAAAGTGGGACATGACTTAGTGACTAAACCACCACTGGCTCAGGCAGAAGGTTGTCAGGCAGCCAGACAAGTTTGAGAGTATGGCTCTGGAGACAGAATTCCTTGTTTGAAGGCCAGTCCTTCAGCTTACTAGCTGTGTGATCATGGACAAGTTACTTAACTTTTCTGTGCCTCAACCCCCCTGTCTATAAAATGAGAATATAAGAAAACTCATATTGTTGTTGTCAGGATTTAGTAACTGAATTGTTATGTGTCTCATATTGTACAGCACTTGAAGCAGTGCCTGGCATGTAGTTCGTGCTGTGTGTCAGCAGTTATCTTTCGAAGTCTGGGGCCAGTTAAATACAGTGAATATCAAAGCATATCCAAGCAGAATAGGTTGGATCTGGGAGGAAATATAGAAATTGTGTAGTATGACTCCTGACATTGAAGTTCCTGTCTTGGTTCCTAAACTCAGTGAGGCTAAATCTGTCAGGTGAAATTTAGCAGACTATCCTGAACCCCTTCAGTGCATGAAGAACATCTTCATGGCAACACCCACCACCACCCTAATGTTCAAGAGCAGCCTTGATAAACTTTCTATCCCTGTGCTGTAGGCAGCATTTTGCTGTCTTACACTGTCTTCCTGTAGCACTAGCAGTAGAGATGTGCTCAAATGGGGAATATTTTCAACTGTTCTTGGTTTTTAAAAGCCCACACGCTGCTTTAGGAGCCTATTTATAAACGACTAGCACCTCGGAACTGCCGCTATTGTGGTGTAAATTACTGAGAAGGCTGGTATTCGGCTCCTCTCCCTTGTAATTTATATGAAATTGTTGCTCAGCAAGACAGTCATCCAGAATACCATTAGATTAGGATGACAGGGAGAGCAGACTGAAAAAGAGGTGGGATAGCATAGCAGAGGAAGATCTCTTGTATCCAGGCAAATAATGCTGATTTGTCAGTGCCAGGGAACAATGGCAGGGAGCTGAGTATGGAAATTTAACTCAGCCCCCCAAACTATTCAGGGCTGTGTAACCAGTTGTGATCTGAGCTACTCATATTCCAAACCTGAGCTGCCTTCCTTTATGGAGGAAACCTAACATTGTATTTAAGGTCATTATTCTGAATGACATCAGGTAAATGTGGCTATGCTGTCCTTTATCATCTCCAGGACAATTTATTAGATCACTCACTTGGGGTCACTATCAAAGTATACAGTTTCTGTCTCCCACTCTTGCACACTCATCATGTTCTCCTTCTTAAATGTATTATTTATTTTTGGCTGTGCTGGGTCTTCGTTGCTGTGCAGGCTTTTCTCTAGATGCAGTGATCAGGGGCTACTCTGTAGTTGCAGTGCCTGAGCTTCTCATTGCAGTGGCTATCTGTTGTGGAGCACTGGGGCCAGTTAAATACAGTGAATATCAAAGCATATCCAAGCAGAATAGGTTGGATCTGGGAGGAAATATAGAAATTGTGTAGTATGACTCCTGACATTGAAGTTCCTGTCTTGGTTCCTAAACTCAGTGAGGCTAAATCTGTCAGGTGAAATTTAGCAGACTATCCTGAACCCCTTCAGTGCATGAAGAACATCTTCATGGCAACACCCACCACCACCCTAATGTTCAAGAGCAGCCTTGATAAACTTTCTATCCCTGTGCTGTAGGCAGCATTTTGCTGTCTTACACTGTCTTCCTGTAGCACTAGCAGTAGAGATGTGCTCAAATGGGGAATATTTTCAACTGTTCTTGGTTTTTAAAAGCCCACACGCTGCTTTAGGAGCCTATTTATAAACGACTAGCACCTCGGAACTGCCGCTATTGTGGTGTAAATTACTGAGAAGGCTGGTATTCGGCTCCTCTCCCTTGTAATTTATATGAAATTGTTGCTCAGCAAGACAGTCATCCAGAATACCATTAGATTAGGATGACAGGGAGAGCAGACTGAAAAAGAGGTGGGATAGCATAGCAGAGGAAGATCTCTTGTATCCAGGCAAATAATGCTGATTTGTCAGTGCCAGGGAACAATGGCAGGGAGCTGAGTATGGAAATTTAACTCAGCCCCCAAGCTATTCAGGGCTGTGTAACCAGTTGTGATCTGAGCTACTCATATTCCAAACCTGAGCTGCCTTCCTTTATGGAGGAAACCTAACATTGTATTTAAGGTCATTATTCTGAATGACATCAGGTAAATGTGGCTATGCTGTCCTTTATCATCTCCAGGACAATTTATTAGATCACTCACTTGGGGTCACTATCAAAGTATACAGTTTCTGTCTCCCACTCTTGCACACTCATCATGTTCTCCTTCTTAAATGTATTATTTATTTTTGGCTGTGCTGGGTCTTCGTTGCTGTGCAGGCTTTTCTCTAGATGCAGTGATCAGGGGCTACTCTGTAGTTGCAGTGCCTGAGCTTCTCATTGCAGTGGCTTCTGTTGTGGAGCATGAGCTCCAGGGCATGTGAGCTTTAGTGGCTGCAGCCCATGAGCTGAGTAGTTGCAGGTCCCAGGCTAGTAGGTGTGACTCACAGGATTGGTTGCTCTGAGGCATGTGGGATCTTCCTGGACCAGGGATCAAACTCGTGTCTTCTGCACTGATGGGCAAGCTCTTCATCACTGAGCCACCAGGGAAGCCCCATGTTCTTCTTTTATTGCCTTTTTTACCCCAAACTATTGCTTTTTAAATTTGTTTTTAAGTCATATCAGTACCAGAATGCAAAGCTATGGACTTTCTGACTTCTTGTGTCTTACTGAAAAACACGAACAACAACAACAAAAAACACGAACAGTTACACGATGTGATGTTGGACCCAAGTTGGACCATGTTCTTCTGGTTTTTTCTCTCACACCTCCAGAATCATCAGGCCCATCTCCATCTGCACACTTCTGTCATTCCCTCTCCCTTCCCAGAATCCCCCATTCTGCATACCCATCTCCAGAGCAGAGCTCAATCCTCTCTCCCTTCACAAAGCCTTCTTCTGAACTTGATTGGTGTTCACTCTGTGTACTGCTAGAACTCTACTGCTTCTAACATGTGCCTTCTCTCTTACTGTCTGAAAGTCATGTCTCTCCACCCAGTGGTCTTGGTGCCTCATAGGGATTCATTAAATATTTGCGAAATATGATCATCTGCTCTCTAAGTTTGTGTCAGTTTACCTAAGCAAGAGTTTTGAGCCCTAAAGCGGAAGTTACATATGAGGAGAGAGACTGTCTACACGCAGAGTTTTGTCTGGCTCAGAAAGAGTTTTAAAAATTAGGAAATCTCATATCAAAATCTGGATGTCCAGTCCTTTTCTTGGAAAATAAGAAGAGCTGACTACATGAGGCAGCCATTCCATATGAGGACAGCTGGCTGCAGCAAAGCTGAGGAGAGGGCATCTGCCTTTAGACAGGCAGGTGCTACTGTAGTTGCAGTGCCTGAGCTTCTCATTGCAGTGGCTTCTGTTGTGGAGCATGAGCTCCAGGGCATGTGAGCTTTAGTGGCTGCAGCCCATGAGCTGAGTAGTTGCAGGTCCCAGGCTAGTAGGTGTGACTCACAGGATTGGTTGCTCTGAGGCATGTGGGATCTTCCTGGACCAGGGATCAAACTCGTGTCTTCTGCACTGATGGGCAAGCTCTTCATCACTGAGCCACCAGGGAAGCCCCATGTTCTTCTTTTATTGCCTTTTTTACCCCAAACTATTGCTTTTTAAATTTGTTTTTAAGTCATATCAGTACCAGAATGCAAAGCTATGGACTTTCTGACTTCTTGTGTCTTACTGAAAAACACGAACAACAACAACAAAAAACACGAACAGTTACACGATGTGATGTTGGACCCAAGTTGGACCATGTTCTTCTGGTTTTTTCTCTCACACCTCCAGAATCATCAGGCCCATCTCCATCTGCACACTTCTGTCATTCCCTCTCCCTTCCCAGAATCCCCCATTCTGCATACCCATCTCCAGAGCAGAGCTCAACCCTCTCTCCCTTCACAAAGCCTTCTTCTGAACTTGATTGGTGTTCACTCTGTGTACTGCTAGAACTCTACTGCTTCTAACATGTGCCTTCTCTCTTACTGTCTGAAAGTCATGTCTCTCCACCCAGTGGTCTTGGTGCCTCATAGGGATTCATTAAATATTTGCGAAATATGATCATCTGCTCTCTAAGTTTGTGTCAGTTTACCTAAGCAAGAGTTTTGAGCCCTAAAGCGGAAGTTACATATGAGGAGAGAGACTGTCTACACGCAGAGTTTTGTCTGGCTCAGAAAGAGTTTTAAAAATTAGGAAATCTCATATCAAAATCTGGATGTCCAGTCCTTTTCTTGGAAAATAAGAAGAGCTGACTACATGAGGCAGCCATTCCATATGAGGACAGCTGGCTGCAGCAAAGCTGAGGAGAGGGGCATCTGCCTTTAGACAGGCAGGTGCTTTCTGGTTTGCCTCAGTCTCCACCACTCCCCCATAACCTGGCTTAATGTACTTCTTCCATTACCTGCATGGCTCTGAGGGTGTCTGAGTTGGCCACTCTTGACCTGAATGCTCTAAACAGGTACTCTGGGCCTTAAACAGATGGTCAGTCAAGCAGTGAGCCCTTGGGTTCCAGTATGCTAACCTTTCTCTATCTGCTTATTTCCTCTTTACTTCCTCTCATTTCCCTTCCCTCTCATTTTCCTCTACATCTAAATGAAGATAGTTAGGGACTTCCCTGGTGGTCCCTTGATTGAAGACTTCACCTTCCAATACAGGGGGTGCAGATTCAATCCCTAGTCCAAAAGCTAAGATCCCACCTGTCAGGAGGCCAAAACACCAAAACATAAAGCAGAAGCAATATTGTAACAAATTCAGTAAATGAATGGTCTAAATGATCTAAATGATTAAAGTGGTCTCAATAAGAAAATTTGAAAGCAATCTAAATTTTAAGAAATCTAAAAACTAAAAAATAAATAAATAAATGAGGATAGTTAAAAGGAGATTTTAGTTAGCCATTTATGTCAACTTCCTTTGACCAAAGCAGGTAATAAGGGTTTAGGTAGATGTCTCCCTTCTGAAAAGCTCCTACAGATCCTTTAAGACCCAACTCAAATGTCACCAGTGCTAACAACTCTGCTTAGTCCCTAGTCTCAGCCAGGCAGTTGAATGTCCCTCTTCTAGGTGGTCACAAGAGTATCCATCTGTTTCTACTATAGGACTCACCACATTTGACATGATTAAGAGGCCCTTCCTAGTGGGTCAGAGCCCACAGACCTATAAGGCAAGGATCATGGTTTATTCATCTTTTGACTTTCACCTTCAACCTCTGCCCAGTACATGTTGTAGAGTTACACAAAGCAAACACTAAATAAAGGTGAACAGAAGATTGGAAGGGAGGTTCAGGAAGGAGGGGATATTTGTATACTCATAGTTGATTCATGTTGTTGTCCAGCAGAAACCGGCACAACGTTGTAAGGAAATTGTCCTCTAATTTAAAAAAAGAAGAAAAAAAGATTGGAGGAAAGATTTGACTTTCATGTCCCTCTTTTCTAGTAAGAAAGGGGTTATGAAAGTGTGAAAGGAGAAACTAGAGAGAGTCAGAATAACACCAACTGCCTGATTAACCTGCCGTAATTCATCTTCTGTTGGGTACATTTCAAATATTGTGAATGATTTTGCAATCGTTTCCTTATGGTAAATTCTTCTGAGACTTTACTTGGATTTTTAAACCTGTTCCAGGGCAATGCAATTGGTCTTCACGGGCTCGGTCTTCTTTACTTTTATGGGAAAGGAGTTCCTGTGGTAAGTTAAATAATTTTATTATCTTTCCAACATGTTTCTAGCAATTGACTAGTGTGAAGTTCATGACCATTGATTAACTTGAGTTAATCTGTGTTACCCGGTTTACTGAGGTATCATATCTGATAATAGAGAATAAAATAATCCAGAGAAATATTTGCCAAAGAGACACAGAGTAAGCTTGTGACAAGAATGACAGCCCTAATTATATCTTAGAATAATAGATCCTAAGTAACCTTAGAAATCATCTAACCTGTGAGGATTTTTTTGATAAATTTGTCTTCTTAATTTAACTTCTGTCTTTTGAGTGACCTTCCCCCATTATCTGCCAGAACCTACTGTTAGTGTAGGAAAATATATTATTTACAATGAAAATGAGATAATTATTTCATAGTAGAATCTAATATAATAATGAAATAAAATGTGTAATACTTCTGATACAATTTTAATTAGCTTAAATCACATAAGGCACTAACCATACTCTTTAAAAAAGTGGAAGGCAATTGTTACCATGGAGTTATGCATGTACCTTTGAGTAACAAAGTGTAATTATCTTGCAGAATTATGCAGAAGCACTTAAATACTTTCAGAAAGCAGCAGAGAAGGGATGGCCCAACGCACAATTTCAGTTAGGCTTCATGTACTACTGTAAGTGCCATACATACGGCTGCATTACTCAGAATGAAAAATGCATCATTAATTCTGCTTCTGATTTTGGGGGTGGTGGAATATTATAGACTGCTTTTTAAAATCTTGGCCTCTTTTAGTGTTTTTTATTTATTATTTTCATCCATCTTTATTCTTTGTCCTGTGTGGGCCTCCCCTGGCAGTGGCCTCCCTCACTGCAGAACAGCGGCTCTGGGAGCATGCACTTCAGACCGCTGGCCTGTAACTGGACCCACTGGTCCAGCCACTCCAAGGCATGTGGGATCTTCCTGGGCCAGGGATTGAACCGGTGCCCCACTAGACCACCAGGGAAGCCCAAACCACCAGAGAAGCCCTTCTCCTTTTTTAACACAAATCAAAGGACTGGCATGAGTGGTTTAGACAGAATAGTCAGGCCGCAATTTGAGGAGGCATTTGAAGAAAACAAGAAAACCACGCTTTACTTGGATTTTTAAACCTGTTCCAGGGCAATGCAATTGGTCTTCACGGGCTCGGTCTTCTTTACTTTTATGGGAAAGGAGTTCCTGTGGTAAGTTAAATAATTTTATTATCTTTCCAACATGTTTCTAGCAATTGACTAGTGTGAAGTTCATGACCATTGATTAACTTGAGTTAATCTGTGTTACCGGTTTACTGAGGTATCATATCTGATAATAGAGAATAAAATAATCCAGAGAAATATTTGCCAAAGAGACACAGAGTAAGCTTGTGACAAGAATGACAGCCCTAATTATATCTTAGAATAATAGATCCTAAGTAACCTTAGAAATCATCTAACCTGTGAGGATTTTTTTGATAAATTTGTCTTCTTAATTTAACTTCTGTCTTTTGAGTGACCTTCCCCCATTATCTGCCAGAACCTACTGTTAGTGTAGGAAAATATATTATTTACAATGAAAATGAGATAATTATTTCATAGTAGAATCTAATATAATAATGAAATAAAATGTGTAATACTTCTGATACAATTTTAATTAGCTTAAATCACATAAGGCACTAACCATACTCTTTAAAAAAGTGGAAGGCAATTGTTACCATGGAGTTATGCATGTACCTTTGAGTAACAAAGTGTAATTATCTTGCAGAATTATGCAGAAGCACTTAAATACTTTCAGAAAGCAGCAGAGAAGGGATGGCCCAACGCACAATTTCAGTTAGGCTTCATGTACTACTGTAAGTGCCATACATACGGCTGCATTACTCAGAATGAAAAATGCATCATTAATTCTGCTTCTGATTTTGGGGGTGGTGGAATATTATAGACTGCTTTTTAAAATCTTGGCCTCTTTTAGTGTTTTTTATTTATTATTTTCATCCATCTTTATTCTTTGTCCTGTGTGGGCCTCCCCTGGCAGTGGCCTCCCTCACTGCAGAACAGCGGCTCTGGGAGCATGCACTTCAGACCGCTGGCCTGTAACTGGACCCACTGGTCCAGCCACTCCAAGGCATGTGGGATCTTCCTGGGCCAGGGATTGAACCGGTGCCCCACTAGACCACCAGGGAAGCCCAAACCACCAGAGAAGCCCTTCTCCTTTTTTAACACAAATCAAAGGACTGGCATGAGTGGTTTAGACAGAATAGTCAGGCCGCAATTTGAGGAGGCATTTGAAGAAAACAGAAGGAAAAGCACACTATTTGGGGGATGGGACAATGAGGTACAACCAGAAAGTTTGCTTTAAAAAAAACCAAGTTTGAGGTACCTTGTAACACCCAGCATACCACCTGGAAGCACTGATGAAGCTCACAAGAAAGGTCAAACTTGGAAAGATTTGGGTGGCATCAACACACAGGTGTTGGTTAAGAATAGCCAAAGTTGCAAAAGGAACAGAGAGACTTTGAGAGAAAGGAGTGGTAGGCCATGGTGAGAAAACTGATGATCCTTGGCACCGTATTAAAAAGATGGTCAGAGAAAGAGTCGTCACAAGATGACTGAAAAGGCATAGTCAGAGGAAGGGTGCAGGGAGGAGGTGGTACTAAGGAGGACAAGGGGTGAAACTTCAAGGTAGGGTAGATGAATGACACCCCTCTGAAATTCAGTGAGAAGCCTGGTTCTCAGTTTTCAGGAAAATAAATAAATAAATAAGGCCAAGTATCTGTGGGACCTGTCAATAAGGAGGATGTTTTTGAGGTCATTGAACTGGTTGGTTGGGAAGCCAGATACAGTTGGTTTAGGAGTACATGGGAGGTGATGAGGTAGATGAGTACAAGTATTCTCGGAAGTAGTGTGCCTTTAAATGGAGGAGAGAGATGAGATAATAGCACAAGGGGGGACCAAGAATTAAGAGGGAGTTTTGTTTATAAGATGCTAAGAGACCTGAGTATAATTTTTGGCAGAAAAAAAAAAAAGGGCCAGCCAATGGAGGTGGTTAATGTGTCAATGGGGAGAAGAGTTAGCTGAGGAAGAGGTTCTAGGAAAATGCCTATTATAGACTGCTTTTTAAAATCTTGGCCTCTTTTAGTGTTTTTTATTTATTATTTTCATCCATCTTTATTCTTTGTCCTGTGTGGGCCTCCCCTGGCAGTGGCCTCCCTCACTGCAGAACAGCGGCTCTGGGAGCATGCACTTCAGACCGCTGGCCTGTAACTGGACCCACTGGTCCAGCCACTCCAAGGCATGTGGGATCTTCCTGGGCCAGGGATTGAACCGGTGCCCCACTAGACCACCAGGGAAGCCCAAACCACCAGAGAAGCCCTTCTCCTTTTTTAACACAAATCAAAGGACTGGCATGAGTGGTTTAGACAGAATAGTCAGGCCGCAATTTGAGGAGGCATTTGAAGAAAACAGAAGGGAAAAGCACACTATTTGGGGGATGGGACAATGAGGTACAACCAGAAAGTTTGCTTTAAAAAAAACCAAGTTTGAGGTACCTTGTAACACCCAGCATACCACCTGGAAGCACTGATGAAGCTCACAAGAAAGGTCAAACTTGGAAAGATTTGGGTGGCATCAACACACAGGTGTTGGTTAAGAATAGCCAAAGTTGCAAAAGGAACAGAGAGACTTTGAGAGAAAGGAGTGGTAGGCCATGGTGAGAAAACTGATGATCCTTGGCACCGTATTAAAAAGATGGTCAGAGAAAGAGTCGTCACAAGATGACTGAAAAGGCATAGTCAGAGGAAGGGTGCAGGGAGGAGGTGGTACTAAGGAGGACAAGGGGTGAAACTTCAAGGTAGGGTAGATGAATGACACCCCTCTGAAATTCAGTGAGAAGCCTGGTTCTCAGTTTTCAGGAAAATAAATAAATAAATAAGGCCAAGTATCTGTGGGACCTGTCAATAAGGAGGATGTTTTTGAGGTCATTGAACTGGTTGGTTGGGAAGCCAGATACAGTTGGTTTAGGAGTACATGGGAGGTGATGAGGTAGATGAGTACAAGTATTCTCGGAAGTAGTGTGCCTTTAAATGGAGGAGAGAGATGAGATAATAGCACAAGGGGGGACCAAGAATTAAGAGGGAGTTTTGTTTATAAGATGCTAAGAGACCTGAGTATAATTTTTGGCAGAAAAAAAAAAAAGGGCCAGCCAATGGAGGTGGTTAATGTGTCAATGGGGAGAAGAGTTAGCTGAGGAAGAGGTTCTAGGAAAATGTAGGTGGCATTTTTTATCTTATCTGACCAGTGGCAATTTGCAAGTATCTGAGCAGGTCCAGGTAGGTGGGGGCCTCACTAGCCTCGATAAAGAGGAGGGATTGCTCATTCTTGGAAACTGGACAGATGGTGAAACAGATGATGCAGCTGTAAATCTGGGGAGAGAAACAAGTGAGGAAAGATAATGAGAGGATTCCCTCACTGGGCTCAGAGGTACAAAGTCATTATCTGAGAGGGAAGGTGGAGTGATTGGGTTAGGCAGTCTCAGAAAGCCCTGAAGGTTTATAATCACCTTTGTTGGAACTGAGAGAGAGAGAATAGCCAAAACACATACCAGGCGATCCAAATATACATGAGTATCCCTTCTCAGTCCTTCTGTCAGAGGTGGAACAAGGGCATAAACAAATATATCATTAGGAAGGCAGATGTGGCAAGAGGTCAGCTGGCATTTTCCACAGTTGTCCAGCTGGAGAGTCTGTTCTTTATGTCTCAGGAGGTTGCCTCTCAGGAACCCATTCTAATTTATTCCAAGTCCCAGGCCTAAGATCCATCAGACTCCTCAAGCTTCTAGAATAAGGGTAATAGTTATGGCTAATGATTAAGTCTTGATATGTGTTTACTTATTTAGTCCTCCCAACTCACCTTTTGGGGTATCCCACAGTTTATAGATGAGCAAAGTAAGCCATATTGAGGTCACACATCTTACACAAGATCACACTCTCAGTAGAGCTGAGACTCAAACTCAAGTGATCTAACTGCCCTCCCTCTTGCAAATGAAATGCCTCAGGGTACCCCAGTCACCAAAGAAGTAACAGGAGACCCACAAAAAGAATCCCAACTGCTGGGAGTAGCTGATTCTCCACCCTGGCTCCAAATGCCTCTTCTTGCTCCTAGCATCAGCGGAGTCTGAGCTGGGCCTCCTGGAGCTGGAATTTGCCTGCTCCAAATTCTATAGCTCTGTCTAAGAGGCATGATACTGGTCCTCTGGTGTGGAAGCATGACAGGGATGGTAACACACATCATAGAAGGGGCTTATGGCCCTCAGAGATTTGGTCTCCTCTCCATTAACTTCAGTTATGCCACATGGAGGAAGTGTTTTCATGAGACTAAACAGTCCTCCTCCTTCAGTTTTCTGAATGGGTGGAGAACATACTTTTCACACTGTTACTTCATATCTAACTCAACTTTCTTTTCCCCCAAAGAGTGGGTCTAGAGTAGCTTGACCCTTGGTTGGCTTTTCTTATCCTATTTACAATAGCAGGAATCACTATGACTATTACATGCATAAATAAAAATGTAAAAGAATATATATAAATAAGGGGTGGCTCAAAATAATTTTAATTTTCAGCTGGCTCTGGAGTATGGAAGGATTTTAAACTTGCCTTCAAGTATTTTTACTTGGCATCTCAGAGTGGGCAGCCCCTCGCCATTTATTACCTGGCTGAGATGTACGCCACAGGAACAGGAGTGTTGCGATCGTGCAGAACTGCTGTGGAGGTAAATCAAGCGTTGTTTCTGAGGTTCTCATTTATCACACAGTGGAGGTGCCTTTGATTTTAGACATATCATCTTGTTTCTTCCAGCTGGGCATGTGAACACTGACATTCGCCAGGGAGGAAACACAGTGATGTAGCTCAGACTGGGAAAGGGAGGCAGAGGGACAGTCGCTCCTCCCTCACATTTGGTTTTTCATCAGGTTCAGAGCTCACCTCAGAATTCAGTGATCGAACTGTGTCAGCCTTCAATCAAATGGACAGGGCAGCTTGGCCCTTCTAGTGGGATTGGGAGCTGCGACTTGGGGAGTGAAAGGCTTGATTTAACCTAGCAGATGCAGCCCACTTCTTCCCAGAAATCAAGGTCCTGAGGTTTTTTGATGATTTGGATGACACCTGAGAAAGTGAATTCTTTTAGCCTGGGATGGTGATGCACTTTTCAAAAGAATGCTTTTAGGGCCTTGATGTCCTTCATTGGTTTATTAAACACTTCCATGCACCAATATAAATACCTCCGTGTTGCAATCTGGCCCCTCTGAAATTCGTTTCAAAAGCTGCCAGCTAATAATCTATCTTTAGACTTGCTCCTTTGCCAGCTTCCTAATGAATTATGTATGGCTAACCTCTTTTGGTTACATAACGGCTATTCAGCAAAGGTGACAGTTGTCCCCGTCCAGCTCTTGCACACCTCCCACAACGTTCTGTCACCTACACCCTCAGGCACTGTCTTCCCCTTGCTCTCTCTTTCCCACATCCGCTGCAGTCGTATAACTCACGCTTGCAGGGCAGGAGTGCCTGGAAAGGCCCTTTTTATAAAAACAAAACAAAACAAAATAGAAGTCGATACATTCTTGTCATGCCAAAGAGCCTCCAAGTCGGAAAAGTTCATTACACAAATTTAAAATAAGCCTCAAGAACTTTAAGCTCAAGACAAATAAAATAGATACTTGTAATCTCTGTGTCTATGAAAGGTATGAACTCCTCACCCTAAACAGTTTTCCAAAGCCATGCTTCAGACCTAAAATCCTTGCCTGACCAGCCTGGAGGAACTGGAGATTGACGTTATTTATCATTTACCTGGACTGATGTGTATTGGCTAACTAGTCTGCTTGATTTCTCTTTCCAAACACAGCTTTACAAAGGTGTCTGTGAACTAGGCCACTGGGCTGAGAAATTCCTGACAGCATACTTTGCCTATAAGAATGGTGATATAGATTCTTCTCTTGTTCAATACGCTCTGCTTGCAGAAATGGGATATGAAGTAGCTCAAAGCAATACAGCGTTCATTTTGGAATCTGGTAAGATAAGTTAAAATTCTCTGCAATTCCTAATTATACATATGCATATTTGACTTTACTACAGGGGTATGTCAGACCTTCTTAATGGAATGTCTCTCTCTCTCTCTCTTTTTTTTTAAGAAAAGGCTAAAATTCTTGAAAAAGAGAAGATGTATCCAATGGCACTTCTCCTATGGAATCGAGCTGCCATTCAAGGTATAGAACTTAGATAAAAATGAACAATACCTGGCCCCTGTCCACTATTCTTCATCTGACTCGCTCCAGTTGAGGGGTTGCAGAAAATCTAGGAGGTGGTACTTAAGAGTCAGTCTTTGGTTAGGCCTCCGTGTTGCAATCTGGCCCTCTGAAATTCGTTTCAAAAGCTGCCAGCTAATAATCTATCTTTAGACTTGCTCCTTTGCCAGCTTCCTAATGAATTATGTATGGCTAACCTCTTTTGGTTACATAACGGCTATTCAGCAAAGGTGACAGTTGTCCCCGTCCAGCTCTTGCACACCTCCCACAACGTTCTGTCACCTACACCCTCAGGCACTGTCTTCCCCTTGCTCTCTCTTTCCCACATCCGCTGCAGTCGTATAACTCACGCTTGCAGGGCAGGAGTGCCTGGAAAGGCCCTTTTTATAAAAACAAAACAAAACAAAATAGAAGTCGATACATTCTTGTCATGCCAAAGAGCCTCCAAGTCGGAAAAGTTCATTACACAAATTTAAAATAAGCCTCAAGAACTTTAAGCTCAAGACAAATAAAATAGATACTTGTAATCTCTGTGTCTATGAAAGGTATGAACTCCTCACCCTAAACAGTTTTCCAAAGCCATGCTTCAGACCTAAAATCCTTGCCTGACCAGCCTGGAGGAACTGGAGATTGACGTTATTTATCATTTACCTGGACTGATGTGTATTGGCTAACTAGTCTGCTTGATTTCTCTTTCCAAACACAGCTTTACAAAGGTGTCTGTGAACTAGGCCACTGGGCTGAGAAATTCCTGACAGCATACTTTGCCTATAAGAATGGTGATATAGATTCTTCTCTTGTTCAATACGCTCTGCTTGCAGAAATGGGATATGAAGTAGCTCAAAGCAATACAGCGTTCATTTTGGAATCTGGTAAGATAAGTTAAAATTCTCTGCAATTCCTAATTATACATATGCATATTTGACTTTACTACAGGGGTATGTCAGACCTTCTTAATGGAATGTCTCTCTCTCTCTCTCTTTTTTTTTAAGAAAAGGCTAAAATTCTTGAAAAAGAGAAGATGTATCCAATGGCACTTCTCCTATGGAATCGAGCTGCCATTCAAGGTATAGAACTTAGATAAAAATGAACAATACCTGGCCCCTGTCCACTATTCTTCATCTGACTTGCTCCAGTTGAGTTCATGGGCACATAGGCAGAAAGGTGCAGAAAATCTAGGAGGTGGTACTTAAGAGTCAGTCTTTGGTTGGAGGTCAATTCTAGAAATTTCTTTTGTTATTCTCAAGGTCCCTGCTTTACCAAATAGCAAGAATTTTTCTATGACACTGTCTCGATGGCACCAAAACAGTTATTTGAAGCATGACAGTTTTACTCAAGAAATCAGTTTTCTTGGTCTGGCTTCAGTCACTCATTCACTGAGTTGGATTTTTCCTGAAATTGTCAGAGATATGGCCTAGGTTTCAGTGAGTTTATAGATAAAATTACCTATGGCTCTTAAGACTTACTTGATTCTTAGTTTAAAATATCACTTTGAGGATTACCACAAACTTCAGATGTTTATTACAAACATGGTAACTCAGGGGAAGAAAAATCAACTAGGGAGATCCTCCCCTTCTTCTTGGAGCTCCCAGTCCCCATTATAGGGATCACATGCAATGAGGAGGGTAAGACAGAGCTGGTGGGGAAGTGGTGGCAGATGGCAGGTGGCATTTGCATCACTGTGTCTCATTCCATTCTTTCCCTAAAATCGCATCACCAAAAGCAGAGAGATTCTGAAAAGCTGTCACTATTGGCATTTGGATACATGAGGAACTCTCTTGTAGTAAGAGAGCAATTTTACCTACAATTAAGTCTCTTAAAATCATCTAACACTAAGGTCAAATCATCTCTTTTCTCCAAGAAGTGAATGGGATAAAAAAGAAAAAGAAAAAAAAAAAAGTCTCAGTTGATGAGGCAGAAGAAAAACCCACCATGGTGCCTACTCAGATCCAGCCAAGCTGGTACGTCAGCGGCAAGCCATCCATGTGATTTTAGTGAGAAATTCCCCCAAAAAGAAAAACCCATGTTTTCTAAAATGCAATGAAGGAAAGACCTTGTTTGGAGTGAGGAAACAATATCAGCAGCCTCTCAGTTATGACAAATCAGCTCAACTGTAGCCAATACATGTTTATTCCAAGCCAGAAAATGCTGCAGAAATTGCACCAAGCAAAAGAGACATTGAAAATGAAAGGACATTAATATTAAAAAGAATTCACCAATATAAAAAATGTTAGAGCACTAAAAATAATTTTGTGTCACCACAGAGGTTGGGCATGAGTGTCCCCAAAGATGTGGCTGCTGAGTGGCTGCCTTGAGGTTAGGGAATCTAGTCGTGGAAGTTAGGTGCTTCCATCAGGAGTCGCTGTGTGTGACAAGGCTGCTCAACCTTTAGGATCGTGAACTGGAGGGAAAATCCCTCCCACTGGCTAGTGACTCTCTGGAAGCCTGTTAGGATTGCTACATGACCCCAGCCAGTCCCCTGAATAGGGTGGAGCTGAATCCTCTGGAGAATCTGCTTGACCACAACCTTTCATTCTTAGAGACCTCAGAGATCCTGCTTAAGGTTTGTAAAGTTCGAAAATGCAAAGTCCTGATTTTTTGTGGTGATGGTGCAGAAGGAATCTTGAGGTCAAATGAAGGCAGCTTTGAGCAAAATTAGAGATAGAGTGGGTTTCTCTTTAAAACTCGAGGAGTCTCTTGCCTCTCCAGGCCCCTCCATGTCCCTCTTCTGGGCATCATTTCTATAACATCTTGTCCCCAGCTACTTGTACATTTTGAAGCACCTGGGAAGCAAACTCTGACAACTAATATCTTTGGCAGCTTAAGAATTTTATGACGTTACCTCTACTAAAGGAAAGCTAAAGTTTTTAGTATAGGATTCCTGAAGATTTAAAGAACTTCAAAACCCAAAGGAATCAATTCCAAAAAATTTTTGTATGCTTTGTATTAGGCCGAATGGGAAGAAAAACTTGGAAGGAGTCCTATAGCCATTAATGATATGGACCATATCACACAGGATTATTTTCACCTTTTCCAAGTAAGCCTAGAGTATGCTAGTCAGGTTGGCCACAGTTGAAGTGGATGTCCTACACAAGTGTTTCCCTCATCTTTCCACTCAACAGTTCTAGTGAATGAAAACACAGAGCCCAGAGAGACCCCTAGAGGTCATCCCTTAATTGGCCTTCAAAAGACAGAAGCCAATACATGTTTATTCCAAGCCAGAAAATGCTGCAGAAATTGCACCAAGCAAAAGAGACATTGAAAATGAAAGGACATTAATATTAAAAAGAATTCACCAATATAAAAAATGTTAGAGCACTAAAAATAATTTTGTGTCACCACAGAGGTTGGGCATGAGTGTCCCCAAAGATGTGGCTGCTGAGTGGCTGCCTTGAGGTTAGGGAATCTAGTCGTGGAAGTTAGGTGCTTCCATCAGGAGTCGCTGTGTGTGACAAGGCTGCTCAACCTTTAGGATCGTGAACTGGAGGGAAAATCCCTCCCACTGGCTAGTGACTCTCTGGAAGCCTGTTAGGATTGCTACATGACCCCAGCCAGTCCCCTGAATAGGGTGGAGCTGAATCCTCTGGAGAATCTGCTTGACCACAACCTTTCATTCTTAGAGACCTCAGAGATCCTGCTTAAGGTTTGTAAAGTTCGAAAATGCAAAGTCCTGATTTTTTGTGGTGATGGTGCAGAAGGAATCTTGAGGTCAAATGAAGGCAGCTTTGAGCAAAATTAGAGATAGAGTGGGTTTCTCTTTAAAACTCGAGGAGTCTCTTGCCTCCCCAGGCCCCTCCATGTCCCTCTTCTGGGCATCATTTCTATAACATCTTGTCCCCAGCTACTTGTACATTTTGAAGCACCTGGGAAGCAAACTCTGACAACTAATATCTTTGGCAGCTTAAGAATTTTATGACGTTACCTCTACTAAAGGAAAGCTAAAGTTTTTAGTATAGGATTCCTGAAGATTTAAAGAACTTCAAAACCCAAAGGAATCAATTCCAAAAAATTTTTGTATGCTTTGTATTAGGCCGAATGGGAAGAAAAACTTGGAAGGAGTCCTATAGCCATTAATGATATGGACCATATCACACAGGATTATTTTCACCTTTTCCAAGTAAGCCTAGAGTATGCTAGTCAGGTTGGCCACAGTTGAAGTGGATGTCCTACACAAGTGTTTCCCTCATCTTTCCACTCAACAGTTCTAGTGAATGAAAACACAGAGCCCAGAGAGACCCCTAGAGGTCATCCCTTAATTGGCCTTCAAAAGACTGAAGTCCCATATCTTAAAAAGTCACATGAATTTTTCCTACTCCGTCATGAATATTTTCATGTCTGTCAGAAACTAAGACTGCAAAATATTTAACATCTGGGAACGGCATTTTCTAAAAAGTTACTTACAATGTCTATCCATTCATTCCTTAAATATTCATTAAGTATCATTCCAGTTCTGGGACTATATCAATGATGAAGAGTTTCACAGTTCTGTCTCATGAAAGAGAAAATAAACTAGTAAACAAAATAACAGGGATATGTGCTGTGAAGAAATAAAGCATGGAGATGGGACAGATAATTACTGGGATGTAGGTAGTCAGAGAAGGTGCTAGGTGGGAAGCAACATGTGAATGAGACCAGAAGGATGAGGAACTCTATAAACATACCAGGCAGAGGGGATTAAGGAATTATACTGTAGGAATCCACAGGCAAGAGTGAGCTCAGTGTGTTGAAGGAATATGAAGATGGCCAGAGCATACAAAGAAAGTAACAAGCAATAATGATAGCCAGGGAGGTAGAAGACAGATAAGGCACAGCTTGCAGGTCAGGTAAGGAATCTGCATGTAATTCCAAGTGCAAAGTGAGACACTTGGGGGTTCTGACATGAGGAATAACATACTTTGATTTTACATTTGAAAAAGGTTATCTTTGCTGTTATGTGGAGAAAAGATCGAAAAATGGTGCTAAAAGCACAATTTGAAGGCTGTTGTAATATTCCAGGCTTAGACTAGATGGTAGAGGAGATGGTGAGAAACGAGTGTGTTTTAGAGAAAAAGGACTTGTTGATGGATTTGATCAAGTGAGGGGAAAGAACTGAGAATAATTCCCCTAGGTTTATGACCTGAGAAGTGGGGTCCTGGCAGTGTAAGAGGAGAGAAACTGATGATTTTGTCTGGAGGAAGGAGTAACAGGTATTAAGAATCTCTATTGGATGTTTTAAGTTTGAAATCTAGGTAGAAAAGTCAAGAAGACAGATGTGAGAATCTGGAGCTTAGAGAAAGATGGGAGTGTAGATACAAATTCAGGAATAGTGAACATAAAGAATCATGGAACTAGATGAGATACCTGGAGATAGAGTTGAGATGGAGCAGAGTGGTGGAGAGAGGAAGGGGATGCCGTAGAAGAGAGAAAAGAATGGAAAGAAGTTGGGGAAAAAGGAATCAGTTATAAGCCCTTGATAGTCCAACATTTACAAGTTAGGTAGAGAAGGAGTCAGACAAGAGTTTGAAAAGGAGAGACCTATGTGGCAGGAGGAAAGTTGAGAGAAGAAAGGACTTGTGGCAGTAGGTCCAGGGATTTCTGTGTTGCTTAGCACTCCAGGAGGTGAGAACAGACTGCCCAGGTGGCACTAGTGGTAAAGAACCCACATGCCAATGCAGGAGACATAAGAGACGCAGGTTCAATCCTTGGGTTGAGAAGACCCCCTGGAGGAGGGCATGGCAACCCACTTCCGTATTCTGGGCTGTGGAATTCCATGGACAGAGGAGCCTGATGGGCTACAGTTCATGGGGTCACAAAGAGTCAGACACAACTAAAGCAACCTAGCACAACAGAGAGATGAGGACAGGGATGTGGCCAGGGGATTTGGCCACATGGAGGTTATTGCCACCTTGAAAGTAGCAGTTTCATGGAGCTCCAAGCAGGCAGGAGCCAGATTGGGGAGGGTTGGAGAGTATCTGGGAGGAGAAGCTTTAGAGACAGTGAGTGTAGAACACACTTTTGAAAAGACTGAGTGTGAAGTGAAGAGAGAAATGGGGAGTTGTTACAAGGAGATGCCATGGGATGGAGAAATGGGATGAAGAGTTTGATTTTATTCAAACTTGTGTGTGTTCATGACTAATGAAAATAGAAAAGGGGGAGAAGCTGGTGGTTCAGGAGAGCAGAACTTCAGGGGGGATGTCTGAGAAAAGGAGGGACAGGGATCCAGTTGACCTACCTTCAAAAAATGAATCTAAAGGATAAAATTAATAATGTATTTTCTTGAACTTCCCTGGTTGTGCAGTAGATAAGAATCTGCCTGCCAATGGAGGAGACATAGGTTTGATTCCTGATCCAGGAAGATTCCACATGCCTCCAGGGCCAACTAATTGTGCTTGGTAGATACAAATTCAGGAATAGTGAACATAAAGAATCATGGAACTAGATGAGATACCTGGAGATAGAGTTGAGATGGAGCAGAGTGGTGGAGAGAGGAAGGGGATGCCGTAGAAGAGAGAAAAGAATGGAAAGAAGTTGGGGAAAAAGGAATCAGTTATAAGCCCTTGATAGTCCAACATTTACAAGTTAGGTAGAGAAGGAGTCAGACAAGAGTTTGAAAAGGAGAGACCTATGTGGCAGGAGGAAAGTTGAGAGAAGAAAGGACTTGTGGCAGTAGGTCCAGGGATTTCTGTGTTGCTTAGCACTCCAGGAGGTGAGAACAGACTGCCCAGGTGGCACTAGTGGTAAAGAACCCACATGCCAATGCAGGAGACATAAGAGACGCAGGTTCAATCCTTGGGTTGAGAAGACCCCCTGGAGGAGGGCATGGCAACCCACTTCCGTATTCTGGGCTGTGGAATTCCATGGACAGAGGAGCCTGATGGGCTACAGTTCATGGGGTCACAAAGAGTCAGACACAACTAAAGCAACCTAGCACAACAGAGAGATGAGGACAGGGATGTGGCCAGGGGATTTGGCCACATGGAGGTTATTGCCACCTTGAAAGTAGCAGTTTCATGGAGCTCCAAGCAGGCAGGAGCCAGATTGGGGAGGGTTGGAGAGTATCTGGGAGGAGAAGCTTTAGAGACAGTGAGTGTAGAACACACTTTTGAAAAGACTGAGTGTGAAGTGAAGAGAGAAATGGGGAGTTGTTACAAGGAGATGCCATGGGATGGAGAAATGGGATGAAGAGTTTGATTTTATTCAAACTTGTGTGTGTTCATGACTAATGAAAATAGAAAAGGGGGAGAAGCTGGTGGTTCAGGAGAGCAGAACTTCAGGGGGGATGTCTGAGAAAAGGAGGGACAGGGATCCAGTTGACCTACCTTCAAAAAATGAATCTAAAGGATAAAATTAATAATGTATTTTCTTGAACTTCCCTGGTTGTGCAGTAGATAAGAATCTGCCTGCCAATGGAGGAGACATAGGTTTGATTCCTGATCCAGGAAGATTCCACATGCCTCAGGGCAACTAAGCGCATGCATCACAACTATTGAGCTTGTGCTTTAGAGCCCACAAGATGAAATTACTGAGTCTGTGTGCCCCAGCTGCTGAAACTCATGTACCTAGAGCCTGTGCTCTGAAACTAGAGAAACCATGTACCACAACTAGAGAGTAGCCCCTGCTCTCCACAACCAGAGAAAGCCCAGGTGCAGCAACAAAGACCCAACACAGCCAAAAATAAATAAATAAAAATAAAGCAGTGTGTACATGTCCTAATACTGACTGTGGGATTCTAAGTGGTTTTTTTTTTTTTATTATTTATAGATTTAGGTTGAGTTACTATGAACTACACATGAATCATTTGAGTTGTTATTCTCCTTCTCTTTCTAATATTTCTATCAGGCAATGCATTCGCTAGAGTGAAAACTGGAGATTACCATTACTATGGCTACGGGACCAAGAAAGACTATCAGACAGCAGCCACACATTACAGCATCGCAGCTGACAAATACCACAGTGCACAAGCCATGTTCAACCTGGCCTATATGTATGAACACGGTTTAGGTATTGCCAAGGTAATTGTGCTCTGGTATAATAATAATACAAACCTCTTAATGATGGCTGTATGAGAAGGAAAATTTATAAATGTTTTACACTTCATTGATGTCATCATTAGTGAAAAAAATACTTAACATTTGCTGGTCCCATCCACAGGCCAACACATACTACACACTGTAACATAAACCCCATAATTAATGAGTAGAAGAAATCTGCACTGTGTATGGTGTGCATGTGTGCTAAGTTGTGTCTGTCTCTTTGCTACCCCATGGACTGTAGCCTGCCAGGCTCCTCTGTCCATGGAATTTTCCAGGCAAGAATCTAGTCTTGACCGATTCGATTCACAATTTTTCCAGCAACATGAGTGGGCTCTGTCCCCGCTGCCTTCCACCTCCAGACTTCTTTCCATTACAGTTTCCATTGACCCTATAATAACCTAAATGGGAAAAGAATTCGAAAAAAGTTGATACATGCATGAATCTGTGATATGAATCACTTTGCTGTACACCTGAAACTAACACATTGACTCTCAAGCTCTCAGTAATAAGGAGAAAGTGAGAATGAGGTCACACCTGGATACCGAGGTAGCATTGATCCAGAAATGTCTTTTGCAACCTCCACTGTGTACCTAACACAGCTGAGAGCTCTAGGGAGGCCCAGGAGATGGATCTCCATCCTTTAAAACCTACACTTGAGGAGATGAGGAGTGATCATTAAGAAAAGGGCTAACACTACAAGGTGATATTGGGTAAATCCTGTAGTAAGCATAATTAAGGCAGAAGATAGCATTCTGGTCTGACAGGGTGAGAAAAGTGAATTAAATATCAATAATGATAATAATAGCAGATGTTGGTGTGTTGTGCGTACCACATCATGTAAGTCACACAACCACTCAATGAGATGCAGTCCATCCGATCATTGCCCCGATGTCTGCATCAGGAAACCACGAAGTAGGTTAAGTCACAGGGCCAAGTTTGCAAGGCTCATTGATGGGGGAACCAGAATTTGAACCCAGACCTACCTAACCCCACGTTTCTGGTGGAAAGAGTGGGCCCTGCATTTTCTATGCTCTCTCCTTCCTTCCAGTTGTGCTAGTAACTGGGAATTATTGGCAGGGAATTTCCTATCTGCTCCTGTGCACACTGCAGCAAGGGCTTGTTCAGGTGCCCACAGTCCAGCGGTAGAGACCCCTGCCTTCCTGGGCTCCCATGCCTGCCTTTTGCCTGACAACTTTTCATCATCCCCGGCACCCTACATAGTGGAGAGAATGTCAAATCCCAATGCAGTCTGTTATCCCTGTTCCTAGTGAGTGCAAGCTTCCTGTGTTTATAAAATTAGGGCAGAGGAGACTGGACCAAAGAGCTAAATTGGATGATTCTTTGGATATCATGAAGCCACATTCCCTCCTCTCCAGCTGTCAGCCACATCTGGAACACAGAACAGTGATATGAGCCCTACCCTGGGCTTTAGGATAAAAATGAATTAAGCCTTTGTGAAAGGGCTTTGTAGAGAAACAGTGACTGTGTGGAATGGCTGTTAGGTAGATCAGAAGAGAAATGTGAAGGATTGCTAAGTCAGGCTTCAATAGGATTAAAGCTTTTGTTCATCATTCCCCATGTAAAACATAACCATAATGGTGAGAAGAGCATTGTCTTGTATAAAGGATAAAAGTGACGCCACCCCATGGGTTAAATTCAGATTAGCTGTCCTGCCCTACTGTGAGTCAAGGAGGACTTGACAGCTCCGTCCTCACCACAGTGAGCTCGTCTAGTGTTGATTCCTGCAGCGGGAAAGCTGTTCTCTCAGGACACAGAGCTGGCCAGACTACATTAAAAATTCATTAAGAAAAGGGCTAACACTACAAGGTGATATTGGGTAAATCCTGTAGTAAGCATAATTAAGGCAGAAGATAGCATTCTGGTCTGACAGGGTGAGAAAAGTGAATTAAATATCAATAATGATAATAATAGCAGATGTTGGTGTGTTGTGCGTACCACATCATGTAAGTCACACAACCACTCAATGAGATGCAGTCCATCCGATCATTGCCCCGATGTCTGCATCAGGAAACCACGAAGTAGGTTAAGTCACAGGGCCAAGTTTGCAAGGCTCATTGATGGGGGAACCAGAATTTGAACCCAGACCTACCTAACCCCACGTTTCTGGTGGAAAGAGTGGGCCCTGCATTTTCTATGCTCTCTCCTTCCTTCCAGTTGTGCTAGTAACTGGGAATTATTGGCAGGGAATTTCCTATCTGCTCCTGTGCACACTGCAGCAAGGGCTTGTTCAGGTGCCCACAGTCCAGCGGTAGAGACCCCTGCCTTCCTGGGCTCCCATGCCTGCCTTTTGCCTGACAACTTTTCATCATCCCCGGCACCCTACATAGTGGAGAGAATGTCAAATCCCAATGCAGTCTGTTATCCCTGTTCCTAGTGAGTGCAAGCTTCCTGTGTTTATAAAATTAGGGCAGAGGAGACTGGACCAAAGAGCTAAATTGGATGATTCTTTGGATATCATGAAGCCACATTCCCTCCTCTCCAGCTGTCAGCCACATCTGGAACACAGAACAGTGATATGAGCCCTACCCTGGGCTTTAGGATAAAAATGAATTAAGCCTTTGTGAAAGGGCTTTGTAGAGAAACAGTGACTGTGTGGAATGGCTGTTAGGTAGATCAGAAGAGAAATGTGAAGGATTGCTAAGTCAGGCTTCAATAGGATTAAAGCTTTTGTTCATCATTCCCCATGTAAAACATAACCATAATGGTGAGAAGAGCATTGTCTTGTATAAAGGATAAAAGTGACGCCACCCCATGGGTTAAATTCAGATTAGCTGTCCTGCCCTACTGTGAGTCAAGGAGGACTTGACAGCTCCGTCCTCACCACAGTGAGCTCGTCTAGTGTTGATTCCCTGCAGCGGGGAAAGCTGTTCTCTCAGGACACAGAGCTGGCCAACTTCACAGCCTGCCTGCCACGTCAGGGGTTTGGTTTTCCTCCTAGGAGCCACTGCTGGGCTCCCTCCTAGGTACTTTCTTCACAGTATCAAATAGTAGCTGTCGAGACAGACATTTCATACATCTAGAAAACACTTTGAAGGTTCTCTCTAGCCACATTTATATCCTTTTCAGGCAGGGTTCTTATTAAATCGTGAGTAGTTCGTTTTGATCAGTCTCTCAGTCACACGTATATTTTTTTTTCCTATAGAAGCTCTCTACATTTAACAAAAAGAGAGAGAGAGAAAAGAGCTGCACTTAACCTCAGACATGAACACGGAAATTTTAGATTCAGTTAATGAGGGACCATTGCTCTTTGTCTTAACTAACTTCTTTTGTTTAGTAATTGGTAAAATAATAACCAAGTACCTAGGGGCCAAGTTTATTAATCTTGCTATCTTGCAGTCATAAGGAGCTATCACATCTTCTAACTCTTAAAATGAATATGCTGGTAATTAAAAGCCCAAAGCTTGTTCCAGGGATATTTAATGAAAGCAAAGCAATTAGGAGAACAGACTCTCATAGCACCCAAGACATCAAGTAATTACTCATGTCTTTAGCAAGGCTCTTCACCACTGTCTGTATTAGTTAAAGCTCATGCAAACCAGTGGGGTAGGTAAGTGTAACGTCTTTACCAGGATGTCTCTGAGAATTGAAAAAGGTTTTGGTAAACTCTGTAGTTAAGCTTCCTAGAAGAAGAAATGTACAAACTGATTCTTGGTAAATCAGTGTAAAAATATGGGTTATGTTTCTCATCCTTCTTTAGGAGAGGATTCGGGGATTAGGGTGATATAGGTGAATTACCCTAACAGCTTCATTGAGAAACATCTCAATGTCTGATTCCCCAATTTCTGACTTCACATTAACATCACTTAAACCGTGGCAGGACTGAATGCACCATTGTTGTTGTTCGTGTTTGGCTGCACCGCATGGGATGCAGGATCTTAGTTCCCTGAACAGGGATTGAACCTGAGCCTCCTGTAGTGGAAGTGCACAAACTTAACCACAGGACCACCAGGGAAGTGCCTGTGCCATTATTTTAGAACACAGTAGTACCTGGGGAGAAACTGAGAAATGACCTGAACTAATTTAGAAATACAAGCACTCAGCTCACAAGTTGCTATAAAACTCCTTCTCAATTTATATTTGAGAAGTACTCCCAAAATGTAACCATGAAAAAAAATGGTTGCCAGTTCGCTCCTGTCTTAATCCTGATTCAGGTCAAAATTTCTTTTAGTTGTAAAGCTTCTCAGGGGTGTTTTATTCTAGTGTTCTTCCTTGAATTGTGTGGCAGAGAAAGCTCTGTCCACCAAATATCTGTAATATCTGATGGAGGAAGGACTTACTGCTGGGATGTGACTTCCCAGCTCCCATCACATCCATGTGACTAGTTCCCACAAAAGGAATGGGTAAGAGTGTCATTTCTGAGCCAAGGCAGCTAAGAAGTAGATGGAGCTTCACCCCTGGCAGCTCTAGCACAGAACCATGAAGAAAATTTACGAGCAACCATAAACATCCACACTGGACTACTGAATGTGTTAAACCACTGAATGTGGGGATTTATTTGTTACAGATGTAAGAATACTTCAGTTAACACATAATACCACTAACAAAGCCCTACTGGGTTATTCTTGATTGAGTACAACTCTGGTACTGCTTCTGTCTCACCTTACTCCCCCTAAAGCATGCACAGACACACACACACACACGCACACACACACACACACAGACACACAAATATGAGATAACAAACACAAAAATGAAAGAATCTTACTTTCTATTGCCTAATGAAGTCTGGCGACTTCTTACCTTGGAATTCAAAACCCTCCTTGACCTAACTTGCCTTGGTAACGACAGCTGGATATGACACTATTTCCCTATATATCTTATAGGCTGCTTTTCCTTCACCCCCATGCACTTCAACTGCACCCTCCTGACCTTAGGTCATATCACCCCATTTGCTGGAAAGATCTCCTCTCACATTTTTGCCCATTTTTCAAAGAATAGCTTCAATGTCATTTCCTCTATGAACCCTTCAATGAATCCCTAAATTTAAAAGACATATGCTTCTAAACTACCATGATGCCTTGCTTTTCTTCATTCATTTACTTACTGAGATATTTATCAAGTCCTTGTTTTGTGTCCAGAAGCACTGTGTGTAATGTAATACAAGAACAAGAAATCCTTCAAAGAGTTCACAGTGTGCTATGGAAGAGACCATAATGATGGTGAAAGTTTCAAATGGTGTGTGTGAACATATACACAAGTGAAAAACTATAAACTTGTAGAAGAGGACACTGGTCATTCAGGCTGAGGAATCAGTACTGTCAGATTCTGTTCTAAAATATTTTTGTAGTAGAGCATAGGAAACACATGATGCTCTTATTTTTATCTTTGAAATCTTTTTTTCTTCAGTATTTTTTGTTTGATACTCTTTTTTAAAATGGAAGAAAGCATGTATGTTTTAAGATACTGACTAAATGGGCTTCCCTGACAGCTCATGGTAAAGAATTTGCCTGCATATGCGGGAGACACGGGTTTGATCCTTCTTATGCTGGAGCAACTAAGCCTGTGAGCCACTGAAGAAAATTTACGAGCAACCATAAACATCCACACTGGACTACTGAATGTGTTAAACCACTGAATGTGGGGATTTATTTGTTACAGATGTAAGAATACTTCAGTTAACACATAATACCACTAACAAAGCCCTACTGGGTTATTCTTGATTGAGTACAACTCTGGTACTGCTTCTGTCTCACCTTACTCCCCCTAAAGCATGCACAGACACACACACACACACACACGCACACACACACACACACAGACACACAAATATGAGATAACAAACACAAAAATGAAAGAATCTTACTTTCTATTGCCTAATGAAGTCTGGCGACTTCTTACCTTGGAATTCAAAACCCTCCTTGACCTAACTTGCCTTGGTAACGACAGCTGGATATGACACTATTTCCCTATATATCTTATAGGCTGCTTTTCCTTCACCCCCATGCACTTCAACTGCACCCTCCTGACCTTAGGTCATATCACCCCATTTGCTGGAAAGATCTCCTCTCACATTTTTGCCCATTTTTCAAAGAATAGCTTCAATGTCATTTCCTCTATGAACCCTTCAATGAATCCCTAAATTTAAAAGACATATGCTTCTAAACTACCATGATGCCTTGCTTTTCTTCATTCATTTACTTACTGAGATATTTATCAAGTCCTTGTTTTGTGTCCAGAAGCACTGTGTGTAATGTAATACAAGAACAAGAAATCCTTCAAAGAGTTCACAGTGTGCTATGGAAGAGACCATAATGATGGTGAAAGTTTCAAATGGTGTGTGTGAACATATACACAAGTGAAAAACTATAAACTTGTAGAAGAGGACACTGGTCATTCAGGCTGAGGAATCAGTACTGTCAGATTCTGTTCTAAAATATTTTTGTAGTAGAGCATAGGAAACACATGATGCTCTTATTTTTATCTTTGAAATCTTTTTTTCTTCAGTATTTTTTGTTTGATACTCTTTTTTAAAATGGAAGAAAGCATGTATGTTTTAAGATACTGACTAAATGGGCTTCCCTGACAGCTCATGGTAAAGAATTTGCCTGCATATGCGGGAGACACGGGTTTGATCCCTGATCCAGAGAGATCTCACATGCTGCGGAGCAACTAAGCCTGTGAGCCACAACTATTGAGCCTGTGCTCTAGAGCCTCAAAGTCACAGCTATTGAGCCCATGGGCCACAACTACTGAAACCCGTGTGCCCAAGAGCCCGGGTTCCACAGCAAGAGAAGTCATCACAACAAGAAGCCAGCTCACCTCAACGAGAGAGTAGCTCCCACTCCCTGCAACTAGAGAAGAACCTGTGGCAGCAGTGAAGACCCAGAATAGCCAATAAATAAATAAATAAATAAAAATTTTAAAAAGATACTGACTAGAAACTCTATCTAAATTAAGACAAAAGGTGAGATGAAATTAGCCTTTAGAAATGAGTTTCAATACATAATAGTTAGACCTACTAGACACACATTTTTTTGGATCCTGTAGCTAAAACAAAACCACTTCTACTGAATATAAATAGATCTATCAAAAATAAAAGTAATTACACCATGAAGCATTTTTATTTCTCATTTGTATAGTCTGACCACGTATGGAGTGTTAGTGTTAGCTTTAAACACTAGAATAGAATTATTTTCTGGAAAGGTCAAATTAAAGTTAAGTAGTAAAATGGCCCTCTCAGAAATATGACAGGACAAAATATACACCTTTAAGAAATGGTCATAACCTTTCTTGAAATAATGGTCTTCTATCTAATGAAATAATCAGAACTGTGGGGAAAAAAATGTTTGTGTGTATATGTATTAGAGAAGAAAGCCCCAATACAGGACAAAAAATATACACAAGTGAAAAACTATAAACTTGTAGAAGAGGACACTGGTCATTCAGGCTGAGGAATCAGTACTGTCAGATTCTGTTCTAAAATATTTTTGTAGTAGAGCATAGGAAACACATGATGCTCTTATTTTTATCTTTGAAATCTTTTTTTCTTCAGTATTTTTTGTTTGATACTCTTTTTTAAAATGGAAGAAAGCATGTATGTTTTAAGATACTGACTAAATGGGCTTCCCTGACAGCTCATGGTAAAGAATTTGCCTGCATATGCGGGAGACACGGGTTTGATCCCTGATCCAGAGAGATCTCACATGCTGCGGAGCAACTAAGCCTGTGAGCCACAACTATTGAGCCTGTGCTCTAGAGCCTCAAAGTCACAGCTATTGAGCCCATGGGCCACAACTACTGAAACCCGTGTGCCCAAGAGCCCGGGTTCCACAGCAAGAGAAGTCATCACAACAAGAAGCCAGCTCACCTCAACGAGAGAGTAGCTCCCACTCCCTGCAACTAGAGAAGAACCTGTGGCAGCAGTGAAGACCCAGAATAGCCAATAAATAAATAAATAAATAAAAATTTTAAAAAGATACTGACTAGAAACTCTATCTAAATTAAGACAAAAGGTGAGATGAAATTAGCCTTTAGAAATGAGTTTCAATACATAATAGTTAGACCTACTAGACACACATTTTTTTGGATCCTGTAGCTAAAACAAAACCACTTCTACTGAATATAAATAGATCTATCAAAAATAAAAGTAATTACACCATGAAGCATTTTTATTTCTCATTTGTATAGTCTGACCACGTATGGAGTGTTAGTGTTAGCTTTAAACACTAGAATAGAATTATTTTCTGGAAAGGTCAAATTAAAGTTAAGTAGTAAAATGGCCCTCTCAGAAATATGACAGGACAAAATATACACCTTTAAGAAATGGTCATAACCTTTCTTGAAATAATGGTCTTCTATCTAATGAAATAATCAGAACTGTGGGGAAAAAAATGTTTGTGTGTATATGTATTAGAGAAGAAAGCCCCACAAACAACCAAAATACAGGACATGTTATATAAGTTATTGTGTGGTGATATACTAGTCCATTATGTATGTTGGCCTAGTGGCTAAGGGAGCCAGCTAGAAGTAGTCTCTCTGGAATTGAATCTCAGCTCTGCTACTTACAAGTCATATGAATTTCGATAAGTAACTTAACCTCTAAGTGCCTCAGTTTATTCATCTTTAAAATGGAGTTATGAATATCATCTATCCTATAGAATTATCATAGGGCTTAAATAAATAACAATGGTGGCTGTCACACAGTAAATATTTAATAAGTATTAGTCATTATATGGAATAAATATGAAAATAAAAACAGTACAGACTAAAGATATATCTCAGGACATGGATATTGTTTGAAAAATATTCTTAGCTCAACAAAACAGATGACAGTTGCAGGGGGTGGAGCTAAGATGGCAGCATAGAAGGACGTGCACTCATCTCTCCTGCAAAATCGCCTGAATTGCAACAAGTTCCTAAAAAACCATCGACAAGAAGAGGTTCAATCCAATCACAAAAAAGATAACCCACATCGAAGAGCAAAGGAGAAGCCACAACAAGACCTTAGGAGGGGTGCAATCGCGCCTCTGAAAGTCAAACCTCATACCCGCCAGAGAGGCTGGGTGGGCCAAATACGCAAAACCTGTTGCAAATCAAGACCCAGGAAAGGAGCAGTGACCCCCACAAGGGACTGAGCCAGACCTGCTTTAGAGGGTCCAAGTACCCCCTTAAGCTAGAAGTGCCCTTGAGCTATCAAAATTGGATTAGCAAAAAAGTTAAGATCTATCAAAATAAAAGTAATTACACCATGAAGCATTTTATTTCTCATTTGTATAGTCTGACCACGTATGGAGTGTTAGTGTTAGCTTTAAACACTAGAATAGAATTATTTTCTGGAAAGGTCAAATTAAAGTTAAGTAGTAAAATGGCCCTCTCAGAAATATGACAGGACAAAATATACACCTTTAAGAAATGGTCATAACCTTTCTTGAAATAATGGTCTTCTATCTAATGAAATAATCAGAACTGTGGGGAAAAAAATGTTTGTGTGTATATGTATTAGAGAAGAAAGCCCCACAAACAACCAAAATACAGGACATGTTATATAAGTTATTGTGTGGTGATATACTAGTCCATTATGTATGTTGGCCTAGTGGCTAAGGGAGCCAGCTAGAAGTAGTCTCTCTGGAATTGAATCTCAGCTCTGCTACTTACAAGTCATATGAATTTCGATAAGTAACTTAACCTCTAAGTGCCTCAGTTTATTCATCTTTAAAATGGAGTTATGAATATCATCTATCCTATAGAATTATCATAGGGCTTAAATAAATAACAATGGTGGCTGTCACACAGTAAATATTTAATAAGTATTAGTCATTATATGGAATAAATATGAAAATAAAAACAGTACAGACTAAAGATATATCTCAGGACATGGATATTGTTTGAAAAATATTCTTAGCTCAACAAAACAGATGACAGTTGCAGGGGGTGGAGCTAAGATGGCAGCATAGAAGGACGTGCACTCATCTCTCCTGCAAAATCGCCTGAATTGCAACAAGTTCCTAAAAAACCATCGACAAGAAGAGGTTCAATCCAATCACAAAAAAGATAACCCACATCGAAGAGCAAAGGAGAAGCCACAACAAGACCTTAGGAGGGGTGCAATCGCGCCTCTGAAAGTCAAACCTCATACCCGCCAGAGAGGCTGGGTGGGCCAAATACGCAAAACCTGTTGCAAATCAAGACCCAGGAAAGGAGCAGTGACCCCCACAAGGGACTGAGCCAGACCTGCTTTAGAGGGTCCAAGTGCCCCCTTAAGCTAGAAGTGCCCTTGAGCAGTCCTTGGAAAGAGGGCACTTAATTCCCTTTGAAGGAGGTTGTCATTAACTCGATCATAGAGCCTCTGAGTAGGACTGGAGATTCTGCGCACCGAGATCCAGGAGAGAGGAACAGCAATCCTGCATGAGACTGAGCTAGACTCACCTCTGAGTATTCTGAAGTCTGCAGCGGAGCCAGGGGTCAATGGTGGCCTGCAGCAGGGTCGGGGTCACTGCGGAAGTGCTTCTCATAGAGCATGTGGGAATAAATCCTTTGTCAGAGAGACGCCATTATCCCTACTATAGTTTGGCTGCAGGTCAAACTACATGGAGGGAACTTAGCAACAAAGGTACCCAGCAACAAAGGTACCCTGCAACAAAGGTGCCTGGATTAATGAGTAAGAAACTACCAGGGCCAGCCTGGGCGTGCCTTTTAGCTCTGTAATAGGTGGAAATAAACAAACAGTAAAAGAGGCCTTCAGATGGAACCACTGCCAGAGGCAAGAAAAAGACTGATACTTCCTGAATAGTCAGCAAGAGACAGAAAAACATAAACATTCACTATTTTCACGTCTTGACTGGAGCTGGATTTACCGCTGGATTTTTATTTTATTTTATTTTTTTATTCTTTTTTCTTGACTTTTTTTTTTTAAAGAGAGCTTTAATTTCTTTTTCTTAATTTTATTTTTTATTTATTTATCTTCTTTTGGGGGGGGTGGGGAGGGAGGGGGACGGGCGGGCCACTTCTATTGGTCTTTCATTTCTCCATTTTCATCCATCTTTGTTCTTTGGCTCCTGTGGGCCTCCCATCGCGGTGGCCTCTGTTGTCGCAGAGCGCTGGCTCTGGGTGCATGCGCGCCAGAGCTCTGGCTCGGTAATTGGACACATCAATCCAGCTGCTCCACGGCACGTGGGATCTTCCCAGGCCAGGGATCAAACCGGCACCCCCTGCACTGCAAGGCGGTGTCCCTACCCACTGGATCACCAGGGAAGCCCTTGACTTTTTTTTTCTTTTTTTCACCCCCCCTTTTTTTTCCTTTTTTCCTCATCCCCTCAGCGCCTCCCCTGCCACACACACCTTTTTTCTTTCCTCCATTGAACTGTATTGAAGCTACCCATATTATCAGTAGGACTGAATATATTCAAGTTTACAAATTTTTTTTTTTCTTTTAAACCACACATTTTGTTTTGGTATATGCTTCTGATTCCACATTGGCCTTTTATGGTTCAGTGGGGGTTTTGTTTGTTTTTATTGTTTTTGTTTTGTTTTTCTATATTTTTCTATATACTTGTCTCTGTTTTAATTTTTAAATTTTTTATATGTATTATTACTTTCTCTACAACTATTTCTTTGCTATCTCTGATGCTGTTTTCCTACAGCACCAAACTCTAACACATACAAATCTTTATCTCCCTATATTTAATTTTGCATTATTACTCTATATTTCTCTCCTATCCTCCCTTTGTCTTTTTCCCTTTCCCCACCATATTTCTTAGTCTGTTTTGTCCTCATTGTCTTATCCTCAATTGGGACCCTGCTCTAGCATTATTCTCCAGTGTGTGCTCTAGTTAGTTTTGTTATTAACTGGTGGATATCATTTTTGGTTTTCTCTATTTGCCATGCTGACATATTCTACTGTATTTCTTGTTGGAATGTTTGGGTTATGTTATAGCTGTATATGTTTGTGTATATAATTCAGTATGCTAGATAGTATTTGCATGATATTTTAATTGCTGTTTCTCATTCGCGTATATATGTTTTAATACCATTTAATGCCATAACAAACCAGCTGTGAAATTTTCATTCCCTGGTCAGGCAACAAGCCCAGGAGCTCTAGGGAGTGAGCACTGACTCCAAATTACTACAATAATAGAGAACACCTAACACTAGAGAGCATTAAACAGTGAGAACACCAACAAAGGCAAGCACTTGTATGCAAGTCCTAACATCACCCAACCACCAGCATCACCCAGAATAAGACACCTCATCCAAACAACAAACAGCGACAGACATAACTCAAAGTCTGAAAAAAGGAAACCCCAAACATAGTTAAAAAATTAATAATAACAATGAAACAGCAGGGAAATACCACACAAGTGAAGGAACAATCTACAAACACACAAGTCCAAATAAATGAAGTGGAATTAGACAAACCTTCTGAAAGCAAATTTAGAAGAATGACAGTAACGATGATCCAAAACACCGAAAAGAGAATTTTAGAGAAATTGCAAGTATCAACTAACACACTGAATAAAGAAGTACAAGAACTTTAAGAACACCAAACAGAGACAAACAACTCAATTGCTGAACTTAAAAACACTACAAAAGGAATCAAGAGCAGAGTATCTGAGACAGAAGACTGGATAAGTGAGCTGGAAGATAGAATGGTGGAAGTAATGGCTGAAGAACCGAATCAAGCTCAAAGAATGAAAAGAGCAGAGGATAGCCTCAGAGACCTCTGGGATAATATCAAACACATCAATAGTTGAATTATAGGGTTTCCAGAAGAAGAAAAAAAGAAAGGACATGAGAAAAATTTTGAAGAGATTATAGTTGAAAATTTCCCCAGCATGGGAAAAGAAATAGTCAATCAAGTCCAAGAAACACAGAGTACCATACAGAATAAACCCGAGAAGAAACACACCGAGACACATATTAATTAAGCTAACACAAATTAAACACAGAGAAAGAATTCTAAAAGCAGCAAGGGAAAAGCAACTCGTGACATACAAGGGAAAGCCCATACATTTAACAGCTGATCTTTCAACAGAAACTCTGCAGGCCAGAAGGGAATGGCAAGACCCATTTAAAGTGCTTAAACATAATAATCTGCAACCAAGAATACACTACCCTTCAAGGATCTCATTCAAAATTGATGGAGAAATCAAAACCAGCTGTGAAATTTTCATTCCCTGGTCAGGCAACAAGCCCAGGAGCTCTAGGGAGTGAGCACTGACTCCAAATTACTACAATAATAGAGAACACCTAACACTAGAGAGCATTAAACAGTGAGAACACCAACAAAGGCAAGCACTTGTATGCAAGTCCTAACATCACCCAACCACCAGCATCACCCAGAATAAGACACCTCATCCAAACAACAAACAGCGACAGACATAACTCAAAGTCTGAAAAAAGGAAACCCCAAACATAGTTAAAAAATTAATAATAACAATGAAACAGCAGGGAAATACCACACAAGTGAAGGAACAATCTACAAACACACAAGTCCAAATAAATGAAGTGGAATTAGACAAACCTTCTGAAAGCAAATTTAGAAGAATGACAGTAACGATGATCCAAAACACCGAAAAGAGAATTTTAGAGAAATTGCAAGTATCAACTAACACACTGAATAAAGAAGTACAAGAACTTTAAGAACACCAAACAGAGACAAACAACTCAATTGCTGAACTTAAAAACACTACAAAAGGAATCAAGAGCAGAGTATCTGAGACAGAAGACTGGATAAGTGAGCTGGAAGATAGAATGGTGGAAGTAATGGCTGAAGAACCGAATCAAGCTCAAAGAATGAAAAGAGCAGAGGATAGCCTCAGAGACCTCTGGGATAATATCAAACACATCAATAGTTGAATTATAGGGTTTCCAGAAGAAGAAAAAAAGAAAGGACATGAGAAAAATTTTGAAGAGATTATAGTTGAAAATTTCCCCAGCATGGGAAAAGAAATAGTCAATCAAGTCCAAGAAACACAGAGTACCATACAGAATAAACCCGAGAAGAAACACACCGAGACACATATTAATTAAGCTAACACAAATTAAACACAGAGAAAGAATTCTAAAAGCAGCAAGGGAAAAGCAACTCGTGACATACAAGGGAAAGCCCATACATTTAACAGCTGATCTTTCAACAGAAACTCTGCAGGCCAGAAGGGAATGGCAAGACCCATTTAAAGTGCTTAAACATAATAATCTGCAACCAAGAATACACTACCCTTCAAGGATCTCATTCAAAATTGATGGAGAAATCAAAAGCTTTACAAATAAACAAAAATTAAAAGAATTTAGTCACACCAAACCAGTCTTACAACAAGTGTTAAAAGGACTTATATAGATAACAAGTATAAGAGAAGATCTACAAAACAAAGCCATCATAACGTCTAAGAAGATAACAATAGGATCGTTTGTATCAGTAATTACTTTAAATGTAAATGGGCTAAATGCCCCAACCAAAAGACACAGAGTGGCTGAGTGGATTAAAAAGCACAACCCATACATATGCTGCCTCCAGGAAACTCACTTCAGACCTAGAGACACTCATAGACTGAAAGTGAGAGGATGGAAAAAGATACTCCATGCAAATAGAGATCAAAAGAAAGCTGGAGTAGCAATCCTCATATCAGACAAAATAGGCCTCAGAATAAAGAAGATTAGAAGAGACAAGGCAAGACACTACATAATGATCAAGGGATCAATCCAAGAGGAAGACATAACAATCATAAATATCTATGCACCCAACTCAGGAGCACCCTAATACACAAGACAAACACTTTCAGACATAAAAGAAGAAATCAACAATAACACAGTAATAGTAGGAGACTTTAACACTCCTCTCACACCAATGGACAGATCATCCAAACAGAAAATTAATAAAGAAACACAACCCTTAAATGCCACACTAGAAGAGATGGACCTCATCGATATCTTTAGGACCTTCCATCCAAAAGCAGAAGACTACACTTTCTTCTCAAGTGTTCATGGAACATTCTCCAGGATAGACCACATCTTGGGCCACAAATCAAACCTCAGTCAATTCAAGGAAACTGAAATTATACCAACCATCTTCTTGGACCACAATGCAATGAGACAAGAGATCAACTACAGGAAAAAAGTCTCTAAAAACACATGGAGAGGGCGTCCCTGGTGGTCTAGTGGGTAAGGACACCGCCTTGCAGTGCAAGGGGCGCCGGTTCGATCCCTGGCCTGGGAAGATCCCATGTGCCGCAGAGCGGCTGGACCGATGTGTCCAATCACCGAGCCGGAGCTCTGGAGTGCATGCGCCCAGAGCCGGCGCTCTGCAATGACAAACGCCACTGCGATGGGAGGCCCACAGGAGCCAAAGAACAAAGACGGATGAAAATGGAGAAATGAAAGACCAATAGAAGTGGCCTGCCCCCTCCCCGCCCCCCCCAACCCGACCCCCACCCAAAATAAATAAATAAATCTTTAATAAAAAAAAAACCACACATGGAGATTAAGTAAACACACCTAAAAAACCAACAGATTACTGAGCAAATCAAAGGAGAAATAAAAAATATTCCTAGAAGAAAATGACAATGAACACATGACAATGCAAAACCTATGGGATACTGCAAAAGCAGTTCAAAGAGGGAAGTTTATAGCAAAACAATCCTACCTCAAGAAACTAGGAAAATATCAAACAGACGACCTAACCCTACATGTACAACAATTGAAGAAAGAAGAACAGAAACACCCCAAAGTTAGCAGAGGAAGAGAATCATAAAGATCAGAGCGGAAATAAATGAAAAAGAAACGAAAGGAGCAATAGTAAAGATAAATAAAACAAAAAGCTGTTTCTTTGAAAAGTTCAATAAAATCGACACACCACTGGCCAGACTCATCAAGAAAAAGAGAGAGAAGAACCAGATCACCAAAATCAAAAATGAAAAAGGAGCGATTACAACAGATAATGCAGAAATCCAAAGGATTCTAAGAGACTATTATGAACAACTCTACGGCAACAAACTGGACAACCTGGAAGAAATGGACAGTTTCTTGGGGAAGATTAATCTTCCAAGACTGAACCAGGAAGAAATAGAAACTTTGAACAAGCCAATCACAAGCTCAGATATTGACCTTGTGATCAAAAATCTACCCAAAAATAAAAGCCCAGGGCCAGATAGCTTTACAGCTGAATTCTACCAAACATTTAAAGAGGAGCTAAAGCCTGTCCTTCTAAAAACTCTTTGACACAATCCAACACACATTTTTTTTTCTTCTTTTTCTTCTTTCATTTGTTTTTTTTGTTGTTGTTATTTTTTGCTTTTTTCCAACACACATTTATGATAAAAAAAAAACTCTTCAAAAAATGGGCATAGAAGGATCCTATCTCAACATAGTGAAAACTATATATGAGAAACCCCCAGCAAACATTATTCTCAATGGTGAAAAACTGAAAGCAATCCCTCTAAGATCAGGAACAAGACAAGGGTGTCCACTCTCACTGCTATTATTCAACATAGTCCAGGAAGTCCTAGCAACAGCAATAAGAGAAGAAAAACAAATAAAAGGAATCCGGATTGGAAAAGAAGGAGTAAAACTCTATTTGCAGATGACATGATATTAAACATAGAAAACCCCAAAGACACTATTAGAAAACTACTAGAGCTAATAAACGAATTCAGCAGAGTCACGGGATAAAATCATTACACAGAAATCACTGACATTCCTATACACAAACAATGAAAAATCAGAAAACAAAATCAAAGATGCAATCCCCTTCACTATTGCAACCAAAAGAATAAAATATCTAGAAATAAACCTACCCAAAGAAACAAAAGAACTGTACACAGAAAACTACAAGACACTAATGAAAGAAATCAAAGAAGACTTGAACAGATGGAGAGATAGTCCATGTTCCTGGGTCAGAAGAATCAATATTGTGAAAATGACCATACTACCAAATGTCACCTATAGATTCAATGTGATCCCTATCAAACTACCAATGACATTCTTCACAGAACTAGACCAAAGAATAACACAGTTCATATGGAAACACAAAAGACCCCGAGTAGCCAAAGTAATCCTGAGAAAGAAGAATGGAGCTGGAGGGATCAGCCTCCCTAACTTCAGACTATACTACAAAGCAAGAGTCATCCAGACAGTATGGTACTGGCACGAAAACAGAAATATAGACCAATGGAATAAGATGGAGAACCCAGAGATACCCACGCACCTATGGGTACCTTATTTTTGACAAAGGAGGCAAAACTATAAAATGGGACAAAGACAGCCTCTTCAACAAATGGTGCTGGGAAAACTGGACAGCTACATGCAAAAAAATGAAGTTGGAACATTCCCTGACACCGTACACAAAGATCAACTCAAAATGGATTAAAGACCTAAATGGAAGACCAGAAATCATCAAACTCTTAGAGGAGAATATAGGCAAAACACCCAAGGACATAAATCAAAGCAAGATCTTCTCTGACCCACCTACTAGAATAGCGGGACTAAAAAGACAAATGAACATGTGGGACCTAATGAAACTTCAAAGCTTTTGTACAGCAAAAGAAACTACAAAAAAGCTGAACAGACACCCCACAGAGTAGGAGAAAATCATAGCAAATAAAACAACAGACAAAGAATTAATCTCCAAAATCTACAAGCAACTCAGACAACTCAACATTGGAAAAATGAACAACCCAATCGAAAAATGAGAAAAGGGCCTAAACAGACACCTCAACAAAGAGGACATACAGATGGTCAAAAAGCACATGAAATGATGCTCAACCTTGCTTATTATTAGAGAAATGCAAGTCAAAACTACATGAGATATCACCTTACACCCATTAAAATGGCCATCATCAACAAATCTACAGACAATAAATGCTGGAGAGGGTGCGGAGAAAAGGGAACACTCTTGCATTGCTGTTGGGAATGTAAATGGATACAGTCTCTATGGAAGACAGTATGGAGATTTCTTAAAAACCTAAAACTAGAAGCACCATACAACCCAGCAGTCCCCCTATTAGGCTTATACCCTGATGAAATCAAAATTGAAAGAGACACCTGTACCCCAATGTTCATTGCAGCACTCTATACAATAGCTAGAACATGGAAGCAACCTAGATGTCCATTGATGAATGAACGGACAAAAAAGCCCTGGTACATATATACAATGGAATACTACACAGCTGTGAAAAGAAATGCAGAAGAATCAGTCCTAATGAAGTGGCTGGATCTAGAACGTATCATAAAAAGTGAAGTAAGTCAAAAAGAGAAGGACAAGTACAATATACTAACACATATATGTGGAATCTAGTAGGATGGTAATCATTAAGACAAACAGTGAAGCAATGAAAAAACAGACATGGAGAATACACATATGGACATTGTGGAGAATGAACAGTGGGTGGGAGGTGTAAAGGAAGTAGCATGAAAACCTATACTCTCATATGTGAAGAAAATAGCTATTGTCATTGTGCTATGAGAAAAGGGGATCCTGCCAAGATGCTGTGTGGTGGCCTGCAGGGCTGGGATGTGAGGGGATATACATATGACTAATCTGGGATCATACATATCCGTAAACAACAAAACTCTGTAAAATAAAAAGTAAAATAAAAATTAAAAAAAATAAATAGAAGACAAAGTCTCATACAGAGTGAAAAATTCCTAAATTAAAAACAGGCATAGGGCTTCCCCTGGTGGTCCAGTGGGTAAGGACACCGCCTTGCAGTGCAAGGGGCGCCAGTTCGATCCCTGGCCTGGGAAGATCCCACGTGCCGTGGAGCAGCTTGACCGATGTGTCCAATTACCGAACCAGAGCTCTGGAGCGCATGTGCCCAGAGCCGGTGCTCTGCGACGACAGACGCCACCGCGATGGGATGCCCACAGGAGCCAAAGAACAAAGATTGATGAAAATAGAGAAATGAAAAGATCAACAGAAGTGGCCCGCCCGCTCCCCTCCCTCCCCAACTCGATCCCCACCCAAAATAAATAAATAAATCTTTAAAAAAAAAAAAGGCATAGTTAATATAAAAACACTGGAATGCTGGAAGGATGTATATGGAATATCAGTAGTTACCTCTGTACAGTGAGATTGTAGGTGGTTTTTCCTCATTTGTTCACCTTTATATTTTCAAAGTTTCCACTAATTAACGTATTTATAATAAGAAGATAAGAATGAATTATTAAAGAAACTACCTTTTTGATGATGCCCAAAGATTCAAGGCTAGAAAACTCCTGCATCATGGAACTGAACAATTGGGTTTTTTTTATTATTCTTTATTTTAAAGATTTTACAGAGTTTTGTTGTTCACCAACATGTATGTTCCCAGATCCTTCATATGCATCTCCCTGGACCCTCCCCCACCCCCAGCATCCCCCAATCCCATTCCCTTAGCACATGACATGTGAAAACAAAAAAGTGGAATCTAGTAGGATGGTAATCATTAAGACAAACAGTGAAGCAATGAAAAACAGACATGGAGAATACACATATGGACATTGTGGAGAATGAACAGTGGGGGGAGGTGTAAAGGAAGTAGCATGAAAACCTATACTCTCATATGTGAAGAAAATAGCTATTGTCATTGTGCTATGAGAAAAGGGGATCCTGCCAAGATGCTGTGTGGTGGCCTGCAGGGCTGGGATGTGAGGGGATATACATATGACTAATCTGGGATCATACATATCCGTAAACAACAAAACTCTGTAAAATAAAAAGTAAAATAAAAATTAAAAAAAATAAATAGAAGACAAAGTCTCATACAGAGTGAAAAATTCCTAAATTAAAAACAGGCATAGGGCTTCCCCTGGTGGTCCAGTGGGTAAGGACACCGCCTTGCAGTGCAAGGGGCGCCAGTTCGATCCCTGGCCTGGGAAGATCCCACGTGCCGTGGAGCAGCTTGACCGATGTGTCCAATTACCGAACCAGAGCTCTGGAGCGCATGTGCCCAGAGCCGGTGCTCTGCGACGACAGACGCCACCGCGATGGGATGCCCACAGGAGCCAAAGAACAAAGATTGATGAAAATAGAGAAATGAAAAGATCAACAGAAGTGGCCCGCCCGCTCCCCTCCCTCCCCAACTCGATCCCCACCCAAAATAAATAAATAAATCTTTAAAAAAAAAACAGGCATAGTTAATATAAAAACACTGGAATGCTGGAAGGATGTATATGGAATATCAGTAGTTACCTCTGTACAGTGAGATTGTAGGTGGTTTTTCCTCATTTGTTCACCTTTATATTTTCAAAGTTTCCACTAATTAACGTATTTATAATAAGAAGATAAGAATGAATTATTAAAGAAACTACCTTTTTGATGATGCCCAAAGATTCAAGGCTAGAAAACTCCTGCATCATGGAACTGAACAATTGGGTTTTTTTTATTATTCTTTATTTTAAAGATTTTACAGAGTTTTGTTGTTCACCAACATGTATGTTCCCAGATCATTCATATGCATCTCCCTGGACCCTCCCCCCACCCAGTATCCCCCCATCCCACCCCTCCAGACCATCGCCCCAAGTGATTGTAGGTACTCCTATTCCCTTAGCACAATGACCATAGCTCTTTTCCACACATTCCAGTATAGGTTTCGATGTTACTTCCTCTATGCCTCCCTCTCACTGTTCGGTCTCCACAATGTCCTTATGTCTATTCTCCGTTTTTCCATGAGTTCACTGCGTGTGTTATCATGACCATCTTACTAGATCCCATATATATGAGTTAGTATACTGTACTTGTCTTTCTCTTTTTGACTTACTCCACTTTATATGATAGATTCTAGAGCTAGCCACCTCATTAGGACTCAGTCCTCTGCATTTCTTTAACAGCTGAGTAGTATTCCATTGTATATATGTACCAGAGCTTCTGGATCCATTCTGGACTTCTAGGTTGCTTCCATGTTCTGACTATTGTATAGAGAGCTGCAATGAACATTGGGGTACAGGTCCCTCTTTCATTTCTGATTTCATCAGGATATAGGCCTAATAGTGGGATTGCTGGGTCATAGGGTGCTTCTATTTTTAGTTTTTTAAGGAATCTCCATATTGTCTTCCATAGAGGTTGTATCCATTTACATTCCCAACAGCAATGCAAGAGGGTTTCCTTTTCTCCGCACCCTCTCCAGCATTTATTGTCTGTCGATTTGTTGATGATGGCCATTCTGACGGGTGTGAGGTGGTATCTCATTGTGATTTTAATTTGCATTTCTCTAATGATAAGCAAGGTTGAGCCTCGTTTCATGTGCTTTTGGGCCATCTGTATGTCCTCTTTGGAGGTGTCTCTTTAGATCGTTTTCCTATTTTTTGATTGGGTTGTTCGTTTTTCCTGTGCTGAGTTGTCTGAGTTGCTTGTAGATTTTGGAGATTAATTCTTTGTCTGTTGTTTTATTTGCTATGATTTTCTCCTACTCTGTGGGGTGTCTGTTCAGCTTTTTTGTAGTTTCTTTTGCTGTACAAAAGCTTTTATGTTTCATGAGGTCCCACGTGTTCAGGAACTGAACAGTTTTTATAAATACTTTATTGCTGGAGAATTCTGTTATCTTTGAGCTGTGAACAGCTTTTGAACATGTGATCGTTGAGTAGAACTTCAGCACACCAGACATTATAGTCAGAAACATTCAAGAAGTCTGTATATCAGCTTATATAAGATCCTAGATCACTTTAAAGCAAAATAAACTCAAACATACCATAGGAAACTTACACATAAGCAGACGAGATGTTCAATGGACTTATGTAATGAACCCTTGCCATCATCAAAGCACTATTTATCAAGGGGAATTTTTGCATGTGAACCATTTGGATTTTTTTTTTTCTTTTACTAAATAAGATCAAAGGACAAGGAGTCTTTTATAGAGTCTAATAATAAAGTTTCCTTTATATGGGTTGCCTTAATTAGCCATAGGGCTCAGGATTTTCTTTCTCTGGGAATTTTAGAGAAAGACTTTCCTAACCCATCCCACCCCTCTGCTGATAGTGAGGCTGCCTTGACCAGGAGCCAACTCTTCCCACTTAAATAGTATTTCTCTGCCACTTTTTAAAGTCAAGCAACTGAATTGGGATGTTCGTGCCCCCACTAAATAAATTAATAGCTCTTGCTTGCCTCAAATAAGAAAGAATGCCTGAGATATTGACACACACTGCCTTTTCGTGAATGTCCCATTCTGCCGCAATATGTCACCCGGGTGTGACAGAGAGAATAGTGGGTGTGATAAGACATTAAGAAATACACACACAAATACAGACAAAGAGAAAGGGTGGGAATGGGGGACTCAAGACCTCCTTGGTCAAGGCCCTGAACATATTCACCAGTTTGCTTTTATTAAGAGCTTAAGCATCCAGGTGTTTGCAGGGAATGATATTAGTATGGACTCCACAGCCCTGATCAGTAATCACCCTTGTTACTCCAAGTTGCTTACATTGTCTCCTTAATGGAAAGGGTGCACCACAGCTGGGAGGCAACTAGATCGGCAGGAAGTTAGTCTGTTTTGTGTGCGCATACAGCATTCTAACATGCACATAGCCTTCCAAAGTCCACAGCGGATTTCCCACCTGTTACTGATCAGTATGACCCCAGCTAACGAGCCCTTGTGAATCAAGTCAACTTGTTTTTTTCTTAGCTCTTTCATTTCTAAGATGCTTTTCTCCTGGCTCGGCCAAAGCCGCGAAAATCTCCACTGGTTTGTTTCCCCATACCATTCAAGTTAATATGCCTGTGTCATATGGGGTTGACACTGCTGTTATCATCTGTAGGGTGTTATCAAAGGAACACCCATTGAATTTGTTGGAATTAGAGACGCTAATTAGTGTTTTTACAGCATCCATTTTCTCTGTTGCCAGCAAGATTTGTTCTGAACAGTCTCTTGAATTTCAATATTTTAGGCAGGCCTTATTCCTCTTTCTCAAACATAAATTTACCAGTCCACAATGCTTTAGAAAATTTTAAGAAATGATAAGCAGAACACAGCTTGAGAGGACATATGTCCAAGAAATGTATTTAGCTGAGTCTTCAAGATTCACAGCTATTGAACCCTGTGCAATAGGAGTCTGGGAGGGAGAGACAGATATTGTTTGACTACAATGTGAAAAATCCTTCTTTTCCCTTTCTTTTAAAAATAGGCTGCCTTGACCAGGAGCCAACTCTTCCCACTTAAATAGTATTTCTCTGCCACTTTTAAAGTCAAGCAACTGAATTGGGATGTTCGTGCCCCCACTAAATAAATTAATAGCTCTTGCTTGCCTCAAATAAGAAAGAATGCCTGAGATATTGACACACACTGCCTTTTCGTGAATGTCCCATTCTGCCGCAATATGTCACCCGGGTGTGACAGAGAGAATAGTGGGTGTGATAAGACATTAAGAAATACACACACAAATACAGACAAAGAGAAAGGGTGGGAATGGGGGACTCAAGACCTCCTTGGTCAAGGCCCTGAACATATTCACCAGTTTGCTTTTATTAAGAGCTTAAGCATCCAGGTGTTTGCAGGGAATGATATTAGTATGGACTCCACAGCCCTGATCAGTAATCACCCTTGTTACTCCAAGTTGCTTACATTGTCTCCTTAATGGAAAGGGTGCACCACAGCTGGGAGGCAACTAGATCGGCAGGAAGTTAGTCTGTTTTGTGTGCGCATACAGCATTCTAACATGCACATAGCCTTCCAAAGTCCACAGCGGATTTCCCACCTGTTACTGATCAGTATGACCCCAGCTAACGAGCCCTTGTGAATCAAGTCAACTTGTTTTTTTCTTAGCTCTTTCATTTCTAAGATGCTTTTCTCCTGGCTCGGCCAAAGCCGAAAAGCTCCACTGGTTTGTTTCCCCATACCATTCAAGTTAATATGCCTGTGTCATATGGGGTTGACACTGCTGTTATCATCTGTAGGGTGTTATCAAAGGAACACCCATTGAATTTGTTGGAATTAGAGACGCTAATTAGTGTTTTTACAGCATCCATTTTCTCTGTTGCCAGCAAGATTTGTTCTGAACAGTCTCTTGAATTTCAATATTTTAGGCAGGCCTTATTCCTCTTTCTCAAACATAAATTTACCAGTCCACAATGCTTTAGAAAATTTTAAGAAATGACAAGCAGAACACAGCTTGAGAGGACATATGTCCAAGAAATGTATTTAGCTGAGTCTTCAAAGATTCACAGCTATTGAACCCTGTGCAATAGGAGTCTGGGAGGGGAGAGACAGATATTGTTTGACTACAATGTGTGAAAAATCCTTCTTTTTCCCTTTCTTTTGAAAATAATCCACAGGCTCCCAAGCAGAGTATAATTCTGAGACTAGCCTAGGGGGCTTTACAAGCAGCTCTACTTATCCTTTTCATTCCTCTGTTTGGGGAAAGAAAACAAATATAAAGCAAGCAAAAACAAGCCATAAGTAGGTAAAAATGAAAGAGAAGCACATTTTTTATAATCTAATGGGCATAACCTAACAGGAAAAAAGTTCCTAAAAATATACTATGTCATTTATGGAATCAAATTCCAGCCTGAGAACCAAAGTAGTTTATTCACTCATTTCTCAGTTATTCACTCATTTGATAAATGTTACTGAAGACTTACCATGTACTTGACACTTCATTAGGCACCAGGAATTCAGGAGCAAATAGGCAGTTCAAACTCTTGTCTTCAAGGATCTGGCGACAGACAATGAATTAACAAATCCCATAACTTTGGAGAAAAGTAGGAATTTGAAATGCTTCTCACTATCTGTATTACCATTTGTTTTGGGAAGGGTACTGTTAGGGCCTGTTCTCCTGCTCCTTTAATTGAATCATTCCGAACATCTGGTCCAGCTAGACCAAGAAAACTTCGGAGACTGTTGATTTTCTGTGGCTGCTATAACTAGCTCAAACTCAGTGTCTTCAAACCACACACATTCATCTCACTGTTTCTGTAGGAAAGAAATCTAGGTAAACTCAACTGAGTCCTCTGCACAGGGTCTCCCAGTCTGAAATCAAGGCTGTGTTCCTAACTAGGAATTCTGGGGAAGAATCTGCTTCCAAACTCATTCAGATTGTTGGCCAAATTCAGTTTCTTGCACTTATAGGATTGGGGGCCCCATTTCCTTGCTGGCTCTTCATCTTCCTTCTGTCCTCATGGTCTCTCCAGCAACAGGAAGTTGAGTTCTTCCCACACTTAGAACCTCTTGACTTCTCTTCTGCCCCATCTCTCTGGCTTTCTCTTCTGCTCTGTGAGAAAACTTGATGTTTAAGGGCTCACATGTTTACAGTGAGTCCACCTGGTCATTCAGGATAGTCTCCCTAACTTAAGGTTTGCAACCTTAACTACATTTGCAAAATTTGGTTTGCCATTGTAACATAACATTTTTAACATTCATTTAAAAACAATTGTAATAGACTTCAGCAATCTTGTTTTTATTTTTTTCTTTTTAAAATTAATTACTCTATTTGGTTACTCTGAGTCTTAGTTGTGACATGTGAATTCTTAGTTGAAGCATGTGGGATCTAGTTCCCCAACCTAGGATTGAACCCAGGCCCCCTGCACTGGCGGCACTGAGTCAAGCCTTAGCCACTGGAGCTCCAGGGAGGTCCCATAACATATTAATACGTTCCAAGGATTAGGGCATAAATATCCTGGGGTGGGGGCCAGTGTGGGAAGCATTCAGCCTACCAAAGATAAGTAACTGTATTTCAAACATGGCTTTCATTTAATTACTCCTAAGGAATCTGTACCTAATAAATATAGGCTGTACTTCTATTTCTAGGACATTCATTTGGCCAGGAGATTATACGACATGGCTGCTCAAACAAGTCCGGATGCTCACATACCAGTGTTCTTGGCCCTCGTGAAATTGGAAACTGTGCATCTGCTCCAAGATATCCTTTTTTTTTTTTAATTGAATCATTCGAACATCTGGTCCAGCTAGACCAAGAAAACTTCGGAGACTGTTGATTTTCTGTGGCTGCTATAACTAGCTCAAACTCAGTGTCTTCAAACCACACACATTCATCTCACTGTTTCTGTAGGAAAGAAATCTAGGTAAACTCAACTGAGTCCTCTGCACAGGGTCTCCCAGTCTGAAATCAAGGCTGTGTTCCTAACTAGGAATTCTGGGGAAGAATCTGCTTCCAAACTCATTCAGATTGTTGGCCAAATTCAGTTTCTTGCACTTATAGGATTGGGGGCCCCATTTCCTTGCTGGCTCTTCATCTTCCTTCTGTCCTCATGGTCTCTCCAGCAACAGGAAGTTGAGTTCTTCCCACACTTAGAACCTCTTGACTTCTCTTCTGCCCCATCTCTCTGGCTTTCTCTTCTGCTCTGTGAGAAAACTTGATGTTTAAGGGCTCACATGTTTACAGTGAGTCCACCTGGTCATTCAGGATAGTCTCCCTAACTTAAGGTTTGCAACCTTAACTACATTTGCAAAATTTGGTTTGCCATTGTAACATAACATTTTTAACATTCATTTAAAAACAATTGTAATAGACTTCAGCAATCTTGTTTTTATTTTTTTCTTTTTAAAATTAATTACTCTATTTGGTTACTCTGAGTCTTAGTTGTGACATGTGAATTCTTAGTTGAAGCATGTGGGATCTAGTTCCCCAACCTAGGATTGAACCCAGGCCCCCTGCACTGGCGGCACTGAGTCAAGCCTTAGCCACTGGAGCTCCAGGGAGGTCCCATAACATATTAATACGTTCCAAGGATTAGGGCATAAATATCCTGGGGTGGGGGCCAGTGTGGGAAGCATTCAGCCTACCAAAGATAAGTAACTGTATTTCAAACATGGCTTTCATTTAATTACTCCTAAGGAATCTGTACCTAATAAATATAGGCTGTACTTCTATTTCTAGGACATTCATTTGGCCAGGAGATTATACGACATGGCTGCTCAAACAAGTCCGGATGCTCACATACCAGTGTTCTTGGCCCTCGTGAAATTGGAAACTGTGCATCTGCTCCAAGATATCCTGTTTTTTAATGTAAGTTTGTCTCAAGGCCCCACATCTCTGAAAGCTCCAATGAGCTTTGGGCAGAGGGATGGAGGGAGATGGTGCTCTGAATAAAGTGGGAGGCTCGGGTTTATTTTTGACTGGATGTCTCTTGCCAGCAGTTTACGATGAGATGGAAATGGATGAAACTGGACACCACCATTGGAGCATACTGGGATTTATTTGTGATTGGCCTAATTGTTTTGATGCTGATCTTCTTGCTTAGAAATCACTACGGGTAGGATCTGGACCATAAACAAAACCTGTTCATGGGAATCAGTCGACAGTTATTGTCACTAAATAAAAAATTTCCCCATCAGATTCAGGAGCCTGCTGCCAACTTCCTTACAGGTTTTGAGGGAAAAAAGGACAAAGGTTGGGATGCGTCCTCTGAGAAACCATTTCAGACCTCCTGCTTAGCTGAGATGACCCTTTGCAAGGAGAGGTTTATTGGAAACTCATCAGTTAAGATGTCCTTACAAACTTCCTTGTTTTGGGGCTCTCTAGTCCTGAGTTAAGGAGAAAGACCACCCATTTTTCATGTGGTTGTGACAACCTATCCCTTTTCAAGAGGAAAAATGGGTTTCTTCTCTCCTACGGACATAATGGTGTGGATAGATGGGGGAGTTTGTGGTGGGGGGCAAGAACACAGATCCCTTAGAATCTGAGAAAGGCAAAAATTACAAACAGACCCTTTACCTTGAGGGAATGATCTGGTGAACCACAGTCTTATCTTTAATGAGCCAAAGTTTCTGATGGCATTGCTGTTCCCCAGTCTGACTCAACCTCCTCACCAGGAGCCTTCCATCAAAACTCCCTTAGCACCAGTGAACAGCAAAAGCTGTCTGTCCAGCGTTGCATCCCTCTCTTCCATTCTTCACTGGAGCCCTGGGGAATTCTCCTGGGAGTACCCACAGTGGGAGATGACACCAGCCTCCAAGGACAGAAGGAAAAGGACTCAATTCTTTGTCTCCCGTGATGGGTGAGGCAGGGCTGGGGCCCAGGGTTGGGGGCAGTAGGGGAACAGATGAGTGCAGAAGACCCATGACTTAGGTCAAGGGCCAAGCTTGAACCTTACACTCACTGAGCCTGTTTCCTGATCTGCAAAATGGGAAGATTTTCAGGATCTTAGAGAGCTGGTATGAGGATTAATAGAATAATGTATGTAAAAGAATTATCACAGGATCTGGCATCTAGGATGAATTTCCATAAATGATAACTTTTAATATTCTCTAAAATCTCATAGTAAAATGGTTGGAATATGGGGACAGCTGAGTTAATGACAATCAGTGTGGTTTCAAGTGCCCAGCAGTTAGTTCTCCAGCCAAAATGTTGGGTGTTTAGGTAGGTGATTGTACTTGCCTACTTGAAAACCCAAACTAGGGACAGGAAGAGAGTTGCTAAATAATGTTGATCATAATCAGAAAGGAGAGTGAAATGGATTTGGAACCAAACAGCTGGTGTTTGAGATCCAGCTCTGTCTTTAGTAACTCTGTGACTTTGGGCATAGTTTCCCAAGCCTCAATTTTTCCCCTCCATTAAATGGTATTAATTCTTATTTGACTGGAGATTTGTGAGATTTCAGTAGGCCTAACTTGATAAGTGCTTTATACCCGTCCATACTAGCCATAATCTTTCAAAGTGAAAGTTAGCCAGTCGTGTCTCTTTGTGCCTACAACCCTTGTTTTGGGGCTCTCTAGTCCTGAGTTAAGGAGAAAGACCACCCATTTCCTGTGGTTGTGACAACCTATCCCTTTTCAAGAGGAAAAATGGGTTTCTTCTCTCCTACGGACATAATGGTGTGGATAGATGGGGGAGTTTGTGGTGGGGGGCAAGAACACAGATCCCTTAGAATCTGAGAAAGGCAAAAATTACAAACAGACCCTTTACCTTGAGGGAATGATCTGGTGAACCACAGTCTTATCTTTAATGAGCCAAAGTTTCTGATGGCATTGCTGTTCCCCAGTCTGACTCAACCTCCTCACCAGGAGCCTTCCATCAAAACTCCCTTAGCACCAGTGAACAGCAAAAGCTGTCTGTCCAGCGTTGCATCCCTCTCTTCCATTCTTCACTGGAGCCCTGGGGAATTCTCCTGGGAGTACCCACAGTGGGAGATGACACCAGCCTCCAAGGACAGAAGGAAAAGGACTCAATTCTTTGTCTCCCGTGATGGGTGAGGCAGGGCTGGGGCCCAGGGTTGGGGGCAGTAGGGGAACAGATGAGTGCAGAAGACCCATGACTTAGGTCAAGGGCCAAGCTTGAACCTTACACTCACTGAGCCTGTTTCCTGATCTGCAAAATGGGAAGATTTTCAGGATCTTAGAGAGCTGGTATGAGGATTAATAGAATAATGTATGTAAAAGAATTATCACAGGATCTGGCATCTAGGATGAATTTCCATAAATGATAACTTTTAATATTCTCTAAAATCTCATAGTAAAATGGTTGGAATATGGGGACAGCTGAGTTAATGACAATCAGTGTGGTTTCAAGTGCCCAGCAGTTAGTTCTCCAGCCAAAATGTTGGGTGTTTAGGTAGGTGATTGTACTTGCCTACTTGAAAACCCAAACTAGGGACAGGAAGAGAGTTGCTAAATAATGTTGATCATAATCAGAAAGGAGAGTGAAATGGATTTGGAACCAAACAGCTTGTGTTTGAGATCCAGCTCTGTCTTTTAGTAACTCTGTGACTTTGGGCATAGTTTCCCCAAGCCTCAATTTTTCCCCTCCATTAAATGGTATTAATTCTTATTTGACTGGAGATTTGTGAGATTTCAGTAGGCCTAACTTGATAAGTGCTTTATACCCGTCCATACTAGCCATAATCTTTCAAAGTGAAAGTTAGCAGCTCAGTCGTGTCTCTTTGTGATCTTATGGACTATACCCTGCCAGGCTCCTTTGTCCATGGAATTCTCCAAGCAAGAATACTGGAGTGGGTAGCCATTTCCTTCTCCAGCCAGTCTTTATTTGGCCATTACCTATCCAGGCCTACGGGAGGTCCAAGTGTTTAGAATTTCCTCCACACAGTCGCTGACTTACTAGAGAGAGCCATTTTCAAAGGCACAATGAAAGCCTGATAGACAAATGTGAAAAGAAGGATTGAACATCCAAACCTCAGGCCAGGGCCTAAGGATAGGCCGGCTGTGCAGTTCTATCTCACAGGTGTCTGGAGTGTGAGCCATCAGAGATAGGATAAATGCAAAGTGGGGAGTGTAAAGTCGGTAAGTCCTGCCTCCAAGATGGGGTGAAAGAGGAGCTCCTTTGAGGTAAAGTTTGTGAAAACATCTGCAGGCAGGGTGAGAGACTCAGCGGTGTAGACTAGAAACCCAGGAGTGAAGGCGGGGTGAGCTCATCAGTTTTCCCATTTCAGTTCATTATTCCACATGAATGTGAGCCAAAGCTTTGAAAGTGTGAGTGGTTTGGGGTGTTTGAATCATTCATTTCTGGGCTTCCCCTCCACAGCCTCTGCTGTAGCAGCTCCCACCACTGAGGACAGTACACCTGCCTGCACCTGAGTGGCTGTGTGGTGACTCACCACACAAAAAGATACACCGTGTAGTTTCCCTGTGGTCTCCAGCCAGCCCAGCTGTGTGCAAGCCCTGTGAGGGCATGGATTAGGCCTTCTCATCTCTAGGGATTCTGGGCCTGGAATACAGTAGATGCTCCATCAGCACTGGGTGACCAACTTGCCCACACTTCCTCACCCCCAACCGGTCCAGCTCACCCCTTTCTTAGCACAAGTTCATCAAGAACTGCACAGTGACTCACGTATTTACAACCAGCACAGCAAGGGCCCTTCAAAGTGCCCAACTTCAACACCTGGGAATTTAAAATGGAGTTTATCTGTGATTCATACAGTTTTCTCACCTCATGAAAGCTGATGCTGTAGGAGCAGGCTCTGCAGCTTTTAAAATTCCTAGTGTCTTCTCATATAGTGTTAGACAGTTGTGTCTGACTTTCTACGATCCCATGGACTGTAGCCCTCCAGGCTTCTCTGTTCATGGAATTCTCCAGGCAAGAATACTGGAGTAGGGTTGCTATTCCCTTCTCCAGGGGATCTTCCTGATGCAGAGATTGAACCTGGTCTCTCGCATTGCAGGCAGATTCTTTACCATCCAAGTCACAAAATCTCTAGGGGTAGGAGCCTGGCAGCAGAGCCCAGGTCGAGAGGTCTACCATAACCCACAACACTGAAATGTGCTCTAAACACATTCAGTCTAAGGGAGTGACTTTGGGTTTTGCTAAAGACTTGATACTTAGATGGAGAACTGTGCCGGAGATGTTCACGAAAGAACCTCCTGCAGGGTGGGTGCAGTGGCTGGCCTTAGCTTTGCTGGGGTTGTGTGAATGACCATGCTTAACCAGGTTGCTGGACAAGACTCTGGAACACCATTAGCCTGTCTCTCCAGGACTGGCTAGTGACCTCAGGCAAGTCAGTCTGTCTGTGGGACTATTTACTCTACTGCAAATTAAGGAAGATTTCTCTGATGTCTTACAGCTCGAAGTTTTATAATTCCAATCCAGCTTCTCAGTATAACATTAAGATCTATACCAGAAAAATCTCTTAACATCTTTCCATGTACAGCAAGAATAACTTTTTTAGGCTTTGGAATTAATTCTTAGCTTTGGTTCTTTCTTTTCTTGTTGCCTAATTAATTTCATCCGGCATTTGTGCCTGTGTTTTGATATGGAAACATTTTTTTGTGGTGTGTGCTTGTGTGAATGATTTATCCTAATTTGCATTTAACTAATCTGAAGATAATTTCTAGGTAAAGATAAAGTTCCTCTGAAAAAAAGAATATTCAGTCTTCACCTAATAGAATATTAGAGCAAATCTCTTACATTTGAGATTTGGATTTTGGCATAAATGAAAAACAGCTGTCTGAAGTCCTATGACTTATTCTTTTTTAGAAAAGGATAATGACTTTAAGCAGTATCTGTTTATTAATCAATCTTTTTGTATGAGCCAAAACAAATTTTATGTAAGACAAACGGTAAGGTAGCATCACAACAGTAGTCAATAATTTGTTCTTGAGAACTTCCTTAAAATTCATTCTGTCTAGGATAATAATAGCCAACACATCATGCTTATAATGTGCCAGGCACTGTTCTAACTACATGTAATATTAACTCATTAGATCTTTACAGCTACCTATCCCAGAAGATAATGTATCTTTTCCAGAAGAGGAAACTGGAGTGAAGTAACTCGTCCAAGGCCACGCAGTCAGGACAACCAGGTCCAGAATCCATGCTTTTAACCTCTGCGCTGGACTGCTTTGAGAAAGTTCATAAACAACTCTTACAAGTGACTGCATTCTCACAACTGAATGTTAAGTTTTCCTGCAACTATTCAAATAATTCAACCAGCCTTCACAATGCCAGGCACTGTGGTAGGCTGGTGTTTCCCCAAACATGTTCACAGTTCTTCAGGGTGCCCCTTGATAAAGGGGTTATTGGTCATTAAGTCTGGAAGATGTCATAAAATACAGCCTCCTCTGATTCCCATATTAAAGGTTCAGAGGGATCTTACAGGAAAGATATCCCTTGAATCTTGTGTGACCCAGCTGTTCCAACCATATTTACCTCTGGAAACTCTTCTTCTCCCCTTGCTCCAATCCCCACTTTTTAAAATTTTTTTAGCACCTATTAATAGTCTGTAATTTAAGGGCTATTGCACTGAAATATGTAAGTCACCTTACGATCTTGGCTTTCTGAGCCTAAGAAATAACATGGCTTTTATTCTCTGCTGGGTATCATACAGTCTAAGAATGGTGCATGTCAGCAGTTGATTAATTTATACAGGTGAGCTGGTTAGTGATGGAAGAAAGGGGCTTCAACAAGCAGAACTGATTTCAGAACTCGTGTGGATCACTTTATTGGGTCACCCTGTATCTAACGACAGCCAGATTCTTGCCTGGACTGGAGACTATTGTCCCACAACCTAAGACCCAGTCATCTCTGACGTGGGTCCACTATCATTATGGTTCTTATTCTCCAGAACCAAGCCTTTCCATTTCCCAGTCTCCCTGCTCTGCGGGATATCCAGACTCCACTGAATCCCAACCAAGGGGCTGATCCCTGGAATCAGCTCAATGTGTCTGGTGCCTGTCTTTCCAGGGTCCTGCTACCTATTGTGCTCACAGTGATACCCCTGTTGTCAGCCAGGAGGTGAGTCCATCTGGGCCATCTCTGTGGCTGATGAACCCTGGTGATAGCAGTGCTGTTGCTCAAATGACTGAACACTTAACTGAAAGGCAGAACTTGTGAGCCATCTCTGTGGCTGATGAACCCTGGTGATAGCAGTGCTGTTGCTCAAATGACTGAACGCTTAACTGAAAGGCAGAACTTGTGGACAGAAAACATCAGAATAAAGGGTTAATGGAGATGAACCTCCTAGAAGTTCAGGATGGCCTCAGACAATAAGTCAGGATGAAATTGAGCTGGGTGAAATTCAGTTTAGAGTGGAAGGAACCTGGAAGAGTTTAGAGGACAGGGGAGTCCACAGGGCAGACTCTAGTGCAGGACTGAGCATGTGTTTGACACATATGCCGGTGTATGGAGGTTCCAAGATGCTGGCTGACACACACTACATTTATAAGGGGAGGGCAGACATGGAGAAAAAAGACTGGGTTGTCACACAGAAGATTCTGACCTCCAAAAGAAGGCAGCATAAAAGTAAATGCTTTGTCCCATACAAAACCAAAGGCCCATTGGCTCTGCCATGTATATGATTTGGGGGAAATCACAGCCTCTCTGACCCTGTTTCTTCATTGGAAGGATTGTCTACTCGACAGGGAGCTGATGAGATGAAATGAGAATTGAGCATGTTCATCAGAGTCTCAGCACATCAACTGGCAGGAACAATACACTCTGGTTTAAAAGTAAGGTTTTGCCAACCCATGACACCTGGGTGTGGGTTAAATGAAGTTGCTTTTGTTGAGACGTTTAGCTGGCTCAGATTAAGTCCAAGTTAAAGCTGAAGGGAAAAGACAAGTCCCCAAACATCACCATGAAGACTGAGAAACTTCAAGGATGGGAGGGTGATCTCGGCTACTTCTGTCTCAGGACCTAGGTCCTCAGGCTGAGCTGCATGTTTCTGAACTCGCCCTTCCTGATGGCTCACAGCCGTCTTCCCAGTAAAATGTGGTAGAGGATGTCTCTTGATCCCCTCAGTGACTAGAGTTCCATATGGCCTTGACTCTCATCCAGTGGGAGGAAAATGGGGAAAAAACACTTTGAAGAATCCCCTCAGAAACCTGGGAGGCATGGCCTCCTATAGGATTGAGTGCCAAACCTGTCACTTTACAGGTGAAAATCTGGAGGTCAGAGATGGTGCTGGCCTGCATGTTAGGAACCACAGGGTCAGGACCAAACCCAGACTCCCTGGCTCCTAGTCCCTGCCCTTCCCTCTACTTCCTTTTCTTCTTCTTTTTTTTTTTGACAAAGCTGTCAAGTCCTCCTTTGGAATTCTCCTCCTCCCCATCTCCCACTCCCAGTCTCAGTGTAGGCCCCTCACTCTGGGACTTGGAGCCATTCCTGATTATTGTTCTACAGGCCTGGCTCTGACCCAACCCGCACTAGGAGTCCTGAGTGCGCACAAGACTCCACACGCTGACTCCTAATACAAGAAGTCCAGAGACTGGCTGGACTACATCTGAACTTGAAAGACAGGCAGTTTATCTTTTCCTGGTTTAAGGAAAAGCCAGCAAGTTAAAGGAGGGCAGACATGGAGAAAAAAGATTGGGTTGTCACACAGAAGATTCTGACCTCCAAAAGAAGGCAGCATAAAAGTAAATGCTTTGTCCCATACAAAACCAAAGGCCCATTGGCTCTGCCATGTATATGATTTGGGGGAAATCACAGCCTCTCTGACCCTGTTTCTTCATTGGAAGGATTGTCTACTCGACAGGGAGCTGATGAGATGAAATGAGAATTGAGCATGTTCATCAGAGTCTCAGCACATCAACTGGCAGGAACAATACACTCTGGTTTAAAAGTAAGGTTTTGCCAACCCATGACACCTGGGTGTGGGTTAAATGAAGTTGCTTTTGTTGAGACGTTTAGCTGGCTCAGATTAAGTCCAAGTTAAAGCTGAAGGGAAAAGACAAGTCCCCAAACATCACCATGAAGACTGAGAAACTTCAAGGATGGGAGGGTGATCTCGGCTACTTCTGTCTCAGGACCTAGGTCCTCAGGCTGAGCTGCATGTTTCTGAACTCGCCCTTCCTGATGGCTCACAGCCGTCTTCCCAGTAAAATGTGGTAGAGGATGTCTCTTGATCCCCTCAGTGACTAGAGTTCCATATGGCCTTGACTCTCATCCAGTGGGAGGAAAATGGGGAAAAAACACTTTGAAGAATCCCCTCAGAAACCTGGGAGGCATGGCCTCCTATAGGATTGAGTGCCAAACCTGTCACTTTACAGGTGAAAATCTGGAGGTCAGAGATGGTGCTGGCCTGCATGTTAGGAACCACAGGGTCAGGACCAAACCCAGACTCCCTGGCTCCTAGTCCCTGCCCTTCCCTCTACTTCCTTTTCTTCTTCTTTTTTTTTTTGACAAAGCTGTCAAGTCCTCCTTTGGAATTCTCCTCCTCCCCATCTCCCACTCCCAGTCTCAGTGTAGGCCCCTCACTCTGGGACTTGGAGCCATTCCTGATTATTGTTCTACAGGCCTGGCTCTGACCCAACCCGCACTAGGAGTCCTGAGTAAGCGCACAAGACTCCACACGCGCGGGACTCCTAATACAAGAAGTCCAGAGACTGGCTGGACTACATCTGAACTTGAAAGACAGGCAGTTTATCTTTTCCTGGTTTAAGGAAAAGCCAGCAAGACCAAGATGGGATTGACTCTGGCTTCTGAAACACCCTTATCAATTTCCATAGCATTATGCTCACCGGAGAGACTAGAATAAGCCTGCAGCAACAGTTCATCGTTGGCAACTCAACAGATGAAGCTGGAGGATCTGACTGAGAAACCCACTGCTGCTGTTACCTCACTGGATTCCCAATCCAGCCTTCTCACTTTCTCTGGTTCATTATGGACTTGCTCCGTCAGGTTGCAAGAAAATGGAATTCTAATACAGTATTCCTAGGAAATGAAACTTGAAGCCTGTGAAATAAATACACCTTGGAAGAGGAGTTCTCCTTCCAGATACCATTGCCTCAAACCTCAAGCTAAGTGTATCTCAGGCCCAGGTTCCCCCGGCAACAAAGGTAATGTAGTAGTTGGGGCTTCCCTGGTGGTTTAGATGGTAAAGAATTGCTTGAAGTTTGGGAGACCCGTGTTCCAGTCCTGGGTTAGGAAGGTCCACTGCAGAAGGGAAAGGCTAACCATTCCAGTATTCTTGCCCAGAGAACTCCATTGCTTGTCCATGGTGTCACAAAGAGTCAGACATGACTGAGCGACTTCTACCCACTCATGCTGACTTTACACAATTTCAAACAAGAAGGCTGTGCTGTGCTTTAAGGAACAAGTTGGCACTCCCTGGGCACACCCAAAGACAGCATATTAGTTACCTACTGCTGCCTAACAAGTCACTCCAAACACAGTGGCTTCATCAACAGACAGCTATCTGTTTGTGGGGATCAGGAATTTGGAAGTGCCTTAATGACAGTCATAAGGCTGCCATCAAGGGGTCACCTGGCAGTATGTCTGGGGTTGGAGGGTCTCTTCCAACTTGGCTCACTTGCTGGCAGATCCTCAAGAGTCCTCTCCAAGTGCTGCTCGATGCCCCCACCAATGGCACTGGTCTCCCAGGGGAGGGATCCCAGACACAGTAAAGAGAAAGTGGGGGCTCTTACTACCTCCTCAGAGGGACACACCACTTCATATTCTATTTGTTGGAAGTTTATCACTGAATTTAACCCAAACTCAAAAGGAGGACAATGAAGCTACACTTCTTGGAGCGAAGAGTATCAAAAAATCTGTGGACATATTTTAAAACCACCACAGACACCAAAGCATCATTCCCCTCCTTGTTAACAACAGTACCTTCTATTATCTTCAAATTAATTTTTGTTAAAGCAGCAAGATAAAACACCTGCCACGTATCCAGGCAGAGAATTAATGTACACCAATTTGTAGAAGCTCAGTGGTAAAGAATCCACCTGCCAATGCAGAAGTGGGTTCAATCCGTGGCTTGGGAAGATCCCCTAAAGAAGCAAATGACTCCAGTGTTCTTGCCTGGAATATTCCATGGACAGAGAAGCCAGGCAGGCTACAATCAATGGGATCGCAAAGAATTGGTTATGATTTAACAACACAATGTTTGTGAAAATTAATCTGCTTAATAGTTTTCTCAAGATAAACCTCACATTATTAACAACCACAATACCAACTGGCTCACTTTGAGACCCCCTCTATAAAGAGAATGCACAAAACATTTCTTAGTCAAGAGGCTAAAATAATTTATGAAGGAATAAAATAATTACAATGCCAACTATACTTTTCCCCAAGTATCTTTTAATGTCCATTTCTTTCCTATATATAAGCCAATCAATGATTACATACTTTATTTCATCCTTATTTAAGGGGTATATAGTGATATGTTAATATGTTGATATAGTGATATTTTGATATGTTAATCACTCAGTTGTGTCTCTCTGTGAGGGCCCCATAGAGCCCACCAGGCTCCTCTGCCCATGGGATTCTCCAGGGAAGAATACTGGAGTGGACTGCCATCCCCTCCTCCGGGGATCTTCCTGACCAGGGACTGAACCCAGGTCTCCAGCAGCGCAGGCATCTTTACCATCTGAGTCACCAGGGCAGACGCCTATGTCTTCCATAAAGGTCATACTGTAATGGTTTCCACCTAGTGGATAAAAATGGTACTGAGAGGGTCTAAAAGACAAACCAGCTTCATAGCTACTCCATGAGGTACATCCTTCTGTAGCTGTAACTTTTTACATTCATATAGCAGACTTCAGTGTCTATGGGTGGCTTCCATCCCGACAAATCTTGCAGAATGCCACCTCTGGAATTCTCTAGGCTAACAACCTGGTAAATGGCAAAGAACCAGGAAATAATTCAAAAAGTCTCCCTGGAGCCAACAGATGTCCTAGGCCCATACCCTGAAGCCCTGGTGGACTGACAAAAGACACCAAAGCATCATTCCCTCCTTGTTAACAACAGTACCTTCTATTATCTTCAAATTAATTATTGTTAAAGCAGCAAGATAAAACACCTGCCACGTATCCAGGCAGAGAATTAATGTACACCAATTTGTAGAAGCTCAGTGGTAAAGAATCCACCTGCCAATGCAGAAGTGGGTTCAATCCGTGGCTTGGGAAGATCCCTAAACAAGCAAATGACTCCAGTGTTCTTGCCTGGAATATTCCATGGACAGAGAAGCCAGGCAGGCTACAATCAATGGGATCGCAAAGAATTGGTTATGATTTAACAACACAATGTTTGTGAAAATTAATCTGCTTAATAGTTTTCTCAAGATAAACCTCACATTATTAACAACCACAATACCAACTGGCTCACTTTGAGACCCCCTCTATAAAGAGAATGCACAAAACATTTCTTAGTCAAGAGGCTAAAATAATTTATGAAGGAATAAAATAATTACAATGCCAACTATACTTTTCCCCAAGTATCTTTTAATGTCCATTTCTTTCCTATATATAAGCCAATCAATGATTACATACTTTATTTCATCCTTATTTAAGGGGTATATAGTGATATGTTAATATGTTGATATAGTGATATTTTGATATGTTAATCACTCAGTTGTGTCTCTCTGTGAGGGCCCCATAGAGCCCACCAGGCTCCTCTGCCCATGGGATTCTCCAGGGAAGAATACTGGAGTGGACTGCCATCCCCTCCTCCGGGGATCTTCCTGACCAGGGACTGAACCCAGGTCTCCAGCAGCGCAGGCATCTTTACCATCTGAGTCACCAGGGCAGACGCCTATGTCTTCCATAAAGGTCATACTGTAATGGTTTCCACCTAGTGGATAAAAATGGTACTGAGAGGGTCTAAAAGACAAACCAGCTTCATAGCTACTCCATGAGGTACATCCTTCTGTAGCTGTAACTTTTTACATTCATATAGCAGACTTCAGTGTCTATGGGTGGCTTCCATCCCGACAAATCTTGCAGAATGCCACCTCTGGAATTCTCTAGGCTAACAACCTGGTAAATGGCAAAGAACCAGGAAATAATTCAAAAAGTCTCCCTGGAGCCAACAGATGTCCTAGGCCCATACCCTGAAGCCCTGGTGGACTGACAACTAAGACAGCATACAAGAATCAGGAGCCAGGCCCATGGGCCTCAGTGGGATTTAAGGGACCAGCAGAGCCCAGCTATTTCACTCAAAAGAAGAGGCATCGTGCAGAACTTCCCTCTTCTCTCCTACCTTGAACACTGTCCTAGAAACTTCCCATCTAAGTATTAATCTTTTACATCAGCGAGGGCAAGAAGGACTGACTCAACAAAGTTCATTTCTCTCAGGCTACTGAGACTGACAGCAAGTGAGAAGAGTACAGGAAAAGTGACAGACCACATTCGTCTAGGGGCGGGCCTGCCAGTGTAGAAACAAGCAATGCTGTACAAGCTGTGATAGGAGCTGTCAAGTTACAAAGCAAAAACATTACAAGCTATAAAGAAGAAAAGTTGTGAAAAACCGGTTACATTCTACACACTGTTTAAGAGTGTAACATATTCTGGAAATATTTCTGACAAGACATTTTCTCAAGTTCTGTGACCTAAAAGGATGCTGCGTCCTTAATCATTTGGAAAACACGGCTAACTATTCAGAAAAATGTATTTTCTGAGGGTTCCAAATAATTAAACCTTAATAGTCAAGTGGACTTCAACTAAAAAAAACCCTTTTTTACTACTGTCACTCACATTAAAATAATTTTACTAGTATCACTCATATTAAACAGTATACGGCCTCAACTCATTCTGTTAATTCCCTTTTATTTTTGTAGCTAATTTTGAAGACAGCTCCAGATACATTCCTCCCCAGCCTCACTGCACCATTCACATATTCTTTGTTGGGTTAATGGTTTCCACCTATTTTGGATAAAAATGGTACTGAGAGGGTCTAAAAGACAAACCAGCTTCATAGCTACTCCATGAGGTACATCCTTCTGTAGCTGTAACTTTTTACATTCATATAGCAGACTTCTGTGTCTATGGGTGGCTTCCATCCCGACAAATCTTGCAGAATGCCACCTCTGGAATTCTCTAGGCTAACAACCTGGTAAATGGCAAAGAACCAGGAAATAATTCAAAAAGTCTCCCTGGAGCCAACAGATGTCCTAGGCCCATACCCTGAAGCCCTGGTGGACTGACAACTAAGACAGCATACAAGAATCAGGAGCCAGGCCCATGGGCCTCAGTGGGATTTAAGGGACCAGCAGAGCCCAGCTATTTCACTCAAAAGAAGAGGCATCGTGCAGAACTTCCCTCTTCTCTCCTACCTTGAACACTGTCCTAGAAACTTCCCATCTAAGTATTAATCTTTTACATCAGCGAGGGCAAGAAGGACTGACTCAACAAAGTTCATTTCTCTCAGGCTACTGAGACTGACAGCAAGTGAGAAGAGTACAGGAAAAGTGACAGACCACATTCGTCTAGGGGCGGGCCTGCCAGTGTAGAAACAAGCAATGCTGTACAAGCTGTGATAGGAGCTGTCAAGTTACAAAGCAAAAACATTACAAGCTATAAAGAAGAAAAGTTGTGAAAAACCGGTTACATTCTACACACTGTTTAAGAGTGTAACATATTCTGGAAATATTTCTGACAAGACATTTTCTCAAGTTCTGTGACCTAAAAGGATGCTCCTTAATCATTTGGAAAACACGGCTAACTATTCAGAAAAATGTATTTTCTGAGGGTTCCAAATAATTAAACCTTAATAGTCAAGTGGACTTCAACTAAAAAAAACCCTTTTTTACTACTGTCACTCACATTAAAATAATTTTACTAGTATCACTCATATTAAACAGTATACGGCCTCAACTCATTCTGTTAATTCCCTTTTATTTTTGTAGCTAATTTTGAAGACAGCTCCAGATACATTCCTCCCCAGCCTCACTGCACCATTCACATATTCTTTGTTGGCATGAAATAACAGTTAATGCCTTTGGTAATAAATCTCAAAATTTACAGAAAGATTAAAAAGTGAAAACACAAGCCTCCCTCCTCACTTCGGCTCACCACATGCACTGCAGGCAGACATCCAGACACTGGGACAGGCACAGATACACCTGGTTTCTCAGTCCTTGTCCTTAGCAATAACCACTGGACAATTCTGCATGCATTCTTCAAAAACAAATAACAAATACAAAAATGTAGGTCATTTAGGAAACAGACACCGAGGAGTGTAACTTTCCTCAGACATCACTTTACACTTTTATACATGGGTTTTTGTTGTTCTCTTCTCCCTTTAAATCTGACAAAAACAACAACAACAAGCCTTCACCTAAGTTCTACTTCCTAGGTAGTCTTTTCCTTTTACTAAACGAAAAAAGAGCAAGAACTGGAATTTCTTTTTCTCCTACAAAATTCTGGCTTTAACTGTAACTTAGTCTATGAAAAGGCACATTTTCTACATAATTTAATCTGACTCAAAATGGAGCTGAACATCTATTGTATGAGATTCAGCCCCAATTGAGGGAAAGCTTGGCGCTCAAATAGTAGAGGGAGGACAGGCAAGTGGGGAGAAAGACACAAAGACAAGCAAGTCCTATCATAACCCCCCTAAGGCTGAGGAGGAGGTGGGGGTTGTGTTCCTGAAATGAAAAGGACAGCAAATGACTGGGCACTGACTGGTGACAATACACAGGCAGCCACTCCTGGGGGCCTCCCAGCTTCCCTCTCGCTGCCCTTTCGCCCCCTTCTCCCATCTCCTCTACTCCGTCTGAGCCTGACTGCTTCCAAATCATTTTGATCATGACAATGGGACAGTGGACTCATTACAGTAACAGTGATAAAGACCTGACACGACAAAGTTAGATGGCGCTTTTCATCCCTGTGCAGCCACTTGACATCTGATTTTGCTTCTGTAATCCTTTAAAATGTTCTCAATTAAGGTAGAGTGTGAAATGCTGAGACTCTCACCCAGACGGGTGGAGATGAAAAAGAAATAAGATTAGAATTCTGATAGTTAAAAAAATACGGTGAGGAAGGATTCAATAAGATAAATGCTGTTCCAAAGTACAAAACTACTTAATAGCTCCAAAGAGGTTCATCATCCTCTGTTCCACTTCAAAGAGCAAAGACGACAGTATCATAAATAATTCTGGCTTAAGTATCTTAGAGTAGTCGTTTACATGTTTATTCCAATGAACCAGAACACTAAAAAATCTACCAACTTGTCCCTCTCAATTCCACTCCATTCCTCTCAAAGAAATAACAAAAGCTCAGAGGGAGAAAAAAGTACAAAATGTTAGCATGAGTGGTGTTTTTCTATCAAGGCAGGCATTTATACATGTGAACGTCTTTGGACTTTTCAATACCTACTTTCTTTTAGGCTGATTCTACAAACAAGGCTCTCAAATTATTAGATAATAATATCCATATGAAAACAGAAAATGTGTGAAACTGAGATCATTACTAAATATAGATGGAGCATTAGGCAATTCTAACTATTAGAAAAGTCTGATGGTAAATAGCTTATATACTGTTTCTTGCTTCAGAATGCAATAATTTTAGATGATGTGAAAGTTATCCATCACTGATGAAAAGAGAGAACTATGTTAACACTGAATAAAACATTTATTGTGACTTTTTCCCCTGTGACATAAGATCATTTATTTTTCCGAGCTCTCCAAACGACATGGTTGCTGAACCTCTTTCAGCTGGTCTTGCCTGAAAATAGTGATAAAGATTAAGGATGTTAGAGATAGATAAATACATATAGTTCTAGTTAAACCCCTTAATGCTATCTGATATTTTAAAAAAAAAATTCCCCCACCCTAAGTAAGTAAATCAGAGAAGGAAATGATAACCCATTCCAGATTCTTGCCTGGAGAATTCCATGGACAGAGAAGCCTGGCTGGTTACAGTCCATGGAGTTGCAAAGAGTCAGACACGACTGTGTGACTGAGCACTAGTAAATAAATTTTAAAAAACGGGAAGGGCTTCCCTGATGGTCCAGTGGGTAGGGACACTGCCTTGCAGTACAAGGGGCACCAATTCGATCCCTGGCCTGGGAAGATCCCGCATGCCATGGAGCGGCTGGACCGATGTGTCCAACTACTGAGCCGTAGCTCTGGAGCGCATGTGCCCAGAGCCAGCACTCTGTGACAAGAAAGGCCACTGAGATGGGAGGCCCACATAGGCCAAAGAACAAAGATGGATGAAAATAAATAAATGAAAGACCAATAGACGTGGTCAAAAAAAATCAAAAATTAAAAACATAAAAATAAAAAGGAAACATCAACCCAGTAAGAAAAGTGATCAATATTGATATTACCTGTGAATCATGATATTTCCATCCTATCATGTAATAGATCTGATATGTGGCAGGCACAGAACCATCCTCATTTCTGTACATTTCTATAAAGACAAATCATGTTAAAGTCTGAAAAAATGCAAGTAGAAAAAAAAAAAAAAAACCTGCTCAATAAAAGTATGTCCTTGGGGCTTCTCCAGTAGCTCAGGGGTAAAGAGTTCGCTGCCAATGAAAGAGACACGAGTTTGATCCCTGATTGGGAAAGGTACCACATGCTGCGGAACAATTAAGCCCATGAGCCACAATTACTGAGCCTGTGCTCTAGAGCTTTGGAGCCACAACTATGGAGCCCATCTGCTGCAACTACTGAAGTTAGTGTGCCCTAGAGCCCGAGTTCCACAACAAGAGAAGTCATCACAACAAGAAGCCTGCTCACCTCAACTAGAGAGTAGCCCCCACTCCCTGCAACTAGAGAAGAGCCTTTAGTTAGAAAAAAAAAAAAAAAAACATGTCCTCCAAAGATATTAGAATACTCATGGGACTCTGAGAATGCCTCTTGTGAAAAATTCTCAACACTGAGAAGCTGACAGTAGTAAACAGTCATGGCTTTTGGGAAAAAGGATACATAGCTGCCATATCTGTGTTTTGAAAGGAAGGGCAAGAAATCTAATGGTGTCTTCACAGGAAAGAACAACACAGTTTTAGGGGATAGAGATGACAGGGCACAGGTTGATCACTGGGGCTAGCCTCCTTACCTTGGTACACGCCTGCAGCTGCCAGCATCGTGTCTCGTGCAGAAGGGCTTTTCTATTCCAAGCCAGTGGGTAGGGACACTGCCTTGCAGTACAAGGGGCACCAATTCGATCCCTGGCCTGGGAAGATCCCGCATGCCATGGAGCGGCTGGACCGATGTGTCCAACTACTGAGCCGTAGCTCTGGAGCGCATGTGCCCAGAGCCAGCACTCTGTGACAAGAAAGGCCACTGAGATGGGAGGCCCACATAGGCCAAAGAACAAAGATGGATGAAAATAAATAAATGAAAGACCAATAGACGTGGTCAAAAAAAATCAAAAATTAAAAACATAAAAATAAAAAGGAAACATCAACCCAGTAAGAAAAGTGATCAATATTGATATTACCTGTGAATCATGATATTTCCATCCTATCATGTAATAGATCTGATATGTGGCAGGCACAGAACCATCCTCATTTCTGTACATTTCTATAAAGACAAATCATGTTAAAGTCTGAAAAAATGCAAGTAGAAAAAAAAAAAAAAAACCTGCTCAATAAAAGTATGTCCTTGGGGCTTCTCCAGTAGCTCAGGGGTAAAGAGTTCGTCTGCCAATGAAAGAGACACGAGTTTGATCCCTGATTGGGAAAGGTACCACATGCTGCGGAACAATTAAGCCCATGAGCCACAATTACTGAGCCTGTGCTCTAGAGCTTTGGAGCCACAACTATGGAGCCCATCTGCTGCAACTACTGAAGTTAGTGTGCCCTAGAGCCCGAGTTCCACAACAAGAGAAGTCATCACAACAAGAAGCCTGCTCACCTCAACTAGAGAGTAGCCCCCACTCCCTGCAACTAGAGAAGAGCCTTTAGTTAGAAAAAAAAAAAAAAAAACATGTCCTCCAAAGATATTAGAATACTCATGGGACTCTGAGAATGCCTCTTGTGAAAAATTCTCAACACTGAGAAGCTGACAGTAGTAAACAGTCATGGCTTTTGGGAAAAAGGATACATAGCTGCCATATCTGTGTTTTGAAAGGAAGGGCAAGAAATCTAATGGTGTCTTCACAGGAAAGAACAACACAGTTTTAGGGGATAGAGATGACAGGGCACAGGTTGATCACTGGGGCTAGCCTCCTTACCTTGGTACACTGCTGCAGCTGCCAGCATCGTGTCTCGGTGCAGAAGGGCTTTTCTATTCCAAGCACAGTTACTCTCACCCATCCCTAGGAATACATTAGAGATTTGAGATAATGCAGCAAATACCTGAGCAACTCAAGAGCATAGACTTAGGCTTTTCTCATCCAGTGGTACATTCGTCCCGCTTCTCTGACAGTCATGTAAGCTAACCTAAATAATCTCATTTTGCTCTCGGATCACAGTTAGTGGCCCTAAGGCAAATCTACCTGAAGCTTCTGGACAGTAAGACAAGTCAAATGTCAGAAGGTGAGCCCTGTAAGCACACTTTACTTGGCAGCAAGGGACTATGGTAAGCCAGCTGGGCCAAAGCAGTGAGACTGGCCCTCCAGGTGAGTCATCAGGAGCTGGCAAGTGCCTTTCTATTCATGCCATGTTTCATGCCTTTTAGCTGCTCCTGAAGGAGGACAGGACACTGGTGCCAACACCTCACTGTTTCTAAGCCATAAATGTTAAGTATGAACATGAAGCCTGAAGGAGGGTTTGAAGATTCATTAAGTCATACAAGACTACAATGTGTTTCCAGATTTTATAACGTTTTACTGATCCCAGAGTAGGAAACAATTATGTGCATTCTCTTCGGGGGCACTTTTCTTAATGTTTTAACTTTTATTTTTAGATTTCTTTCCTTCAAATTGATAGCTAAAAGCTAGGATTATGTTATCCTCTTGTTCACTAAAAATTAATGTTATATATTTAATATTTTTAATGGATACAGTCAAATGAAATTACTTGATGAAAGCCCACATTTTAAAATAGTTTGCAAAATTATAAGAATTTTAGGGGGGAGGGAAGGCAAAAAAATTAAAAGCATTTCAAAAGTAAAAAATCCTTCACATTTATTCTCAATACATGATCAAAGACCAGTTTCTTAGTTTTGCTTTTCTACTTTCACAAATGATACCAATGAACCTCTCAATGCTGAATGAAAAACAAATTAGATGGAATGAGTAATCTTTTTGTTCTCTCCAATCCCAGTAGGTCCCTCTTATTCCCTAAAGTAAAGAAGCTCTGATGCTGAAAGCAGTGTTCCATATCCTATGAGTATAACAGTCCCAATTCATGAAGAACAAAAGGCGCATTACAGGTGAATCACCATGAAGAAGAGGGTGGATCTTGTGGTCATGAACTAGCTAGAGGACCTTACGCCCATTGCTCTCTGGGTCCTCAACATGGCCAGGCTAGATGATCTCTAAAAGCTTCCAACACTAACATTTAACCCGTTACATAATCTAATTTAAAAAACATTCTCCCACACAATGAGGATCAACTGTACCAAGAGACCAGAGGCAAACTGGGACTCGTACTGGAAAGATTTACTGCTGATGACGACTGGGGTGCATCCACTTCTCCTTAGCTTCCCATTTGCTATGATTTACACATTAGACAGAGGCAACACCACTGGAAAATAGGTTGAATTTTTCTTTTTAATGGAAATACTTAATGCACTAGAAATTCTAAATGCCTTCTAAATAACTCGTATTAGGATATACTTATTAAGACTGCTAAGCACAATGCTCTTTCCGTTAAAGACACTACTATGTAGCATAGTTCGTAGCTCTATTGCTAGGGTTCCTTCACATTCTTAGAAAACTAAGCCAGTGTAGCACACGGAATATAGACTTTGGGATCATAATTCCAGTTCTGGCTCTTACGTAACCTGGGGCAAAGTTGTTTAACCTCTATGAAACTCAAGTTTTACCACCTTCAAAATGGACTGATAAAACTTCGTAACACATGGTGGACCTTTCCTGGAGACCACCTGGGAAACACGTCAGGGGATTTCTGACTAGCTCTGGGCTTTGGGATGACAGAGAAATCTGGGAAGCAGGTAACTGTTTAAGACTCTCATAGTGTTTTTAAGGTTAAGTTCAACTGCTTATTTAAAAAGTCTAATTTATTATGGTTTACTAGGAACAATACTGAGTATTGTCTATAAAAATAACAACTGAACTTACCTTAAAACTACTGTGAAAGCCTCCAGCACTTTTCATGCGTTCATGGGCTGATATGCAACTTGTTTTGTAAAATTAGGTCAACATTCTGGACTTACTTCTGTAAGTATTTTGTCTCTCCAATCCCAGTAGGTCCCTCTTATTCCCTAAAGTAAAGAAGCTCTGATGCTGAAAGCAGTGTTCCATATCCTATGAGTATAACAGTCCCAATTCATGAAGAACAAAAGGCGCATTACAGGTGAATCACCATGAAGAAGAGGGTGGATCTTGTGGTCATGAACTAGCTAGAGGACCTTACGCCCATTGCTCTCTGGGTCCTCAACATGGCCAGGCTAGATGATCTCTAAAAGCTTCCAACACTAACATTTAACCCGTTACATAATCTAATTTAAAAAACATTCTCCCACACAATGAGGATCAACTGTACCAAGAGACCAGAGGCAAACTGGGACTCGTACTGGAAAGATTTACTGCTGATGACGACTGGGGTGCATCCACTTCTCCTTAGCTTCCCATTTGCTATGATTTACACATTAGACAGAGGCAACACCACTGGAAAATAGGTTGAATTTTTCTTTTTAATGGAAATACTTAATGCACTAGAAATTCTAAATGCCTTCTAAATAACTCGTATTAGGATATACTTATTAAGACTGCTAAGCACAATGCTCTTTCCGTTAAAGACACTACTATGTAGCATAGTTCGTAGCTCTATTGCTAGGGTTCCTTCACATTCTTAGAAAACTAAGCCAGTGTAGCACACGGAATATAGACTTTGGGATCATAATTCCAGTTCTGGCTCTTACGTAACCTGGGGCAAAGTTGTTTAACCTCTATGAAACTCAAGTTTTACCACCTTCAAAATGGACTGATAAAACTTCGTAACACATGGTGGACCTTTCCTGGAGACCACCTGGGAAACACGTCAGGGGATTTCTGACTAGCTCTGGGCTTTGGGATGACAGAGAAATCTGGGAAGCAGGTAACTGTTTAAGACTCTCATAGTGTTTTTAAGGTTAAGTTCAACTGCTTATTTAAAAAGTCTAATTTATTATGGTTTACTAGGAACAATACTGAGTATTGTCTATAAAAATAACAACTGAACTTACCTTAAAACTACTGTGAAAGCCTCCAGCACTTTTCATGCGTTCATGGGCTGATATGCAACTTGTTTTGTAAAATTAGGTCAACATTCTGGACTTTCTTCTGTGAATCAATAATAGCAACTTAAATGAGAAATACCACTACCATCAAGAAAACACAATGCAAATGCCCTAAACCAATTGGATAGTAACACCATCTTCCAGTCTGTGGAGCAGCACCCCCTGGAAGTCTGTGAAGCTTCTCCCCTCCTGCATTCACCCCTCAGCCACTCTTCTTCCCTCATCAGCACCTCTCGCTTTCCAGAGGGGAGTGGCCGGTATCTCAGGATGCGAGTCAGGCCACTACACTGGCCTGTTATACTCCCCTGGCTCTTACGGAACCTGTCACCTTGGGCAAGTGAAACTTACTTCTCTCTGCCGTCTCCTCATCTAAAATGAGAGAATTAACCATGCTAGCTGGTCTTACAATCAGGCCTCATAAACAGTGCTGGAGGGTGAGCCTGCTCACATGACCAATCTGACTGTCTTTACCTCTGCACAGAACTCTCCCAACAGACGGCAACGCTCACCAGATAAAGTCTAGAAGAGCCTCTGAAGGACTATCCTGCATCACTTCCCATCATTTTCCCATTCTACATTTTTTTTTTAGACATTTATTTTATTTATTTATCTTTTGGGGAGTGAGGTGGGGAGGGAGGAGGACGGGCGGGCCACTTCTATTGGTCTTTCAGTTCTCTCTATGTCCATCCATCTTTGTTCTTTGGCTCCTGTGGGCCTCCCATCGCGGTGGCCTCTGTTGTCGCAGAGCGCCGGCTCTGGGCGCATGCGCTCCAGAGCTACGGCTTGGTAATTGGACACATTGGTCCAGCCGCTCTGCGGCACGTGGGATCTTCCCAGGCCAGGGATCGAACTGGCGCCCCTTGCACTGCAAGGCGGTGTCCTTACCCACTGGACCACCAGGGGAAGCCCCCCATTCTACATTTTTAAGCAATGCTGAATTACTGTGCAGCTTCCCAATCAGCAAGGCGAAGGCCTCTGGAGTCTCCATGATTTCATACAGGCCTTTTCCTTAGCCTGGAAGGCAAGGCCGACCTGCAGCGGTGCACCCACCCCTTCATTCTTCCAGCATGACCTCAGGTTAGCTTAGGTGCTGCCTCCTGCAGAAGCATCCCTGACTTCCTAAGCGGACTGAGGGATTCTGTTTCTCCCTGCTCTTTTTTGGCAGGGGGAGCGGGGGTGCGGGGGGAGGGAGGGGGACAGGCGGGCCACTTCTATTGGTCTTTCATTTGTCTATTTTCATCCATCTTTGTTCTTTGGCCCATGTGGGCCTCCCATCGCGGTGGCCTCTGTTGTCGCAGAGCACCTGCTCTGGGCGCATGCGCTCCAGAGCTACGGCTTGGTAATTGGACACATTGGTCCTGCCATACCGCGGCACGTGGGATCTTCCTAGGCCAGGGATTGAACCAGCGCCCCTTGCACTGCAAGGCAGTGTCCCTACCCACTGGAACACCAGGGAAGCCTCTCCCTGCTCTTTTTAAAAGAACTACCCTACTTTACAGTTAAAAAGCATATGTCTATCCCTGTGTGTCTCTCTACTAGAGCACACATTCCCTACGATCAAGAACTGTTATTTCAACACTGGCTCAGTTGGATGCTCAATAAATGTGAAGTGAACAAATATAAACTCAGCCAGGTAATGTTTCTATCAACTTTGTTACATATCACTTTTACAAGTTATCTTTAGATAATTCCTCTTAATCCTTTTAAGAATAAGAGACATTAAAGACTAAAATACATGATTTGTGCAAAAGGCTTTACAGTAAAATAAGAAAAACACTGGGTAAAGTTCCTCAAAATGTATGACTAACTAAAACTGTTAGGGAAAGAGGGGTTATGGAGTGGACAGGGTCATGAGGCAACCGTCTAGGGGCTAGAAATATTCTATCTGTGGTTTATATAGTACTTAAAAATATGAGCAGCTGTACAGGTAAGATTAGTGCATTTTCCTGAACATCTACACTAACATCTATGCTCTGCAGACACAGACATTTGGCTGCACCCCTCTCCCTCTCCTGCTGTCAGACATCAGGCTCGCAGGCTCCACTCTGATTCAGCAAAGGGTTTGGCACCTGGCTCAGCTTCCCTCCATACCCTAGGCCATGCCGCCACCCTGGGGGACTTCAAGTTAATATCTAGCAAGTACCACCTGCAGCGGTGCACCCACCCCTTCATTCTTCCAGCATGACCTCAGGTTAGCTTAGGTGCTGCCTCCTGCAGAAGCATCCCTGACTTCCTAAGCGGACTGAGGGATTCTGTTTCTCCCTGCTCTTTTGGCAGGGGAGCGGGTGCGGGGGCAGGGAGGGGAGCAGGCGGGCCACTTCTATTGGTCTTTCATTTGTCTATTTTCATCCATCTTTGTTCTTTGGCCCATGTGGGCCTCCCATCGCGGTGGCCTCTGTTGTCGCAGAGCACCTGCTCTGGGCGCATGCGCTCCAGAGCTACGGCTTGGTAATTGGACACATTGGTCCTGCCATACCGCGGCACGTGGGATCTTCCTAGGCCAGGGATTGAACCAGCGCCCCTTGCACTGCAAGGCAGTGTCCCTACCCACTGGAACACCAGGGAAGCCTCTCCCTGCTCTTTTTAAAAGAACTACCCTACTTTACAGTTAAAAAGCATATGTCTATCCCTGTGTGTCTCTCTACTAGAGCACACATTCCCTACGATCAAGAACTGTTATTTCAACACTGGCTCAGTTGGATGCTCAATAAATGTGAAGTGAACAAATATAAACTCAGCCAGGTAATGTTTCTATCAACTTTGTTACATATCACTTTTACAAGTTATCTTTAGATAATTCCTCTTAATCCTTTTAAGAATAAGAGACATTAAAGACTAAAATACATGATTTGTGCAAAAGGCTTTACAGTAAAATAAGAAAAACACTGGGTAAAGTTCCTCAAAATGTATGACTAACTAAAACTGTTAGGGAAAGAGGGGTTATGGAGTGGACAGGGTCATGAGGCAACCGTCTAGGGGCTAGAAATATTCTATCTGTGGTTTATATAGTACTTAAAAATATGAGCAGCTGTACAGGTAAGATTAGTGCATTTTCCTGAACATCTACACTAACATCTATGCTCTGCAGACACAGACATTTGGCTGCACCCCTCTCCCTCTCCTGCTGTCAGACATCAGGCTCGCAGGCTCCACTCTGATTCAGCAAAGGGTTTGGCACCTGGCTCAGCTTCCCTCCATACCCTAGGCCATGCCGCCACCCTGGGGGACTTCAAGTTAATATCTAGCAAGTACCACGGCCTCTAAGCTTTCTGTCCCCTCACCACCAGTGGGATTCTCCACCACCCCACCTCTGCCATCACACTTCTAACGTGTCCTGGATGAGTGAGTGCCTGTAATTGCTTCACTTTCAAAATCAAGTCAAATGTCCCATTTTCCGACCATATCTTCCTTCCTTCAAACGTGTTACCGTATTTCAACTATGATCATTCTCTGACCTTCTCTTCTTTCTCCCAATCCATCAGCTCCTCCTCCTCCTTTTTTTTTTAACTTCCTTCTTCTTCCAGCTTAGATTCTTTGGCCTATTATCTCAATTATACTCTTGGAATTCTTTGCCTTTGTCTTTCTGTTATTCTCAATTAGTAAAGCCCCAAACCAAACTGACACAACTTTCAGTTTTGTGCCAGGTCCTGGGCTGCCAGCTACTGTTGCAGCAACTCACAGATGCGTCTGAGCAACTTCAAATGCACCCATTAGACCTGGTAACTCTCCCTAATCTATTTACCTTCCTATTCTCTACAGGGACTGTATCAAATCCCTACTCATTTGCAAAACTCTGACCCTTTGATTCTCAATATATGACTTCACTTTCTGCGTAACGATGAGAATCGATCCACTGCATGGGAATCTCCTGCTATCAAACTAAACACCTATGACCACTGTGCTCTCCCCTCTCCCTTCCACATGTGTCTGTCCCCTCTTATCCAAGGGCAACCTTCCTCCTCCACACCTCACCCACTTCCACTTTCTCAGGAACCCGATTGGATTAATTATCCCCTCTCTCTCTTCTAGAGTCATTTCTTCTGTGGAAGAACTTAGCTTCTTCTAATCAGCTGGTCAATAAACTCAAGTCTTAAGACAAAACAAAATAAAAACACTTCAGGCCATCTCCCATTCCTCTCTCCCCTCACACCTCTAACCTTTCTATCTCTCCCCCTTCTTCACCATCCAGTTTCTTGAGGAACGGTGGCTATCTGCTGCCCCAGCTGCCCGCTCCACTCAGTCTTCAGCCTTCTCCCCTTACACCTGCCACTCCCATCGCATGCCAACAGCAGACCTCTCCGCCACGGTCACCAACGCTTCCGTTTCTGTTTCCCCTCACCCCACCAGTGGGATTCTCCACCACCCCACCTCTGCCATCACACTTCTAACGTGTCCTGGATGAGTGAGTGCCTGTAATTGCTTCACTTTCAAAATCAAGTCAAATGTCCCATTTTCCGACCATATCTTCCTTCCTTCAAACGTGTTACCGTATTTCAACTATGATCATTCTCTGACCTTCTCTTCTTTCTCCCAATCCATCAGCTCCTCCTCCTCCTTTTTTTTTTAACTTCCTTCTTCTTCCAGCTTAGATTCTTTGGCCTATTATCTCAATTATACTCTTGGAATTCTTTGCCTTTGTCTTTCTGTTATTCTCAATTAGTAAAGCCCCAAACCAAACTGACACAACTTTCAGTTTTGTGCCAGGTCCTGGGCTGCCAGCTACTGTTGCAGCAACTCACAGATGCGTCTGAGCAACTTCAAATGCACCCATTAGACCTGGTAACTCTCCCTAATCTATTTACCTTCCTATTCTCTACAGGGACTGTATCAAATCCCTACTCATTTGCAAAACTCTGACCCTTTGATTCTCAATATATGACTTCACTTTCTGCGTAACGATGAGAATCGATCCACTGCATGGGAATCTCCTGCTATCAAACTAAACACCTATGACCACTGTGCTCTCCCCTCTCCCTTCCACATGTGTCTGTCCCCTCTTATCCAAGGGCAACCTTCCTCCTCCACACCTCACCCACTTCCACTTTCTCAGGAACCCGATTGGATTAATTATCCCCTCTCTCTCTTCTAGAGTCATTTCTTCTGTGGAAGAACTTAGCTTCTTCTAATCAGCTGGTCAATAAACTCAAGTCTTAAGACAAAACAAAATAAAAACACTTCAGGCCATCTCCCATTCCTCTCTCCCCTCACACCTCTAACCTTTCTATCTCTCCCCCTTCTTCACCATCCAGTTTCTTGAGGAACGGTGGCTATCTGCTGCCCCAGCTGCCCGCTCCACTCAGTCTTCAGCCTTCTCCCCTTACACCTGCCACTCCCATCGCATGCCAACAGCAGACCTCTCGCCACGGTCACCAACGCTTCCTGTTCCCCAGTGGACTTCCCTTTCTGTCCATATTGTGCTTCTCAGCAGCATTTGCTGTTCCCTTTGTTTTGAACTGTTTAGGGTCCCTTGGTTTTAAGGCAATACTGTACTTCTCTTGTTGGTTCTCACTTGCACTCTGCTAGCTATTTGTTCTCAGTCTTTGCAGGCTCATCCTTCTCTTGTGCAGTCACTGCATGCTAGGTTCCTCAAGGCTCCACACCAGGCTGCTTTCTCTTCTCACTTCAGGCAACTGCTTCCGATACCACCTATTCACAGTGACTCACAGTGTCCACCTCGGTCACCTGCATCCTCTGAGCTACATGGTCACACACTAGAGCACCTACCTGACATCTCATCTCAGGTATTTAAAAAGTATTTCCAACCCAACATGCTCACGTGTGAATTTAACAGCTCTCCCCACCAACACTTGGTTGTCTTCTACTGTTTCTCTGTCGCTGAAAGGCACCATCTATCCGGCTGTGAGAGCTAGAAACTCAGAGCCATGTTTGAAACGTCGCTCTTCCTCATCAGCCCACATGTAATCCATCAGCAAGAACTGTCACATTTATCTCCTTAAAGGTCTCCAAAATCCATTCATTTCTATCCCACTGCCACAGCCTTAATCCAAACCACTATCATTTTTCAGTAAGCTTTACAGCAATGTCTCCTTACTAATTAGTCTGCCAATCCAGTGAAAAAAAAAAAATCTGCCATCCCTCATTGAAATATCTCAAGGGACATTTTAAGATAAAGACAATCTCAACTAAGGCTACAAGGCCCCCATGTACCTGCAATTTAATCAGTCATCTCTTCTTTTTATTCCTTATATTCCAGCCAAAGTGCCCTTCTTTCAGTTCTTGCCATGCTCTTTCTTACAATAGGGCGTTTTGCATGTGCTGATCTCCTTGCACAGGACTCATTTCCTTCCTGTTCCACCTAGTGACCTCACTTCATTTTGGAGGGCACAGCCACTGTTTCCACAGGCAGGACTTTGTTGACATTCCCAGACCAAGACCTATCCCATCTAACCCTCCAGCAACCCCCAATCGTACCCTAAGCCAACTACTTGCTTTCTTGTGCCTGGATCCGAGTTGCCAAGCGTTTCTGGAGAAAATTACTGAGGTATCCCAGCATCTTCACATGCTCCTTCAAGAAAGTCCTGCCAGCCTTTCCTAGGCAATCCCCAAGCTCCTTCACAACACTTACCACAATTCTAGCCAGTTATCTCTGTGCCCACTACCTCGTGTCGGCCACGCCCAGTTTACATGAAAAATTCCATGAAGACAGTCTGCTTTCTCCTCACCCAGTGTTGTCTCCAGTGCTTGGCCTTACTGCCTGCCAGTCAGCTCTCAAAATATGACTCTGAAATGGGGCCTAAAAATTCCTGAAGCTTCTTACCTTGTAAGTCTTCCATCAACTCAAACATTCCAGGATAGTTAACCTGAATTTCATCCGTGTCCTATTGAAAAAGAAAGTAGAATCTTCATTTGGCATTCATTACCAAGAATCCAGATTAGAAAAGAAACTGGAGAAATTCCCCAGACCAGTCCCTCATGGGAAGCACTGAATCGTCTTTACAATCCTCTTCAAAGAAATTATCTTGCTTACATTTGATTTATAAAGATTGCAAAAAGCAGAATCAATGCTTGCCATTCTAACAGACATCTTCCTATAACTCCAGCAACTGGTTCTAATTCTCCCCTTGGGATTCACACAAATAAGTCTGTTCTGTACTCCGCCAATCACCCTTTCCTTAAGTCTTTGAAAACTCTTCCAGGACACTGTAATTTTTTAGGAACAAGGGTTAGGCTTCTGATCAAAATCTGTAGATCCTTACATATGCTGACTTAATTTTCTCTGACTTAATCGGGCCAGCACCCAAGTACCTGCAATTTAATCAGTCATCTCTTCTTTTTATTCCTTATATTCCAGCCAAAGTGCCCTTCTTTCAGTTCTTGCCATGCTCTTTCTTACAATAGGGCGTTTTGCATGTGCTGATCTCCTTGCACAGGACTCATTTCCTTCCTGTTCCACCTAGTGACCTCACTTCATTTTGGAGGGCACAGCCACTGTTTCCACAGGCAGGACTTTGTTGACATTCCCAGACCAAGACCTATCCCATCTAACCCTCCAGCAACCCCCAATCGTACCCTAAGCCAACTACTTGCTTTCTTGTGCCTGGATCCGAGTTGCCAAGCGTTTCTGGAGAAAATTACTGAGGTATCCCAGCATCTTCACATGCTCCTTCAAGAAAGTCCTGCCAGCCTTTCCTAGGCAATCCCCAAGCTCCTTCACAACACTTACCACAATTCTAGCCAGTTATCTCTGTGCCCACTACCTCGTGTCGGCCACGCCCAGTTTACATGAAAAATTCCATGAAGACAGTCTGCTTTCTCCTCACCCAGTGTTGTCTCCAGTGCTTGGCCTTACTGCCTGCCAGTCAGCTCTCAAAATATGACTCTGAAATGGGGCCTAAAAATTCCTGAAGCTTCTTACCTTGTAAGTCTTCCATCAACTCAAACATTCCAGGATAGTTAACCTGAATTTCATCCGTGTCCTATTGAAAAAGAAAGTAGAATCTTCATTTGGCATTCATTACCAAGAATCCAGATTAGAAAAGAAACTGGAGAAATTCCCCAGACCAGTCCCTCATGGGAAGCACTGAATCGTCTTTACAATCCTCTTCAAAGAAATTATCTTGCTTACATTTGATTTATAAAGATTGCAAAAAGCAGAATCAATGCTTGCCATTCTAACAGACATCTTCCTATAACTCCAGCAACTGGTTCTAATTCTCCCCTTGGGATTCACACAAATAAGTCTGTTCTGTACTCCGCCAATCACCCTTTCCTTAAGTCTTTGAAAACTCTTCCAGGACACTGTAATTTTTTAGGAACAAGGGTTAGGCTTCTGATCAAAATCTGTAGATCCTTACATATGCTGACTTAATTTTTCTCTACACGATCAATGTTAATCTCGAGTTACACAGGGCCAGCACCCAAGACGCTTCACCCTACTCCCAGTGCTATAGCAGTACTGCCAAGACAAGTTTAGGCATGAGCACATGGCTGGACATATACAATTTCTCAAGTGACCTGCTGAGCAATGATGTGCCACTCTTTCTGAAGCTCGATATAGGAGTTCACTGTTGGTACAGGAGCAGAGACCACTGATGCTCCCCAAATATCCAGATACTCCTTGACACTTCACAGCCCCATACATTTCTTATGGAAAAAGAAAACTGAGGTGGCGACAAGGTAATAAAGAGCTAGGAGCCTTTTCCAGAGGACATCTGGAGCAGTGACCTTAGGGGATACAAGGGTCAGAGGGCACAACTACCGGACAGAGATGAGCTGTCCCCATAGCATGGCTGGGATGTGATAAAAATTCTGTGTTAGCCACTGAGAGGTAGGAGTTTGTCTACACTGGAAACTATCCCTGAATACAGGACACTTACTTTTATTCCCCCGCAAGTTTGCCATCAAAATGGTGCACGTATCTCAAACTTCATCTTATTGGCACTAACCACTTCTGAAGTATCCAGACCTTTTTGTTTTGTAGCTTTATCTAGTATTTGCCCAATTCTGGACTTTAATGTTGCACAGAAAAACTACAAAACTCTAAAGAATAGTTATCAAAGACATCCATTTTAATTCTTAAAGAAACATAAAACAAAATGACCAATTATATATATATATATATATATATATATTTTTTTTTTTTTTTTTTTTTTTTACCATTGGAGACACAAAAGTACCTACAAGCAGGAAATTAACATACGCTATTGATGAGGCCTTTCAATTCATGCTACCTTATAAACAGTGATTTTAATCCATGTTCCAAAATTTGAAATGGACAGATTCTTTGGCTCAGCAATTCCACTGCTGGATAGTTGATCCAACAGATATACCAATATTATGCATAGAAGAAGTTCATTGCAGCATCATTTGAAAGAGTATATAGAGTATATATACACACACACACACATATATATATATTTATATATATAAAACTGGAAACAATCTAAATGTCCACTAATAGAGAAAAGGTTAAATAAAATTTATCTATTCAATGAAATACTATACAGGTGTCAAAAAGGAATATAGGGAAAGATTTCCATGCTATGTTACTGACTAGGGAAAGAAAAGAGAGCATTCAGGGGCTTCCCCTGGTGGTCCAGTGGGTAACGACACCGCCTTGCAGTGCAAGGGGCGCCGGTTCGATCCCTGGCCTGGGAAGATGCCACGTGCCGCGGAGCAGCTGGACTGATGTGTCCAACTACCGAGCCGGAGCTCTGGAGCGCATGTGCCCAGAGCCGGTGCTCAGCAACGACAGACGCCACTGCGATGGGAGGCCCACAGGAGCCAAAGAACAAAGACAGATGAAAATAGAGAAAGGAAAGACCAATAGAAGTGGCCCGCCTGCTCCCCTCCCTCCCCAACCCGACCCCCACCCAAAATAAATAAATAAATCTTTAAAAAAAAAAAAAAAGAGAGAGCATTCAGAATAAAGCAAGAGCATATATTGTTGCATATATATGTTTAAGTGGTATAATTGCATTCCAGTCTGTGAGAATTGTTCTGAAAGGACATACGAGAAAGTTAACAAAAGTTATCCGTGTGGAGACAGATAGGTGTCAGAAGGCAGAAGGAGATCCCATTCATTTTAGACCCACTGTGTTACTCTCTCTAAATGTTTTTTTTTTTTTAACATGTGCATGGATCAAGTGCACTTTTTTTTTTTAATTTTGGCCTATTTTATTGGTTTTTTATTTATTTATTTTCATCCTTCTTTATTCTTTGGCCTGTATGGGCCTCTGACAGCAGTGGCCTCTCACGCTGCAGAGCACCAGCTCTGGATGCATGTGCTCCAGAGTGTTGGCTTGTAATTGGACACACTGGTCCAGTCGCTCCGCAGCACATGGGATCTTCCCAGGCTAGGGATCGAACCGGTGCACCTTGCACTGCAAGGTGGACACTCTACCCACTGGACCACTAGGTAAGCCCATGTATGTGCACTTTTTAATAAGGCCACCTCTGGATAGTCCATTTCTTCTATGTATTTTTCTACACTGGGAAATTATTTCTAAAAAGAGATTCTGAGATGAACAAAAAATTCCTTCCAGGTTGATGCCTACCATTAAATAATACCCTGTGAAAACATTTCAGGGTATTATTTGAAAGTAATATGAAAAGCACCATTTCCTTCTCAATCAAAAGAATACCAGGGCTCCCCTGTAGCTCAGTGGTAAAGAGTTTGCCTGCCAATGCAGGTGACACGGGTTCGACTCCTGATCTGAGATCCACATGCTGCGGAGCAACTAAGCTTGTGAGCCACAACGACTGAGCCTGTGTTCTGGAGCCTCAGAGCCGCAACTATTGAGCCCATGTGCCACAACTACTGAAGTCCTAGAGCTCCTGTTCCACAAGAGAAATCACCACAACAAAGCCTGCTCACCTCAGCTAGAAAAGAGCCCTACTCCCTGCAACTAGAGACAGCCTGTGGCAGCAGTGAAAACTCAGAATAGCCAAAACGGAAAAAAAAAAAAAAGAAAGAATACCACAATAGCCCTGTCAAAGGTCTTATTCAAATTAAGATGAGGGATAATAGCTGCAGTTTTCTCCTAATATACTAGTTTGGAAGTGATTCTAAAAGGAAATGAGCTTCATTTCGAATGCCAACTAATTCTAAAAATAATTCACTAAGAGGGTCATGTATGTGTAAATATAATTATATGATAATTGATTTCACTTTAAAAATACATTGCAGGGCCTCCTGGTGGTCCAATGGGTAAAGAGTAAGCCTTGCAGTGCAAGGGGCATCAGTTTGATCCCCGGCACGGGAAGATCCCACCTGCCGAGGACTGGCTGGACCAGTGTGTCCAACTGTGAGCCAGCGCTCTGGAGCACGTGCGCCCAGAGCCAGTGCTCTGCAATGAGAGAGGCCACTGCAGTGGGGGGCCCGTGCAGGCCAAAGAATAATGGATGAAAATAAATAAATAAAAGACCAAAAAAGAGGCCAAAATAAAAAAAAAATACATTTCAATATAAAAATAATGTATCTAATGCTATATGCAATATAAATCTGCATAAGTGATTATAAGCTTTTTTGCCTATCGGTTGTAGAAAATTAGGATACAACATTAACATATCACTTGAGACGACAGACTGGAGGGGTGGGATGGGGGGAATATACATATGACTAATCTGGGAACATACATATCTGTAAACAACAAAACTCTGTAAAAGTAAAAAGTAAGATAAAAATTTTTTAAATAATAACACTTTAGAGATAATAATTTACTGTTTTTGCACCATTTCCTTCTCAATCAAAAGAATACCAGGGCCCCCCTGTAGCTCAGTGGTAAAGAGTTTGCCTGCCAATGCAGGTGACACGGGTTCGACTCCTGATCTGAGATCCACATGCTGCGGAGCAACTAAGCTTGTGAGCCACAACGACTGAGCCTGTGTTCTGGAGCCTCAGAGCCGCAACTATTGAGCCCATGTGCCACAACTACTGAAGTCCTAGAGCTCCTGTTCCACAAGAGAAATCACCACAACAAAGCCTGCTCACCTCAGCTAGAAAAGAGCCCTACTCCCTGCAACTAGAGACAGCCTGTGGCAGCAGTGAAAACTCAGAATAGCCAAAACGGAAAAAAAAAAAAAAGAAAGAATACCACAATAGCCCTGTCAAAGGTCTTATTCAAATTAAGATGAGGGATAATAGCTGCAGTTTTCTCCTAATATACTAGTTTGGAAGTGATTCTAAAAGGAAATGAGCTTCATTTCGAATGCCAACTAATTCTAAAAATAATTCACTAAGAGGGTCATGTATGTGTAAATATAATTATATGATAATTGATTTCACTTTAAAAATACATTGCAGGGCCTCCCTGGTGGTCCAATGGGTAAAGAGTAAGCCTTGCAGTGCAAGGGGCATCAGTTTGATCCCCGGCACGGGAAGATCCCACCTGCCGAGGACTGGCTGGACCAGTGTGTCCAACTGTGAGCCAGCGCTCTGGAGCACGTGCGCCCAGAGCCAGTGCTCTGCAATGAGAGAGGCCACTGCAGTGGGGGGCCCGTGCAGGCCAAAGAATAATGGATGAAAATAAATAAATAAAAGACCAAAAAAGAGGCCAAAATAAAAAAAAAATACATTTCAATATAAAAATAATGTATCTAATGCTATATGCAATATAAATCTGCATAAGTGATTATAAGCTTTTTTGCCTATCGGTTGTAGAAAATTAGGATACAACATTAACATATCACTTGAGACGACAGACTGGAGGGGTGGGATGGGGGGAATATACATATGACTAATCTGGGAACATACATATCTGTAAACAACAAAACTCTGTAAAAGTAAAAAGTAAGATAAAAATTTTTTAAATAATAACACTTTAGAGATAATATATGTCTCGAGAAAAAATCTGTATAAATTTATTATTAAATTAGCAACTCTCTAGTTTTATAAACTATAGAGAAGATTATACACCAGTATTTTTGCATCATATTAATGCTTGAATCATTCTGCACAATTTTGAAGAAGAACATGGACAGTACACTGAATTATAAGACTCCCCAATTAATAGAAATGTAGGCTTTGAAAGTTATGTCAGGTCAAATATTTTTAGTAGGTATTTTTCTAGAACACACAACCCACTTTACATCTTAGTGTAAAGTGCATGTGGTTAACATAATTTCACCTTCTTTTAGGACTAAAGATAGATGCCTCATCTTTTTCCTCATGGGTGACAACTTGTGAGTCCCCTAGTACTCTTACTGACCTGTCTGACTGGGCATGAGTTCTTCACTTCACTCCGTAAGGGCTGCTGCCAGCTGCTAGTTCACCATCTCTCCCTCTCTCTGGACGCCCCTTCCCAGCATCAGAGGCCCTGCTGGTCTACCTGCCTTGCTTTCTGTCAGACCATGGGGGTATATGACAAGCCATTTCTGGTGAGTTGATTTTATGAAATATATTCATATACACCTCCTTAAAAGTTATTTTAGTTTAGAGCCTATCTAACCTGATCTAACCCTGGGCTTCGTGAAGGGACGTTCTTTCCCTTCTTCGGCACACACCACCACTTTACTTGAGCGCTGGTGGGACAGGCCATGCTGTGAAGGCTCCCCTCATCCAGGATGCTCTCTCTCTCAAGGTCCACCTAACTCTGAATCTGGACAGTCAGATGGAGACGCAGCTCTTAGAAATTAGCCTCCCTGTTAATGGAGGCACATTTTTTTAAAGTCACTTATTTTAGTAACAAATACTAAAAATTTTACATTTTTAACTTGTGTCACTCAGAGAGATTATTTCTGAACTATGTAATTAATAATAAGTTACTCGATTCTCTTGACAGTTACCACAGTCAGCGTATTAAAGCCAGCTCTCCCAAGCAGGTGTCCCAGGTCACTGACAGCCGTGAAAGGGGAGACGTGTGGAGAAAACCCTCCTTCCCTTTCAGTTTCTGCTAACTGTAAGGAACACCGGAGTTCATAGAGTGTGTCGCCGCCAAACATTGCACCAATAAACACTCCATCTGGTTTTAAAACATAATGAATCTGTAATAAACCAACAGAATGATTCAAAATTTCAGACATAAAAATGTTAAAAGAATAAATATATAGTATCTAGATCAGTATTTCATGATTACCATTTTCATTTTGTCAAATTTAAAACCAGGTAATAAATAATAATTAGACAGCCAACTCTCACAAAGGCACTGCAGTTAATTACTGTGAAGATACACAAACATTTACGGAGTATTAATATCTATAAAGTAAGTCATATGCTTTCAAATTTTCTAAATAGACAAAAAGTTACTTTTATAATCAGTAAAATATTGAAAGAACAAAATTTTAAAGTGTGGTAGGTTACAAAAATCACCATCCTCCGTGTATCTGTGCCCTCAAAAATGGCACTTTGTAATAGGTGCCACGTCACCATTCCCTCTCTCTGGACGCCCCTTCCCAGCATCAGAGGCCCTGCTGGTCTACCTGCCTTGCTTTCTGTCAGACCATGGGGGTATATGACAAGCCATTTCTGGTGAGTTGATTTTATGAAATATATTCATATACACCTCCTTAAAAGTTATTTTAGTTTAGAGCCTATCTAACCTGATCTAACCCTGGGCTTCGTGAAGGGACGTTCTTTCCCTTCTTGGGCACACACCACCACTTTACTTGAGCGCTGGTGGGACAGGCCATGCTGTGAAGGCTCCCCTCATCCAGGATGCTCTCTCTCTCAAGGTCCACCTAACTCTGAATCTGGACAGTCAGATGGAGACGCAGCTCTTAGAAATTAGCCTCCCTGTTAATGGAGGCACATTTTTTTAAAGTCACTTATTTTAGTAACAAATACTAAAAATTTTACATTTTTAACTTGTGTCACTCAGAGAGATTATTTCTGAACTATGTAATTAATAATAAGTTACTCGATTCTCTTGACAGTTACCACAGTCAGCGTATTAAAGCCAGCTCTCCCAAGCAGGTGTCCCAGGTCACTGACAGCCGTGAAAGGGGAGACGTGTGGAGAAAACCCTCCTTCCCTTTCAGTTTCTGCTAACTGTAAGGAACACCGGAGTTCATAGAGTGTGTCGCCGCCAAACATTGCACCAATAAACACTCCATCTGGTTTTAAAACATAATGAATCTGTAATAAACCAACAGAATGATTCAAAATTTCAGACATAAAAATGTTAAAAGAATAAATATATAGTATCTAGATCAGTATTTCATGATTACCATTTTCATTTTGTCAAATTTAAAACCAGGTAATAAATAATAATTAGACAGCCAACTCTCACAAAGGCACTGCAGTTAATTACTGTGAAGATACACAAACATTTACGGAGTATTAATATCTATAAAGTAAGTCATATGCTTTCAAATTTTCTAAATAGACAAAAAGTTACTTTTATAATCAGTAAAATATTGAAAGAACAAAATTTTAAAGTGTGGTAGGTTACAAAAATCACCATCCTCCGTGTATCTGTGCCCTCAAAAATGGCACTTTGTAATAGGTGAATCTGGGCCAGCCCCATGACTTGCTCTGACCAAAAGAATGCAGAGCAAGTGGCTGTGTGTCAGCGCCAAGCTGAGGGATCTAGGGCCTTGCTGCTTCTGCCTGCTCTCTGGGAGACCCGCCTAGCCATGCTGTGAACAAGTCTGAGCTGGCCTGGTGAACAACGACAGGAAGAGAAACAGAAAGAGACAGGAAGAAATCACCCAAGAGTCCCAGCTGAAGCCATTCAATAGTTCCGAGACTAGCCACCCTCAGGTCAGACACACAGGTGAACCAAGCCAGACCCAGAAGAACCTAAGTCGAGCTCAAATCCCTAATTCACCAAATTGTGAGTTATTGTTGTAAAACATGAAGTTGAGGTGGCTTATTAAACATTCACAATATTAGTCTACTAACATTTTAGTTAAATATTAACCTGTTAATCAGTCTAGTAGCACAGAATTAAGGAGAAGTAACCAACTTATTTCTCAGCTTTAAAACAAAAACAATTTTCAATAACCTAAGCAAAACAGTAGTCACAATGAATTCCAGAATCATAAGTATTAACTCAGTGACTCTTAGAGCTACAGTCTGTAACCAGTTTTGACTCTATTTTCAACAATGAGGAATATTATAGGGCAAGGTGAATTCTGAAGTAAACCAATAGCAGGCTATTCTAATTCAAATATGCATCTTAACTGTGTATTTAACATATTATGAAGCAATTACAAAACAGTATCTAAGCAAACCAACTGTAAAAATCCTTTTTCCTTCTGTCCCTTTAGTGTTACTTCCTTCTCTTGCCACCAAACGCTAACATAACAAGTACCTAAAATTTAGCTCTCGGCTCTCGTCAGTGTCTCTCTACCTCAAAGGGTTTATCAGTTCCCGTGTATTTCACAAGAGTGACTTTCCAATCTCTACCCTGAGCCTGGACAGCTTCCCAGAACCCTAAACTCATCTTTCAGCTGCCGGTGCCACAGACATTTGTTTCTTGGCAAACTAAGCCCCTTGCCTTCCCCAGTGCATCCAACACACACAGAACACTTAGTCTCTAACCAGCTCCCCTTTCCAATTGCTATATTTCTGTTAATTACTGTCTTTCATTCTCTTTATCTGATCATTACCATTCTTTCTCCTACTTTTATTAATTATTCTCCAGACATTCAGACTCAAAACTTTAAGGCAAGCCTTTACTCCTGACTTTCTTTGATCTTCAGCTCTAACCAGTCACCAAACTGTTGCTTTTTACTTTGCGGAGTCTTATAATACCCCTATCTTCCTTTTAACTCCTACTACTGACAGTCCATGGGCTCACAAAGAGTTGGACACGATTTAGCAACTGAACAACTGCCACCTAAGTTCAGTTTATCTCATGTCGGGATCACTGAAACACTCTCTCTTCAATTTAATCCACTTTTGGCATCTGTCTCCTATTCAGCAAAGTGAAGCTACCTTGCAGTTATTTCACACGTAACATAAAACAGACCACGGGGATTGGCAAAACAGTATGTGCTTAAGATATGGTAGTTGTTATCCTGCCTACCAACTTTTTAATCTTGTCACTTTCCTCTTCAAAATTCTACAGTGGCTCTGAATTGATAAAGAATAAACTCCAAATTGCTTACGCTGGCCCCATTCCTCCTAAATCTGGTCCCAACATTCTCCATCTACACCTAGCACGGTACGAATCCTCCTTCAGGCCTCCACTCTGTCCTTTCCTGCTTCCCAGGCGCTCACACCTCCCATCTATCCTGAGATCCTGCCTTCTTGGAATGCATTCCCACTCCAAACCTGGCCTGCCCTTTAAGGTCCTGTTCAAGAAATTCCTTCCTCTTGAAGCTTTCCTTTCAGGCCACATTCAAAAGCAAACCAACTGTGAAAATCCATGTTCCTTCTGTCCCTTTAGTGTTACTTCCTTCTCTTGCCACCAAACGCTAACATAACAAGTACCTAAAATTTAGCTCTCGGCTCTCGTCAGTGTCTCTCTACCTCAAAGGGTTTATCAGTTCCCGTGTATTTCACAAGAGTGACTTTCCAATCTCTACCCTGAGCCTGGACAGCTTCCCAGAACCCTAAACTCATCTTTCAGCTGCCGGTGCCACAGACATTTGTTTCTTGGCAAACTAAGCCCCTTGCCTTCCCCAGTGCATCCAACACACACAGAACACTTAGTCTCTAACCAGCTCCCCTTTCCAATTGCTATATTTCTGTTAATTACTGTCTTTCATTCTCTTTATCTGATCATTACCATTCTTTCTCCTACTTTTATTAATTATTCTCCAGACATTCAGACTCAAAACTTTAAGGCAAGCCTTTACTCCTGACTTTCTTTGATCTTCAGCTCTAACCAGTCACCAAACTGTTGCTTTTTACTTTGCGGAGTCTTATAATACCCCTATCTTCCTTTTAACTCCTACTACTGACAGTCCATGGGCTCACAAAGAGTTGGACACGATTTAGCAACTGAACAACTGCCACCTAAGTTCAGTTTATCTCATGTCGGGATCACTGAAACACTCTCTCTTCAATTTAATCCACTTTTGGCATCTGTCTCCTATTCAGCAAAGTGAAGCTACCTTGCAGTTATTTCACACGTAACATAAAACAGACCACGGGGATTGGCAAAACAGTATGTGCTTAAGATATGGTAGTTGTTATCCTGCCTACCAACTTTTTAATCTTGTCACTTTCCTCTTCAAAATTCTACAGTGGCTCTGAATTGATAAAGAATAAACTCCAAATTGCTTACGCTGGCCCCATTCCTCCTAAATCTGGTCCCAACATTCTCCATCTACACCTAGCACGGTACGAATCCTCCTTCAGGCCTCCACTCTGTCCTTTCCTGCTTCCCAGGCGCTCACACCTCCCATCTATCCTGAGATCCTGCCTTCTTGGAATGCATTCCCACTCCAAACCTGGCCTGCCCTTTAAGGTCCTGTTCAAGAAATTCCTTCCTCTTGAAGCTTTCCTAGGCCAGTCCAGGCCACAGTGATTTCTTTCCCACCTTTGAACACAATGATTTTTACCCAGCCCTCACCTGTTTGCTGATAAATATCAACCAACAAACATTTACCAGCATTGTCTTAATGGTAGGCAAGGGGGAGATACAAATAGGTTCCTACTCCAAAAAAACATGGACAATTAAGGAAGAGAAGAAAGCCACACGAAACACTTCTTATGATAGCAATACTATTTTGAACAAGCTTTAAATATTTATGAAAACTTCAGTAACATCTCCGTAATTAGATGTCTTGAATTCTTTGGGAGCAGGGAGTCACTCATATACTTCTTAATATGCCAAAGGGTATCAAGTGTATCCAGTCCACAGAAGATAATACATTTTTGATTTGCTTCTGTTTCCAATTGTCAAAAATGTGAAACAAAAACTATCTGTAAGTTTCTGTGTAAAAACAGAAACATCTATAAGTTGCTAATAATAAATGACACAGGCTATTAGAATCAAGACTAAGTTTCTTACCTGTTCAAGTGCTCTAGGAAGGTCATTTACCCAGTGTAAACTAAAACATGAAAACACACATTTGTGTTAGCTTAATGATATAATCAACTAGTGGAAGTATCACTAACATAAACAGCCACAAAAAAGGTATAAAGTTTGATGCCTGAAACTGTACATCGAAATTCACAGATTGATGGGACTTCCCTGGTGGTCCAGTGGTTAAGGCTCCGTAGTCCCAGTGCAGGGGGCTCAGGTTCAATCCCTGTCAAGGAACTAAGATCCCACATGCCACATGGTGTGGTCAAAAAATAAATTCATTAAAAAAAACTTCAACTGTTTTCATACAAGTTTTAAAATAAAAATGATCTTTGGAGATAGCCTTCCTTTTTTCCACAGAAGAAACCTTTATTTAATATTACCTTGTAACTTTAGAGCATAATATGTCTATTTTAAGAGTACAAATGGATTACCAACCTTAAACTGCTAACCACCAGGTCGAATGTGTTTTCTCTGAAGGGGAGAAATTCTTCATCAGCTAAAACACTGACGGTAGGAATTTCTGTTTCTAAGGCATTTTCCTAAAGGTTAAAAATAAAAGTTCAGAAATACACTTATATGACACCTTAATTGTTAACATAATCACTGTTTAACGTAAATCATGTTGTATTTACTTGACAGTTCTTCTTAAAAACTAAAAAAAAGGAGTCAAAGAGAAAGCACTAGAACAGTATTTCTCAAATGACACTTAAGACCTGTCAGAAAAAATGGCTAGCTGGTTGGAAAAACAAGTGGGATAACCACCTCAAACCAAAACCAACCTCAGAGAGCTGAAAGTCTCAGTGGAATGTTCAAAGTCAAAAAAGTACTAGGAAAATACGGGAGCACATTTTAGAACCTAAGATGAAAATACCTAAGTAAACATGACTGAAAAACTAGAAACTATAAAAGATCAAGTTTATGGCAAACTGATCAAAAACTTCTAAAAAACAGTAAACAATCTAAACAATGAAATTTAGAAAAAAATTGCAAAATACGTGAATAAAAACTAATATCCTTAAAAGACAAGTTCTTATAAACCACCAAGAATAAGAACAAGCCGAGGTGAGAAAGAATCAAGTGACAGGCACATCACAGAATCACTTACAAAATTCACGAATTAAAAAATACCAATAGCTAAAACATATTGATAGCTGTTTGGTTGCTCTAGTAATCAGAGAAATGCAAATAAAAGAATAATATTTTACTTTCTGCCCATTAGACTGACAAAGACAAAATAACTGGACCACTGTAAATCCAATAGTCTTCCCTGGTGGTCCAGTGGTTAAGGCTCCGTAGTCCCAGTGCAGGGGGCTCAGGTTCAATCCCTGTCAAGGAACTAACATCCCACATGCCACATGGTGTGGTCAAAAATAAATTCATTAAAAAACTTCAACTGTTTTCATACAAGTTTTAAAATAAAGATGATCTTTGGAGATAGCCTTCCTTTTTTCCACAGAAGAAACCTTTATTTAATATTACCTTGTAACTTTAGAGCATAATATGTCTATTTTAAGAGTACAAATGGATTACCAACCTTAAACTGCTAACCACCAGGTCGAATGTGTTTTCTCTGAAGGGGAGAAATTCTTCATCAGCTAAAACACTGACGGTAGGAATTTCTGTTTCTAAGGCATTTTCCTAAAGGTTAAAAATAAAAGTTCAGAAATACACTTATATGACACCTTAATTGTTAACATAATCACTGTTTAACGTAAATCATGTTGTATTTACTTGACAGTTCTTCTTAAAAACTAAAAAAAAGGAGTCAAAGAGAAAGCACTAGAACAGTATTTCTCAAATGACACTTAAGACCTGTCAGAAAAAATGGCTAGCTGGTTGGAAAAACAAGTGGGATAACCACCTCAAACCAAAACCAACCTCAGAGAGCTGAAAGTCTCAGTGGAATGTTCAAAGTCAAAAAAGTACTAGGAAAATACGGGAGCACATTTTAGAACCTAAGATGAAAATACCTAAGTAAACATGACTGAAAAACTAGAAACTATAAAAGATCAAGTTTATGGCAAACTGATCAAAAACTTCTAAAAAACAGTAAACAATCTAAACAATGAAATTTAGAAAAAAATTGCAAAATACGTGAATAAAAACTAATATCCTTAAAAGACAAGTTCTTATAAACCACCAAGAATAAGAACAAGCCGAGGTGAGAAAGAATCAAGTGACAGGCACATCACAGAATCACTTACAAAATTCACGAATTAAAAAATACCAATAGCTAAAACATATTGATAGCTCTTTGGTTGCTCTAGTAATCAGAGAAATGCAAATAAAAAGAATAATATTTTACTTTCTGCCCATTAGACTGACAAAGACAAAATAACTGGACCACTGTTGCCAATGAGGAGGAGGAAAAAGGGCTTTCATTTAATATTGTTGCTCAGTTTTTCTAAGTGCAGTCTAGAGATGTATATTAAAAGTTTAAAAGGAACATCGATGAATCCATATATTCCACTCTTAGGAATTTATTCCCAGGGGGAAAAATAAATCAAATAAAGAAAGTTTCTTTATATAAGGATGTTCACCACAGTTGTTACTGAGAAACTAGAAATTCAGCAAATAAATCACAGAATATTCTTATATGGGAATACTGTATGTGTGTGTGCATATATCACTCACTGATATAAAAGAGTGGTATGCTAGCATAATACTGTTTGTATAAACTGTGTTGGGGAGACAGTCATATGTCTACAAAGGCACAGACGATAATGTCACCAGCAGTTGCCTCTAAGTGGTAGAACTAATGGTGATTTTTCCTTTCCCTTTATATTTCCTATACTATTTAATTCTTCTTTGTTTATATTATAACCAGGAAAAAAAAAAGCTCATTTCATTCTGAAGCAAATAAAAAGTACAGAACTAAAACCCAAGCCAGGAGATCGGAAACCAGTAGTATAAAAAAACTACCTACCAAGGCATTTTCTGCAATGTCTGTCTGGAAAAACTTCCCAACAGTTTCCTGCAACACAATTAAGTCAATCAGATAATACAAAGACAAGCAAACAAAAGAACCAGTAACAAATAAAACACCAGTTGAAATTGCTAAAAAAAAAAAAGTGACAATTATAGATTAATTTTCCACTCTGAAGGGGTATTTTTCTGCATATAATTTGTATGGTACGAAATATCTTTTAATAGCACGTTACACAGAATTAAAGATATGCAGCCAACTCTATATGTAATATATTTAACCGTATTTAATAAACTAGAGAACATAGGTGCGAATAATCAGCATTCTCAATTTACTCCAGTGGGTTAAGGCTTATGTGTTAATGTCTCCGTAATACGCTGCTGAGCTAGTCCCCAATCTTGTGACACAGGAGATATGGAACTTTCCTTCCTTTAGTTGTTATTCAAAGAGATTACAAAAAGTAAAGAAAGACGTAAAAAACACAGATGCTTGGGAGGGCCTGAGCAGTTTCATCTTCCCTGTTTCACATCCTTTCTTCCTTCCCAAAGGAAAGTGTCCCACGGTATTTCTCTTCCGTATCACCCCTTCCCACTGTACTCTCTCTCCTCCAGGATCCTGCTCTCTTCATCACCATCTATCCCAATCTTCAATATGTATATTCTGCATCCCCTTCCCTTATCTTACAATAGGCACAAGCCTCCCCATCTTGAAAACCCCTCACCTCTACCCACCTTCTGATAGTCCTGTATGCAATTCACAATGCTACTTCTTGATGAGTTCCCCTCGATTCCTGGTAATCTATTTCCACTCTCACTGCTCCTCTAACATGATTTATAAAAATCACTCCTGACCTACTCATCAGCTACGGCAGTTTGTTCTCACTGCTCTCAGTCCTACTTCGCTTGACCTTTTTGAAGCTCAGCACTATTGATGGTTCTCCTTGAAACACCTTCAGTACACTCTACTCTGGTTTCACTCCTGGTAGAAATGCCAATCTTCACTTCACCTATGCCCCCTCCGTGAAGAACAGTACTCGCCCACAATTTGGAAAGGTTACCCTACCTTAAAACCCGCCACTATCCGGATGCTGTTGATGACCTGAGGGCAACAGGTACGCAGTAGATGTTTAACTAGAGCCCTCAAAAACCCCGTGCTGTAGCATCTGATGATTTCCACACTGTGACTAACTACCCCACATGTTACCACACAACACTGTCCAATGCAGTGGCTGGGAAGAGATGTGCACAATAGGCTCTTGTGAGCCAGCTCCAGCACACCAGGGCAAGGGGTGAAAATTAACCAGTCAGATATTCTTGTCTTTCACCTGGAAATTTCAACTAAGAGATGGGGGGATGGAGCAGCAGCTCCCAGGGTCGGAGGAGCATGGAGACTTTAGGGTGAGGCAGTGATGTGCTGGCAAATGTTTAATAAATGGTTTCTGTTTAATAAATGCTTCATAGCATCTGCCAGCTTCCATGGCGTTAACTCCCACCACACTGATTTTAAGCTATTGTCACAATGTCACTAACACAGCATTGGGAAAAGATGCTAATAGCCAGAGCTCAGGAGTCAAGCAGGAGGCAGCCTCAGCATACGGTGGATGTATGCTTCTGACATTTGGGCCTCACGCTCTGACTGAAGCAGTTTCATCTTCCCTGTTTCACATCCTTTCTTCCTTCCCAAAGGAAAGTGTCCCACGGTATTTCTCTTCCGTATCACCCCTTCCCACTGTACTCTCTCTCCTCCAGGATCCTGCTCTCTTCATCACCATCTATCCCAATCTTCAATATGTATATTCTGCATCCCCTTCCCTTATCTTACAATAGGCACAAGCCTCCCCATCTTGAAAACCCCTCACCTCTACCCACCTTCTGATAGTCCTGTATGCAATTCACAATGCTACTTCTTGATGAGTTCCCCTCGATTCCTGGTAATCTATTTCCATCTCACTGCTCCTCTAACATGATTTATAAAAATCACTCCTGACCTACTCATCAGCTACGGCAGTTTGTTCTCACTGCTCTCAGTCCTACTTCGCTTGACCTTTTTGAAGCTCAGCACTATTGATGGTTCTCCTTGAAACACCTTCAGTACACTCTACTCTGGTTTCACTCCTGGTAGAAATGCCAATCTTCACTTCACCTATGCCCCCTCCGTGAAGAACAGTACTCGCCCACAATTTGGAAAGGTTACCCTACCTTAAAACCCGCCACTATCCGGATGCTGTTGATGACCTGAGGGCAACAGGTACGCAGTAGATGTTTAACTAGAGCCCTCAAAAACCCCGTGCTGTAGCATCTGATGATTTCCACACTGTGACTAACTACCCCACATGTTACCACACAACACTGTCCAATGCAGTGGCTGGGAAGAGATGTGCACAATAGGCTCTTGTGAGCCAGCTCCAGCACACCAGGGCAAGGGGTGAAAATTAACCAGTCAGATATTCTTGTCTTTCACCTGGAAATTTCAACTAAGAGACGGGGGGATGGAGCAGCAGCTCCCAGGGTCGGAGGAGCATGGAGACTTTAGGGTGAGGCAGTGATGTGCTGGCAAATGTTTAATAAATGGTTTCTGTTTAATAAATGCTTCATAGCATCTGCCAGCTTCCATGGCGTTAACTCCCACCACACTGATTTTAAGCTATTGTCACAATGTCACTAACACAGCATTGGGAAAAGATGCTAATAGCCAGAGCTCAGGAGTCAAGCAGGAGGCAGCCTCAGCATACGGTGGATGTATGCTTCTGACATTTGGGCCTCACGCTCTGACTGAAGAACACCAGGGATAGCTTGCGGGGTGGGGAAGAAGCCAGCCGTGTAGCATCTATATAATCACTTCCATTCTGACATTTCAAAGCTCCCAACTGTGTGACGCCTGGCTGTACTTCCAGATCCTTGAGCAACGGAAAAGCTTCTAAGCAATAAATGTCCTAGTATTTTAACCAGTTTCTTATAATCCAGTATCTTATTAAGACACTTGTCACCTTACTTACTATTCTAGGCCTCTTTGCTGGTTCCTAATCTCTGGAAGATACCTTTCTACATTCTGGTCCCAGAGAGCTGATCTATTCCATCAAGGTCTGTGGATTCTTCGAGGTCTCCTCATACCTCTCTTCCTTTATATCCTGTCTCCACGCCAATGGCCAGCCTTTCTCACGCCTACACTTGCCTGTAATACAGCCCTCTGATTGGTTGGTTTCTCTGTTCTCTACCATTTCAATCCCTACTGGACACCATCCCCAAACCGATCTTCCTTAAATATCACTGATCACACCCTAAAGCTTCCTACTTCTGCCTTCCTTCCAGCCATGCCTTTAATTCCAATGCCTATGAACATCAATCCAGATTCTTTCAAATCCCAGGTCAGATTCTGTGTCCTTTCAGAAGTCTCTGATCAAATGAATCTCACTGATTTTTCCTTTCCCTGGACTCTTGTTGCAGTTTAATGACTGTAACATTTCCATGGCATTTATTATTATCATCAGGAACAGTATTTCCAGAGGCTGACCACATACCCCTTCCCCCTATTTTGGCTCAAGTGTACATTTTTTTTTCTAAGTAAATTTGATATAGAAACCCCCACTTTAATCTACGTCCAGCACATTTTCCTATATGGAGAGGATAAAATAATTAATGTTTTTTGGTCTGAATTACAAAATGAAAAATAAAATGGCATACACATTAATAAAGGCTATTTATATTTAATCACACACAGATTTCTAAATAAATGATGATGTCAATACTATTCACAGATAAAAACTTAGCTTAACCACATGTTCCAAATGAATGTCAATGATTTTTATTGTGATTTATAAACAATATTTGAACAAAGTGGGAATAAAGCACAATGCATCTTCTATAGACCTAAAGAAACTATCAGTAGGAACATGGTATAAAATGGACTCAAATAAAAGAAAAACTTGTTTAGAATAAAATACTAAAGAGTAGACATAAAACCACCATTGGTCCTATCACTTAAAAAAAAAAACAACAAATGAACAACTATGATGTAATCAAAATCTAGGTATGATATAAACTGAATTAAGAAATAAAATTGGCTAATTTTATTCAACATAAATTAAGTCATTGAATAAATATACCTTATTCAAGTGTTCTGTTATGTAACCTCTTCCACAGCCAACATCCAAAGCGAGGTGGAAATCTCTGAAAGACAAACACAGAAGTTATACTTTGTCTATAATAATACAGCCCATAAAATAATTATTAAAAACCTATTTTTCTTAAGTAAAAACATTTAGTGAACACAATTTTCAAAAAAGTTTTATCATCTGCCTTTGCTGCCTCACCTGAACAGGTGTATCCTTCAGAGAACATACCGGAAATGCAAGTCTGTCTGGCCAAGCCATTCCCAGGGCCTCACAATGGCTTTCTATAAGGTTGCTTCACAACATGGATTTGAAGAATTGATTTGGTGGCAGGTATTTTAAACTGATGATATACTCAGACCAAGAATGAAGAGACGCTAATGTAACTAACATGAAAATATTTGGTCTCTCTAGCAGGAACTCACTACTTATCCCTATTTCTCAAATGTGCTAAGGCAGCAAGTAACTTAGAAATTATCATGTAAAATACTATGATAAACTGCAACCCAAACAACACATCAACTAAATAACAGCTCACTTCTACTGAAATCTTACCAGATTCAGGGCAGTGGGCTAAGTGTACAGTGAAGCGTGTCAAACTAAGGTCACTTGACTAATATGCAGCAATCACACTTGAATTCAGTTGGAAAGAATCCTGAACCAGAGCTAGCATCCCCTATGCTATGCTGTCTCCTCCAAATACATCATGTCATAGTAACTCAGTTTACACATCCAACTGTGGGGCATGGGTTTCTGAAAAATTTGTGACAAATAGTTTTTTAAGAAATTTTACCAACTGAGATTTTTCCTATTGGAACCGAAAGTCTGTTTGCAATTTCTGTTAAAAACTCATGTCAAAAATTGTACAGGATAGGGCTTCCCTGGTAGCTCAGTGGCAAAGAGTTCACCTGCCAGTGCAGGAGACACGAGTTTGATCCCTGATCCAGGAAGATCCCACGTGCTGCGGAGCATCTAAGTCCACGAGCCACAACTGTTGAGCCTGGGCTCTAGAGCCTTGGAGCCGCAACAACTGAGGCCATGTGGCGCAACTACTCACACCTGTGTGCCCATAAATATACCTTATTCAAGTGTTCTGTTATGTAACCTCTTCCACAGCCAACATCCAAAGCGAGGTGGAAATCTCTGAAAGACAAACACAGAAGTTATACTTTGTCTATAATAATACAGCCCATAAAATAATTATTAAAAACCTATTTTTCTTAAGTAAAAACATTTAGTGAACACAATTTTCAAAAAAGTTTTATCATCTGCCTTTGCTGCCTCACCTGAACAGGTGTATCCTTCAGAGAACATACCGGAAATGCAAGTCTGTCTGGCCAAGCCATTCCCAGGGCCTCACAATGGCTTTCTATAAGGTTGCTTCACAACATGGATTTGAAGAACTGATTTGGTGGCAGGTATTTTAAACTGATGATATACTCAGACCAAGAATGAAGAGACGCTAATGTAACTAACATGAAAATATTTGGTCTCTCTAGCAGGAACTCACTACTTATCCCTATTTCTCAAATGTGCTAAGGCAGCAAGTAACTTAGAAATTATCATGTAAAATACTATGATAAACTGCAACCCAAACAATACATCAACTAAATAACAGCTCACTTCTACTGAAATCTTACCAGATTCAGGGCAGTGGGCTAAGTGTACAGTGAAGCGTGTCAAACTAAGGTCACTTGACTAATATGCAGCAATCACACTTGAATTCAGTTGGAAAGAATCCTGAACCAGAGCTAGCATCCCCTATGCTATGCTGTCTCCTCCAAATACATCATGTCATAGTAACTCAGTTTACACATCCAACTGTGGGGCATGGGTTTCTGAAAAATTTGTGACAAATAGTTTTTTAAGAAATTTTACCAACTGAGATTTTTCCTATTGGAACCGAAAGTCTGTTTGCAATTTCTGTTAAAAACTCATGTCAAAAATTGTACAGGATAGGGCTTCCCTGGTAGCTCAGTGGCAAAGAGTTCACCTGCCAGTGCAGGAGACACGAGTTTGATCCCTGATCCAGGAAGATCCCACATGCTGCGGAGCAACTAAGTCCACGAGCCACAACTATTGAGCCTGGGCTCTAGAGCCTTGGAGCCGCAACAACTGAGGCCATGTGGCGCAACTACTCACACCTGTGTGCCCTGAAACCTGAGTTCCACAACAAGAGAAGTCACTGCAACAAGAAGCCTGCTTACCCCAACTAGAGAGTAGCCCCAACTCCCTACAACTAGAGAAGAGCCTGTAGCAGCAGCAGAAACCCAGAAAAGCAAAAAATAAATAAATAAATAATATTTTTTAAAAATACTGGATACCTGTACACAATTGGAGAGCCACTGGTGAGAGAACAGTTATTTACCGGATGCGCACTGTCTTGATTGTGAACACAGGCAGTATGGCCTGGGAAAGCTCACAAAGGCACAAATTAGAATTCTAGGTCTTTGGGGGACTCTTTACTCCCTCTCAGTATCTATGCTGAGAGCCTTGTACTTATCTCTCTTCTAAAATAAATCCCATTCGCTTGCTACTGGGAAGAAAAAAAAAGAAAAATTCTAGGACTGCAATTTACTGTGACCACAGACAAGTGATTTAATCTTGCTGGATCTGTTTCCCCATCTATAAAATGGAGTTAGTAGAAGAATTCTATCTTGCATGTAAAGGATTTATCACAGTACAAATGTTTGACAATGCTTAGGAGTTATTAATATTATTATCACAGACTCTAACAGTATTAAGTGAGCCTCAGATAGCATAAATACGAGACTTAATAATCTCCTGGGTTCATTTTAAAATATACACTAAGATCAGTGTTGACAATGAGCTATTCTTTCTAATGATAGAAGATCATACTGCATGCCAAGTCACTTCAGTCATGTTGCAACCCTATGGACTGTAGCCCTCCAGGCTTCAGTTTCTGTCCATGAGATTCTCCAGGCAAGAATGCTGGAGTCGACTGCCATGTTCTCCTTCAGGGGATCTTCCCAACCCAGGACTTGAACCCATGTCTCTTATGTCTCCTGCACTGGTAGGTGGGTTCTTTACCACTAGCGCCACCTGGAAGTCCAATAGATCAGTTTAAGACATTTCAGACTGGTATTTTTAATAATTTAATTTCAAACAGTTACTTTTGCTTTAAGACATGCTTTTAGCCACAACTATTGAGCCTGGGCTCTAGAGCCTTGGAGCCGCAACAACTGAGGCCATGTGGCGCAACTACTCACACCTGTGTGCCCTGAAACCTGAGTTCCACAACAAGAGAAGTCACTGCAACAAGAAGCCTGCTTACCCCAACTAGAGAGTAGCCCCAACTCCCTACAACTAGAGAAGAGCCTGTAGCAGCAGCAGAAACCCAGAAAAGCAAAAAATAAATAAATAAATAATATTTTTTAAAAATACTGGATACCTGTACACAATTGGAGAGCCACTGGTGAGAGAACAGTTATTTACCGGATGCGCACTGTCTTGATTGTGAACACAGGCAGTATGGCCTGGGAAAGCTCACAAAGGCACAAATTAGAATTCTAGGTCTTTGGGGGACTCTTTACTCCCTCTCAGTATCTATGCTGAGAGCCTTGTACTTATCTCTCTTCTAAAATAAATCCCATTCGCTTGCTACTGGGAAGAAAAAAAAAGAAAAATTCTAGGACTGCAATTTACTGTGACCACAGACAAGTGATTTAATCTTGCTGGATCTGTTTCCCCATCTATAAAATGGAGTTAGTAGAAGAATTCTATCTTGCATGTAAAGGATTTATCACAGTACAAATGTTTGACAATGCTTAGGAGTTATTAATATTATTATCACAGACTCTAACAGTATTAAGTGAGCCTCAGATAGCATAAATACGAGACTTAATAATCTCCTGGGTTCATTTTAAAATATACACTAAGATCAGTGTTGACAATGAGCTATTCTTTCTAATGATAGAAGATCATACTGCATGCCAAGTCACTTCAGTCATGTTGCAACCCTATGGACTGTAGCCCTCCAGGCTTCAGTTTCTGTCCATGAGATTCTCCAGGCAAGAATGCTGGAGTCGACTGCCATGTTCTCCTTCAGGGGATCTTCCCAACCCAGGACTTGAACCCATGTCTCTTATGTCTCCTGCACTGGTAGGTGGGTTCTTTACCACTAGCGCCACCTGGAAAGTCCAATAGATCAGTTTAAGACATTTCAGACTGGTATTTTTAATAATTTAATTTCAAACAGTTACTTTTGCTTTAAGACATGCTTTTAGCCAAAATCACAGTTCTCTCCACAGACTAGTGTCTTGCTCAGTATTATAAAATAGAAAGATTATAAAATCCTATCTGACTTGGAAAATCTAACGTTTCATTTAGTAAATCACAAATGACCTAAAATCCAGGCAAATAAATAACTACAGCATAAAGAGTTATCTATTTTTCAGACTTAAAATAATGAAATTAATGAAACAGATTAAGAGAGGGTGGTTTTTGCAACAGCAAAGAATTTTTTAAAATTGTAGGGCTTCCCTGGTGGTCCAGTGGGTAGGGAGTCCACCTTGCAGTGCAATGGGGCACTGGTTTGATCCCTGGTCCAAGAAAATCCCACATGCCATGCAGCGGCTGGACTAGTGTGTCCACTTGCAAGCCAGCACTCTGGAGCACATGAGGCATGTGGGATCTTCACGGTGCCAGGGACTGAACCAGCGCCCCCTGCAGTGCAAGGCAGACAGATTCTTTACACACTGGACCACCAGAGAAGCCCCAAGGTTTTAAAATACTTGATAAAGGTGTCCTTTTCTCAAATCTGTCTCTATATAGTTGTCATGAAACCCTATTGCTATTAATAATATCTAAGACAAAATGGCCAAGGTCTCCTATAATTTGATTGGGAACAATCTAGATAGAATCTCTCCTTTACTCAGATGATAAAAGAGTCTGTTATTAATTAAAATTTTTTAAAGCGAGGTTTAGTATATCTTAAAATTCATATGCTAATTCTTTATATCCATTTTTGGAGCAATCTTTCCATTGCTTGCTGTTGATCAAACTAATGGAACAGGCATTCAGTCTTGGAGAGAAGCTGGGTCATGTTTGTGTTCATTTTTTTTAAAGCCAATAATGAAGAAAAGAAGACTTGCTCTCCCACATATAAAAAAAAGGAGAGACCTATGAGTGATTAAAATCACTAATCCTGGTAATAAATTCATCTAGACTCTTTCATTCGAAATATCAAGTTCTCAGGATTTAATTTCTTAAGTCTACAAAAGCTGACTCTATTTTGTTGTGGCAATCATTCTTACCTGGCTATGTCATAAACTCGGTCTGCAATCCGACTTCCAACCTGACAGATCACAAGAGGCAAAGATGCACAAAAGTTAAGATGAGCAGGTTTAACAGAGAAATAACTTTTCCCTTGCAAGCTCCATCCTTTATTGACCTCAGCCTTCATTATAAAATCCTATCTGGAAAATCTAACGTTTCATTTAGTAAATCACAAATGACCTAAAATCCAGGCAAATAAATAACTACAGCATAAAGAGTTATCTATTTTTCAGACTTAAAATAATGAAATTAATGAAACAGATTAAGAGAGGGTGGTTTTTGCAACAGCAAAGAATTTTTTAAAATTGTAGGGCTTCCCTGGTGGTCCAGTGGGTAGGGAGTCCACCTTGCAGTGCAATGGGGCACTGGTTTGATCCCTGGTCCAAGAAAATCCCACATGCCATGCAGCGGCTGGACTAGTGTGTCCACTTGCAAGCCAGCACTCTGGAGCACATGAGGCATGTGGGATCTTCACGGTGCCAGGGACTGAACCAGCGCCCCCTGCAGTGCAAGGCAGACAGATTCTTTACACACTGGACCACCAGAGAAGCCCCAAGGTTTTAAAAATACTTGATAAAGGTGTCCTTTTCTCAAATCTGTCTCTATATAGTTGTCATGAAACCCTATTGCTATTAATAATATCTAAGACAAAATGGCCAAGGTCTCCTATAACTTGATTGGGAACAATCTAGATAGAATCTCTCCTTTACTCAGATGATAAAAGAGTCTGTTATTAATTAAAATTTTTTAAAGCGAGGTTTAGTATATCTTAAAATTCATATGCTAATTCTTTATATCCATTTTTGGAGCAATCTTTCCATTGCTTGCTGTTGATCAAACTAATGGAACAGGCATTCAGTCTTGGAGAGAAGCTGGGTCATGTTTGTGTTCATTTTTTTTAAAGCCAATAATGAAGAAAAGAAGACTTGCTCTCCCACATATAAAAAAAAGGAGAGACCTATGAGTGATTAAAATCACTAATCCTGGTAATAAATTCATCTAGACTCTTTCATTCGAAATATCAAGTTCTCAGGATTTAATTTCTTAAGTCTACAAAAGCTGACTCTATTTTGTTGTGGCAATCATTCTTACCTGGCTATGTCATAAACTCGGTCTGCAATCCGACTTCCAACCTGACAGATCACAAGAGGCAAAGATGCACAAAAGTTAAGATGAGCAGGTTTAACAGAGAAATAACTTTTTCCAGTTATCAACAATACACAGGTAACATGTTGGAGCTCCCTTTATTCCTTCTTCAATTTGACCTCAGCAACTTTCTTTTTAAATTCTGAATAGGAACACCATAAATTAAAATAACCAAGGAAACACATTGAGTTAATTACTTCAGAAATCAATTTAAGGAAAGAGGACTAAATTCTCTCTCTCTCTCCACACACACGTATACACGACTTTATATTCCATGTGATGCAAGAGTGCAAGGTCAAAAAGTAAGAGGATACTCGAATTAAAAAGAAAGCTATAGAAACAAGACAAGTATATCATTGTCCAGCTACTCCCCTCCCTCCCCAACCCAACCCCCACCCAAAATAAATAAATAAATCTTGAAAAAAAATTAGTTAGCTGGGGATTATTACAGATCAATGTATAAGTGACCATTTAATAAAAAGTAATTATTTGATGGGCTTCCCTGGTGGTTCAGACAGTAAAGTATCTGCCTGCAATGCGGGAGACCTGGGTTGGAAAGATCCCCTGGAGAAGCGAAAGGCTACCTACTCCAGTGTAATTGCCTGGAGAATCCCATGGCTCCTCCACGAGTCACAAAGAGATGGACATGACTGAAGTATTTGATAACTACTAACAAATTCTGTGGAACTCCTAAATGAGCAAATAACTTTTCTGAGCAATATCTGCAAGTTAGAAGTCAGCCAAATTTGAAGAAACGTCCTCAACCCCAACCCAATTCAAAAAAGGTCATAAAGCAGGTCATAAAAGGTCAAAAGGCAGCTCCTTTTGCTGGGCTAGCTTCATGTGACAAGAATAAATGTGTGGGAGACTAATATGCCCCACATTCTCTTCATTCCTTTGTAAACACTGCAGAGTTTCTACTAGGACTTGAAGATTCAGAACAGAATTTATATATGCATTTTCTTTGTGGGGTTGGGAAGAGTAAGAGAGAAGGACAACAGAAGTCTTTTCCCGGAGGAGCCCACTTCGTACACCACTACTGATATGAATGTGTGTTGTGTGTGTTAGTCAGTTAGTCGGGTCCAACTCTTGGGACTCCATGGGCAGAGAGGAAGAGGTCTCTCAAATCAGCACGGACAAATCAGAGATCATAATTTATGTTAATGGATCTTTCTAAAACATGAACCAGATTCTATCAATTCAATGCTTAAAACCATTCGACAGTCTTCCATTCCTCCAGAGTCCAGAGCCATGCTGGCCAACAGAGCTGCATGAGCAACTTAAGATTTTCTAATCCCCATTTTAAGGAAAGAGGACTAAATTCTCTCTCTCCACACACACGTATACACGACTTTATATTCCATGTGATGCAAGAGTGCAAGGTCAAAAAGTAAGAGGATACTCGAATTAAAAAGAAAGCTATAGAAACAAGACAAGTATATCATTGTCCAGCTACTCCCCTCCCTCCCCAACCCAACCCCCACCCAAAATAAATAAATAAATCTTGAAAAAAAATTAGTTAGCTGGGGATTATTACAGATCAATGTATAAGTGACCATTTAATAAAAAGTAATTATTTGATGGGCTTCCCTGGTGGTTCAGACAGTAAAGTATCTGCCTGCAATGCGGGAGACCTGGGTTGGAAAGATCCCCTGGAGAAGCGAAAGGCTACCTACTCCAGTGTAATTGCCTGGAGAATCCCATGGCTCCTCCACGAGTCACAAAGAGATGGACATGACTGAAGTATTTGATAACTACTAACAAATTCTGTGGAACTCCTAAATGAGCAAATAACTTTTCTGAGCAATATCTGCAAGTTAGAAGTCAGCCAAATTTGAAGAAACGTCCTCAACCCCAACCCAATTCAAAAAAGGTCATAAAGCAGGTCATAAAAGGTCAAAAGGCAGCTCCTTTTGCTGGGCTAGCTTCATGTGACAAGAATAAATGTGTGGGAGACTAATATGCCCCACATTCTCTTCATTCCTTTGTAAACACTGCAGAGTTTCTACTAGGACTTGAAGATTCAGAACAGAATTTATATATGCATTTTCTTTGTGGGGTTGGGAAGAGTAAGAGAGAAGGACAACAGAAGTCTTTTCCCGGAGGAGCCCACTTCGTACACCACTACTGATATGAATGTGTGTTGTGTGTGTTAGTCAGTTAGTCGGGTCCAACTCTTGGGACTCCATGGGCAGAGAGGAAGAGGTCTCTCAAATCAGCACGGACAAATCAGAGATCATAATTTATGTTAATGGATCTTTCTAAAACATGAACCAGATTCTATCAATTCAATGCTTAAAACCATTCGACAGTCTTCCATTCCTCCAGAGTCCAGAGCCATGCTGGCCAACAGAGCTGCATGAGCAACTTAAGATTTTCTAGTACCCATTTTAAAAGCAGTAAAGAAATTAATTTTAACATTTTATTTAATCCAATATATCAAAACGAGAATTTCAACGTGTACATTTAGCATAAAACTATATATCAAGAAATATTTTACACCCTTTTTTTTCATATTAAGTCATTGAAATCCACTGTATTTTTACACTTAGAGCACACCTCAAAGGGACATTTCAAATGCTCAACAGCTGCATGTGGCCAGAAATTACCATACTGAATGTAAAACTAGAGAAGAAAATCCAAAGTCCTTAGCCATTAAGGCTCTTCTAATCTTTCCTCGAGGCCCTGAGAAGGCCCGTTTGGCCTCAGGGTCTCCGGGTTCGTCTTTCCCTACCTGCAAGGCTTTTTTTTTCTCTCCCAGATCCCAGCTAGGTTAATTTCTTATCACTGCGACTGCCCGAAAGGCCTTCCCCGACCAGCGCAGTCATTTTACTACTGCACTTTACTACCTGCTCTTACTTGGTTAGCTAAAATTACCTTTTCCGTTCACTGTCTCCCTCCACACAAGAAGGAAATCTCAGGAGGGTAGCATCTTACTTTGCCCCAGGCACACCTGTAACTCAAGTAGTAATACTTTCAGCGGAGAGAATGAATGAAGCACCTTGCAACACCGGCGCCCGGCCCCAGCGCGATCACAGCAGAGGCCTAGACAGGTAGGGCGGCCGTTCAAGGTCACACGGCGACGTGGGCGCGTTCCAGACCTGGTCGGAGCGCCCGGACCCGAAGCCATGGTTCTGAGAACCCTCCTCACCTTCCCGCAGGCTCACCTCCTCCTTCAAGTAGTCAAACTTCATCGGCTCCGGCTGCCGGGCCGCCCAGTTCTTCTGTTTCCTCTTCAAATCCCGATCGAAAATGTTGAGGGCTCTGGGCGAGGCAGTGCCCGAGGAAGAGACGCCGGAGGCCACCTTCCTGAGGCCGAGGTTCTTCGCGGCGACCCCCGCCGCCGGCAGTAGCCGCCACCGGAGCTGGAGCCGGCTTAGCAGCAACATCTACCACCGCGACGCCACTAGCCGGCGCGTTTATCGTGCGCATGCGCCGGGGCTTAGGCGCGGACGCCGGCGCACTTCGCCAAGGGAAAACGGAAGAAGCTTGGCCCAAATCGCGTGCTGTTACGGCGGTGCGTCTCGCGGAGGTTTGTGGGTATGGGGGCCCATGTGAAGCGCCGAGAGGACGCGGAATTGGTGCGTGGAGTAGGGTTCCAGGAGAAGGAGTGTTAGCAGGGCAGTAGCAGCGTCCGACAAGTACTTTTTCGGATTCATGAGCGCCGCGCTCTTTCTGTTCGCCTTTCTGAGCTCTTTCTCCAGGCTTTGCTCCTCCTCCACGTCGTGTTGAGGGATCTCAGCCCCAGAGCGGTTCTCTGCGGTTTGGGAGTTGGGAAGGAGACCCCGAGTTCCGTGGTGTTCCCCGCGTTACAGGGTGGGTAGAGACGCGGGCGGGTGTACAAGCTGAAGTCGCCCTCCTCTCTCCGAATATCTGGCTTGTATCAAGTGCTTTCGTTCTAAACATTTATACGCATTGCTTTTAAAAAAAAAAAAAAAACTTTTATTTTACTTTTAGCTTTTACAGAGTTTTGTTGTTTACAGGTATGTATGTTCCCAGATTAGTCATATGTATATCCCCTCCCACCCTCCCGACCATTACACAGCACCCCTGAAGGATAGTTGAATGAAATGTTACTGCACAAGGCTGTTCTGAGGGTGAAATGTTTAATTGTGCATCATAGTCAAGTCTTACTTTTGAAGCAAAGCACCTTGCAACACAGGCGCCCGGCCCCAGCGCGATCACAGCAGAGGCCTAGACCCCCCCGGGGGGCGCGTTCCAGACCTGGTCGGAGCGCCCGGACCCGAAGCCATGGTTCTGAGAACCCTCCTCACCTTCCCGCAGGCTCACCTCCTCCTTCAAGTAGTCAAACTTCATCGGCTCCGGCTGCCGGGCCGCCCAGTTCTTCTGTTTCCTCTTCAAATCCCGATCGAAAATGTTGAGGGCTCTGGGCGAGGCAGTGCCCGAGGAAGAGACGCCGGAGGCCACCTTCCTGAGGCCGAGGTTCTTCGCGGCGACCCCCGCCGCCGGCAGTAGCCGCCACCGGAGCTGGAGCCGGCTTAGCAGCAACATCTACCACCGCGACGCCACTAGCCGGCGCGTTTATCGTGCGCATGCGCCGGGGCTTAGGCGCGGACGCCGGCGCACTTCGCCAAGGGAAAACGGAAGAAGCTTGGCCCAAATCGCGTGCTGTTACGGCGGTGCGTCTCGCGGAGGTTTGTGGGTATGGGGGCCCATGTGAAGCGCCGAGAGGACGCAGAATTGGTGCGTGGAGTAGGGTTCCAGGAGAAGGAGTGTTAGCAGGGCAGTAGCAGCGTCCGACAAGTACTTTTTCGGATTCATGAGCGCCGCGCTCTTTCTGTTCGCCTTTCTGAGCTCTTTCTCCAGGCTTTGCTCCTCCTCCACGTCGTGTTGAGGGATCTCAGCCCCAGAGCGGTTCTCTGCGGTTTGGGAGTTGGGAAGGAGACCCCGAGTTCCGTGGTGTTCCCCGCGTTACAGGGTGGGTAGAGACGCGGGCGGGTGTACAAGCTGAAGTCGCCCTCCTCTCTCCGAATATCTGGCTTGTATCAAGTGCTTTCGTTCTAAACATTTATACGCATTGCTTTTAAAAAAAAAAAAAAAAAACTTTTATTTTACTTTTAGCTTTTACAGAGTTTTGTTGTTTACAGGTATGTATGTTCCCAGATTAGTCATATGTATATCCCCCCCTCCCCACCCCTCCCGACCATTACACAGCACCCCTGAAGGATAGTTGAATGAAATGTTACTGCACAAGGCTGTTCTGAGGGTGAAATGTTTAATTGTGCATCATAGTCAAGTCTTACTTTTGAAGCAAAGCACTACTACTGTGTTTTAATAACTAGACTGGAGACTTCACGTGGTTCAGGAAGGGTGGTCGTGTACATAGAGGGGGAACTTTCTGAGCTAAACCTCAATTGAGTTTGGTCTGTGAGTTAGAACACTAGCCTAGTGGAAATGAAGGTTGTGCGGAATTAAACAAAGTCAGGATTAACGGAGAGAGTGGAACCAGAATGTAAAGAAAAAAATAAGACCAACTAAGACTTGAGGATATTTCAATTATATTAGATTTTGCTTGAAACACATATAAAAGTAAAAATGTGGAATATGGGGTAGTTGTCTAATAATCATTTGCCTCCCTCCATAAAGACCTGGAATTCTGCTTGGTTTTGCTTTAGATTTGTTTATCCAAGTGCTCTGTACTTAAAAGAAGGTATTTGATAATTTTTGCTTTTCTGCATATGACTCAAAGTAAGTGGGCAATAAAGTCAGACCTGTTCTATTTTACTTAATTTAGAATACAGTATTGCGAATTAACATTTTCCCAAGCATCTGACTTAATTCTATTACTAACCTTTCATTATTATTTAATTTTTTAGTGTTTGGTTTCTTGAGGCATTTCCCCGGTCAGACATTTTAAAATGGCAGCCATACAAGAAATCATGAGCGACCAACGGTTTAGGCGTGTTGCAAAGGACCCAAGATTTTGGGAAATGCCAGAAAAGGATCGAAAAGTCAAAATTGACAAGAGATTTAGAGCAATGTTTCATGACAAAAAGTTCAAATTGAATTATGCTGTGGATAAAAGAGGACGCCCCATCAAGCACAGTACTACAGAGGACTTGAAACGTTTTTACGACCTTTCAGATTCTGATTCGGATCTTTCTGATGAGGATAATAAAACATTGGATCAAAAGAAAATGAAGAAGAAAAAACCCCTGACTAAAAATGAAGTTGACGCAAAAAGTGTTGTTGAGGGGAAAAAGAAAGAAACCAAGAAAATTCATCAAAAGGATTCTGGAAATAAGAATGATTTGGATAACTCTGAGAAAATTCAGAAAATGAAAACCCCATGCAAATCTAAGAAGACAGACTCGCTAAGTCCCAAGAAAGATTGCAAAGAATTTATACAAAAAATCACAAAAGAGGGAAACAACAGTGTTCAAGATAGTACAGGCTCGTTTCCCAAAGGAAAACTAAAAACAGATTCAGACACCTCTGAGATTGTTCGGTCTCTCAAGGTCAAGAATTCTGAGACAAGAAGAAAAATGCAATCAGGTTGGTTTGAAAGAACTGAGTAATCTTTGGTATTATATTGCTTATACTGGTCTTTTAAAAAGGAAATATATGTAATAAGTATTTTCTTAGTATCACAGGAGTGGTCAGATGCTTATTTGGAAGTATAAAACTATGAAAGATAAAATACCGTATGATAATTTTTGATTTGATGCTATAATGGCTAGAGGAGAGACAAATCAAAATTTAGTCTTGAGACTAAATTCCTAGTGGTGGTTGCTAGGAACAGCTGTATTGTCTAACTGGATAAAATGTTACCTGACCTCATGACAGGATAAGAAGAGATGTGTCTGAAGAAAGAAAATAGAGTTGGGTACTCATGTATTGCTTCATTTATTCAACTACTTTTAGTAACAGAACAGTAAGACACAGGTTCCCCATCTCAAGGCTACTGCTAGTTTCGACTTAATTCTATTACTAACCTTTCATTATTATTTAATTTTTTAGTGTTTGGTTTCTTGAGGCATTTCCCCGGTCAGACATTTTAAAATGGCAGCCATACAAGAAATCATGAGCGACCAACGGTTTAGGCGTGTTGCAAAGGACCCAAGATTTTGGGAAATGCCAGAAAAGGATCGAAAAGTCAAAATTGACAAGAGATTTAGAGCAATGTTTCATGACAAAAAGTTCAAATTGAATTATGCTGTGGATAAAAGAGGACGCCCCATCAAGCACAGTACTACAGAGGACTTGAAACGTTTTTACGACCTTTCAGATTCTGATTCGGATCTTTCTGATGAGGATAATAAAACATTGGATCAAAAGAAAATGAAGAAGAAAAAACCCCTGACTAAAAATGAAGTTGACGCAAAAAGTGTTGTTGAGGGGAAAAAGAAAGAAACCAAGAAAATTCATCAAAAGGATTCTGGAAATAAGAATGATTTGGATAACTCTGAGAAAATTCAGAAAATGAAAACCCCATGCAAATCTAAGAAGACAGACTCGCTAAGTCCCAAGAAAGATTGCAAAGAATTTATACAAAAAATCACAAAAGAGGGAAACAACAGTGTTCAAGATAGTACAGGCTCGTTTCCCAAAGGAAAACTAAAAACAGATTCAGACACCTCTGAGATTGTTCGGTCTCTCAAGGTCAAGAATTCTGAGACAAGAAGAAAAATGCAATCAGGTTGGTTTGAAAGAACTGAGTAATCTTTGGTATTATATTGCTTATACTGGTCTTTTAAAAAGGAAATATATGTAATAAGTATTTTCTTAGTATCACAGGAGTGGTCAGATGCTTATTTGGAAGTATAAAACTATGAAAGATAAAATACCGTATGATAATTTTTGATTTGATGCTATAATGGCTAGAGGAGAGACAAATCAAAATTTAGTCTTGAGACTAAATTCCTAGTGGTGGTTGCTAGGAACAGCTGTATTGTCTAACTGGATAAAATGTTACCTGACCTCATGACAGGATAAGAAGAGATGTGTCTGAAGAAAGAAAATAGAGTTGGGTACTCATGTATTGCTTCATTTATTCAACTACTTTTAGTAACAGAACAGTAAGACACAGGTTCCCCCCATCTCAAGGCTACTGCTAGTTTAAGTGATGCCTGTAGAAGTTAGGAAAAGATATGCTTTTCTGGATGCACAGAGCTTCCAGAGAGCTCACAGCTTGATCAGGGCAGCACCTTTCAGGGGAGCACAGTTTTTTTTACCCTGAACAGACATAGTGTTCCTGCAGGGTGTGTGGCTTGGTGATTGGAGTTTGGCTTCAATTGCAGCCCTGTTGACCCTTTGCAAATCTGCTTTTGCAAGTAGCAACCTGCAGTACTGTGCATTAGCACTGATTTGAAGCAGCGTTGTCCAACAGAAGTCTGTAATTTTAAATTTTCTAGTGGACACATTAAAAAGTAAGAAATAACAGGTGATTAATAGATACAGTAAATAATGTATTTTATTTAACCTAATATATCAAAAAGTATTTCCATATATAATCAATATAAAAAATGAAATGGGATATTTTACATTCTGCTTTCTTACTTTATCAAGTTGGATGCGCCATCTTCTGGGTGCGCTGTTGCCATATATGGCTCCCGGCTACCATATTGGCTAGTGCAGATATAAAGTGGAAGAAATTAGTCAGAACCATAATACAGAATAGAGTAATTTTAAGTGCCATAGAATAAAGGGGCTCTGAGAATTTGGAGGAGGAGGTCACTCAAGATGCTGCCATTAGTAAAATTCATACGTGAAGTTCTATTTTGTTTGGAGTTTGGGTGAACTAAATTTAGGATCCAGAGTATTCTACACGGAGAGAACTTTTAAAAGGAAATATATGTAATAAGTATTTTCTTAGTATCACAGGAGTGGTCAGATGCTTATTTGGAAGTATAAAACTATGAAAGATAAAATACCGTATGATAATTTTTGATTTGATGCTATAATGGCTAGAGGAGAGACAAATCAAAATTTAGTCTTGAGACTAAATTCCTAGTGGTGGTTGCTAGGAACAGCTGTATTGTCTAACTGGATAAAATGTTACCTGACCTCATGACAGGATAAGAAGAGATGTGTCTGAAGAAAGAAAATAGAGTTGGGTACTCATGTATTGCTTCATTTATTCAACTACTTTTAGTAACAGAACAGTAAGACACAGGTTCCCCCCATCTCAAGGCTACTGCTAGTTTAAGTGATGCCTGTAGAAGTTAGGAAAAGATATGCTTTTCTGGATGCACAGAGCTTCCAGAGAGCTCACAGCTTGATCAGGGCAGCACCTTTCAGGGGAGCACAGTTTTTTTTACCCTGAACAGACATAGTGTTCCTGCAGGGTGTGTGGCTTGGTGATTGAGTTTGGCTTCAATTGCAGCCCTGTTGACCCTTTGCAAATCTGCTTTTGCAAGTAGCAACCTGCAGTACTGTGCATTAGCACTGATTTGAAACAGCGTTGTCCAACAGAAGTCTGTAATTTTAAATTTTCTAGTGGACACATTAAAAAGTAAGAAATAACAGGTGATTAATAGATACAGTAAATAATGTATTTTATTTAACCTAATATATCAAAAAGTATTTCCATATATAATCAATATAAAAAATGAAATGGGATATTTTACATTCTGCTTTCTTACTTTATCAAGTTGGATGCGCCATCTTCTGGGTGCGCTGTTGCCATATATGGCTCCCGGCTACCATATTGGCTAGTGCAGATATAAAGTGGAAGAAATTAGTCAGAACCATAATACAGAATAGAGTAATTTTAAGTGCCATAGAATAAAGGGGCTCTGAGAATTTGGAGGAGGAGGTCACTCAAGATGCTGCCATTAGTAAAATTCATACGTGAAGTTCTATTTTGTTTGGAGTTTGGGTGAACTAAATTTAGGATCCAGAGTATTCTACACGGAGAGAACTTTTTGAGCAGAAATACGGTTGGGCTAGTTTAGAAGAGATTGGTATTCTCATTTGATTTTTTTTTTTTTTTTGGGGGGGGGGTGGGGTGGGGGGGGGGGGGGAGCGGGCGGGCCACTTCTATTGGTCTTTCATTTCTCTGTTTTCATCCGTCTTTGTTCTTTGGCTCCTGCGGGCCTCCCATCGCGGTGGCGTCTGTTGTCGCAGAGCGCCGGCTCTGGGCGCATGCGCTCCAGAGCTCCGGCTCGGTGATTGGACACATCAGTCCAGCCGATCCGCGGCACGTGGGATCTTCCCAGGCCAGGGATCGAACCGGCGCCCCTTGCACTGCAAGGCGGTGTCCTTATCCACTGGACCACCAGGGGAAGCCCCATTTGATTTGATAATAAGATATCATAAGGGGTGAGTGAATAATAAAGCTAGAAATGATTCTTTGAAACTAAGAAACATCTGATTCTAGTTCATGTTTGCAAGTTTTCTAAGCTAATATCTGGCAGCAGGAAATTTTGCGTGTTGGTTTTGGTGTTGCTGATCGGTGGTGTTCAGATAAATCGGACAAAGGCTGCCTATGAATATAGGGCCCAAGGAGGGTACGCATCAGGAAAATGCAGAAAGAGGTCTTGACAGGCCATGAGTACATTGGGAAGGTAGGAAGTATCAGGCAATGGACAGAATTCAGAACAACACAGACTAGGGGGTCAGGAGTGAGATCCCCTTCCATTTGCTGGAATCAGGCAGCAAACTGAGAACACGGAGAATAGATGCGAGTGTGGTTACTGAAAATGGAGAATAAATTCAGATTGTGAACAGCAGCAAGGTTGGCTTGATGCTGATTTGTGAAGTTGGTCTAGCATCTGCTTTCTTACTTTATCAAGTTGGATGCGCCATCTTCTGGGTGCGCTGTTGCCATATATGGCTCCGGCTACCATATTGGCTAGTGCAGATATAAAGTGGAAGAAATTAGTCAGAACCATAATACAGAATAGAGTAATTTTAAGTGCCATAGAATAAAGGGGCTCTGAGAATTTGGAGGAGGAGGTCACTCAAGATGCTGCCATTAGTAAAATTCATACGTGAAGTTCTATTTTGTTTGGAGTTTGGGTGAACTAAATTTAGGATCCAGAGTATTCTACACGGAGAGAACTTTTTGAGCAGAAATACGGTTGGGCTAGTTTAGAAGAGATTGGTATTCTCATTTGATTTTTTTTTTTTTTTTGGTTGGGGGTTGGGTCGGGTTGGGGAGGGAGGGGAGCGGGCGGGCCACTTCTATTGGTCTCTCATTTCTCTGTTTTCATCCGTCTTTGTTCTCTGGCTCCTGCGGGCCTCCCATCGCAGTGGCGTCTGTTGTCGCAGAGCGCCAGCTCTGGGCGCATGCGCTCCAGAGCTCCGGCTCGGTGATTGGACACATCAGTCCAGCCGCTCCGCGGCACGTGGGATCTTCCCAGGCCAGGGATCGAACCTGCGCCCCTTGCACTGCAAGGCGGTGTCCTTATCCACTGGACCACCAGGGGAAGCCCCATTTGATTTGATAATAAGATAATAAGGGGTGAGTGAATAATAAAGCTAGAAATGATTCTTTGAAACTAAGAAACATCTGATTCTAGTTCATGTTTGCAAGTTTTCTAAGCTAATATCTGGCAGCAGGAAATTTTGCGTGTTGGTTTTGGTGTTGCTGATCGGTGGTGTTCAGATAAATCGGACAAAGGCTGCCTATGAATATAGGGCCCAAGGAGGGTACGCATCAGGAAAATGCAGAAAGAGGTCTTGACAGGCCATGAGTACATTGGGAAGGTAGGAAGTATCAGGCAATGGACAGAATTCAGAACAGCACAGACTAGGGGGTCAGGAGTGAGATCCCCTTCCATTTGCTGGAATCAGGCAGCAAACTGAGAACACGGAGAATAGATGCGAGTGTGGTTACTGAAAATGGAGAATAAATTCAGATTGTGAACAGCAGCAAGGTTGGCTTGATGCTGTATTTGTGAGCTAAGTTGGTCTAGCATCCTTTAAGTTTCACTAGGTTTAGGACACTATAATCCCTTGGGTTTATTTTACATTATCTTAATTTGTTTCTCAATAACCATGAGAAATTAGGATATATTAATAAGGAAACAAGATTAAAGTGATTTATATGAGGATACACAGGCCTGTAACTTAAGTCTTTGAATCTTTCTACCCAACCTTGTTGCTGGCTATAGTTTTCATTGGTTCTTCAGAAAAAAGCATTATCTAAAAGTAGAAATTAACCCCACATATCGCTATCTTTTGTTCATTATAATTCATCATTTATCATCCCAGCAGCTACTGTGTACAAGAGGCTTTTTTTTTTTTAAATACATTTATTGTTTTTATTTATTTGCATTGGGCTTTAGTTGAAGCATGTGGGATCTAGTTCCCTGACCAAGGATCGAACCTGGGCCCCCGCATTGGGAGCTCAAAGTCTTAGCCACTGGACCACCAGGGAAGTCCCTAAGAGGCTTTTTAAATGCAGTGAGGTAAAGATGTGAGGAGTTGCAGTTTGATATTACATGACATTTTAACATGTTGATGATACTAAGCATTTACGTGACTAAAAACTTAGGTATATTATTGGAGATGTATGCAAAGAATGTGTATTGTAGCCTTGCTTTAAAATTTTAAAAATGGCAACATAAGTAATTAGGGATTGATTAAATAAGTTATGAAACATCCAGATATGTCTGTGATGGATGAAGTTTTAAAAATAGGTTACAAAATTGAGTAAATGGTATGAAAGTGAAACTGTTACTGCTCAGTCATATTCCGACTCTTTTTGACCCCATGGACTGTAGCCCACCAGACTCCTCTGTCCATGGAATTTCCCAGGCAAAAATATTGGAGTGGATTGCCATTCCCTTCTCCAGGGGGTCTTCCTGACCCAGGAATCGAAACCAGATTCTTTGCCATCTGAGCCACCAGGGAAGCAATGCAAATGGCCTGACCAGCTACTTAAAAATAAATTAGTGGGCATATCGTAGAAACCAAATTTAGGGAGTTAAGATAACCACCCATTTACTTCTGAATGAAAAATTGCTAGTCATCTTTATTTTCTTCTTTAAAGCATGTTTTCTTGTTTTTCTTTTGCAATGAGCAGTTATTTTATAGTCAGAGGAAAAATAGTACAGTATGATGATCATTCAGCAGCAAGGTTGGCTTGATGCTGATTTGTGAGCTAAGTTGGTCTAGCATCCTTTAAGTTTCACTAGGTTTAGGACACTATAATCCCTTGGGTTTATTTTACATTATCTTAATTTGTTTCTCAATAACCATGAGAAATTAGGATATATTAATAAGGAAACAAGATTAAAGTGATTTATATGAGGATACACAGGCCTGTAACTTAAGTCTTTGAATCTTTCTACCCAACCTTGTTGCTGGCTATAGTTTTCATTGGTTCTTCAGAAAAAAGCATTATCTAAAAGTAGAAATTAACCCCACATATCGCTATCTTTTGTTCATTATAATTCATCATTTATCATCCCAGCAGCTACTGTGTACAAGAGGCTTTTTTTTTTTTAAATACATTTATTGTTTTTATTTATTTGCATTGGGCTTTAGTTGAAGCATGTGGGATCTAGTTCCCTGACCAAGGATCGAACCTGGGCCCCCGCATTGGGAGCTCAAAGTCTTAGCCACTGGACCACCAGGGAAGTCCCTAAGAGGCTTTTTAAATGCAGTGAGGTAAAGATGTGAGGAGTTGCAGTTTGATATTACATGACATTTTAACATGTTGATGATACTAAGCATTTACGTGACTAAAAACTTAGGTATATTATTGGAGATGTATGCAAAGAATGTGTATTGTAGCCTTGCTTTAAAATTTTAAAAATGGCAACATAAGTAATTAGGGATTGATTAAATAAGTTATGAAACATCCAGATATGTCTGTGATGGATGAAGTTTTAAAAATAGGTTACAAAATTGAGTAAATGGTATGAAAGTGAAACTGTTACTGCTCAGTCATATTCCGACTCTTTTTGACCCCATGGACTGTAGCCCACCAGACTCCTCTGTCCATGGAATTTCCCAGGCAAAAATATTGGAGTGGATTGCCATTCCCTTCTCCAGGGGGTCTTCCTGACCCAGGAATCGAAACCAGATTCTTTGCCATCTGAGCCACCAGGGAAGCAATGCAAATGGCCTGACCAGCTACTTAAAAATAAATTAGTGGGCATATCGTAGAAACCAAATTTAGGGAGTTAAGATAACCACCCATTTACTTCTGAATGAAAAATTGCTAGTCATCTTTATTTTCTTCTTTAAAGCATGTTTTCTTGTTTTTCTTTTGCAATGAGCAGTTATTTTATAGTCAGAGGAAAAAATAGTACAGCATCTTTTTTAAAGTGAGTGAATAAGTAGTAGTGTTTACAGTCACAGTGTTTACAGAGCAGTGCCATCTAGGAACAGAAGCAGTTGCTTATTTTTGTATTCCCTCTATTTATTTTTTTGTTTTTCTTTTATATTCCCTCATTGCTTAGAATAAGTCTTTGTATATTGTGGACTTTGAGCAAACACTTAGTGAATGAATAAATGTTGTGAATGTACTTGATACCATCAAAAATATTAAAATTCTAGATCTCTTTAATTTGTTCAGTTTGTTATACAGCCCCAAATGTGATATGTGTGACAGTGTCTTATGTAAGGTGATACTCAAACTCTTTTTATATTAGTAATTAAATGTAGTTCAGCATAAGGGATAAAGACTAACCACCACATCACAGACACATGAAGTCTGTGACTTCAGGGGTATTGTTTAAAATAAGCTAATATTTTTAATTAAAAATATTCCGCTTCCTGAACAATGTCAGTGATAGGCAAAGATCATGAAAATTGCATGATAATAACTGATGCTTGCAATTGCTAAATAGAACTGTGTCCCGAAGGTGTTATTTTAAGCAAGTTGCTTTAAAATGAATTCAAATGCTTATCTCTTAGTAGCTGACTTGCACTATTGTGGTGGTGTTTTTCTGATCCCTTTTATAGAACTTAGCTTAACCCTCTTTTTTGGCATTTTCACATTTACTGGTTAATTATCTTTTATTACTCCTCACTCTTGTGATACTAAAATAAAGCTTATCTCCTACTCTTCTAACAAAACTTCGTTTGAGTTTTGCTGAATTTATATTTTCTTTTAGTCTAAATTTGTATTTTCCTTTAGTCTGCTTTATGGAAATTATATTTTTACAGTATTTGAGGTCAAAATAACTTGAATTTAATGTTTATATCTTCTTAATTTCTCCTTTGACCTTTTTGCAGTGGTTCCCTTGATACTGGCACAAGACAGAGATGATCCTGAAAACTCAGCAGGTAATAAAATGTTTGGCAAAGATGTTCTGGAGGAAGATTCATCAAGGGGTAGTGAAACAGGAGGTGAGGAAGAATCTGAAGATGAAATTACAGCTATTTGTAGAGCTGCTGCTGCTGATCATTGTGATGAAGATGGTGATGAAGATGATGATGGAGGAAATGAAAGTGAGGAAGAGGAAGATGAAGACAGTGAGGAGGATGAAAGTGACAGTGGTCCTGATCTTGCGAGGGGCAAAGGAAATATAGAAACCAGTTCTGAAGATGAAGACGACATGGCAGATTTACTTCCAGAGGAATCTGGTTTTGAGCATGCTTGGAGAGAATTAGATAAAGATGCTCCTCGGGCTGATGAGGTGACCTTTTGAATAAATAAGATTATTTTGTCAGGAGTACAAGTAGCTGTTACAGATGGTAGGATTAATGTCATTAAATTAATAAGGAAAAGCTTTATTGGTAAATAATACTCTTGATGATTCTGATAGAAATTTCTTGATACAGAATATAGCTATATAAAGTCAGTGTCTGTTCCAGCAGTGAATTTCTATATAAATAATTAAAAATCACATGAAATTTTTGGAAAATTCTTGTTTTAAGTGGAAGTGTATATCAGTTCCTGCTGAACCTATTAGAAACGCTATGAATTTTTATACTCAACTTTCCTGCTTACTCATGGGTGGCGGAATAACTTAACAAACTTGGTAGTTAAAGAATCAACTGGTCATCATGTTCTGATTCAAGAACTAAGAACCAAGTAAGAGAAAGTGGTTTTCTTTTGACAGTTTTGCTATTGTGTGACTCATCTGAAGTTTCCTTTTACATACTGAAATAACTTAGATATATACTATATTATTGATTTCAAGATTTGGGGGGAAAGAAGGCATTATATTTTACTATCAATTTTCAGCATTGGGAATGATATAGGTTATGTAATACAGTTTTTCTCATTTCTTAGATTACATGTCGACTAGCAGTTTGCAACATGGACTGGGATAGATTGAAGGCAAAAGATTTGCTGGCTTTGTTCAATTCATTTAAACCTAAAGGAGGTGTTATATTTTCTGTAAAGGTGAGAATTTATTTTGAAGTAAATATTTCTAAGCATTCTAAGTTAAATTTCTTTATAGTCATCGTTTTTCTTTTAAGAAAACTCAGCAGGTAATAAAATGTTTGGCAAAGATGTTCTGGAGGAAGATTCATCAAGGGGTAGTGAAACAGGAGGTGAGGAAGAATCTGAAGATGAAATTACAGCTATTTGTAGAGCTGCTGCTGCTGATCATTGTGATGAAGATGGTGATGAAGATGATGATGGAGGAAATGAAAGTGAGGAAGAGGAAGATGAAGACAGTGAGGAGGATGAAAGTGACAGTGGTCCTGATCTTGCGAGGGGCAAAGGAAATATAGAAACCAGTTCTGAAGATGAAGACGACATGGCAGATTTACTTCCAGAGGAATCTGGTTTTGAGCATGCTTGGAGAGAATTAGATAAAGATGCTCCTCGGGCTGATGAGGTGACCTTTTGAATAAATAAGATTATTTTGTCAGGAGTACAAGTAGCTGTTACAGATGGTAGGATTAATGTCATTAAATTAATAAGGAAAAGCTTTATTGGTAAATAATACTCTTGATGATTCTGATAGAAATTTCTTGATACAGAATATAGCTATATAAAGTCAGTGTCTGTTCCAGCAGTGAATTTCTATATAAATAATTAAAAATCACATGAAATTTTTGGAAAATTCTTGTTTTAAGTGGAAGTGTATATCAGTTCCTGCTGAACCTATTAGAAACGCTATGAATTTTTATACTCAACTTTCCTGCTTACTCATGGGTGGCGGAATAACTTAACAAACTTGGTAGTTAAAGAATCAACTGGTCATCATGTTCTGATTCAAGAACTAAGAACCAAGTAAGAGAAAGTGGTTTTCTTTTGACAGTTTTGCTATTGTGTGACTCATCTGAAGTTTCCTTTTACATACTGAAATAACTTAGATATATACTATATTATTGATTTCAAGATTTGGGGGGAAAGAAGGCATTATATTTTTACTATCAATTTTGCGAGCATTGGGAATGATATAGGTTATGTAATACAGTTTTTCTCATTTCTTAGATTACATGTCGACTAGCAGTTTGCAACATGGACTGGGATAGATTGAAGGCAAAAGATTTGCTGGCTTTGTTCAATTCATTTAAACCTAAAGGAGGTGTTATATTTTCTGTAAAGGTGAGAATTTATTTTGAAGTAAATATTTCTAAGCATTCTAAGTTAAATTTCTTTATAGTCATCGTTTTTCTTTTAAGGAAAATAATTAATATGAAGGTTGTCTGATAGAATTAGACACAAAACTGATGAAACAAGTATGAAAGTAAGAAAAGAGCAGGTAAAATTACTGATTAGTCATATGATAGTGTTTAATTATAAGAATCCAAGTAATCAATTGAAAAACCATTATAATTAAGCGCAGTAGAGGGACAGGGTATAAGATAAATGTTTTTTTTAAATGCTTCATTGCTAGCATTAATAAGAAGAAAAATACTATTTTTACTAACAGCAGAAATATAGAAAAGGCTTAGAAATTACCTTAAACTCATACGATCTATGAAGTAAGCTATGACCCTTGATAAATAATATTTGAAAAATTTTAATTTTGAAATACTGTGTTTCTAGAGATCCCACATAGTGATTAAGATTCTAGGCTTTGCAGTATGACAGACCTGTATTCAAATCTTGATTGTTACGCATGCTATGTAATCTTGTGCATTTTATTGATTAATTTCTCAAATGTGTTTCCTCTTCTAAGTAGATTTAACAGTGGTATTTCTTAAGGTAGTGGTAAGGATTAAATGAAAAAAGAGATCATATTAAATATTTACTACAGTGCTTGAAACAGCTTTAAATTACTGTCATGCAGTTTAAATATTTTAAGATATCAGTTCTGTAGTTTGGGTATAGTTTCAATCAAAATCTCAGTTCAACAAGTTAAGAAAAATGTTGCCAGTAATCATCTAAAAGAATAAAAAAGTGAGAATGACTTGTATTTTTGAGAAATCTCTTGAGTATAAAAGGATTCACCCTACCAGTTATAATATCACAGGGTTTTATAATGCTACAGAAATTAATAGGTTTGGGTGGAAGAATGGGTACAACTTGATGGAATAGGCTGATAGAAGAGTTTGTATGATAATTTAGATCAAAGCAAACTTCTTGAATACATGGTAGTGGAACAAATGGACGAATCTTTGTGTAGAGAACTTAGTGCAGATCATCTTAATAGCCCCAAATGATAGCCAGATGAAGTAAAGAAAAAAATTAAAAATCAAACTGTAGGCAAAATTGAAATAGTTGAATCTTGTGTTTTAGGAGATGGGTAGTACAAATCGCTAGACTTATAAAGAGGAAAAACCACTAAGAACATAGATGACTATGTATATGCTAAAAACTTCTACATTGAAACCTGTTACGGTTTAAATCTTGCTCTGTGTCATTCGGTCTCACATGTATTGTGGAGATTTTTTTTTTTTTTTTTTTTAATTTTGGCCTCTCTTACTGGTTTCTTATTTATTTGTTTTCATCCATCTTTACTCTTTGGTCTTTGTGGCCCTCCCATTGCAGTGGCCTCTCTTGTTGCAGAGTACCGGCTCTGGGCACACGCGCTCCAGAGTGCTGGCTCATAATGTGGACACACCAGGCCAGCTGCTCCATGGCACATGGGATCTTCCCAGGCCAGGGATCGAACTGGTGCCCCTTGCACTGCAAGGCGGACTCTTTACCCACTGGACCACCAGGAAAGCCCATATTACTATTTTTAAAGATAATATTCTTATTTATAGTTGTATTAGAATAAACCTGGTTTGGCTTCATAGAAAAAAACAACTATCATATGCAACTTAGATTAGTGAGAAAAACTTGGATTCCGTAGTCAATAAAAAAGAGAGCAGATGTTATGTATATTAAATGCAGTAGAATCAAAACAATGGAGATTAATGCACTTATATTTCTTGACTCTCAAAAATAGCCAAGATAAAAAGAATACCAAAGCTCGGTGAGTGTAAATCCTTATACCAAGACTGTCTAATCTGTGTGGTAAGATTGTCAGGATTTCTTTGTTTAAAGAACTTCTTGAAAAGAAAGCATTAGAGAAATGTTATATGGTTTAGGGATAAGTTGGGCATTACAAAATTATTTTTATTCATTGTTTTTATCTTTTTAATATATTTCATTTAAATCATTTTAGCCAGACATTTTATACATGTGTGAGGATGTATGAGTATGTGTTCCATTTTTGCTGTTTTCATAGAGTCCAGTTGTGTAGCGGAAAGGTCAGGAACCTGTATATTTTAAGAGAAGGGAAGTATAGATTACACTGATCTTATTTTTTTGTGTGTTTAGATATATCCTTCGGAGTTTGGAAAGGAGAGGATGAAGGAAGAGCAAGTTCAAGGACCAGTAGAGTTATTAAGCATTCCTGAAGATGCTCCTGAAAAGGACTGGTATTAACACACTAGAAAATAAAACTAAACTCATTTGAGTTTGTGTCACTAATTCAGAATTATGGTCACTAGCATAGTTCGGACTAAAGTTTGCATTCACGCTGTTAAAACAGGTTGCAAAGCAGGTTAAAGTCCGCCAGAAGTGGCATACTACTCCAATAACATTCTCTGTGTGTATTTATATTTCCGTATTCATGAAAATAATTATTGCAGTTTTGAAAAACATTTTATGGTTAAACCTGAATCGGTAAGGTTTGCTTTTTTCCGTAGGTGTTGTTTTCTGTCTTAGGGACATTGAAACTATTCACTTCCAGATTATATCATTTTCTTATTTTAGGGTTAAATAGAAAAGTACAAGAGTAATAGAGAAAGTTTTTTATTGTCATAATGTAGTAAAGAAAAAAGTTTAAGGCAGTTTTTAATCCACTAGGTGGCGATGTATGTGCACTTAGTGAAAAGTGGTGGCAAAAGAGACTAGATGAAGACCCTAAAGAATACCCTGTAGTTAAGGAAGTTGAACTTCAGTACCACTTAGTCTTGACAACACAAAATTTTATCAAGGTCAGGTATTTCTTTATAATAAAATCTAATGCTTACCTGGCATATTTTATACTACAGTCATCCTCTTCAGTGGTTTAACTTGAGAAGACTATGTGACAGGAAAACAAGCAAACAAGTCAATTATAAGAATTAAAATCTCATGAACTACCTATAATTATTTTCTATATATATATATTAGGACATTCTTTTTTTGTTTGTTTTTCACCATCATGCCTCTTTTATTTTTATATTTATTTTTATCCGTCTTTATTCTTTGGCATGTATGGGCCTCCCATTGCAGTGGCCTCTCTCATTGCAGAGCACTGGCTTTGAGCACATGCGCTCCAGAGCGCTGGCTCATAATTGGACATACCGGTCCAGCCACTCCACGGCACGTGGGGTCTTCCCAGGCCAGGGATCGAACAGGTGCCCCTTGTACTGCAGGGCAGACTCTCTACCCACTGGACCACCAGGGGAGCCCCACCTGTAATTCCTGCTTTCCTTTTCTAAATACCAAATTCTAGTCAAAATCCCAAGTTTGTACCTTGTTGAAATAATAAATTGAGCTTAGTATTTAATGTTAGGCCTGAAAGCTATTCATAAATGAAGAGGGATTATAATAAACACCAGCTTGTATATGTTTTTCTTGTAACAATTACATTTCTTTTTTACAGGGAAAGAGATATTTGTGTTCCTGTTTTAAGTAAGCCTAATGAATTTTTCCCCTTTTAGGGCCTCTAGAGAAAAACTGAGAGATTATCAATTCAAACGACTGAAATACTATTACGCAGTAGTAGAGTGTGATTCTCCTGAAACAGCAGCTAAAATTTATGAGGATTGTGATGGCCTGGAATTTGAAAGTAGTTGTTCATTCGTAGATCTAAGGTAATCTAGTGTGTGGTGCCAGTTTGATCTTATAGCACAATTTAACTGTAAGAACTGAGATATTAGAACTTGTAGTGCTCTCGGTCATTTCATATTCTGAGAGGATTTCTTGCTTTTAGAACTGTTTTGCAGAACATCACTCTTAAAGAAAACTGGAAGGAAAAAATGCTCAAGTATTAGATACAAGTCTCCTCACATTTATGTCTTTCAGATACGTCAGATGTGTTTTTAAGATGACGGGTTTATGTAGTGATCTTTCTTGAAACTGTCTTTTAGAACTAGGAACCAGGGTGATGTAACTTTATAAAAAGCATTGAGCTGGAGGCAAAGAAATTTGCTAATAGTCTAGTGTCTCTTGATCTGTGCTATCCAGTATAGTAACCAGCAATCATATCTGGTTTATTTGCATTTAATTAAATACTGAAAAAATTTTAAATTTATTTGTTTAGTCACACCACACTCATTTCAAGTACTTAATGGCTACTTGATGGACAGAACAGAAACAGAACTTTAACAGCATCATTATAGAAAGTTCTATTGAATAGTGCTGCTCTGTGAGTAACATTGCTGGCATTGTCTTCAGACTTGGGCATTATTTTCACCACGTGCTCAGACTTCACTGACCCAGGCTGAAAAACCTTAGGTGCTTAGGAATGTCTGTTCTAAGGAAGCTGGGAAGCTGAACTGTTGTACCATTTTATCCTTAGCCTAGTTCCTTGAACCCAGTAAACTATTCTGTGACATTGTCAATAGAAATCGTATATTTTTTCCCATAAAATTTTTATTAATTTTAAATTAAGTATTAATATATTAAGAACATGCTTCATAATAATTTCTTTTTACTTTTTAAAAATTTTATCCTTTCCTCTTGAAACTCCCTCCCAGTAGAATTCACTTTGTATCCAAGTTTGTTAGAGACTTTATTGTCAAAATGAAATATTTTAGTAAAAAGCAAATGTATCAGTTGATAATCATTGTAGCTTTCATACTTCAAAAGTATTCTGATTCATAGGGAAATACAAATAACAATTTTTGAATTGATAGTTTGGGGTAAATTTTTAGCATGTTTAAGCATATAGCAAGAAGGGCACATCACATGAAACAAGCTATTTCCTTCTTTATTCCAGCAGTTCCAAAAGGAAGTACTTGTTTTAAATGTATAAATTGTAATTACCAAACATTTGTTAGAATGTCAAACTGCATGTCATGAGTTCATGTCCACATGTTCTTTTTTGGATCATTTTGTTCTTTTCCTTTTGGGGGGATATTTCCATGCAGTATTAGAATAAACTCTGGCAGTACCTAGAAAATAAGGTCAGTCACCATGGAAAAACTTGTATTCCCTGTTTCATTTTGTCAAATATAACTTCATAAAAGAAAATTGAGTTTTCTGCTGCCATCTTATCTAGGGAATCCTTTTTATTCATTAATCTTTTTGCTTTCACATGCCTAAAGTATGCATATAGCTGGAGGCAAAGAATTCTAAAAGGCTACTTGATGGTACAGAACAGGTTTATTTGCATTTAAAAAAAAAAGTTTAGTCACACCACACTCATTTCAAGTACTTAATGGCTACTTGATGGACAGAACAGAAACAGAACTTTAACAGCATCATTATAGAAAGTTCTATTGAATAGTGCTGCTCTGTGAGTAACATTGCTGGCATTGTCTTCAGACTTGGGCATTATTTTCACCACGTGCTCAGACTTCACTGACCCAGGCTGAAAAACCTTAGGTGCTTAGGAATGTCTGTTCTAAGGAAGCTGGGAAGCTGAACTGTTGTACCATTTTATCCTTAGCCTAGTTCCTTGAACCCAGTAAACTATTCTGTGACATTGTCAATAGAAATCGTATATTTTTTCCCATAAAATTTTTATTAATTTTAAATTAAGTATTAATATATTAAGAACATGCTTCATAATAATTTCTTTTTACTTTTTTTAAAAATTTTATCCTTTCCCTCTTGAAACTCCCTCCCAGTAGAATTCACTTTGTATCCAAGTTTGTTAGAGACTTTATTGTCAAAATGAAATATTTTAGTAAAAAGCAAATGTATCAGTTGATAATCATTGTAGCTTTCATACTTCAAAAGTATTCTGATTCATAGGGAAATACAAATAACAATTTTTGAATTGATAGTTTGGGGTAAATTTTTAGCATGTTTAAGCATATAGCAAGAAGGGCACATCACATGAAACAAGCTATTTCCTTCTTTATTCCAGCAGTTCCAAAAGGAAGTACTTGTTTTAAATGTATAAATTGTAATTACCAAACATTTGTTAGAATGTCAAACTGCATGTCATGAGTTCATGTCCACATGTTCTTTTTAGGATCATTTTGTTCTTTTCCTTTTGGGGGGATATTTCCATGCAGTATTAGAATAAACTCTGGCAGTACCTAGAAAATAAGGTCAGTCACCATGGAAAAACTTGTATTCCCTGTTTCATTTTGTCAAATATAACTTCATAAAAGAAAATTGAGTTTTCTGCTGCCATCTTATCTAGGGAATCCTTTTTATTCATTAATCTTTTTTGCTTTCACCTGCCTCAAAGTCATGCATATAGACGTTTAAGATAGTGATCTCAAATATTTATGTTTCTTCTACTACGTCTGTGCCAAAGTATACTTGGTTGAGGATATTATGTAGGTCTAATTAACCTTAATTTTTCATTCCTTCCCTCAAAAATAATTTTTGGTGCAATATAAAGCTATTGCTTTTGTGTGTCTGTGCGTGAAAGTAAAATCTATAAAAATGACAGAACCTAAATATAATAACCATGGATCATTACTGTTTGCTTTTTTCCTCTCATTCATTAGCTTGATGGTTAAGAATTGTCAGTTACAGTAGCTGAATTACATTTAACTGCTGTTTATACAAATAAAAGCAGAAATTATAAGGTAATATTAAAGATTTTAAGTGTTAAAGAATCATCCTTAAGCTTTTCAATATTTTCAGTGACACCTTATATGTATGGTACTTTATATTCAGAGCACCTCCCCAGTGATAATTCTATCTGATCTTTAGAATATCAGATAGCAAGTCAGTGACTGTGCTATCAGGGATCCAGGTCTTTTGAAGCATGAGGGATGCATGCATGTTTCCACCTGGCTCATACTAGCTAACTCCTTAGGCAGGGTTTCTGCCTACAAACTTCACTCAGATTTAGTGGAATTATGGACTTATAGCTTATGAATTTCAGAAGTTTTGTGTCAAGGTTATTTCTACCATTGTTTACTTTATCTACATGTGTGTTCTGTAGAACCTCTATATAGTCTGTATATATGAACTACACTTAATTAGAAGACAATCTAAACTCTGGTTGTTTATTCCAGCAGTTCCAAAAGGAAGTACTTGTTTTAAATGTATAAATTGTAATTACCAAACATTTGTTAGAATGTCAAACTGCATGTCATGAGTTCATGTCCACATGTTCTTTTTAGGATCATTTTGTTCTTTTCCTTTTGGGGGGATATTTCCATGCAGTATTAGAATAAACTCTGGCAGTACCTAGAAAATAAGGTCAGTCACCATGGAAAAACTTGTATTCCCTGTTTCATTTTGTCAAATATAACTTCATAAAAGAAAATTGAGTTTTCTGCTGCCATCTTATCTAGGGAATCCTTTTTATTCATTAATCTTTTTTGCTTTCACCTGCCTCAAAGTCATGCATATAGACGTTTAAGATAGTGATCTCAAATATTTATGTTTCTTCTACTACGTCTGTGCCAAAGTATACTTGGTTGAGGATATTATGTAGGTCTAATTAACCTTAATTTTTCATTCCTTCCCTCAAAAATAATTTTTGGTGCAATATAAAGCTATTGCTTTTGTGTGTCTGTGCGTGAAAGTAAAATCTATAAAAATGACAGAACCTAAATATAATAACCATGGATCATTACTGTTTGCTTTTTTCCTCTCATTCATTAGCTTGATGGTTAAGAATTGTCAGTTACAGTAGCTGAATTACATTTAACTGCTGTTTATACAAATAAAAGCAGAAATTATAAGGTAATATTAAAGATTTTAAGTGTTAAAGAATCATCCTTAAGCTTTTCAATATTTTCAGTGACACCTTATATGTATGGTACTTTATATTCAGAGCACCCCCCCAGGGATAATTCTATCTGATCTTTAGAATATCAGATAGCAAGTCAGTGACTGTGCTATCAGGGATCCAGGTCTTTTGAAGCATGAGGGATGCATGCATGTTTCCACCTGGCTCATACTAGCTAACTCCTTAGGCAGGGTTTCTGCCTACAAACTTCACTCAGATTTAGTGGAATTATGGACTTATAGCTTATGAATTTCAGAAGTTTTGTGTCAAGGTTATTTCTACCATTGTTTACTTTATCTACATGTGTGTTCTGTAGAACCTCTATATAGTCTGTATATATGAACTACACTTAATTAGAAGACAATCTAAACTCTGGTTGTTTATCACTGCAGCATATGTTTAAATGAATGGGTTTTTTTTTGCTATGTTTCTTAGGTTTATACCAGATGATATTACTTTTGATGATGAGCCCAAAGATGTAGCCTCAGAAGTGGATTTAACAGCATATAAACCAAAATATTTCACATCTGCTGCAATGGGGACATCAACGGTATATCTTCACTTTAGAAAGTATATAGCTGTACTCCATTGCTTAAAGAAAAGACTTCTTTATTATAGCATCTTTTGAAATGGAAAGTATTGAAAATTTTAATGCATAAGTACGAATAGAAATGAAACACAAGTGGCGTTTTTATCTACCACATCTATTTGAACCTACTTCCAGATTTTTGTTACACCTTTAAGCCTGAGTCAGTTACCTGAAAGTGTTTCTTTTTTTCTCTGCTGTCTTTCCCATACAGTCTTATTTAACTAGATTCTTTAATGAGTCATATGTCAGTTATCCTAGGAAGTAGGGGGAAGGAACTAACAGATTACTTCAAATCACAGTTAAAAGCAATGGAAAGTTAAAATAGGAACACATTTTTTCTGCAAATAGGACCCCAGATTGTAAAAACAATTGAAGTACAATAGTTCAGGACTACTAGATGTCACATTAATACTTAATAATGAACAGCCAAAAGATTTTTATTGAATTAGTTTTGTTACTTAGCTGCCCAGCTTCTCTGCTTCTCCTCCCCATGTACCCTTCTAGTTAGAGCTGAACTCTGCAACAGCCGCATTCTGCCCAAACCAGTGTAAATTATAAGGTAATATTAAAGATTTTAAGTGTTAAAGAATCATCCTTAAGCTTTTCAATATTTTCAGTGACACCTTATATGTATGGTACTTTATATTCAGAGCACCTCCCCAGTGATAATTCTATCTGATCTTTAGAATATCAGATAGCAAGTCAGTGACTGTGCTATCAGGGATCCAGGTCTTTTGAAGCATGAGGGATGCATGCATGTTTCCACCTGGCTCATACTAGCTAACTCCTTAGGCAGGGTTTCTGCCTACAAACTTCACTCAGATTTAGTGGAATTATGGACTTATAGCTTATGAATTTCAGAAGTTTTGTGTCAAGGTTATTTCTACCATTGTTTACTTTATCTACATGTGTGTTCTGTAGAACCTCTATATAGTCTGTATATATGAACTACACTTAATTAGAAGACAATCTAAACTCTGGTTGTTTATCACTGCAGCATATGTTTAAATGAATGGGTTTTTTTGCTATGTTTCTTAGGTTTATACCAGATGATATTACTTTTGATGATGAGCCCAAAGATGTAGCCTCAGAAGTGGATTTAACAGCATATAAACCAAAATATTTCACATCTGCTGCAATGGGGACATCAACGGTATATCTTCACTTTAGAAAGTATATAGCTGTACTCCATTGCTTAAAGAAAAGACTTCTTTATTATAGCATCTTTTGAAATGGAAAGTATTGAAAATTTTAATGCATAAGTACGAATAGAAATGAAACACAAGTGGCGTTTTTATCTACCACATCTATTTGAACCTACTTCCAGATTTTTGTTACACCTTTAAGCCTGAGTCAGTTACCTGAAAGTGTTTCTTTTTTTCTCTGCTGTCTTTCCCATACAGTCTTATTTAACTAGATTCTTTAATGAGTCATATGTCAGTTATCCTAGGAAGTAGGGGGAAGGAACTAACAGATTACTTCAAATCACAGTTAAAAGCAATGGAAAGTTAAAATAGGAACACATTTTTTCTGCAAATAGGACCCCAGATTGTAAAAACAATTGAAGTACAATAGTTCAGGACTACTAGATGTCACATTAATACTTAATAATGAACAGCCAAAAGATTTTTATTGAATTAGTTTTGTTACTTAGCTGCCCAGCTTCTCTGCTTCTCCTCCCCATGTACCCTTCTAGTTAGAGCTGAACTCTGCAACAGCCACGCAGGCTTCTCGTTGCCTTTCTGATGACAAACCAGTGTGCACTTCTGAGGACAGGCCAGTGGCAGAGAGAGAGCTACTGTGTCTGTCTGTCTCCTGTAGCCTGTGAGTACAGTGTGGCCTTGATTAGTTACTGAGTATAGGGAAACCCCGCCAGTATGCAGTTAGGTGAAGTCTAACAGATTGAGTCACATAAAATGTAGGCTTATGTTATTTTCAAGCCTAAAAAATAGGCAAGCCTATCCAGCCAGCCATTCTGGCGTTCCTCCAGTCTGTCTGAGTCATCCACCTCTGCCTCACGTCAGCATTGGTTATGCAGTCATCAGCTTGGTCTTAATTATCAGAATATGAATAATTCTGAATTATGGGACTAGCTATAATTTCTCCAACAGTGGCAGCTATTTTAAGGATTGGATCTCTTGATTAATTGATACCCGTTTTGTTGTCCTGATCTGGGGAGATTAGCCTGAAGGGGTAAAAAAGTAAGGGTGTGGGACCCACCTTGTGGTGAAGATTAAACCTTTAACTGGGCTCTGAGAATGGGGGCGTCACAGAGGACAGGAGTCAGTCACTAGACCTATCCTTGTAGGGATGAACTCCTGTGTCGTGAGGGTGTACTGTACTTCCAACCAAGAAATGCCTTTCTCATCAGTAGCTCTTAATCTCCTTTGGAAAATGGACCACACTGAGATTGTGTTGAATGTTTATTAGGAAATTTCAGACTGTTTATAAACCTCTTCAAGAGTTCAGAACTCCAGGTGAAAAACGTGTTTTGACCCATTCAAAATAGTGTTAACTTTTTCACTAGTGCCATTTTTTACTTCTTTTCACCATAATCAGTTCACATACACTGATGAATTTTTACTCTCAGTAATGAAGTACCTTGCATATTGTAAGAGTATTAGAATGAAAGCACAGGTTAACTGAAATGGTTCCCTTTCCACAAGTAGAAAACTTTGCATTGAGCATGTTATGTATCATTTGTTTGAGTACATCTTAACTTGTACTGTTAAACATCCAGATTAGTGATAAATATTCCTTACAGGTTGGGGTTGCTGACGTTTCCATTTTTATTTGTTGGTTTTTCTTACTCATTGGTGAAAGGTGGAGATCACTTGGGATGAGACTGATCATGAAAGAATTACAACACTCAACAGGAAATTTAAAAAGGAGGAGTTATTGGACATGGATTTTCAAGCCTACTTAGCTTCCTCTAGTGAAGATGAAGAGGAAATAGAAGAGGAACCACAAGGTATTTGTTCATTTTTGGTGTTCTGCATTTGTAAGTATTTGCATAGTTAATCTATACTTAGTAATGACTGTATGCCTTTGGCAGTAGCTTAAAAGAGAATATCATACTAATCCTTAAACTGTCTGTGAAGCATGCTCACATATACAGTATTATATACACTGGTAGATAATAATTGAAGTTTTTAATTTAAAGTTATTTTCTTAGCCTGAATTTCTTCAACCAAAGTTTCTTTAAAACCCTAACCTTGGGCTTCCCCTGGTGGTCCAGTGGGTAGGGACACCGCCTTGCACTGCAGGGGGCGCCGGTTTGATCCCTGGCCTGGGAAGATCCCACGTGCCGCAGAGCAGCTGGACTGATGTGTCCAATCACTGAGCTGGAGCTCTGGAGCGCATGCGCCCAGAGCCGGCGCTCTGTGACGACAGACGCCACTGCGGTGGGAGGCCCACACGGGCCAAAGAACAAACACGGATGAAAATAGAGAAATGAAGGACTAGTGGAGGTGGTCCGCCTGCTCCCCTCCCTCCCCAACCCGACCCCCACCCAAAAATAAATAAATCTTTAAAAAAAAAAAAAAAAACCCTAACCTCATACACACCCCCACACCCCCACACACACCCCCAAAACCTCTGGTCTTTTATTAGACTTGTCACGATTCTACATTCCATTTTTCTACTTAGTTTACAAGGTATACTCTTTCTCTTCATTTAGTGATTATCCTAGAACTTATGACTTGCATCCTTATTGAAGTTGAATGCTAATTAAGATTTTTTAAGTTTATCGTGCTTGGGGTTTGTTGGGTTTCTTGAATTTGTGGCATGGTATCTTTTAATCGGTTTTGGAATATTTTCTTTCAGGTATTTCTTCTCCCTTCCCAGGGACTCCAATTAAATATATGTTAGATCTTTAACCGTAACTTCCATATTGCTTCTCTCCTATATTTTCTAATCGAGTGTCTTTCTGTGCTGGTCTACTTCTGGTTGCTCCTTGCCCTTGAGAATATCCTTCTGGGTCCCTAATAAATGTGGGGTCCCTTGAGTATATCCTTCTGGATCCCTAATAAATCTAGGATAGTAGTTGTTTTTTTAACTTTTGTCTTCTTGACCTGCCAGGTTGCCAAAACTAGGTTAGTCTCAGAGCTATTTCTTTGGTATATCAGTATATGCATTCAGGGCAGATAGGTCTTAAACACTAGGGTCATCTCTCTGATGACTGTCTTCTTAATTTTGACTTGCTAATGCTTCACTAATTTTTCAATTCTTTGAAGTTTTCTTTTAAAATCTCTTTGAAGCTTTTACAAAGATTTTTTTAAACACTTCATCCAACTTGATGTTCTCAGTAAAAGGGTTGGTCAGAAATGTACCTAGCTTCCCATTAATTGCAAGTAGAAGTTCTCAAGTTGTCTATATGTTTATCTCAAAAAATATTTTTGAGGATTAAAACAGTCAGTGGTGTAAATTTAAAATTATATATGATTGCTTAAAATAACTCATTTTTTAAAAAAAGTAGAGCCAAAAAAACTCTTTCCCTCTATATTGGATCTTGCTCTGTTTGGAAATTTGGTTGCTTGATTGTAATTTATTACTAATTTTTGGTTGATATTCTAGACCCTAATAGCTTCACACCTTCATTTTTATTTATTAGATGAATTCCAAAGCATGCACAATTATGAATAAGACAGGATTATGTGCTGACAGCGAATGAAGAACCAAAGAAGTTAAATATAAATTAGCAGAAATGAATAGTTTTACTTCTATTTATAGCCTGACATTTTTCATAGCATTCCTTTTGATTTTGCTTTTATTGTTTCTAAATTTATAATTTTATAAATGTGAAGTTAACTAAATCCTAAAATGCTTCGTAAGTATTATCATAGGACCATTTAACTTTCTTATGATCTTATGGTGTATCACTGTTTCTTTTAGACTATTGAAGATACTGGCTCATTTATCTCAGTTTTTCATAAAATATTACTCTTGAACTCTGTTCACACTTGAAATGGAAAATCATATTTAATCATTCTAGTTTCTTTGTTCAGATATTCGTATTAGTAAAACCACATAAATTCTTAGGTATTTAGTAACCTTTGAAGATGTTATATGATTTACAGTAGTAGTTATGTGGGGGAAAAGCCTTCACATTTAATACCTTGATGGCTGTTGCTTGTTAATTTCTTTGGCATTCCAAACACCTGAGTGACCATGTTATTTCTAGTACATACAGAATAGCTTTGACTGTGTGTGCTCAGTAGTTCAGTCATGTCCAACTCTACGACCCATGGATTGTAGCCTGCCAGATCTCTCTGTCCGTGGAATTTTCCAGGCAAGAATACTGGAGTGAGTTGCCACGTCCTTCTCTAGGGGATCTTCCCCACCCAGGGATCAATACTGCATCTTTTGCATCCTCCTGCATTAGTATTATTTATCACTGCACCACCTGGGAAGTCTGTACAGAATAGCTAAGTCTTTTGGCTTCTCTGGTGGTCCAGTGAGTAAGGAAGGAGTCCACCTTGCAGTCTAAAAAAAACAGTCAGTGGTGTAAATTTAAAATTATATATGATTGCTTAAAATAACTCATTTTAAAAAGTAGAGCCAAAAAAACTCTTTCCCTCTATATTGGATCTTGCTCTGTTTGGAAATTTGGTTGCTTGATTGTAATTTATTACTAATTTTTGGTTGATATTCTAGACCCTAATAGCTTCACACCTTCATTTTTATTTATTAGATGAATTCCAAAGCATGCACAATTATGAATAAGACAGGATTATGTGCTGACAGCGAATGAAGAACCAAAGAAGTTAAATATAAATTAGCAGAAATGAATAGTTTTACTTCTATTTATAGCCTGACATTTTTCATAGCATTCCTTTTGATTTTGCTTTTATTGTTTCTAAATTTATAATTTTATAAATGTGAAGTTAACTAAATCCTAAAATGCTTCGTAAGTATTATCATAGGACCATTTAACTTTCTTATGATCTTATGGTGTATCACTGTTTCTTTTAGACTATTGAAGATACTGGCTCATTTATCTCAGTTTTTCATAAAATATTACTCTTGAACTCTGTTCACACTTGAAATGGAAAATCATATTTAATCATTCTAGTTTCTTTGTTCAGATATTCGTATTAGTAAAACCACATAAATTCTTAGGTATTTAGTAACCTTTGAAGATGTTATATGATTTACAGTAGTAGTTATGTGGGGGAAAAGCCTTCACATTTAATACCTTGATGGCTGTTGCTTGTTAATTTCTTTGGCATTCCAAACACCTGAGTGACCATGTTATTTCTAGTACATACAGAATAGCTTTGACTGTGTGTGCTCAGTAGTTCAGTCATGTCCAACTCTACGACCCATGGATTGTAGCCTGCCAGATCTCTCTGTCCGTGGAATTTTCCAGGCAAGAATACTGGAGTGAGTTGCCACGTCCTTCTCTAGGGGATCTTCCCCACCCAGGGATCAATACTGCATTTTTTGCATCCTCCTGCATTAGTATTATTTATCACTGCACCACCTGGGAAGTCTGTACAGAATAGCTAAGTCTTTTGGCTTCTCTGGTGGTCCAGTGAGTAAGGAAGGAGTCCACCTTGCAGTGCAAGGGGCACCGGTTTGATCCCTGGCCCCGGAAGATCCCACGTGCTTCAGAGCGGCTGGACCAGTGTGTCCAATTACGAGCCAGTGCTCTGCACCAAGAGAGGTCACTGCAGTGGGAGGCCCACACAGACCAAAGAATAAGAGTGGATGAAAATAAATAAATAAATAATCAAATTTTTAAAAAGAGGCCAAAATTTAAAAAAAGAAGTTACAAAATAGCTGAGTCTTTGTCAAATACCCTTATAGATAAACAAATTTATCTACATTTTCTTTTTTTGATTTATATGCCTCTGTGGTCATTTAGCACTTTTTCTTTTAGTAGCAGTCATACGATAAAGGAAAAAAAGAGTATTTCATGTATTCTTGTGAAGATTGAGTACGAGGCTTTTTTTTTTAATTTTGACCTATTTTATTGGTTTTTTATTTAGTTATTTTCATCCATTTTTATTCTTCGGCCTGTGTGGGCCTCCCGTCGCATTGGCCTCTCATTGCAGAGCACTGGCTCTGGGCACTGGCTCACAATTCGACACATCAGTCCAGCCGCTCCACGGCACATGGGATCTTCCTGGGCCAGGGATCAAACTGGTGCGGACTCTACCCACTGGACCACCAGGGAAGCCTGAGTACAAATTTTTCAAATAGGTTTCTTTGATTGTTTTGGGAGAACTGAACTAGATTTTGGAATAACATTATTGACATTAGGTTAGCAAATATTGTGGGAAGATAACCATTGATTTGTCTGTATATGCTTGTTAACGTCTTGGGCTTTGCTGGTTTCATGTCCTGACCTCACCACCACATAGTGAAGTTAACTTAGATTTTCTTTGCCCCGGTGCCTTTCTTTCCATAGCTGTGAAGTGAGGATTGTGAGTACCTGCTCCTGGTTGAAAAGATGAGATAGTGTATATAAAGCCTTAGCATACTACTTCATATGTTTTACTTCTAAAACGTTAAGGATTAATGGATTTATGCTCTCTGTCCGTGGAATTTTCCAGGCAAGAATACTGGAGTGAGTTGCCACGTCCTTCTCTAGGGATCTTCCCACCCAGGGATCAATACTGCATCTTTGCATCCTCCTGCATTAGTATTATTTATCACTGCACCACCTGGGAAGTCTGTACAGAATAGCTAAGTCTTTTGGCTTCTCTGGTGGTCCAGTGAGTAAGGAAGGAGTCCACCTTGCAGTGCAAGGGGCACCGGTTTGATCCCTGGCCCCGGAAGATCCCACGTGCTTCAGAGCGGCTGGACCAGTGTGTCCAATTACGAGCCAGTGCTCTGCACCAAGAGAGGTCACTGCAGTGGGAGGCCCACACAGACCAAAGAATAAGGGTGGATGAAAATAAATAAATAAATAATCAAATTTTTAAAAAGAGGCCAAAATTTAAAAAAAGAAGTTACAAAATAGCTGAGTCTTTGTCAAATACCCTTATAGATAAACAAATTTATCTACATTTTCTTTTTTTGATTTATATGCCTCTGTGGTCATTTAGCACTTTTTCTTTTAGTAGCAGTCATACGATAAAGGAAAAAAAGAGTATTTCATGTATTCTTGTGAAGATTGAGTACGAGGCTTTTTTTTTTAATTTTGACCTATTTTATTGGTCTTTCATTTGTCTATTTTCATCCATTTTTATTGTTCGGCCTGTGTTGGCCTCCCGTCGCATTGGCCTCTCATTGCAGAGCACTGGCTCTGGGCACTGGCTCACAATTCGACACATCAGTCCAGCCGCTCCACGGCACATGGGATCTTCCTGGGCCAGGGATCAAACTGGTGCGGACTCTACCCACTGGACCACCAGGGAAGCCTGAGTACAAATTTTTCAAATAGGTTTCTTTGATTGTTTTGGGAGAACTGAACTAGATTTTGGAATAACATTATTGACATTAGGTTAGCAAATATTGTGGGAAGATAACCATTGATTTGTCTGTATATGCTTGTTAACGTCTTGGGCTTTGCTGGTTTCATGTCCTGACCTCACCACCACATAGTGAAGTTAACTTAGATTTTCTTTGCCCCGGTGCCTTTCTTTCCATAGCTGTGAAGTGAGGATTGTGAGTACCTGCTCCTGGTTGAAAAGATGAGATAGTGTATATAAAGCCTTAGCATACTACTTCATATGTTTTTACTTCTAAAACGTTAAGGATTAATGGATTTTTGTTTGAAATGTACTAATTAAGTTTTTTAAAACATGTGTTTTTCTGCAGTATTATAATTGATTGGAAGCTTACTTTAATCTATAATTTAGTACCTCTAATAGATACATTAGTATATTTGAATACTTTGAAGTTACTAGATGCTCCTGTTAGAGTTTATAAGAGATCATACCAGGGCTTCTTACTGTTACAGTTGTTTTTTCACTTCTTGTATAGAATTAAGTTTTTCACAAAGTATTGTCTTTGAATTGGGGAAAGACAGACTTACATAAGTTAACCTACATTTTAGAGCTTCAGAAAGCAAAATTTTAGTACTGGAAAAAATCAATTTAAAGTAGGTCATCAGAGACTCACCACTAAAATCTCAACCTGGAAGGAGCTTGCTTCTAATTATGTTTTCAGAAGTAAGCTTTTAATAGAAAGAAATACATTGCCATTTTGTTAATGTGTTCCTGATGTTTTATCCATTGAATTATGGGATACATGACAGAATTCCATCCAACATTATTATTGTGGCACAAAGCACAAACAGGAAAAAAATGAATTTCAGCTGTTCAAGTGAAAATGTAAAAGTGTGATAGGATGGAAAGAATGTTGTGGATTATTTTTTATTCATTTGGTGGGAAAAAAACACTACAAAAACATTTACTTGACTAATTTTTTTCACATCACCTTTTTGAAGATGTAAGGACAGTCTGTTAACATTGATGTTTCACAGCTAAATGCTTAATAATACTGGATGTGTTTAGTGACCAGTTAGCTATAGCTCATAGAAAACAGGGTCTTCTGTATGCTGCTTCTAAATTTCCCTTTACTGAGGACATTTACTCAGTTCAGTTAGTCTGTATGTTTTGCATTAAAACCTAGGTTCTTAATTTATGTTTTTGACTTGGAGAATTACAGTGGAAATACAGAGCAAACAAACTTTTCACGTATTAGTTTTGTTTAGTATTTGTTGCCCATAAATTTTATACTGTTCCTTTGTATTATAATTATCTTATAAAATTAGGAAATGGAAATGGAAATGTTTTCCACATGGGGTAATTAATTGCACAGACTTCTAATTTATTCATTTTTATTCTTAACATATTAATAAGACCCTGAGAGTAGGCCTACTTGCTCATTATCAAGTGGAAAGGACTCATTATTCCTTGTTTTGGATTACCAACAACTTCCTTTATCTGTGTCATCAGCATGCATAGCTAAATATGTATATCAGATGCATCAGGCTCTTTTTATTGACCTTATATGTGTTGGATGTTAGTAGACTTAAAGAGGAAGGAAATACCTTTCCTCCTATCTTGCATGTAGGGTGGAGAAATTAAAGGATGTTACATGACTACAGGATTATTTTGAGATAGGAGTTTTAATAAAAATAGAGATTTCCAAGTGTATAATTGTCACTATGCCAGCTTATATTGCAACTGATTTTTATTATAAATAAGACTTAAGTCATTAAATTCATTTTGTATTAAGTCTGATTTTGATATTCTGTTGTTAGTATCTGACAACTCTGAGAAGAGTGCGGGAGTGACTGAGATTGAACTATGAAGTTAGAAGTGAATTATTTCTGTGTATTAAGTGAGATTGATTTTTTTTGTCGTTAGGTGGTGATGATGGAGTCAGTGTAGAAGAAGATGGGAAAACAAAAAGAAGTCAGAAGGATGATGAAGAACAAATTGCTAAATATAGGCAGCTCTTGCAAGCTCTTCAAGACAAAGAAAAGAAAGGCAAAGAAAATGATATGGAAATGGAAATTAAGTGGGTTCCAGGTAAGAATTAGATACTAACCAAATGTTCACTTGTTTTCCTTCATTTGTGTATGCTGGATTTAAAAGAAATGAAGGTAACTCTTTGGAAACATTAACTTTAAAAAAATCACATTTTCAGGAATGTACTGGTGAGGAAGTTAACATGATATTTGCATTCATCACTTAATTCACTTTGGGACTAGTGTTTTAGACTCTTGCCATCTTATTCTTGGTTTTAGTTTACTGACTACAAATTGCCCATTTATGAAAGTAGATCTTTCCTAGGCTTGATTCCAGTATTCTCAGGATATATAAATTTGAATCTAGGTACCATTCTAAAATTAAACTATTTTTCAAAATACGTAATTCATAGGTGGACTTCTCCAGTATTCACTAGTAAACTTGATTTAGTGAGGTTTCACTGAGACAAAATACGTAGCACATAGTTTTCCATCTCCGATATGCAGTTTTTGAATATTTTTGAGTAGTCCAAGAAGTATAGCATAATGATATTTATAACTGCCTTGAAGGATTCAGTAACTTTTTTTAGAGTAGTAAGATACTACTACAGTAATAATTAAAACCTTGTCAAAGCTAAACAAAGATAAAAGGATCAATGAAGGTTGTGCATTTTTTCTTAACAATCTTGGACAGATCAGCATATATCTTTGCAGATCATACTGTTTTTGCAAATTAACTGGTTTTTACATATATCTTAAAGATAAGTATAATTTTTGACAATGATTGAATTCTTTTACCCTCAGTTTGTCTCTAGATTAAAAAATACTCCATTGCAAATGTTCTGTATTCATTTACTTCTGTTTAACACAACTGGTATGTTTTTGCACTGGGAGTAAAATATATGTTTTCATCGGTTGTTTTTTATTGGGAGACGAGCCTAGCACATTTTGACGTTTGAAGATTGATTCTTACAGTAAATTTATCAGGATGGACAGAAGTTTCCTACTTGTTCTGTAAGAATTTGGTGCTATGTCAACGCGTTTGTTTTAAATGTTTGACTTTTGCAGGAAGTGGTGAAAAGTAAAAATGAAGTTTAGTGGTGTTAGCATATGAACAGTGGCTAAGGGAGTATAGCCTGGAGAGGACAAATCTAAAGTACTTAATAGTTACTTCAAGCAGTTGCAGGATAAGTGTGTAAATGAAGACTTCAGCTCAGTTACTACCTCAGAGGTCAGTGCTTTCACCAGTGGTTAAAAGTTGAGGGAAATAGATTTCAATGTAATAAAAAGAGGCATTCTCTTTATTGTTAGAAGTCTTTGACAAAAGAACAGAGGCTGCATTAAGGGGCTAAGTATCCATATGTCTCACAGTAAGGCAGTATAGCTGTACTGCTCAGATGATTGAAGAAAGTTTTTACTTGAGGTCCTTGGATTAATGATTCTAAGAAGTGTTGGATTCTATCTTTTAAGTCAAATATGTTGTACCTGTAGTTTAATTCTAATCTTAGAATGAGCTTATTGAATGAAGATATTTTAAAGGGACATATTTTAAGTTGAGATATTCAGATGACTATATAAGATTTTAAATAAATTTGATTTAAAAGTTTTATATACAATATTTTAGAGATATATTGAATGGACCAGATCTAACCTTTGTGTTTATTAATACACTTATGTAGTGCAATTACCAAAAAAAGTGATCCATAGGAAGATTTAAGCAATACAGTTTTCCTAGGATAAACCTCACTTAGTCATGGTGCATTATCCTTTTTATTTCTAGATTCAGTTTAATAATAAGACTTTTGCACTTATGTTGATGAGACTGTTTGTCTGTAGTTTCCATTTCATACAGTGTACTTAGCTTTTGGTATCAAGGTAATGCTGACCTCATGTAATGAATTAGCAACTGTTCCCTCTGATATTTAGCAGTACATTTTTATCTTGACTTTGCTATTTATGGATGTGATACTAATGCCATGTAAAATATTTAGAAAAATGTAAAATGAAATATTATCATCTATAATTCCATTTTCCTTATTCAGCTGTTCAGTGCTTTGGTGGATTGTGGTTTTATTCGTCATTTCTCTATTGGTGAATATTTAATCATATTTTAATATTAATCATTAATATTATTCATATTTTATCATTGATATTAATCATATTTAATCATATTTCTAATTTTTCACTGTAGTAGACCCATGACATTGAAAAGAAATGTGATCTAAGGCTGCTACCAATCCCAAGCCCACAATTATCAGCCCTTTCTTAGATTTCTTCACTTTCATCACCAGCCAAGTAATAAGCTTGCAATTTCAGGGTGTTTTACTTACAAAGATGCTCCTCCTGCCTCCCAACCCCCAGTTTTTGGAATGTCTGTGTGTGAAAACTTGCAGAGAACACAAGGAGAAGTAATGCCGGCAGTCAGGCTCACTCACCAGTTAGTAACATGACTTCCTCACTCACATAGCAGCTTTACATATGCCGTGGATCAACCTGTAGTTTTCTCACAGCTGTTAAAACTACCAGTATCCAAGACTCACATTTTAAATCTCAGATGGCAAGCATCTAGGATGCTATAAATAATCTGTAGCTTTTTCCATATTTTGAGTTATTTTCATAGGATAGCTTCCCAGAAATGGAATCACTAGGAAAGGACACAGACTTTTTGTGCATTGAGATTATTGCATAGTGCTTTCCAAAAGGGCTGTATCAGTTTTTAGTGCATTCAACAATGATGAAAGTGCCAGTTTCATGGAATTATCATCACCATTCAGTATATAATTTTTGCTTTTAGTTGAATGAAAGAAAATTGATATTCTGGTAGTAATGCATTTTCTAAGGTCTTTAACCATGGTACTTTTGAAGGCCCTATATGAGGTATTATAAACCTGTGAATCCTTGGTATGGTTGTGCATGCAAGTAAATGTATGCATTTTCTGTGTGTGAATGTAGGGTATCTATTACACACTGACATGTTAGATGAAACAAATGAACTTCTCTTTCAAGATCTCAGTTAACTTACTTGGAAAGCGAGACTAATGACACCTTTCTTGCTTAGCTTGAAGTATTAGAAAAGTACTTTAATAGTAAAGAGTACCGTTCATGTTATAGGTATAGTTTGTTGGATTTGTGTCTTAGGAATGTATGTTTCCAGTAACAATTACCTTGAACCACAGGACTTTTTTGATGTTATACTTCAGTAAACCACAGAGGGTCAGTGTGAGATTATACTATATCATGCATCAGTTTTTCTGTGGCTTGAATTTCCAAAATGTTAAGCGCTTTAGAAGAATAATTAAGTACTGTTAATAATTGCTAACACTTGTTGGACTATGACTTAGCTTGATTTTTTTTAAAAATTACAAAAATAATTTAGACTGAATAAACTTCCTATTTTTTTTACATTTAATAGTACAATATAGTGGGCTTCCCAGGTGGCACTAGTGATAAAGAACCCACTTGCCAATGCAGGAGACCATGCCAATGCATGGGTTTGATCCCTGTGTCAGGAAGATTCCCTCGAACAGGGTGTGGCAACCCACTCCAGTATTCTTGCCTGGAGAACCCCATAGACAGAGGAACCTGGCAGGCCACGGTCGATAGGGTCACAAAGAGTCAGACACAACTGAATCGACTTAGCAGGTACACAATATAGTAACATTAGGAGTTTAATTCCTTAAGGGTATGTATTAAGAGAAGGCCTATTGCAGGTACATAGGTGTGATAACTAGAATGAACTATTCTTTCCATTGATATTCTAGTTCATGGAAATGAGAGAATACAATGTTATTAACATTATTTTGATGTGGAGTAGTTTCCCATCTCAGTTTGTTGCTGTTAATTAAAAAAAGTATCCTACTTGATTCATGTTGATAAGTAGAGACAGTGACAAATGTAATTAGCATATTCAGCCTTCATTAATGAATGTGTCTCATTAGGGAGTTTGTGATATACATGTAAGTGAAGCATAATGAGGTTGTTAACATATTAATGTTAACATATAAATATGTTAATGACCTCTCCTCTATCAGTAGTTCAGTTAATCAGTGTGATAATTTTTTGTTGTAGATAATACAAGCCATATATTTTGATCTTTGACATTTCATCCAGAATATGAACAAATAATGGCATATTTCTTTGTCTGTAATCTTAAAGAAGATTGTTGTTGTTTAGTTGCTAGTTCATGTCCAACTCTTTTACAACCCCTACCAGGCTTCTCTGTCCATGAGATTTTTTTCAGGCAAGAGTACTGGACTGGGTTGCCATTTCCTTGACCAGGGGATCTTTCCAACTCAGGGATTGAACTTGTGTGTCTTGCATTGCCAGGCAGATTCTTTTCCACTGAGCTACCTGAGAATCCAAAATTATATTAATTCTCACCTGTTGGACTATGACTTAGCTTGATTTTTTTTAAAAATTACAAAAATAATTTAGACTGAATAAACTTCCTATTTTTTTTACATTTAATAGTACAATATAGTGGGCTTCCCAGGTGGCACTAGTGATAAAGAACCCACTTGCCAATGCAGGAGACCATGCCAATGCATGGGTTTGATCCCTGTGTCAGGAAGATTCCCTCGAACAGGGTGTGGCAACCCACTCCAGTATTCTTGCCTGGAGAACCCCATAGACAGAGGAACCTGGCAGGCCACGGTCGATAGGGTCACAAAGAGTCAGACACAACTGAATCGACTTAGCAGGTACACAATATAGTAACATTAGGAGTTTAATTCCTTAAGGGTATGTATTAAGAGAAGGCCTATTGCAGGTACATAGGTGTGATAACTAGAATGAACTATTCTTTCCATTGATATTCTAGTTCATGGAAATGAGAGAATACAATGTTATTAACATTATTTTGATGTGGAGTAGTTTCCCATCTCAGTTTGTTGCTGTTAATTAAAAAGTATCCTACTTGATTCATGTTGATAAGTAGAGACAGTGACAAATGTAATTAGCATATTCAGCCTTCATTAATGAATGTGTCTCATTAGGGAGTTTGTGATATACATGTAAGTGAAGCATAATGAGGTTGTTAACATATTAATGTTAACATATAAATATGTTAATGACCTCTCCTCTATCAGTAGTTCAGTTAATCAGTGTGATAATTTTTTGTTGTAGATAATACAAGCCATATATTTTGATCTTTGACATTTCATCCAGAATATGAACAAATAATGGCATATTTCTTTGTCTGTAATCTTAAAGAAGATTGTTGTTGTTTAGTTGCTAGTTCATGTCCAACTCTTTTACAACCCCTACCAGGCTTCTCTGTCCATGAGATTTTTTTCAGGCAAGAGTACTGGACTGGGTTGCCATTTCCTTGACCAGGGGATCTTTCCAACTCAGGGATTGAACTTGTGTGTCTTGCATTGCCAGGCAGATTCTTTACCACTGAGCTACCTGAGAATCCAATATATTAATTCTCACCTGTTGCTAATATTCACTTTTGTCTGGCCTACTTTGACAGGGAAATAGACGTTTGCAAGACTGGGCATGTGTGTGTGCTCGATTATGTCCAGCTCTTTGTGACCCCATGAACTGTAGCCCTCCAGGCTCCTCCATCTGTGGAATTTTCTGGGCAAGAAATACTGGAGTGGGTTGGCATTTCCTTCTTCAGAAGATCTTCCCAGCCCAGGGATCAAACCCACATCTCCTGCGTCTCCTGCATTGGCAGGTGGAATCTTTACCACTGAGCCACCTGGGAAGCTCTAAAGGAGATTAGATATGATTAAACATCCTCTTTTTTTTGTAGTTACTGCCTGACTAATAGACACTGGTGAAAAGGACATCTGGTTTTTATTCAGCATCTTTCAGTGCCTCAACTTGCCTTCAAATATTTATTAAGCATATGTCAAGAGCCATTCTAGATACCATGTGAGCAAAACATACAAATCCTTGACCTCGTATAGCTTATATTCTGATTAAGAAGAGACAGATAGGGCTTCCCTGGTGGTCCAGTGGGTAAGGACACCGCCCGCAGTGCAAGGAACGTCGGTTCGATCCCTGGCCGGGGAAGATCCCACGTGCTGCAGAGTGGCTGGACGGAGGTATCCAACTACCGAGCTGGAGCGCTGGAGCACATGCACCCAGAGCTGGTGCTCTACGACAAGAAAGGCCACTGCTATGGGAGGTCACAGGCCAAAGCAAAAAAAAAAGGATGCTCTCCATCAGTTAGATCAGTGATAATTTTTTGTTGTAGATAATACAAGCCATATATTTTGATCTTTGACATTTCATCCAGAATATGAACAAATAATGGCATATTTCTTTGTCTGTAATCTTAAAGAAGATTGTTGTTGTTTAGTTGCTAGTTCATGTCCAACTCTTTTACAACCCCTACCAGGCTTCTCTGTCCATGAGATTTTTTTCAGGCAAGAGTACTGGACTGGGTTGCCATTTCCTTGACCAGGGGATCTTTCCAACTCAGGGATTGAACTTGTGTGTCTTGCATTGCCAGGCAGATTCTTTACCACTGAGCTACCTGAGAATCCAATATATTAATTCTCACCTGTTGCTAATATTCACTTTTGTCTGGCCTACTTTGACAGGGAAATAGACGTTTGCAAGACTGGGCATGTGTGTGTGCTCGATTATGTCCAGCTCTTTGTGACCCCATGAACTGTAGCCCTCCAGGCTCCTCCATCTGTGGAATTTTCTGGGCAAGAAATACTGGAGTGGGTTGGCATTTCCTTCTTCAGAAGATCTTCCCAGCCCAGGGATCAAACCCACATCTCCTGCGTCTCCTGCATTGGCAGGTGGAATCTTTACCACTGAGCCACCTGGGAAGCTCTAAAGGAGATTAGATATGATTAAACATCCTCTTTTTTTTGTAGTTACTGCCTGACTAATAGACACTGGTGAAAAGGACATCTGGTTTTTATTCAGCATCTTTCAGTGCCTCAACTTGCCTTCAAATATTTATTAAGCATATGTCAAGAGCCATTCTAGATACCATGTGAGCAAAACATACAAATCCTTGACCTCGTATAGCTTATATTCTGATTAAGAAGAGACAGATAGGGCTTCCCTGGTGGTCCAGTGGGTAAGGACACCGCCTCGCAGTGCAAGGAACGTCGGTTCGATCCCTGGCCGGGGAAGATCCCACGTGCTGCAGAGTGGCTGGACGGAGGTATCCAACTACCGAGCTGGAGCGCTGGAGCACATGCACCCAGAGCTGGTGCTCTACGACAAGAAAGGCCACTGCTATGGGAGGTCCACACAGGCCAAAGAACAAAGATGTATAAAAATAAATAAATGAAAGACCAATAGAAGTGTCTCCCCTCCCAAAAAAGAGGAAGATACAGATAAATCTTTAGTAAGAAAAATGTTTAAGCAGAGACTAAAGGAAGTAGAAGGCTTCCCAGGAGACTCAGTGGTAAAAAATCCACCTGCCATTGCAGGAGACTCAAGTTCAGTCCTGGGGTCGGTAGGAAATGACAACCCACTCCAGTATTTCTTGCCTAGAAAATTGCATAGGCAGAGGAGTCTGGTGGGCTATAATCCATGGGGTCGCAAAGAATTGGACATGACTGAGCGACTAAACAACAGCAAAAGGAAGTAGAGGTGAGTGGGTGAGCTGTGAGCTGTGGTTTATCTAGTGTGCTTGAGGAGCCCCATGTAGGTCAATGTGACTGCCGTGAGGGAGGGAGTGAAGCTCCGAGAGGACAGTGAGTGAGGTCAGAAGTCACAGGGCCAAGTACAAGGTCTTGCAGGCCAAGTTTAAGAGCTTGAGATGAGAAGCCATTGGAGTGTTTGAGCTAAGGAGCAGTAAGATCTGACTTGGATTTTTTGCCAGATTTATTGAGATATGATAGACATGTTACTGTGTGAGTTTAAGGTATACAGCATAATAGTTTGACTTACATATATCATGATATGATTGTTGTAATTACAAGTTTAGTTAGCATCCAGCATCCCATAGATAACAATAGAAAGAGGACTGACTTATTTTCTGGAGGACCATTCCGGCTGCTCTACTTGAGAGTAGGTTAATCTGGGAATGTCATTCAAGAGGCTGTTGTAATAATCCTGGCAGAATCATCTGTGTGGGTATTGGAATCACCAAGAACTATGACAGGGTTAGAATTAGAGAGTGACACTTACCAGAGCTTAGCTCTTCAAGAAATTCAAGATACCATGTGAGCAAAACATACAAATCCTTGACCTCGTATAGCTTATATTCTGATTAAGAAGAGACAGATAGGGCTTCCCTGGTGGTCCAGTGGGTAAGGACACCGCCTGCAGTGCAAGGAACGTCGGTTCGATCCCTGGCCGGGGAAGATCCCACGTGCTGCAGAGTGGCTGGACGGAGGTATCCAACTACCGAGCTGGAGCGCTGGAGCACATGCACCCAGAGCTGGTGCTCTACGACAAGAAAGGCCACTGCTATGGGAGGTCCACACAGGCCAAAGAACAAAGATGTATAAAAATAAATAAATGAAAGACCAATAGAAGTGTCTCCCCTCCCAAAAAAGAGGAAGATACAGATAAATCTTTAGTAAGAAAAATGTTTAAGCAGAGACTAAAGGAAGTAGAAGGCTTCCCAGGAGACTCAGTGGTAAAAAATCCACCTGCCATTGCAGGAGACTCAAGTTCAGTCCTGGGGTCGGTAGGAAATGACAACCCACTCCAGTATTTCTTGCCTAGAAAATTGCATAGGCAGAGGAGTCTGGTGGGCTATAATCCATGGGGTCGCAAAGAATTGGACATGACTGAGCGACTAAACAACAGCAAAAGGAAGTAGAGGTGAGTGGGTGAGCTGTGAGCTGTGGTTTATCTAGTGTGCTTGAGGAGCCCCATGTAGGTCAATGTGACTGCCGTGAGGGAGGGAGTGAAGCTCCGAGAGGACAGTGAGTGAGGTCAGAAGTCACAGGGCCAAGTACAAGGTCTTGCAGGCCAAGTTTAAGAGCTTGAGATGAGAAGCCATTGGAGTGTTTGAGCTAAGGAGCAGTAAGATCTGACTTGGATTTTTTGCCAGATTTATTGAGATATGATAGACATGTTACTGTGTGAGTTTAAGGTATACAGCATAATAGTTTGACTTACATATATCATGATATGATTGTTGTAATTACAAGTTTAGTTAGCATCCAGCATCCCATAGATAACAATAGAAAGAGGACTGACTTATTTTCTGGAGGACCATTCCGGCTGCTCTACTTGAGAGTAGGTTAATCTGGGAATGTCATTCAAGAGGCTGTTGTAATAATCCTGGCAGAATCATCTGTGTGGGTATTGGAATCACCAAGAACTATGACAGGGTTAGAATTAGAGAGTGACACTTACCAGAGCTTAGCTCTTCAAGAAATTCAAGAAATACGGATATGACTGTAGTCATTAGATCTCTACAATAAGGAGGCTGGTGGGGGGTGTTTATAGTCTGATAACATGTTACTCGGAATCAGGGGCTTTAGGAGGAAGGCCAACCAGTGGAGTGGAATTGGCAGTGAGTAGGAAGATGGTGAAGATGGACAGGCTATGGGAGAGAAAAATTTACCACCTAAAAGGGCTGCAGGAGAAGCAATGTCCCCAGAGAAGAACCAGATCCGTGAGATTCACATAAGCAAGTGAATGAATACAGAGGGTTTTGTTAGTAACTATTAACGATGTGACTGACTAATGTGGAAATGTTCTTATTGGGAAAGGGTGGGAAATGAGAATATTCAGCATATTTTTAGGAGAAGGAATGATTTGAAAGCTGTGGGCTGCTCGTGATGACAGAATTAAATAGAGATGAAGGATATTATGAAATGAACAGTGACGCCTTAATGCTGTACTAGTGGGGAGACTGCGAGTGTCTGGGCAGGTCTTCTCAGGATCACCCAGAACAGTGGGAGGCTCAAGTCTTGAAGGAGATGTGGAAGCCAGAGAAAAAGACCTCCTCCTCTTCCTGCAGAAGGAGTCTTTCTTGACTCCCACTCATGGAGGCAGGAGGTCGGGATGCAGCTCTTCCTTCCTCTACTTACTCTTTTCCTCCAGGCTTTACAGTTGTAATTCTGTTTGATTCTGGTATCTGTCCTTTATCCTTTGTACTTCCTTTTCCCCATCTTTATCCCATCTCCCTTTCTGTGTTCAGTGACCCAGTGGGAAGCATAAACAGACTATGACTATTATCTTACTCATTCTTTATTTAGAAATAAAATCTAAATTAGTTGGGCATTCATTTTACAGCAGCCTGGCTTCAAACAGTGTAATTTTCAGACCTCTCAGAAAATTTTCATGAATATCATAATATAGTCACAATAGAAAGAGGACTATATTTTCTGGAGGACCATTCCGGCTGCTCTACTTGAGAGTAGGTTAATCTGGGAATGTCATTCAAGAGGCTGTTGTAATAATCCTGGCAGAATCATCTGTGTGGGTATTGGAATCACCAAGAACTATGACAGGGTTAGAATTAGAGAGTGACACTTACCAGAGCTTAGCTCTTCAAGAAATTCAAGAAATACGGATATGACTGTAGTCATTAGATCTCTACAATAAGGAGGCTGGTGGGGGGTGTTTATAGTCTGATAACATGTTACTCGGAATCAGGGGCTTTAGGAGGAAGGCCAACCAGTGGAGTGGAATTGGCAGTGAGTAGGAAGATGGTGAAGATGGACAGGCTATGGGAGAGAAAATTTACCACCTAAAAGGGCTGCAGGAGAAGCAATGTCCCCAGAGAAGAACCAGATCCGTGAGATTCACATAAGCAAGTGAATGAATACAGAGGGTTTTGTTAGTAACTATTAACGATGTGACTGACTAATGTGGAAATGTTCTTATTGGGAAAGGGTGGGAAATGAGAATATTCAGCATATTTTTAGGAGAAGGAATGATTTGAAAGCTGTGGGCTGCTCGTGATGACAGAATTAAATAGAGATGAAGGATATTATGAAATGAACAGTGACGCCTTAATGCTGTACTAGTGGGGAGACTGCGAGTGTCTGGGCAGGTCTTCTCAGGATCACCCAGAACAGTGGGAGGCTCAAGTCTTGAAGGAGATGTGGAAGCCAGAGAAAAAGACCTCCTCCTCTTCCTGCAGAAGGAGTCTTTCTTGACTCCCACTCATGGAGGCAGGAGGTCGGGATGCAGCTCTTCCTTCCTCTACTTACTCTTTTCCTCCAGGCTTTACAGTTGTAATTCTGTTTGATTCTGGTATCTGTCCTTTATCCTTTGTACTTCCTTTTCCCCATCTTTATCCCATCTCCCTTTCTGTGTTCAGTGACCCAGTGGGAAGCATAAACAGACTATGACTATTATCTTACTCATTCTTTATTTAGAAATAAAATCTAAATTAGTTGGGCATTCATTTTACAGCAGCCTGGCTTCAAACAGTGTAATTTTCAGACCTCTCAAAACCTGTTCACTATTTACTTTTGGCTATATCTCTTTCCATTTTTTGCCAATGTATCCATTATTTGAAATATAGTCACAAAAAAGTGTTTTTTTGATCAGAACTTTTAAAATAACCAGATGTTTAAAATTTTGACTTTGGTGTAGAGGAGAATTAAATGGAAAACCGAACTTCAAATAAGCTGAAAAGAGTTTGCATTTTGCTTCATATTTTGGTCATGGGGAGGAAGCCAGTTTGCAGTGCACTATTGTAACTTCGCCACAACTAGTAGGTCGCTGGAACTTTAAAACTTAGGTGTACACTTCTTCCGTAAATCATCCAATTAACAGGTTGATTGTAAGGGCCTTGTAAGGTAATAAGCTGAAACTTTTTACTGTACAAAAAAATATATATAAACATTTGAATCATTTGTGGAATATGTCATAAAAATGAGACAGCTAGGGTTATCTAAAAACAGTGTTAGCACATTTTCTCCATAGAGTTGCCAGTAAATTTCTTAAAATTTTCTGGATTATCTTAAAGATAATTTTCTCTGTTAATAATATTAAGATTTAATAATAATAAAAAAATTAGTTTTCTAGGAAGCTTTAAAAAAAACCCTAAAGCCAAATTGAAGATATTTGCATTTTAAGAAAGTGTTCAAAATTCCCATACTTTTAAAAGTTTTAGGTTAATTGGTCTGCTATTGATGTACAGTTAAATATGCACTTCAATAAGGACCTTTGGTTGGCAGCATCTAGGCAGTGCTGTCCATGTGGTCCTTCCCTGTCTGCATGTGTATCACGTCAGTTGCACTGTTTGTGTCTGCAGCCACAATTTCCAGACAGTAGTACTTTTGGGTGCTTTGCCTTAGATTTACAATCTGCCTGAAGTTGGTTCAAGAGCAGAGAGCATGTTTCATGTATTGTTTTCCCACAGCCTACAGCTATGCTGATTTGTTTGAAGTTGAGAATTTTTTGGTCTTTAAAGCAGAATTTTGCCTCTTCTGTTTGAGGTTGTCCCACGTCATCATTCTATATACTAACTGCCTGACTAGCAAACTGTCATTTTTCTCACACATGTTCCATATGTTATTTTGACAGAATTCACTCAGACTACTTTCAGAAGTTTCATTATTGTTGTTTTTTCTCTAAAATTGAAAAGCCATATATCCTTATACTACTTTAACACGTTCCTTTTTTTCCCAGATTTTTTTGTGAGAAAGTATGCAGAAAGTAAACTTTACCGTGTTAACTGTATTTAAGTGTATAGTTCAGTGGTATTAAGAACGTGCATACTGTTTTGCAGCCATCATGACCATCTATTTCCAGAAGCTTTTATAAAACTGAATCTCTGTATTCGTTAAAAACAACTCATTGCCTGTCTCCCAGCCCCTGGCAGCCACCATTCTACTTTCTGTCTCTCCGATTTTGGCTACTGTAAATATGTTATACAAGTGGAATCATAAAGACTGGCTTATCTTCATGTGCTATATATAAACATTTGAATCATTTGTGGAATATGTCATAAAAATGAGACAGCTAGGGTTATCTAAAAACAGTGTTAGCACATTTTCTCCATAGAGTTGCCAGTAAATTTCTTAAAATTTTCTGGATTATCTTAAAGATAATTTTCTCTGTTAATAATATTAAGATTTAATAATAATAAAAAAATTAGTTTTCTAGGAAGCTTTAAAAACCCTAAAGCCAAATTGAAGATATTTGCATTTTAAGAAAGTGTTCAAAATTCCCATACTTTTAAAAGTTTTAGGTTAATTGGTCTGCTATTGATGTACAGTTAAATATGCACTTCAATAAGGACCTTTGGTTGGCAGCATCTAGGCAGTGCTGTCCATGTGGTCCTTCCCTGTCTGCATGTGTATCACGTCAGTTGCACTGTTTGTGTCTGCAGCCACAATTTCCAGACAGTAGTACTTTTGGGTGCTTTGCCTTAGATTTACAATCTGCCTGAAGTTGGTTCAAGAGCAGAGAGCATGTTTCATGTATTGTTTTCCCACAGCCTACAGCTATGCTGATTTGTTTGAAGTTGAGAATTTTTTGGTCTTTAAAGCAGAATTTTTGCCTCTTCTGTTTGAGGTTGTCCCACGTCATCATTCTATATACTAACTGCCTGACTAGCAAACTGTCATTTTTCTCACACATGTTCCATATGTTATTTTGACAGAATTCACTCAGACTACTTTCAGAAGTTTCATTATTGTTGTTTTTTCTCTAAAATTGAAAAGCCATATATCCTTATACTACTTTAACACGTTCCTTTTTTTCCCAGATTTTTTTGTGAGAAAGTATGCAGAAAGTAAACTTTACCGTGTTAACTGTATTTAAGTGTATAGTTCAGTGGTATTAAGAACGTGCATACTGTTTTGCAGCCATCATGACCATCTATTTCCAGAAGCTTTTATAAAACTGAATCTCTGTATTCGTTAAAAACAACTCATTGCCTGTCTCCCAGCCCCTGGCAGCCACCATTCTACTTTCTGTCTCTCCGATTTTGGCTACTGTAAATATGTTATACAAGTGGAATCATAAAGTATTTGTCTTTTTGTCACTGGCTTATTTCAGTTGGCATAGTGTCTTCAAGGTTCATCTGTGCTGTAGTATAAGTCAGAATTGCCTTCCTTCTTAGGATTGAATAATATTCCATGGCATGAGTGTATGTGCATACATTTTGTGTGTCCAATTCATCCATTGATGGACACTTGGGTTGCTTTCGGGTTTTAGCTATTACACATTCATTTTTATTCATTATCTTCTACAGGTACACATAGTTGGCTATATTAAACTCCCATTTTGCATTCTCCCTTTTTTGTTTATTTCTATACTTAGTTTTACAAGTCTTGATGTTGTTCAGTTGCTCAGTCATGTCCAACTCTTTGGGACCCCATGGACTGTGGCACACCAGACTTCCGTGTCCTTCACCATCTTGTCTTCTGTTTTCTCCTTCTCCTGCCTTCAGTCTTTCTCAGAATCAGGGTCTTTTCCAGTGGGTTGACTCTTCTCATCAAATGGCCAAAGTATTGGAGCTTCAGCTTCAACGTCATTGCTTCCAATGAATATTCAGGGTTGATTTCCTTGAAGATTGACTGGTTTGATTTCCTTGCAGTCCAAGGGACTCTCAAGAGTCTTCTCTAACACCACAGTTCAAAGGCATCAGTTCTTCATTGCTCAGTCTTATTTATGGTCCAACTCTCACATTCATACATGACTACTAGAAAAATCATAGCTTTGACTATACGGACCTTTGTTGGCAAAGTGATGCCTCTGCTTTTTAATATGCTATCTAGGTTTGTTACAGCTTTTCTTTCAAGAAGCAAGCATTTTTTAATTTCATGGCTGTAGTCACCGTCCTCAGTGATTTTTGGGGCCCATGAAAATAAAGTGTGTCACTATTTCCATTGTTTCCGCATCTATTTGCCATAAAGGGATGGATCCAGATGCCATGATCTTAGGTTTTTGAATGTTGAGTTTTAAGCCAGGTTTTTCACTCGCCTCTTTCACCTTCATCAAGAGGCTCTTTAGTTCCTCTTACTTTCTGCCATAAGGGTAGTGTTATCTGCATACCTGAGGTTATTGATATTTCTCCTGGCAGTTGATTCCAGCTTGCACTTCATCCAGCCAGGCATTTTGCATGATGTACTCTGCATATAAGTTAAATAAGCAGGGTGACAATATACAGCCTCAACATAATCCTTTCCCAATTTGGAACCAGTCGATTGTTCCATGTCCAGTTCTAATTGTTGCTTCTTGATCTGCATACAGGTTTCTCAGGAGGCAGGTAAGGTAGTCTGGTATTCCCCTCTCTTTCAGAATTTTCCACAGTTTGTTGTGATCTACACAGTCAAAGACTTTAACCTAGTCAATGATGCATTTTGCATTCTCCCTTTTGCATTTTTTTTTTTTTTACTTAGTTTTACAAGTCTTGATGTTGTTCAGTTGCTCAGTCATGTCCAACTCTTTGGGACCCCATGGACTGTGGCACACCAGACTTCCGTGTCCTTCACCATCTTGTCTTCTGTTTTCTCCTTCTCCTGCCTTCAGTCTTTCTCAGAATCAGGGTCTTTTCCAGTGGGTTGACTCTTCTCATCAAATGGCCAAAGTATTGGAGCTTCAGCTTCAACGTCATTGCTTCCAATGAATATTCAGGGTTGATTTCCTTGAAGATTGACTGGTTTGATTTCCTTGCAGTCCAAGGGACTCTCAAGAGTCTTCTCTAACACCACAGTTCAAAGGCATCAGTTCTTCATTGCTCAGTCTTATTTATGGTCCAACTCTCACATTCATACATGACTACTAGAAAAATCATAGCTTTGACTATACGGACCTTTGTTGGCAAAGTGATGCCTCTGCTTTTTAATATGCTATCTAGGTTTGTTACAGCTTTTCTTTCAAGAAGCAAGCATTTTTTAATTTCATGGCTGTAGTCACCGTCCTCAGTGATTTTTGGGGCCCATGAAAATAAAGTGTGTCACTATTTCCATTTTTTCCCGCATCTATTTGCCATAAAGGGATGGATCCAGATGCCATGATCTTAGGTTTTTGAATGTTGAGTTTTAAGCCAGGTTTTTCACTCGCCTCTTTCACCTTCATCAAGAGGCTCTTTAGTTCCTCTTACTTTCTGCCATAAGGGTAGTGTTATCTGCATACCTGAGGTTATTGATATTTCTCCTGGCAGTTGATTCCAGCTTGCACTTCATCCAGCCAGGCATTTTGCATGATGTACTCTGCATATAAGTTAAATAAGCAGGGTGACAATATACAGCCTCAACATAATCCTTTCCCAATTTGGAACCAGTCGATTGTTCCATGTCCAGTTCTAATTGTTGCTTCTTGATCTGCATACAGGTTTCTCAGGAGGCAGGTAAGGTAGTCTGGTATTCCCCTCTCTTTCAGAATTTTCCACAGTTTGTTGTGATCTACACAGTCAAAGACTTTAACCTAGTCAATGATGCAAAAGTAGGTGTTTTTCGAAATTCTCTTGCTTTTTCGTTGCAGATGTTGGCAATTTCATCTCTGGTTCCTCTGCCTTTTCTAAATCCAGCTTGTACATCTGGAAATTCTCAGTTCACATACTGCTAAAGCCTAACTCAAAGGATTTTTTTTTTTTTTTTTAAAGATTTATTTATTTATTTATTTTGGGCGGGGGTCTGGTTGGGGAGGGAGGGGAGCGGGCAGGTCACTTCTATTGGTCTTTCATTTCTCTATTTTCATCTGTCTTTATTCTTTGGCTCCTGCGGGCCTCGCATCGCAGTGGTGTCTGTCATTGCAGAGTGCTGGCTCTGGGCGCATGCGCTCCAGAGCTCCAGCTCGGTAATTGGACACATGGATCCAGCCGCTGCGCGGCACGTGGAATCTTCCCAGGCCAGGGATCGAACCCGCGCCCCTTGCACTGCAAGGTGGTGTCCTTACCCACTGGACCACCAGGGGCCCTCTTCTGTGTATTCTTAATTCCGTCTCTTCTTAATATCTTTTGCTTCTGTTAGGTCTATACCGTTTTTGTTCTTAATCTCTTAATACTCATGTTTGCATGAAATGTTTCCTTGGTATTTTTTATTTTCTTGAGGAGATCTAGTCTTTCTCATTCTATTGTTTTCCTCCCTTTCTTTGCTTTGTTCATTTAAAGAGACAATTTTATCCTTGCTATTCTCTGGAACTCTGCATTCAGATGGGTGTATCTTTCATTTTCTCCTTTGCCTTTTGCATCTCTTCTTTTCTCAGCTATTTGTAAGACCTCCCAGACAACCATTCGACCTTTTTGCATTTCTTTTTCTTGGAGATGATTTTGATCACTGCCTCCTGTACAATGTTATGAATCTCCATCCATAGTTCTTCAGGTACTCTGTCTATCATATCTAATCCCTGAAATCTATTTGTTATTTCCACTGTATAATTGTAAGGAATTTTATTTAGGTCATATCTAAGTGGCCTAATGGTTTTACCTACATTCTTCAATTTAAGTCAGAGTTTGACTAGGGAATATCTTGGTCATTTTTTCTTGATAGCTTTAAGCTTGCTTAGAATTAATTGGATGCCCAGAATCCTGAAGATCAGTAACTCTCCATTCATTTAAACATTCTGAAAACTTCTCAGCCATTTTCTCTTAAAGTGCTACCTTTTCCTCATCTTTATTTTCTCCTTCTGAGAATCCCATTTCATGTATGTGGTACCTTTTTTTTTTTCTCTTTTTTTTGTTTCATTTTTGTGTGTGGTACCTTTTTGTTCTCTATCTAAGTCATAGTTTCCATATCTTTGAGTCTGTAGCATGCTGGGTAATTTCTTCTGTTCTGTCCTTCAGCTCGTTAATTTTTTCTTCACCTCTGCTGTTTAACTTGGTTGACTTTACAATTTCATTTCATTTATGTTTTTCATTTCTGGGAGTTTTTTCCTTCCTCAAATCTGTCTTGTAACTTTAATAATCTATTTAATTTCTTTTGTTTCTCTAAATGTCCTGATTTTATATTCTTTTTTAGGTAATTTCAAAATCTGTAGTCTTTCTAGGTCTGACTTTTTTAGTTTCAGCTTATTCTGATTCATATTGAACTTTGATTATGATCTCATTGTTCTTGGATCTTTTTTTGCCTATGGGAATTCTTAGAGGACTGAGTCAAAAAAAAAAAACAAAACCACAACTTCTTTTAGAGAGTATTTGCCAGATACCTAAGGGTACGCTCAATGCTGAAACAATTGAAACCAAAGTTTTTGGTTTAGGTGTTTGTGGCCATACAAATAGTATGAATTCCAGCCACAAACCCAGGATGTGTGGGCCTGTGGTTATAAATTCTCTGGGGAAGGAGAATTTTACTTCGTTTGTTCTGTCTGTGGCTAAAACCCAGACAGGCATATATTGCTTCTAAATTGTTAGAGGAGGAGCAACATCTACTAAAGGATCCTGGCTTCATGGTGGTGGTCTCTGCTGGGAGCTGCAGTCAGCTCAAGTTCCAGACTTTGTCTCCTAGCCTCCTTGCTAGCAGCCATTTGAAACCCAGGATCCATGCTGGACCAGAGCAGATTAGTATATGTCCCTAAGGAACACTCCCTGCTTCTGCACTGGTTTCACATTTCTCTTTAAGCTTTCTTATTTTGACTAGGTTCCAAAATATTGCCATTGTTTCCTTATGTCTTAGCCATTCATTTAAATTTTCATTTATTTTCTACCTTGTCTATAAGCATTATATATAAAAGATGACAATAGAACAAGTAGTTCTTCAGTCTTCTTTGCCACAAATTAAAGATCTGGATGGCTTCATCAGACTTGGCCGAATTTTTACTCTGTGAGTATTATGTACAGCTTGCTATTATGTACATTGTGATCACAAGCTACTTGAAAAGCAAAGACAACATACAAATAAAGTACAAACAAATACAGGAAACAATAGCTCCTTAATGGAGCCCAAATGTCTCGTATTTGAAGTCAGCTTTGTAAGAACATTTGATTCTAAGAAACAGGGACAGCTTGATTCACAGTGAAGTGGATACACTTGCAAATAGAAGACATCATTCTATAGGAGCGTGAGAGGGAGTTCAGAAGAGGGTAGAAAATGATAAGCTGAAATTCAAGGCAAATATAAAACAGTTGCTACCCACTGAAATGGCTTTTAGACATTGAACAACGACAAAAAGCATTGACATTTGTTCATTTAGTCAGTAGTTTGAAGTGTCTTCTTTGAATACCTCATTGACTGTTTTAGGAGAAACAATTAAATGTTTTATGAGAAGCCATTCCCAATCTCAGTAGGTTACCTACACTACTGTCTTACCTTTCTTATAACTGTCTGTGTTGTTTCCACATAGTGTAAGAAACAGTGTTAAGTGTTAACTTCTGACAGTGTTAAGTGCATAAGCTTTTGGCTTTCTCTGGCTGGTTGGCAAATTTTGATATTTATGATTGTTCCCAAGGCTAGTTGTTGCTTAATTTTTAATTTCATCAATTGTTGCTCCCTGTCTGTAAGGTTGGAAACAAATTTGACTCATGTATTCTTTCAATTGCATTTCTACTTACTCAACAGAAGATGTGCTGTGTAGTAGGCCCTCCACTAGCCATAGGGTTACCTTTGTTGTGGGGAAAAAAGCAAGCCGTGGCCTCTACCGTCATGGAGCTTGCTAGCAGCCATTTGAAACCCAGGATCCATGCTGGACCAGAGCAGATTAGTATATGTCCCTAAGGAACACTCCCTGCTTCTGCACTGGTTTCACATTTCTCTTTAAGCTTTCTTATTTTGACTAGGTTCCAAAATATTGCCATTGTTTCCTTATGTCTTAGCCATTCATTTAAATTTTCATTTATTTTCTACCTTGTCTATAAGCATTATATATAAAAGATGACAATAGAACAAGTAGTTCTTCAGTCTTCTTTGCCACAAATTAAAGATCTGGATGGCTTCATCAGACTTGGCCGAATTTTTACTCTGTGAGTATTATGTACAGCTTGCTATTATGTACATTGTGATCACAAGCTACTTGAAAAGCAAAGACAACATACAAATAAAGTACAAACAAATACAGGAAACAATAGCTCCTTAATGGAGCCCAAATGTCTCGTATTTGAAGTCAGCTTTGTAAGAACATTTGATTCTAAGAAACAGGGACAGCTTGATTCACAGTGAAGTGGATACACTTGCAAATAGAAGACATCATTCTATAGGAGCGTGAGAGGGAGTTCAGAAGAGGGTAGAAAATGATAAGCTGAAATTCAAGGCAAATATAAAACAGTTGCTACCCACTGAAATGGCTTTTAGACATTGAACAACGACAAAAAGCATTGACATTTGTTCATTTAGTCAGTAGTTTGAAGTGTCTTCTTTGAATACCTCATTGACTGTTTTAGGAGAAACAATTAAATGTTTTATGAGAAGCCATTCCCAATCTCAGTAGGTTACCTACACTACTGTCTTACCTTTCTTATAACTGTCTGTGTTGTTTCCACATAGTGTAAGAAACAGTGTTAAGTGTTAACTTCTGACAGTGTTAAGTGCATAAGCTTTTGGCTTTCTCTGGCTGGTTGGCAAATTTTGATATTTATGATTGTTCCCAAGGCTAGTTGTTGCTTAATTTTTAATTTCATCAATTGTTGCTCCCTGTCTGTAAGGTTGGAAACAAATTTGACTCATGTATTCTTTCAATTGCATTTCTACTTACTCAACAGAAGATGTGCTGTGTAGTAGGCCCTCCACTAGCCATAGGGTTACCTTTGTTGTGGGGAAAAAAGCAAGCCGTGGCCTCTACCGTCATGGAGCTTGCAACCTAGTAAGGGAGATAGACATTAATAATAGTTTAAAAAAAACACATATATACAAATAAATATAAAATTGCAACTGTGTTATAAATTGACCAGAATAAAAGAATATGTACTGTAAGAGTCTAGAAGAGGAGGATTTACAGAAGTTCAAATTGTGAACCAGATTATGAGCAACGTTTTAAACAAGTTCTTATTGTAAACAAGTCTTGAACCAAGTTCAAAGCAGTTCAAATCTTCATCATTCTTATTACAAAGATTGGTAGTTTTGCATATTTGATATGCTTTAGGGTTAAATAAATATCTCCTTTCTCTGCCCGCTATTGCTCACCATTGGGGAAAACTCAGCAGTTTGAAGGGTATCTTTGATGTTACTGTTGCTTCAGGACATGGTTGGTGATTTTTTTTCTTCTAAAAACCCTTAAACCCAGAGTGAATTCCAAGTTGGGAGTTCATTTGGTGATGGTAGTTACATTTTAAAAGCTATTTTTGGAATTGAGTATTAACATGGTCTCATTAAACATACAGCATACATAAATAAAGATTGAACTGTAAGTGTTCGTAAATATTTTCAGTGGATCATGAGTTTTCACATACATTTTAAAAAGTGCCAGTTTCAGTCTGTATCAGAAATCTTAAAACATTTATTTTATCTTTATAAACAAAACCAACTGTGGCATCTAGTTGAGTTATTGGGAATATTCATGTTCTGCCCCTTGAAGACTTTTCAGAACTTGAAATTAGCAAGGTCAGAAGAAATAATATTTTCTTATTTTAGCAGATTTTGAAAGAATATTTGAAACTATTCTTGTGTGTATGCAAGCCACTAAAACAATTCTAATAAATTGCACTTAAATTATTATTGTTAAAATTGAGTCATCTGTGTTCATGGTTGGTTTTAAAAGAGCATATTTTAGATTTATTGATGTTATTTTTAATTTCATCAATTGTTGCTCCCTGTCTGTAAGGTTGGAAACAAATTTGACTCATGTATTCTTTCAATTGCATTTCTACTTACTCAACAGAAGATGTGCTGTGTAGTAGGCCCTCCACTAGCCATAGGGTTACCTTTGTTGTGGGGAAAAAAGCAAGCCGTGGCCTCTACCGTCATGGAGCTTGCAACCTAGAAAGGGGAGATAGACATTAATAATAGTTTAAAAAAAACACATATATACAAATAAATATAAAATTGCAACTGTGTTATAAATTGACCAGAATAAAAGAATGTGTACTGTAAGAGTCTAGAAGAGGAGGATTTACAGAAGTTCAAATTGTGAACCAGATTATGAGCAACGTTTTAAACAAGTTCTTATTGTAAACAAGTCTTGAACCAAGTTCAAAGCAGTTCAAATCTTCATCATTCTTATTACAAAGATTGGTAGTTTTGCATATTTGATATGCTTTAGGGTTAAATAAATATCTCCTTTCTCTGCCCGCTATTGCTCACCATTGGGGAAAACTCAGCAGTTTGAAGGGTATCTTTGATGTTACTGTTGCTTCAGGACATGGTTGGTGATTTTTTTTCTTCTAAAAACCCTTAAACCCAGAGTGAATTCCAAGTTGGGAGTTCATTTGGTGATGGTAGTTACATTTTAAAAGCTATTTTTGGAATTGAGTATTAACATGGTCTCATTAAACATACAGCATACATAAATAAAGATTGAACTGTAAGTGTTCGTAAATATTTTCAGTGGATCATGAGTTTTCACATACATTTTAAAAAGTGCCAGTTTCAGTCTGTATCAGAAATCTTAAAACATTTATTTTATCTTTATAAACAAAACCAACTGTGGCATCTAGTTGAGTTATTGGGAATATTCATGTTCTGCCCCTTGAAGACTTTTCAGAACTTGAAATTAGCAAGGTCAGAAGAAATAATATTTTCTTATTTTAGCAGATTTTGAAAGAATATTTGAAACTATTCTTGTGTGTATGCAAGCCACTAAAACAATTCTAATAAATTGCACTTAAATTATTATTGTTAAAATTGAGTCATCTGTGTTCATGGTTGGTTTTAAAAGAGTTTTTCACCCCTTATTTGTAGATTTATTGATGTTATTTTTAACTAATTCGGCCGTCCTTGACTATATGCTTAAAACTTTTAAAAAAACAAACTTGCGCAAAACTAGACATTTATAATGAAGTTGTTTTTCAGTCACATAGTGGCTGCTCTCAAATGAGGCTAAAACTGTCTGAAGAATGTTCTTGTGCTTATGCCAAGAAGCTTCTGGGATGGGCATATTTTTTAAGAATTTAGAATATAAACAGCTGTGATCTGTGGCAAGAGATTTAAATGACCTCATGATGACAGCAAGAACAAAGCATTTTTAAGTTATCGTGGTGGTGTGTTAATTCATTGCAATGTGTTTGTCATTCTACTATTTTGGTGTATTAAGTGAGAGCCAGGCAAAAAATCACAGACTGGATTTAACTGAAGATACTATTTTCCTTATTGTTATAAACAAACTAAATACCAGAAAAATATTTCCCAAGAATGATATTTCATGAATTATTCTAGAGCTGTAGGTCCTTTAAAAAAAAAAAAATGCCATGAGCCACTTTGGTATAAAGGCCATTTATTTAGACCCTAAAAGTTTTGATTCATTTTCTGTTGGAGAGACTATGTTCCAAACATGAAAGATCAAACAGTTGGCTTGAAATAAGAATTCTTTCTTCAAGACAGATCAATTAAGTACTTATTAAGTACTTACTATTTGTCTGGCGCTATGCTAAATATTATGGGATACAAAAGAAGGTGACTTCAGCTGCCTTTGTTCTTGTTGGAAGAATGGATACTCAGTTGAAACTTCTAGAGTAGAAAAGACATTATTATAATCAATCACCAAAGAAAATAATATATCACTTATGTGATACAAAATAATGAAATACAGACCTTCTTTGCAGAAGTGACTTTTAATCATTGTCCAGAACAGTGGTTCTCAACTAGGGGTGATTTTTCTCCCCAAGGGAACACTGACAATTCTGGAAAGATTTTTGATTTTCATAACTGGGGCTACTGGCAGCTAGTATGGATAGGCCAGATATATTGCTTAGCATCCTACAGTGCACAGGATAGTCCTTCACAACTATTGTGAAGGATATTCCTTCACAACTTGGTCCAACTATTTTGGACCAAGAATTATCTGGTCCAAAATAACAGTCATACTGAAATGAGAAACCCTCCTACCAGTGTCAGGGCCAGTAAGTTTTGAAATTGTGGGAGATGGACTCCCACCTTCATCAAGACCTCTATTGCTTCATAATGCTGTTTGCCTGAGGCCCTTTGGGTTGTTCCACAGAAATGAGCGTTGAGGATCTATAAACTTTTGAATATTATAGGAATGTTTTTCCAGTACAGTGTTTCAGAGAGAGATTCTGTAGTTTTTTTAATTCTAAAGTTATCCATATCCCCTCCCGCCAAAAATGTCACAGATGTAGTAGTTCATAGAGACTGAGACCCATTAAATCAGTGGTCTAGGCACCTAAAGGAAAAAACACCTTTCTTAACATTGTGCTGATTTAACTGAAGATACTATTTTCCTTATTGTTATAAACAAACTAAATACCAGAAAAATATTTCCCAAGAATGATATTTCATGAATTATTCTAGAGCTGTAGGTCCTTTAAAAAAAAATGCCATGAGCCACTTTGGTATAAAGGCCATTTATTTAGACCCTAAAAGTTTTGATTCATTTTCTGTTGGAGAGACTATGTTCCAAACATGAAAGATCAAACAGTTGGCTTGAAATAAGAATTCTTTCTTCAAGACAGATCAATTAAGTACTTATTAAGTACTTACTATTTGTCTGGCGCTATGCTAAATATTATGGGATACAAAAGAAGGTGACTTCAGCTGCCTTTGTTCTTGTTGGAAGAATGGATACTCAGTTGAAACTTCTAGAGTAGAAAAGACATTATTATAATCAATCACCAAAGAAAATAATATATCACTTATGTGATACAAAATAATGAAATACAGACCTTCTTTGCAGAAGTGACTTTTAATCATTGTCCAGAACAGTGGTTCTCAACTAGGGGTGATTTTTCTCCCCAAGGGAACACTGACAATTCTGGAAAGATTTTTGATTTTCATAACTGGGGCTACTGGCAGCTAGTATGGATAGGCCAGATATATTGCTTAGCATCCTACAGTGCACAGGATAGTCCTTCACAACTATTGTGAAGGATATTCCTTCACAACTTGGTCCAACTATTTTGGACCAAGAATTATCTGGTCCAAAATAACAGTCATACTGAAATGAGAAACCCTCCTACCAGTGTCAGGGCCAGTAAGTTTTGAAATTGTGGGAGATGGACTCCCACCTTCATCAAGACCTCTATTGCTTCATAATGCTGTTTGCCTGAGGCCCTTTGGGTTGTTCCACAGAAATGAGCGTTGAGGATCTATAAACTTTTGAATATTATAGGAATGTTTTTCCAGTACAGTGTTTCAGAGAGAGATTCTGTAGTTTTTTTTTTAATTCTAAAGTTATCCATATCCCCCTCCCCCGCCAAAAAATGTCACAGATGTAGTAGTTCATAGAGACTGAGACCCATTAAATCAGTGGTCTAGGCACCTAAAGGAAACAGTAACACCTTTCTTAACATTGTGCTGAGATAGAAGTAGAATTTGTGTTTCAAGGATTAAAATTAACCAGAGAATACATTTTGGTATGGGGAGTAGGACAGCTCTAAACATATTAATTTAGTATTTTGGGGTAGTAAAATCTTTCCTAATGTTTGAGGGCAACTAGTAGAATACCTTAAAGATTATTATTTAAACACATTTAATAACAGTACTGTGCATTTAGAATTTGAGACTGGACTGTGTGCTGACCCACAGGCATAATATATAAATTATTTTGTTTTGCTATTTGAAATCCACTTGTTTTGTCAGGATTTGTTGCTTTCTCCCAAGTGAGGATCCAAGTTTACATTTCCTAAGGTGCTTTGTATCTGTTAATTTAGTCCAAGATCTGGACATAGTTTATACAGTTCACATTTCTCCTGAAAACTGTTTAGTAAAGTGAATTATGTTTTTCTTATAAGAAACATTTTTGAATTAAGGGTTGTGTTTCTGATTTGGCATCCCATAAATCAGTGTACTGCCATAAAGCAGACATACCAGCAGTGTGTCTCAAAAACAAATCTATATAACCTTGCATATGCATATACTTTAATACTTTTCTAAATTACAGAAATTTGAAGATTAAGCCTTGGCTTAAAAACCAAAGAGGGGACCTTTGAAATCATCTCTTCCAGCTGTTACGTGCTATTCTTTGGGGCTTAGGACCCAAAGCACTACTTTTAGTTCTTTTGGGCATTTGGACTCCTAGCAGATATTTTCTTTAAGAGGAAAAATGGTCTATGTGGGAAGAGTGAGCTGTATGCTTCTGATACAGAAGCATATCTGCAAAATGAGATACCTGAGGCCCAAAGCTTTAGATTTTACTTATGGACTATGCATTTCTTTATTCTAGATCAAATCAACACTTTAGATGTATCTGATAAATAGTATAGAGGATAATTAGAAGTTAAAATTCTAGCCTGATAGCTTCCTAGTTGTATGTTCTTAGGCAAGTTGCTAAATTTGCTCAGTCTTAGTATACTCATCAGGGAAAAGAGGGATTATTATATCCTTTGGATGGTTTTCACTTTCTTAGAATTTAGAATGTATCCAGGAAGACGATCTGGATTGACTGTGTCTCCTGAATCATTCCATTAAGTTTTTAATGGATTTTGTCTCCTCTAATATTAAAGACCCTTCTCTCCAAACCAAACCATAATCTCCTAAAAATACTCCAAAATAAAACAAACACCTGTGTTATCAAAGGTGATAACGTAACGTCATCACATTTCCTGTACTGTGGTAGTAGCAAGGTCTTCATGAATTGATATATCACCCTCGGAGCTTTTTCTTTCTTCTCACCCTACTCTAGTTATTGCATTAGCTACCTAGAAACATTTCAGAAACCACAAAATATAACAAGGACCCTACAAGAGCAAATAACATCACCGAAAGAACTTAAACCATTCACAGTGGAATCTGAACTTAATGGTCCTTTTGATCCTAAAAAGTGTACTCAGTCTCATTTCTCCTTTTGAAAACTGTTTAGTAAAGTGAATTATGTTTTTCTTATAAGAAACATTTTTGAATTAAGGGTTGTGTTTCTGATTTGGCATCCCATAAATCAGTGTACTGCCATAAAGCAGACATACCAGCAGTGTGTCTCAAAAACAAATCTATATAACCTTGCATATGCATATACTTTAATACTTTTCTAAATTACAGAAATTTGAAGATTAAGCCTTGGCTTAAAAACCAAAGAGGGGACCTTTGAAATCATCTCTTCCAGCTGTTACGTGCTATTCTTTGGGGCTTAGGACCCAAAGCACTACTTTTAGTTCTTTTGGGCATTTGGACTCCTAGCAGATATTTTCTTTAAGAGGAAAAATGGTCTATGTGGGAAGAGTGAGCTGTATGCTTCTGATACAGAAGCATATCTGCAAAATGAGATACCTGAGGCCCAAAGCTTTAGATTTTACTTATGGACTATGCATTTCTTTATTCTAGATCAAATCAACACTTTAGATGTATCTGATAAATAGTATAGAGGATAATTAGAAGTTAAAATTCTAGCCTGATAGCTTCCTAGTTGTATGTTCTTAGGCAAGTTGCTAAATTTGCTCAGTCTTAGTATACTCATCAGGGAAAAGAGGGATTATTATATCCTTTGGATGGTTTTCACTTTCTTAGAATTTAGAATGTATCCAGGAAGACGATCTGGATTGACTGTGTCTCCTGAATCATTCCATTAAGTTTTTAATGGATTTTGTCTCCTCTAATATTAAAGACCCTTCTCTCCAAACCAAACCATAATCTCCTAAAAATACTCCAAAATAAAACAAACACCTGTGTTATCAAAGGTGATAACGTAACGTCATCACATTTCCTGTACTGTGGTAGTAGCAAGGTCTTCATGAATTGATATATCACCCTCGGAGCTTTTTCTTTCTTCTCACCCTACTCTAGTTATTGCATTAGCTACCTAGAAACATTTCAGAAACCACAAAATATAACAAGGACCCTACAAGAGCAAATAACATCACCGAAAGAACTTAAACCATTCACAGTGGAATCTGAACTTAATGGTCCTTTTGATCCTAAAAATGTGTACTCACAGAATGAGTACTTGAAAAGAAATTACAAGAATTCTTTCGGGTGGTTCAACAGGGATTGCCTTATGAAACAATTTTTTGTGAGTCACCTAAAGTTTCCAGGGAATGTAAGCTTCTACTTGGGCAGCAGAAGCAAGTAGAAATAACTTTGTTAAAGACCACTTTATTTTTGTCACCCTGAATTAGTAGTTATATCGTAAGACTTTTTTCCAGAATTTTTCTTAAGAGTCTCAAGCAGTTAAATTACATACAAAGAAATGAAGTTTGAGCCTAAATAAAGGAGTTTTCTTTAGTGGCTTGACCGTATATCTAGTTGCTGAGTTGGTTTCTGTATCAATTTTGGATTGGTTGCGTTTATTGTTTTTTATTATTAAGAAACAGCTTTGATGTAGGTTGATACTGTATTACTCTGTGACATTGAAGTATTGCATTTTTTCTTGTTTCTGTAGCAAATATATATATATATATATATATATATAACCTTTTTTAGTAAGGTAAATTTTTAAGTGAATGAAGATACGGTATTTTAAACTAAATTATTTATGTTTTCCCTCAGGCCTTAAAGAAAGTGCAGAAGAGATGGTGAAAAACAAATTGGAAGGAAAGGATAAACTGACCCCATGGGAACAATTTTTAGAGAAGAAGAAAGAGAAAAAAAGACTGAAAAAGAAACAAAAGGTAACAATGATAATTATGATCAAATAATTAGTGAACTAAGTATCAGAAGGTACTTGGTATTTGGCATCCATTGTCTTGTAACATAATCACTCACTGGCATGGGTTAGTGTTTTCTGCAAGGCTGCAAAGTGATACACAGAACCTGTAAAAGCCCAGAGTCACTGTAACTGCTGTGCTCTAATATTTTGTATTCATGTGCACTTTTGTCTCCTCTAATATTAAAGACCCTTCTCTCCAAACCAAACCATAATCTCCTAAAAATACTCCAAAATAAAACAAACACCTGTGTTATCAAAGGTGATAACGTAACGTCATCACATTTCCTGTACTGTGGTAGTAGCAAGGTCTTCATGAATTGATATATCACCCTCGGAGCTTTTTCTTTCTTCTCACCCTACTCTAGTTATTGCATTAGCTACCTAGAAACATTTCAGAAACCACAAAATATAACAAGGACCCTACAAGAGCAAATAACATCACCGAAAGAACTTAAACCATTCACAGTGGAATCTGAACTTAATGGTCCTTTTGATCCTAAAAATGTGTACTCACAGAATGAGTACTTGAAAAGAAATTACAAGAATTCTTTCGGGGTGGTTCAACAGGGATTGCCTTATGAAACAATTTTTTGTGAGTCACCTAAAGTTTCCAGGGAATGTAAGCTTCTACTTGGGCAGCAGAAGCAAGTAGAAATAACTTTGTTAAAGACCACTTTATTTTTGTCACCCTGAATTAGTAGTTATATCGTAAGACTTTTTTCCAGAATTTTTCTTAAGAGTCTCAAGCAGTTAAATTACATACAAAGAAATGAAGTTTGAGCCTAAATAAAGGAGTTTTCTTTAGTGGCTTGACCGTATATCTAGTTGCTGAGTTGGTTTCTGTATCAATTTTGGATTGGTTGCGTTTATTGTTTTTTATTATTAAGAAACAGCTTTGATGTAGGTTGATACTGTATTACTCTGTGACATTGAAGTATTGCATTTTTTCTTGTTTCTGTAGCAAATATATATATATATATATATATATATAACCTTTTTTAGTAAGGTAAATTTTTAAGTGAATGAAGATACGGTATTTTAAACTAAATTATTTATGTTTTCCCTCAGGCCTTAAAGAAAGTGCAGAAGAGATGGTGAAAAACAAATTGGAAGGAAAGGATAAACTGACCCCATGGGAACAATTTTTAGAGAAGAAGAAAGAGAAAAAAAGACTGAAAAAGAAACAAAAGGTAACAATGATAATTATGATCAAATAATTAGTGAACTAAGTATCAGAAGGTACTTGGTATTTGGCATCCATTGTCTTGTAACATAATCACTCACTGGCATGGGTTAGTGTTTTCTGCAAGGCTGCAAAGTGATACACAGAACCTGTAAAAGCCCAGAGTCACTGTAACTGCTGTGCTCTAATATTTTGTATTCATGTGCCACCTTGATAAAATACATGGTTTAGTTGATTTCTAGATTTAAGACAGTTTGATTTCGTTCTTTGTGAGACAGAGAGGGCCAGGCAGACATTTTTACTTGAGGATATGCATAGAGAGGAGTATTCAAAATGAATGGAAAATTTTTCTGTGTATTTCTATTTCTCAAGCTAAAAAAGGAAAATTTCAGTTTTCAATATTATCATACAGATCTTTTAATATATTGTCATTAGATATCTTTTGAATACTTTGGAGGATACTTTGTCTGTGCTGATACATTGTCTGTGAAAAATATGATTCAACTGCCATAATTCAGGAATAATGTCTTTCCAGATTTAGAGTCCTTGGTAATAGCAGAGACTACTTAGGGTTCCTACCAATGAAAATACTTTGTCTTGTCCATGAAATGCAGTATCCTAGCAGTTCATTCATTACCGTAAGTATCACTAGTCAGGGAATTTTGCAACCCAAGGAATCATAAATCATTAGTTTTATACGAGCCTGATGTTTTATATTGATAGTTATAGAAAATGAAGTGGTTCATCTAAGGACACACAGTTAATGGCCAAGCTGAGATAAGAATCCAGATCTCTTGCTCCAGTGGTCTTGCTACTGCACTGTATTGTTTCTCTCTGGACTGTGTGAGCTTGTGGTTTGGGTACAAGAGCTACAATATAGAAAGAGGGCTACAGGGACTGAAGGATACAGTGGAGTGATTTTTGTACTGCTTTTATACTTGGTGTTTCCTGAAATGAATCGCAAACTGAGGAAATGAGGTCACAGCCCTACCTGCATTGATATGCTGCCTCTGCTAGGCAGTAAAATGTCCTTTAAAAGGAGTAATTCTACAAGTTGTTAAGCCATCAGTTTATTGGAAGACTTACAAGTAGGTCTTCATGGAGTCAATAGTCACTCTTTTCCGAGACCTTTTTCAGCTATTCACTTTGATTTTCACTTGATTGGTACTTTGATATTATCCTGTGCTTTTTACACTTACCCTTCATTGAGCTTAAACTGGACTAGTTCTATCAATAATATTAAAAAATAGGTCTCAGTTTGTTCCAGACTCAGTGCTCTGTGCTGGCCTTGGTGATTCTCTTCCATTTCCCCAGATTCTCCACAATACAGAAGAATTTGAAGAGTTCAAGTTGAAAATATTTCTTCCCTCAACTCTTTGTCACTTCAGTTTGACACTGAGAGATTATTACCATGAGTACATGTTTATTTGCTGTAGTTGATGGAACTGTAATTTAGATCTAAAAAATGTTTTAAAAATATGTAAATAAATATGCAGTTATATAAGCATTTTATTATCTTTGTTAGAAACATCATATTACTGCTGGATTGATTATATTGGTTTGGTGAAAAAATTCTTAGAGGTCTTGTTCTTAAAACGGATACTAATACCAAAATGAACATTCTTTAGAGCTTGGTGGGTTTTTTTTTTTTTTTAAAGATTTATTTATTTATTTGGGGTGGGGGTCGGGTTGGGGAGGGAGGGAAGCGGGCAGGCCACTTCTATTGGTCTTTCATTTCTCCATTTTCATCCGTCTTTGTTCTTTGGCTCCTGTGGGCCTCCCACCGCGGTGGCGTCTGTCGTTGCAGAGCGCCGGCTCCGGGCGCATGCGCTCCAGAGCTCTGGCTCGGTAATTGGACACATCGGTCCAGCCGCTCCGCGGCACGTGGGATCTTCCCAGGCCAGGGATGGAACCGGCGCCCCTTGCACTGCAAGGCGGTGTCCCTACCCACTGGACCACCAGGGGAAGCCCCTTGGTGGGTTTTCTTTAGCATGTAGGATGATATTTAGCAGTGTGCATTCTGAATGTTTTTCTTAAAACAACTCATATTGTAGATTCCTAGGGATAAAGTCCATCTGATCAATCTGATCTTAGTTTATATATGTTCTGTTTACTTTCTAGTTTATTTTAATTTAATTTTAATTTAAATATACTAATTTAGTAAATTGTTCAAGTATGGTTACAGAGAGAATATACCAGTCTTTGTGCTTAAAATTAGTACAAAGGTTTTCATGAATGGATTATAGGTAAAACAAGGTAATGCTGAAATTGGATGATGAGAACAGGAGATTCATTATGCCTTTCATTGGTACTTTGATAATGTATCCTGTGCTTTTTAACACTTACCCTTTTTCATTGCTATTCACTTTGATTTTCTTAAAACCTGGCCCCTAGTTCTATTCAATAATATTAAAAAATAGGTCTCAGTTTGTTCCAGACTCAGTGCTCTGTGCTGGCCTTGGTGATTCTCTTCCATTTCCCCAGATTCTCCACAATACAGAAGAATTTGAAGAGTTCAAGTTGAAAATATTTCTTCCCTCAACTCTTTGTCACTTCAGTTTGACACTGAGAGATTATTACCATGAGTACATGTTTATTTGCTGTAGTTGATGGAACTGTAATTTAGATCTAAAAAATGTTTTAAAAATATGTAAATAAATATGCAGTTATATAAGCATTTTATTATCTTTGTTAGAAACATCATATTACTGCTGGATTGATTATATTGGTTTGGTGAAAAAATTCTTAGAGGTCTTGTTCTTAAAACGGATACTAATACCAAAATGAACATTCTTTAGAGCTTGGTGGGGTTTTTTTTTTTTTAAAGATTTATTTATTTATTTGGGGTGGGGGTCGGGTTGGGGAGGGAGGGAAGCGGGCAGGCCACTTCTATTGGTCTTTCATTTCTCCATTTTCATCCGTCTTTGTTCTTTGGCTCCTGTGGGCCTCCCACCGCGGTGGCGTCTGTCGTTGCAGAGCGCCGGCTCCGGGCGCATGCGCTCCAGAGCTCTGGCTCGGTAATTGGACACATCGGTCCAGCCGCTCCGCGGCACGTGGGATCTTCCCAGGCCAGGGATGGAACCGGCGCCCCTTGCACTGCAAGGCGGTGTCCCTACCCACTGGACCACCAGGGGAAGCCCCTTGGTGGGTTTTCTTTAGCATGTAGGATGATATTTAGCAGTGTGCATTCTGAATGTTTTTCTTAAAACAACTCATATTGTAGATTCCTAGGGATAAAGTCCATCTGATCAATCTGATCTTAGTTTATATATGTTCTGTTTACTTTCTAGATTTAATTTTTTTAATTTAAATATACTAATTTAGTAAATTGTTCAAGTATGGTTACAGAGAGAATATAACCAGTCTTTGTGCTTAAAATTAGTACAAAGGTTTTCATGAATGGATTATAGGTAAAACAAGGTAATGCTGAAATTGGATGATGAGAACAGGAGATTCATTATGCCTTCTTTACTGCATTTGTATTTTTGAAGTTTCATAATAAAAAATCATTTCCTTTAACCAGCAAATATATTTCATTAAGTAATGATTTAAAAGATAACTCATGGTGCACTTGTTGTTTAGTCACTCTGTCCAACTCGTTGCAGCCTCATGGACTGCAGCATGCCAGGCTTCCACAGTGCACTACTTCAAACTACTGATAATTGCTGCCATTTCTCAGTTTTACGAGCGATAAGGCTGTCTCTCTTCACTGGTCACCCATCTAAAAGTATTCTTTTCCTTGAATGCATTTTATTTTTGTCTCCTTGGCATTTTCTATCTTGAATTATTATTACCATATATACGTTTGTTTATGTGGCTAACTTCTTTTAGTAGATTGTAAGATTTTTGAAGATGGAAACCATATATCTGATAACTGTCATCTCTCTTAAAAGCCCTATAAATATTCCATAAGTGTTTGTTGAACAAACAGAAGAGTTATTTTATAAACTGATCCATTTTTTTAAAACTAATTTTAGATGAACTGCTTGATTTAAAAGATAGAAGGTTTTTCTTCACATTTATATAATTTGCTCCTCATAATAAACTGTATGTATTTTTATATTCAACTTTAAGACTCTTGCTGAAGAGGCCAGTGAAGATGACATTCCTTCCGATGTTGATATGAATGACCCATACTTTGCCGAAGAAGCTAAAAAAATAGGTAAGCCAGCCCGTATTTGTAGTTTTCCTTTGGAATCTACAGTAGAAAAGTGACTTGGGTAGAATCAACGTAAACTACGCATTCTTTCAAAATCCCTAGAATTTGTATAGTTCCCTGGTGTCTTATAAGCAAGTTTGTCATGTTGGGTGTAACCATTGATCAGATAGGAGGGTCAGCATGCTCATTATACACTCAAAAAGTAATTTCATTACAAGAAGCTTTGAGTAAACATGAGTAACAGCTTACTAGGGATTCCTTTCTGGGAAATACCTTCTATATAGATTGACTGTAAAAGGATGAGAAAAGAGGATAATGTTATGTAACATGAATGGATTATAGGTAAAACAAGGTAATGCTGAAATTGGATGATGAGAACAGGAGATTCATTATGCCTTCTTTACTGCATTTGTATTTTTGAAGTTTCATAATAAAAAATCATTTCCTTTAACCAGCAAATATATTTCATTAAGTAATGATTTAAAAGATAACTCATGGTGCACTTGTTGTTTAGTCACTCTGTCCAACTCGTTGCAGCCTCATGGACTGCAGCATGCCAGGCTTCCACAGTGCACTACTTCAAACTACTGATAATTGCTGCCATTTCTCAGTTTTACGAGCGATAAGGCTGTCTCTCTTCACTGGTCACCCATCTAAAAGTATTCTTTTCCTTGAATGCATTTTATTTTTGTCTCCTTGGCATTTTCTATCTTGAATTATTATTACCATATATACGTTTGTTTATGTGGCTAACTTCTTTTAGTAGATTGTAAGATTTTTGAAGATGGAAACCATATATCTGATAACTGTCATCTCTCTTAAAAGCCCTATAAATATTCCATAAGTGTTTGTTGAACAAACAGAAGAGTTATTTTATAAACTGATCCATTTTTTTAAAACTAATTTTAGATGAACTGCTTGATTTAAAAGATAGAAGGTTTTTCTTCACATTTATATAATTTGCTCCTCATAATAAACTGTATGTATTTTTATATTCAACTTTAAGACTCTTGCTGAAGAGGCCAGTGAAGATGACATTCCTTCCGATGTTGATATGAATGACCCATACTTTGCCGAAGAAGCTAAAAAAATAGGTAAGCCAGCCCGTATTTGTAGTTTTCCTTTGGAATCTACAGTAGAAAAGTGACTTGGGTAGAATCAACGTAAACTACGCATTCTTTCAAAATCCCTAGAATTTGTATAGTTCCCTGGTGTCTTATAAGCAAGTTTGTCATGTTGGGTGTAACTATTGATCAGATAGGAGGGTCAGCATGCTCATTATACACTCAAAAAGTAATTTCATTACAAGAAGCTTTGAGTAAACATGAGTAACAGCTTACTAGGGATTCCTTTCTGGGAAATACCTTCTATATAGATTGACTGTAAAAGGATGAGAAAAGAGGAAGTCATATTTTTGTGTGCTTTTGTTTTATATATATATATACATATATAAAAAACATATCCACTCCAGGTCTGTCTTTGCAAAGTCTATGAAGAATTGAAAGTATGGAATAAATTTGTTTGTTTATGTGGATGTGTTAAAATTTTTGCATGGTTTGCGTGTGTGAAACATGCATACATAGTCTAAAAGCTTTTCGGCTCGAATAGACAGAAGCATCTATGTTTCATTTTATCCCGTTTGATTTATTTTGCTTCATGATTAGCTTTCGTGTAGGGAAAGCCAGTTCCCCTGCCCCCTTTTCCTTGAATCCCTAAACTCTCAGGTATCTGATTTCCATTTTCCAAGGAGCCTTGTTTCCACTGCACATGCACCAGCCATTCTCTGCTGAATGCTTTCATGCTTACCTTTTCGTACATGTGTGTGTATATATAAATGTGTGTAGTAAGGTTCAGACTACACTTGGACATATCAGTTCGGGACCACTGGAAGCTTTTTCCATTTGTTCTCATGCATTTTGCCCTCTCCTTCTCTGCATACCACACACATGAACCCCCAGGGCTTGCTCCTGGAGCAACTCCAAGCTGGCATTGTAAAGAGAAGGATTTTATGAAGTTTCCCTGCTTCTTGCCCCTCGTGACTAGTGGGCCAGAATAGTTCTCTACAGGAAAGTCAAAATTGCTCAAAATTATTTCCTGGTTGTTATAGCCTTTTAGCACTGACATTTTATTGATGAAAAAAGGGATCAAGATGAATAAAGTCTATTATAAGATGTAAGATTCTTAGGAATTGGAAAGGGAAATGGAAACTTAGCATATTCTGCTTTTTATCATACCTGAGCGGTCAATTTTGAGTTTTCCTTTGGAATCAGAAAAGTGACTTGGGTAGAATCAACGTAAACTACGCATTCTTTCAAAATCCTAGAATTTGTATAGTTCCTGGTGTCTTATAAGCAAGTTTGTCATGTTGGGTGTAACCATTGATCAGATAGGAGGGTCAGCATGCTCATTATACACTCAAAAAGTAATTTCATTACAAGAAGCTTTGAGTAAACATGAGTAACAGCTTACTAGGGATTCCTTTCTGGGAAATACCTTCTATATAGATTGACTGTAAAAGGATGAGAAAAGAGGAAGTCATATTTTTGTGTGCTTTTGTTTTATATATATATATACATATATAAAAAACATATCCACTCCAGGTCTGTCTTTGCAAAGTCTATGAAGAATTGAAAGTATGGAATAAATTTGTTTGTTTATGTGGATGTGTTAAAATTTTTGCATGGTTTGCGTGTGTGAAACATGCATACATAGTCTAAAAGCTTTTCGGCTCGAATAGACAGAAGCATCTATGTTTCATTTTATCCCGTTTGATTTATTTTGCTTCATGATTAGCTTTCGTGTAGGGAAAGCCAGTTCCCCTGCCCCCTTTTCCTTGAATCCCTAAACTCTCAGGTATCTGATTTCCATTTTCCAAGGAGCCTTGTTTCCACTGCACATGCACCAGCCATTCTCTGCTGAATGCTTTCATGCTTACCTTTTTCGTACATGTGTGTGTATATATAAATGTGTGTAGTAAGGTTCAGACTACACTTGGACATATCAGTTCGGGACCACTGGAAGCTTTTTCCATTTGTTCTCATGCATTTTGCCCTCTCCTTCTCTGCATACCACACACATGAACCCCCAGGGCTTGCTCCTGGAGCAACTCCAAGCTGGCATTGTAAAGAGAAGGATTTTATGAAGTTTCCCTGCTTCTTGCCCCTCGTGACTAGTGGGCCAGAATAGTTCTCTACAGGAAAGTCAAAATTGCTCAAAATTATTTCCTGGTTGTTATAGCCTTTTAGCACTGACATTTTATTGATGAAAAAAGGGATCAAGATGAATAAAGTCTATTATAAGATGTAAGATTCTTAGGAATTGGAAAGGGAAATGGAAACTTAGCATATTCTGCTTTTTATCATACCTGAGCGGTCATTTTGAGATGATGATGGATTTTAGCCTTATCCTCACATTTCAGGAAACCAAGTTTATAACGGAGAAATGTGAAGCATGATTGTTTCCTTGTTCTCATTCCAAAGTGCTTCATTTGGCATGTGAAATCTGGTCAAACTGCAGAACTCAGAGTAGGATTCAAAGAATAAGTTAAATAGCGTAGTGGTTTGGGGTAGTTTGTTTCTTGGAATCAGCACATTTAAATTGTGAATAGTTTTCTTTAAAGTTGGTGTCAGAAGTTCCAAAGGAAAATACAGATAAAGTTTTCTTGTTTTCAATATACTTTTGATTTCAGAATACTTCCTAGAAATAATTATTTATATCTGGGCCTAAGTTGTTTTCTTTTAAGGAAACAGTGAGATATATATATATTTTTTTTGTTTGTTTGTTCTTTTTTACTTAAGAGTTACAACCAAAAAATTGTATCTTCACATGTTTGTTTATTCATCCTATCAGTAAATATTTTTGAGTGCCTTCCAGGTGCTAAACAGCCTGCTGGGCTAGAGATACAGTATTAATAATCCAAGCAAAGTTACATCCCTGGCAGAGTTTATAGTTTTAGGGAAGACATGCTAAACAGGTAAATAAATAAGAATGTTATGAGGATATGATCAGTGTTTTAAAAGAACTAGTGAATAGGATGATACAGAACATGTATCCAGGAGAAAGAAGAGTGGCTTTCTTTATTATTATTATTATTATTATTATTATTATTATTATTAAGCTTTAGGGTGAAGCTAAATGGCCTCAGGACAGGAAGGACACAGGAATGAAGAAGACAGGAATGAAAGTGATCATTATGAATGTCTTTTTTGTTGTTGTTAATTTTAAGATTTATTTATTTATTTATTTTTGGCTGCGGTGGAGTCTTTATTGCTGCACTCAGGCTTTCTCTAGTTGAGACAAACGGAGGGGGCTAGTCTTCATTGTCGTGTGCAGGCTTCTCTTGCTGCAGAGCGCAGGCTCTGGGCACTTGGGCTTTAGCAATTGTGGCTCATGGGCTCTAGAGTGCTGGCTTAGTAATCAAGACAGGCCAACTCAGTTGCTCCGTGGTATGTGGGATCTTCCCGGACCAGGGATCGAACTGGTGTCCCTTGCAGTGCAAGGCAGATTCTTAGCCACTGAATCACCATGGAAGCCCCAAGAGTGACTTTCCTTATATAGGGTAGGCAAAGCAAGCTTCTCAGAGACGGTGACATTTGAGCTGAGGCCTGCAGAATGAAGAAGAGTAAGGCACAGAGAGTGGGGTAAAGAGCATTGCAGATGAGAGGAAAGTGCTGCTGCAAGGTGAAAAACAACTTGTGTCAGAAAAATCGAAAGACCAGTGCGGCGGGAGCATAGGCAGAAGGGCAGTTTGATATGAGGCTTTGCTGGGACACAGCAGGATTGACTCTGCACGGTCTTGTGTCTCAGCAACAAATTGGGATGCTACTCTCCTCTGACAGTGGGAAGCTCTGCTATGGTCCGTTACGCCTTAAGCGTATTACTCTGGGTCCTGCAAAGAGAACAGATTGAAGAAAGACCTTGCTGAGAGCCAAGAGACCAGGCTTTTGCCGAGGTCTGGACTTTTTGGGTCCTGGGCAATTAGGAGGATACAGTATTAATAATCCAAGCAAAGTTACATCCCTGGCAGAGTTTATAGTTTTAGGGAAGACATGCTAAACAGGTAAATAAATAAGAATGTTATGAGGATATGATCAGTGTTTTAAAAGAACTAGTGAATAGGATGATACAGAACATGTATCCAGGAGAAAGAAGAGTGGCTTTCTTTATTATTATTATTATTATTATTATTATTATTATTATTAAGCTTTAGGGTGAAGCTAAATGGCCTCAGGACAGGAAGGACACAGGAATGAAGAAGACAGGAATGAAAGTGATCATTATGAATGTCTTTTTTGTTGTTGTTAATTTTAAGATTTATTTATTTATTTATTTTTGGCTGCGGTGGGGTCTTTATTGCTGCACTCAGGCTTTCTCTAGTTGAGACAAACGGAGGGGGCTAGTCTTCATTGTCGTGTGCAGGCTTCTCTTGCTGCAGAGCGCAGGCTCTGGGCACTTGGGCTTTAGCAATTGTGGCTCATGGGCTCTAGAGTGCTGGCTTAGTAATCAAGACAGGCCAACTCAGTTGCTCCGTGGTATGTGGGATCTTCCTGGACCAGGGATCGAACTGGTGTCCCTTGCAGTGCAAGGCAGATTCTTAGCCACTGAATCACCATGGAAGCCCCTAGAGTGACTTTCCTTATATAGGGTAGGCAAAGCAAGCTTCTCAGAGACGGTGACATTTGAGCTGAGGCCTGCAGAATGAAGAAGAGTAAGGCACAGAGAGTGGGGTAAAGAGCATTGCAGATGAGAGGAAAGTGCTGCTGCAAGGTGAAAAACAACTTGTGTCAGAAAAATCGAAAGACCAGTGCGGCGGGAGCATAGGCAGAAGGGCAGTTTGATATGAGGCTTTGCTGGGACACAGCAGGATTGACTCTGCACGGTCTTGTGTCTCAGCAACAAATTGGGATGCTACTCTCCTCTGACAGTGGGAAGCTCTGCTATGGTCCGTTACGTACTTAAGCGTATTACTCTGGGTCCTGCAAAGAGAACAGATTGAAGAAAGACCTTGCTGAGAGCCAAGAGACCAGGCTTTTGCCGAGGTCTGGACAAGAGGTGATGGTTAGTCTAGACAGCTTGCCAGTAACAGAATTGGAGGAAGGAAAGTGACTGGGATTCTAGATACATTTTGGAGGTAAACTTGCTGATTTTCTTACTTGGATAAGGAAGAAATTTAGCATACCTTTTAGATTTTTTGTTTTGAGTCTCTGCAATGATGTTCTTCCATTTACTGAGTTAAGGAACAACATAGGACTAGTAGGTTTGGATGGGAAGTAGGATCAGTGGTATATAATCATTCTAAGATGTCAATCAGATATTTACATGGAGATGTTAGTTTAACACTTACATGAGAGCCTTGGAGATCAGCTCAGATGTCAGAGTGCAAATACTGACTTAACGAATCCATACCCTATAAATAGTATTTCAAACCACAGAAAAAGAGGTAGAAGGTGTTGGTGAGAGAGGAGGATGCAGGTTTGGGCTCTCAGGTCAAAAGCCTGCGTTAAGGGTCCCTGTCTTCCTGGAGAAGATACACCTGAAAGGTAGAAAAGTTTAAGAAGCTGAGAAGGAACGGCTGTGAAATAGGAACGGCATTTGTGTTTGGAAGGGTATATAGTTCAGTTCCCACAGTTGAGCAGGACAGAGACGTTCTAAGCCAGATGGACTTGGGTGTGTTTATAACACCTTTGCCCCAGGCACTCCCAGAGCTTACTTACACACTCCTCAAAATATGGAGCAATCGAGTTCACTGACTGATGCCAGACCTGGTATATTTGGCTCAGGTTAGGAGCCAGTATGAGTACCAGTAGTCTTTTCTCGTTTTTCTTTCTTTTTCTTCCCCCTACACTGTAAATTTGCTGTATTTTTTTCTATTTTATTCTAAGTTGCAAACTCAATGTTAGGTGAGAGTTTTGAAAATGTACTTCTAGAATGAGTTAAAAGTTACTTTTTTTTTTAAGAGAAATGAGATAGTGGGAAAATGTGCTTATTGTTATCGAACTGCATAAACTCTTTAATATGGTTTTGTTTTTTAAGAAGTAGGAGTGAAATAAAGTATATCACATGTAAATATACCCTATTAGAATGTATTCTTTGTCTTGAGAACTTTAGATATGTGATAGAGCACCTAGAAAAATCTAATAAGGTGGGACTTTTTTTGTTAAGTTTCTAGACAGCTTGCCAGTAACAGAATTGGAGGAAGGAAAGTGACTGGGATTCTAGATACATTTTGGAGGTAAACTTGCTGATTTTCTTACTTGGATAAGGAAGAAATTTAGCATACCTTTTAGATTTTTTGTTTTGAGTCTCTGCAATGATGTTCTTCCATTTACTGAGTTAAGGAACAACATAGGACTAGTAGGTTTGGATGGGAAGTAGGATCAGTGGTATATAATCATTCTAAGATGTCAATCAGATATTTACATGGAGATGTTAGTTTAACACTTACATGAGAGCCTTGGAGATCAGCTCAGATGTCAGAGTGCAAATACTGACTTAACGAATCCATACCCTATAAATAGTATTTCAAACCACAGAAAAAGAGGTAGAAGGTGTTGGTGAGAGAGGAGGATGCAGGTTTGGGCTCTCAGGTCAAAAGCCTGCGTTAAGGGTCCCTGTCTTCCTGGAGAAGATACACCTGAAAGGTAGAAAAGTTTAAGAAGCTGAGAAGGAACGGCTGTGAAATAGGAACGGCATTTGTGTTTGGAAGGGTATATAGTTCAGTTCCCACAGTTGAGCAGGACAGAGACGTTCTAAGCCAGATGGACTTGGGTGTGTTTATAACACCTTTGCCCCAGGCACTCCCAGAGCTTACTTACACACTCCTCAAAATATGGAGCAATCGAGTTCACTGACTGATGCCAGACCTGGTATATTTGGCTCAGGTTAGGAGCCAGTATGAGTACCAGTAGTCTTTTCTCGTTTTTCTTTCTTTTTCTTCCCCCTACACTGTAAATTTGCTGTATTTTTTTCTATTTTATTCTAAGTTGCAAACTCAATGTTAGGTGAGAGTTTTGAAAATGTACTTCTAGAATGAGTTAAAAGTTACTTTTTTTTTTAAGAGAAATGAGATAGTGGGAAAATGTGCTTATTGTTATCGAACTGCATAAACTCTTTAATATGGTTTTGTTTTTTAAGAAGTAGGAGTGAAATAAAGTATATCACATGTAAATATACCCTATTAGAATGTATTCTTTGTCTTGAGAACTTTAGATATGTGATAGAGCACCTAGAAAAATCTAATAAGGTGGGACTTATATGGCGATCTGGTGGTTAAGACTCCACACTTCCAATGTAGGCAGCAGTCCCTGGATGGGAACTAAGATCCCACATGCCACACAGCGTGGCCAAATAAAAGAAAAAAAGATGAATAAGGTACACATATTTGATTCATTAAGCCAGTATGCTGGGTGCTTACAGTATACTGCTAATAGGTTGGTTTACAGTTTACAAATGCTTTTGTAAGTATTCTATCCCATAATCCCAATGTTAGTCTACTTTTTAGAAGAGTGAACTGAAGCTCAAAAAATATGGTTGCTTTTTGCATCCATCATTGTAGGTGGTAGAACCTGAATCCTGACAGCTCCCTTTAGTTTTTGTAACTCTGCAAGTGCACTGTAAAGACCAGAGCCAGAGCCAGATCCATATGTGTAAGAGCTGGACACAAGGACTTGCTGGCTTGGCAAGCAAGGCCGGAATGCCTTGGTCCAGGGAAGGTTTACAGACTGTGTTGTATCTGATTGTGAACAAGTACTCTTAGGTGTAGGCACTTATTGCTAAAGCGTGAATTGATAGGGGGCTTACCACTCCCTTCTGGTCAGTACAGAGACCAGTCTGCCCACCAGTGAGTTCTCTAACAAGAAGCACTGAACCGAACACTCTGGAAGAACTTTTTTACGGGAACAGTTCTCTAACATTACAAGTAATGGAAAATGAAATTATAAAGATAACGTTTCAGAACACAGACTTTCATTTCCCTAGTAGTCTTCATCTAAATTAGGTCTGAAAACTTTCCAGAGCGAAAATAAATAGATAAATAAAGATATGCCTGTTACTGCGATATTGTTAACAGTGCCAAAAGGGTCTCTGTACATTACTTACAACTGACTGAACAGTTCAGTTTAGCACACAGTAAATTCTTCATGAGCAAAGCAATTTTTCATCACAGTAAAATTGGATATCATTTTTAGTCCCAACCATCTTGGAAATTTTTTTCCTCCCATGCTGTAGTCTTCCTTTCAAGTTTATTTTTATGGCTTTTCACCAGGTTGTTATAAAATCCGGAACAGTTCACTGTGGGCTCTTTGAAACGACTTCCCACAGCTGTATGTGAAGATCTTTATCTCCTTCATGTGTTAATCATAGACAGCCTGATGTTTCCCTTGCCACAGAGTCATCTTTTGCATATGTCACTTGTCCATTCACTTCATAAGAAACTCCTTCCTTAAGAGCATAGGAGCAGAGGTAAGCTTAGGGTGTCAGAGTCAGACCCTAAGAAAGTAGAACCCTGATGATACTTTTATTTATAAGTGTATATTTATATGTATATACACACACACGTACACATGCATGTACTTTACAACAGAGGAGAGGCTATAATCTTAAAGCAGATATATCATTCCCTGAAAAACATTTGAGATAGGAGCACCATCTCACTTAGAGAAAGAACTTCATAGAATAATGTTTCTTCTTGAAAATGCAGACAGTTGCTTTGGCAGCAGTGAAGAGTGAACCTGGCCACACTTGGGCGCAGGCGTCTTCTCTCATCTGGGCAGGGCTGTGTCCATGCAGCAAGACTAGTGCCCATGGACTAGCATCTAAAGCTGTTAGAGAGGGCAGGGACTTATGTTTACCTATGGCTGAATAAGAAAGCTTCTCTCGACTTCCTGTTATCCCACGTTAGATGCGGTTATTCAACCATCATTGTAGGTTCTTTGAAGTTTATCATTACACAGCAAAGTGCATTTTAAGAACTACTCCAGGGAGAGTGGCATTTGAGTGAAGGAGTAGAGTGTGGAGGTTACCAGAGCCTGAACTCTGCAGTGCTTGGGTTTGAATCACAGTTCCTCTACTTACTCAGCTTGACACAAATTACTTGACTCTCTTGTGTATCGATTTCCTCAGCAGCCGAATGAAAATTATAGTAAATAATAGAATCTACCTCATAGCATTAATGTGAGGATTAAAGTACAAAATAAACTACTTTATATGTAGCTTTTGTATAAACTATATATAAAGTACTCCTTTATATATGCTTCATATATAAAAGGAAATTGCATTACATCCCGATGCATAGTACATGCTGTAGTATTATTGATATCTTTAGAGACCACTGGTTTCTGTGCATGGAAGGACAGAACTGAATTTACCCAAATACAAATTTATATTTAGGTGCCTGGCAGCTTGGAGACAGTTGACATGGTGCAGTGAACATTCTAGAACATGACTTTGTGGATTCTGAACCTTCTTACTCTTCAGACTGATTCTTCATTTTTTGACACTAATTCTCTTTGAACCCCTTCCCAACAGTCACAAAAAAGGAAGGAAAAAACCCAAAGCATCTGTGTGATCACAGGGAGCCCAGGACATCATAACGTGTGTGTGTGTATGTATAGGCTAACAATAATAACAAGCAGTTTACAGCAGCATGTGCCAGACTTTAGCTCTTCACATTTATTAATTTATTTAGTCCTCACAGTAACCTTAGGACGTATGTGAAGTTAGTTATTATAGTCACCACTTTACACATAAGGACACAAGCACAAGTGCTATAGCTAGAATGGAGTCAAGCCAGAGTTTAAATCCAGGTCACCCCCTCCAGAGTGAAGCACCCTTAACTAGTATGTTTCACTACTTCTCATTCAGGAATATCTCATTATCCAACATCTTGTGGTCTCCAGAAGTCCCTGAGTCCCTGGAAGTACAGACAGTTTTCTAATCAGGAGCCAGTTTTACCATAAGTAATTTTGTCTAATAATAGTAGACCTATGGGGCTTCCCCTGGTGGTCCAGTGGGTAAGGACACCACCTTGCAGTGCAAGGGACGCCAGTTCGATCCCTGGCCTGGGAAGATCCCACGTGCTGCGGAGCGGCTAGACTGATGTGTCCAATTACTGAGCCGGAGCTCTGGGGCGCATGCGACAACAGAGGCCACCGCGATGGGAGGCCCACAGGAGCCAAAGAACAAAGACGGATGAAAATAGAGAAATGAAAGACCAATAGAAGTGGCCCACCCATCCCCTTCCCTCCCCACCCCACCCCCCAAAAAGATAAATAAATAAAAATTTTAAAAAAAAATAGTAGACCTAAGAAGTTAAGCAAAGATCAGCTTTGTCTTTGGAGAAAGAATTTTGTTACACATCCAGGTAGTTATTGTCAAATTGTCATCATACAGAATTTTTCATTTTGCTGATGAGTTTTGAGAGCTTGTATATTAAAATTACTTTGTTTTTCTTTTCCTTTGATCTCTTCTATTCTTATGCTAAGAACACATTTCTTCTATGTAAGATACCCCTGTATTTTCTAATAGGTTTTTGACTTTTTAATGCATCTTCATTTTATTTTCCCATACGTTATGCAGTATAGCTCCTGGATCGGGAAGATCCCCTGGAGAAGGAAATGGCAGCCCACTCCAGTATTCTTGCCTGGAGAATTCCATGGACAGAAGAGTCTGGCAGGCCACAGTCATGGGGTCACAAAGTCAGACACAGATCAGCAACGTAGCACATGGCTATAGTGCAAGGGTTGGTTTTTTTTTTTTGAGAGGGGGTCAAAATAAAACAAATTGCCTAGCACCAATTATTAAATAATCCCCTTTTTCAGTCATGTATAATGTTATATTTTATTACATACTAAGCCATACTGTTCTGTTTTTCTCATTATATAGTACAGTAATTTTTTTTTACTTCATAGAACAGTTTAGCATACTATATCACTAGTAAATCAGATCTATCTCATTATTCTTTGCAAAGATTTCCTTGAATAGAATTTTATTTAGAATTTTATTAAACATATATATATGTTATGAGTAGATATTGAATTTTATCAAGTATTTATTCCGTATCTGCCCAAATGATCTTATGATTTTTCTTTGTAATTGATGTATGATTAATATATTATCTTCAGAAGAAATTCCTTCTTTAAAATATTCACTTATCCTATCCAGGCTATAATTATTCTGTTCATACCCATAGTCATCCAGTCATACATTTTTTTTTAACTTTCTTTATTATTTTTTTTAACTTAATTATTATTTTTTTTAAAGATTTATTTATTTTGGTTGGGGTGGGGTGGGGAGGAAGGGGAGCAGGCGGGCCACTTCTGTTGGTCTTTCATTTGTCTATTTTCATCCATCTTTGTTCTTAGGCCTGTGTGGGCCTCCCATCGCGGTGACCTCTGTCGTTGCAGAGCAGCAGCTCTGGGCGCATGCGCCCCAGAGCTCCGGCTCAGCAATTGGACACATCAGTCCAGCCGCTCCAGGGCACGTGGGATCTTCCCAGGCCAGGGATCGAACCAGCGCCCCTTGCACTGCAAGGCGGTGTCCTTACCCACTGGACTACCAGGGAAACCTTAACTTTCTTTAGTTTCTGTATATTTATTGGTAAGATTATTCCTAGATACCTTGCATTTTTGTTATGAACAAAATTTTTTAAAAAAATAGTATACACAGATTTGCTGTGATAATCTTATAATTTTTAACCCTTCTATGTTGGTTTGTTGTGCCAGGTGTAAAAGAAAAGAAAAAATCAATGAAATCTGCAAAAGACAGTGTATCCCCAGAGGAAAAAACTGAAATAGAAAGACAAAAGGTAAACCACGGTCATGGTTACATGTTTAAAGTACTAGTGATGTGTACACTTCATATGAAGTTGTCTTATATGTTTCCAGTATGTCTAATAAAAAATAACTTATTTTAGTAATGAAACTTACCAATATTTTAGCAGCATATTTTTAAAATATCATCTTTTTACGGAACATTTCTCCCAAGTACAAAGTTAGAGTTTACCTCATACCCAAGTCATGTCCCTTTGTGATTATGAGGAAAATATCTTATCTTTAAAAACCCTTACTGTAACTGAGACAAAAAACACTGATATTAAAACCTCAAAATAATACTGACGTACTAAATTGTCTGAGTCTGTCCTGCAATACAGGGTTAGCTTTGTTGCTTGTTAAATGCTTATTTCTCTCTTTTTATTATTGAAAATAACATAAATTTAAAGTGTAAAATTAAAGCCTTTCTTGGAATTGTAGTGAACTCTATGCTTCATGGCCTCCACAGATGCCCAGCACAAAGTGGTGTGTGCTTTTGCTGAGACAGGAACTGGAGTTAGCAGAGTTCCCAAGTCTGATGTTCACAGCACTGTCTAGGATGGAGCCTGACTAGTCACCCAAACTCTGCATCTCAATGCACCTTTTATTGCATATGCAGTAGTGTTCATAGCATTAAGGAGCACAAAGAAAATCTTTCGTCCATAGGAAATCACTCTTAAAAAAATGAAACTGTAGGTACCAGTCCTGGAAAGGAAAGGTAATTGAAGCAGTACTCTTAAGGGGGTAGTGGAGGAAGATTGTATTTTCTGTAGCATACATGGTTGTTTACTTGATTCTTGAAGGTTTACATTGAATCCCATGATCAGTAGAAAATACCTATTGATTGGAAGCAAGCATTATATTAGATTTCAGAAGCAAATATTAAGATCCTACCTTCATATAAATGTATCAGTATTGAAAACGTAGAGGCAAAAAAAAGGCAAAAGAAGAAAGAAATTCCTTTGTCATAAAGCACATGCTTAGAAAAGTCTAGTTTGTACCACAAAATGGCTACATGTTTACTGGATTTAGTGTCTACTTTAAAGGACCAAAGTGAAAATGAGAAATTTTTATTTTGGAGACTTGAGTACTTTTATTTCTACTGCCTACTATGTAAAATGTGGTCTGATTTTTAGATAAAACTTTCACCCCTCTTTTGTTGTCAGTGATGTTGTTCCTAAAAATTATACCTATTGCTGAACAGAGATCTGTAGGTTTCTTTTTTATTTTATTTGACTTTTTTTTTTTTTTTTTTTAGTTTTTTTTTCCCCCCATCATGCCTCTTTTTTATTTGTGTATTTATTTTCTTCCATCTTTTATGCTTTGGCATGTGTGGGCCTCCCATTGCAGTGGTCTCTACAGTTGCAGAGCACTGGTTCTGAGAGCATGTGCTCCAGAGTGCTGGCTCGTAATTGGACACACCGATGGCACGTGGATCTTCCAGGCCAGGGATCGAACCGGTGCCTCTTGCACTGCAAGGCAGACTTTCTACCCACTGGACCACCAGGGAGGCCCTATTGGTTTCTTTCTGAATTCCAATGATCCATAGTCAGTGTACAGATGACAGATACAATCCCAGAGCACTGATGACTGGGTTCTCCTTTCCTGGGGGATATCTGCCCCATACTCCTGTTTGCGGAAAGAAAAATTCTGTTGTATATTTGAACTCTTTTTTTTTTTTCTCCTCACAGGCTGAAATGGCTTTGCTCGTGATGGATGAGGAAGAAGAGAGCAAGAAACACTTCAATTATAACAAGATTGTGGAGCACCAGAATCTGAGCAAAAAGAAGAAAAAACAGCTCATGAAGAAGAAGGAATTATTGGAGGATGACTTTGAGGTAACCAGGGCATAAGTTGTTATGCTCTTAGTGCTAGTATTGATTCTAAAGTCAGCTCTGGAGATAAAAATTGACCTTGGCCCCTTGAAATGTGTCTCAGGAAGGACCCGTAGTAGAGCCAAAGCAACCATCTTTTAGTCCAGCACAGCCAGTTCATCCCCAGGGTGGTTCTTTGGTTGAGCACTAGGTGATGCAGCCAACTTTTATTTTGGTAGCAATGCTGCACCAAAATAGTTTTTTGTGTTAAAATCATATACAGTGTGATGTTTACACTGGGAAAGTTCTGCATTGTCAAGCGTGACTGAGAAATAGTGCGTTCGCATCACACGCTGTGTGTAAGGGCCACTGCAGTAGGTGTGCTTTTCTGTGTGTGGATTTGCTGAGGGTTTTTTGTTGCTGCACGCAGGCTTTCTCTAGTTGTGGTGAGCAGAGGCTACCCCTAGTTGCAGTGCTCTGGGTTCTTATAATGGTGGTTTCTCTTGTTCAGGAGTATGAACTTTAGGGTGCATTTGCTCCATAATTGGGGTATGTGGGTTTAGTGTCCTCTTTTTTATTTGTGTATTTATTTTCTTCCATCTTTTATGCTTTGGCATGTGTGGGCCTCCCATTGCAGTGGTCTCTACAGTTGCAGAGCACTGGTTCTGAGAGCATGTGCTCCAGAGTGCTGGCTCGTAATTGGACACACCGATGGCACGTGGATCTTCCAGGCCAGGGATCGAACCGGTGCCTCTTGTACTGCAAGGCAGACTTTCTACCCACTGGACCACCAGGGAGGCCCTATTGGTTTCTTTCTGAATTCCAATGATCCATAGTCAGTGTACAGATGACAGATACAATCCCAGAGCACTGATGACTGGGTTCTCCTTTCCTGGGGGATATCTGCCCCATACTCCTGTTTGCGGAAAGAAAAATTCTGTTGTATATTTGAACTCTTTTTTTTTTTTCTCCTCACAGGCTGAAATGGCTTTGCTCGTGATGGATGAGGAAGAAGAGAGCAAGAAACACTTCAATTATAACAAGATTGTGGAGCACCAGAATCTGAGCAAAAAGAAGAAAAAACAGCTCATGAAGAAGAAGGAATTATTGGAGGATGACTTTGAGGTAACCAGGGCATAAGTTGTTATGCTCTTAGTGCTAGTATTGATTCTAAAGTCAGCTCTGGAGATAAAAATTGACCTTGGCCCCTTGAAATGTGTCTCAGGAAGGACCCGTAGTAGAGCCAAAGCAACCATCTTTTAGTCCAGCACAGCCAGTTCATCCCCAGGGTGGTTCTTTGGTTGAGCACTAGGTGATGCAGCCAACTTTTATTTTGGTAGCAATGCTGCACCAAAATAGTTTTTTGTGTTAAAATCATATACAGTGTGATGTTTACACTGGGAAAGTTCTGCATTGTCAAGCGTGACTGAGAAATAGTGCGTTCGCATCACACGCTGTGTGTAAGGGCCACTGCAGTAGGTGTGCTTTTCTGTGTGTGGATTTGCTGAGGGTTTTTTGTTGCTGCACGCAGGCTTTCTCTAGTTGTGGTGAGCAGAGGCTACCTCCAGTTGCAGTGCTCAGGCTTCTTGTAATGGTGGGTTCTCTTGTTCAGGAGTATGAACTTTAGGGTGCATTGGCTCCATAATTGGGGTATGTGGGCTTAGTTGTCCATTGTGTGGAATCTTCCTGGACCAGGGATCAAACCCACATTCCTTGCATTAGTGGACAGATTCTGAAAGCACTGGACCACCTAGAAAGGCCCAGGCCACACTTTTCTAATTGCTCTGTTTGTTGTTTCCGTTGCTCCCTTTTCTCCCTCTTTTTTGCGAAGTACATATTTCTAGTGGCCACACAGTCTCCATGCATGAGTTTGAGCCCTGTACAGAAAACCTACGGACAGCTGTCAGGAGCTGTTTGATGTCTTTCATCTGTTAGCATGGAAGAATCAGCTCAAAAGAAGATGGGAGAGATTTTGAATTTGTTTAGCAAATTGAGAGATGCATACATATTAACTTCTAAGTAGCATGGAGAGGGACTTTGAGACCACTGTGTAACTCCAGCTGCTGTTAAGTCAGCTCCGTGTACGGTGTTATTCCACTGAATCAATTTTTGGTAAATGAGTTTTCTTATGAAAAGTTAAAAGCAAAGAATGATTTGTAGTCAAATCTTCTATTATGAGAACTAAACATTGTACATAAAATGATGTCTTATGCATGATAATCATCTTATATAAAAGCATTTCTCTCACTGCAAGATTCAGTCTCAGGTTCTTCTGTGACCTCTTAAGCCTGGTTACTTGATGGTTCTCAAACGTAGAAGGTAGAAATCGTGTAAATAAGTTATTCTCTCCCCCTTTTCTGGGTGTCTTTCTTCTGGCTTTCAGATTTGTTAAATTTGGAGCCTTGGCCTTGAACTAGGGGGTTTTCTTGGGTTCGGAATTGTGCAGCCAACTTTTATTTTGGTAGCAATGCTGCACCAAAATAGTTTTTTGTTAAAATCATATACAGTGTGATGTTTACACTGGGAAAGTTCTGCATTGTCAAGCGTGACTGAGAAATAGTGCGTTCGCATCACACGCTGTGTGTAAGGGCCACTGCAGTAGGTGTGCTTTTCTGTGTGTGGATTTGCTGAGGGTTTTTTGTTGCTGCACGCAGGCTTTCTCTAGTTGTGGTGAGCAGAGGCTACCTCCAGTTGCAGTGCTCAGGCTTCTTGTAATGGTGGGTTCTCTTGTTCAGGAGTATGAACTTTAGGGTGCATTGGCTCCATAATTGGGGTATGTGGGCTTAGTTGTCCATTGTGTGGAATCTTCCTGGACCAGGGATCAAACCCACATTCCTTGCATTAGTGGACAGATTCTGAAAGCACTGGACCACCTAGAAAGGCCCAGGCCACACTTTTCTAATTGCTCTGTTTGTTGTTTCCGTTGCTCCCTTTTCTCCCTCTTTTTTGCGAAGTACATATTTCTAGTGGCCACACAGTCTCCATGCATGAGTTTGAGCCCTGTACAGAAAACCTACGGACAGCTGTCAGGAGCTGTTTGATGTCTTTCATCTGTTAGCATGGAAGAATCAGCTCAAAAGAAGATGGGAGAGATTTTGAATTTGTTTAGCAAATTGAGAGATGCATACATATTAACTTCTAAGTAGCATGGAGAGGGACTTTGAGACCACTGTGTAACTCCAGCTGCTGTTAAGTCAGCTCCGTGTACGGTGTTATTCCACTGAATCAATTTTTGGTAAATGAGTTTTCTTATGAAAAGTTAAAAGCAAAGAATGATTTGTAGTCAAATCTTCTATTATGAGAACTAAACATTGTACATAAAATGATGTCTTATGCATGATAATCATCTTATATAAAAGCATTTCTCTCACTGCAAGATTCAGTCTCAGGTTCTTCTGTGACCTCTTAAGCCTGGTTACTTGATGGTTCTCAAACGTAGAAGGTAGAAATCGTGTAAATAAGTTATTCTCTCCCCCTTTTCTGGGTGTCTTTCTTCTGGCTTTCAGATTTGTAATACAAAAGCAAAAATCAGTGATTCCAGTTAAACTGCCCTCCCCCATGTATCTGAGTATTTCCATTCTTTGCCATCTGTATCACAGCCTAAGCAAAAATAAAAGAAGTTCTGAGAAAAAATAAATAAAAATAAAAGCGTTTTTCAGAGTGTAGCAGTGGTATCACATCTGTAGTCCTTGTTATAAGTAACTCTGCAGTCCCTCTCTGGGTGGACTCTCTTTCACAGGGAAATGATGAGTGGCCGTGAGTGAGTCATGCTGCCTTTCTGACTGATCACCCCTATGCCCGGCAATACTTGAAGGCTTGGCTGGAGTTAAGAATACACTGGCTCTTAAAATGTGGGACCACAGTGTTTCTGTGGAAAGATAAAGGATATGTTTGGAGCTTGCGTCTGATCAGATTTAGTCTTGGGCGTGCCATCTTCCCCATTGTGATCTTTAAATCTTCTGCTGTATGAATCATCGTCAGTAGCTGCTCATTTTGGCACCATTGGGAAAAGAATTTCAGTGTACTTAGAGTGCAGTGACTTTGCCTAAAACTCCAACAGGAGATACCATCTCTGGCTTAATTATCTCAGCCAGAAAGAGAGTTCACACCAGAAGCATGGGGGCACCAGCGTTTCCTATGGTCACTCTTGCAGACACTCAGTCTAAGAAGCTGGGGTAGTTGCAGGCCACTGTGTACATAGATTGTGATAATTCCCTTCCAAGAATATTGTCATTGTGCAATAAGAAAACAGTGTGCCCTGTACATTGTGGTTCAAGGATAAACCCCATGGAAGATCTATAGGAGAATGATTTTTAATGACTCATTGCAAAATGCTCACATTTGTATTTTATATTATCAACTCACTCTGGTCTCGACTTGAACTCTGGTCTCATTTCTGGGCCTTTTGGTTTACTAATTTTATTGTATATATTTACGTTTTCCTTTTGGGTTTGCAGGATCAATGTTAAGGATGCGGTTTCAGGCAATGTATACTTCCCATTTGTTCAATTTGGATCCTTCTAGTCATTCTTGCCATCTGTATCCCCAGCTTTAAGCAAAAATAAAAGAAAGTTTTTTTTGGGGAGATTTGTAATACAAAAGCAAAAATCAGTGATTCCAGTTAAACTGCCCTCCCCCATGTATCTGAGTATTTCCATTCTTTGCCATCTGTATCACAGCCTAAGCAAAAATAAAAGAAGTTCTGAGAAAAAATAAATAAAAATAAAAGCGTTTTCAGAGTGTAGCAGTGGTATCACATCTGTAGTCCTTGTTATAAGTAACTCTGCAGTCCCTCTCTGGGTGGACTCTCTTTCACAGGGAAATGATGAGTGGCCGTGAGTGAGTCATGCTGCCTTTCTGACTGATCACCCCTATGCCCGGCAATACTTGAAGGCTTGGCTGGAGTTAAGAATACACTGGCTCTTAAAATGTGGGACCACAGTGTTTCTGTGGAAAGATAAAGGATATGTTTGGAGCTTGCGTCTGATCAGATTTAGTCTTGGGCGTGCCATCTTCCCCATTGTGATCTTTAAATCTTCTGCTGTATGAATCATCGTCAGTAGCTGCTCATTTTGGCACCATTGGGAAAAGAATTTCAGTGTACTTAGAGTGCAGTGACTTTGCCTAAAACTCCAACAGGAGATACCATCTCTGGCTTAATTATCTCAGCCAGAAAGAGAGTTCACACCAGAAGCATGGGGGCACCAGCGTTTCCTATGGTCACTCTTGCAGACACTCAGTCTAAGAAGCTGGGGTAGTTGCAGGCCACTGTGTACATAGATTGTGATAATTCCCTTCCAAGAATATTGTCATTGTGCAATAAGAAAACAGTGTGCCCTGTACATTGTGGTTCAAGGATAAACCCCATGGAAGATCTATAGGAGAATGATTTTTAATGACTCATTGCAAAATGCTCACATTTGTATTTTATATTATCAACTCACTCTGGTCTCGACTTGAACTCTGGTCTCATTTCTGGGCCTTTTGGTTTACTAATTTTATTGTATATATTTACGTTTTCCTTTTGGGTTTGCAGGTCAATGTTAAGGATGCACGGTTTCAGGCAATGTATACTTCCCATTTGTTCAATTTGGATCCTTCAGATCCTAGTTTCAAGAAAACAAAAGCTATGGAAAAAATCCTTGAGGAGAAAGCCCGTCAGAGAGAACAAAAAGAACAAGAATTCACTCAGGCAATAAAGAAAAAAGAGAGTGAAATTCAAAAGGAATCACAGAAGAGATCCATTGATCCTGCCTTGTCAATGTTGATTAAGTCTGTGAAAAACAAAACAGAGCAGTTTCAAGCAAGAAAAAAGCAAAAAGTCAAATAACTGTGTGTTGTTTCTTTTTGAACTGAAAATATATAAAGTATAGAGAAGTGGTTGAAGGAATACTTTTTGGGAACTTCTGAGAATATGAATAAAATCTGACCATTGTAAAATTTGTTTTCCGTATATAATAAACCTAATTGTGGGTAGTTGGCAGGTTTGTACTGTTATAACCAGGCTTCAGGAAACAACCCATACAAAGCGACAAAAGTAAACAGTGGAGGGCATTTATTACACCAGCGGGTCCAAGGCCTCCATTTTAGCCAAGGACCCCGAGCAGAACTTGTGGCTAACACTTATACCTAAGGCTGCCGTGCTCAAACCCATATCTGAAACACCTGAGGTTGCCTAGGAAACATTAAAGGAAAAAAATACGATTTGGTTGCCATCACAAAGGTACAATCGAAAATCATCTAAGCATATCGTTTAGCTTGTCTTAACATGGGTTAGTTAACTAAGATCACAAATGGTGATGTATCATATGCTGGACATTTCATTTTCTTGGCCTAAGGGAGGCTTGGTTACGAGCCTTGGTCAGGTCCTTGGTCAGGTTCTCAGCAGCCCGGGAGGCCTAGTCTACAGTTAATTTTTCATCTCCATGGCTACACAGTCCAAACACAGTTCAGAGTTCACTGGAAGTGCAAGATGGAGTCCTCTTCCTCAAGATGGAGTCAGTTTAGCCAGGTAGCCTGTTCCTTTCCTCCATCAGTGTTGTATATTTGCACAGATTAATCTTAATTAATTTAAACCACATTATAGGGTCTATAAATTTTTTTTTAAGCTTTCAACCATCTATGTATTTTCAATGGAAGGATAATTCCTTTGCAGTGTTGGCTTTTGTCATGTATCAACCTGAATCAGCCATAGGTATACATATATCCCCTTTCTCTTGAACCTCGCTCCCACCCCATGCCCTTCTAGGTTGTCACAGAGCACCAGGTTTGCACCCCCTGTGTCACACAGCAAATTCCCACTGGTTCTGCGTTTTACATGTGGTAGTGTGTATGTTTCCATGCTACTTTCAGTTCATCCTACCCTCTCCTTTTCTCACTGTAAGACTTGAGTTTGAATTTCAGTTCTGCTACTCAACTGACAATATGACATGTAACAGATTGCAGAGATTCTTGAGTGTGTGATTATAGGGTTTAGAAAATTTTTTATATTTATTACTTTGTTAGCTTTTTTTTTTTTTAATGAAATGGTTTTGGTCTGTTTTTCTTTTTATTTATTTATTTATCTTTTGGGGGGTGGGGTGGGGAGGGAGGGGGACGGGCGGGCCACTTCTATTGGTCTTTCATTTCTCTATTTTCATCCGTCTTTGTTCTTTGGCTCCTGTGGGCCTCCCATTGCAGTGGCCTCTGTCATCGCAGAGTGCCGGCTCTGGGCACATGCGCCCCAGAGCTCCGGCTCGGTAATTGGACACATCAGTCCAGCCGCTCCATGGCATGTGGGATCTTCCCAGGCCAGGGATCGAACTGACAGCACTTGCACTGCAAGGCGGTGTCCTTACCCACTGGACCACCAGGGGAAGCTCCATCTGTTAGCTTTTTTAAAGACTGTTTATAATTCCTGTGTTAAGAAAAAAATAGCGTAATGCCCAAGTCTTAAGTTTGAATAAGAATTAGGAACAATTGGAAAATATGTACAGCCGGAGGCAGATTTAGATACTTGTTTAAATAATTTATTTTTCTACCCATAATGAATAGAAGCCAATAAATGTCTTTGTTGTTTGGTCATGTTTATTATAATTTGTTTATTAATTTGTAAATAAAAGATTTTTATTATTATGTATAGCACTGATTTTTTTTCATCTTACTCACTTCAAATAATCTCTGCTCTCTGGAAAAATACCTGAAAACCTGACTAACTCTTTAAGAGGACAGCTTCATGAAAAAGCAGTTCCAGGATTGCATTACGTATAATTGTATTTGAAATGTTCGTGAGTTCTGCAATGATTTTTCTGATTGTAGTAACAAAATTCTGTCTGCCCTTTGGATTTTTGGGATGCTTGGAAGGGTAGACATGCTGCTATAGAGATTAAGGAATCTTAATTCTTTTTAAAATTAAAACACACCTTCATACTCCTGGATCTCATCTGGTCTAGATTTTTTTTTTTTTTCAATTTTGGCCTCTTTTTATTGGTTTTTCATTTATTTATTTTCATCCGTCTTTTATTCTTTGGTATGTGTGGACCTCCCATTGCAGGGACCTCACTCGCTGCAGAGCACGCACTCCAGGGCTCCAGACATGCGCTTCAGAGCTCTGGCTCCTAATCGGACACACTGGTTCAGACGCTCTGCAGCACGTGGGACCCTCCCGGGCCAAGGATCGAACCAGCGCCCCCTGTGCTGCAAGGCAGACTCTTTACTCACTGGACCACCAGGGAAGCCCTGGTCTAGATTTTATAAACTATTAATGGACCACTTAGAAGAATGAGGTGTGCTGTAGAAATAAAATAAAAAACTAAACTGTTCACTTGGAATGAATGATAAATATGGTAGCTTCTCCAAGGCAGTAGGAGTTTGGCCAAGTTTTTCATTAACAGTAAGCTTGACATTATTGGTACAAAAACTCAAGCCTGCCAGTATAGTATATATTTTCAAGAATAAAAGGATGTAAGACACAGAATGATGTCAAATAATAAGGGCATATAAACAGTCTCTGAAAGAGGAAGAAGAAACGGGGATATCTAAAATTGCTCATAAGAACAGAAAAATGCAGAGTATTGTGTGGGACGTGGTGTTCTTAGCATAAAGTGCTGACACTGTTAGGTAACTCGGCCAAATAAAGTAATATTTACATATGCATCACTAAAAGAGCATGAATCTTAATGTACTTTTGAGTATTGTCTATAAACAGTTGTATATATTTCATTTATGAAAGAAAAGATTTTATTATTATGTATAGCACTGATTTTTTTTCATCTTACTCACTTCAAATAATCTCTGCTCTCTGGAAAAATACCTGAAAACCTGACTAACTCTTTAAGAGGACAGCTTCATGAACAAGCAGTTCCAGGATTGCATTACGTATAATTGTATTTGAAATGTTCGTGAGTTCTGCAATGATTTTTCTGATTGTAGTAACAAAATTCTGTCTGCCCTTTGGATTTTTGGGATGCTTGGAAGGGTAGACATGCTGCTATAGAGATTAAGGAATCTTAATTCTTTTTAAAATTAAAACACACCTTCATACTCCTGGATCTCATCTGGTCTAGATTTTTTTTTTCAATTTTGGCCTCTTTTTATTGGTTTTTCATTTATTTATTTTCATCCGTCTTTTATTCTTTGGTATGTGTGGACCTCCCATTGCAGGGACCTCACTCGCTGCAGAGCACGCACTCCAGGGCTCCAGACATGCGCTTCAGAGCTCTGGCTCCTAATCGGACACACTGGTTCAGACGCTCTGCAGCACGTGGGACCCTCCCGGGCCAAGGATCGAACCAGCGCCCCCTGTGCTGCAAGGCAGACTCTTTACTCACTGGACCACCAGGGAAGCCCTGGTCTAGATTTTATAAACTATTAATGGACCACTTAGAAGAATGAGGTGTGCTGTAGAAATAAAATAAAAAACTAAACTGTTCACTTGGAATGAATGATAAATATGGTAGCTTCTCCAAGGCAGTAGGAGTTTGGCCAAGTTTTTCATTAACAGTAAGCTTGACATTATTGGTACAAAAACTCAAGCCTGCCAGTATAGTATATATTTTCAAGAATAAAAGGATGTAAGACACAGAATGATGTCAAATAATAAGGGCATATAAACAGTCTCTGAAAGAGGAAGAAGAAAAGGGGATATCTAAAATTGCTCATAAGAACAGAAAAATGCAGAGTATTGTGTGGGACGTGGTGTTCTTAGCATAAAGTGCTGACACTGTTAGGTAACTCGGCCAAATAAAGTAATATTTACATATGCATCACTAAAAGAGCATGAATCTTAATGTACTTTTGAGTATTGTCTATAAACAGTTGTATATATTTCATTTATGCAAAGAAAAAGATTTTTTTTCCTTTCAACTTTAATCATAGTGTGGGGATTACTCCGTCTGATTTTTAAATTTAGCTCTTTGGTTTTTTTAATTTGTTTGGTTTAGATTTTTGTTTTTGAACCCTTTGTTGTTAAGTCAGTGTATTTAATTGTAAAGTCTCATTTTACCAATCAGGCACATACTTGATTGTAACAAATAAATTGAACATATAAACTAGACACAGCTCTGACTTCTTTGCTCGAAGAGTTGACATTTTTAAGTAGAAAAAAGAATAGTATTATCAAGTATGCGTTAAATAAACTTTCTATAGCAAGGATGTTACGTTCTCAATAAATAACTCCTGGTAGTGAAACTCAGAATAAAAAAATGGCCACTGTCACAATTCAGCAAACAATGTGAGGGTAGTTTGGGTGACTCTTAAGGTCACATTTATTTGGATTGTTTTTTGGTGGTATCCTTAAGACCAAAGACAGTATAAATAAAGCCTATACACTGGTGTTTATTGTTAATATGAAGAAGTAGAATTGTTTCTGGAGAATCCATTTCACAAACTTAAGCAGAAAAATCAATAAAATATTAGCATATTGAATTCAATAATATATAAAAAAATTAAACCAAGAGGGTTTCATTATATGGCCAAGGAGGTCTAATTACAGGTATGCAAAACTGGTTCCTTCACAATCAACCAATGTAATCCAATGTATTAACATTAGGATCATATCAATGAGAAAAAGTATTTGACAAAATCTTGACATTCATTCATTTAAAAAAAAAAAAAATGGTTTGAAATAGAAACTCCTGAAAGTCTCTCAGACAGCAAGGAAATCAAACCAATCAATCCTAAAGGACCTCAACCCTGAATATTCATGGGAAGGACTAATCCTGAAGCTTAAGCTCCAGTACTTCAGTCACCTGACACGAAGAGACTCATAAGAACAGAAAAATGCAGAGTATTGTGTGGGACGTGGTGTTCTTAGCATAAAGTGCTGACACTGTTAGGTAACTCGGCCAAATAAAGTAATATTTACATATGCATCACTAAAAGAGCATGAATCTTAATGTACTTTTGAGTATTGTCTATAAACAGTTGTATATATTTCATTTATGCAAAGAAAAAGATTTTTTTTCCTTTCAACTTTAATCATAGTGTGGGGATTACTCCGTCTGATTTTTAAATTTAGCTCTTTGGTTTTTTTAATTTGTTTGGTTTAGATTTTTGTTTTTGAACCCTTTGTTGTTAAGTCAGTGTATTTAATTGTAAAGTCTCATTTTACCAATCAGGCACATACTTGATTGTAACAAATAAATTGAACATATAAACTAGACACAGCTCTGACTTCTTTGCTCGAAGAGTTGACATTTTTAAGTAGAAAAAAGAATAGTATTATCAAGTATGCGTTAAATAAACTTTCTATAGCAAGGATGTTACGTTCTCAATAAATAACTCCTGGTAGTGAAACTCAGAATAAAAAAATGGCCACTGTCACAATTCAGCAAACAATGTGAGGGTAGTTTGGGTGACTCTTAAGGTCACATTTATTTGGATTGTTTTTTGGTGGTATCCTTAAGACCAAAGACAGTATAAATAAAGCCTATACACTGGTGTTTATTGTTAATATGAAGAAGTAGAATTGTTTCTGGAGAATCCATTTCACAAACTTAAGCAGAAAAATCAATAAAATATTAGCATATTGAATTCAATAATATATAAAAAAATTAAACCAAGAGGGTTTCATTATATGGCCAAGGAGGTCTAATTACAGGTATGCAAAACTGGTTCCTTCACAATCAACCAATGTAATCCAATGTATTAACATTAGGATCATATCAATGAGAAAAAGTATTTGACAAAATCTTGACATTCATTCATTTAAAAAAAAAAAAAATGGTTTGAAATAGAAACTCCTGAAAGTCTCTCAGACAGCAAGGAAATCAAACCAATCAATCCTAAAGGACCTCAACCCTGAATATTCATGGGAAGGACTAATCCTGAAGCTTAAGCTCCAGTACTTCAGTCACCTGACACGAAGAGACTCATTGGAAAAGACCCTGATGCTGGGAAAGACTGAGGGCAAGAGGAGAAGGAAGCAACAGGATGATATGTTTGGATGGCATCACTGAAAAAAGGACATGAGTTTGAGCAAACTCAGGGAGATTGTGAGGATGGGGAAACCTGGCATGCTGCAGTTAATGGAGTTGCAAAGAGTTGGAGATGATTTAGCAAATGAACAACAATCTAACTTGATAAAAGAGCAGAACAAAAAAATCTATAATTAGCGTACTTGGATCGAATGCTTTCCTAACTTTGAGAACAAGGCAAGATTGTCTGTTTTAACCATGTCTTATTTTCTGCATTCTGATTCTCTGACCACTGGGAGGGGTTTTGCTAATTCCACCCCTCATCCCTCCAGGGCTGGCCAGTTTCTAGAGAGTAAACAGTTTGCACACAAGCATGCATTTCAAATGCAAAGCAACAAGAATGGAAAATTCAAGCAGGCCAATCCTAAAGCTTCTCGAGGCATCCCTAGTGGCTCAGCAGTAAACAATCCTCCTGACAAGCAGGAGCCTATGGTTCATTCCCTCCTGTGTGGAGAGGGCAAGATCTGCTGGACAAGGAAATGGCAACCTACTCTAGTATTCTTGCCTACGAAACCCCATGAACAGAGGGGCCATGGAGTCACAACCCAACTTAGCAACCAAAAGATTACTGGTCCCTTTAATACCATGTTACAATGATTATTTAAACTTTACCTGTTCAAGTTGTTTCTGGATGCTGACAACCAAGGATACAAAGATAATCTACTCACCTGAACCATACTGGGTCCTGGATGATCCTTCTTTTTTTTATTATTATTATTTTTTTTTTGACCGTGCCACACAGCTTGCAAGATCTTAGTTCTCCGACCAGGGGTTGAACCTGTACCCTCAGCAGTGAAAGCAAAAGCATGGAGTCCAAACCACTGAACCTCCAAGAAATTCCCAATCCTCCTACTCCTAAATTTACATTCCCATGCTCCTGAGACCCAACTATCTCACTTTCCAAGATCATACAGGTTTTCTTGAGTACTGACCATTCTGATGACATGTTGTTTTATAACAAACCACCCCCAAACTTTGCAGCTTGAAACAATCATAATTATTCATTTTCTCAAAAATGCTCAGTTTTCAGAAGGCTCAGTGGAGAAACCTCATAGATTCTCCATGTGGCATTAGCTGAAAACTAGAAGATTTGCTTCCAAAATGCCTCCTTCAGTGACTCGTAAGTTAGTGCCAGTTGTTGACTTTCGGAAGCGTAGGAGCTGGGTTCCAAAGGTAAGCAAGATGGAGACTCTTCTTGATCTAGATTCCAGTGTCATACTTTGCTGAGGTAGTTCTTCTGACATGAGGGGATATAAACTCTACCTCTTAAAGAAGAGAGTGGCAAAGTCCTGGGAAAATATGCATGTCCAAAAATATGGTTGCTGCCATTTTTGGAAATGAGACTTGCCTCACTGGCCACTTCATGAACATCTTCCCCTGCACATTTAAACATACATGTTGTTGTTCAGTTGCTTGATCATGTCCGACTCTTTGGAACCCCATGAACTGCATGCAGCACATCAGGTTTCCCTATCCTTCACTATTTCCCTGAGTTTGCTCAAACTCACGTCCATTGAGTCAGTGATGCCATCCAACCATCTCATCCTCTATTGTCCCCTTCTTATCCTACCTTCAGTCTTTCTCAGCATCAGGGTCTTTTCCAATGAGCTGGCTCTTCGCATCAGGTGACCAAAGTATTGGAGCTTCAGCTTCAGGATCAGTCCTTCCCATGAATATTCAGGGTTGAGTTCCTTTAGGATTGATTGGTTTGATTTTCTTATGGTCTAAGGGACTCCAGGAGTCTTCTCCAGTACTACAGTTCAAAGGCATACATTCTTTGGCTCTCAGTCTTTTTTATGCTCCAACTTTCACATCCATACATGACTACTGGAAAAACCATAGCTTTGACTATATGGACCTTTGTCAACAAACTAATATCTCTGCTTTTTAATAAGCTGTCTAGGTATGTCACAGCTTTTTTTCTAAGGAGCAAGCATCTTTTAATTTCATGGCTACAGTCACCATCCTCAGTGATTCTGGAGGCTAAGAAAATAAAGTCTGCCACTGTTTCCATTGTTTGCCCATCTATTTGCCATGAAGTGATGGGACTGGATGCCATAATCTTTGTTCTGTGAATGTTGAGTTTAAGGCCAATTTTTTCACCTTCATCAAGAGGCTCTTTAGTTCCTCTTCACTTTCTGCAATTAGGGTATATTACAGTTATAGTAAGTGTTCCATTATTTGCGATCACCTGAGTCTGTAGTCTTTGAAATCATAAGAGCATAAGCTACAGCCCTAATCAGTGGAGAAAACTCTCCATGTTCCACTATGTAGAAATAATTTCACTGTGTAGAAATAATGTAATCATGGTGATTAATAAAAATTATGTAGTAATAGTAATAATTCCACTATATAGACTGGTAATGAATGGTAAGTTGGAAGGAGCCAGAATCCCTGAGGACTTTGTGGAGCGTGGTCACCGTATCATCCCTGAACTGTCTTTTTGGGGACAACTATGTGACAGAAAAAGAAAATACTACCTACTTTAAGCCACTATTTTCCCAAGTCTCAGTTACTTGCTGTTCTAACTATATCTTAACACAAGGACAAATATAGCCATGCTGGATCATAGTCATTATGGGCTATTTTGCCCTACTTTGCAGATAATTTCTTCATATTCTTAAGGAAACTCTTGATATTACATTATAGTCAGAGTACTTGCTTCTTAAGAGGGCCAAAACAGGATACTCAATCATGTGAGTTTCCAAGATGTCTAGATATGGACATGAGTCAAGAGACGTGAGACAAACCTCTTAGAAGGCAACTGGGGATCCTACCTTTCATAAGCCCCACTGACAGTAGAATTACAGACTCTATCCTCAGCATCTCTAGGTTCACATTATCACTTCCTAGAAAAGTTTATGAAAAAAAAGTTGCCAAGAGTAACCAGAATCAGGAACATGGGAAAACCAGAGTGTGAATGAAAGTCTGTGCTCAGCCTGAAGTATGGATTCTGCATTACCCAAAATCCGTGAAAATATGGAGATGAGAACTCCATGCTATATGACAGTGCCAAAGCAAATAGACTAAGATTATGTTGAGGAAAGTTGTAAGAAATGCCAGCTTTTGGGTTATGAGCTGTTTTCATGATTTTTTTTTAATTAAAATTAAGTCATTATTTGTCACACTACATGTGCTCTTATCCTGAGTAACCTGAGTTTTCAAGCATTTTTACTAAAATCTGAGATTAATGAGAAGTGTCTTTTTTCTCCGACTAGTAAGAAATAATGTACTCATTCATGTTTCAAAAGGTTCATCTTATGAATAAGGCAAAAAATGACCAATAAAGTACATTAAATTTTTTATTTATTTATTTTTGGGAGAGGGGGGTACCAAATTACTTTATTTGAAGGAATAGTACTAAGGAAACTTAAGTAAACGTTTTGGTACAATTTATAGAAAAGGTGAAGGTAGCCCAAACATGCATGTACTGCCTTGGTGACCGGGGAAATCACCCCTGTGGTGACGGAAAGCCAGCCTGAGGCTTAGCTGCTGCTTCCCAGGGCATGCTTGTCAAAGAGGTACTCTGCCATGCCAGATTCGGGGGCCCCCATCTTGCGCAGGTTGGTTACATGGTCACCCAATTCTTTGATAGACTTCACCTGCTCATCCAGGTAATGAGTCTCAATGAAGTCACACAGATGGGGTCATTTTTGTTTGTGGCCAGTTTGTGCAGTTCCAGTAGTGATTGATTCACACTTCTTTCCAAGTGCAGTGCACATTCCATTGCATTCAACCCATTCTCCCAGTCATCACGGTCTGGTTTCTTGATATCCTGAAGGAAGATTCTGCACCTTCATCAGTTTTTCAGCATGTTCCCTCTCCTCATGAGATTGGTGAAGAAAGTATTTGGCAAAGTTCTTCAAAGCCACATCATCGCGGTCAAAATAGTATGACATGATAAGGTAGACATAGGAGGCCTAGAGCTACAGGCTGATCTGGCGGTTGATGGCAGCTTCCGAGTCCTGGTGGTAGTTCTGGCGCACCTGCGGGGGGCATGCGGGCATCACGGCAGGCGGCTGAGAAGTGGCGATGGTGGGGGTGGCGGCGGCTGCGCGGAGCTGGAGTGGTGGCGGGGACCTTGGGGCAGTCGGAGGGCTCTATGAGGTGGTGACGAGGACTGGCTCTGAGTGGCCAGCTGAGGTGGGGGACGAGCAGCCGGGTTCCATTCAAGCAGTGTTGAAGCAGGAAACCGTGGCGACTCTCCACGAAGACTCACATTAAAAATTTTAACATCTTCTTGATAAATAAAAGACATGAGGGGTTTTTATGATAAAGACCCTGTGGGATCTCATAGCACTGAATCCAAAGGCAGAAGGAAGTCCATTCTTAGAAAGAGGCTGAGAGCAGGAACTAGAGAATGTTCTCAAAAGCTCTCCTTCACTCTTCTGTTTTCTGTTCACCTTGTTCTACACACGCTGACACCAATAGGACTCTCTTCTTGGCCCACTGGGCAAGGGGAATAAGATGACACCATCAGCATTTCCATGTTTTAAGTTAAGTTCTGTTTTTTTATGTTGTTAGAAGAAGAGGCTTTCACCTTGCATTCAAGATTTATTAATGAATTTGGAATTTCTCATTGTGATACCATTAAAATAAAAATAAATTATCTGATTATATAAAAAGTGAAAATGTTAGTTGCTCAGTCATGTCTGACTCTTTGCAACCTCATAGGCTGTAGGCTGCCAGGATCCTATCTCCATGGGATTCTTCAGGTGAGAATACTGGAGTGGCTGGTCATGTCCTCCTCCAAGGGATCTTCCTGACCCAGGGATCAAACCTGGGTCTCCTGCATTGTGAAGGAGACCCACAGTCTTTTCTTTAAATAGTCCAATCTCTAATAAAGAGAAATGTCATAATAATTCTGAACTGGACCCTTTTACTTTATTATCAAGGCAGCAGCAGATCTTGAATAGCCTAAGGATTAACAAGTAGCAGTTATCAGTGTTAATGTGTTGCTTTGAATAGCTGAATTTTGGTTCAGAGAATGTCTTTCTTTCGGTGAGGCACCATTGTCAGGAATATGCTTTCACTTGATTTAGGGATTAACAAATATCTTTGTATTGTCTTGCAAATTTTCCGTAAATCTGAGATTGTTTCAAATAAAGAATTTTTCAAAAAATTTTTTAAGTAGTCTAAGTTCTAAATTTCCAGATAGTGTGATTGGCCCAAATTGTCTTTCCTGCTCACCTTTCAACTACAGTCATTAAGAACCAGTTTCCAAAAAGAATTTGGGGACTTGCTCTAGCAGAGGTGGGGGACGAGCAGCCGGGTTCCATTCAAGCAGTGTTGAAGCAGGAAACCGTGGCGACTCTCCACGAAGACTCACATTAAAAATTTTAACATCTTCTTGATAAATAAAAGACATGAGGGGTTTTTATGATAAAGACCCTGTGGGATCTCATAGCACTGAATCCAAAGGCAGAAGGAAGTCCATTCTTAGAAAGAGGCTGAGAGCAGGAACTAGAGAATGTTCTCAAAAGCTCTCCTTCACTCTTCTGTTTTCTGTTCACCTTGTTCTACACACGCTGACACCAATAGGACTCTCTTCTTGGCCCACTGGGCAAGGGGAATAAGATGACACCATCAGCATTTCCATGTTTTAAGTTAAGTTCTGTTTTTATGTTGTTAGAAGAAGAGGCTTTCACCTTGCATTCAAGATTTATTAATGAATTTGGAATTTCTCATTGTGATACCATTAAAATAAAAATAAATTATCTGATTATATAAAAGTGAAAATGTTAGTTGCTCAGTCATGTCTGACTCTTTGCAACCTCATAGGCTGTAGGCTGCCAGGATCCTATCTCCATGGGATTCTTCAGGTGAGAATACTGGAGTGGCTGGTCATGTCCTCCTCCAAGGGATCTTCCTGACCCAGGGATCAAACCTGGGTCTCCTGCATTGTGAAGGAGACCCACAGTCTTTTCTTTAAATAGTCCAATCTCTAATAAAGAGAAATGTCATAATAATTCTGAACTGGACCCTTTTACTTTATTATCAAGGCAGCAGCAGATCTTGAATAGCCTAAGGATTAACAAGTAGCAGTTATCAGTGTTAATGTCTTGCTTTGAATAGCTGAATTTTGGTTCAGAGAATGTCTTTCTTTCGGTGAGGCACCATTGTCAGGAATATGCTTTCACTTGATTTAGGGATTAACAAATATCTTTGTATTGTCTTGCAAATTTTCCGTAAATCTGAGATTGTTTCAAATAAAGAATTTTTTCAAAAAAAATTTTTTTAAGTAGTCTAAGTTCTAAATTTCCAGATAGTGTGATTGGCCCAAATTGTCTTTCCTGCTCACCTTTCAACTACAGTCATTAAGAACCAGTTTCCAAAAAAGAATTTGGGGACTTGCTCTAGCAGAGGTCCTTTGTACCAACTACATCATGGGTCACTGATTTCGTACTGTTGGATTTTTTGGTAACTCATCAGTATTTTTTAATTAACTCTGTAAGTTCTTTGTCCCTTTTCCTCTTTGGGGAAGCGGGGAGAGGCAGGGACTAGATATGTGAAATACAAGAATCCAAGACCAGTTTCAAAGAGGTAGCCAATATGGAATGCTAGGCTGTAGACAAAAATGTCATGACTGCTGCTTTCTTGAAAAATCTCAATCCAATGATCACAGTATTTCCCCCATGCCTTTTTTTATTGTTGTTGTTAATTTTTATTGAAATATATTTTATTTACAATGTTGTGCTAGTTTCAGGTGTACCTCAAAGTGATTCAGTCTTTTTTTTTTTTTTTAACATATTCAGTGTTTTTATTTAATTTTTTAGCAGATAATTTACATATCTCCCCCCTCCTTTAAGTTAGTGTTGACAATTTTCCATAATAAACTACTTAAAGAGAAGCTTTGGTCAAGAATGGAATGAAATTACAAAACAAAATAAAACAAAAAACAAAACCCAAATCACTGCTGCTTTGAAAAACCAACACTTCCACCAATTATCCTCAAACAAAACACACAATGAGGTTTGCGCCATGTGCATCTTCAGTATTTCTTAGCGGCTGGCTCCCCTCTCCATGCGAATGGCAGAGCTGCCCTGGTGCAGCCTGTCCGTCCCTCATGCTGGGTCTAGAGGTTTGCTCAGCTTCACATTATCCGAAGGCCCTAGATGGAAGACTCTAAGGTCTTGAAGTCCCAAATGGTCATGGCTCCGTTGATGCCTGTATTGCAAAATTTGTGACAATCCTGCTTGTACACCTCATAAATAGACACTTGAGTGATGCTGTTCTGGTGTAGCGTCTCCAGGGCCGTGTTGCAGTCCTCAGCCATGGCCCGCTTGTCCAAGTTGCAGAAGCGCTCCATGGCGACAGTTGCGCTGGATTGTCCAGATTTATGTAAGTTCTAAATTTCCAGATAGTGTGATTGGCCCAAATTGTCTTTCCTGCTCACCTTTCAACTACAGTCATTAAGAACCAGTTTCCAAAAAAGAATTTGGGGACTTGCTCTAGCAGAGGTCCTTTGTACCAACTACATCATGGGTCACTGATTTCATACTGTTGGATTTTTTGGTAACTCATCAGTATTTTTTAATTAACTCTGTAAGTTCTTTGTCCCTTTTCCTCTTTGGGGAAGCGGGGAGAGGCAGGGACTAGATATGTGAAATACAAGAATCCAAGACCAGTTTCAAAGAGGTAGCCAATATGGAATGCTAGGCTGTAGACAAAAATGTCATGACTGCTGCTTTCTTGAAAAATCTCAATCCAATGATCACAGTATTTCCCCCATGACTTTTTTTATTGTTGTTGTTAATTTTTATTGAAATATATTTTATTTACAATGTTGTGCTAGTTTCAGGTGTACCTCAAAGTGATTCAGTCTTTTTTTTTTTTTTAACATATTCAGTGTTTTTATTTAATTTTTTAGCAGATAATTTACATATCTCCCCCCTCCTTTAAGTTAGTGTTGACAATTTTCCATAATAAACTACTTAAAGAGAAGCTTTGGTCAAGAATGGAATGAAATTACAAAACAAAATAAAACAAAAAACAAAACCCAAATCACTGCTGCTTTGAAAAACCAACACTTCCACCAATTATCCTCAAACAAAACACACAATGAGGTTTGCGCCATGTGCATCTTCAGTATTTCTTAGCGGCTGGCTCCCCTCTCCATGCGAATGGCAGAGCTGCCCTGGTGCAGCCTGTCCGTCCCTCATGCTGGGTCTAGAGGTTTGCTCAGCTTCACATTATCCGAAGGCCCTAGATGGAAGACTCTAAGGTCTTGAAGTCCCAAATGGTCATGGCTCCATTGATGCCTGTATTGCAAAATTTGTGACAATCCTGCTTGTACACCTCATAAATAGACACTTGAGTGATGCTGTTCTGGTGTAGCGTCTCCAGGGCCGTGTTGCAGTCCTCAGCCATGGCCCGCTTGTCCAAGTTGCAGAAGCGCTCCATGGCCGACATGTTGCGCTGGATGCTCTGTTTGGGGATGTCCAGCCTGGAGACGAAGGTCAAGCAGTCACGGTCATCATAGTTGAAGAGCATGGGGCAGTAGTCGTGGCCGGCGGCCACGATGCTATTCTCCGAGACAAACGACACGCTCAGGAGCAGCAGGAACTCTGTCTTCAGAGTGGAGACCTGCACGCTCTTTGAGGCATTGGCCACGGACACGGTGCTGTCGTGGCTGACCCAGGCCAGGCAGCTGCTGCTGGTGGAGAAACTGACCCTGTGCACCCAGCCGCCCATGCCGCTGCCTCCGAACTCTGACATCAGCTGACCAAAAGGCATTTTGCTGCCCCAGGGCGTGCTGCTGGCTTCTCATCCACTTCTTTAATGTAGGCCTAGAACACTCTGCATTTGAAGTCACAGGATCCTGTTTCCGCAAGACGTTGTTGGGATGCCAATCCAAGCTAAGGACCGTGGAGTGGATGGGCTTTTTAATGTGCTTGCTCACGCACCAGTCATTTTCAGACGAAGTAGCAGAGATGAGTCGCGCTCCGCTGCCCACAGTGAATCTTTTCTCTAGCGGGGACCACCTGACCAACGTGGCCGCACGGTTAATTCCCATGATAACCAGGGTTGGCTTCCAGACACCGTCTTTCTGACTCCAGACGTAGGCAATGCGGTCGGCCCCACAAGTGATGATGCAGTCGCTCTTGGGAGCCCAGTCGATACCTGTGATGCGCCAATTGTGCTCCTTGAGTTCGTGAGCTTTCACCCACTGGGTCCCATTCTTCTTATAGATGTGGACTTCATGATTATTGGAGCTAAGGCGATCTGGGTGCGATCCCTGTTCCAGGCGTGACAGGTGATTGGCTCTAGTAAAACTGATGCAGGGACATTATTCTTAGCATTTTCACAGGATAGCAAGCTGACTCTAAGGTCTTGAAGTCCCAAATGGTCATGGCTCCGTTGATGCCTGTATTGCAAAATTTGTGACAATCCTGCTTGTACACTTGAGTGATGCTGTTCTGGTGTAGCGTCTCCAGGGCCGTGTTGCAGTCCTCAGCCATGGCCCGCTTGTCCAAGTTGCAGAAGCGCTCCATGGCCGACATGTTGCGCTGGATGCTCTGTTTGGGGATGTCCAGCCTGGAGACGAAGGTCAAGCAGTCACGGTCATCATAGTTGAAGAGCATGGGGCAGTAGTCGTGGCCGGCGGCCACGATGCTATTCTCCGAGACAAACGACACGCTCAGGAGCAGCAGGAACTCTGTCTTCAGAGTGGAGACCTGCACGCTCTTTGAGGCATTGGCCACGGACACGGTGCTGTCGTGGCTGACCCAGGCCAGGCAGCTGCTGCTGGTGGAGAAACTGACCCTGTGCACCCAGCCGCCCATGCCGCTGCCTCCGAACTCTGACATCAGCTGACCAAAAGGCATTTTGCTGCCCCAGGGCGTGCTGCTGGCTTCTCATCCACTTCTTTAATGTAGGCCTAGAACACTCTGCATTTGAAGTCACAGGATCCTGTTTCCGCAAGACGTTGTTGGGATGCCAATCCAAGCTAAGGACCGTGGAGTGGATGGGCTTTTAATGTGCTTGCTCACGCACCAGTCATTTTCAGACGAAGTAGCAGAGATGAGTCGCGCTCCGCTGCCCACAGTGAATCTTTTCTCTAGCGGGGACCACCTGACCAACGTGGCCGCACGGTTAATTCCCATGATAACCAGGGTTGGCTTCCAGACACCGTCTTTCTGACTCCAGACGTAGGCAATGCGGTCGGCCCCACAAGTGATGATGCAGTCGCTCTTGGGAGCCCAGTCGATACCTGTGATGCGCCAATTGTGCTCCTTGAGTTCGTGAGCTTTCACCCACTGGGTCCCATTCTTCTTATAGATGTGGACTTCATGATTATTGGAGCTAAGGGCGATCTGGGTACGATCCCTGTTCCAGGCGTGACAGGTGATTGGCTCTAGTAAAAACTGATGCAGGGACATTATTCTTAGCATTTTCACAGGATAGCAAGCTGGGGTCGGAGCCGTCCAGATGGGCTTGGAGCGCTGAATTCACAGACTCTGGTCAGTTGACGCAAACAGGCTCTGGCGGGCATGCGTGGAGGACCGAGGTCCCGGTTCAGTCTTTTTTTACATTCTCTTTTTTACATTATCTTCCATTATAGGTTATTACAAGATATCGCATATGACTGCCTGTGCTATGCAGTAGGCCCATGTTGGCTATCTCTTCTACGTTTATATAGTGATGTGTATATGTTAAGTCCATACTCCTAATTTATCCCTCCCCTCTTCCCCTCTGGGAACCATGTGATCGTTCTGTATATTTATGACTGTTTATATTTTGTAGATAGGTTCATTTATGCCATATTTTAGATTCCACATGTAAGTGAAAGCATATGACATTTGTCTTTCTCTTTCTGACTTACTTCACTTCATATGATAATCTCTAGCTGCATTCATGTTGCTGCAAATGGCATTATTTCGTTCTTTTTATGGCTGAGTAGTATTCCACTGTATATATGTGCCACATCTTCTTTATCTATTCATCTACAGTGGATGCTTAGGTTGCAATCTTGTCTTGGCTACTGTAATAGTGCTGCTGTGAACATTGGACACCACAATGTTTTATAAGGTTCTCTGCTCTGGACAAAGAAGACCTAACCTTGACAGGGTTATTTAATGTTATTTTGTCTGTATAATATATATATATATATTTAATTTATTTGATGGTCCTGCAGTACTACAAAATGAGAAAGTCACCAATGTTTCTTCATTGATTCATAACACTTAGGTGTCCATAGCTTGTACTTTGCTCTGTTACCCAGCCCCAACTTGAGTTTTCTTGAAGGGCTCCCTCCTCACTTCCCTTAGATGACTAGACACCCCTGCAGAACAGGAATTTTTCTTGGTTTTTAAAGGAAAATTTTCAGGAAATCAAAATCTTCACTTGTCATGTGGCATCACTTAAACATGTTTAAAATTGTCTGATATCATCAGGTATGACCATTTAAAACCACACACAAAAAAGTCTTTACAAGATGGAAAGATTCAAAAACCCTCTGGAGTGCTTCCCACAACTTATTACCAATTGTGGAAGAATTTCAGGCAGTGTCTTGCATTTATATATATTCTCTTCACTTTCAGAGAGATGAGAAAAGCAGAAAACGTTGTGGGGACTTTTGTGCCATCCTCAAAACCAAGTCTTTATTGTCCACAGTCTGTATGTATACATATATTTCCTCTTTTTTGGATTGCCTTCCCATTTAGGTCAACACAGGGCGTTGAGTAGAGTTTCCTGAGTTATACAGTAGATTCTCATTAATTATATATTTTATGCATGCGTGCATGCTAAGTCACCAGTTATGTCTGACTTTTTGTGACCCTATGGACTGTAGTCCCCCAGGCTCCTCTATCGATGAAATTCTCCAGGCAAGATAAAGAGCCAAGTCTTTATCATCCTGGTCATCCTGTTTCTGGCCCTCCATTTTGGGAGCACATGGCAATGAACTTTCCTATGTCTTTCAGACTTCTGTGTGGCCATAGGGCTTTCTATGATTACTGAAATGTAAGTAGAAAAGAGAACCAAAATAGAAATGCTTAGTTTTGCAAATGCATTATTTCGTTCTTTTTATGGCTGAGTAGTATTCCACTGTATATATGTGCCACATCTTCTTTATCTATTCATCTACAGTGGATGCTTAGGTTGCAATCTTGTCTTGGCTACTGTAATAGTGCTGCTGTGAACATTGGACACCACAATGTTTTATAAGGTTCTCTGCTCTGGACAAAGAAGACCTAACCTTGACAGGGTTATTTAATGTTATTTTGTCTGTATAATATATATATATATATTTAATTTATTTGATGGTCCTGCAGTACTACAAAATGAGAAAGTCACCAATGTTTCTTCATTGATTCATAACACTTAGGTGTCCATAGCTTGTACTTTGCTCTGTTACCCAGCCCCAACTTGAGTTTTCTTGAAGGGCTCCCTCCTCACTTCCCTTAGATGACTAGACACCCCTGCAGAACAGGAATTTTTCTTGGTTTTTAAAGGAAAATTTTCAGGAAATCAAAATCTTCACTTGTCATGTGGCATCACTTAAACATGTTTAAAATTGTCTGATATCATCAGGTATGACCATTTAAAACCACACACAAAAAAGTCTTTACAAGATGGAAAGATTCAAAAACCCTCTGGAGTGCTTCCCACAACTTATTACCAATTGTGGAAGAATTTCAGGCAGTGTCTTGCATTTATATATATTCTCTTCACTTTCAGAGAGATGAGAAAAGCAGAAAACGTTGTGGGGACTTTTGTGCCATCCTCAAAACCAAGTCTTTATTGTCCACAGTCTGTATGTATACATATATTTCCTCTTTTTTGGATTGCCTTCCCATTTAGGTCAACACAGGGCGTTGAGTAGAGTTTCCTGAGTTATACAGTAGATTCTCATTAATTATATATTTTATGCATGCGTGCATGCTAAGTCACCAGTTATGTCTGACTTTTTGTGACCCTATGGACTGTAGTCCCCCAGGCTCCTCTATCGATGAAATTCTCCAGGCAAGATAAAGAGCCAAGTCTTTATCATCCTGGTCATCCTGTTTCTGGCCCTCCATTTTGGGAGCACATGGCAATGAACTTTCCTATGTCTTTCAGACTTCTGTGTGGCCATAGGGCTTTCTATGATTACTGAAATGTAAGTAGAAAAGAGAACCAAAATAGAATCCACTAGCTTTTCTTCCCCCTTCCCAGAATCACTCTAGGAACCAGATCAACAGCCAACCTACATGGTTCATGTTAAAATGGAACCTTGTTTTAACCTGTTCAACTGGGAGTTCATTGTTTTGCAGCATGACCAAGCCCATCCAGTTGGACCCAGATGCTTTACTGACTCAACCTCTGCCTTTTGAAACTTAGTAACTTTCCTCATCCTGGTCTTTTTATATGTATCTCCAAAGAAGTCCTCTTTCTCCACTGAATACTTGACTAATTTTTTTGGCATTGCCTATTTAATAATAATAATAAAAAAAACCCTATTGGAATATAGTCATTTACAATGTTGTGTTAGTTTCTGCTGTACAGCAAAGTGAATCAGTAGGAGAATAAAAAGACTTACTTAAATAAGTTATTACAGATACACTTCTGAGATTCATTTTCTTTCCCATATTTTTTTATTCGTATCAGGTTATCTGATCATTTATGTATATGTTACACATATACATAAATCCACTTTTCAAGATTCTATTTCCATATAAATCATTACAGAGCATCGAGTAGAGTTCTCTGTGCTCCACAGTAGATCTTTACTAGCTATATATTTTATTTATAGTAGTGTGTATATGTCAATCCCAATCTCCAAATTTATCCCTCCCCCAGACTTGATTAATGTTAAAGGCTATGCATAATTTATTATCATTGCTTATATTAATTCATTTCTCTCATGATGGCCTACTTGTAAGATGTCTATTGCGGTCATGTCAGATTATATCCTTCCTATTGGGATAACCTTGCTTATGGCTCAGAATGAGGGTCTGCGTTACACTATGGTGGGAGGTTGGGGTGTGTTCCCACTGCTGCATCACTGCAGTGCAGTATCCAAAGGCCAGGGAAAACAAGACTCTGATCAGGCCAGCAGTTAGCTTTCAGACTCAAGACAAACAATGGCAGCGCCCACATCAATGAGTATGTAGGCACTGGTGTGCTGGTTAAGAATACTTTACTGGAACATATTTGCTTTTCGATGTTGGGTTAGCTTTCACTGTACAGCAGAGTGAGTCAACTGTACATATACATATACATATACATATACATATACATATACATATACATATACATATACTCCCCTCTTTTTTGGATTTCCTTCCCATTTAGGTCACCACAGGACCTTGAATTCCCTGGGCTATACAGTAGGTTCTCATTAGTCATCTATTTTTATGTGTGTGTGCATGCTTAGTTGCTTCAGTCATATCTGACTCTTTGTGACACTATGGACTGTAGCCCACCAGGCTCCTCTGTTTCTCCAGGCAAGCATACCAGAGTGGGTTGCCATGCCCTCCTCCAGAGGATCTTCCTAGCCAAGGAATCAAACCCAAGTCTCTTGTGTCTCCTGCATTGGCAGGCAGGTTGTTTGCCACTAGTGCCTCCTGGGAAGCCAATCTATTTTATACATAGTATTAATAGTGTGTACGTAGAGTCAGGAAATCTGGTTTTGAATCCCAGTTCTGCCACTTACTGCTAACAAGTGAGTTAGGGCCAACGACTTCACCTCTTCAGGCTGGATTTTTCATCTTCAGTATAGTGTTACCCAGAGTACTTTGCTTTAAAGATTAAATACAATAATTCTTGAAAAGCCCCTTGAACATTGCCTGACACACACTGATCGTTCAGAAAGTCTTGGCTGTTGCTCATTTTATTATTATTATCACATTCCAGGACTAAAGTTGAATCCTTTCAAATTCCTTTATCCACTTAGATTTTTTCCATAAAATTTACGAGTCAGAGTTCTCTGTGCTCCACAGTAGATCTTTACTAGCTATATATTTTATTTATAGTAGTGTGTATACGTCAGTCCCAATCTCCAAATTTATCCCTCCCCCAGACTTGATTAATGTTAAAGGCTATGCATAATTTATTATCATTGCTTATATTAATTCATTTCTCTCATGATGGCCTACTTGTAAGATGTCTATTGCGGTCATGTCAGATTATATCCTTCCTATTGGGATAACCTTGCTTATGGCTCAGAATGAGGGTCTGCGTTACACTATGGTGGGAGGTTGGGGTGTGTTCCCACTGCTGCATCACTGCAGTGCAGTATCCAAAGGCCAGGGAAAACAAGACTCTGATCAGGCCAGCAGTTAGCTTTCAGACTCAAGACAAACAATGGCAGCGCCCACATCAATGAGTATGTAGGCACTGGTGTGCTGGTTAAGAATACTTTACTGGAACATATTTGCTTTTCGATGTTGGGTTAGCTTTCACTGTACAGCAGAGTGAGTCAACTGTACATATACATATACATATACATATACATATACATATACATATACATATACATATACTCCCCTCTTTTTTGGATTTCCTTCCCATTTAGGTCACCACAGGACCTTGAATTCCCTGGGCTATACAGTAGGTTCTCATTAGTCATCTATTTTTATGTGTGTGTGCATGCTTAGTTGCTTCAGTCATATCTGACTCTTTGTGACACTATGGACTGTAGCCCACCAGGCTCCTCTGTTTCTCCAGGCAAGCATACCAGAGTGGGTTGCCATGCCCTCCTCCAGAGGATCTTCCTAGCCAAGGAATCAAACCCAAGTCTCTTGTGTCTCCTGCATTGGCAGGCAGGTTGTTTGCCACTAGTGCCTCCTGGGAAGCCAATCTATTTTATACATAGTATTAATAGTGTGTACGTAGAGTCAGGAAATCTGGTTTTGAATCCCAGTTCTGCCACTTACTGCTAACAAGTGAGTTAGGGCCAACGACTTCACCTCTTCAGGCTGGATTTTTCATCTTCAGTATAGTGTTACCCAGAGTACTTTGCTTTAAAGATTAAATACAATAATTCTTGAAAAGCCCCTTGAACATTGCCTGACACACACTGATCGTTCAGAAAGTCTTGGCTGTTGCTCATTTTATTATTATTATCACATTCCAGAAAATAATCCCTCCTCTCCATCTCCCCACCTTCCACTACCCCAAATCATTCCATTTTGACATAAAGTTGGTAAATCCTTTCTTGAAATTTCCTTTGATTGGGAGCATGGCAGTCCAGTGATTAAGACTTTCCCTTACACTCTGGTACATATATACAATGGAATACTACATAGCTGTAAAGAGAAATGCAGAAGAATCAGCCCTAATGAGGTGGCTGGATCTAGAACATATCATCAAAAGTGAAGTCAGTCAGAGAGAGAAGGACAAGTACAGTATATTAACACATATATATGGAATCTAGTAGGATGGTGATGATAGCACATGCAGTGAAGCGACAGAAAGACAGACATGGACAGTGGACATATGGACATTGTGGGGAAGGAACAGAAGGTGGGAGGCGTAAAGGAAGTAGCATGAAGGCCTGTACTATCATAAGTGAAGAAAATAGCTCTAGTCATTGCTATGTGAGAAAAGGGGATCCTTCAGGGGGGCTGTGTGATGGTTGGGAGGGGTGGGAAGCAGGGGATATACATATGACTAATCTGGGAACATACATATCTGTAAACAACAAAACTCTGTAAAAGCTAAAAGCAAAATAAAGGTTTAAAAAAAAAAAAAAAGACTTTCCCTTACAATGCGGGGGCCGCAGGTTCGATTCCTGATTGGGGAGCTAAGATCCCATATACCTTCCAGCCAAAACGCCAAAACACAAAACAGAAACAGTATTGTAACAAATTCAGTAAAGACTTTAAAAATAGTCCATGGGACTTGGTAGCTAAGTGATAAAGAATCTGCCTGCTGGGAATTCCTTGGTGGTCCAGTGGCTAAGACCCTGTGCTTCCAATGCAGTATTATAGTACGTGAGTCAGGAAATCTGGTTTTGAATCCCAGTTCTGCCACTTACTGCTAACAAGTGAGTTAGGGCCAACGACTTCACCTCTTCAGGCTGGATTTTTCATCTTCAGTATAGTGTTACCCAGAGTACTTTGCTTTAAAGATTAAATACAATAATTCTTGAAAAGCCCCTTGAACATTGCCTGACACACACTGATCGTTCAGAAAGTCTTGGCTGTTGCTCATTTTATTATTATTATCACATTCCAGAAAATAATCCCTCCTCTCCATCTCCCCACCTTCCACTACCCCAAATCATTCCATTTTGACATAAAGTTGGTAAATCCTTTCTTGAAATTTCCTTTGATTGGGAGCATGGCAGTCCAGTGATTAAGACTTTCCCTTACACTCTGGTACATATATACAATGGAATACTACATAGCTGTAAAGAGAAATGCAGAAGAATCAGCCCTAATGAGGTGGCTGGATCTAGAACATATCATCAAAAGTGAAGTCAGTCAGAGAGAGAAGGACAAGTACAGTATATTAACACATATATATGGAATCTAGTAGGATGGTGATGATAGCACATGCAGTGAAGCGACAGAAAGACAGACATGGACAGTGGACATATGGACATTGTGGGGAAGGAACAGAAGGTGGGAGGCGTAAAGGAAGTAGCATGAAGGCCTGTACTATCATAAGTGAAGAAAATAGCTCTAGTCATTGCTATGTGAGAAAAGGGGATCCTTCAGGGGTGCTGTGTGATGGTTGGGAGGGGTGGGAAGCAGGGGATATACATATGACTAATCTGGGAACATACATATCTGTAAACAACAAAACTCTGTAAAAGCTAAAAGCAAAATAAAGGTTTAAAAAAAAAAAAAAAGACTTTCCCTTACAATGCGGGGGCCGCAGGTTCGATTCCTGATTGGGGAGCTAAGATCCCATATACCTTCCAGCCAAAACGCCAAAACACAAAACAGAAACAGTATTGTAACAAATTCAGTAAAGACTTTAAAAATAGTCCATGGGACTTGGTAGCTAAGTGATAAAGAATCTGCCTGCTGGGAATTCCTTGGTGGTCCAGTGGCTAAGACCCTGTGCTTCCAATGCAGGGGGCCTGGGTTTGATCCCTGGTCAGGGAACTAGAGCCCACATGCTACAACTAAGACCCAATGCAGCCAAATAAATATACATAAAATATTAAAAAATAAAATAAATTTAAAAAGAAATATATTAAAAAAAAAAAAAAGAATCTTTCTGCTGATGCTGGAGACATGGGTTCAATCCCTGATCCATATGCCACACAGCAACTAAGTGTGTGCACCACAGATATTGAGTCTGTGCTCTTGAGCTTGGGAGCCACAACTACTGAGCCCATGGGCCACATGCCTGTGCTTCACAGCAAGAGAAGCCACCACAATGAGAAGCCTGCATACTGTGACTAGAGAGTAGTCCCATGGCTCTTTGCAACTAGAGAAAAGTTGCGCACAGCAATGAAGACCCTCACAGCCACAAATAAATAAAAGACCCAGTACAGCCATAATAAATAAATAAATAAAATTAATAAAATAAATAATTAAAATAAAATAAATAATTAAAATTAATAAAATAAATAAAATAGCCCATGTCAAAACAAAACAAAACACCAATGCCTTTGGAGGTAATTTTATATGAATCCAAATGTGGAACTGCTGATCAGACTCATGTAAGATCTTAGTGTTGTTAGATGGTACAAGATAAGAGAAAAAGAAGCTTGTGGGAATTTTCTGGTGGTCCAGTGGTTAGAACTCGGCACTTTTACTCCTGGGGCCCAGGTTCCATCCCTGGTAGGGGAACTAAGATCCCACAAGCAGTGAGATGTGGCCAAATTTTCAAAAAAAGATTTACATTTTAAATCTAAAACCTAGTAAAATGGACTAAATAATGGCCAAAGCCTCTAAAGTGTGTCAAAAGTAGCTCTCCCCAGCTCCCTGGGATTGGTCATTTGGCTGGTGGGACTTGAGGACTTGAAAGACAGATGGCTGGGTCTGGAAGGCCTCTTCAAAGACTCACTGTGATTGACTGTCGTGAGATCCCGTATTTCCCCTTGGACACCCTGGAGAGAAGCTCTCCTGGTCTCCTCCTGTCTTCAGATTATGCTGATTGCCTGCACCTTATCTTTCAGCAAAGCCAGAGGTTGTTTTGGGGTCAGTTAGCATTTGTGGGTTACAAGCAGTTGAAGAGATTTATTGGCAGAATGAGACTTAGCTCATGGATTCAAAGGAAGAACTAAATTTTCCAAATGATAGGACCCAAGTGCTTCCAGGAATCTCTGTCAGCCATAGCTTGAGAACCTTATCCCAAAGATGCTGTTTCTAGTTGTCTCAGAAATGATTGTTTTCCATCTTTACAACTACTCAATGAGCAATTTTCTGGAACAGAACATATGACTGGTTCAGCCTGGATCAAGTGAGTCCATCTATTCCACTCTCTTGGACCCTACCCCACCTCGCTGGGGCCGAGGGCAAGTGGGTGAAATTTGGGTCTGTTTCCAGTGGGAGAAGGCAAAGGGGCTGAGCAAACCAACCAATACCCATTAGGTTTCTTTCTTTCCTTCATTCTCTTTCCCTTCTTCCTTCCTTCAATGCAAAACTTCATGGGTCATTTGAAAAACCAAATGAAAAAGAAGACAGCAATGTTCTTCTTTGTTGTTTCTGATTAAAACTCACCAACGCTATGTTGTGCCTAGAGTAACTGATGCAAACTCAGGGAAGCAGTGTGACCAGAGGGGTTGGAGGAGCAGAGGCAACCTGAAAATCTCCCCAAACTCCAGAGCTCTTGTGTGGCAATGTTTTTTTTGCACTTAAATAGAGTTTAATGTGATTTTATTATATTTAAAAACATTCTTCGGGGAAAGGTCTATAGACTTCAGGAGGCCATAACAGGAAAAAGGCCAAGAACAAGGACTTCCCTACAGGTCCAGTGTTGAGACTCCGCATTTTCAATGTAGGGGCTGTGGGTTCAATCCCTGGCTAAGGAACGAAGATCCCACATAGCACATGGTCCACCCCCAAAATAATAAAAATTATGTATATTTTTAAAAAAGGTCAAGGACATCTTGATCTGGTGTGTTCCAGACAGCGGCCACTCCACCAGCCCCACGATCCAGGCAGGGTGCAAGGTCCATAGCACCACCCCCCGCTCCAGCTCTTGCCCTAAGCCCAGGCCTGTTAGTGAATGTGTAAGTCAGACCTGTAGGAATATGAAATTACAGGTCACAGTCACAAGAGGTTTTGATTCTTAAAATCATTGAAAGAGATGAGCTACAGATGAATAGTTCCACGTGATTTCTGTCACTCTCTTGCCCTCTGAAATTAAACACATTGTTTCCAATTAACTTTGACAGTTGACTTTTATCTTCCTTTTATACACTTGGGGATTCCAAAAATAGCCTTTCTAAGCAACTCTGACACAAATTTTTAAAACCAAAGTGACTAAGGGACAAATGCTTGACATGTGACTTGGAAGCCAATCCCTGGTTTTCACCCTATTTTCCTGTGTCTTTGGCAAGGAGTGGAGGGCACACAAGGTATAAAGGAGAGAAGATGAGAAATGGGATGACATATCAGCTGTTGGTCCAACTGATGCCATCTAGAGATGGGAGGGGAGTGTCCCACTGAACCTTAGGGTAAGCACAGAGCCAGAGACAGATTTGCTGGCCACCTTATGTGTCACCAAGGTCCCAGCAGAAAGTGATTCATCTCAGATGATTCAGACAAGGAGGCCACAGGGCGGGGTCCCCTCACCAGGGGACTACCCAGGGGCAGGAATGCACTCAGCAAAGCACCTGTGGGGAGCTGTGACCTGGAGGGTTGTGGGGAAGGAAATGAAATTACAGGAGCTCAGGACAGAGGAAGCCACACGGCAGGGACTTTCTGTCCTTGATAAACTGCTCATGCAGAGACCAACCTGCTTCTAACATTTGTGGAACCCAGACTGCTACAGACAGGTTCATGTTCAACAACCATCTACACAACCAGCCTGGATGTGTAGTGTTTGCTGATGTCCTCACTGTAAATGCTCCCACCGGGTTGATTTCAAGCTACCAACTTTATATCAGAGAACATAGAATTGGGAAGATAAGCCCACAATCAGTTACAGATCAGAGTCAACTGCTCAAGAGCATCACTGGGCAGGAGAGGGTGCCATGGGGCTGTAGACTTAAAAAAGATTCATGACTTGAAAGTTAAGAGTTACTATGTTTTTTTAATCTGGGCCTCTTTTATTGTTTTTTAAATTTATTTTGATCCATCTTTATTCTTTGGCCTGTGTGGACCTCTCTCATTGCAGAGCACTGGCTCTGGGTGCATGTGCTCCAGAGTGCTGGCTCATAATCGGACACACTGGCCCAGTCGTTCCTCAGCACATAGGATCTTCCAAGACCAGGGATCGAACTGGTGCCCCTTGTACTGCAAAGTGGACTCTTTACCCACTGGACCACCAGGGAAGCCCTATACAACATTTTTGAAGGGTAATTTGGCAAAATCTATATTGAAAATGTACTTATGTTCTCATCTAATAACTTCCCATTTAGGTCCCCACACAGGAAAAATTCCCCCATCAGGAAAAAAAAGAAAAATCACAAGAACATTCTTAGCATCTTATTTGTAAAAGAGGAAGGAAGGATACACATGTCCATCATTTTCACTTCCCTTCAGGGAGCATTAAAGACCTAAAATGCCATGTTTTTGACAAGAATATTAAAAGCTAGATGAATGAATAAAAACTCACTTCAGAAAGAAAGAGGATGGAGTCCAACTCTTCCCTTTGTGACTTATTATTCCCTGAAATACATTAAAAAATTAGTTATTATGACACTGTGCAAATTTTAAGATACTAAAAATTATGTTTAAATTATGTTGCAGATCCTGGATCTAAATGAACCCCCACAGCTCTATGAAGTGCCACTTATTCACTCAACAGACTCTGAGGATGGTCTCTGTGTCAAGGATTCTTCTAGGACCAGAGAGCACGTGGGTGAATCCAACATGACAACCCCTGCCCTGGGGAGGCTTTCATTTCAAAAACTGAACAGATTATTAATTACTTTCAAAATTAAAGAAAAAGTGTATAAAGGTCAAATTCATATTTAACATTTTTAAGTTTAATAGAACCTTTACAAATATTTTTATAACACAGATCTATTCACCATCTTAGTATTTGATGTTCATCCAATTGCCAAATGTAGAGAATCAGTCTCATGCCTCACTCGGGTGGCGTCTGGACTGCATGTACACAATCTTGTTTGGCTTCCAGGTGAAAGGGTTGTAAGAACTAAATATGCTGAGCTTTAATCAGAACAACCAAAGATAAGCCATAAAATGTATACTGAGCACCACCAGAAAACAATACTTCATTATTAAAAAACCTGTTGCAGGGCTTCCCTGGTGGTCCAGAGGGCAGTGTCCACCTTGCAATGCAAGGGCCACCAGTTTGATCCATGACCAGGGAAGATCCCATGTGCTAAGGAGTGGCTAGACCAGTGTGTCCAATTACAAGCCAGCGCTCTGGAGCACATGCGCTCAGAGCTGGTGCTCTACATCGAGAGAGAGACCACTGCAATGGGAGGTCCACATAGACTGAAAAAGAAAGATGGATGAAAAAAAAGAATCAACAAAAAGAGGCCAAAAAAAAAAAAAAAAAAACCCTATTGCACTTCTGAAAGGAGGAGGATTTAGCAAGTTAATGTCTTTCTTCTCATTTAAGGGTTCAGCCATCAAAGTCTCCTTCATGCCAAGCATTGTCTGCTCTCATGTTAGTGCTCTCTCCCAAGAAACAGAAGTGCCCATGTGTCTCTTTTTTTAAAAAAAAATACATGTCTATTTATGTATTTATTTGGCTAAATCTGACCTTAGTTGTAGCACACAGGATCTTTGGTTGTGGCTTGCAGCCTGTGGGCTTAGTTGCTCCACAGCATGTGGGATCTTAGTTCCCTGACCAGGGATCGAACCCTGGCCCCCTGCATTGGGAGCACAGAGTCTTAGCCACTGGACCACCAGGAAAGTCCCCCTGTTTCTTTTAATACATGTGTATTTTTGCATTTGTCTATGACCAGTGTTGCTACGTAAAGCATCAAGATCAGGGCTGGCCCCTGCTGCCAGGTCAAAGGGCAGTGCTATCAGGGCCTTTCACTGTCCAAATTCAACCAGAAGTACCTACAAAATCTCCGGTCAGCAGGGTCTAGATTGCAGGTACAGAATAGGGCAGGGAAGAGTGGAGAATTGATGGGGCAGGGGTGGGGAGGTATGGACAAATACAGAATATTCTATAGGTATTTACCATGTAGAGAATCAGTCTCATGCCTCACTCGGGTGGCGTCTGGACTGCATGTACACAATCTTGTTTGGCTTCCAGGTGAAAGGGTTGTAAGAACTAAATATGCTGAGCTTTAATCAGAACAACCAAAGATAAGCCATAAAATGTATACTGAGCACCACCAGAAAACAATACTTCATTATTAAAAAACCTGTTGCAGGGCTTCCCTGGTGGTCCAGAGGGCAGTGTCCACCTTGCAATGCAAGGGCCACCAGTTTGATCCATGACCAGGGAAGATCCCATGTGCTAAGGAGTGGCTAGACCAGTGTGTCCAATTACAAGCCAGCGCTCTGGAGCACATGCGCTCAGAGCTGGTGCTCTACATCGAGAGAGAGACCACTGCAATGGGAGGTCCACATAGACTGAAAAAGAAAGATGGATGAAAAAAAAGAATCAACAAAAAGAGGCCAAAAAAAAAAAAAAAAAAACCCTATTGCACTTCTGAAAGGAGGAGGATTTAGCAAGTTAATGTCTTTCTTCTCATTTAAGGGTTCAGCCATCAAAGTCTCCTTCATGCCAAGCATTGTCTGCTCTCATGTTAGTGCTCTCTCCCAAGAAACAGAAGTGCCCATGTGTCTCTTTTTTTAAAAAAAATACATGTCTATTTATGTATTTATTTGGCTAAATCTGACCTTAGTTGTAGCACACAGGATCTTTGGTTGTGGCTTGCAGCCTGTGGGCTTAGTTGCTCCACAGCATGTGGGATCTTAGTTCCCTGACCAGGGATCGAACCCTGGCCCCCTGCATTGGGAGCACAGAGTCTTAGCCACTGGACCACCAGGAAAGTCCCCCTGTTTCTTTTAATACATGTGTATTTTTGCATTTGTCTATGACCAGTGTTGCTACGTAAAGCATCAAGATCAGGGCTGGCCCCTGCTGCCAGGTCAAAGGGCAGTGCTATCAGGGCCTTTCACTGTCCAAATTCAACCAGAAGTACCTACAAAATCTCCGGTCAGCAGGGTCTAGATTGCAGGTACAGAATAGGGCAGGGAAGAGTGGAGAATTGATGGGGCAGGGGTGGGGAGGTATGGACAAATACAGAATATTCTATAGGTATTTACCATGTAGAGTTAGTCTGTGGGCCAGTGGAAATTGTCATATATGTCACCTCTATAGTGTGTGCTGAAAGTCATTGACCGGATCCTAAGTTATGCTTCATCACAAGAAAGGTGAACATTTAGGTTATGTGTCATTTCAGCTTGCTTGCAATCAAGACTTAGACTTATTTATAGCAGAGTTGACACAACGGCACCCACAGCTCTCACCCAGGTGGAGGTTGAATGGTTCTAATTATTCTTTCTTTTACTTTATAATAAAATCATAAATTGCAACTATGGGGATATGAAAACAAACACCTTCACACGGCCACAGAGTATGTTGATTTAAGAAACAACAGTGACCTGGTTCAATCTTGTAGATTTGCCAAGTAGGTCTGAGAATTTCTGAGGTCTTTCCAGAACAGTGCCTTACCCAACTGCAAGTATTTTCTCTATGTTGCATATGTGGCAAGCAGGGAAAAGAATACTGCTTCACGAACCCACTATTGAACAAACATTCTTTTCTTCTCCAGTAGTGTTCAATCTCTGAAGGGGAAAAGAAAATTAATATTTATTAAGTGTCTCCCAAGTGATTCATGGGTATTTACTTTTATTAAGTGTCTACCAAGTCAGGTAATATTTACTGAGTGTCTAAAAAAGCATCTCCATTGAGAGAGAGATATAAAGTCAGTTAGCCAGGCTGGAAGGTCAAACGGACTCAGCCTAAAGCCATCTCTTGGGTCACTTGACAACATGCTACCTAACAAGCAATTGGAGAGCATCGAGCATCAAAGAGAAATGAAACAGAACAGGCAGAAGGATACAGCAAAGAGCCACCACAAAACTCTGGAGACAGGGAGAAAGTGACTGCTGATTGTCTTTCCTGTAGATGATCCCCTCAAGGTTTCCTGGGATCCGTACATTTTTCCTTGAGTTAGCTTGGGGAGATTTCTGTTCCTTCCTACTCACTGTGTTCTGAGACAGCTGAATGATGTCACTTCTGCTTTTAAAAAATATTTTATTCTTCTCCTGCCATAATTTTGCGAGAGGGGTGTACCTCAAAACATATGAGATCTTAGTTCCTGGACCAGGGATCAAAAACTGCACCCCCTGCAGTGAAAGTACAGAGTCTTAAACATTGGACTGTCTAGGAAGTCCTTGGTGCCAATTCTTAACAACTTTGCTGGTAATTTATCCATGACATATGGATTTATTGAAAATACCCCATTTTCACATACACAGTAAATTTGTCATTCTAGGAATGGATAAAACTTTTCCTTTAACAGAATTCTCAGTCTGTCTCCTTGGATTCTATACAATGAATCTTATTTCCTATAGTTTTCAGGTGCTAAAATAAAAGTGAATAAAGCTGAAAAGTCAATTTAAATACCTACCTGTTTCCACTTTGGGGCTATTACAAATAGTACTGTTGTAAACATTCGATGTGTCTATGGTGGACATGCATGATGGTTTCTTTCTTTCTTTCTTGTATTTCCTTGACTGGGCCACATGACATGTGATATCCAAGTTCCCCAACCAGGGATCGAACCTGTGCTTCTTCCATTGGAAGCTCGGTGTCTTAACCACCGTACTTTCCAGGGCAGTCCCTACTCAGTAGGTACCAAAATGGGATATGCTAGGTTCCTGGAAATACATTTTTTTTTAGCTACCTTCCTCAAAGCGATGGAAACTGATAAAGCAATCCCAGTAATGAATAGAGGACTGGTGATTAACTTCTCAAACTTTGCCAGACCCTTGAGAGAAGCTACCTGAGAACAGGATTTAGGCTGATGCAGAAGAGACTTCTTAATTTTTAAATTGTGAAACCACTCCACCAGAAAAGATGCAATAACTTCAGACCTGAGCTATGCTTGGAGCAAAGCTCATTCCATGCTGTTTCAGATCACAATGTCCAAATTTACCATAAGTAGGTCCCATGGTATCTACTTTTTCTGTTTGGAAAAGTTGGAGCTGGAAGTTTGGCTCTCAAAAATCCCTTTCATTGTTGGATTTAGCATTAGGCTTTGCTCTGGAGAGCAGAGACTATTTTTCATAATTTATACCTTTCCTGAGCTTTTTGGGTCAAAGATTATAGCTGGGAGTTGGCAACACAGAACTAGAAATACCATCTTCATTAGGATTTCTGTGGGGTTCTGCAGACTCTGTGCTTACTGCTGGGTTGATTTTTGTACTGGGTTCTATTTCAACATCCAAGGGTGCATTAGGCAGGATAAACTGTTCACTGAGTGTCTCTGGAGATACCAGCATTTTTTTCCATCTAGATAGATTTCCTTCTGTATAGCATTCATTCTACCCTAAAAGACATCAAGCAGCTACCCCATTTTCACATACACAGTAAATTTGTCATTCTAGGAATGGATAAAACTTTTCCTTTAACAGAATTCTCAGTCTGTCTCCTTGGATTCTATACAATGAATCTTATTTCCTATAGTTTTCAGGTGCTAAAATAAAAGTGAATAAAGCTGAAAAGTCAATTTAAATACCTACCTGTTTCCACTTTGGGGCTATTACAAATAGTACTGTTGTAAACATTCGATGTGTCTATGGTGGACATGCATGATGGTTTCTTTCTTTCTTTCTTGTATTTCCTTGACTGGGCCACATGACATGTGATATCCAAGTTCCCCAACCAGGGATCGAACCTGTGCTTCTTCCATTGGAAGCTCGGTGTCTTAACCACCGTACTTCCAGGGCAGTCCCTACTCAGTAGGTACCAAAATGGGATATGCTAGGTTCCTGGAAATACATTTTTTTTTAGCTACCTTCCTCAAAGCGATGGAAACTGATAAAGCAATCCCAGTAATGAATAGAGGACTGGTGATTAACTTCTCAAACTTTGCCAGACCCTTGAGAGAAGCTACCTGAGAACAGGATTTAGGCTGATGCAGAAGAGACTTCTTAATTTTTAAATTGTGAAACCACTCCACCAGAAAAGATGCAATAACTTCAGACCTGAGCTATGCTTGGAGCAAAGCTCATTCCATGCTGTTTCAGATCACAATGTCCAAATTTACCATAAGTAGGTCCCATGGTATCTACTTTTTCTGTTTGGAAAAGTTGGAGCTGGAAGTTTGGCTCTCAAAAATCCCTTTCATTGTTGGATTTAGCATTAGGCTTTGCTCTGGAGAGCAGAGACTATTTTTCATAATTTATACCTTTCCTGAGCTTTTTGGGTCAAAGATTATAGCTGGGAGTTGGCAACACAGAACTAGAAATACCATCTTCATTAGGATTTCTGTGGGGTTCTGCAGACTCTGTGCTTACTGCTGGGTTGATTTTTGTACTGGGTTCTATTTCAACATCCAAGGGTGCATTAGGCAGGATAAACTGTTCACTGAGTGTCTCTGGAGATACCAGCATTTTTTTCCATCTAGATAGATTTCCTTCTGTATAGCATTCATTCTACCCTAAAAGACATCAAGCAGCTGCCCGAGAGAGAGCACAGGCCACTGATGTTTAATAACTCTGAAAAACAAGTAGAGTAGGCATTTTTCTTCCCATTTCACCATGGGAGAAACCTGAGACTTGCAGAACTTATGTAAGTTTCCTTGGATCACACAAATAGTTCATGGCAGAAGTGGTGTTTGAAGTCAGGACACCTCTCTGTGTGCACACACCATGAAATGCCCCCAAACAGCATTCAAGCATGCAGGGTCAGACTATCTCACCAAGCTATGTCACTGGTCATGACTGTTTTGCCTAAATTGGCCATACCATGTCACAATATTCATTAAGGCCTAACCACATGCGAAGTACTGAGACCCATTTAAATAACTGCTCAAGATGAGCCAAACCATCAAGCTCATAGACAGTGATCCATCATGTTCATAGACAGTGATATTCTATCACTCTCATCGGTCAGCCTCATTCGCTTCTCATGGGTGATAGTTATCTGTCTGGGTATGAGGGAGTCCAATTTAATAAACCAGCAAAATGTCTCAAAAAAGTGTTTTTACAAGAATGTTCCTTGAAGATCCTTTAGGAAGGTTGCCTTTGAAAACCCTCCAGACACATGCCACATTGAAAACTGACCGATGCAATAAGTACTGCTTTGTCAGTTCTTCATTCTATTCCTTCTGTTGAGTACAGGTTATAGCAATGGCTGGCCCTAGGGCCCTCTTAATGAAATATACATTAGAATCATATTATGCTTGGTGAGATCTTCATACCTTCGAAATAAAGACAGAACAAAATGGGCTCAGGAAAGAACTACTCACTCTGACATCTCTGGTGGAGAGTGGACTGGTTGGCAGAGTCACCAAAGCTCTGTCACTGTCCTCTTGTATAAGCTAAATGTCAACCTCTCCCTGAAGCTATTCTACTATTCTAAGAGGTTGCCATAGTTAACATTCCTTGGCTATAAGTAGCAGAAACCAATTGGGCTATAAGTGCCAAGCAGGAAGATGAACATAGCTGGGAGGAGCCAGGCTCATTCAACATCCATCAGGGTGCATTAGGCAGGATAAACTGTTCACTGAGTGTCTCTGGAGATACCAGCATTTTTTTCCATCTAGATAGATTTCCTTCTGTATAGCATTCATTCTACCCTAAAAGACATCAAGCAGCTGCCCGAGAGAGAGCACAGGCCACTGATGTTTAATAACTCTGAAAACAAGTAGAGTAGGCATTTTTCTTCCCATTTCACCATGGGAGAAACCTGAGACTTGCAGAACTTATGTAAGTTTCCTTGGATCACACAAATAGTTCATGGCAGAAGTGGTGTTTGAAGTCAGGACACCTCTCTGTGTGCACACACCATGAAATGCCCCAAACAGCATTCAAGCATGCAGGGTCAGACTATCTCACCAAGCTATGTCACTGGTCATGACTGTTTTGCCTAAATTGGCCATACCATGTCACAATATTCATTAAGGCCTAACCACATGCGAAGTACTGAGACCCATTTAAATAACTGCTCAAGATGAGCCAAACCATCAAGCTCATAGACAGTGATCCATCATGTTCATAGACAGTGATATTCTATCACTCTCATCGGTCAGCCTCATTCGCTTCTCATGGGTGATAGTTATCTGTCTGGGTATGAGGGAGTCCAATTTAATAAACCAGCAAAATGTCTCAAAAAAGTGTTTTTACAAGAATGTTCCTTGAAGATCCTTTAGGAAGGTTGCCTTTGAAAACCCTCCAGACACATGCCACATTGAAAACTGACCGATGCAATAAGTACTGCTTTGTCAGTTCTTCATTCTATTCCTTCTGTTGAGTACAGGTTATAGCAATGGCTGGCCCTAGGGCCCTCTTAATGAAATATACATTAGAATCATATTATGCTTGGTGAGATCTTCATACCTTCGAAATAAAGACAGAACAAAATGGGCTCAGGAAAGAACTACTCACTCTGACATCTCTGGTGGAGAGTGGACTGGTTGGCAGAGTCACCAAAGCTCTGTCACTGTCCTCTTGTATAAGCTAAATGTCAACCTCTCCCTGAAGCTATTCTACTATTCTAAGAGGTTGCCATAGTTAACATTCCTTGGCTATAAGTAGCAGAAACCAAGGTAGATTGAAAAGGAGGAACTATCAAGGTGTGGAGTTGTCTGGCCAAGCAGGAAGATGAACATGATGAACATTAACTGGTTTCTTTTCCACTCCTCTGTTGCCCACTTGCTTGTACTCCCAGGTTTTCACTTAGCAACCCATGTGGCTCTAGGGGTGCTGACCTCTGCTGTAGTTCTGGGTGGGACATGTGACCTGGGCTCATCCAATCAGCAGAGTCCATCCTGGGCCTCTCCCCACTTGCCATAGTAACTGATGCAGAGATAAGCATGTGACTATGCCCATCCAATCAGCAAGGCTTGGGGGAATTTCTAGTGGAAATTCTGGATCTCTTTGCTTTTGAGTCAAAGAAAAAAGCATATAATCCTGAGGGTTTGTGTTGATTGTCTTAATCTTGTCATAGAGAAGAGATACAAAAATGCCAGGTCCTTGGGGATATCATCAATCTACTTGATCAAGCCTTACCTGAAGATAGTAGATTCCTCTGTCTTTCCAGTCATACAAGCCAAACAAAATCTCTCTCTCTTCCTCCCCCCCTTCCTTTCTCTTTGTCTCTTTAACTCCCTCTCCCTCTTGCCCTGCTCCTTCCTCTCCTTTCTGTCCTCTCTTCTCTTTTGCTCTTTAGATCATGTTCACTGACCATAGAGTCAAGCACGTATCTCCCAAGTGACTGATGATTCCTCAATTCACCTCAGTTCAAGTGAACAAGCCAGATTGAATTAGAATGTCTTCTACCATGATTACATTTCTGGAATCAGGTATTTGATTGGCCTAATCCATAGCAGCCTTGAGGGAAGAACAGGAGAGGAAAGAGACTGAAGAGGCAGGAGATACAAACTCTACTGCTCACCCAGCAGGTCAGTTAGAAATATACATTAGAATTTGGGTGAAAGACAGAACAAAATGGGCTCAGGAAAGAACTACTCACTCTGACATCTCTGGTGGAGAGTGGACTGGTTGGCAGAGTCACCAAAGCTCTGTCACTGTCCTCTTGTATAAGCTAAATGTCAACCTCTCCCTGAAGCTATTCTACTATTCTAAGAGGTTGCCATAGTTAACATTCCTTGGCTATAAGTAGCAGAAACCAAGGTAGATTGAAAAGGAGGAACTATCAAGGTGTGGAGTTGTCTGGCCAAGCAGGAAGATGAACATGATGAACATTAACTGGTTTCTTTTCCACTCCTCTGTTGCCCACTTGCTTGTACTCCCAGGTTTTCACTTAGCAACCCATGTGGCTCTAGGGGTGCTGACCTCTGCTGTAGTTCTGGGTGGGACATGTGACCTGGGCTCATCCAATCAGCAGAGTCCATCCTGGGCCTCTCCCCACTTGCCATAGTAACTGATGCAGAGATAAGCATGTGACTATGCCCATCCAATCAGCAAGGCTTGGGGGAATTTCTAGTGGAAATTCTGGATCTCTTTGCTTTTGAGTCAAAGAAAAAAGCATATAATCCTGAGGGTTTGTGTTGATTGTCTTAATCTTGTCATAGAGAAGAGATACAAAAATGCCAGGTCCTTGGGGATATCATCAATCTACTTGATCAAGCCTTACCTGAAGATAGTAGATTCCTCTGTCTTTCCAGTCATACAAGCCAAACAAAATCTCTCTCTCTTCCTCCCCCCCTTCCTTTCTCTTTGTCTCTTTAACTCCCTCTCCCTCTTGCCCTGCTCCTTCCTCTCCTTTCTGTCCTCTCTTCTCTTTTGCTCTTTAGATCATGTTCACTGACCATAGAGTCAAGCACGTATCTCCCAAGTGACTGATGATTCCTCAATTCACCTCAGTTCAAGTGAACAAGCCAGATTGAATTAGAATGTCTTCTACCATGATTACATTTCTGGAATCAGGTATTTGATTGGCCTAATCCATAGCAGCCTTGAGGGAAGAACAGGAGAGGAAAGAGACTGAAGAGGCAGGAGATACAAACTCTACTGCTCACCCAGCAGGTCAGTTACATGGAGGGAACCTGAAGAAAACTCACACTATATTGTATCTTTATAAACCTGGTGAATCAAGAGCCCCAAGATCAAAATGAACCGAAGGTGATGAGACCTCTTTTTAAGTGGAAGTTAAGTTTGTCAGCAGATAATTTCTCCAATTGCTTGATTTTTCCTCAACAGAAATCAGATGAAACAATGTTCTTTTGAAGAAGCCTATGCGGTGAGGATTTCATCAAGTAAGCCAAAGGCAATTCCTAGAAGCCTTTTGAAAAGAAAATCTGAAATTCCTGTAACCGCAGAAGTTGAAAGATGGATGGCAGGAAGCAAATGTTGAGAGAAGAAATAAAGAACAGCATTTGCGTTTGTGGACCTCTGTTCATATGAGTTGCTAAAAATGATTACCCAGTGATTTCGGAGAGATCTGGTTTTTAAAGTTCTAATTCTTTCACAAACACAGTGCTATGAATTTCCTTAAATCTGGCACATGCAAAAAGCTTCTGATTCAGACCTCTGCGTTATGATTATCCTGTTGTGGTGGCAGACAGTTCAGGAATGTTTTGTGCTTAGCTGAGATCATTCTTCTAGTTCAGAAATATCTCAGATTCTTATTTATTTCAAGCTTCTTGGGGACAGGAGAGCTTTGAGCTTTAGAAAAGTTTACTTGGCTATGTTTCAAAAGAGTATTCTTTTTTTAATAATTTTATTTATTTATTTTTGGCTATGCTTCGTCTTCATTACAACATGGGCTTTTTCTCTAGTTGTGGCGAGTGGGGGCTATTCTTCATTGCAGTGTACAGGCCCCTCATTGCAGCGGTTTATCTTGTTGTGGAGCACTGGCTCTAGGGCATGAGAACTCAGCAGTTGCAGCTCCCAGGCTTGAGAGCACAGGCTTAAATAATTGTGGCACTTGGGCTTAGTTGCTCAGCAGCATGTGGGATCTTCCCATATCGGGTATTGAACCTCTGACTCCTGCGTTGGCAGGCGGATTCTCTACCACTGCGTCACCAGGGGAGCCCCAAAAAGGTATTCTTAATGAACAAATTTCCTGCTCACCCTATGGATCCAGAAGACAACATTTTGAGAGAGATTTTAAAGTTTGCAGCAGTCAGGATGCTTTAAAGCTGAAAGAAGTTGAACACAATCAAGCGCACACACAAAAGAGAATTTGCTTGTATAGTCAAGAAGTCTAAGCTTAGATATACTTCAGGCACAAGCTTATATTTTAATGTCTATCAATAAACATGAACAAGAAAGAAGATCTTAGGTGTTCTAATAGTAATACATATATATCCATAGTCATAACAGCACTATTCAATTGTCAAAAGGGAGAAAGATGCCGAAGATTTCTAAACAGATGAATGGATAGACAGCTGAGATATATCTATACAACAGTGTATTATTTAGCCATAGAAAGTGATCTACTGGGGGCTTCCCTGGTGGCCCAGTGGGTGGAGAGTCCATCTTGTAGTGCAAGGGACACCAGTTCAATTCCTGGCATGGGAAGATCCCACGTGCTAAGGAACGGCTGGGCCGGTGTGTCCAATTATGAACCAGTGCTCTACAACAAGAGAGGCCACTGTGATGGGAAGCCCACACATGCCAAACAATAAAGATGGATGAAAGATAAAATGATGACTTAGAGGCAAAAAAAAAAAAATTAGAGAGAGCAAATAATTAAAAAAGATAATGACCTCCTGACATATGCCGCAACACGGATGAACCTCAAAACCATTATGCTAAATGAAGTAAGTCAGGCATAGAAGGACACACATTGAATAATGTTATTTATATGACATATCTACAATTGGCAAATTTATAGAGGCAGAACACAGATGGCCAGAGGCTGGGAGAAGGATGAGACGGTGAGTAACTACATAATACTCACTGGTTTCCTTTTGGAGTGATGCACTCTGAACTAAGCAGTGATGGTGCTGGTACAACGGAGTCAAAGTAGAAAGTGCCACTGAATTATTCACTTCAAAATAGTTATTTTTCCATTTTTTTTTCGGGGGGGGGGTGTTGGAGAGGGAAGGGGGCGGGTGGGCCACTTCTATTGGTCTTTCATTTGTCTATTTTTTTCATGCATCTTTTGTTCTTTGGCCCGTGTGGGTCTCCCATCACAGTGGCTTCTGTTGTCGCAGAGCACCGGTTCTGGGTGCATGCGCTCCAGAGCTCCAGTTCGGTAATTGGACACATTGGTCCAGTCGCTCCACGGCACATGGGATCTTCCCAGGCCAGGGATTGAACCGGCGCCCCTTGCTCTGCAAGGTGGTGTGCTTACCCACTGGACCACCAGGGAAGCCCCCAAAATAGTTATTTTTATGGCATGTGAATTTTGCCTCAATAAAACGAAAAATAAAGGGAAAGAAAACCTTATCAGTGGACAAGAAAGAAGATCTGGCAATAGTAATACATATATATCCATAGTCATAACAGCACTATTCAATTGTCAAAAGGGAGAAAGATGCAAGATTTCTAAACAGATGAATGGATAGACAGCTGAGATATATCTATACAACAGTGTATTATTTAGCCATAGAAAGTGATCTACTGGGGGCTTCCCTGGTGGCCCAGTGGGTGGAGAGTCCATCTTGTAGTGCAAGGGACACCAGTTCAATTCCTGGCATGGGAAGATCCCACGTGCTAAGGAACGGCTGGGCCGGTGTGTCCAATTATGAACCAGTGCTCTACAACAAGAGAGGCCACTGTGATGGGAAGCCCACACATGCCAAACAATAAAGATGGATGAAAGATAAAATGATGACTTAGAGGCAAAAAAAAAAAAAATTAGAGAGAGCAAATAATTAAAAAAGATAATGACCTCCTGACATATGCCGCAACACGGATGAACCTCAAAACCATTATGCTAAATGAAGTAAGTCAGGCATAGAAGGACACACATTGAATAATGTTATTTATATGACATATCTACAATTGGCAAATTTATAGAGGCAGAACACAGATGGCCAGAGGCTGGGAGAAGGATGAGACGGTGAGTAACTACATAATACTCACTGGTTTCCTTTTGGAGTGATGCACTCTGAACTAAGCAGTGATGGTGCTGGTACAACGGAGTCAAAGTAGAAAGTGCCACTGAATTATTCACTTCAAAATAGTTATTTTTCCATTTTTTTTTTCGGGGGGGGGGGGGTGGGGAGGGAGAGGGGCGGGCGGGCCACTTCTATTGGTCTTTCATTTGTCTATTTTTTTCATGCATCTTTTGTTCTTTGGCCCGTGTGGGTCTCCCATCACAGTGGCTTCTGTTGTCGCAGAGCACCGGTTCTGGGTGCATGCGCTCCAGAGCTCCAGTTCGGTAATTGGACACATTGGTCCAGTCGCTCCACGGCACATGGGATCTTCCCAGGCCAGGGATTGAACCGGCGCCCCTTGCTCTGCAAGGTGGTGTGCTTACCCACTGGACCACCAGGGAAGCCCCCAAAATAGTTATTTTTATGGCATGTGAATTTTGCCTCAATAAAAACGAAAAATAAAGGGAAAGAAAACCTTTTAAGGCACTTCCCTGGTAGTGCAGTGGACAAGAATCTGCCTACCAATGCACGGTACACAGATCCCTGGTCTGGGAAGACCCTACATGCCTAGGAGCAGTTAAGTGAGTGAGCCACAACTACTGAGGCCTATGTGCCTAGAGGCCATGTTCTGCAACAAGAGAAACCACTGCTGTGAGAAGCCTACATGCCACAACGAAGAGTAGACTGTGCTCGTTGCAACTATAGAAGGCCCACGCAAAGCAACAAAGATACAGCGCAGCCAAAAAATAGATAAAAGAAATATATTTTTACAAAGAAAGCCTTTAAAAACAACTTCTGGCTGTTCTGTCTTTAAAATTAGTTTTTTTCATAATTAAAAAATACTGCCTACTGAGATCACAATTATGGTAGTGCTCTTACTACTGGCTTGCCTCATTTTCAGAAATTTTTTTTAGTTTTGAAATAATGTCAGAGTAAAGTTGCAAGAACAGTATAGAGAACTTCCACAGGGCTTCCCTGGTGGTCCAGTGGGTGAAGAGTCTGCCTTTCAGTGCAAGAGGCACTGGTTTGATCCCTGGTCTGGGAAGATGCCACGTGCTGCGGAGTTGCTGGACCAGTGTGTCCAATTGTGAGCCAGCGCTCTGGAGTGAATGTGCCCAGGGCCGGTGCTCTGCAACAGGAGAGGTCACTGCAATGGGAGGCCCACACAAGCCAACAAATAAAAGATCGATGAAAAATAAATAAATGGAAAACCAATAAAAGAGGCCAAAATCAAAAAAAAAAAAAAAAAGAACTTCCACAACAAACCCTTTACCCACATTCCCCAATGGTTCAAATGTTACTGCATTTGTGAACTCAGAGAGTGGTAATTATCAGGGGCTGGGGAAATGGGAAAAGGTTGGTCAAAGGGTACAAACTACCAGTTATAAGGTGAATAAATTCTGGGGATCTAAAGTGCAACATAGGGCTTCCCTGGTGGTCCAGTGGTTAAGAATCTGCCTTGTAACGCAAGGGACACCGGTTTAATCCCTGGTCCAGGAAGACTGCACATGCCTTGGAGCAACTAAGCATGTGTACCCCAACTACTGAGCCCACACTCTAGAGCCTGTGCTCTGCAACAAGAGAAGTCACTGCAGTGAGAAGCCTGTGTACACCACAACTAAAGAAAGCTCAAGTTTAGTGATGAAGACCCAGCACAGCTAAAAATAAAGTAAATAAATCTTTTCTTAAAAAATAAAGTACAGCATGGTGACTATAGTTAATAATTCTGTATTATATATTGGAAAGTTGCTACAAATCTCTGTTCATGGATTTCTCCAGGAGTTGCCATTGCCTTCTCCAGGGTCCTGGCCCAGGTATTGAACTCCAGTCTCCTGTATTGCAGTCAGATTCCTTACTCTCTGAAACATCAGGGAAGCCCATTATATACTGGAAAATTGCTACAGACCCTGAGTGTCCTCACCACCACCATACACAATTAATTATGTGATGTGATGGAGGTATTGACTAAAGCTTCAGTGGTGATCATTTTGCAGCATATAAGTGTATCAAAGAAACTCATTCTAACACCTACACAAGTTATATGTTAATCACATCTCAATAACACTAAAAAAATTTTTTAAATCTAAAATTTTTATAAAAATTTCTATCATTATCTATCTGTATCTATCATCTATCTACCTATCTGGTATGTGTATAGATATTTATTATTTGTTTCTTAAAATTTATTTGTTTGGGGCTTCCCTGGTGGTCCAGTGGGTAGAGTCTGCCTTGCAGTGCAAGGGGCACTGGTTTGATCCCTGGCCCAGGAAGATCCCCATGTGCTGTGAAGCAGCTGGACCAATGTGTCCAATTGTAAGCCAGCACTCTAGAGCACATGCACCCAGAGTTGGTGCTCTGCAACAAGAAAAGCCACTGCAATGGGAGGCCCACACAGGCCGAAGAATAGACGGATGAAAATAAATAAATAAAAGAACCAATAAAAGAGGTCAAAATATTAAAAAAAAATTATGTGTTTGGTTTTTGACTGTGCTGGGTCTTTGTTGCTGCGTGTGGGATTTCTCTAGTCAGGGCTTCTCACTGCAGTGGCTTCTCTTGTTGTACAGCATGAGCTCTAGAGTCAGGGCTCAGTACTGTGGCACGTGGTTTAGTTGCTCCAAGACATGTGGGATCTTCCCAGACCAGGGATCAAACTGTGTCTTGTTGGCAAGCGAATTCTTTGTGTTTTTTTCAAGCATTTTAATTAATTAATTTATTTTTGCCTATTCTGGGTTTTCATTGTTGTTGCAGGCTCTTCTCTAGTTGTAGGGAGTAGGGGCTACTCTCAGGTTGAGGTGAGCAGGCTTCTGACTTCTCTCGTTGTGGAACTCGGGCTCTAGAGCACACGGGCTTCAGTAGCTGTGGCCCATGGGCTCAGTAGTTACAGCTTCGAGGCTCTAGAGCACAGGCTCAATAGTCATGGCTCACAGGCTTAGTTGCTCCACAGCATGTGTGATCTTCCTGGGATCAGGAATTGAACCCATGTCTTTTGCATTAGTAGGCGAACTCTTTACCACCGAGCTACCAGGGAAGTCTCAGACAAATTCTATTTTTTCTTTCTTTCTTTCTTTTTTTTTTTTTTTATATGAATTCTTCATCACTGGACCACCAGGGAAGTCATGTGTGTGTTATTTATATATGCATATATATATGTACATATATATATGTATATACATTCACAGTATTACTTTATTTTTAAGGAGGCTTGCAACTCTGATATTCTACAATAATAATGGTGGAAACTGAGGTAGAGGTGCAAGTAGGTCTGAAATCATCCATAAATTCTAACCCAGAAGTTAAGTGGACCCTGAACGCTGTGGTTTGGGTAATGGAGTGGGGGAAGGGTAAGAAGGTTGTAGAAAGAGAGCAAGTTGCTGGCCATCTGAAACAGCTCTGCAAGTGATGGGTCACTGCCAAGATGAGGGCTGGGGACCACCGGCACAGGAAACAGAGGACGTGATGGCCCTGGTCCAGCTCCCTAAGTGGAAGATCCTGCCAATCAAGCCAACAGCCCCATCTGCCCACACTTCTGGTTCTTCTTTGAACTGTGTTCATGTCCTCTGCTTTTGAAGATGACACTGCCAGTAATACGCCCCAGCTGAGGGAGCAGGTGTCATGGATAAGACCAGCGGGGCCCGGCAGTCTTCCCACACCGGGGCATACAAGACCTCTTTGATGGCTGTGGTAGCTATGCACAGTCTCCAGTTAGGTGCAGTTGGTTTTTAAACGTGCGGACTGGCTTATTAAGAGATGTCTCATTTCTAATTGTCCCAAGATGAGAGCCTTGTGCAAACGCCTCTCTAAGCCACAGTAAATACTTTTTCACCCAGCACAGTTCTGTGGGATTAATTAATTTATTTTGCCTATTCTGGGTTTTCATTGTTGTTGCAGGCTCTTCTCTAGTTGTAGGGAGTAGGGGCTACTCTCAGGTTGAGGTGAGCAGGCTTCTGACGTCTCTCGTGTGGAACTCGGGCTCTAGAGCACACGGGCTTCAGTAGCTGTGGCCCATGGGCTCAGTAGTTACAGCTTCGAGGCTCTAGAGCACAGGCTCAATAGTCATGGCTCACAGGCTTAGTTGCTCCACAGCATGTGTGATCTTCCTGGGATCAGGAATTGAACCCATGTCTTTTGCATTAGTAGGCGAACTCTTTACCACCGAGCTACCAGGGAAGTCTCAGACAAATTCTATTTTTTCTTTCTTTCTTTCTTTTTTTTTTTTTTTATATGAATTCTTCATCACTGGACCACCAGGGAAGTCATGTGTGTGTTATTTATATATGCATATATATATGTACATATATATATGTATATACATTCACAGTATTACTTTATTTTTAAGGAGGCTTGCAACTCTGATATTCTACAATAATAATGGTGGAAACTGAGGTAGAGGTGCAAGTAGGTCTGAAATCATCCATAAATTCTAACCCAGAAGTTAAGTGGACCCTGAACGCTGTGGTTTGGGTAATGGAGTGGGGGAAGGGTAAGAAGGTTGTAGAAAGAGAGCAAGTTGCTGGCCATCTGAAACAGCTCTGCAAGTGATGGGTCACTGCCAAGATGAGGGCTGGGGACCACCGGCACAGGAAACAGAGGACGTGATGGCCCTGGTCCAGCTCCCTAAGTGGAAGATCCTGCCAATCAAGCCAACAGCCCCATCTGCCCACACTTCTGGTTCTTCTTTGAACTGTGTTCATGTCCTCTGCTTTTGAAGATGACACTGCCAGTAATACGCCCCAGCTGAGGGAGCAGGTGTCATGGATAAGACCAGCGGGGCCCGGCAGTCTTCCCACACCGGGAGCATACAAGACCTCTTTGATGGCTGTGGTAGCTATTCACAGTCTCCAGTTAGGTGCAGTTGGTTTTTAAACGTGCGGACTGGCTTATTAAGAGATGTCTCATTTCTAATTGTCCCAAGATGAGAGCCTTGTGCAAACGCCTCTCTAAGCCACAGTAAATACTTTTTCACCCAGCACAGTTCTGTGGGATTCTTGGCTGTCATGTGGGAATGTATTCCAGCTTCAGTCACATTAATGTGGTACATTTAATTGGTTCTATAAATGTACACATACTCTCAGCTGTGTTTAAAGTAAGACAGCGTGTGTAGAGGTTCCTTATCCTTTTATCTGTGAATCTGTTGAAGAGAACACTTTCAGTGAGTTAGCTTTAGGATATAGACCTATTTTTTTTTTTTAGCCAAATCATGTGGCATATGGGATCTTAGTTCGCTCACCAGGGATCAAACTCACACCTTCTTTGGAAGCACAGACTCTTAACTTCTGGACCTGGGGTGGAGGGGGGTGAGTGGGATGGGAAGGTGGAAGAGGTGGGGAAGATGGGGATGTCCCCTGGGAGAGTTATCTTTAAAATACACAATCAAAAAAAAATACACACAATTATGTATAGAATCAAATGAAGAACTTCACAACACAGCCTCAGGGTGAGAGTGCTTATCGCAATTTTTGTGCTTGCAAATGTACTTCATTGTTTGCTTGAGCTTAAACCACTTCCCTGGTGGCACAGGTGGTAATGAACTGGCCTGCAGTGCAGGAAACCCAGCTTCAATCCCTGGGTAGGGCAGATCTCCTGAAGAAGGGAATGGCTACCCACTCCAGTATTCTTGCCTGGAGAATTCCATGCACAGAGGAGCTTGGCTGGCTACAGTCCATGGTGTCTCAAAGAGTCGAATACGACTGAGTGTAGCCCAATCAGTAATACGCCCCACCCCCGGGGTGAGGCCGACCCCAGGGAATCCTGCCAATCAAGCCAACAGCCCCATCTGCCCACACTTCTGGTTCTTCTTTGAACTGTGTTCATGTCCTCTGCTTTTGAAGATGACACTGCCAGTAATACGCCCCAGCTGAGGGAGCAGGTGTCATGGATAAGACCAGCGGGCCCGCAGTCTTCCCACACCGGGAGCATACAAGACCTCTTTGATGGCTGTGGTAGCTATTCACAGTCTCCAGTTAGGTGCATTTGGGTTTTTTAAACGTGCGGACTGGCTTATTAAGAGATGTCTCATTTCTAATTGTCCCAAGATGAGAGCCTTGTGCAAACGCCTCTCTAAGCCACAGTAAATACTTTTTCACCCAGCACAGTTCTGTGGGATTCTTGGCTGTCATGTGGGAATGTATTCCAGCTTCAGTCACATTAATGTGGTACATTTAATTGGTTCTATAAATGTACACATACTCTCAGCTGTGTTTAAAGTAAGACAGCGTGTGTAGAGGTTCCTTATCCTTTTATCTGTGAATCTGTTGAAGAGAACACTTTCAGTGAGTTAGCTTTAGGATATAGACCTATTTTTTTTTTTTAGCCAAATCATGTGGCATATGGGATCTTAGTTCGCTCACCAGGGATCAAACTCACACCTTCTTTGGAAGCACAGACTCTTAACTTCTGGACCTGGGGTGGAGGGGGGTGAGTGGGATGGGAAGGTGGGAGAGGTGGGGAAGATGGGGATGTCCCCTGGGAGAGTTATCTTTAAAATACACAATCAAAAAAAAATACACACAATTATGTATAGAATCAAATGAAGAACTTCACAACACAGCCTCAGGGTGAGAGTGCTTATCGCAATTTTTGTGCTTGCAAATGTACTTCATTGTTTGCTTGAGCTTAAACCACTTCCCTGGTGGCACAGGTGGTAATGAACTGGCCTGCAGTGCAGGAAACCCAGCTTCAATCCCTGGGTAGGGCAGATCTCCTGAAGAAGGGAATGGCTACCCACTCCAGTATTCTTGCCTGGAGAATTCCATGCACAGAGGAGCTTGGCTGGCTACAGTCCATGGTGTCTCAAAGAGTCGAATACGACTGAGTGACTAACGCTTTCAAACCACAAATCAGAATTCAGCAGGGCCCTGGTGACAGGCACATCACTCAGAGAGATATGAGATGACCAGCATTGGAAAGGTGTGACTGACTTCATTTAGACCCTCTCTAGGATAAGACCCTGAGGGCCAGCAATCTATTTGGAATAAGATCACATGAAACACTGATTGGAGTGTAGGAAAGACTGACAGGGAAGAAAAGAAGCCGAAGAAGGGTAAGTCTATAGTTAGGCAGGTTACCACTGTGGACAACTAAAGTTTAACCTTCCAGGAGGACTTCTGGGGACAGCACAGTGCAAGATCTCGGCGCAGCAAGAGACAGGCAAATCGGCCAAATTATAAGCAAAAAGTTAAGTTTTATTGAGATCCTGCTCCCCCGCGAGGTTCACGGGTCCGTGAGCTGGGCCGTGAAGTCGTGCCCAGAGGCGAGGCAAAGAGCTTTTATCTGCTGAGGGTAAAAATGTAAGTCAGGGGAGGGGTAAGGTCTTGCACCTGTGCAGAGGCATTCAAAAACGTAAGTTAGCTGTACTCAATCTAGGCGGGAAGATTCTGGATGCAGCTGGAGCCTGTGATGAATCAGCGGGAAATTTTTTGCGACCACTGCCTCCTGGAACAGCTAGGCCCCATGGACCTTCCACCAACCTAACACACAGGAAACGACCTTACAGTGATCCCCACCCATACTACCTGCCAGGGCTGAGGGAGTTAGGGAGATTGTATGATTGCCACTCAGGGTGAGTAGATTGGGGAAGAAACTGGTCTAGTTAAGAACACTTCTGGTGCTTCCCTGGTGGTCCAGTGGATAAGGACACCGCCTTGCAGTGCAAGGGGCGCCGGTTCGATCCCTGGCCTGGGAAGATCCCACGTGCCGTGGAGCGGCTGGACCCAAGTGTCCAATTACCGAGCCAGAGCTCTGGAGCGCATGAGCCCAGAGCTGGCGCTCTGCGACAACAGAGGCCACTGCGATGGGAGGCCCATGCGAGCCAAAGAACAAAGATGAATGAAAAACAGACAAATGAAAGACCAATAGAAGTGGACCGCCCGCCCCCCTCCCCACCCCATCCCCCACAAAATAAGTAAATAAATAAATATTAAAAAAAAAAAAAAAAACACTTCTGGCAAAGAGATGAAATCCTGGCAGTTTGAATTCAGGTGAACATGTATTCTTGAGGGAAACAGTAATACTCGAGGGAATATGACAGTCTCTACTCCCTATAAGGTAGGCTGGGCAGGGTTTTACCATTTTGCTATTTGGGAAACAAGTTGAGAGAAATTTAGTGACTTCCCCAAGGTTGTGTGGTATACTGGAGTTATTCTGACTACAAGTTCTTTTTATTGAAAACTCTACTCAAACCAGCATAAGCTAAATAGGGAACATATTGAGGTATGTAACTAAAAAGTTCAGGGATAGGTCTTCAGTTTCAGCTGGATCCAGGAACTGAAACCATTCTATGAGCACCATAGTCTGGCCATTCTCTTCTGTGTATATCTGTTCATTAAATATATTCAGTGTTTATTTCCAGAAATGAAACCACAGAAGTGGTAGTGGTAGACTGTAACTACCATTACTGTCTAATGATAGACAGTGGTAGACTGTAACTCAGCTCAGAAAGTAAATTACCTGTGGGCAAATTTTAAGTTAATTCCAAATAATTAAATATTAGAAAATAAATGAATAGTAGTACATCATTATGAGTGTATATGGGCTTCCCAGCTAGTGCTAGTGGTAAAGAGCCTGCCTGTCAATGCAGGAGACCTAAGAGATGTGGGTTTAATCCTTGGAGAAGGAAACAGCAACTCACTCCAGTACTCTTGCCTGAAAAATCTCATGGACAGAGGAGTATTGTAGTGTCACAGTCCATGAGGTCTCACAAACATGCCTAAAGTAACAGCACACTCATGAGTGTACATATATCTGTGAGTTGAGGAATGATGATAAGCTTAGAAATTCAAATGAATTCAGGTAAAAAACAATTTTGAAAAAAAATTTTTTTTTGAATTTTCTATCCAATTTCATCCAAGATCTCATAATTCCAGTGGCTTCTCTGGTGCTTCAGCAATGGTTTGGCAGTTTGGAGTCTCATCACAGGATTCAAGCAATGCCTGTGTAGTTGAGTGGTGTGTCACACCTATCTACTTTGATCTGCGGTTATCCCACTTCAGTGGACCCAATGGTTATTTCCAGATGCTACCACTGCGTATTCTCCGTTCATGCACCCCAGACAGAGGATGCGGTCCTCACCCTGTCCCAAGGCAAAAATTTCAAGGACCACACAGGGAGAGCCTCAACTAATAGAACTCAGCAAGTAACTATGGGATGTTTCCTGGTAATGAGTTCAACAGAGAACAGCTGAACTGGCAGACTCTGGAAAACCCTGGACAGAAGAACACATGGACAAAAGTTCAGATTGAAGCTTCAGTTTTCAGCTGCAAGATAACCAGCATAAGCTAAATAGGGAACATATTGAGGTATGTAACTAAAAGTTCAGGGATAGGTCTTCAGTTTCAGCTGGATCCAGGAACTGAAACCATTCTATGAGCACCATAGTCTGGCCATTCTCTTCTGTGTATATCTGTTCATTAAATATATTCAGTGTTTATTTCCAGAAATGAAACCACAGAAGTGGTAGTGGTAGACTGTAACTACCATTACTGTCTAATGATAGACAGTGGTAGACTGTAACTCAGCTCAGAAAGTAAATTACCTGTGGGCAAATTTTAAGTTAATTCCAAATAATTAAATATTAGAAAATAAATGAATAGTAGTACATCATTATGAGTGTATATGGGCTTCCCAGCTAGTGCTAGTGGTAAAGAGCCTGCCTGTCAATGCAGGAGACCTAAGAGATGTGGGTTTAATCCTTGGAGAAGGAAACAGCAACTCACTCCAGTACTCTTGCCTGAAAAATCTCATGGACAGAGGAGTATTGTAGTGTCACAGTCCATGAGGTCTCACAAACATGCCTAAAGTAACAGCACACTCATGAGTGTACATATATCTGTGAGTTGAGGAATGATGATAAGCTTAGAAATTCAAATGAATTCAGGTAAAAAACAATTTTGAAAAAAAATTTTTTTTTGAATTTTCTATCCAATTTCATCCAAGATCTCATAATTCCAGTGGCTTCTCTGGTGCTTCAGCAATGGTTTGGCAGTTTGGAGTCTCATCACAGGATTCAAGCAATGCCTGTGTAGTTGAGTGGTGTGTCACACCTATCTACTTTGATCTGCGGTTATCCCACTTCAGTGGACCCAATGGTTATTTCCAGATGCTACCACTGCGTATTCTCCGTTCATGCACCCCAGACAGAGGATGCGGTCCTCACCCTGTCCCAAGGCAAAAATTTCAAGGACCACACAGGGAGAGCCTCAACTAATAGAACTCAGCAAGTAACTATGGGATGTTTCCTGGTAATGAGTTCAACAGAGAACAGCTGAACTGGCAGACTCTGGAAAACCCTGGACAGAAGAACACATGGACAAGTTACTTCTTAGGAAAATGGGAAGAAGTGCATGTCAAGAAATAGGGAATCCAGAAGGACAGATAAAACAAGAACGGAGTGAGGGAGTGTTCTGCAAATTGGAGTCCTTGGAGAACAGATGTTGAGATGGAATCTGATGGTCAGGATGTTGACTGGGGAGTGTTGACTGAGGATCAATGCCCAAGGAAAGGGACAGAAAGAAACAGATGTGAGTGGAGAGAGAAGTCAAGCTGCAGCATTGGGCCAGGGACAGACTCAGCCAGTCCATGAGAAGTGCAGAAGTCAGAGTGAGTCTTTAGAGTTGTCCTGAGTCAAGCTGAGATGGCCGGACCTTTGGGCTCCAGCAGCCATTAGTCATGGGATGGGAGCTGCACAGGAAGAAGTGGCCAGAGATGAGCCAGCTGCCTCTGCTGAGATAATCCCTGAAGCATGAATGACTCCAAAATATATCTCTGAGTTTCAGATCTGTGCATGACACTACGACTTGACATTTCTAAATTGGATTTTTTTTAAATGTATTTATTTATTTATTTTTGGCTGTGTTGGGTCTTTGCTGCTGTGTGAGGACTGTATTTGTGGTGAGCAAGCGTTACTTTTCGTTGCAGTGTGCAGGTTCTCATTGAGATGGTTTCTCTCTTTCTCTCTTTTTTGCAGTGACTTCTCTTGTGCAGAGCACTGGGCTGTAGAGTGTGAGAGGTTCAGTAGCTGCAGCAAATGGACTCAGTAGTTGTGGCCCAGGGGCTTAGTTGCCCATGGGGTAAGGCATGGAGTATCCTCCTAGAGCAAGGATTGAACTCTGGTCTCCTGTATTGGCAGTCATATTTTTTAACTGCTGGACCACCAAGGGAAGTTCCCACTTGACTTTTCTTTTTCATCTCAAAATGTGTGACACGATCAAGAGGCAGCAGTGGGAACAGAGAGCAAGACCGACAGAGGCCACGGTAGTAACGCTTGTATCATCCCTTTCACCATCTTCTCAAGGGCTGATCACAGCCTTAGAAACAGCTCCTTAAAGAGTGGACCCCATCTTCAAACAACAACATTCACTCTCCCACCCAGGACCCCTCGTTTGTGCATGCCTCACATTTCACACAGTTGTGTGGATGTTTTCTCCTTGCACTTTGAAAGTTGATCTTCTTCTTCTTTTATTCCCTAGTTCAATGTTTGTGAAAAGACCTTTAGGAATTAATACAAGACTAATGTAACTTAAAGCTTTTAGAGCCAAGAGACTTTGGATGAAAGAGCTTCAGGTTTTTGAAGCAGAGGTGGCAGCCAACAGCTTCAGCTATTGAGATTTTCTTGGGCAGGAATGCTCTGGAACACTGAAATGAGACTTTCCTCCTCCTCTCTCTCTCCTTCTTCTGTCTGAAAATTCTTCCATAGGTCAAACACTGAAATGGTGAAGACTTCAAGTTTGATCCCCCAAACTACGCTTTATCTCCAAAAATTTAGAAGAAGGAAAAACACAGAGGAAAAACTTCAGAAGAAGAAAATTGTACATTTGTGGTGTTGGAAAGAGTATGGCACTGGAAGCCAAGAGACTTAGGTTTCTGGTCCTGATTCTGCCACTGAAAGTAGCTATGTGACCTTGAACAAAATGCTGATGTTTTCTTGGCCTTTTCCATAAAAAGAAGGGGTCTGGGCATGGTTATCTGCAAGTCCTCCCACCCCCATCATTGTTTGCTGCCTTTTTCCTTTTTTTTTTTTTTTTTAAACCCGTCAGTTTTATTCTTGGTTCTCCTTTATCCCTTTAAGTTCACGCAGTGGAGTTCAGTTGAATCCTCTCCCTACATGAGAACTTCGGGCAGCCAGAATGACTTTTCTGATAACCTGTAAGTAATACAGTTTCCCAGTCTAAGTCTCCTTTTAATGCTAAGATTCTATTACTTACCTAATACTGAATCACAATATCACACATGGCAGAGTTATGCTGAAGTCAGCCAATTGCTTCCATATATAGTAATTCATTGAGCTTTCCAAATGTTAACAGGTCTGTCAGGGAGGCTGGACATATAGTAATAGTTTTTCCATTTTGCTGCAGGGGAATTAAGTTAGAGACATTTCATTACATAGCATGTAAGGATTCTTTCAGTTGCAAGTTCCTCCTAAAAACCCAATTCACATACAGTGAAGCAGTGAAAAAACAGACATGGAGAGTAGACATGGACATTGTGGGGAATGAACAGTGGGTGGGAGGTGTAAAGGAAGTAGCATGAAAACCTATACTGTCATATGTGAAAAAAATAGCTATAGTCATTGTGCTGTGAGGAAAGGGGATCCTGCAGGGGCACTGTGCAATGACCTGGAAGGATGGGATGTGGGGGAGACATACATATAGACTAATCTGGGATCATACATATCTGTAAACAACAAAACTCTGTAAAAGTAAAAAGTAAAATAAAAATTTTAAAAACCAAAAAAACAAACAAACAAAAAACCCAGTTCAAACTAGCCCAATCAAAAACAAAAGCTCGAGGCTTGCCTGGTGGTCCAGTGGGTAAGGACACCAGCTTGCAGTGCAAGGGGTGCTGGTTCGATCCTTGGCCTGGGACAATACTACATGCCACAGAGCAGCTGTATCTATGTGTCCAACTACTGAGCCAGCGCTCTGGAGTGCATGCGTGCAGAGCCGGTGCTCTGCAACGAGAGAGGCCACTGTGATCGGAGGCCCCCAGGGGCCAAAAAGCAAAGATGCAAATACATGCAAGACCAATAGAAGGCCTCCCCCTCCTCAAAAAAAAAAAGAAAAACACAAAAGCTCTTTGGCTCATGCAACTGCATAGCCCAGGGATACCACAAGGGATTCACCTATCTCTTTTCCATAATCCGATCACTCTCTGATGTGCATATTCTTCATTCAATCAACAAATATTTACTGAACACTGCTATGTGCTAATCACTTTTGTAGGCACACAGTGTGCAGTGAATGAAACATTTATTTAGAACAGTGACCCACACAAAGTTACATTCAAATAACTATTCACAGAATTCACATTCTTACATACATGGAAATATTCATAGGACTTACCTTCTACTGGAAGCGATAGGGACAGAGTAAAATAGGTAGGCAGTTGTAGAGCCTTAGTAGGGGATGGTAGGTAGAAAGGAGACACCTTAGAAAGTCTGGGAGATCAGTGTGTTGAGGATAACTCAGGAGAGCTGCTCCTTGTTCAGTAGAGCAGGCTTGACTGGGTATAAACTGCTGATGAAGGAGGAGCTGGCGAAGAAGCAACCAATGATGTATGTCCTGCATCTGCATCTACTTGAGGCGGGGCAGTCTTCTACCATCCTATATATGTCGTTGTCCACTCAGCAGAGGGGAGAGCAGAGCAGAACTTTCCTGCCTGCTTGCTTGCACCTCTTATAAGTACCCTATCCTAATAAATCCTCTTCTTGCCTATCACTCTGCCTCTCGCTGAATTCCTTCTGCATTGAGGCAAGAAGAACCTGAGCCTCAGTGGGTCCAGACATTGGGTGAGTGACCGATTAAGTCCCGGCTGAGTGGGTTAGAGTCCCAGACAGAGTTTTGGCCAGGATTGTGTCCTAACTACGTGGATTCAAGTCCCAAGCAGGGTTTTGGCTGGGGTTAAGCCTTAGCCATGTGGGTTCGAGTCCCAAACCAGGTTTTGGCTAGGTTCGAGCCCCAGTCACGTGGGTTCAAGTCCCAAACAGAGTTTGATAAGATCTGGGCCCTGGGTTTAAGTCTCAAATTGAGGTAAAATCCTTTCAGAAGGAGAGGCATAAATAAACAAATAAATAATGTGCACTGTAAAGTGATGAAAAGAGCTACAAAGCAGAAAAATATGGTGTGACTGAAGTGAGTTGATCAACTGCATAGCCCAGAAGGCATCTTTGGCTCATGCAACTGCATAGCCAGGGATACCAAAGGGATTCACCTATCTCTTCTCCATAATCCGATCACTCTCTGATGTGCATATTCTTCATTCAATCAACAAATATTTACTGAACACTGCTATGTGCTAATCACTTTTGTAGGCACACAGTGTGCAGTGAATGAAACATTTATTTAGAACAGTGACCCACACAAAGTTACATTCAAATAACTATTCACAGAATTCACATTCTTACATACATGGAAATATTCATAGGACTTACCTTCTACTGGAAGCGATAGGGACAGAGTAAAATAGGTAGGCAGTTGTAGAGCCTTAGTAGGGGATGGTAGGTAGAAAGGAGACACCTTAGAAAGTCTGGGAGATCAGTGTGTTGAGGATAACTCAGGAGAGCTGCTCCTTGTTCAGTAGAGCAGGCTTGACTGGGTATAAACTGCTGATGAAGGAGGAGCTGGCGAAGAAGCAACCAATGATGTATGTCCTGCATCTGCATCTACTTGAGGCGGGGCAGTCTTCTACCATCCTATATATGTCGTTGTCCACTCAGCAGAGGGGAGAGCAGAGCAGAACTTTCCTGCCTGCTTGCTTGCACCTCTTATAAGTACCCTATCCTAATAAATCCTCTTCTTGCCTATCACTCTGCCTCTCGCTGAATTCCTTCTGCATTGAGGCAAGAAGAACCTGAGCCTCAGTGGGTCCAGACATTGGGTGAGTGACCGATTAAGTCCCGGCTGAGTGGGTTAGAGTCCCAGACAGAGTTTTGGCCAGGATTGTGTCCTAACTACGTGGATTCAAGTCCCAAGCAGGGTTTTGGCTGGGGTTAAGCCTTAGCCATGTGGGTTCGAGTCCCAAACCAGGTTTTGGCTAGGTTCGAGCCCCAGTCACGTGGGTTCAAGTCCCAAACAGAGTTTGATAAGATCTGGGCCCTGGGTTTAAGTCTCAAATTGAGGTAAAATCCTTTCAGAAGGAGAGGGCATAAATAAACAAATAAATAATGTGCACTGTAAAGTGATGAAAAGAGCTACAAAGCAGAAAAAATATGGTGTGACTGAAGTGAGTTGCCTTCCCAAACAGTGGAGCTGCCTTGACAATGGATGGAATAAAACAATCAGCCAAGAAGATGTGAGAAGAGGCATGGGTATGTTTGATACAGATAACATCTCTCAAACCTGTCTGCCCAAGGATCCTATTTTTCTCCTATTTGTCAAATAGGGGCTGCACTTATCCCAATGCCAATGTGCAGAACACGTTTGAGCTTGCCTGAGTCTAAATAGCTACTAAAGGCAGGGTTATATATAAGCAGCAATAAAACCCATTATCACTCAGTTACCATGCCTGATTTCTTCCAATTGTTCTTTTTTTTTTTTTTTTTTTATGGGCGGGGGTCGGGTTGGGGTGGGGGGGGTGTGGGCGGGCCACTTCTATTGGTCTTTCATTTCTCTATTTTCATTCGTCTTTTGTTCTTTTGGCCCGTGTGGGCCTCCCATCGCAGTGGCCTCTGTTGTTGGAGAGCACCGGCTCTGGGCGCATGCGTTTCAGAGCTCTGGCTCGGTAACTGGACACTTGGGTCCAGCCGCTCCGTGGCACGTGGGATCTTCCCAGGCCAGGGATGGAACCGGCGCCCCTTGCACTGCAAGGCGGTATCCTTATCCACTGGACCACCAGGGAAGCCCTCCAATTGTTCTTTTGGACATTCTTGCTGAGACCATCTCAGCACTGATTGAGCAGCTATTGAAACACACCTGGACAGAATCTCCCTTCCCTCTAGACACACAAGCCCGTACGTCTAAGGATTCCAGCTTCTGATGGACATCGCTGCATACATAGTGCCCATTTCTCCATCTCTCCTAACAGCACCCCACGGGTGAAGTGGGGACAGCTATTTCACTCTCACCTCAAGAGGCGAGCTGTGATTGGCTTAAGGCAATCCGTGCTTTTCATATTCCAGCCTAAGTGATTGAGAGAGACAATTTTCGGTAATTTTCTGGATGTGGATCAAAGAGAATGCCACACCAGTTATCAGTGTGAGAGATGGAGAGAACCAGCCCTGGGATGAAATCAGCCCTGAGGGAGGTGGAGTTAGGGTAAAAAGACTCTAAAAGGCTTGGGTCAGTCAGCCCTTGCCCAAAGTTCAACCATGCTCCAGGTTTCTCAGTTACACAGGCCAATACACCTTCTTATGACTTGACCAAGTTTGAATTTGCTTCTTCTGTGGTTTGCAACTAATTAACTTATACTTGATGCCTTCTTTGAAAATGATGACCAACTTTCAGACTCAGTCATGTAAGTTTTACCATATTAATAGCGTGAGACCTTATATTTCAGGGTGTCACTTAAAAAAATTTATGTTAGAACACGTTTGAGCTTGCCTGAGTCTAAATAGCTACTAAAGGCAGGGTTATATATAAGCAGCAATAAAACCCATTATCACTCAGTTACCATGCCTGATTTCTTCCAATTGTTTTTTTTTTTTTTTTTTATGGGAGGCGGGGTGGGTTGGGAGGGGGGTGGGCGGGCCACTTCTATTGGTCTTTAATTTTTATCTATTTTCATCCATCTTTTGTTCTTTTGGCCCGTGTGGGCCTCCCATCGCAGTGGCCTCTGTTGTTGGAGAGCACCGGCTCTGGGCGCATGCGTTTCAGAGCTCTGGCTCGGTAACTGGACACTTGGGTCCAGCCGCTCCGTGGCACGTGGGATCTTCCCAGGCCAGGGATGGAACCGGCGCCCCTTGCACTGCAAGGCGGTATCCTTATCCACTGGACCACCAGGGAAGCCCTCCAATTGTTCTTTTGGACATTCTTGCTGAGACCATCTCAGCACTGATTGAGCAGCTATTGAAACACACCTGGACAGAATCTCCCTTCCCTCTAGACACACAAGCCCGTACGTCTAAGGATTCCAGCTTCTGATGGACATCGCTGCATACATAGTGCCCATTTCTCCATCTCTCCTAACAGCACCCCACGGGTGAAGTGGGGACAGCTATTTCACTCTCACCTCAAGAGGCGAGCTGTGATTGGCTTAAGGCAATCCGTGCTTTTCATATTCCAGCCTAAGTGATTGAGAGAGACAATTTTCGGTAATTTTCTGGATGTGGATCAAAGAGAATGCCACACCAGTTATCAGTGTGAGAGATGGAGAGAACCAGCCCTGGGATGAAATCAGCCCTGAGGGAGGTGGAGTTAGGGTAAAAAGACTCTAAAAGGCTTGGGTCAGTCAGCCCTTGCCCAAAGTTCAACCATGCTCCAGGTTTCTCAGTTACACAGGCCAATACACCTTCTTATGACTTGACCAAGTTTGAATTTGCTTCTTCTGTGGTTTGCAACTAATTAACTTATACTTGATGCCTTCTTTGAAAATGATGACCAACTTTCAGACTCAGTCATGTAAGTTTTACCATATTAATAGCGTGAGACCTTATATTTCAGGGTGTCATTATTCTGTAGAAGAAATAAACATTTATTTGTCATGATTTTACCACAATTATCTTAGCCCACGTTTTTTCACAAGAGCAGAATTCTAATACACTTTCAGAATTTGGGTTGGAGAAGTATGAATGAGAGAGGCAGTACTTTAAGATTAGATTTCCCAGACTTGCCTGGTGGTTTACTGATTGAGAATCCACCTGCCAATGCAAGGGACATAGGTTAGATCCCTGTTCCAGGAAGACTCCACATGCCCCAGGGCAACCAAGCCCATGTGCCACAACTACTGAGACCAAGTACTCTAAAGCCTGTGCTCCACAACAAGAGAAGCCACCACAATGAGAAGCCCTCACACCACAACTAGAGAAAGCCCATGCACAGCAACCATGACCCAGAACAGCTAAACAAACAAACAAAATGAAACAAAACCAAAAAAGGAATAGACTTCCTAGGTGTCCCTGAAGGCTCAGTGGTAAAGAATCTGCCTGCCAGTACAGGAGGCATCAGTTCAATTCCTGATTGAGGAAGATCTCACATGCCTCGGAATAACTAACTCTGTGCACCACAACTACTGAGCCTGTGCTTTAGAGCCCATGCTCTGCAACAAGAGAAGCCACTGCAATGAACTAGAGAGTAGCTCCACTAGAGAGGAGGCCCCACTTTCACAACTAGAGAAAAGCCCAAGCAGCAATGAAGATCCAGTACAACCAAAAATAAATAAAATAATAAAAATAAATTAAAGGTGGTTCAGCTGGTAAAGAATCCACCTGCAATGCACAAACAGTCAGACACGACTGAAGCAACTTAGCATGCAAGCAAGGAGACATGACAACGGAATACAGATGTGACCCTGGACTGGATCTTCTACTAGAAAAGGAGATTATGGGGACAATTAGCAAACCTGAATAAGCTGTATTAGTAATATTGAATCAATGCTAATTTTCTGATTTTGATCTGTGGCCACATACATTGTCAACATTTGGGCAAGCTGGATGAATGATATACAAACATTTTTGAACGATGTTTTGAATGTTTTTGGAAGTTGAAAATTATTTCAAAATGAAAACTTTAAAATTGCTCTAAGTAAAAAATAAATAAGAGTTCTGGAGCGGTGTTTTGTTAATGCATTGATTAGAATTTCCACTGTCAGGATATTTCATGAATACAGAGAGAATATAGATCTACAAAACAGCCCTGGAAATTCATGCATTTGCAAACTTGGAATTCACAATCCTACCCTAGAAGATGCCAAACTGGAGGCAGATCTACTTCTTTTATGATGCCTCATTAAGGGTCTCTGAGCTGGTCTTGGAAGAATGCAAAAAATGTTTTGGTTTGAGAGTAAGACAGATGTCAATCCAGAAAATTTTAAAAGCAGGCAGTTGTTCAAATAAGACTTTAAGTCTCAGCTTGGAGAGCAAAAAGATTTGACAAAGAAATGCAGAGATGGCTTATAAGAGCGGGTTGTTTTGGCACCCACGAGGGAGATATAAGCCAACAGTTAGAATGAGTGAGCATGGAAAATAGATTTGGTGGAAAAAGAGGATGATTCACTCACCAATAATAATAATGATAAATACTGCTGACAAAGAATTTTTAATTAGCAAATGGAAAATCAGCCCAAGACACATGTGCTGAGTCCCTTTATAGGTGAGGTCAGAAGAAATTATTTTTTAAAAATGGGAACATTTGTAGTAGTTCCTGGCCTTGGAATCTATTGATCTTGGGCTTTTCTTTTTTTCTTCAGTGTGGAAGATAATGTTCTCCTCTCTTTCAGAAAAAATCAAATTACTTTCCCACTAAGTTAACATGAAGATTACTCTGAAATGCATCAGAAAAATCACTGCACAGAGGGGTGGGATGGGGGGATATACATATGACTAATCGGGGATCATACATATCTATAAACAACAAAACTCTGTAAAAGTAAAAAGTAAAATAAAAATTTTTTAAAAATCACTGCACTTTCTTTCTCCAAGTAGAAGAAGGATCATAAGTTTTGTTTTTCAAAACCATTAGCTATAATTCTGATTCATAGTGTGCAACCAGAAAAGGAGGCCAGGACCAGATTCTGGGAAATGAGCTCAATCAAAAGTCTTAATTCAGAAACTCGTTTGGAGGACTTCCTGTCCTAGAATGGGGCATTGAGAAAAGTGGAGGATAAGATACCCTCAGAACATTTACAGGAGAGATATTAAAGCTCTGTGTATGATGCCTCTACTTGAATTTAGACCTCAGCATTGGGCTATTCTATGGATCATCTCTGCTTTTACCTTTTTTCTATCTTCTGATAGTAAATTCCCTAAAATTTCCTCTTCTAGTCCCTGGGTTCTCCTTCCTTCTTCCTTTCACTTCTTCTCTTTGTCAGATCCGTGACCTCTTGACTCAGGTACATGACCTCAGTCTTCTTCGCCATCATCTGTAGACTTTCATTTTGCATGATTCTAGGGAATAAGAAAGATGTTGGGAACAGGAAAAGACCCCACTGAGGCTTTCTGGACCCTCCAACTTCAACTGCAGGTCCCATCCAGGATTTGGTGTAATCTGTAAACATTATCATGTTATCGTTATCTAAAAATGTTATCATTTGTAACATTACCTTGAGAGTTAATGCTGACTTCCAACATGGTCCCACCCTTTACTTAAGTCTCATTACCCATCTTGATCCTTCTTTTATAGCCTGGAGGGTCTGAGGTTGATTATATCATTGTTCTTCATTCTTTACTGTTTATAATAAGTTTTTTTATATTGATGCCTTTGCCAGGCATCTTTCCAATGCCTCCCAGCAGAACAAAGTATACTATCCATCCATCAACTTTGAGCTTGGCCATAAGATTAGCGCTATGACTATCTAGGGCTTTTCTTTTTTCTTCAGTGGGAAGATTTTTTTAAAAAAATTACTTTCCCACTAAGTTAACATGAAGATTACTCTGAAATGCATCAGAAAAATCACTGCACAGAGGTGGGAGGGATATACATATGACTAATCGGGGATCATACATATCTATAAACAACAAAACTCTGTAAAAGTAAAAAGTAAAATAAAAATTTTTTAAAAATCACTGCACTTTCTTTCTCCAAGTAGAAGAAGGATCATAAGTTTTGTTTTTCAAAACCATTAGCTATAATTCTGATTCATAGTGTGCAACCAGAAAAGGAGGCCAGGACCAGATTCTGGGAAATGAGCTCAATCAAAAGTCTTAATTCAGAAACTCGTTTGGAGGACTTCCTGTCCTAGAATGGGGCATTGAGAAAAGTGGAGGATAAGATACCCTCAGAACATTTACAGGAGAGATATTAAAGCTCTGTGTATGATGCCTCTACTTGAATTTAGACCTCAGCATTGGGCTATTCTATGGATCATCTCTGCTTTTACCTTTTTTCTATCTTCTGATAGTAAATTCCCTAAAATTTCCTCTTCTAGTCCCTGGGTTCTCCTTCCTTCTTCCTTTCACTTCTTCTCTTTGTCAGATCCGTGACCTCTTGACTCAGGTACATGACCTCAGTCTTCTTCGCCATCATCTGTAGACTTTCATTTTGCATGATTCTAGGGAATAAGAAAGATGTTGGGAACAGGAAAAGACCCCACTGAGGCTTTCTGGACCCTCCAACTTCAACTGCAGGTCCCATCCAGGATTTGGTGTAATCTGTAAACATTATCATGTTATCGTTATCTAAAAATGTTATCATTTGTAACATTACCTTGAGAGTTAATGCTGACTTCCAACATGGTCCCACCCTTTACTTAAGTCTCATTACCCATCTTGATCCTTCTTTTATAGCCTGGAGGGTCTGAGGTTGATTATATCATTGTTCTTCATTCTTTACTGTTTATAATAAGTTTTTTTATATTGATGCCTTTGCCAGGCATCTTTCCAATGCCTCCCAGCAGAACAAAGTATACTATCCATCCATCAACTTTGAGCTTGGCCATAAGATTAGCCTTGATCAATGGAATGTTAACATATATCATACTCACAGTTTGTGTGTGTGTGTGTGTGTTTGTGCACATGCTTGTTGCTCAGTTGTGTCCAACTCTTTGTGATCCCATGAACCACAGCTCACCAGGCTCCTCTGCCCATGGAATTTTCCAGGTAAGAATACCTGAGTGGTTTACCACAAAGGTGTTTTCGAGAAAATTTTTTTCTTGATGCATAGTTGACTTAAAATATTGTATTAGGTATATCGTATATTGATTCAGTTTTTTATGCTTATACTCCACAGAACGTTATTACGAGATATTGAATATAATTCTCTGTGCTATACAATAAATTCTTATTATCTATTTGATGAATAGCAGTTTGTATTGATTAATTCTGTACCTCCAATTTGTCCCTCCTTGCGACTCCCACCTTGGCAACCATAAATTTGTTTCCTGTCTCTGTTAGCTTCTGTTTTGTGTATAGACTCACTTGTATTATTTTTAAGATTCTGCATACAAGTGATATAATATGGTATTTGTCTCTGTCTGACTTATTTCACTAAATATTCTCTAGGTCCAGCAGTGTCACTGCACATGGCAACAGTTCATCTTTTATGGTTGAGTAATATTCCATTGTATATGTGTACCACATCTTCTCAAGCCAATCATCTGCTGATGGACACAGGCTGTTTCCATGTCTTGGCTGCTATTCACATTAGGGTGCATGTACATTTTCAAATTAAAATTTTCTTATTTTCTTGATATATACCCAAGAGTGGGATTGCTGAATCATATGACGGGTCCATTTTTAGTTTTTTAAGAGACCTCCATAATGTTTTCCTTAGTGATTGGACTAATTTACACTCACACCAACAGTATACAAAGATTCCCTTTTTTTACACACCCTCTCCAACATTTATTATTTGTATACTTTTTGATGGTAACCACTCTGACCAGGGTGAAGTGCTACCTCATTGTGATTTTGATTTAAATTCTCTAATAATTAGGGATGTAGATCATCTTTACTGTTTATAATAAGTTTTTTTATATTGATGCCTTTGCCAGGCATCTTTCCAATGCCTCCCAGCAGAACAAAGTATACTATCCATCCATCAACTTTGAGCTTGGCCATAAGATTAGCCTTGATCAATGGAATGTTAACATATATCATACTCACAGTTTGTGTGTGTGTGTGTGTTTGCACATGCTTGTTGCTCAGTTGTGTCCAACTCTTTGTGATCCCATGAACCACAGCTCACCAGGCTCCTCTGCCCATGGAATTTTCCAGGTAAGAATACCTGAGTGGTTTACCACAAAGGTGTTTTCGAGAAAATTTTTTTCTTGATGCATAGTTGACTTAAAATATTGTATTAGGTATATCGTATATTGATTCAGTTTTTTATGCTTATACTCCACAGAACGTTATTACGAGATATTGAATATAATTCTCTGTGCTATACAATAAATTCTTATTATCTATTTGATGAATAGCAGTTTGTATTGATTAATTCTGTACCTCCAATTTGTCCCTCCTTGCGACTCCCACCTTGGCAACCATAAATTTGTTTCCTGTCTCTGTTAGCTTCTGTTTTGTGTATAGACTCACTTGTATTATTTTTAAGATTCTGCATACAAGTGATATAATATGGTATTTGTCTCTGTCTGACTTATTTCACTAAATATTCTCTAGGTCCAGCAGTGTCACTGCACATGGCAACAGTTCATCTTTTATGGTTGAGTAATATTCCATTGTATATGTGTACCACATCTTCTCAAGCCAATCATCTGCTGATGGACACAGGCTGTTTCCATGTCTTGGCTGCTATTCACATTAGGGTGCATGTACATTTTCAAATTAAAATTTTCTTATTTTCTTGATATATACCCAAGAGTGGGATTGCTGAATCATATGACGGGTCCATTTTTAGTTTTTTAAGAGACCTCCATAATGTTTTCCTTAGTGATTGGACTAATTTACACTCACACCAACAGTATACAAAGATTCCCTTTTTTTACACACCCTCTCCAACATTTATTATTTGTATACTTTTTGATGGTAACCACTCTGACCAGGGTGAAGTGCTACCTCATTGTGATTTTGATTTAAATTCTCTAATAATTAGGGATGTAGATCATCTTTCTTTCTTTCTTATTTTTAATTGGACTATAATTGCTTTACAATGTTGTGTTAGTTTCTGTGTGTTTAGCATCTTTTCACGTGCCTGTTGACCATCTGTATGTTTTCCTTAAAGAAACGTCTATTTAAATTTTCTGACCATTTTTTGATTAGGTTGTTTGTTCTTTCTGTGTTGAGTTGTATGAGCTACTTCAGTATTTTGGATTTTAACCCCTAGTCAGTAGCATCACTTGCAAGTATTTTATCCCATTGAATAGGTTGTCTTGTTGTTTTGTCAATGGTTTTCCTTTGCTGTGCAAATGCTTTTAAGTTTGATTAGGTCCCATTTGTTTATTTTTGCTCTTATTTCTTTTGCCTTGGAAAACTGATCTAAGGAAATATTGTTACAACTCATGTCTGAGAATGTTTTGCCTTTGTTCTCTTCCAGGAGTTCTATATATGGTGTGAGAGAATATTCTAATTTCATTGGTTTACTGGCAGCTGTCCAACTCTCCCAACACCAGTTGCTGAAGATATTGTCTTTTCTCCATTGTCTATTCTTGCCTCCTTTGTCATAGATTAATTAACTGTAAGTGTGTGGGTTTATTTCTGGGCTCTCTGTTCTGTTCCATTGATCTATATGTTTGTTTTTGTACAAGCAGAGACTTTAAATGTGCTTGCCTGATTTGACTTGATCTCTTGTGTTTTTTCCATCTTCATGGGCACATCCTAAGTAACTGTTGTTTCTAGAATGAGAAACATGTGGAGCTGTCCTAAACCTGACCTGCAGTCTGGGGCCACAGTAAGCCAATTCACAACCTGGATCAGAATTTCCCCAGTTAAATTAGCAAAGCAGTGATTGTGGAAAATAAGTATTCTTTGTATATTTTTGTTGGTGGTGAATTTTTGTTGTTGTTGTTGTTGTTGTATTTTTCAGTGGCTAAATCATGTCCAACTCTTTGTGACCCCATCAACTCCAGCATCCCAGGTTTCCCTGTCTTTCACTATCTCCATGAGTTTACTCAACTCATGTTCATTGAATCAGAGATGCCATCCTGCAGGGAGCTGCCCTGTTTCAAGGGGTTTCTTTTAAGGAAACATAGCTCTGGGAGCTGCCCTGGAAACAGGGGCTGATAACAGCATAGCTCTCTGTCCTGCCACCCCAGGTATTGTGAAGACATTCCTGAGCTATCATAAAGGACACCTGGAGTCTTGGTACAGATGAAAAGGGCTTGAGGGGCTTTATGCCCCGGAACCATTGTAATCTAAAGAACTTTGAATATGTTAATGAGATACCAGGAGGTAACACCTAGTTTATGATCTGCCTGATAGAAACTAACAAAATGCTAGGTCCGAAAAACCTGGCCTAAAGCACGTATACACAATTGTTTGCTGTGTGCTATCTGATTTTGAGAAGTATAAAATGCATGAGCGAATTCAATAAACTTGTCAGCAACTTGTCAGCAACCTGTAGAGTTATCTGCCTCTTGCTGTCCCTCTCAACCCCATCTTTTCTGTCCTTTCTTTTCTTATCCTATCTGCCACTCTCTTCAGGATCTGTTCAACTGCCGGCTGGCCCCGCACCATCCAACCATCTCATCCTCTGTCACTCCCTTTTCCTCCTGCCCTCAGTCTTTCCCAGCATCAGGGTCTTTTCCATTGAGCTGACTCTTTGCATCAGGTAGCCAAAGTATTGGAGCTTCAGCTTCAGCATCAGTTCTTCCAATGAATAATCAGGGTTGATTTCCTTTAGGACTGACTTGTTTCTTGTTACAAAGCATCATTTCAACAATAGCTGATTGATACAGGGGCCTCTTTTTCTTTAAATGTGCTGGCCTGATTTGACTTGATCTCTTGTGTTTTTTCCATCTTCATGGGCACATCCTAAGTAACTGTTGTTTCTAGAATGAGAAACATGTGGAGCTGTCCTAAACCTGACCTGCAGTCTGGGGCCACAGTAAGCCAATTCACAACCTGGATCAGAATTTCCCCAGTTAAATTAGCAAAGCAGTGATTGTGGAAAATAAGTATTCTTTGTATATTTTTGTTGGTGGTGAATTTTTGTTGTTGTTGTTGTTGTTGTATTTTTCAGTGGCTAAATCATGTCCAACTCTTTGTGACCCCATCAACTCCAGCATCCCAGGTTTCCCTGTCTTTCACTATCTCCATGAGTTTACTCAACTCATGTTCATTGAATCAGAGATGCCATCCTGCAGGGAGCTGCCCTGTTTCAAGGGGTTTCTTTTAAGGAAACATAGCTCTGGGAGCTGCCCTGGAAACAGGGGCTGATAACAGCATAGCTCTCTGTCCTGCCACCCCAGGTATTGTGAAGACATTCCTGAGCTATCATAAAGGACACCTGGAGTCTTGGTACAGATGAAAAGGGCTTGAGGGGCTTTATGCCCCGGAACCATTGTAATCTAAAGAACTTTGAATATGTTAATGAGATACCAGGAGGTAACACCTAGTTTATGATCTGCCTGATAGAAACTAACAAAATGCTAGGTCCGAAAAACCTGGCCTAAAGCACGTATACACAATTGTTTGCTGTGTGCTATCTGATTTTGAGAAGTATAAAATGCATGAGCGAATTCAATAAACTTGTCAGCAACTTGTCAGCAACCTGTAGAGTTATCTGCCTCTTGCTGTCCCTCTCAACCCCATCTTTTCTGTCCTTTCTTTTCTTATCCTATCTGCCACTCTCTTCAGGATCTGTTCAACTGCCGGCTGGCCCCGCACCATCCAACCATCTCATCCTCTGTCACTCCCTTTTCCTCCTGCCCTCAGTCTTTCCCAGCATCAGGGTCTTTTCCATTGAGCTGACTCTTTGCATCAGGTAGCCAAAGTATTGGAGCTTCAGCTTCAGCATCAGTTCTTCCAATGAATAATCAGGGTTGATTTCCTTTAGGACTGACTTGTTTCTTGTTACAAAGCATCATTTCAACAATAGCTGATTGATACAGGGGCCTCTTTTTTCTTTTCTTTTAGCAGAAAGGGATCTTATTTTATTTTTATTTTTTGTTTTTTGCTCTTCTTTTTTTATACAAATTTTATTTATTTTTATTATTATATTTTTACAGGGCTTTGTTGTTTACTGCACGTCAACCCATATCCATCATAGGTATATATATGTCCCCCTCCAAAACCTCTCCCCTCCCCCTCCCACCCCTTCAGGCTGCTTCAGAGACCCTTCAGAGACCCTTTTTGAGATCCCCTAGTCCCACAGCATATTCCCCTCCCTCACACCAATGTCTGTAAGAGTGTTCCCCATGAACAGTCTTCTGAACAGAGTCTCCATGAACAGAGCTTATTTATCCACTCATCTGTCAATGAACATCTAGGTTGCTTCCATGTTCTAGCTATTGTAAATAGTGCTGCAATGAACAATGGGGGTACACGTGTCTCTTTCAATTTTGATTTCCTCAGGGTATATCCCTAATAGTGTGATTACTGAATCATATGGCGGTTCTATTCCTAGTTTTTTGAGGAATCTCCGTACTGTCTTCCATAGCGGCTGTATCAGTCTACATTCCCAAGAGGGTTTCTTTTTCTCCACACCCTCCCTAGTGTTTATTGTTTGTAGACTTTTTGATGATGGCCATTCTGACTGGTATGAGGTGATATCTCATTGTAGCTTTTATTTCTCTAATAATGAGCAATGTTGAGCATCTTTTCATATGTTTTTTGGCCATCTGTATGTCTTCTTTGGAGAAATGTCTGTTTAGATCCTTTTCCCCATTTTTGATAGGGTTGTTTGTTTCTTTGGTGTTGTCTGAGCTGCTTGTGAAGAAATAAAGAAATTAATTCTTTATTGATTGTTTCATTTGCTATTATTTTCTCCCATTCTGAAGGTTGTCTTTTACCTGTTTATTTTATCCTATCTGCCACTCTCTTCAGGATCTGTTCAACTGCCGGCTGGCCCCGCACCATCCAACCATCTCATCCTCTGTCACTCCCTTTTCCTCCTGCCCTCAGTCTTTCCCAGCATCAGGGTCTTTTCCATTGAGCTGACTCTTTGCATCAGGTAGCCAAAGTATTGGAGCTTCAGCTTCAGCATCAGTTCTTCCAATGAATAATCAGGGTTGATTTCCTTTAGGACTGACTTGTTTCTTGTTACAAAGCATCATTTCAACAATAGCTGATTGATACAGGGGCCTCTTTTTTCTTTTCTTTTAGCAGAAAGGGATCTTATTTTATTTTTATTTTTTGTTTTTTGCTCTTCTTTTTTTATACAAATTTTATTTATTATTATTATTATATTTTTTACAGGGCTTTGTTGTTTACTGCCGCACGTCAACCCATATCCATCATAGGTATATATATGTCCCCCTCCAAAACCTCTCCCCTCCCCCTCCCACCCCTTCAGGCTGCTTCAGAGACCCTTCAGAGACCCTTTTTGAGATCCCCTAGTCCCACAGCATATTCCCCTCCCTCACACCAATGTCTGTAAGAGTGTTCCCCATGAACAGTCTTCTGAACAGAGTCTCCATGAACAGAGCTTATTTATCCACTCATCTGTCAATGAACATCTAGGTTGCTTCCATGTTCTAGCTATTGTAAATAGTGCTGCAATGAACAATGGGGGTACACGTGTCTCTTTCAATTTTGATTTCCTCAGGGTATATCCCTAATAGTGTGATTACTGAATCATATGGCGGTTCTATTCCTAGTTTTTTGAGGAATCTCCGTACTGTCTTCCATAGCGGCTGTATCAGTCTACATTCCCAAGAGGGTTTCTTTTTCTCCACACCCTCCCTAGTGTTTATTGTTTGTAGACTTTTTGATGATGGCCATTCTGACTGGTATGAGGTGATATCTCATTGTAGCTTTTATTTCTCTAATAATGAGCAATGTTGAGCATCTTTTCATATGTTTTTTGGCCATCTGTATGTCTTCTTTGGAGAAATGTCTGTTTAGATCCTTTTCCCCATTTTTTGATAGGGTTGTTTGTTTCTTTGGTGTTGTCTGAGCTGCTTGTGAAGAAATAAAGAAATTAATTCTTTATTGATTGTTTCATTTGCTATTATTTTCTCCCATTCTGAAGGTTGTCTTTTTACCTGTTTATAGTTTGTAGTTTCTTTTGCTGTGCAAAAGCTTTCAAACTTAATTAGATTCCACTTATTTATTTTTGTCTTTATCTCCATTACTCTAGGAGGTGGGTCACAGAAGATCCTGCTTTGATTTTTTTTTTTTTAATTTTGTTTATTTATCTTTTGGGGGGGTGGGGTGGGGAAGGAGGGGGATGGGCGGGTCACTTCTATTGGTCTTTCATTTCTCTATTTTCATCCGTCTTTGTTCTTTGGCTCCTGTGGGCCTCCCATCGTGGTGGCCTCTGTTGTCGCAGAGCACCAGCTCTGGGCGCACGCGCCCCAGAGCTCCGGCTCAGTAATTGGACACAACGGTCCAGCCGCTCCGTGGCACGTGGGATCTTCCCAGGCCAGGGGTCGAACCAGAGCCCCCTGCACTGCAAGACGGTGTCCTTACCCACTGGACCACCAGGGGAAACCCTGATTTATTTTTCATTGAGTGTTCTGACTATGTTTTCCTTTAAGACTTTTATAGTTTCTGGTCTTACAGTTAGGTCTTTTTGTGCATGGTGTTAGGTAGTGTTCCAACTTCTTTGTTTTACATGTAGCTGTCCAATTTTCCCAGAACCACTTATTTAAGAGGTTGTCTTTGCCCCATTGTATATTCTTGCTTCTTTTGTCAAAAATAAAGTACCCATAAGTGTGTGGGTTTATCTCTGGGCTATCTTGTTCTATTGGTCTATATTTCTGTTTTTGTGCCAGTACCATACTGTGTTGATGACTGTTGCTTTGTAGTATAGTCTGAAGTCTGGAAGGTTCATTCCTCCAGCTTTTTTTCTTTCTCACGATTGCTATGGCTATCCAGGGTCTTTTGTGTTTCCACGTGAACTGTGATGTTTTTTGTTCTAGCTCTGTGAAAAGTGCCATTGGTAATTAGATAGAGATAGCATCGGATCTATAGATCATATTTGGTAGTATAGTCATGTTTATGATATTGATTCTTCCAACCCAGGAACATGGAATATCTCTGCATCTGTGTATGTCTTCTTTGATTCCTTTCATCAGAGTCTTACAATGTTCTGTCTATAGTTCTTTTATGTCCTTTGGTAGGTTTATTCCTAGATATTTTATTCTTTTTGATGCAATGGTGAATGGGATTGCTTCTTTGACTTCTCTTTCTGACTTTTCATTCTTTGTATATAGGAATGCAAGTGATTTCTGTGTGTTGATTTTGTATCCTGTGACTTTGCTAAATTCTCTGATTAGCTCTAGTAATTTTCTGATAGCATCTTTAGTGTTTTCTATGTATAGTATCATGTCATCTGCAAACAGAGTTTTACTTCTTTTCCAATCTAGATTCCTTTTATTTCTTTTTCTTCTCTAGTTGCTATAGCTAGAACTTCCAAGACTATGTTGAATAATAGTGGTGAGAGTGGACACCCGGATACAGGGGCCTCTTGAATTACTAGGAATTAATACATTCTTAAGCTTTATCTCTAAAATTTGTCATTGTGTGGATTTTGATGGGAGGCAATTTCTCTCTGACCACTCCCCTTCCCAACAACAATAACAAAGTGATTTGATGTAACTCAGCCAATCAGATACTGTCCTTCTCTCAGAACATTTAATATGGAATAAGTGACACAAAGAAGAAGGGACAGTATAATTTTTTTGGTGGTAACAAGGAGTGACCAGGGGGAGGGACATCATAATCACAGACTCTTCCTGTAGTAAGATTTTGGTGGTTGCAATTCTGCAAGCCAAGCCTCCATTGACTTTGCTCATTTTTCTAACTTCCTATTGATTCTATGAGCAATCAACTAATTTCTTTTTTTGGGGTGGTGGGGGAGCGGGCGGGTGACTTCTATTGGTCTTTCATTTATCTATTTTCATCCATCTTTGCCCTTTGGCCCATGTGGGCCTCCCATCACGGTGGCCTCTGTTGTCACAGAGCACTGGCTCTGGGCGCATGCGCTCCAGAGCTCCGGCTCAGTAATTGGACACATCGGTCCAGCCGCTCCGTGACACGTGGAATCTTCCCAGGCCAGGGATCGAACCAGCACCCCCTGCACTGCAAGGCTGTGTCCTTACCCACTGGGCCACCAGTGAAGCCCCAATCAACTAATTTCTAATGAACTTTTTTTCCTGCTTCAGCTAGCCATGATCTTTCTGTTGGCTGCAACCATAATATCTGACTGGTACAACTAGCTTGTTTGAAATACAGTCACTTGAGAACATAGCAGACTTTTAAATTTATTTCTAAGGCTCTGCAATCTCTAAGGAATGGGAAGTTTTTTTGCTCCTGAAGCTGTATAATTCCATGAAACTATAACAATGTATATCAGCAAAGAGTATTCATCAGATTTATGTTGGGGAAAAAATCTTCCTCTAGACCTATATTAGCATTATTGCTCTAGAAGGAACTAAATTTTTCAACACAAGGAGTTTAGTGCATCTTCATAAGGGACTTTTTGACTTAAGAAAGGGATGGAACCACGTTGGAAATCAACCCTGGTCCTCAGGGGAGTGGTTCAAATGATAAGGCTTTATGTATTTTTCATTTTAAAAAAGTTAATGATTTTTAAAAAATTAATGGGGGCTTCCCTGGTGTCCAGTGGGTAAGGACACCACCTTGCAGTGCAAGGGGAACCAGTTCGATCCCTGGCCTGGGAGGATCCTATGTACCACGGAGCGGATGGACCGGTGTGTCCAACTACTGAGTCGGAGCTCTAGGGTGCATGCACTCAGAGCTGGTGCTCTGCAATAAGAGGCCACTGTGATGGGAGGCCCACACAGGCCAAAGAACAGAAAAGATAAGTGAATGAAAGATCAATAGAAGTGGCCAAAAAAAATTAAAAAGAAATAATGCTTTTGTATTTTTAAATAGAACTGTCATAACATCCAGAATCCTACTTTTGCATATATACCTGAAGGAAACAAAAATCACTGTTGATGAGGTATCTGCACCCCCATGTTCATAGCAGCATTATTTACAATAGCCAAGACATAATAACAATCTAAGTGTTCATCTAAAGGTGAATGGATAAATAAACTGTTATTATTCAACCATCTTCATCCTGTCATTTGCAAAATCATGGCTGCATCTTCAGGGCATTATGCTAAGTGAAATAAATCAGAGAAAGACAGGTACTTGTGGAGTCTATAAAGCACGCACACATGCACAACCAAACACTAAGTCATAGGAAAAGAGATCAGATTTATAATTACCAGAGGTGAAAGGTGATGGATGGGGTAATTGGTGCAAGTATCTAGTCATTAGAGAAATAAATGCTGAGGATGTAGTACCACATGACCACTCTAGTTAACACTGCTAACTTAGTATGGCTAAGAGAGGAAATCCTCAAAGTTCTCATCACAAGGGAAAAACTTTTCTTTTCCTTCTTTGTCTCTATTTCCCCCTTTGTATTTATGAGATAATGGATGTTAACTAAATTTATTGTGATACTACTTTCACAACATAATTAAGTCAAATGTATATCAAACTTATAGATAGTTGTATTTTCTTAAAAAATTAGAAATCAAAGATCTGGAGTCTCTGTGAACCTCAGTTTTGTCTTGTATGTTACAGACACAATAAATTGGATATGAAAGGTTTTTAAACTCCAAATACCTACACAGAAGAAAGTTGCCACTGTCACCTTCTAAATATATATTGCTATGCTCATCTTCTGAATGAGAAAAAAAAATGCTATTGAAATATCAATTGCTAGTGGCCGTTTCTGGCAATAGATGAACAGTGCAGTAAGAACAACAAGGACAACAAAAACTCAGGACTTGGGCTTCTTGAGGTTTCTGGCTTGGCTCCCAGTTAATCGTGATTCCAAATACTGGCCAGCAAAACAACACAATCACACTGAGTTAAACTCCTTTGCGATGTTATGGAACACACATCAGAAAGAACCAGCTGGGGGTGTGGGGCACCTGGGACTCCCAAGAATGTTGCAGAAGCTGAGCCAGGAGAGGCCGGTGAGGCGTTCCAATCATGTAAACCTAGTGATTATATGAACCAACTGTTTCTACTTGGCCGGACATCAAAAGAATGGTGGTGAAGGTAGTGTGCAAATGAAGACTTAAGCTGAGTGACTTCTCCTTGGAAGTATTGCCAGGTTCTTGGTAAATCACACAGCCTAAGACAGAGGCTGGCTCTGTTAGCTGTTTTTGTCTTCCTAACTGCATCTTTTGAATATAAGCCCTCCTGTAGAACTACTTTAATGAATGAATCTGTTACTACAGACTAATGGAAGGACTCCTGTTCAGAGCCAACAACACCCTTCCTGATATATTCCTAGTTCCCAAAGCCTGACCCCTAAATGATGCTTACTTACAATACAGAAAGAGACTCCAAACTTAGAAAATGAACTCAAGGTTGCTGAAGGTAAGAGATAGTTACGGACTTTGGGGAGGTCATATACACACTGCAATTTTTAAAACGGATAACCAACAAAAATCTATTGTATAGCACATGGAGCTCTGCTTGATGTTATGTCCCAGCATGGTTGGGAGGTAGTTTTGGAGAGAATGGATACATGTATATGTATGGCTGAGTCCCTTCTCTGTTCATCTGCAACTATCACAACATAGCTAATCATCTATACTTTAATATAAAATGTTTTGGGTATTAAAATTAAAATAAAATAACTTTAAAAGTAAAACAAATAAAATATTGTAAGGTCATATCACTCTTGGTCTTAAAGCCATGTGGCTCCCGTGATATAGTGACTTTTAATAAGAAATATATACTTCGTCTTTGTCTCATTCCTGATAGTGCTCCTAAAACTCTTGGAACTTCGTAAGTGGTAAAAACAGCTCCTCAGCTTCCCTGGTGTTTCAGTGGTAAAGAATCTGCCTGCCAATGCAGGACATGTGGGTTTGATCCTTTGGTCAGAAATATTCCCTGGAGGAGGAAATGGCAACCCACTGCAGTATTCTTTCCCTGGGAAATCCCATGGACTGAGGAACCTGGTAGGCTACATCCCATGGGGTCTAAAAAGTCCGACAGGACTTGGGGACTAAGCAATAACAACAAAAACAGTCCTATAGGTAAATTTTGTTATGTCAGTGAGGGGACTTTTTGAAGCACCTGAAGATGGCGGTAGGTTTTCAGGAGAGCCAACCACATGAGTAGAAGGCTGGAAATTTTAGTCCCACTCCCCCGTCTCTGTGGAGGGATGAGGGGTTGGGGATGGAGATCAATCACCAGTGGGCAAAAAGTTAATCAACATGCTTACATAAAGCAGTCTCCATAAAACCCCCAAAGGACAGGGTTTTGAGAGCTTCTGGGTTGGTGAGCACACCCTGGGGACAGAAATACGTCTGGAGAGGATCTGGAAGGTTCACATCCTTTCCCATGTACTTTCCTTTGTGCATCTCTTACACCTGACTGTACCCGGGTTATATTTTCTCCACAGCAACCTGGTCATTGAGTAAGCAAAATGATGCTTACTTACAATACAGAAAGAGACTCCAAACTTAGAAAATGAACTCAAGGTTGCTGAAGGTAAGAGATAGTTACGGACTTTGGGGAGGTCATATACACACTGCAATTTTTAAAACGGATAACCAACAAAAATCTATTGTATAGCACATGGAGCTCTGCTTGATGTTATGTCCCAGCATGGTTGGGAGGTAGTTTTGGAGAGAATGGATACATGTATATGTATGGCTGAGTCCCTTCTCTGTTCATCTGCAACTATCACAACATAGCTAATCATCTATAAAATATAATATAAAATTATACTTTAATATAAAATGTTTTGGGTATTAAAATTAAAATAAAATAACTTTAAAAGTAAAACAAATAAAATATTGTAAGGTCATATCACTCTTGGTCTTAAAGCCATGTGGCTCCCGTGATATAGTGACTTTTAATAAGAAATATATACTTCGTCTTTGTCTCATTCCTGATAGTGCTCCTAAAACTCTTGGAACTTCGTAAGTGGTAAAAACAGCTCCTCAGCTTCCCTGGTGTTTCAGTGGTAAAGAATCTGCCTGCCAATGCAGGACATGTGGGTTTGATCCTTTGGTCAGAAATATTCCCTGGAGGAGGAAATGGCAACCCACTGCAGTATTCTTTCCCTGGGAAATCCCATGGACTGAGGAACCTGGTAGGCTACATCCCATGGGGTCTAAAAAGTCCGACAGGACTTGGGGACTAAGCAATAACAACAAAAACAGTCCTATAGGTAAATTTTGTTATGTCAGTGAGGGGACTTTTTGAAGCACCTGAAGATGGCGGTAGGTTTTCAGGAGAGCCAACCACATGAGTAGAAGGCTGGAAATTTTAGTCCCACTCCCCAGTCTCTGTGGAGGGATGAGGGGTTGGAGATGGAGTTCAATCACCAGTGGGCAAAAAGTTAATCAACATGCTTACATAAAGCAGTCTCCATAAAACCCCCAAAGGACAGGGTTTTGAGAGCTTCTGGGTTGGTGAGCACCCCCTGGGGACAGAAATACGTCTGGAGAGGATCTGGAAGGTTCACATCCTTTCCCATGTACTTTCCTTTGTGCATCTCTTACACCTGACTGTACCCGGGTTATATTTTCTCCACAGCAAACTGGTCATTGAGTAAGCAAAATATTTCTCTGAGTTTTGTTAGTTGCTGTAGAAAATTACTCAAACCTAAGGAAAGGATTCTGAAAATGTCTAATCTATAAGCAGTGAGTCAGAAGCACAGGTGGCCATTAGGACTTGCAACTGGTGTTTGATGCGAGGAGAGGGAGGTCTTGTGAGAGGGAGCCCTTAGCCTGTGGGATCTGACACCCTCTCTGGTCAGAATTGGGTTGAACTGTAGAATACGCAGCTGTGGTCAGGGCTTTCCCTGGGACTCAGCAGTAAAGAATCTGCCTACAAAGCAGGAGACTAGGGTTCAGTCTTTGGGTTGGGAAGATCCTCTGGAGGAGGGAATGGCAACCCACTCCAATATTCTTGCCTGGAAAATTCCATGAAGAGAGAAACCTTGCAAGTTACAGTTCATAGAGTTCCAAAGAGTCCAACATGACAGACTGAAGTGACTGAGCACGCATGCCCCACAACTGTTGTTAGAGTATTACTTAGTGTGGAGGGAAAAAACACACATTGCAACTGATTGCAAAATTACAGGTCCATATTTTCATCAGAATCAAAACCTCCCCTCTGTTTCCTCTGTACCTCTCTCCTCTCACCCTTCCTGCTCTGGTTCCAGCTACATTGATCTTGATACTCCTTGAGCTCTTAAGCTATTTCTCAGCTCTTCATCAATGGACTGGCTGCCTCCCTGACATTTCAGATCCTCAGCTTCTTCACATATTTTCTCCTTCTTCTTCTTTTTTTTTTTTTTGGCACCCTGTGGGGTTTAAGGGATCTTAGTCTCCTGACCAGGGATTGAATCTGGGGCCATGGCAGTGAAAGCGCTGACTCCTAACCACTGGCCCACCAGGGAAGTCCCCAAGTCTTTTTTCAAATGTTACTTTTTAAAGTGAACCTGAGTTGTCCACCAATTTAAATGGTATCATCCCGACTCCATCTCAAATATACTGCTCTTTTTTTTCTCATTAATTAGTCCAACTTCAACATATTATACAATTTGCTTGTCTAGTTTATTGCCTTCCTGCTTCCTAGATGGCACTAGTGGTAAAGAATCTGTCTGCCAATGCAGGAGACAAATTGCTGGGCTGGGGAAGATCCCCTGGAGAAGGAAATGGCTGTGCTTAGTTACTCAGTCATGTCCAACTCTTTGTGATCCCATGGACTGTAGCTTGCTAGGTTCCTCTCTCCATAGGGCTTCTCCAGGCAAGAATACTGGGAAGGGTTGCCATGCCCTCCTCCAGAGGATCTTTCTGACCCAGTCACCAAACCCAGGTCTCCTGCGTTACAAACAGATTACCATCTGAGCCACCAGGGAAGCTTGGAGAAGAAAATGGCAACCCACTCCAGTATTCTTGTCTGGGAAATCCCCTGGACAGAGGATCTTGGCGGACTACAGTCATGGGGTCACAAAAGAGTTGGACACAACTGAGCACACACATACATCCCTACTCTATCTTTAATATCCTATTCTTTTTTTCTCATTGATTATTCCATTGTCAACATATTGTATTATTAGCTTACGGCCTGCCTGGTTTACTGTCTTCCTCCATGTACCAAAATATAAGTTTCTTTAGGGCCGAAATCTTCATCACAGATGAATCCCCAGCTGCTAGAGCAGTTTCTGGCACATGGTCAGCACTCAGTAAATATTTGTTAATGTACAATTAAATGAAAAAAAAAATGAGTATATGAGTGAATGCATGTGGACTTATTTGGGGCCTTGGTGATACTGATATCATCACTCTTTGTCTTTGATCTTAATGTATCTTGTCCAGAGAAGTTGGAAATTTTCTTCCAATTGTCATAGAACCCATCTGTATTTCATTTTTTATAGCTCTCATCACAGAACATCATGTCTGCAAAATCTCAAATTAAACAGAATATAAAAATGGAAGGGGAAGCAGAAAAGGAAGCTGGATTGCAAACTGTAAATTGCAAGCGAAACGCATACTTCTCAGCTCGAAAATATTCACTGTGGTTGGTGTGAGTTTTGTACTAAGTCCAGAAGAATGTGATCGCACTTGAAACCTGACTGCAGTTGATCAGAGTAAAGAGAGGGAAAACACAGAGAACTCTGGTGACAGCCAGAAAGTATGGCAGGACAGGTCAGGGGAGTCAAAACTGAGTGAATAAGAAAAAAATTATGGCCGTGACCCATGACTAGGTTTTGCAGTTTCTTCAGAGGTCATCTTGAACCTGGAAAGCCAATGGTCCACCAGTTTCCTATGTTTACTGTGACAAGTTCCCACAAACAGAGTAGCTTTAAACAACAGACACTGATAGTCTTACAATTCTGTTGTATGAGATGGTTCTCACCGGGCTAAAATCAAGGTATCAGCAGAGCTATGTTCAGTTTTGGAGGCTGTAAGGAAAAATCTGTTTGCTTGCCTTTTCCAGCTTCTGGAGGCCAATCACACCCTTTGGTTCATGGCTCCAACCTCATCCCCCTTTCCATCTTTAAAGCCAGCAATGGTCGGCCATTCAAGTCTTTCTCACATAGCTTTACTCTGATGCTTCTGGTTCCCTTTTCCATAGTTAAGGACCCTTTTGATGACACTGAGCCGATCAGAGGAATGTAGGCATTGTTACATGTCACTATTGTATTATTAGCTTACGGCCTGCCTGGTTTACTGTCTTCCTCCATGTACCAAAATATAAGTTTCTTTAGGGCCGAAATCTTCATCACAGATGAATCCCCAGCTGCTAGAGCAGTTTCTGGCACATGGTCAGCACTCAGTAAATATTTGTTAATGTACAATTAAATGAAAAAAAAAATGAGTATATGAGTGAATGCATGTGGACTTATTTGGGGCCTTGGTGATACTGATATCATCACTCTTTGTCTTTGATCTTAATGTATCTTGTCCAGAGAAGTTGGAAATTTTCTTCCAATTGTCATAGAACCCATCTGTATTTCATTTTTTATAGCTCTCATCACAGAACATCATGTCTGCAAAATCTCAAATTAAACAGAATATAAAAATGGAAGGGGAAGCAGAAAAGGAAGCTGGATTGCAAACTGTAAATTGCAAGCGAAACGCATACTTCTCAGCTCGAAAATATTCACTGTGGTTGGTGTGAGTTTTGTACTAAGTCCAGAAGAATGTGATCGCACTTGAAACCTGACTGCAGTTGATCAGAGTAAAGAGAGGGAAAACACAGAGAACTCTGGTGACAGCCAGAAAGTATGGCAGGACAGGTCAGGGGAGTCAAAACTGAGTGAATAAGAAAAAAATTATGGCCGTGACCCATGACTAGGTTTTGCAGTTTCTTCAGAGGTCATCTTGAACCTGGAAAGCCAATGGTCCACCAGTTTCCTATGTTTACTGTGACAAGTTCCCACAAACAGAGTAGCTTTAAACAACAGACACTGATAGTCTTACAATTCTGTTGTATGAGATGGTTCTCACCGGGCTAAAATCAAGGTATCAGCAGAGCTATGTTCAGTTTTGGAGGCTGTAAGGAAAAATCTGTTTGCTTGCCTTTTCCAGCTTCTGGAGGCCAATCACACCCTTTGGTTCATGGCTCCAACCTCATCCCCCTTTCCATCTTTAAAGCCAGCAATGGTCGGCCATTCAAGTCTTTCTCACATAGCTTTACTCTGATGCTTCTGGTTCCCTTTTCCATAGTTAAGGACCCTTTTGATGACACTGAGCCGATCAGAGGAATGTAGGATTGTTACTCATTGTTCAGTTGCTAAGTCGTGTTTAACCCTTTGAAACCCCATGGACTGCAGCACATCAGGCTTCCCTGTCCTTCACTATCTCCCAGAGTTTACTCAAACTCATGTCAATTGAATCAGTGATGCTATCTAGCCATCTCATTCTCTGTTGTCCCCTTTTCCTCCTGCCCTCAATCTTTCCCAGCATTAGGGTCTTTTCCAATGAGTTGGCTCTTCTCATCAGATAGCCAAAGTACTTGAACTTCGGTTTCAGCATCACTCCTTCCAATGAATATTCAAGGTTAATTTCCTTTTGGACTGACTGGTTTGATCTCCTTTCTGTCCAAGAGATTTTCAATAGTTTTCTCCAGCACCACAACTGGAAAGCATCAATTCTTTGGCATTCAACCTTCTTTATGGTCCAACTCTCACATCCATACATGACTACTGGAAAAGCCATACTTTGACAATATGGATCATTGTTGGCAAAGTGAAACCTTATGCTGTCTAGGTTTGTAATAATTTTTCTCCCAAGAAGCAAGCGACTTTTAATTTCATGACTGCAGTCACCGTCCTCAGTGATTTTGGAGCCCAAGAAAAAAATCTGTCACTGTTTCTACTTTGTCCCTGTCTATTTGCCATGAAGTATTGGGACTGGATGCCATGACCTTAGTTTTTTCAATGTTGAGTTTTAATCCTGCCTTTTCACTTTCCTCTTTCACCCTCATCAAGATGTTCTTTAGTTCCACTTTGCTTTCTGGCATTAGATATTTTAAAATCAGTTGATTGGCAATCTTAGTCTTAACTGTAATCTTATTTCCCTTTTGCCTTGTGTGATATTGTGATTTTTTTTAATATGAAACATACATTTTCTGTTGGATACTGTTCAAAAAATAAATGCAGGTTTTTTTTTAAAATCAGCAGAGCTGTGTTCAGTTTTGGAGGCTGTAAGGAAAAATCTGTTTGCTTGCCTTTTCCAGCTTCTGGAGGCCAATCACACCCTTTGGTTCATGGCTCCAACCTCATCCCCCTTTCCATCTTTAAAGCCAGCAATGGTCGGCCATTCAAGTCTTTCTCACATAGCTTTACTCTGATGCTTCTGGTTCCCTTTTCCATAGTTAAGGACCCTTTTGATGACACTGAGCCGATCAGAGGAATGTAGGATTGTTACTCATTGTTCAGTTGCTAAGTCGTGTTTAACCCTTTGAAACCCCATGGACTGCAGCACATCAGGCTTCCCTGTCCTTCACTATCTCCCAGAGTTTACTCAAACTCATGTCAATTGAATCAGTGATGCTATCTAGCCATCTCATTCTCTGTTGTCCCCTTTTCCTCCTGCCCTCAATCTTTCCCAGCATTAGGGTCTTTTCCAATGAGTTGGCTCTTCTCATCAGATAGCCAAAGTACTTGAACTTCGGTTTCAGCATCACTCCTTCCAATGAATATTCAAGGTTAATTTCCTTTTGGACTGACTGGTTTGATCTCCTTTCTGTCCAAGAGATTTTCAATAGTTTTCTCCAGCACCACAACTGGAAAGCATCAATTCTTTGGCATTCAACCTTCTTTATGGTCCAACTCTCACATCCATACATGACTACTGGAAAAGCCATACTTTGACAATATGGATCATTGTTGGCAAAGTGAAACCTTATGCTGTCTAGGTTTGTAATAATTTTTCTCCCAAGAAGCAAGCGACTTTTAATTTCATGACTGCAGTCACCGTCCTCAGTGATTTTGGAGCCCAAGAAAAAAATCTGTCACTGTTTCTACTTTGTCCCTGTCTATTTGCCATGAAGTATTGGGACTGGATGCCATGACCTTAGTTTTTTCAATGTTGAGTTTTAATCCTGCCTTTTCACTTTCCTCTTTCACCCTCATCAAGATGTTCTTTAGTTCCACTTTGCTTTCTGGCATTAGATATTTTAAAATCAGTTGATTGGCAATCTTAGTCTTAACTGTAATCTTATTTCCCTTTTGCCTTGTGTGATATTGTGATTTTTTTTAATATGAAACATACATTTTCTGTTGGATACTGTTCATAGCACAGAACTCCAAAAGCCTTGGAATTTCCTAAGTGATAAGAGTGCCAAAGGTGTCTTTTGCTATGTTAACGAGGCAGCTTTTGGAAAGCTACTAAAGATGAGACTGATAACCAAAAGAACCAACTGTGTACTGGACAGCTGGAACTGTCAGTTCCACTCCCTGCCCTCCAGACCTCTGGGAGACCACTGACTCATGTCTAGGTAGTAAAGCCTCCATACAAATTCAAAAGGGAAGGGTTCAGAGAGCTTTTGGGCTGGTGAACACATAGAGTTTGGGGGACAGTTGTGTGTCTGGAGAGACCATGGATGCTCTGTGCCCTTTCCTCACACTTTACCCTGTGCATTTCTTCCATCTGGCTGTTTTTGAGTTGTATCCTTTTTTTTTTTTTTTTTTTTTTTAAACCTTTATTTTACTTTTAACTTTTACAGAGTTTTGTTGTTCACAGACATGCATGTTCTCAGATTAGTCACATGTATATCCCCCCCTTCCCTCCCCTCCCGACCATCACACAGCACCCCTGAAGGATCCCCTTTTCTCAAAGAGCAATGTCTAGAGCTATTTTCTTCACTTATGATAGTACAGGCCTTCATGCTACTTCCTTTACGCCTCTCACCCACTGTTCCTTCCCCACAATGTCCATATGTCCACTGTCCATGTCTGTCTTTCTGTCGCTTCACTGCATGTGCCATCATCACCATCCTACTAGATTCCATATATATGTGTTAATATACTGTATTTGTCCTTCTCTTTCTGACTGGAAAAGCCATACTTTGACAATATGGATCATTGTTGGCAAAGTGAAACCTTATGCTGTCTAGGTTTGTAATAATTTTTCTCCCAAGAAGCAAGCGACTTTTAATTTCATGACTGCAGTCACCGTCCTCAGTGATTTTGGAGCCCAAGAAAAAAATCTGTCACTGTTTCTACTTTGTCCCTGTCTATTTGCCATGAAGTATTGGGACTGGATGCCATGACCTTAGTTTTTTCAATGTTGAGTTTTAATCCTGCCTTTTCACTTTCCTCTTTCACCCTCATCAAGATGTTCTTTAGTTCCACTTTGCTTTCTGGCATTAGATATTTTAAAATCAGTTGATTGGCAATCTTAGTCTTAACTGTAATCTTATTTCCCTTTTGCCTTGTGTGATATTGTGATTTTTTTTAATATGAAACATACATTTTCTGTTGGATACTGTTCATAGCACAGAACTCCAAAAGCCTTGGAATTTCCTAAGTGATAAGAGTGCCAAAGGTGTCTTTTGCTATGTTAACGAGGCAGCTTTTGGAAAGCTACTAAAGATGAGACTGATAACCAAAAGAACCAACTGTGTACTGGACAGCTGGAACTGTCAGTTCCACTCCCTGCCCTCCAGACCTCTGGGAGACCACTGACTCATGTCTAGGTAGTAAAGCCTCCATACAAATTCAAAAGGGAAGGGTTCAGAGAGCTTTTGGGCTGGTGAACACATAGATTTTGGGGGGACAGTTGTGTGTCTGGAGAGACCATGGATGCTCTGTGCCCTTTCCTCACACTTTACCCTGTGCATTTCTTCCATCTGGCTGTTTTTGAGTTGTATCCTTTTTTTTTTTTTTTTTTTTTTTAAACCTTTATTTTACTTTTAACTTTTACAGAGTTTTGTTGTTCACAGACATGCATGTTCTCAGATTAGTCACATGTATATCCCCCCCTTCCCTCCCCTCCCGACCATCACACAGCACCCCTGAAGGATCCCCTTTTCTCAAAGAGCAATGTCTAGAGCTATTTTCTTCACTTATGATAGTACAGGCCTTCATGCTACTTCCTTTACGCCTCTCACCCACTGTTCCTTCCCCACAATGTCCATATGTCCACTGTCCATGTCTGTCTTTCTGTCGCTTCACTGCATGTGCCATCATCACCATCCTACTAGATTCCATATATATGTGTTAATATACTGTATTTGTCCTTCTCTTTCTGACTGACTTCACTTTTGATGATACGTTCTAGATCCAGCCACCTCATTAGGGTTGATTCTTCTGCATTTCTCTTTACAGCTGTGTAGTATTCCATTGTATATATGTACCAGAGCTTTTGGATCCATTCGTTCGTCGATGGGCATCTAGGTTGCTTCCATGTTCTAGCTATTGTATAGAGAGCTGCAATGAACATTGGGGTACAGGTGCTTCTTTCAGTTTTGATTTCGTCAGGGTATAAGCCTAAGAGTGGAATTGCTGGGTCATATGGTGCTTCTATTTTTAGTTTTTTAAGAAATCTCCAGACTGTCTTCCATAGAGGCTGTATCAATTAACACTCCCACCAGCAATGCAGAAGTGTTCCCTTTTCTCCACAGCCTCTCCAGCATTTATTGTCTGTCGATTTGTGGATGATGGCCATTCTGACGGGTGTGAGGTGATATCTCATTGTAGTTTTGATTTGCATTTCTCTAATTATTAGTGAAGTTGAGCATCGTTTCATGTGTTTTTGGGCCATCTGTATGTCATCGTTGGAGAGGTGTCTGTTTAGGTCCTTTTCCCATTTTTTGATTGGGTTGTTCGTTTTCCAGTGCTGAGTTGTCTCAGTTGCTTGTAGATTTTGGAGATTAATTCTTTGTCTGTCGTTTCATTTGCTATGATTTTCTCCCACTCTGTGGGCTGTCTGTTCAGCTTTTTTGTAATTTCTTTAGCTGTACAAAAGCTTTTAAGTTTCATGAGGTCCCACATGTTCATTTGTCTTTTTAGTTCCATTATTCTAGTAGGTGGGTCAGAGAAGATCTTGCTTTGATTGATGTCCTTGAGGGTTTTGCCTATATTCTCCTCTAAGAGTTTTGTTGTTCACAGACATGCATGTTCTCAGATTAGTCACATGTATATCTCCCCCTTCCCTCCCCTCCCGACCATCACACAGCACCCCTGAAGGATCCCCTTTTCTCAAAGAGCAATGTCTAGAGCTATTTTCTTCACTTATGATAGTACAGGCCTTCATGCTACTTCCTTTACGCCTCTCACCCACTGTTCCTTCCCCACAATGTCCATATGTCCACTGTCCATGTCTGTCTTTCTGTCGCTTCACTGCATGTGCCATCATCACCATCCTACTAGATTCCATATATATGTGTTAATATACTGTATTTGTCCTTCTCTTTCTGACTGACTTCACTTTTGATGATACGTTCTAGATCCAGCCACCTCATTAGGGTTGATTCTTCTGCATTTCTCTTTACAGCTGTGTAGTATTCCATTGTATATATGTACCAGAGCTTTTGGATCCATTCGTTCGTCGATGGGCATCTAGGTTGCTTCCATGTTCTAGCTATTGTATAGAGAGCTGCAATGAACATTGGGGTACAGGTGCTTCTTTCAGTTTTGATTTCGTCAGGGTATAAGCCTAAGAGTGGAATTGCTGGGTCATATGGTGCTTCTATTTTTAGTTTTTTAAGAAATCTCCAGACTGTCTTCCATAGAGGCTGTATCAATTAACACTCCCACCAGCAATGCAGAAGTGTTCCCTTTTCTCCACAGCCTCTCCAGCATTTATTGTCTGTCGATTTGTGGATGATGGCCATTCTGACGGGTGTGAGGTGATATCTCATTGTAGTTTTGATTTGCATTTCTCTAATTATTAGTGAAGTTGAGCATCGTTTCATGTGTTTTTGGGCCATCTGTATGTCATCGTTGGAGAGGTGTCTGTTTAGGTCCTTTTCCCATTTTTTGATTGGGTTGTTCGTTTTTCCAGTGCTGAGTTGTCTCAGTTGCTTGTAGATTTTGGAGATTAATTCTTTGTCTGTCGTTTCATTTGCTATGATTTTCTCCCACTCTGTGGGCTGTCTGTTCAGCTTTTTTGTAATTTCTTTAGCTGTACAAAAGCTTTTAAGTTTCATGAGGTCCCACATGTTCATTTGTCTTTTTAGTTCCATTATTCTAGTAGGTGGGTCAGAGAAGATCTTGCTTTGATTGATGTCCTTGAGGGTTTTGCCTATATTCTCCTCTAAGAGTTTGATGGTTTCTGGCCTTACATGTAAGTCTTTAATCCATTTTGAGTTGATCTTTGTGTATGGTGTCAGGGTATGTTCCAACTTCATTTTCTTGCATGTAGCTGTCCAATTTTCCCAGCACCATTTGTTGAAGAGGCTGTCTTTGTCCCATTTTATAGTTTCGCCTCCTTTGTCAAAAATAAGGTACCCATAGGTGCGTGGCTTTATCTCTGGGTTCTCGATCTTGTTCCATTGGTCGATATTTCTGTTTTTGTGCCAATACCATACTGTCTTGATGACTGTTGCTTTGTAGTAGAGTCTGAAGTTGGGGAGGCTGATCCCCCCAGCTCCATTCTTCTTCCTGAGGATTGCTTTGGCTATTCGAGGTCTTTTGTGTTTCCATATGAACTGTGTTATTCGTTGGTCTAGTTCTGTGAAGAATGTTATTGGAAGTTTGATAGGGATCGCATTGAATCTATAGATGACATTTGGTAGTATGGTCATTTTCACAATATTGATTCGTCCGACCCAGGAACACGGAATATTTCTCCATCTGTTTAACTCTTCTTTAATGTCTCTCATGAGTGTCTTGTAATTTTCTGTGTACAGTTCTTTTGTTTCTTTGGGTAGGTTTATTCCTAGATATTTGATTCTTTTGGTTGCGATGGTAAAGGGGATTGCCTCTTTGATTTCATTTTCTGATTTTTCATTGTTTGTGTATAGGAATGCCAGTGATTTCTGTTTTTTGATTTTGTATCCTGCGTCTTGGCTGTATTCGCTGATTAACTCTAGTTGTTTTGTAATTGTTTCTTTGTTTTTTTCTATGTATAATATCATGTCATCTGCAAATAGAGAGAGTTTGACTTCTTCCTTTCCAATCTGGATTCCTTTGATTTCTTTCTCTAATTATTAGTGAAGTTGAGCATCGTTTCATGTGTTTTTGGGCCATCTGTATGTCATCGTTGGAGAGGTGTCTGTTTAGGTCCTTTTCCCATTTTTTGATTGGGTTGTTCGTTTTTCCAGTGCTGAGTTGTCTCAGTTGCTTGTAGATTTTGGAGATTAATTCTTTGTCTGTCGTTTCATTTGCTATGATTTTCTCCCACTCTGTGGGCTGTCTGTTCAGCTTTTTTGTAATTTCTTTAGCTGTACAAAAGCTTTTAAGTTTCATGAGGTCCCACATGTTCATTTGTCTTTTTAGTTCCATTATTCTAGTAGGTGGGTCAGAGAAGATCTTGCTTTGATTGATGTCCTTGAGGGTTTTGCCTATATTCTCCTCTAAGAGTTTGATGGTTTCTGGCCTTACATGTAAGTCTTTAATCCATTTTGAGTTGATCTTTGTGTATGGTGTCAGGGTATGTTCCAACTTCATTTTCTTGCATGTAGCTGTCCAATTTTCCCAGCACCATTTGTTGAAGAGGCTGTCTTTGTCCCATTTTATAGTTTCGCCTCCTTTGTCAAAAATAAGGTACCCATAGGTGCGTGGCTTTATCTCTGGGTTCTCGATCTTGTTCCATTGGTCGATATTTCTGTTTTTGTGCCAATACCATACTGTCTTGATGACTGTTGCTTTGTAGTAGAGTCTGAAGTTGGGGAGGCTGATCCCCCCAGCTCCATTCTTCTTCCTGAGGATTGCTTTGGCTATTCGAGTTCTTTTGTGTTTCCATATGAACTGTGTTATTCGTTGGTCTAGTTCTGTGAAGAATGTTATTGGAAGCTTGATAGGGATCGCATTGAATCTATAGATGACATTTGGTAGTATGGTCATTTTCACAATATTGATTCTCCCGACCCAGGAACACGGAATATTTCTCCATCTGTTTAAGTCTTCTTTAATGTCTCTCATGAGTGTCTTGTAATTTTCTGTGTACAGTTCTTTTGTTTCTTTGGGTAGGTTTATTCCTAGATATTTGATTCTTTTGGTTGCGATGGTAAAGGGGATTGCCTCTTTGATTTCATTTTCTGATTTTTCATTGTTTGTGTATAGGAATGCCAGTGATTTCTGTATATTAATTTTGTATCCTGCGACTTTGGTGAATTCGCTGATTAACTCTAGTAGTTTTGTAACCGTGTCTTTGGGATTTTCTATGTATAATATCATGTCATCTGCAAATAGAGAGAGTTTGACTTCTTCTTTTCCAATCTGGATTCCTTTGATTTCTTTCTCTTCTCTTATTGCTATTGCTAGAACTTCCAGGACTATGTTGAATAAGAGTGGTGAAAGTGGACACCCTTGTCTTGTTCCTGATCTTAGAGGGAATGCTTTGAGTTTTTCACCATTGAGGATAATGTTCGCTGTGGGCTTCTCATATATGGCTTTCACTATGTTAAGATAAGTTCCTTCTATGCCCATTTTTTGAAGAGTTTTTATCATAAATGGATGCTGTACTTTGTCAAAGGCTTTTTCTGCATCTATTGAGATGATCATGTGATTTTTGTCTTTCAATTTGTTGATATGGTGTATCACATTGATTGATTTGCGGATGTTGAAGAATCCTTGCATGCCTGGGATGAACCCAACTTGATCGTGATGAATGAGCTTTTTGATGTGTTGCTGAATTCTGTTTGCTAGGATTTTGTTGAGGATTTTGGCATCTAGATTCATCAGTGAAATTGGCCTATAATTTTGTTTTTTTGTGATGTCTTTGCCTGGCTTTGGTATCAGGGTGATGGTGGCCTCGTAGAATGTGTTTGGAAGTGTTCCTTCCTGGGCAATTTTTTGGAAGAGTTTTAGAAGGACAGGCATTAGCTCTTCTTTAAATGTTTGGTAGAATTCACTTGTGAAACCATCTGGCCCTGGGCTTTTATTTTTGGGCAGATTTTTGATCACAAGGTCGATTTCTGAGCTTGTGATTGGTTTGTTCATAGTTTCTATTTCTTCCTGGTTGAGTCTTGGGAGATTAATCCTCTCCAAGAAACTGTCCATTTCTTTCAGGTTGTCCAGTTTGTTGCCATAGAGTTGTTCATAATAGTCTCTTATAATCCTTTGGATTTCTGCATTATCCGTTGTAATCTCTCCTTTTTCATTTTTGATTTTGGTGATCTGGTTCTTCTCTCTCTTTTTCTTGATGAGTCTGGCCAGTGGTGTGTCGATTTTATTGACTTTTCAAGAACCAGCTTTTTGTTTTATTTATCTTTACTATTGTTTCTTTTGTTTCTTTTTCATTTATTTCTGCTCTGATCTTTATGATTTCCCTTCTTCTGCTGGCTTTGGGGTGTTTTGTTTCTTCTTTCTCCAGTTGTTTTAAGCGTAAAGTAAGGTCGTCTGTTTGAGATTTTCCTAGTTTCTTGAGGTGGGATTGTATTGCTATAAACTTCCCTCTCAGAACTGCTTTTGCAGTATCCCATAGGTTTTGCACTGTCGCGTGTTCATTGTCATTTTCTTCTAGGAATTTTTTAATTTCTCCTTTGATTTCCTCAATGATCAGTTGGTTTTTTAGATATGTGTTGTTTAATCTCCATGTGTTTGTGTTTTTAGCGGTTTTTTTCCTGTAGTTGATCTCTAGTCTCACTGCATTGTGGTCCGAGAAGATGGTTGATAGAATTTCAGTTTTCTTGAATTGACTGAGGATTGATTTGTGGCCCAAGATGTGGTCTATCCTGGAGAATGTTCCGTGAGCACTTGAGAAGAAAGTGTATTCTTCTGCTTTTGGATGGAAAGTCCTAAAGATATCAATGAGGTCCATTTCTTCTAGTGTGGCATTTAAGGCTTGTGTTTCTTTCTTAATTTTCTGTTTGGATGATCTGTCCATTGGTGTGAGAGGAGTGTTAAAGTCTCCTACTATGATTGTGTTGCTGTCAATGTCTTCTTTTATGGCTGAAAGTGTTTGTCTTATGTATTGGGGTGCTCCTGCGTTGGGAGCGTAGATATTTATGATTGTTATGTCTTCTTCTTGGATGGATCCCTTAATCATGATGTAGTGACCTGCCTTGTCTCTTAGAATCTTCTTTACTTTAAAATCTATTTTATCTGATATGAGGATTGCTACTCCAGCTTTCTTTTGATTTCCATTTGCATGGAATATCTTTTTCCAGCCTCTCACTTTCAGTCTATGAGTGTCTCTAGGTCTGAAATGAGTTTCCTAGAGGCAGCATATGTATGGGTCGTGTTTTTGGATCCATTCAGCCACTCTGTGTCTTTTGGTTGGGGCGTTTAGTCCATTGACATTCAAAGTAATTACTGATACAAATGATCCTATTGTCATCTTCTTAGATGTTATGATGGATTTGTTTCGTGGATCTTCTCCTTTTATACTTGTTGTCTATATAAGTCCCTTTAACACTTGTTGTAAGGCTGGTTTGGTGTGACTAAATTCTTTTAATTTTTGCTTGTCTGTAAAGCTTTTGATTTCTCCATCAATTTTGAAGGAGATCCTTGCAGGGTAGAGGATTCTTGGTTGCAGATTATTCTCTTTCAGCCGTTTAAATGTGTCCAGCCATTCCCTTCTTGCCTGCAGAGTTTCTGTTGAGAGATCAGCTGTTAAACGGATGGGCTTTCCCTTGTATGTCACTAGTTGCTTTTCCCTTGCTGCTTTGAGAATTCTATCTTTGTGTTTAATTTGTGTTAACTTCATTAATATGTGTCTTGGTGTGTTTCTTCTCGGATTGATTCTGTTAGGTACTCTTTGTGCTTCTTGGACTTGATTGACTATTTCTTTTCCCATGTTGGGGAAATTTTCAACTATAATCTCTTCAAAAATTTTCTCATAGCCTTTCTTTCGTTCTTCTTCTTCTGGAACCCCTATAATTCGAATATTGGTGCGTTTGATATTATCCCAGAGGTCTCTGAGGCTGTCCTCTGCTCTTTTCATTCTTTGAGCTAGAGTCTGTTTTTCAGCAGTTACTTCCACCATTTTATCTTCCAGCTCACTTATCCGGTCTTCTGTCTCAGATACTCTGCTCTTGATTCCGTCTACCGTGTTTTTCAGTTCAGCAATTGAGTTGTTTGTCTCTGTTACTTTTTTGGTAAGTTCTTGTATTTCTTTATTCAGTGTGTTAGTTGTATCTTGCAATTTCTCTGAAATTCTGTTTTCAGTGTCTTTGACCATCTTTACTATCATTCTTCTGAAATCACTTTCAGAAAGTTTGTCCAAATTCTCTTCATTAATTTGATCTTGTGTGTTTGTGGATTGTTCCTTCGCTTGTGTGGTATTTCTCTGCCGTTTCATTGTTATTATTAATTTTTTAAAACTGATTCTGTTTGGGATTTCCTTTTCCCAGACTTTGAGTTACGTCTGTTGGTGTTTGTTGTTTGGATGGGGCTTCTATTCTGGGTGATGCTGGTGATTGGGTGATGTCAGGACTTGTATACAAATGATTACCTTTGCTGGCGTTCTCACTTGTATACTGCTCTTTAGTGTTATGCGTTCTCTAGTATTGTAGAGTTTTGGAGTCAGTGCACCCTCCTTAAAACCCCGGGGCTTGTTGCCTGACCAGGGAATGAAGATTTCACAGCTGGTTTGTTATGGCATTAAATGATATTAAAACATATATATGCAAATGAGAAACAGAAGGTATCCTTTTATGAAGCACTTAACCATAGGTCTTCTCCATGAAGAGGACCTGGCACATGGCAGGCCTTCCACAAATATCTGTGGATTGATGGATTGGGTTGAACTGAGTAGATTGGAGCAGACAAACCTCCTGTCACATATCAGTGGTTCTTTAGAAGCAGACCCTGCATTGAGGATTTGTGTGCAAACAACATGTGAAGGGGGCTTCCCTGGTGGCACAGTGTTGAAGAATCTACCTGCAATGCAGGAGATGCAGGAGACAATCCCTGGGTTGGAAAGAACCCCTAAAATTTTTTTTGGCCAAGGCTACAGTTCACAGGGTTGCAAAGAGTCAGACACAGCTGAAGTGACTGAGCACGCATGCATGCAATATGTGAAGGAAGGATTTCCAAAAGAAGCAGGTGGAGAGGTGGAGGAGAAAGGTGGGGGCAGAGAAAGAACCAAGTGAAGGAGTGCTTTCAGGCAGAGCCCCAGCTTCTGCTTGAATGTACAGGGAGGCTCTAGAGTTGAAACTACACCTGTAAGTTAGTACTTTCTCGGGGGAAGGAGCTGAGCTTTCTCATTCCCATACCAGCCCTCAATGGCCAAAGACCGTGCTAGGGGCCCCTAGGCACTTGGCGCTCTAGCTACTGGGCTCTGAAGAGAGCTGAGCATGCTGACTGTTAAAAGCAAGAATATAGAAGCCAAAGTAGGGGTACAGAAATGGGGTTAGACATCGGAGGGCATCCGTCTTCTGGCTCCATAATTGTAGAAATGTGACAATATGTCCATGTTCGTATGTGCAAAAATTCACATTTTAAGAATTCTGAGAGATACCCTTGTCATACATTTGTCTTTAATAAATATGGCTTTGCTCCCAGGAAATAAATTTTTCCAGTGGTAAATCTGGCTTTAAATGACCATGGTATATATAATTTCTGCATTTAAGAAATTCCATGCAGTTGTTTCTAGGGATATTTGGAGTTTTCTATTCCAGTTCTACTGTGCTATACTTGTAGAACTAGACTAGAAAAATGCAGCTGACTATATACTAGATCCAAATGTTCTCCCGGTCAGTTATGGTATTAATTTGGTTTAATATTGATGTTTTGGACATTATTCATGGCATGGTTAAAAAGCCATAAAAATAAAACTTGAAGCATATGTTCCCGGGCTCCTTTCTGAAGGAATATCTCAACAATTCAAGAAAAACAATTACTGAAAATAAAAGAAATGAAAGAGGCCCATCTCCTCATGATCTTGGAACCACAGAGGGCAGGACAGTCCCTCTGAAGATTAAGACATTTCACTTATAAAGTTTTTAAGTTAATCTGGTTTCTACTGAGGGCAGGTCAAAAAGGCACTTGAAAGCAAGGCAAAGTGTTGGTTTTGGACCATTTTAATGCTAAAACACATATTTAAGTCATTTACACAAGATAAACTAACAATTTTTTTGGCCAAGGGCCTGCCAATTATGATGTTAAAAGAGCAAGCATAAGAAACCAGGAGTTGTTTGGTATGTAATCTGAGACAGTTCTCTGGACCAGCAGAATTGTGAAAGACCAGCATGTTCCCTTTTAGGACCAGCTTGTTCTGTAGGCTTATAGGGCTTCTGTGTGTCAAAACTACTCTTGGAGTCGTTTATCTTTGTCTTGAAAGTGACTGGCAGGGTTACAGAGATACTGCTTGGCTAACAGAGTTACAAGAACATGTAATCATTCAATTCACCTAGAAATGGCAATGACTGATTATTAAATAAATATAGCACAAATACTGCCAGTCCTATTGAAGAGGCTGTTGATGATAAGGATCATGAAGAGGAGGAGACGGAGGATATTTTGCCAAGTTTCTTTCTGATGCTGGCCTGTGTACTGGCTCTGGTCTCTGACTGAATCTTGAATCATAGTTGTTCCTTTCTTCATTGAGATATAAGTTAAATCACTTTCTTTATGAGGCTTCATAACGTGTGTGTGTGTGTTTGTGTGTGCTAAGTAATTTCAGTTGTGTCCAACTCTTTGTGACCCTATCGACTGTAGCCCACCAGGCTCCTCTGTCCATGGGATTCTCTAGGCAAGAATACTGGAGTGGATTGCCATTTCCTTCTCCAGGGGACCTTCCCACCCAGGGATCAAACCTGCATCTCTTATGTTTCCTGCATGTCTTTTGCATTGGCAGGTGGATTCTTTACTACTAGCACCATCTGGGACAGATTTTCTTCATAATGCTTGCTGCTAATGATGTTACATTGTCCACTTATGTTTTTATTGACTGTGGGTCTCCCCCAGGCTCACCAGTCTCATTTATGGAAGCTTCTGATTTGCAACACAACGATTTTCCTTTCCTATCCCTGGTTCCTCCATCCTGCACCATGAGGGACCCTGGAGCTTGTGTGTGGACAAACCAGCTTGCCCATCCAAGCCCCACTCAACACACCAACTTGCCTGTAAAGGCTGAGATAGGGCACAAAAAAGAGAATTGGTTATAATTTACTTTTATTTCTTAAAAGAATTTTGGGGGGTTACCTTATGTGGCATGCAGCATCTTAGTTCCCTGACCCCAGGGATCAAGCCCATGCCCCTTCACATGGAGCATAGAGTCTTAACAACAGGATTTCTTTCTTTTCTTTTTTTTAAAATAGATTTATGTCCAGATAGAAAAGTGGCTAGATATGGGATAAACCAAGTGCCATGAATGTAAGTGGTAGGACCAGCTTGTTCTGTAGGCTTATAGGGCTTCTGTGTGTCAAAACTACTCTTGGAGTCGTTTATCTTTGTCTTGAAAGTGACTGGCAGGGTTACAGAGATACTGCTTGGCTAACAGAGTTACAAGAACATGTAATCATTCAATTCACCTAGAAATGGCAATGACTGATTATTAAATAAATATAGCACAAATACTGCCAGTCCTATTGAAGAGGCTGTTGATGATAAGGATCATGAAGAGGAGGAGACGGAGGATATTTTGCCAAGTTTCTTTCTGATGCTGGCCTGTGTACTGGCTCTGGTCTCTGACTGAATCTTGAATCATAGTTGTTCCTTTCTTCATTGAGATATAAGTTAAATCACTTTCTTTATGAGGCTTCATAACGTGTGTGTGTGTGTTTGTGTGTGCTAAGTAATTTCAGTTGTGTCCAACTCTTTGTGACCCTATCGACTGTAGCCCACCAGGCTCCTCTGTCCATGGGATTCTCTAGGCAAGAATACTGGAGTGGATTGCCATTTCCTTCTCCAGGGGACCTTCCCACCCAGGGATCAAACCTGCATCTCTTATGTTTCCTGCATGTCTTTTGCATTGGCAGGTGGATTCTTTACTACTAGCACCATCTGGGACAGATTTTCTTCATAATGCTTGCTGCTAATGATGTTACATTGTCCACTTATGTTTTTATTGACTGTGGGTCTCCCCCAGGCTCACCAGTCTCATTTATGGAAGCTTCTGATTTGCAACACAACGATTTTCCTTTCCTATCCCTGGTTCCTCCATCCTGCACCATGAGGGACCCTGGAGCTTGTGTGTGGACAAACCAGCTTGCCCATCCAAGCCCCACTCAACACACCAACTTGCCTGTAAAGGCTGAGATAGGGCACAAAAAAGAGAATTGGTTATAATTTACTTTTATTTCTTAAAAGAATTTTGGGGGGTTACCTTATGTGGCATGCAGCATCTTAGTTCCCTGACCCCAGGGATCAAGCCCATGCCCCTTCACATGGAGCATAGAGTCTTAACAACAGGATTTCTTTCTTTTCTTTTTTTTAAAATAGATTTATGTCCAGATAGAAAAGTGGCTAGATATGGGATAAACCAAGTGCCATGAATGTAAGTGGTAGAATCTAGGTGGTAGCTATACAGATGCTTGCATTTTTTTATTTTTCAAAATTTGTATGTGTGTGTTTGTGTGTGTGTGTGTGTGTGTGTGTGTGTATTTGGAAATTATCATGATATAAAGTTGGAAGAAACACAAAGAAGAAAAGAACAGGTTTGGGAGTTTGGAGTCAGAAATTGATTGGGTCTGAGCACCTTAGACAAATCCCAAACACTGAGAATTATGTTTAAAAAATAGTTTGACTATATATTATTCAGGACTTTTTTGATTGGAAGTGAGAGTAAGTGATCTCACACAAAGAGAGAGAGCGGGAGACTGGCACATATAACTGGGAGGGAGGGGTTTCAAACCAGACCATCTGAAATTTCTCCCCATGTGCTGCCCTTAGCTTTTCCAACTTAAGACAAATTTTCTCCATGCAAAAAAGAAAGGGAATGGCCACAAATCTTACCTCTTTCAATTTAATAACTTAATGTGTAAAAGAGGCTTCTTCTTCAAAAATCCATAATGTGAGATTCTCGGGAAGAATTTGGATTGGCCTGAAACGAATCATGAGCCTAGACTTACAGCCCTAGGGATGGTGTACAATTAGCCAGGCATGGGTCACATGATTGAGCCGGGGCCAGGCTGCCAGGGCACTGACTGGAAGACCTAGCAAAGCTATGTAAAATGGAGTTGAGGATCACTTTCCATGGGAATGTTACCTTATGGGAAAAAAGGGATGCTTGAGAGAAAAAAGAAAACTGCCTGCTACAGCCTGGGTTCTCTGAGGAATCTTCCAGCACTAGTATTTTGTATTAGATAAAATACTAATATTTTGCATTAGAAAATACTTCATATTTTAGAGTTGATCAGACTTCAGACTGCTATGTACCTTATAGATGCTCAGAAAATGTCTGTCGAATGAAAGTATTTGAAAAAAAAAAAGTCAGAAAAATGAATTATTTAAAATGTTAGTAATGGGAACATTAAATTATCCTAACTTCTTCATTTCACAGATAAAAGAAAATGAGGCACCAAAAGGTTAAATAATATTCCCAGGTACATGTGGTTACAGCTAATACTCAAGCATTCTGAGCACTCCCCCGCCACTACCGCCTCTCCATCTCTCTTCTTTAAAGAATTTTTATTTCAAACAGATCCGTTTTGCCTTTAACTCTCAAAAGATTAACCATCAGCTAATACCACCCAGGTATTCTGATAGCAAAGAAAATAGAGGCTAAATATTACAAAGAAAAGGAAAAGAAAAAAATCCACCTTTGTTTAATTGTTATTCTGATGAGTTAAGCCTTGGATTTAGCACAGGCAGTCTCCCCTAATAGAAAAGCAGACAGATTCACTGGCCCCACAGTCAACTTGTGCATAAAAGTGTATTTGTACAGCTGGATCGATCTAGAAGGAGCCAGAGCTGAAAACGGTGAGCAGGCTGGTGGCAGGCCACAGCTGGGAACACCTGTTTCCCATTAGAGACCCTAGGCTACAATAGTTCTGTCCTGACCCTACCGAAGGGTTCTCAGGCCTGAGGGAGCCCCACAAATCTTACCTCTTTCAATTTAATAACTTAATGTGTAAAAGAGGCTTCTCTCTTCAAAAATCCATAATGTGAGATTCTCGGGAAGAATTTGGATTGGCCTGAAACGAATCATGAGCCTAGACTTACAGCCCTAGGGATGGTGTACAATTAGCCAGGCATGGGTCACATGATTGAGCCGGGGCCAGGCTGCCAGGGCACTGACTGGAAGACCTAGCAAAGCTATGTAAAATGGAGTTGAGGATCACTTTCCATGGGAATGTTACCTTAAGGGGAAAAAAGGGATGCTTGAGAGAAAAAAGAAAACTGCCTGCTACAGCCTGGGTTCTCTGAGGAATCTTCCAGCACTAGTATTTTGTATTAGATAAAATACTAATATTTTGCATTAGAAAATACTTCATATTTTAGAGTTGATCAGACTTCAGACTGCTATGTACCTTATAGATGCTCAGAAAATGTCTGTCGAATGAAAGTATTTGAAAAAAAAAAAGTCAGAAAAATGAATTATTTAAAATGTTAGTAATGGGAACATTAAATTATCCTAACTTCTTCATTTCACAGATAAAAGAAAATGAGGCACCAAAAGGTTAAATAATATTCCCAGGTACATGTGGTTACAGCTAATACTCAAGCATTCTGAGCACTCCCCCGCCACTACCGCCTCTCCATCTCTCTTCTTTAAAGAATTTTTATTTCAAACAGATCCGTTTTGCCTTTAACTCTCAAAAGATTAACCATCAGCTAATACCACCCAGGTATTCTGATAGCAAAGAAAATAGAGGCTAAATATTACAAAGAAAAGGAAAAGAAAAAAATCCACCTTTGTTTAATTGTTATTCTGATGAGTTAAGCCTTGGATTTAGCACAGGCAGTCTCCCCTAATAGAAAAGCAGACAGATTCACTGGCCCCACAGTCAACTTGTGCATAAAAGTGTATTTGTACAGCTGGATCGATCTAGAAGGAGCCAGAGCTGAAAACGGTGAGCAGGCTGGTGGCAGGCCACAGCTGGGAACACCTGTTTCCCATTAGAGACCCTAGGCTACAATAGTTCTGTCCCCTGACCCCTGGGCCAGCTTCCCTGGAGACCTGGGTGTGTTCTCAGGCCTGAAGGTGCTGACAGCCATTTCACTTGCTAACACATCCTAAGGGCAATTGTGGGTTATAAGGCTCTAGTCTGGGATTTGAGAGGAAAGCTCAGAATTCAGGTTGGATGGGTCAAGTTATTTATGCCCAACTACTAAAGCATTGTTTAATTCTCTAGTAGGAACTGTCAGAAAGAACTGGTCATCTATTTCCTTTCCTTCCCTTCCTTCCACTTTTTTAGAAGAAATGCATTTTTATTTATTTATGTATTTATTTTTGGCTATTCTGAGTTTTCACTGCTGCCACAGGCTCTTCTCTAGTTGCAGGGAGTGGGGGCTACTTTCTAGTTGAGGTGAACAGGCTTCTTGTTGTGGTGACTTCTCTTGTTGTGGAACTCAGGCTCTAGGGCACACAAGCATGAGTAGTCGTGGCACTTGGTCTCAATAGTTGCGGCTCCAAGGCTCTAGAGCACAGGCTCTATAGTTGTGGTTCATGGGCTTAGTTGCTCCACAGTATGTGCGATATTCCTGGATCAGAGATCAAACCCGTGTCTCCTGCACTGGTGGGTGTACTCTTTACCACTGAGCTACCAGGGAAGCCCCCTTCCTTTCACTTTTTAGCTAAGCAGGAGTATTGACAGAGACCGCTACCCTTAATTTTTTTTTTTTTTTTTAGAAAAGCAGAACTATGTTGCTTCTAATTTTTCTACAGCAGTTAGCCACCTTAGTCGGTGTCCTGAAAAGTATCTTTGACTTCTGTCTGCAAAATAAACTTCATAGAAATACATATTAGACTTTGATGGTAACCAGGAGATATAACTGAATGAAGGCGGCCAATCTTTGTTTGCTTTCCCCTGAAGACAGACCCTGAGAAAGATCAGGTGCAGGAAGTTTTTGGCAGATGGTTTAAGGAAGCAGAAGTAACAGACTATGAAGAGTGAGGCAGGGAAGAAAGAAAATCCAAAGGAAGGATGTCTCATCAACTGCTGCTGTGGGCAAACCTGAGAACTCTGAGAAACTTAAGGAATGTCGTTTTTCTTTTTCTTTTTGGCAATGGCATCTGCCTTTATTGTGAGCAGAGCAGCAGGTGGGACACTTCCCGGCAACAGTAAAAAAACAAACAAACAAACAAAAAAATTAATTTACAAAAGCAGAGATTCAGCAAGGCCTCTTGGCTGGAACCCTTGGAAACTCATATGAAGATACCCAGCCAAGCAGCAGGAAGAGGAGTCCAAAGCCCATGAAGAGTGAGGCCACCAGGGAAATGAGGAGCTCTTTGTAAATATCCCGGGTGGATGTGACCTCATAAACGAAGATGAGGAGCTCTTTGTAGATACCCTTGGTGAATGTGACCTCATAAACGAAGCACCAGGCGGTGAGGAACATGCCAGTGACCAGCAGCACTAAGGTTAGACGGGGAAAGATAGCCGGCTTCACCAGGCTGGTGTAACTGCTCATGGCCTCGAGCTCCATTTTGCCAGGCACGGAGTAATCCGCCATTGCCACCGGAAGAACACAGCGGCAGGAGCAAGCGCGCTGTTCAAGGGAAAGCAGAATGCCTTTCAGATTGGCCTGAACGACAGAAGGCTGGTGTTTACTGCACAAACACTTCTGGGCGGTGCTTGGGTGTCAAGGCAGAACAAACTACTGTAGCATTGGAAGTGAGCCTGGATCAGAACATTAACAGTGCAAGTGGGAGTTGCCTACTGCAGATGGAATCAGAATCAGCCTAGGACGTATGAGGTACAGACGTCAGAGACAGGCATGAGCTAATCAAGTGTGAGCAGCCAGAACCAATCCAGATAAATTACAGATTAATTAGTGATTGGAATATGGAATGCCATTATATTATCCTCTTTACTTTTTTACATCTTTGGAAATATCTGTACTAAGTAAAAAATAAAAAGTTACAGCTTGATATACAAATTTCCTTCAATGCCATCCTCATTTTTTAGAGAAACATTGGAATAGAAGCTAACTAATCTCATTCTACCTCCCCCCATTCTTCCTTACAAAGATTATAAAGAAAGGAGAAATGCTCTTGGTTCTAAACTATATAAAATAACAAGGATTAATAGTTCTAAATAAATTATATAGTTTAAGTTTAAGACAGAACTGATTTCACATAAATAGACAATATTGAATAGGTAGATGGTAATGAAGGAAATTCATAAAAAGGGATAGATCCTGACCTAATAGATCTCATAGAAAGGGAAATTCATAGAAAGGGATAGATCCTGACCTGATAGGTCTCATTTAGGCAGTTACACTCAAAGCTGCCTGGACAGTGAGTATCTTGTTTTTGTAGCTTAGCATTGGTGTCTCCTGGTGGCTCAGTGGTAAAGAGCCTGCTTGCAGTATAGGAAATGCAGGAGGTGCAGGTTTGATCCCTGGGTCAGGAAGATCCCCTGGAGAAGGGAATGGCAACCCACTCCAGTCTTTTTGCCTAGAAAATCCCATGGACAGAGAAGCCTAGTGAGCTATGGCCCATGGGGTCAAACAGAGTCCAAAATGACTGAGTGACTAACATACACATTTGTGTCTTCTGCTTTTGGAGAAGTTCCTCAATTTCCTTCTTCCATTTCATGCAGATTTTGTAGGGTTATGAGTTTGAAGCTCTTGCTTTTTCATGGACAAGGTGTGAACACATGATCCAATCTATGCCATGACATTTTTTTTTTAATTCTGGAATTTAAATCTTGAACAAAGAGATACAATAAGCAGAAACAGATGAAGTTGATTCAGCTCATGATTTTATCTAGGAAAGCTTGTCCATCAGTACTTGCTAGGTAGTTAGAACTTCTCTGGTTCCTCTCTTTCCTTGGAGTTGTCTCTTTGCTTCTGTGAGTTACCCCATTCATTCAATACATTCATATTTTGTCTTTACCTAGCAAAGGAGGTCTTTGTCATATGCAGACACTGAACCCTTACTGAGTATGGCAGTTTGTCTCCAAGAATGCCACCCTCAGTCCCATCCTTGTCTACAAGCATGGGCCATTGCACCCATAAACAGGTGGAGGAAATGATACACCTTTATTTATTTATGTTAACTTTATTTTGTATTGGGGTATAGCCAAAATTTACAGGATAATCGTACCTCCCCATTCTTCCTTACAAAGATTATAAAGAAAGGAGAAATGCTCTTGGTTCTAAACTATATAAAATAACAAGGATTAATAGTTCTAAATAAATTATATAGTTTAAGTTTAAGACAGAACTGATTTCACATAAATAGACAATATTGAATAGGTAGATGGTAATGAAGGAAATTCATAAAAAGGGATAGATCCTGACCTAATAGATCTCATAGAAAGGGAAATTCATAGAAAGGGATAGATCCTGACCTGATAGGTCTCATTTAGGCAGTTACACTCAAAGCTGCCTGGACAGTGAGTATCTTGTTTTTGTAGCTTAGCATTGGTGTCTCCTGGTGGCTCAGTGGTAAAGAGCCTGCTTGCAGTATAGGAAATGCAGGAGGTGCAGGTTTGATCCCTGGGTCAGGAAGATCCCCTGGAGAAGGGAATGGCAACCCACTCCAGTCTTTTTGCCTAGAAAATCCCATGGACAGAGAAGCCTAGTGAGCTATGGCCCATGGGGTCAAACAGAGTCCAAAATGACTGAGTGACTAACATACACATTTGTGTCTTCTGCTTTTGGAGAAGTTCCTCAATTTCCTTCTTCCATTTCATGCAGATTTTGTAGGGTTATGAGTTTGAAGCTCTTGCTTTTTCATGGACAAGGTGTGAACACATGATCCAATCTATGCCATAACATTTTTTTTTTAATTCTGGAATTTAAATCTTGAACAAAGAGATACAATAAGCAGAAACAGATGAAGTTGATTCAGCTCATGATTTTATCTAGGAAAGCTTGTCCATCAGTACTTGCTAGGTAGTTAGAACTTCTCTGGTTCCTCTCTTTCCTTGGAGTTGTCTCTTTGCTTCTGTGAGTTACCCCATTCATTCAATACATTCATATTTTGTCTTTACCTAGCAAAGGAGGTCTTTGTCATATGCAGACACTGAACCCTTACTGAGTATGGCAGTTTGTCTCCAAGAATGCCACCCTCAGTCCCATCCTTGTCTACAAGCATGGGCCATTGCACCCATAAACAGGTGGAGGAAATGATACACCCTTTATTTATTTATGTTAACTTTTTATTTTGTATTGGGGTATAGCCAATTAAATATTGTGATAGTTTCAGGTTAACAGCAAAGGGCCTCAATCACGTACATGTATCCATTCTCCCCCAAAGTCCTTTCTCAACCTTGCCACGTAACATTGAGTAGAGTTCCCTGTTGTACAATAGGTCCTTGTTGGTTATCCATTTTAAATATATCAGTGCATACATGTCCATTCCAAACTCACTAACTATCTTTTTCCCCATCCTTCCCTTTGACAACCATAAATTAGTTCTCCAGGTCTGTGAGTTTCTGTTTTGTAAGTAAGTTTATCTGTATCTTTTTAGATTCCATATATAAGAAATGCTGTATGATATTTTTTCTCTGCACACACTCCTTTAAGTTGGTTCTGACCTTTTTTATTTTTATTTTTTATTTATTTTGGTGGGGTTGGGGAGGGAGTGGGGTGGGTGGGCCACTTCCACTGGTCTTTCATTTTGTCTGTTTTCATCCATCTTTGTTCTTTGGCCCATGTGGGCCTCCCATCGTGGTGGCATCTGTTGTCTCAGTGCGCCGGCTCAGGGCGCATGCGCTCCAGAGCTCCAGCTCGGTAATTGGACACATTGGTCCAGCCGCTCCGCGGCACGTGGAATCTTCCCAGGCCAGGGATTGAACCGGCGCCCCTTGCACTGCAAGGTAGTGTCCTTACCCACTGGACCACCAGGGAAGCCCTGGTTCTGACCTTTGACTGGCCTTCCATATGGTGTTAAGTGGCAATCTGCTAGTTCTACGTCTAGTTTAAGAGCAATGGCAGTGTTCACTTCCTTTATTCTTAGAATGCTCATGCCAGGACTCAGCCAGTTGCCAGGTATGAAGTCCAATTGCACTGTGATCTCAATGCTGCAAGGGAGCCCAAGTCACATGGAGAGGTTGTGGGTGAAGTAATGCTCAACCAGTGCCCAGCTGTTTGTGTTATACCAGCCCAGGCATCAGATGTGAGTGAAGAAGCTTCAGATGACATTGTAACTACAACAGTATGAGAGACCCCAGCGAAACTGTTTAATACCAGCCCAAGGCATCAGATGTGAGTGAAGACAGATGATCCCCTTATTTTTTTGTTAACTTTTTATTTTGTATTGGGGTATAGCCAATTAAATATTGTGATAGTTTCAGGTTAACAGCAAAGGGCCTCAATCACGTACATGTATCCATTCTCCCCCAAAGTCCTTTCTCAACCTTGCCACGTAACATTGAGTAGAGTTCCCTGTTGTACAATAGGTCCTTGTTGGTTATCCATTTTAAATATATCAGTGCATACATGTCCATTCCAAACTCACTAACTATCTTTTTCCCCATCCTTCCCTTTGACAACCATAAATTAGTTCTCCAGGTCTGTGAGTTTCTGTTTTGTAAGTAAGTTTATCTGTATCTTTTTAGATTCCATATATAAGAAATGCTGTATGATATTTTTTCTCTGCACACACTCCTTTAAGTTGGTTCTGACCTTTTTTATTTTTATTTTTTATTTATTTTGGTGGGGTTGGGGAGGGAGTGGGGTGGGTGGGCCACTTCCACTGGTCTTTCATTTTGTCTGTTTTCATCCATCTTTGTTCTTTGGCCCATGTGGGCCTCCCATCGTGGTGGCATCTGTTGTCTCAGTGCGCCGGCTCAGGGCGCATGCGCTCCAGAGCTCCAGCTCGGTAATTGGACACATTGGTCCAGCCGCTCCGCGGCACGTGGAATCTTCCCAGGCCAGGGATTGAACCGGCGCCCCTTGCACTGCAAGGTAGTGTCCTTACCCACTGGACCACCAGGGAAGCCCTGGTTCTGACCTTTGACTGGCCTTCCATATGGTGTTAAGTGGCAATCTGCTAGTTCTACGTCTAGTTTAAGAGCAATGGCAGTGTTCACTTCCTTTATTCTTAGAATGCTCATGCCAGGACTCAGCCAGTTGCCAGGTATGAAGTCCAATTGCACTGTGATCTCAATGCTGCAAGGGAGCCCAAGTCACATGGAGAGGTTGTGGGTGAAGTAATGCTCAACCAGTGCCCAGCTGTTTGTGTTATACCAGCCCAGGCATCAGATGTGAGTGAAGAAGCTTCAGATGACATTGTAACTACAACAGTATGAGAGACCCCCAAGCGAAAACTGCTTCATTGACACCAGTCAACCTCTAGAACGATGAGCACAAAATGTGGGTATAACTATAACAAGAGGCACTTGCTAGGGACTTCCCTGGTGGTCCAATGGTTAAGAATCTGCCTTGTAATACAGGGGACAGTTTTGATCCCTCACTGGGGAACTGAGATCCCAGATGCTGTGGTGCAACTAAGCCTGTGTGCCCTAACTAGAAAGTCTGTATGCCAAGGCAACGATCCTGCTTGATGCATTCAGAGTTGACAGCCAAATAAATAGATACATATTTTAAAAAAGACATACACTAGAATGGTCTTAGCAACACTGTATTAATTCCCTAGGACTGCCATAATAAAGTTATATGAACTGGGTGATTTAAACAAAGAAATCTATTTTCTCATAGTTCTGGAGGCTAGAATTTCAAAATTAAGGTGTCAGGAGAGCTATATTCACTTTAAGACCCTGCGTAGTGTGGAGCCCTAGATGGAGGTCATAGGGCAGTAAATCCAAAATTAGCTAAACCCCATGGCAACCATTGTCACGAGCCTTCCTGTTTGTCATGAGCCATCCTGCCCTAATTAGCCAGTTCTCATCTCCATAGTAGGCAAACTGGGCACCAAAAGCCCCCCAACCAATGATGTAATGTCCTCTCTCCCCATAGGAATTTTCTTCGTCCTGAGACTATAAATACTGGCTGCAAGCCCACGAAAGAGGTCAGCGCTCCCTGTTCCGTCAGGAACTTGTCCTGCTGTCTTTGAGCACCCGTCACCACCTCAGTCCTTTGCTCTTAGTACATTTCCTCTAAAATAGTGTGTGTCTGGAGTTTCTTTTCCAACCTACCTGCCACGACAGGTAGAACTTGCTACTTTATTCTTAGAATGCTCATGCCAGGACTCAGCCAGTTGCCAGGTATGAAGTCCAATTGCACTGTGATCTCAATGCTGCAAGGGAGCCCAAGTCACATGGAGAGGTTGTGGGTGAAGTAATGCTCAACCAGTGCCCAGCTGTTTGTGTTATACCAGCCCAGGCATCAGATGTGAGTGAAGAAGCTTCAGATGACATTGTAACTACAACAGTATGAGAGACCCCCAAGCGAAAACTGCTTCATTGACACCAGTCAACCTCTAGAACGATGAGCACAAAATGTGGGTATAACTATAACAAGAGGCACTTGCTAGGGACTTCCCTGGTGGTCCAATGGTTAAGAATCTGCCTTGTAATACAGGGGACAGTTTTGATCCCTCACTGGGGAACTGAGATCCCAGATGCTGTGGTGCAACTAAGCCTGTGTGCCCTAACTAGAAAGTCTGTATGCCAAGGCAACGATCCTGCTTGATGCATTCAGAGTTGACAGCCAAATAAATAGATACATATTTTAAAAAAGACATACACTAGAATGGTCTTAGCAACACTGTATTAATTCCCTAGGACTGCCATAATAAAGTTATATGAACTGGGTGATTTAAACAAAGAAATCTATTTTCTCATAGTTCTGGAGGCTAGAATTTCAAAATTAAGGTGTCAGGAGAGCTATATTCACTTTAAGACCCTGCGTAGTGTGGAGCCCTAGATGGAGGTCATAGGGCAGTAAATCCAAAATTAGCTAAACCCCATGGCAACCATTGTCACGAGCCTTCCTGTTTGTCATGAGCCATCCTGCCCTAATTAGCCAGTTCTCATCTCCATAGTAGGCAAACTGGGCACCAAAAGCCCCCCAACCAATGATGTAATGTCCTCTCTCCCCATAGGAATTTTCTTCGTCCTGAGACTATAAATACTGGCTGCAAGCCCACGAAAGAGGTCAGCGCTCCCTGTTCCGTCAGGAACTTGTCCTGCTGTCTTTGCGAGCACCCGTCACCACCTCAGTCCTTTGCTCTTAGTACATTCTCTCTCTTCTAAAATAGTGTGTGTCTGGAGTTTCTTTTCCAACCTACCTGCCACGACAGGTAGAACCCATCCTTGCTACCTTCTGGGGGTAGCTTTTGATTTTGGGCATTCCTTGGCTTGCAGCTGTATCATCCAGTCTCTGCCTCTGTTGTTACGTGGTATTCCCTCTTTCTGTCTGTGAGGTGTCCATTTTATTACACTTACATACTCTGTGCTCAGGAATTCAGATAGGGCACAGCAGGAATGGTTTGTCTGTTCTCCCAAAGCCTGGACCAATTTTCTAGCACTATGAGGGAGAGAGCCTCTCCTCTGTTTTCCTCCTTAGCCTTTTTCGAACCCTACTGTAGCATCCTCAAGGTCTTTTGAACAGTGAAAGATTCCCTTCTCCAGGGGATCAAGGACTTACAGGCTTCTGCTAACATTCAGCTGTAGTATCCTTTCCCACCTTTGGTACTTCAAGGAGTCTCAAGGCCTACAACTTCTGCTTTACTTTTGTTACATTTTTACATTGGTTTAATTAAGACAGGTTCCACTTCTAAGAAACAAAATCTGTTCCAGTGACTACTGCAGTGTAATAAACTGTTACTATTGCTATGTAATAAACTTTCCCTCCTATTCCTAGAAGTCAGTGGTAGAAAATTAACAAGGAAAAAACTATACACATGCTCCTAAACTGTGGCAGTGTTGCTTGAGTCTGTGATTAAGTGCTGGTGGAAGTATACAAACACAGAAGTGTAAAACAAAAACCATTTGATTATACTTATGAGTTCTGTAGATCAGGATTTGAAAAGGACATGTGGAGATGGCTTGTCTATGATGTCTGCAGGCTACACAGGGATACACACAAACCTCCTTCAGTAAGAACAGAAGGCTGGAAGGTAATCCATGATTAAGGACTGGAACCCTCTAAAGGCCCATTCACTTACTGATCTGGCAGTTGGTTCTGGCTGCTGGCTGGGACTTTATCTGGGGCTGTTGGTTACAACATCTTATATATGGTTTCCTCATGTAGGTACTTGGGGTTCCTCAGAGCATGGTGGCTGAGATTCAAGAGGAAAGCATTAGAAGAGAGAACAGCAAAGAAGCTTCATTGCTGTTGTGATCTCTCTTAGAGTCACTATTCCTACAAATCAGAAGCCAGCTTGGATGCAAAAGGAGGGACAGGGAGATAACTTTAGATCTGAGGGAAATCAATTTGCAAATATAGCCAGTGTCACTTCTCATTTAAAAAATGATACAATAGCTGCCCACAGACTACAGGCAGAAATCTAAACTCCGCAGAATGGCATGGGGCTTCCATAATTCATTCCTCACATAGTAGTCAGCACTTCCTTCTAGTTTATGTTCCCATAGTAAAGAACTGTTTCGAGTTCCCAGAATTCAGTCTTTTGCAGGTCTTTGTGGTTTTGCACATGCTGTTATCTCAGCTTGAAATGTTTGTCTCTTCTTTCCTGACTCTTCCTTCTCTGTTCTTGTGCTGTGTCAAATAGTCTTACATGTTACATTCCTTTTTTTATAGTTAGGTACTAAGTGCTTGCTCGTTGCACTTATTACAGTGCCAATAGGCTAAATATGTTACATGCATTACATTAATTATTCTCAAACAATCCCATGAATTAGGTATTGCTATTCCCATTTTCTGGGTAAGAAAAACAAATTTAGAAAAGATTATGTAACACGTTCAATATTAGGGCTTTAGTAAAAGGCACATCCAGGAGATAGACCCAGCGCTATTTGTTTTAAAGTCCCTCAAACTAGCTACTATCCTAAATTTATAATAATTACATTGATGGTCATTCAGCCTTTTAGTTTCAGGACACCTTTGTACTCGTAAAATAATCAAGAATGCTCCTTTTTTAATTTTATTACATACATTGAAAAGGACATGTGGAGATGGCTTGTCTATGATGTCTGCAGGCTACACAGGATACACACAAACCTCCTTCAGTAAGAACAGAAGGCTGGAAGGTAATCCATGATTAAGGACTGGAACCCTCTAAAGGCCCATTCACTTACTGATCTGGCAGTTGGTTCTGGCTGCTGGCTGGGACTTTATCTGGGGCTGTTGGTTACAACATCTTATATATGGTTTCCTCATGTAGGTACTTGGGGTTCCTCAGAGCATGGTGGCTGAGATTCAAGAGGAAAGCATTAGAAGAGAGAACAGCAAAGAAGCTTCATTGCTGTTGTGATCTCTCTTAGAGTCACTATTCCTACAAATCAGAAGCCAGCTTGGATGCAAAAGGAGGGACAGGGAGATAACTTTAGATCTGAGGGAAATCAATTTGCAAATATAGCCAGTGTCACTTCTCATTTAAAAAATGATACAATAGCTGCCCACAGACTACAGGCAGAAATCTAAACTCCGCAGAATGGCATGGGGCTTCCATAATTCATTCCTCACATAGTAGTCAGCACTTCCTTCTAGTTTATGTTCCCATAGTAAAGAACTGTTTCGAGTTCCCAGAATTCAGTCTTTTGCAGGTCTTTGTGGTTTTGCACATGCTGTTATCTCAGCTTGAAATGTTTGTCTCTTCTTTCCTGACTCTTCCTTCTCTGTTCTTGTGCTGTGTCAAATAGTCTTACATGTTACATTCCTTTTTTTATAGTTAGGTACTAAGTGCTTGCTCGTTGCACTTATTACAGTGCCAATAGGCTAAATATGTTACATGCATTACATTAATTATTCTCAAACAATCCCATGAATTAGGTATTGCTATTCCCATTTTCTGGGTAAGAAAAACAAATTTAGAAAAGATTATGTAACACGTTCAATATTAGGGCTTTAGTAAAAGGCACATCCAGGAGATAGACCCAGCGCTATTTGTTTTAAAGTCCCTCAAACTAGCTACTATCCTAAATTTATAATAATTACATTGATGGTCATTCAGCCTTTTAGTTTCAGGACACCTTTGTACTCGTAAAAATAATCAAGAATGCTCCAGATATATCATTTATATGGGTTATATTTATTAATATTTACTATATTACAAATTTAAACTGATGAAATCCATTGCATGTTAATATAAATGAATATTTTAGTAAATAACTGAATTTTCTGAAAACAAGCAAAAAATGGTAGAAAAGTGTTATTATTTGCAGTACTGCAATCTCTTTGTCTAAAAGAAGTCAGGTATGTTCTCCTTACTGCCTCTGCATTCAATTTCATGTTATATGCTGTATTGGCTGAAGTATATAAAGAAAATTCAGCCTCCCACAGATTGTAACTGGAAAAGGAAAGAATATTTTAATATTTCAATGGCCTTATCAGATAAATGTGTATGTTCTTTGATAGTACAAAATTAGACAATTGGTGGGTTTTTCAAAGTTAATTGCTGTATGAATTTTGAAATCCTATCTATGAACTTTTTGTACATTTTACACTCACAAGAGAATGAGAATAGAAAGATAAATAAACACTTTATTATTATTATTATAAAACAATAGTATGGTACTAATGATCCCTTGATATGGTCTGGAGACCCAATATATACGTACACATATACATATACATGCAAAGAGATGACTCATTGGAAAAGACACTGATGCTGGGTAAAATAGAAGGCAGAAGTGAAACTGTTTATCTCAGATTGGGACTTGAACTCATGTGCTGGGATTCAATCCCAGCCAAAACCCAGTTTGGGACTTGAACCCACCTGACCATAACTTGAACCCAGCCAAAACCCTGACTGGGATATGAACACATGTGGCAGGAACTCGAACCCGGCCAAAAACCATGGTTTCAGGACTAAGGAAGCTGTGGGTCTTGATGTCTCATTACAGAAAGAATTTAGTGAGAGACAAAGTGATAGGTAAGAAGTGGATTTATTTGGATTTAGAGAGAAGCACACTCTAACAGAGTGTGGGTCATCGGAAGAGGGTGAAATGTGGCGTGGTTAGTTTTTATGGGCTGGGTAATATCATATGCTAAGTGGGAGGATCATTTCATCTATTTTGGAGAAGGGGTAGAACTGTCATGGAGCCTCTGGGTGTGTCATTTAGCTTGCTGATTGAGGATCAAGGTCTAGTCTGCCATCTTGGACCCATGTGATTCTAATTGGTTTATGTTGTGTCCTTGGGCTATGTCATTCAAAAGTTGTGCCCTGCCCCTTTCCCTCCTGTTACAGAAGGAGAAGGGGACAGAAGACAAGATGGTTGGATAGCATTACTGACTCAGTGGACACGAGTTTGAGCAAGCTCTAAGAGATGGTGAAGGACAGGGAAGCCTGGCATGCTGCAGTCCATGGGTCTCAAAGGGTTGGACATGAGTGAGCAACTTAACTTGAAAGTGTTCAATCTCAATTTGAGACTTAAACCCAGGGCCCAGACTTACCTGCTTGGGACTTGAAACCCACGCAGCCAGGACTCAAACCCAGCCTAAAGCCTGCTTGAGACTTTGGCCGGGACTCGAACCCAGCCTAGACCCTGCTTGGGACTTGGGCCAGAACTCGAACCCAGCCAAAACCCTGGTAATTAAAATCACTCACCCAATGTCTGGACCCACTGAGGTTCAGGTTCTTCACGTCTCTTTGCAGAGAAGAATTCAGCAAGAGACAAAGTGATAGGTAAGAAATGGATTTATTCAGAGTCAGGGAAAGCACACTCCACAGACAGAGTGTGGGCCATGGCAGAGCAAATCCAGCGGCCCATAAAGCATGGCGTTCTTAGCTTTTATGGGCTGGGTAATTCCATATGCTAATGAGTGGGAGGGCTATTTCAGCTCTTTTAGGGAAGGGGTGGAACTGTCATCGCGCCTCTGGGTGTGTCATTTAGCTTGCTGACTGAAGGTCAAGGTCTGGTCTGCCATCTTGGACCCATTTGATTCTAATGGGTTTATGCTGTGTCCATGGGCTGTCATTCTTTTCAAAAATTGTGCCTTGCCCCTTTCCCTCCTAACACTTACAAACAGAATGAATCACTTGGATGGCTTGTTAAAACAGATTGTTGGGGGAACTTCGCTGGTGGTCCAGTGGCTAAGACCCTGAGCTCCCAATGCAAGGGGTCCAGGTTTTATCCCTGGTCAGGGAACTAGATCCCAGATGTCAAATGGAAGATCCCATGCAGCCAAATAAATAAATAATGCACGTGCACACACACACCCACACACACACCCACACACACCCCACATCATTGTGTCCCAAACTGTTGCCAAAATCTTGGCGCTCTGCATCAATGCCAAACAGAAATAGAGACAGAGTTACAGAGGAGAAATAGAGTGGTTCTATTACTTTGACTTGACAGGCAAAGGAAAAACACACTAGGCTAGATCCTCAAGAACTGTGCCTTCTTCCCTGGTGAGTAGGGAGAGGTTATATATTTGGTCTTCCCAGTAGTCACATACAGTTGTGAGAGCCGGACCATAAAGAAGGCAGAACACCAAAGAATTGATGCCTTTGAACTGTGGTGCTGGAGAAGATTCTTGAAAGTCCCTTGGACAGCAAGGAGATCAAACTAGACAATCTTAAGGGAAGTCAACCCTGAATATTCACTGGAAGGACTGATGCTGAAGCTCTAATACTCTGACCAACTGATGTGAATAGATGGCTCATTGGAAAAGTCCCTGAAGCTGAGAAACATTGAGGGCAGAAGGAAAAGAGGGTGTCAGAGTATGAGATGGCTGGACAGCATCACTGATGCTATGGATGTGAACTTGGACAAACTCCAGGAGAGGATGAGAGACAGGGAGGCCTGGCGTGCTGTAGTCTATATGATAGTGTTTTACCTCAATTTGAGACTTAAACCCAGTCTCAATTTGAGACTTAGGCTCAGACTTAATCAAATCCTGCTTGGGACTTGAACCTATGTGGCCAGGACTCGAACCCAGCCAAAACCCTGGTAATAAAATCACTCACCCAATGTCTGGACCCACTGAGGCTCAGGTTCTTCATGTCTCTTTGCAGAGAAGAATTCAGCAAGAGAAAAAGTGACAGGTAAGAAATGGATTTATTCAGATTTAGAGAAAGCACACTCCACAGATAAGAGTGTGGGCCATCATAGAGCGAATCCAGTGGCCTCGAAAACATGGTGTTCTTAGCTTTTATGGGCTGGGTAATTCCATGTGCTAATGAGCGGGAGGATTATTCCAGCTCTTTTAGGGAAGGGGTGGAACTGTCATGGCACCTGTGGGTGTGTCATTTAGCTTGCTGACTGAGGATCAAGGTCTGGTCTGCCATCTTGGACCCATTTGATTCTAATGGGTTTATGCTGTATGACTGGGCTATGTCATTCCTTCAAAAATTGTGCCCCGCCCCTTTCCCTCCTAACCCTTACATACGGGGGTTGGGAAGAGTCTGGGTGACTGAACAACAGCGATATAATCAGGCAGAAGTATGTGATAAAAGTCAACGGAGTAATAGTCTTCATTCCTTTTCCCGGGTGAGTAGGGAGAGGTTATATATTTGGTCTTCCCAGTAGTCACATACAGTTGTGAGAGCCGGACCATAAAGAAGGCAGAACACCAAAGAATTGATGCCTTTGAACTGTGGTGCTGGAGAAGATTCTTGAAAGTCCCTTGGACAGCAAGGAGATCAAACTAGACAATCTTAAGGGAAGTCAACCCTGAATATTCACTGGAAGGACTGATGCTGAAGCTCTAATACTCTGACCAACTGATGTGAATAGATGGCTCATTGGAAAAGTCCCTGAAGCTGAGAAACATTGAGGGCAGAAGGAAAAGAGGGTGTCAGAGTATGAGATGGCTGGACAGCATCACTGATGCTATGGATGTGAACTTGGACAAACTCCAGGAGAGGATGAGAGACAGGGAGGCCTGGCGTGCTGTAGTCTATATGATAGTGTTTTACCTCAATTTGAGACTTAAACCCAGTCTCAATTTGAGACTTAGGCTCAGACTTAATCAAATCCTGCTTGGGACTTGAACCTATGTGGCCAGGACTCGAACCCAGCCAAAACCCTGGTAATAAAATCACTCACCCAATGTCTGGACCCACTGAGGCTCAGGTTCTTCATGTCTCTTTGCAGAGAAGAATTCAGCAAGAGAAAAAGTGACAGGTAAGAAATGGATTTATTCAGATTTAGAGAAAGCACACTCCACAGATAAGAGTGTGGGCCATCATAGAGCGAATCCAGTGGCCTCGAAAACATGGTGTTCTTAGCTTTTATGGGCTGGGTAATTCCATGTGCTAATGAGCGGGAGGATTATTCCAGCTCTTTTAGGGAAGGGGTGGAACTGTCATGGCACCTGTGGGTGTGTCATTTAGCTTGCTGACTGAGGATCAAGGTCTGGTCTGCCATCTTGGACCCATTTGATTCTAATGGGTTTATGCTGTATGACTGGGCTATGTCATTCCTTCAAAAATTGTGCCCCGCCCCTTTCCCTCCTAACCCTTACATACGGGGGTTGGGAAGAGTCTGGGTGACTGAACAACAGCGATATAATCAGGCAGAAGTATGTGATAAAAGTCAACGGAGTAATAGTCTTCATTCCTTTTTCCACAAAGTTTCAAAAGGGTGGGGTCGTTGACTAGATTAGGGTGTGCCCAGGGTCCTAGGCAGTCCTAATCTTGATGACTATCTCTGGTCTCTTTAATCTTGCTTCATATGGTTTTGGTGTTGCTTCTCCTTTGATCAGCAACTTTTCTGCCCTTTGGAACTCAGAGAAGGTCATGGAGGCTGGAGTCTCACCTAAAGAAATGAGGGACAAAAGTGCCTCCATGCCCAGGTGTCCCACAAAGCCATGCTCAGCATCAGACCCCAAAAGTTTCTGATTGAGGTAGTCTGAGGTGAGGCTCAAGAATTCACATATCTGGTAAGATTCCAGGTGATGTTGAAGCTGCTCATGTGAGAACCACACTTTGAAGATAATAATTCGGAAGTACTCTGCTCCCAAAACAGGTTCAATGGTGGTTACATGGTAAAGGATTCACGGTAATAGTTAAAAGGAAACATTAAAGAGATTGTCCCCTGGTGGTCCAGTGGGTAAGGACACCGCCTTGCAGTGCAAGGGGCGCCGGTTCGATCCCTGACCTGGGAAGCGGCTGGACCGATATGTCCAATTGGAGTGCATGAGCCCAGAGCCGGCGCTCTGCAACGACAGACGCCACCGCGATGGGAGGCCCACAGGAGCCAAAGAACAAAGACGGATGAAAACAGAAAAAAGAAAGACCAATAGAAGTGGCCCGCCCGCTCCCCTCCCTCCCCAACCCGACCCCCGCCCAAAATAAATAAATAAATAAATAAATTTTAAAAAAAAAGAGATTACATAATGCTACTATCAATAGATCTTGATCTTGGATGGTAAAAGAAAGTCCGCTCACGCATTCATTCTCCCCTGAGCAAGGCTAGCCCCTATCTCCCACCTGTAATTCAGGCAGAACTCTTTTTAAGTTTTCTCTCTGGGGGAGGGAAAGGAGAGGGCTGCAAAGATTGAATGAAATTAAGCTAGTGACGCCTCAGTAAATTACGACTAGTTTAATTTCGTATCACGTTGCTAATCTGCCAACAGCTCATATCAGAAGACAATATCCTCTTCCAGGTCATTAAGGGGCTGGGAGAGGCGAGAGAGGCAAGGGCGCTTGCGCAGCTCAAAAACAGGCTCCAGGTGGTGTCTTCCTGGTACCTTCGCTGCCAGGTGAACCACTTGAGAGCAGGGGGCGGAGACAGAGCAGCATGTGGGCGGCTGCTTCCGGACACGTGGTTATGCTCGGGGCCAGTGGGAAGCTTGATGTCCCCTTTGGACGGCTCAGAGAAGGTCATGGAGGCTGGAGTCTCACCTAAAGAAATGAGGGACAAAAGTGCCTCCATGCCCAGGTGTCCCACAAAGCCATGCTCAGCATCAGACCCCAAAAGTTTCTGATTGAGGTAGTCTGAGGTGAGGCTCAAGAATTCACATATCTGGTAAGATTCCAGGTGATGTTGAAGCTGCTCATGTGAGAACCACACTTTGAAGATAATAATTCGGAAGTACTCTGCTCCCAAAACAGGTTCAATGGTGGTTACATGGTAAAGGATTCACGGTAATAGTTAAAAGGAAACATTAAAGAGATTGTCCCCTGGTGGTCCAGTGGGTAAGGACACCGCCTTGCAGTGCAAGGGGCGCCGGTTCGATCCCTGACCTGGGAAGCGGCTGGACCGATATGTCCAATTGGAGTGCATGAGCCCAGAGCCGGCGCTCTGCAACGACAGACGCCACCGCGATGGGAGGCCCACAGGAGCCAAAGAACAAAGACGGATGAAAACAGAAAAAAGAAAGACCAATAGAAGTGGCCCGCCCGCTCCCCTCCCTCCCCAACCCGACCCCCGCCCAAAATAAATAAATAAATAAATAAATCTTAAAAAAAAAGAGATTACATAATGCTACTATCAATAGATCTTGATCTTGGATGGTAAAAGAAAGTCCGCTCACGCATTCATTCTCCCCTGAGCAAGGCTAGCCCCTATCTCCCACCTGTAATTCAGGCAGAACTCTTTTTAAGTTTTCTCTCTGGGGGAGGGAAAGGAGAGGGCTGCAAAGATTGAATGAAATTCAGCTAGTGACGCCTCAGTAAATTACGACTAGTTTAATTTCGTATCACGTTGCTAATCTGCCAACAGCTCATATCAGAAGACAATATCCTCTTCCAGGTCATTAAGGGGCTGGGAGAGGCGAGAGAGGCAAGGGCGCTTGCGCAGCTCAAAAACAGGCTCCAGGTGGTGTCTTCCTGGTACCTTCGCTGCCAGGTGAACCACTTGAGAGCAGGGGGCGGAGACAGAGCAGCATGTGGGCGGCTGCTTCCGGACACGTGGTTATGCTCGGGGCCAGTGGGGAAGCTTGATGTCACCTCCGCTTCCTCACCCTGGCAACGGGCGAGTAACTACTTCCGGTGCTGTAAGGCTCGGGGCTGATGCGGGTGAGTGTCCCTCTCTCTCACGCTGTCCGCGCCGCTAACGCCGCCGCGCACTGCCTCTGTCCGGGCACCGCACGCTCGCTAGGACGTCCTCTCCGTGGCCCGGAGCGGGCGGCGAGCAGGAGGATGCTTCTTGCTGGGGGCGGTGCTGGAGGAAGGAACCCGGGACGTTCCCCGTGCCCGAGTCTTGGTCGCGCGTGGGGCCCGTGCTGGCCTCCGCTCCCACGGCTGCAGCTTGGCGGCCTCAGCGCCCCGGCGGGGAAAGGACTGTCTGTGTTTGGGGAGGATTGCAGTCCTTCACACACTTGGCAGTCTCGGGCCGCAGTTTCTACGACTTCGGGGCTCGTAGAGACCCGTGGGTGTGAGCCCCGGTCCTGCGTGGCCGTTGGGGGCGAAGCACCCCCGTAGTGTATTAGAGGCCTGATTAGAGCCTGGGGAAGTTAGCGTTTGCTACTCAGGTGGAGGAGAAGGAAGAGGAAAGGATCGAGAAGAAGGAGATAAAACGAAGTGGAGATAAACCTTGGAAATAGAGGGCATGGTGTTTCCGGGAGTTGGGAGTTCACCTTGATTCGCCATAGGGGAGGGAAATGCAAGGTATTTTGGGGACCTGTGACTGAGGTCACTGTATACTAAATTAAGGAATTTTCTTGCACTTGGGAGTTTAATGATTTGCTTTTAAATAAGGCTACCCCCCTTATAAAAAGCAGCTCAACCTTGTTAAAGAATATTTGCAAAATGCAGAATTATTTCAAAAGAGATCATCTGTGATTCCACCAGCTCAGCATTTTGATCTCTATACATTTTTAAAGATTGCAAATTCTTAACCGATTTAGGATTATAGTGTGTGTATAAAGTATGATTTTAACTTAAAAGCATCTGTTTTGTACATAGTATCTATAGCATGGATTTTTCTAAGATGTAATTCATAAAATTCGCCCTAATAAATTTCAGTGGCTATTAGTATATTCACAAAGTTGATGGTGAACCACTTGAGCAGGGGGCGGAGACAGAGCAGCATGTGGGCGGCTGCTTCCGGACACGTGGTTATGCTCGGGGCCAGTGGGGAAGCTTGATGTCACCTCCGCTTCCTCACCCTGGCAACGGGCGAGTAACTACTTCCGGTGCTGTAAGGCTCGGGGCTGATGCGGGTGAGTGTCCCTCTCTCTCACGCTGTCCGCGCCGCTAACGCCGCCGCGCACTGCCTCTGTCCGGGCACCGCACGCTCGCTAGGACGTCCTCTCCGTGGCCCGGAGCGGGCGGCGAGCAGGAGGATGCTTCTTGCTGGGGGCGGTGCTGGAGGAAGGAACCCGGGACGTTCCCCGTGCCCGAGTCTTGGTCGCGCGTGGGGCCCGTGCTGGCCTCCGCTCCCACGGCTGCAGCTTGGCGGCCTCAGCGCCCCGGCGGGGAAAGGACTGTCTGTGTTTGGGGAGGATTGCAGTCCTTCACACACTTGGCAGTCTCGGGCCGCAGTTTCTACGACTTCGGGGCTCGTAGAGACCCGTGGGTGTGAGCCCCGGTCCTGCGTGGCCGTTGGGGGCGAAGCACCCCCGTAGTGTATTAGAGGCCTGATTAGAGCCTGGGGAAGTTAGCGTTTGCTACTCAGGTGGAGGAGAAGGAAGAGGAAAGGATCGAGAAGAAGGAGATAAAACGAAGTGGAGATAAACCTTGGAAATAGAGGGCATGGTGTTTCCGGGAGTTGGGAGTTCACCTTGATTCGCCATAGGGGAGGGAAATGCAAGGTATTTTGGGGACCTGTGACTGAGGTCACTGTATACTAAATTAAGGAATTTTCTTGCACTTGGGAGTTTAATGATTTGCTTTTAAATAAGGCTACCCCCCTTATAAAAAGCAGCTCAACCTTGTTAAAGAATATTTGCAAAATGCAGAATTATTTCAAAAGAGATCATCTGTGATTCCACCAGCTCAGCATTTTGATCTCTATACATTTTTAAAGATTGCAAATTCTTAACCGATTTAGGATTATAGTGTGTGTATAAAGTATGATTTTAACTTAAAAGCATCTGTTTTGTACATAGTATCTATAGCATGGATTTTTCTAAGATGTAATTCATAAAATTCCGCCCTAATAAATTTCAGTGGCTATTAGTATATTCACAAAGTTGTGCACCCATCATCACTGTGTAACTCCATGACATTTTCATCACAGAAACTCTGTCCCCATTAGAGTGGCCCCCACTAGATCTCCTTTCCCCTTGTTCCCCCAGCCTCTAGCAACCAGTAATCTATTTGGTGTCTATGGATTTTCCTATTCTGAACATTTCATAAAAATGAGGTTATATGATACAGGCTTTTTGTTTTCTTGCCTTCTTTCACTTAGAATAGTATTTTCAAGGTGCATCCATGTTGTATTATGTATCAGGACTTCTTTTTATGGCCAAGTAATATTCCATTGTATAAATATGCCACATTTTGTTTATCCATCATCAGTTGATGAAGATTTGGATTATTTCCAATTCTTGAATATTATGAATGATTTGGCTATAAACACCCATGTACAAGCTTTTTATGTGGACATATGCCTTCAGTTTTCTTAGATATATACCCAGGAGTGAAATTGCTTGGTCGTGTGGTAATTATTTAACTTTTTTAAAAGCACTTTTATTCTTTTTAAATTATTTATTTGGATGCGTTGGGTCCTAGTTGTGCCATGTGGGATCTAGTACCCTGACCAGGGATAGAACCTAGTCCCCTCTACATTGGGAACACAAAGTCTTAACTGCTGGACTACCAGGGAAGTCCCCATTTAACTTTTTTTTTCAAATTTTGACCTGTTTTTATGTATTTATTTATTTATTTTTCATCCATCTTTATTCTTTGGCCTGTGTGGGCCTCCCATTGCAGTGGCCTCTCTTGTTGCAGAGCACTGGCTCTGGGTGCATGCATTCCAGAGTGCTGGCTCATCATTGGACATACTGGTCCAGCCGCTGTGTGGCATGTGGAATCTTCCTGGGCCAGGGATCAAACCGGTGCCCCTGGCACTACAAGGTGGGCTCTTTACCCAGTGGACCACAGGGAAGCCCCCATTTAACTTTTTGAAAGCTTCCAGATGTCTTTGAGAGTGGCCTGCAGAAGCAGCATATGAGGGTTCTGATTTCTGATTATCCTTGCTAACATTTATCTGTATTCTTGATTATAGCCTTCTTTTGGTTATGAGATGGTATCTTGTAGTTTTGCTTTGCATTTCCTAAATGTCTGATAATGTTGAGTATCTTTTCTCTGTGCTTATTGGTTCTTTATATGTCTTTGGAGAAATGTCCATTCAGTTCCTTTGCTTATTTTTAAATTGAATTAAAAAATTTTTTTAAAGCAAATTTTCAGTTGTATGAGTTTATATAGTGTGGGCATGGGTACCCTTTCAGATTGGCAATATTTCTTCCATTTCCCCCACCCCCCATTTTCTGGATTATCTTTTCACTTTCGTGAATGGTGTAGAAGTGCAAAGGTTTAAAGTTTTGGTGAAGTCCCATTTATCTGTGTGTGTGTGCTGTTTGTGCTTTTGGTGTTATATGTAAAACCACTGCCAAATCCAGATCACGAAGGTTTACTCCTATATTTTTTCCCAAGACTTATACAATTTTAGCTCTTACATTTAGGTCTTGATCTGTGTAGAGTTTATTTTTGTATATGGTATGAGGTAGGAGTCCAGCTTTATTCTTTTGCATGTGACTGTTTTTCCAAGCACCATTTGTTAGATTGTCTTTTTCCCTTTGAATGACCTTTGACACCTTTAAAAAAAAAAAAACTGATCATAAATACATAGATTCTCTATGTTAGGTATTTAACTCGCTCCCAGATTTTTGTTTTTCTACATTATCCTATGTTAAACAGTATAAAAGGCATAAAACCTTTTCTGTATTTAAAATTATTTTGGTAGAAAGTGTTCTCAGAAGTGGAATTACTGGGTCAAAGATGAAATAAGTATGTTTTGGAGCTCGTTTAATGAGGCATTAAAGCTTCAATCTCATGATGTTAAGAGCAACAAAATGCTTGTTTATTCATCAGTTGCTGTAGCTTAAGGGCTGGATTTCTCTAAAAGCCTTTGCTGTAAGATGAATGGATTCCATACTTCTTTCCTCCTTCAACCGCTTCTAAAAGGCTAAGTAAATCTAGAGTGAAAAACTTCAATACCAGAGGCAAACAGGACGTGTGGTAGTGTTCTAAATGGCTTAAAGAAAAAAGAAATAGTGTCATCACATGCAATAGGAAAATGAAACAATCTTTGAGAGAAATGGAGTCAAAATTTAGACCTTAAATCAGTGCCTTGAAAGTCCCTGAAGCAAAAACTGTTTATTCTGAGTTTCTTTTCTGGCTTGATAATCAAGTAAATTTATATTCATCTTGGTCCCAGAGATAGGGAACTTAAATCTTCTCTTTTTAGTAAATAGTACCCAATTAAAAAATCAAATATGAAAGGTTATTAGGTGAAACATGGTTTCCCTTTCATCCTTGCCCCTCCCTCTTCTCCAGTCTCCCAGTACTCTTTTTTTTTTTCATCTATCTTTTATTCTTTTGCATGCGTGGACCTCCCATCACATTGGCCTCTCACTGCAGAGCACTGGGCACATATGCTCCAGAGTGCAGGCTCGCAGTCAGTCCGGCGGCTCCGTGGCACGTGGGATCCTCCTGGGCCAGGGATCGAACCAGTGCCCCTTGCGCTGCAAGGCAGACTGTCTACCCACTGGACCACCAGGGAAGCCCTCCCAGTACTCTTGAGAGGAATCTGTGGTTTTATTATTTGTGTCTCTAAAGGCTAGTTCATATATGGAGTATCTCTGGAGAGAGGGTATATGCACAGTATACATTTTAAGCTCATGATACTTTCTGACACATTCCTTTTCAAAATGGTTACATCAGTTTATGATGGCAGTAACAGTGCTAGTTTTCTTTTCTTGATTTTCTTGTATTTCTTTGAATAGTCTTTAATATTGGCTGTCCAGTTTATATCCTCTTTTATGTGTTGCCTGCTCATGTCTTTTGGCATGCTGTTTGTCTTGATTGGCATTGTCCTTTATGAGGTTTATTTTGGCAGCCTTTTGTAGATGATTATTTTATGACAGCCTGGATTTGCGGAGAAAAGTTAATATGCTTTTTGTAACACTTATGTTAAAAGGTATGTGAGCTGTACAAGGGTCAAGGCAGTAGGAAAAAGGAAGTTAAATGCTTGAGAAGAAATCTGTAGGATTTGGAAACTGAACATAGTCCAAGATGACTAAAAGGTGAATTAGAAGAGGATTGGGCTATTAAAAGTAAGGAGTAATGTGGAAGGATCTAGATTTCCGGGGAAAGATGAATTTGATTTGAGTAGGCTAAGAGTTTGGAGGATCTGGGTTGAGTTATCCAGGGTACTTAAGCCTTGAGCTTAAGAGACAGAGGTGGGAATCATTGGATTTACTTAGGGAATAGTTTTGAAAGCTTGATAGTGAATGAAGTGGCTGAAGGAGACATTTGAGACTTAAGCCTGTGGACAGGCTGTTTGGGAGTCAGGCAGGAGGACAGAGTTGGGAGGGGTCAGAGGGCTACCAAGAGCTAGGATAGTAGATTGGCATCCTTGCCAAGGAGAACAGGGCCTCTAGAGAAACTTTTATTCTTTTGCATGCGTGGACCTCCCATCACATTGGCCTCTCACTGCAGAGCACTGGGCACATATGCTCCAGAGTGCAGGCTCGCAGTCAGTCCGGCGGCTCCGTGGCACGTGGGATCCTCCTGGGCCAGGGATCGAACCAGTGCCCCTTGCGCTGCAAGGCAGACTGTCTACCCACTGGACCACCAGGGAAGCCCTCCCAGTACTCTTGAGAGGAATCTGTGGTTTTATTATTTGTGTCTCTAAAGGCTAGTTCATATATGGAGTATCTCTGGAGAGAGGGTATATGCACAGTATACATTTTAAGCTCATGATACTTTCTGACACATTCCTTTTCAAAATGGTTACATCAGTTTATGATGGCAGTAACAGTGCTAGTTTTCTTTTCTTGATTTTCTTGTATTTCTTTGAATAGTCTTTAATATTGGCTGTCCAGTTTATATCCTCTTTTATGTGTTGCCTGCTCATGTCTTTTGGCATGCTGTTTGTCTTGATTGGCATTGTCCTTTATGAGGTTTATTTTGGCAGCCTTTTGTAGATGATGATTTTATGACAGCCTGGATTTGCGGAGAAAAGTTAATATGCTTTCTGTAACACTTATGTTAAAAGGTATGTGAGCTGTACAAGGGTCAAGGCAGTAGGAAAAAGGAAGTTAAATGCTTGAGAAGAAATCTGTAGGATTTGGAAACTGAACATAGTCCAAGATGACTAAAAGGTGAATTAGAAGAGGATTGGGCTATTAAAAGTAAGGAGTAATGTGGAAGGATCTAGATTTCTGGGGAAAGATGAATTTGATTTGAGTAGGCTAAGAGTTTGGAGGATCTGGGTTGAGTTATCCAGGGTACTTAAGCCTTGAGCTTAAGAGACAGAGGTGGGAATCATTGGATTTACTTAGGGAATAGTTTTGAAAGCTTGATAGTGAATGAAGTGGCTGAAGGAGACATTTGAGACTTAAGCCTGTGGACAGGCTGTTTGGGAGTCAGGCAGGAGGACAGAGTTGGGAGGGGTCAGAGGGGCTACCAAGAGCTAGGATAGTAGATTGGCATCCTTGCCAAGGAGAACAGGGCCTCTAGAGAAAGGTTGCAAGTTGAAGACTGTGTGAAGAGACCATTAAGTCTGGAAAGTCGAAGAAGATACCTCTTGTGGCAAGCAAGAAGTACAGCCCCCCAACAGTTTTACTAAGATATAATTCATTTATCATATAATTGCCCATGTAAAGTGTACAATTCACTAGTACTTAGTATATTCAGAATTGTGTACCATGACCACCATCAGTTTTTTTAGAACATTTTTATTGGTCCTGGAAGAAATCCTGCCCCATTAGCAGCCACCCCTCACTTCCCCTCTGGCCTTCTAACCCAAGGCAACCAGTAATCTACTTTCTATCTTTTTGCATATGCCTACTCTGGACATTTCCTATAAATGGAAACTTATGTGGCCTCTTGGGTCTTACTCCTTTTATTGTTTTCAGGGTTCATTTATGCCATAGTGTCTCAGTGCTTCCTTTCTTTTTATGGCTCTCTAATGTTCCATTGTCTAAATGTATCACATTTTGGTTTTTTTTTTTTTAAATGTATGTGTTTTATTTATTAACCTTTATTTTACTTTTAACTTTTACAGAGTTTTGTTGTTTACAGATATGTATGTTCTCAGATTAGTCATATGTATATCCCCCCCTTCCCTCCCCCACATTTTGTTTTAACCATGGTCCTCTCATGGACATTTGTTTCCACCTTTTGACTGCTAGGAACAATTCTGCTATAAACATCCAGGTATGAGTTTTTATGTGGACATGTTTTCAGTTCTAGTGAATATATACCTAGGAGTGGAATTGCTGGGTCACATGGTAACTTTGTTTAGCTTTTCAGGCTACTGTTGCAGATGATGAACAAATTGCCAGTGTTTTGTAGAAAAATTTTTAAAAATGTTTAGCTAGTGAATGAAGTGGCTGAAGGAGACATTTGAGACTTAAGCCTGTGGACAGGCTGTTTGGGAGTCAGGCAGGAGGACAGAGTTGGGAGGGGTCAGAGGGGCTACCAAGAGCTAGGATAGTAGATTGGCATCCTTGCCAAGGAGAACAGGGCCTCTAGAGAAAGGTTGCAAGTTGAAGACTGTGTGAAGAGACCATTAAGTCTGGAAAGTCGAAGAAGATACCTCTTGTGGCAAGCAAGAAGTACAGCCCCCCAACAGTTTTACTAAGATATAATTCATTTATCATATAATTGCCCATGTAAAGTGTACAATTCACTAGTACTTAGTATATTCAGAATTGTGTACCATGACCACCATCAGTTTTTTTAGAACATTTTTATTGGTCCTGGAAGAAATCCTGCCCCATTAGCAGCCACCCCTCACTTCCCCTCTGGCCTTCTAACCCAAGGCAACCAGTAATCTACTTTCTATCTTTTTGCATATGCCTACTCTGGACATTTCCTATAAATGGAAACTTATGTGGCCTCTTGGGTCTTACTCCTTTTATTGTTTTCAGGGTTCATTTATGCCATAGTGTCTCAGTGCTTCCTTTCTTTTTATGGCTCTCTAATGTTCCATTGTCTAAATGTATCACATTTTGGTTTTTTTTTTTTTAAATGTATGTGTTTTATTTATTTATTTTTTTTAAACCTTTATTTTACTTTTAACTTTTACAGAGTTTTGTTGTTTACAGATATGTATGTTCTCAGATTAGTCATATGTATATCCCCCCCTTCCCTCCCCCACATTTTGTTTTAACCATGGTCCTCTCATGGACATTTGTTTCCACCTTTTGACTGCTAGGAACAATTCTGCTATAAACATCCAGGTATGAGTTTTTATGTGGACATGTTTTCAGTTCTAGTGAATATATACCTAGGAGTGGAATTGCTGGGTCACATGGTAACTTTGTTTAGCTTTTCAGGCTACTGTTGCAGATGATGAACAAATTGCCAGTGTTTTGTAGAAATAATAAAATGAATTTTAATATCATTGTTGATAGGAAATTGCAAAATTTCCATATTCAAGCTTATCATTGAGGAACATGGACATTAATTGATTGGAAACCTTTTGTGTTGACTACAGTCTCAAAAATTTAACTAAAGTTTAAACTGTTTCATATGGATTAATGTTTTGATGTAAGTGTGGTTCTTCCATTTCAAATAGTGATTTGTAATAATCACTACAAATGTGATAAAAATATCACAGGGATATCTAATGTCAATTTACATGATTTATTTTTTACTCCTTAGACTTAACTATAGTGATAGAATTATTTTTTTATTTTTTAATTAGTACTATCTAGTTTATGCAGCCCTAGAAGTTCAAGATCCACAAAACCAAAAATGACCTCTTGTCCAATAATTTTTCTTTTTTATTTACTTCTAAGTCACTGTTTATTTTTCATCCATGTTTAATTCTTTTAGACATGTGTGGGCCTCCCATCGCAGTGCCCTCTGTCATTGCAGGGCACTGGTTCTGGCTCTGGGTGCATGTGCTCCAGAGAGCTGGCTCATAATTAGACTCACCGACCCAGCCATTCCTCAATATGTGGGATTTTCCTGGGCTGGAGATCAAACCAGTGTACCTTGTACTGCAAGGCAAACTCTTTACACACAGGACCACCAAGGAAACCCTCTGTCCAGTATTGTTGATTGGCCTTGTTTTTGTCTGTTCCTTCCCTACGTGGGATGAGTGTTGAGAACCTTCAGAATATGGCAGTTCTCCTCTTATTGACGTTTTCAGGTGAGATCTCATAGGCTTGCCCTATTTTGAGAGCTGGACTTGGCTTGTTATCTTGTGTTCTCATTAAAAAAATAATAATAATAAAAAGTCTTTTTTTGGTAAGTAATACATTCAGATTGTTCAAAATCAAAAGGCACACAATGCTGAATAGTGAAATTTCCACCTCACCTTTGTGCACCAGTCACCCAAATCTTTTGGTATCTACTATATTGCTAATTGTGTGTGTGTGTGTGTGAAGGGGTGGGTTGGGGAGGGAAGGAGGTGGGCGGGCCACTTCTATTGGTTTTTCATTTATCTGTTTTCATCCATGTTTGTTCCTTGGCCTGTGTGCGCCTCCCATCGCGGTGGCCTCTGTTGTCGCAGAGTACCCGCTCTGGGCGCACGTGCTCCAGAGCTCCGGCTCGGTGATTGGACACATCAGTCCAGCCGCTCCGCGGCACGTGGGATCTTCCCAGGCCAGGGATGGAACCGGCGCCCTTTGCGCTGCAAGGCGGTGTCCTTACCCACTGGACCACCAGGGAAGCCCCTATATTGCTAATTTTTGATGTAGTCTTCCAGATTGCACTTTGCATATGTATTTAATTATTTTTTCTCACCTCCCTCAAAATATGGTACTACATACATTTCAGTACTATGCCTTTTTTACTTACCAAAATATATTTAAGATCGATCATTTCATATTTGTGTATCAATAATATTCTCATTTTTTTCCCTAAGAGCTGCTTTTATTTTTAACTACTTTCGTCAAGATATACTGTTAGTCCATATCTTTCCCATTACTGACATATACATATACAAATACATACTCTCCAGGATGTATCTGTAATTTTGGTTGATTTTACCAAATTGCCCTTGTTGAGTTGTATTAATCTAGCAACTACTGCTGCTACTAGCAACGTTTGAAAATACCTCTCTAACTTTGCCAGTCAACAGGTATGTGAGTGTAGTTTTATTTTGCATTTTTCTTTTGAGTGAGGTTTAGCATATTTTGATCTGTTTAAAGTTGTTATATAATTTTTCTGTAAACTAAGATTTGCTCATTTGCTCCCGTCCCCCTTTTGTGTCTTTTTTGGGACAGTTGTTCCAATTCTGTTACGAACATCAGACTTTCTGAGTTAAGCAAAAACTGATGTTGCAGTAGAAATTGCTTCATTCCTAATTGAATTAAAAGTATTCCAGCAACCACTGGAAGCTGAAGTCCAGGGCTGAACATTGGATAGCCTGTCTACTTGAGTTCATTTCCCAGTCCAGCAGAACTTTGGGCTTGGCCAGCATTTTTGGAGGAGTTTAGTGAGATGACATGGTTTGTTAAATAAATTTTAGCTAGTTTCTGAGGGATGGTAGATTGCTCAAGAAACAGCATATTAATTCATCTTTCAGATTTAATTTTTTTCTGATAGACATAAGGAGTTTTAAAAATCTCTCACATTAAAAATGCCTATTACATCAAATCTTATTCATTGTAAAAGGTACGTGTTCTAATTGGTTATTCATGAAAATATGCATCTAATGACAGTAAGTCGGAGGAAGTTTTATAGCACATGCTGCTTGGATGTGTTTTCATTTGAACTGATTTTGGATTTTCCAAAGCTGGAGTTTGCACACAGCTATGCTTGTGAGACTAGTGAGCCCAAGCTCATTTCGTGGCTAGGTCTGACATCGTGTCCTGTATAGACTGGCAGATAAACTGCTAATCATTTAAACTGACTTTGTCGACTGACACAGAAATAATTAGTAACCTATCTCAGAGAAATAACCAAAGTCAAATAAAGGTAATTGAGGCAGATCCTTGACAAATATATAACGATCATTTCATATTTGTGTATCAATAATATTCTCTTTTTTTTCCCTAAGAGCTGCTTTTATTTTTAACTACTTTCCAAGATATACTGTTAGTCCATATCTTTCCCATTACTGACATATACATATACAAATACATACTCTCAGGATGTATCTGTAATTTTGTTGATTTTACCAAATTGCCCTTGTTGAGTTGTATTAATCTAGCAACTACTGCTGCTACTAGCAACGTTTGAAAATACCTCTCTAACTTTGCCAGTCAACAGGTATGTGAGTGTAGTTTTATTTTGCATTTTTCTTTTGAGTGAGGTTTAGCATATTTTGATCTGTTTAAAGTTGTTATATAATTTTTCTGTAAACTAAGATTTGCTCATTTGCTCCCGTCCCCCTTTTGTGTCTTTTTTGGGACAGTTGTTCCAATTCTGTTACGAACATCAGACTTTCTGAGTTAAGCAAAAACTGATGTTGCAGTAGAAATTGCTTCATTCCTAATTGAATTAAAAGTATTCCAGCAACCACTGGAAGCTGAAGTCCAGGGCTGAACATTGGATAGCCTGTCTACTTGAGTTCATTTCCCAGTCCAGCAGAACTTTGGGCTTGGCCAGCATTTTTGGAGGAGTTTAGTGAGATGACATGGTTTGTTAAATAAATTTTAGCTAGTTTCTGAGGGATGGTAGATTGCTCAAGAAACAGCATATTAATTCATCTTTCAGATTTAATTTTTTTCTGATAGACATAAGGAGTTTTAAAAATCTCTCACATTAAAAATGCCTATTACATCAAATCTTATTCATTGTAAAAGGTACGTGTTCTAATTGGTTATTCATGAAAATATGCATCTAATGACAGTAAGTCGGAGGAAGTTTTATAGCACATGCTGCTTGGATGTGTTTTCATTTGAACTGATTTTGGATTTTCCAAAGCTGGAGTTTGCACACAGCTATGCTTGTGAGACTAGTGAGCCCAAGCTCATTTCGTGGCTAGGTCTGACATCGTGTCCTGTATAGACTGGCAGATAAACTGCTAATCATTTAAACTGACTTTGTCGACTGACACAGAAATAATTAGTAACCTATCTCAGAGAAATAACCAAAGTCAAATAAAGGTAATTGAGGCAGATCCTTGTGAAGTAATTAGAAGAAAATCCATCCTCAGAGAGAGAACGCTACAACCAGAAAACAAAAACAGGCATTTTAACTTTTATTTAACGTTAACACTCAATTTTATAATCAAAATTTATGAAAACACTTTAATACAACAGCATATATATATGATTTAAAATATTTGTCCTTTAAATCACATGATACATAATAAAAATTAAATAGAGTCTCTTCAACCTGGAATTAAAGGAAGTTAAAATATGATATTGGGCTTCCCAGGTGGTACTAGTGCCTGCAAATGCAGGAGGCATAAGAGACATGGGTTTGATCCCTAGGTTGTGAGGAGAAGGAGGGCGTGGCAACCCATTCTGGGATTCTTGCCTAGAGAATCCCATGGACAGAGGAGCTTGTGGACTGCAGTCCATAGGGTTGCAGATTCGGAAGTGACTTAGCATGCATGCATGCACACACAGAATACCATATTGCAGTGCTTCACAGACCATCTATGGTGTGAAGGATCAAATCTTTTTTTTTTTCAATCTTTTTTCACTTTTTTTTGGCCTCTAAGTAATCATTTATTTTCATCCATCTGTTTTATTCTTTGGCCTATGTGGGCCCCCCATTGCAGCGGCCTCTCTTGTTGCAGAGCAGTGGCTCTGGGTGCATGTGCTCCAGAGCACTGGCTCGTCATTGGACACACTGGTCCAGCCGCCCCGCAGCACATGGGATCCTCCGAGGCCAGGAATCGAACCAGTGCCCCTTGCACTGTAAGGAGGATTCTTTACCCCCTGGACCACCAGGGAAGCCCGTGTAGGATCAGTTTAAAAATTTTTTCAATCCCTTGTTGACCTTTGTAAAATGCACAAACAAAACAATACCACAGAAACCTCAAAACAAATACAGACCTATGAATGAAAGGCAAAAGTAAAATTTCTTATTTTTTATTCAGTGTAGCATATAAAATTGTTTCAGAAATATGGCTAGGTCTGAATTTTAATAAAACTGCTAATCATTTAAACTGACTTTGTCGACTGACACAGAAATAATTAGTAACCTATCTCAGAGAAATAACCAAAGTCAAATAAAGGTAATTGAGGCAGATCCTTGTGAAGTAATTAGAAGAAAATCCATCCTCAGAGAGAGAACGCTACAACCAGAAAACAAAAACAGGCATTTTAACTTTTATTTAACGTTAACACTCAATTTTATAATCAAAATTTATGAAAACACTTTAATACAACAGCATATATATATGATTTAAAATATTTGTCCTTTAAATCACATGATACATAATAAAAATTAAATAGAGTCTCTTCAACCTGGAATTAAAGGAAGTTAAAATATGATATTGGGCTTCCCAGGTGGTACTAGTGCCTGCAAATGCAGGAGGCATAAGAGACATGGGTTTGATCCCTAGGTTGTGAGGAGAAGGAGGGCGTGGCAACCCATTCTGGGATTCTTGCCTAGAGAATCCCATGGACAGAGGAGCTTGTGGACTGCAGTCCATAGGGTTGCAGATTCGGAAGTGACTTAGCATGCATGCATGCACACACAGAATACCATATTGCAGTGCTTCACAGACCATCTATGGTGTGAAGGATCAAATCTTTTTTTTTTTCAATCTTTTTTCACTTTTTTTTGGCCTCTAAGTAATCATTCATTTATTTTCATCCATCTGTTTTATTCTTTGGCCTATGTGGGCCCCCCATTGCAGCGGCCTCTCTTGTTGCAGAGCAGTGGCTCTGGGCGCATGTGCTCCAGAGCACTGGCTCGTCATTGGACACACTGGTCCAGCCGCCCCGCAGCACATGGGATCCTCCGAGGCCAGGAATCGAACCAGTGCCCCTTGCACTGTAAGGAGGATTCTTTACCCCCTGGACCACCAGGGAAGCCCGTGTAGGATCAGTTTAAAAATTTTTTCAATCCCTTGTTGACCTTTGTAAAATGCACAAACAAAACAATACCACAGAAACCTCAAAACAAATACAGACCTATGAATGAAAGGCAAAAGTAAAATTTCTTATTTTTTATTCAGTGTAGCATATAAAATTGTTTCAGAAATATAAGGAATACTTGAAGAAGTAGGAAAGAATTACAAAAATTGTACACATTGTTTATTAAAAAATGTGCATATAAGGCAGTCAGTATATGCATGAAATAATCTCTTGCAGACTGACAAGAAGCACTAGTCTCCAGGCCAGACTGTGTAACACTGTTGTTTTGAACTTGTTGGCTAAGTCACTCGTTAAAGCCTTGTGTCCCTCCCTCTCTCCTCATTCTTCAATTTAGAATAAGGTATAGATTTTTACCTTCTACTATGAATCTAGTTGTTAAAATAGTTTAAATCACATGACTGTTTGGGGTTTTCCTCAAATCTCTGTGGATTTTTTAAATGATCCTTTTCCCCAGTCTGAAATGTGTTCTGCCATCATTATTGTTATCAAGCCAAGACTTCTAGAAGCTATGGGTTCGTGAGAAATATTAGAAGCTTTGTGCTATAATGTTGCTTGTAATTTGTTTTATTATTTTGTGTTTTATCATTTATCTTTTGAGAACTTAAGAAATAATGCTTTTCAGGAAAATGAGTATTCGTGCAAGTATTATTATTGCTTTATTTATCTTAATTTGGCTGCACTGGGTCTTAGTTTTGGCATGTGGTATCTAGTTCCCTGACCAGGAATCAAACCTGGGCCCCCTGGGTGCATTAGAAGCACAGAGTCTTACCCACTGGACCACCAGGGAAGTTCCTTGTGCAAGTATTAATTGTTTTAGTCATATAAATTTGTTAGCATTTGTTTTACATTTGAGCTATGAAGCATTGAACTGTTTTTTATAAGAAGTTTTCCATAGGCAGAGGTAAATCTGTATGTTACTTCAATTCTTTAAGCAAGCAGCAATCTATAGCTCTTAAAGGTTCTCACTATCCACAGAAAATTGTGATTATGTGAGGTGATGGTTGTGTTTGTAAACTAACCTTGTTGTGACAATCATTTTACATTATATGTGTGTATCAGATCCTGATGTTGTACCCTTTAAACTTATCCACTGATATATGTCAATTCCATCTCAGTAAAGCTGGGGAAAGATAAGCAGTGATTTAGGCTTTATATCAAGGCTCAGTGATGTTGCCAGCACTGCCTGTGGTTCTAGAACATCCCAGAGGTTATTAGCATTTGGTTTGGAGAGAGTAGAAGGTGATATTTAAGTTATGTTGAGGTTTTCTTCAATGTAGATAAAATATCTTTGGACTCAATATAAAATTTTTTTACAACAGTTCTTTTGTTTATATGACTTCAAGCAAGTACTGTCAGTACGTAGAGAGATTTAAATTCTGACCTTTTTATATTCTTTGTATTACCCATTTAAATAACTTTAAAATTGGTTTTTTTTTTTTTTTTTAAAGTTACCTGAGCACAAATTTGTCTAAGTTATGTGTGTGTTAGTGGAAAGAAATACATAACTTCTTTGTCTGTTTTCTTTTAGGGTAATTCCTCTCCTGCACTTACTTTGGGATGGAAGTATGCTCTCTTCCCCATAGAAGATGGTAATCTTGGAGAATGACCATGGAGACAGGGAAGAGTTCTGGAGAAGGGCTGCCTTCCAGATCATCTCAGGTTTCGGCTGTTAAAACAACAGCGAAAGAGTCCCATAAAGAGAAGCGAGGGGGCTTTGTGTTGGTGCATGCAGGTAAGCTCTAAGTAAGTGAGTTGGAAGATGAAAATAATGTTACTTTTCTCCCTTGCCTTGAAGTACCCCAAGAACTAAGTTTCATATCTGGAGGTGGGTACATGGCCAGAGGAGTTGGCACCACAGGTCGACTTGGGTAGAGTGAGGGCCTCCCCCAGGCTCCCCACATGGAGGACTTTAGCAATGATTGCTCCTCTTTTGTCCCCTTTCACCTGCCTGCTCTAGTACTTAAGTTTACCCCATATTACTGGTGTATTCAGATGTTGTTAAAACCAGATAAAATAATTGTTTAAACTTTGGTTTGTGCTTTTAAAAATAATGCTGCTGAACTTACAAATGAGGAGCCTTAAAACCAGAGAGATTAAGTGGCTTCAGCATGTGGCTAGTCTCTATAAGAACTGGACTGAGAAACCCTTAAGTAGGCCTGTGAGTTGCAGTCTAGCGCTCTTGGGATTCCATCAGCCTGTCGTCTCTGCTTCAGAGGACCTTGACCACCCATGAATCCCCATCATTGACGCGTCTAGGGTTTCCAAGAAGTGCAGCTCTGCCCATTTTTTCCTCTCCCTTTTTCTTTAATGTGTGGTGAGAATGAAATTGTTTCTTTTTGTCAAGTTGGTATTCTGCTTGGTCATTAGCCTTTGACAGTATCTAAACTGGACAGACAAGTTGGGAAGCCTTATAGAAATGAATCCAGAAGAATCTAAACGTGGACAAACAAAAGGTTCAATTTTCTTTTCTTTCAAGTGACTTTTCAAAGAAATGAGGTAAATTTATAGAAACATCTCGAATTCCTAAGCCTGTGTTCTTTCTACTACACCGTGGTGGTGGTGCATCTTTCATAGGACCCAGTGAGTTATTTTATTCATAATGAGTTCAGGAAAGGCCTCAGATATGTAACCAGCGACAGCATGGAGCTTTGGATGAGTCAGAAAGAGTTGCTTTCGATGACAGTCATTGCAAACTCCTTCCTGTCTCAGACACACACCTGCTAGCAGTTGGTCTTAGAGCTGTGCTGGGCCCAGCTGTAATCAGAGGCAGTCTGGGTTATGGCAGGAAATTACATGGATTAATGGTGATCTTCCTCTTCTAAATTCTCAGAAGTGCAGATCGAGTGGTTGATTATGCAGCATTATATACCGTGCACATTTAAGGGACAAAATTTCAATTCCAGTGTAGAAATTGTAAAACTTTTTTTTTCCTTTCTCATATTAAAAGAATTGCCCAAATTTTAGTGATTCTCACAGTAGATTCTTGTTTTTGTCCCAGATTTGTATACTACCTGTACTTTTCATGCTTGTGTTTATCAGTCAGTCCAGTCTGACTCTTTGCAACCCCATGGACTGTAGCCCACCAGGCTTCGCTGTCTGTGGAATTTTCCAGGCAAGAATACTGGAGTGGGTTGCCATTTTCTACTTCAGGGGATCTTCCCAACCCAGGGAATGAATGCACATCTCTTGTGTCTCCTGCATTAACAGGTGGAGTCTTTACCCCTGAACCGTTGGGAAGTCCATTGGTGTTGTTATCTACATTCTGAAGTTATCTTTTTGACGGTAGTGTTCGTGTGGGAAGCCATGATGAAAGTTTGGCGTCTAAGATGTAAGACAGCAGATCTGGGACCATTTATTAGAGAATCATGAAGAGAGTCCCCTTAAACATTGGCATGGGTTCAGTGAAGTTTCAGAGTTCTCTTGAGAAATGGGACTAGAATTTGTGTGTATTATGGATTGTGTGTATTGTTTGGGCTTTTCTACTCTCTTGGATTCAGTTTTTTGTCAACTGTGAGGAAAGGTGGGTTAGGTTTGTGTCATAGTCTGAAGCCTCACAGGAGGAGCCCTGAGGCTTAGAGATGCAATTCTTTTTTTTTTTTTTTTAAACCTATATTTTAGTTTTAACTTTTACAGAGTTTTGTTGTTTACAGACATGCATGTTCCCAGATCAGTCACATGTATATCCCCCCCTTCCCACCCCTCCCAACCATCACACAGCACCCCTGAAGGATCCCCTTTTCTCACAGAGCAATGACTAGAGCTATTTTCTTCACTTATGATAGTACAGGCCTTCATGCTACTTCCTTTACGCCTCCCACCCTCTGTTCCTTCCCAACAATGTCCATATGTCCACTGTCCATGTCTATCTTTCCATTGCTTCACTGCATGCGCCATCATCACCATCCTGCTGGATTTCGTATATATGTGTTAATATACTGTATTTGTCCTCATTCTGACTGACTTCACTTTTTAGGATACGTTCTAGATCTAGCCACCTCATTAGGGCTGATTCTTCTGCATTTCTCTTTACAGCTGTGTAGTATTCCATTGTATATATGTACCAGAGCTTTTGGATCCATTCGTTCGTCGATGGGCATCTAGGTTGCTTCTATGTTCTAGCTATTGTATAGAGAGCTGCAATGAACATTGGGGTACAGGTGCTTCTTTCAGATTTGATTTCATCAGGGTATAAGCCTAAGAGTGGGATTGCTGAGTCGTATGGTGCTTCTATTTTTAGTTTTTTAAGAAATCTCCAGACTGTCTTCCATAGAGGCTGTATCAATTTACATTCCCACCAGCAATGCAGGAGAGTTCCCTTTTCTCCACACCCTCTCCAGCATTTATTGTCTCTAGATTTCTTGATAATGGCCATTCTGATGGGTGTGGAGATGCAATTCTTTAACCTTCTCTACATTGGACCTCTCTAGGCCTTAGCAGGGGGCTGGGAGAAGAGGCTAAGGGTGAGGTTCAGAATAAGTTAAGAGACTTCAATTAAAGATTCTTGTCTTAGATTCTTTCTTGTTTATTCTCAGATGCCTAAATAAGCAAGTATTAATCCTTTTAGGGAAATAAATCTCAGAGCCATTTTCTTGAGGTTGCTGGGGTGTTTGACTAGGATTTCTAATATGCAGTTATGAATATGCCATCACTGAGGTTTCAGACACCCTGATCTACAATCCAGGGGTGAGAGGCTGGAAGATTTAGGGTAGGAGAGGTGATATGGGTGGTGGTTGTAGACAGATAAGGTGTAACATGTCTCAATTTTACATAAAACTATCTAGTTTTCTGAAGTTACTTTTAAGAATTCTGACAAAGTCTTTCCAAAGAGCAACAGAGAGGAAATTAAAGGGACTCTGTCCTCGATACTGCCTAGGTTATCCATTCTCCATAAAAAAAATAACAACAAAACAACACAAAAAACCCACTCCCAACTTTCGGGAAGTTTTCAAAAGGAGGAGAGGTCACCTTGGCAGAGCCTCTTTGGGACAAACTCTATTTCTCGTGCCTCTGGTTGGAAAACAGCTTTTGAAAAAGGAGCTAAGGCATGGTATTGAAAAGACTTATGGTGCAGAAAAAGTGATTAGATTTTTAAGTGTCCAGAACTACATTAGGAGAGTAGGTTTTTTTTTTTTTTATCACTTGGAAAGCATCAGTTTACTTGAGCTATTTATATTACGTTAGCAAGGTCTCTGATATCTTAATTGTAGTTAATGATTTTTTTTTTCACTGCAGGTGCAGGTTATCATTCTGAATCCAAAGCCAAGGAATATAAACATGTGTGCAAACGAGCTTGTCAGAAGGTATGGAGAGAATGTATTCTGTCTGATTGAAACATTTTAGTTTTGACCTAAAGCAGCTTTACCTTGAAATTCCAAATTTTAAGGTTTGATTTATAAGACAGTCTTCGGTTTGGACCACAGAATAATTTTGCTCGTATTTGTGGGATCTTTTTGTTTTGTATTTTTTATTCTCCAAAGCATGTTTAGATCTGTCGTTTCCCAGATCAAAGTTTGTATTTTTGAAATTGTGGCCACATAATCATATACCTTTTAATCTTTGCAGCGGCGTTGAGCTCCATAGGAGAAAGGAAGAGAGCTCAAAGGCAGCATGTCTTTCTATGAAGGGAAGAAAAACTAATAAAAAATTAAAACGAGTATTTTTCTTTGGGAGATTATCCTGTGCTTTTTCTTCTGTTTTTCATCGCATAGTTTGTATCATTGCAAATTCATTGTCATTCTGAAGTTTAACTTAGCCCTTGTACACAATTGTGCTTTTTTTTTTTGTCTTTGGTCTTTGAGGTTTTGCTAAATTGTTGACTACTTAATGTGGAGGCAGGAATGGACTCAGAAGAAATATCGTTTGTTTTTATTTTGATCCTGACTGTATACTCATGTAGGCAAACCTTCCATTACGTTTTTATGCAAATAGAATGTTAATTGAACATTATCAGGTAAATAGGGTTCTCTCTTAACTCTTCATTTATATTTATATACCATTTAAAGAAAATTATGCTTTATTAGAGATCCAAGATTTTTCTTGTGAATGAAATCTTGTAAATGAATAAGAATATTTTATTACAATGATTTCATTGTTTTTTAAGAATTTATAATAGGGAAGGGGGGAATATACATGTGACTAATCTTGGAACATGCATATCTGTAAACAACAAAACTCTGTAAAAGTTAAAAGTAAAATAAAGTTTTAAAAAAAAAAAGTTAAAAAGTTATAAAAAAAAGAATTTATAATAAAGGTAAATATTCTTTCAGCTCTTATATGTATGTGTGTATATATATCTATATCTATATCTATATATATATATATATACTTTTAAAAAAAATTTTTGGGTGGTTATTTATTTATTTGTTTTTATCCATCTTTATTCTTTGGCCTGTGTGGGTCTCCCATTGCAGTGGCCTCTCTTCGCTGTAGAGCACCGGCTCTGGGCACATGCACTCCAGAGCGCTGCTTGGAATTAGACACACCAGTCCTGCCGCTCCGCGGCACGTGGGATCTCCCCGGGCCAGAAATCGAACCAGTGCCCCTTGCACTGCAAGGTGTGGACTCTTTACCCCCTGGACCACCAGGGAAGCCCTATTTTATATTCTTAATCTTGTTTTTCAAAGTTTGAAATCTTTCTGTTATGTAAAAAGAAATGGCTTACTTTTAGGAATATGGTTCTGTATATAATACATTTAGAGTGTGTAATCAGACTCTTCAGTGTACACAACAAATGAACTTCTTGAAAGTTTCATGAGGAGTACAATTCTTAGCTTTTGATCTTTGTTGACTAAATTGGAGCATCAATAGCTCATTTAAAAATTTACCTTCCTTCTCTTTCTTTCCTGTATTAATTTATACCTAAGAAGAATGCAATTTTGTGACCTTTACTCTCTATAGATCATATTACAAAATAATATTACATATTTATCTCAATGTATGATACTTTATGGAATCACAAATTCTTTTGTCAAAAATATGCTTCCATTTAAGGATTCTGAATTACCTCCTTGACTGAGTCACTGTTTTTTAGAGTTGGGGTAGAAGTCGAAGGAGCTTTCCTGATGGCTCAGACAATAAAGAATCTGTCTGCAATGAGGGAGACCTAGGTTCCATCCCTGGGTCAGGAAGATCCCCTGGAGAAGGGAATGGTTTACCCACTCCAGTATTCTTTTTTTTTTTTTGGCCGCTTCTATTGATCTTTCATTTACTTATCTTTGTTCTTTGGCCTGTGTGGACCTTGCATTGCAGTGGCCTCCCTCGCTGCAGAGCACTGGCCCTGGGCACATGCACTCCAGAGCTCTGGCTCGGTAGTTGGACACATCGGTCCAGCCGATCCATGGCACGTGGGATCTTCCCAAGCCAGGGATCAAACCGATGCCCCTTGCACTGCAAGGTGGTGTCCTTACCCACTGGACCACCAGGGAAGCCCCCACTCCAGTATTCTTGCTTGGAGAATTCCATAGACAGAGGAGCCTGGCTGGGCTACAGTCCAGGGAGTCGCAAAGAGTTGGACATGACTGCATGAATAACACACACAGGGAGTAATAACAGTGAGAGGAGGAACTGTTAATTTACTCTATGTAAAATGTGAATTCACATTTCAAAATGGAGTTCATATAATTTCTCATGGCTATGTGGATTGTCCTGTAATGAGTGAAGCCCTTTCACTTATAATGTCTTAATTTTATTCAGTTTCAATTTGAATAATAAGTAGGGTATTACCATATTATCCTGAATTATTGCTTAATTTTAGGAATATGGTTCTGTATATAATACATTTAGAGTGTGTAATCAGACTCTTCAGTGTACACAACAAATGAACTTCTTGAAAGTTTCATGAGGAGTACAATTCTTAGCTTTTGATCTTTGTTGACTAAATTGGAGCATCAATAGCTCATTTAAAAATTTACCTTCCTTCTCTTTCTTTCCTGTATTAATTTATACCTAAGAAGAATGCAATTTTGTGACCTTTACTCTATAGATCATATTACAAAATAATATTACATATTTATCTCAATGTATGATACTTTATGGAATCACAAATTCTTTTGTCAAAAATATGCTTCCATTTAAGGATTCTGAATTACCTCCTTGACTGAGTCACTGTTTTTTAGAGTTGGGGTAGAAGTCGAAGGAGCTTTCCTGATGGCTCAGACAATAAAGAATCTGTCTGCAATGAGGGAGACCTAGGTTCCATCCCTGGGTCAGGAAGATCCCCTGGAGAAGGGAATGGTTTACCCACTCCAGTATTCTTTTTTTTTTTTTGGCCGCTTCTATTGATCTTTCATTTACTTATCTTTGTTCTTTGGCCTGTGTGGACCTTGCATTGCAGTGGCCTCCCTCGCTGCAGAGCACTGGCCCTGGGCACATGCACTCCAGAGCTCTGGCTCGGTAGTTGGACACATCGGTCCAGCCGATCCATGGCACGTGGGATCTTCCCAAGCCAGGGATCAAACCGATGCCCCTTGCACTGCAAGGTGGTGTCCTTACCCACTGGACCACCAGGGAAGCCCCCACTCCAGTATTCTTGCTTGGAGAATTCCATAGACAGAGGAGCCTGGCTGGGCTACAGTCCAGGGAGTCGCAAAGAGTTGGACATGACTGCATGAATAACACACACAGGGAGTAATAACAGTGAGAGGAGGAACTGTTAATTTACTCTATGTAAAATGTGAATTCACATTTCAAAATGGAGTTCATATAATTTCTCATGGCTATGTGGATTGTCCTGTAATGAGTGAAGCCCTTTCACTTATAATGTCTTAATTTTATTCAGTTTCAATTTGAATAATAAGTAGGGTATTACCATATTATCCTGAATTATTGCTTAATTTAAATCTAGGTAGTTTATTTCTTGAAGTATGGAATGGAATGCTAGTGATCAATTTTTATTAACTGTAAATGTCTCCTACACTTCTTTAAGCCTTTGAAAAGTTCCTGGGTGTGTTTGAGAAGCTGTGGTTTTACAGTGAATAATCTTGCCCCTTGGTTTCATAGGCAATTGAAAAGCTACAGGCTGGTGCTCTTGCGACAGATGCCGTGACTGCAGCCCTGGTGGAACTTGAGGTATTTATTTTCTCTATTTGTTTCTTCTAAGATAGTTGTGAGTTTATGTTCATTTTTCTTAAATGACATGAAACTGGTGTTGAGTCAGCCGTCGATGACATGACCAGTGTTTTACAACAATATTAACAATGAAGAATGAAGAAATAGTCTGTGATCTTCTTCGTTGTTCTTATTGGAAACTTCACTGAATAATATAAAGAAGTTGGTTAAATTCATTTTCTTCTCTGGTTTTATGAGGTTCATGAATACAATTTACTGATGATTTGATGTTTAAATTTCCTTGATATTTTCTGAAGAAAAATTCCTGAAGTTAACACCTTCTCAAAGTAGTATATATTCTTTTGTTTAGAAAACAGAAAATTACAACTGTCTAGAAGTTTCCCACATTTAAGGGAGTTTCCTCACAAACTTACCAGTTGTATATAAATCCTGAAGCTCTGCTCTTTGAGGTGTGTCTTGTCCATTGTGATTGTTAGGTTGGTCTCCAGTTAACTATAGACATTGAGGAATTCATTGAGGAGGTTCTCAAGTTTGCTGTAATCCTTGCTGCTTCAGAAAGAGGGTCTCTCAGATCTCTTAATCTAGAGCCTGAGGATGGATAAGTTTTGCCTAGGGGATATTGAAGGCTTCAAAAGCCCGATTTCTGTTTCCCAAATTTGGAGAAGGTAGATTACTATAAGTCAGTTTAGAGGATAGTGAACAAGTAGATTTTGCTTGAGAAGATTACTAGGGAATTCATAAATAAAAAATGACAAATTTGAGAGTTGTATAGTTGCTATGTGGATTGTCCTGTAATTATTAAGTCTTAATTTTATTCAGTTTCAATTTGAATAATAAGTAGGGTATTACCATATTATCCTGAATTATTGCTTAATTTAAATCTAGGTAGTTTATTTCTTGAAGTATGGAATGGAATGCTAGTGATCAATTTTATTAACTGTAAATGTCTCCTACACTTCTTTAAGCCTTTGAAAAGTTCCTGGGTGTGTTTGAGAAGCTGTGGTTTTACAGTGAATAATCTTGCCCCTTGGTTTCATAGGCAATTGAAAAGCTACAGGCTGGTGCTCTTGCGACAGATGCCGTGACTGCAGCCCTGGTGGAACTTGAGGTATTTATTTTCTCTATTTGTTTCTTCTAAGATAGTTGTGAGTTTATGTTCATTTTTCTTAAATGACATGAAACTGGTGTTGAGTCAGCCGTCGATGACATGACCAGTGTTTTACAACGATATTAACAATGAAGAATGAAGAAATAGTCTGTGATCTTCTTCGTTGTTCTTATTGGAAACTTCACTGAATAATATAAAGAAGTTGGTTAAATTCATTTTCTTCTCTGGTTTTATGAGGTTCATGAATACAATTTACTGATGATTTGATGTTTAAATTTCCTTGATATTTTCTGAAAAAAAATTCCTGAAGTTAACACCTTCTCAAAGTAGTATATATTCTTTTGTTTAGAAAACAGAAAATTACAACTGTCTAGAAGTTTCCCACATTTAAGGGAGTTTCCTCACAAACTTACCAGTTGTATATAAATCCTGAAGCTCTGCTCTTTGAGGTGTGTCTTGTCCATTGTGATTGTTAGGTTGGTCTCCAGTTAACTATAGACATTGAGGAATTCATTGAGGAGGTTCTCAAGTTTGCTGTAATCCTTGCTGCTTCAGAAAGAGGGTCTCTCAGATCTCTTAATCTAGAGCCTGAGGATGGATAAGTTTTGCCTAGGGGATATTGAAGGCTTCAAAAGCCCGATTTCTGTTTCCCAAATTTGGAGAAGGTAGATTACTATAAGTCAGTTTAGAGGATAGTGAACAAGTAGATTTTGCTTGAGAAGATTACTAGGGGAATCAAATAAGACATAAAAATAAAACAAAGATGACTTTGAGGGAGGAGGTGGTAGGGAAGACCCTCCCAAATTGACTGGATTAGGCTCTTGTATCAGAGCACCTACCCTGTCATGTCAGGTCTTGTTTTTACCTGTGAAGATTGCCCAGGAGTTTACCAATAGTTCTAGCCTTGTTTTCTTTCTTTCTTTCTTTCTTTTATTTTTATTTGTTTATTTGGCTCTGCTGAGTCTTAGTTGCAGCATATGGGATCTTTAGTTGCGTCATGTGGGATCTAGTTCACTGACCAGGAATCAAACTCTAGCCCTCTGCATTGAGAGCATGCAGTCTTAACTGCTGAACCACCAGGAAGTCCCTAGTCTTGTTTTCTGTATATTCCTCTGACTCATTGCAGAGTTGTGCTTTTGATCATGCTCTGTAGATTGTACTCTCTCTTGTTAACACTTTGAGCTTGGTCCCAGGGTGTATAGATGGTGGGCACTGTAGTTTGGTGCTCGAGGAATCTGACTGGGAATACGTAGACAGCCTGATTCCTGTTACACCACTCTACCAGTGGGTAGCCACAAGGCCTCGGGCACCTCACAGCCTCTCCTTGACTCAGTTTACACATTTAAGATATGGGGATGATAATTTCTGCTTTACAGAGTTGTGAAGATTAACTCACTTTGCGTATGATAATCACTTAGAACAGTATGAGGCACATGGTAAGCAACTCATAACTGTTATAAATTATTACTGTTGTGGGGTGCTTTGGAAATGATATATACAAGGTGGATATTTGTGGTAACTCTTTACATTGTCAAAGGAAAGTTAATTATATGTTTTTGGATAAAAGGGGAAAAGTGATGCCAGGAAGCAGGTTGACGTGCTTAGTACTAAATCTTACCTTTACTCAAAATACACAGAAGGAAAACTTCATCTAACCTGATTCAGTTATCCATTGCAAATCACTCTTTGTAGAAGACAGTGTCCTGAGGTTGCAGGTACCAGGAGCCAGTGTGAGTCTGGGGAGAGAAGGCTAATGAATAACTGATAGGACAACTATGAATACAGAATTGAGTAAAATTAAGTTTCCATTTTTCTTTTCATGCTAGAGTAATTTTAATTTTCTCAAGTCCTACTTATATCATGCTGAATATTTCATTATGTTTTCCTCATGATGAATAAATCCTACTTTCAAAGAATTTACTTATGTATACTTAAAAGTGATTTAAAATACAGTTTGGAATAAGTTTCATGTGAGTAAGCTTTATAGTTTTGAGTGGTGAACCTGTGATTTATTTTAAGAGTGTGGATATGAAGGTTTTTTTTAAAAAACCAAATGTGTTCTATTATTTTGATTGGGCTGTGGCCTGAGTGACTTTCCTCCCTTTAATTATTAAGTTTGAGGAAGAATTTCAGTGAATTATCTTTAAAAATTTATTTTTAGGTGGGATCTTTGATTAAAATATATGTTAGTTTAAAGGTTAAAGCTTCACTAACTGGAGGAATTTTCCTAAATCTTAAGAATGAGGTTGGGGGCCCCCCTGGTGGTCCAGTGGGTAAAGAGTCCACCTTGCAGTGCAAGGGGCACGGGTCCGATCCCTGGCCTGGGAAGATCCCATGTGCCATGGAGTGGCTGGACTGGTGTGTCCAATTACGAGCCATTGCTCTGGAGCTCATGCGCCCAGAGCCAGTGCTCTGCAATGAGAGAGGCCCACACATGCCAAAGAATAAAAGATGGATGAAAATCAATGATGACTTAGAGGCAAAAAAAAAAAAAAGAAAATGAGGTTGGAAGTCCTGAATATACTGCCCCCTGCAGTTGCTGGCATTTTGCACAGTTGTGATTCATCACCTTTGAACAGGGTAAAGTTTAATTGAAGAGATATTATAGTGGTTTGAGTCAATGGAAAGATATATACAATTGGATTCTTATATTTTCTGTATGTAGAGAAATAAGAGTAGCAATATTAAGTCCTTTCACCCAACTGAAAAGTTCCAGAGTCTGATTTATACTTTTATATTTAATTTGAGAGTAACTGCTTATTCTTAGTTTTGATCAGTCTATTTAGAAGAACTGAAGTTTGTCCTAATTATCAAACAGATATGTGCAACCATCATATCTTTGTCATTTGGATATACTTTTTGACTTAAAAAAATACTTTTTAAACTTGATTTTTACATTAATACTTAGGCTGGTGACCAGATTTGGTTTGAGTTTCTTTCTTTTTTTTTTTTTTTTTAACATTTATTTTATTTATTTATCTTTTGGGGGGTGGGGTGGGGAGGGAGGGGGATGGGCGGGCCACTTCCATTGGTCTTTCATTTCTCTATTTTCATCCGTCTTTGTTCTTTGGCTCCTGTGGGCCTCCCATTGCAGTGGCCTCTGTCTTCGCAGAGTGCCAGCTCTGGGTGCACGCGCCCCAGAGCTCTGGCTCGGTAATTGGACACATGGGTCCAGCCGCTCCGCGACATGCGGGATCTTCCCAGGCCAGGGATCGAACCGGCGCCCCTTGCACTGCTAGGTGGTGTCCTTACCCACTGGACCACCAGGGAAGCCCGGTTTGAGTTTCTTGAGGACTCTGCTAACTATAGATTGAAATGGTTTAATGGTCCTTATTGGCTAGAAGGAGTATCTGGTCTCATATTTTGAAAAATATGAAAATTTGCACTTACTTGAATAGTGAAAAGTACATTGACCTCAACTGGATGCCACAAATAGAGAGAGACAAGATGAAAGAAAATTTGTAACAAAACAAAGTTGTGTTTCTGTGACCTCTGAAGAAGACAAATTATTTTTGAGTTTTCCTTAAAATCCCATCCCCTTGTGTGGTTTCTTTTTCTCTCCACCAGGACGCATGCCAAAGAATAAAAGATGGATTCAATGTGCTTACAAAAAAATGAGGTTGGAAGTCCTGAATATACTGCCCCCTGCAGTTGCTGGCATTTTGCACAGTTGTGATTCATCACCTTTGAACAGGGTAAAGTTTAATTGAAGAGATATTATAGTGGTTTGAGTCAATGGAAAGATATATACAATTGGATTCTTATATTTTCTGTATGTAGAGAAATAAGAGTAGCAATATTAAGTCCTTTCACCCAACTGAAAAGTTCCAGAGTCTGATTTATACTTTTATATTTAATTTGAGAGTAACTGCTTATTCTTAGTTTTGATCAGTCTATTTAGAAGAACTGAAGTTTGTCCTAATTATCAAACAGATATGTGCAACCATCATATCTTTGTCATTTGGATATACTTTTTGACTTAAAAAAATACTTTTTAAACTTGATTTTTACATTAATACTTAGGCTGGTGACCAGATTTGGTTTGAGTTTCTTTCTTTTTTTTTTTTTTAACATTTATTTTATTTATTTATCTTTTGGGGGTGGGGTGGGGAGGGAGGGGGATGGGCGGGCCACTTCCATTGGTCTTTCATTTCTCTATTTTCATCCGTCTTTGTTCTTTGGCTCCTGTGGGCCTCCCATTGCAGTGGCCTCTGTCTTCGCAGAGTGCCAGCTCTGGGTGCACGCGCCCCAGAGCTCTGGCTCGGTAATTGGACACATGGGTCCAGCCGCTCCGCGACATGCGGGATCTTCCCAGGCCAGGGATCGAACCGGCGCCCCTTGCACTGCTAGGTGGTGTCCTTACCCACTGGACCACCAGGGAAGCCCGGTTTGAGTTTCTTGAGGACTCTGCTAACTATAGATTGAAATGGTTTAATGGTCCTTATTGGCTAGAAGGAGTATCTGGTCTCATATTTTGAAAAATATGAAAATTTGCACTTACTTGAATAGTGAAAAGTACATTGACCTCAACTGGATGCCACAGAAGAGAGAGAGACAAGATGAAAGAAAATTTGTAACAAAAACAAAGTTGTGTTTCTGTGACCTCTGTAACTTTTACAGGCCACCTAGACAAATTATTTTTGAGTTTTCCTTAAAATCCCATCCCCTTGTGTGGTTTCTTTTTTCTCTCCCACCAGGACAGACAAGTGGAATGATCTTAAGACTACAATTGCTAGGCACCAGAGGGAGGGGTTAGGGTGGGTTGGGGCGAGCGTGTAAGTTCCCACCTAAGAAACTGACTAGCTTCTCCCCTCTGGGTTTTGAGAGGGAACGTGGCCACTCTAGGAGAGGCTTTCTGCAGTGTAAAGGTGAAAATGAGATGTTGCCACAGTGCATTTTTGCTTATCTTTACAATGTGGTGAAGGAAATGGAAAGGTCAGTTTTAGAGATCATATTTTAATAGTTTATTGTTTAAGTGATTTGGTCCCCTTATTTCATTGTTTATTTATTTGAGATTCTTCTTATAACTAATGGGAAAGTGACTTCTATCCTTTGGGTAGTAGTAGTACAACTCTGATTTCGCTCACAGCAGGGAAGATAAGTTTGTGAAAGTTTGATCTTCATGTCTAGGGATGTGCATTTGTAAGCCATTCGCTTTCATGCTTTCTTTTGAAATAGTTTTGGTTTGGGTAGTGATGGTGGCTTTTAAATTCTAGACTGTAATTCTGTACATTTCACATGTATAACTTCTGATAAGAGTTTTTTCCTGTGAGAAAATTGGGTGAGTCATGCGGCCACTGTTAAAGTAGAGAGTATTTCATAGATTCTGATAGAAAACGAACTCAAAATGTTTACTGAATCACCCTGTCCACATCAAAAAAAATTTTTTGAAAGTACTAAGATGAGGCTTAAAAAGTTCTAATAAGGAATAATAGGTGAAATATGACTGATAGACGTGAAGAAACTGATGCATCTGGCTGGCTGACTGGTTTATCCTTTGAGGAGAGATTTTGGTTAATTCATTTTGAAAACTGATTATTTTGGTAGATAGAATACTGTGCATTAACAATAGTGATAAGCATAGCCTTTGAATTTCATATAGTGTAAGGCAAATTGCATAGGTCTTCTTGTTAAAAATGTTTTGTTCAATTTATGTTACTCTAAGTGGACCTTGCCATTCCTTTGTAGAGTTGATTCATTCTGTACATCTACCTATGGTCAGGGTCTTAAGATAGTACTTCATGGCCAAAACTTGTTTATTGTCCAGATGCTTTAACATTTAAAGGGAAGATTCCGTTGGACACATGTTTTTATAACTGTCTGCTAAAGCCGGACCAGGCTTTGACTCTCTTGTATAATCCAGTATAATGCTTGTTTGTAAGCTTTAGGTAAATCCTTTTAGAAGTAACTTCTTGTAAAGATGACTGATAGATTGGGATGTGAGAGAAAAAAAGGAGATATTTGTATTATTATATATTTATGTTTTTATATATAATGCTGTTAGACATTTATCTGATCTCTACATCCTCAGCTATAGAGCCAGCTTGGCGTGCATTTCTATAAAGCAAGGCCCTCCAGAATGTCATCCATGTTGGTGGACCACAGCCGAGGCTGTGCAGCTGCAGGGTTAGGCCATATTCCCTTCCCTTGGCCTTATTCTTCTAGCTGGAATTGTATGTGTGCTGCATAGGGAGAAAGAACAACACCTAAGACCTATGAGTCCTTGGGCTGCTTAGAAGTCATGAAGATGGCGTGACTTGCTGCTGGCACATGGGCGTATCTTGGATGGAAGGGAACACAGGGAAGGTCTGATATAGTCCCCTTTGTCTCATCAAGCCTGTAGCAAATTAGCTGTGGGGATTTCTTTGTGATTAGATGCTTAACCACACCCACTCCCTACCCCACTTCAGTGTTTAGTTTTTGTTGCAGAAAAGTAGGGGCATCTGCTTTACAGTCATTAATGTTTATTTGTGAGGTTAAAAATTATTTGAAATAAGTGAGTGTCTCTGTTCTTCTGCACATTTTTTATTTTGCAGAAATCATCTTTGCATAAGCAGAAGGGAGCTGAGGATTTCAGTGGCCCCTTGCTTCCTCCCCCGACCCCCACCTCCTTTACTCCCACATGGGACTGAATACACTGGAAAGACAGTTCTGTGCATCCAGCTCACAGATTCATAAATGCTTTCAAGTGTGGGACCGAGGAGTGTAATTTTAGATCTGCTACCCCTAAAAGTCTCAATTTTCTCTTCCATCGACAATATCTTTTACACGTTGGACAACGATTCCTTTGTAGAGTTGATTCATTCTGTACATCTACCTATGGTCAGGGTCTTAAGATAGTACTTCATGGCCAAAACTTGTTTATTGTCCAGATGCTTTAACATTTAAAGGGAAGATTCCGTTGGACACATGTTTTATAACTGTCTGCTAAAGCCGGACCAGGCTTTGACTCTCTTGTATAATCCAGTATAATGCTTGTTTGTAAGCTTTAGGTAAATCCTTTTAGAAGTAACTTCTTGTAAAGATGACTGATAGATTGGGATGTGAGAGAAAAAAAGGAGATATTTGTATTATTATATATTTATGTTTTTATATATAATGCTGTTAGACATTTATCTGATCTCTACATCCTCAGCTATAGAGCCAGCTTGGCGTGCATTTCTATAAAGCAAGGCCCTCCAGAATGTCATCCATGTTGGTGGACCACAGCCGAGGCTGTGCAGCTGCAGGGTTAGGCCATTTTCCCCTTCCCTTGGCCTTATTCTTCTAGCTGGAATTGTATGTGTGCTGCATAGGGAGAAAGAACAACACCTAAGACCTATGAGTCCTTGGGCTGCTTAGAAGTCATGAAGATGGCGTGACTTGCTGCTGGCACATGGGCGTATCTTGGATGGAAGGGAACACAGGGAAGGTCTGATATAGTCCCCTTTGTCTCATCAAGCCTGTAGCAAATTAGCTGTGGGATTTCTTTGTGATTAGATGCTTAACCACACCCACTCCCTACCCCACTTCAGTGTTTAGTTTTTGTTGCAGAAAAGTAGGGGCATCTGCTTTACAGTCATTAATGTTTATTTGTGAGGTTAAAAATTATTTGAAATAAGTGAGTGTCTCTGTTCTTCTGCACATTTTTTATTTTGCAGAAATCATCTTTGCATAAGCAGAAGGGAGCTGAGGATTTCAGTGGCCCCTTGCTTCCTCCCCCGACCCCCACCTCCTTTACTCCCACATGGGACTGAATACACTGGAAAGACAGTTCTGTGCATCCAGCTCACAGATTCATAAATGCTTTCAAGTGTGGGACCGAGGAGTGTAATTTTAGATCTGCTACCCCTAAAAGTCTCAATTTTCTCTTCCATCGACAATATCTTTTATTTTCTGCAATGGGAGTTGGGGTGGGGTGGGGGAGGTCCTGCTTTAATGTGAGAGAAGCAAGAAGGTTTGCTTTTTCTTCTTTGTAGTACTTTAAAATGTTTTCATTGCGTGAAATTTGGATTTTGACTTCAGATGTTCTTTTTACCTTGTTTTTTTTTTTTCAGCTTGCTATCATTGGTTATTTCAAAGAGCCTACTTTGCTGTCTGTTTAGCAGTATTTCCAGGGGTGCTTCAGTATTTCTGTGTATTCCATCTGCTTATAGAGTCTTTATGTTTCTCTGCATTTTTTTTTGTTTTATTTTTTGAGGTGTACATACACAGTTACACTTCATGGAGTTGCATCCAGCCAAGTGTCCATGTTCTTCTTGTGAAGAGGCAGAGAAAATCACCTCTCCCAAGAATTTCCACCTTCTGACCAAGGGAAATGTGTCCTGAAGAGCTGTACGCAGATGGGAGGCAACTTGTTTGCTTGTTCTGCTGCTAGAGCATTGATTTAATTAGAAGACAGGCTGTGGGTGGCCAAGTGCAGACAAAGAAGCACCAGACACAGCCCAGTTAGCCTGGGACAGTAAAAGTAAGTTACACTCTTTCTAAAACACTTTTTTTTCTTTTTTTTGAGTACTGATGCTGATTTTTGCCTTTAGTAATAAGGGGCAACTTGTAACTTACTGTTTGTGTTCACACATTAGGTGCATCTGTTCTTTTTCTGAGACCTTAGAAATTAAATGTTCTCTTTTCCACTTAACTAAGGAAAAGCAGTGATATTTTTTCTTTTAATTTTTTCCAAATAAAAAGAAAACTGAATCAATTGCCACATTCCAGATTAATTTTTACACTGCATCAAAACTGTGTATTAGTTTCTGACCAAGTCAAAACACTTAAGTACAGAGCTTTTTATGTTACAGAGCTTTCTGCTGATGGGAACAGGAAAACAGTTTCACCTTTTTCTAACCATTTCTTGATGAACTGTGTGGACCTTAATAGATGAATTCATGTTGGCTGAATCTGGTAGAAGATATGGTCCAAGACCAGACTTAGCAGTAGCTTAGCTTGTAGCTTTATGTATGAGCCCTTGTTTCACTCTGGGAGTTACTATTCTCTAAGAATATACAACATTTTATAATTCAGTTTTGAGCTACTTAAAGATATATTTGGTAACGTGGTGGTGTTAGTCACTCAGTCATGTCTGATTCTTTGTGATCGCATGGATGGTAGCTGGCCAAGCTTCTCTGTCCATGGTATTCTACAGGCAAGAATACTGGCGTGTGCTGCCATTCCCTTCTCCAGGGGATCTTCCTGACCCAGGGATCGAAACTGGGTCTTTCCGCATTGCAGGCAGATTTTGTACCATCTGAGCCACCAGGGAGTTGGTGATAATTCTGTGTTTTGGATATGTGGCATTAATTTAGACTTTTGGGTTGAGTGTAAAATGTCTTTAAATTAATAGAGGTATTAGATTCCTTGGCCCTTGGGGTAATAGTGCTGTGATCATTGAATCATTTTGTATGTGTGTGGTGTGCATGTGTGGTATGTGTATGTGTTTGGATCTGTGTCACTGGGGGCATCATTTTTATAATTTAGCATCTTTGGTTTTTTGCTTTGGTAATAAGGGGCAACTTGTAAAAACACTCTTTCTAAAACACTTTTTTTTCTTTTTTTTGAGTACTGATGCTGATTTTTGCCTTTAGTAATAAGGGGCAACTTGTAACTTACTGTTTGTGTTCACACATTAGGTGCATCTGTTCTTTTTCTGAGACCTTAGAAATTAAATGTTCTCTTTTCCACTTAACTAAGGAAAAGCAGTGATATTTTTTCTTTTAATTTTTTCCAAATAAAAAGAAAACTGAATCAATTGCCACATTCCAGATTAATTTTTACACTGCATCAAAACTGTGTATTAGTTTCTGACCAAGTCAAAACACTTAAGTACAGAGCTTTTTATGTTACAGAGCTTTCTGCTGATGGGAACAGGAAAACAGTTTCACCTTTTTCTAACCATTTCTTGATGAACTGTGTGGACCTTAATAGATGAATTCATGTTGGCTGAATCTGGTAGAAGATATGGTCCAAGACCAGACTTAGCAGTAGCTTAGCTTGTAGCTTTATGTATGAGCCCTTGTTTCACTCTGGGAGTTACTATTCTCTAAGAATATACAACATTTTATAATTCAGTTTTGAGCTACTTAAAGATATATTTGGTAACGTGGTGGTGTTAGTCACTCAGTCATGTCTGATTCTTTGTGATCGCATGGATGGTAGCTGGCCAAGCTTCTCTGTCCATGGTATTCTACAGGCAAGAATACTGGCGTGTGCTGCCATTCCCTTCTCCAGGGGATCTTCCTGACCCAGGGATCGAAACTGGGTCTTTCCGCATTGCAGGCAGATTTTGTACCATCTGAGCCACCAGGGAGTTGGTGATAATTCTGTGTTTTGGATATGTGGCATTAATTTAGACTTTTGGGTTGAGTGTAAAATGTCTTTAAATTAATAGAGGTATTAGATTCCTTGGCCCTTGGGGTAATAGTGCTGTGATCATTGAATCATTTTGTATGTGTGTGTGGTGTGCATGTGTGGTATGTGTATGTGTTTGGATCTGTGTCACTGGGGGCATCATTTTTATAATTTAGCATCTTTGGTTTTTTGCTTTGGTAATGAAGGAGTAGGCTAAGATGTTTCTGTGTTCAGCAAAATCACAGGCTGATATCATGAAGGTCAATCTGAAAGAATGCTTTTGATTTAAAATTTTTGTCTGTCTCTCAAAGGTGGGACTTTATTCAGAATCTGGAATGAGGAAGAAACTCAAGTTAAATAATTTTTAGGAATCTCAGCAAGATCATGTCCTACATAATTTGCAAATATTCTTTCTTGTCCTTTCTTGATATTATCTTTGAAGCATACTTCAATTTTGATGAATCTGATTTATCTGTGATATTTCCTTTTATTGCTTGTGATTTTGGTGTCTTACTTGCCAAAACATTGCCTTATTGGAGGTCAAAAAATTAATTTATATGTTTCCTTTTAAGAGATTTATAGTTTTATCTCTTACATTTAGGTCTTGGGATCTGTTTTGAGTTGATTTCTTTACACAGCATGAGGTACGAATCCAGCTTTATTCTTTTGCCTGTGGACATCCAGTTGTCCCCAGCACTGTTTGTTGAAAAGACTGTTCTTTTTCCTTTGAAACATCTTGGTACCATTTTCTTTCTTTCCTTCCTTTTTTTTAAACTTGCCTAACTGTCCTGGCTAAAACCTCTAGTATACTGTTGGAAAAAATAAAAAACCAAAAACGTGAGAGTGAACTTCCTTGTCTTTCTGATCTTAGGAAGGAAGTTTTCAGCTTTTCACATTTAAGTACAATGCTACCTGTGGGGTTTTCATAGATTATCTTTATCAGGTTGAGGAAAGTTCCTTCTATTCATTTCTAGTTAGTTGAATGTTTTGACTCACAAATAAGTTTTGGATTAGTTGTAAATATTCTGTACCATCTGAGCCACCAGGGAGTTGGTGATAATTCTGTGTTTTGGATATGTGGCATTAATTTAGACTTTTGGGTTGAGTGTAAAATGTCTTTAAATTAATAGAGGTATTAGATTCCTTGGCCCTTGGGGTAATAGTGCTGTGATCATTGAATCATTTTGTATGTGTGTGTGGTGTGCATGTGTGGTATGTGTATGTGTTTGGATCTGTGTCACTGGGGGCATCATTTTTATAATTTAGCATCTTTGGTTTTTTGCTTTGGTAATGAAGGAGTAGGCTAAGATGTTTCTGTGTTCAGCAAAATCACAGGCTGATATCATGAAGGTCAATCTGAAAGAATGCTTTTGATTTAAAATTTTTGTCTGTCTCTCAAAGGTGGGACTTTATTCAGAATCTGGAATGAGGAAGAAACTCAAGTTAAATAATTTTTAGGAATCTCAGCAAGATCATGTCCTACATAATTTGCAAATATTCTTTCTTGTCCTTTCTTGATATTATCTTTGAAGCATACTTCAATTTTGATGAATCTGATTTATCTGTGATATTTCCTTTTATTGCTTGTGATTTTGGTGTCTTACTTGCCAAAACATTGCCTTATTGGAGGTCAAAAAATTAATTTATATGTTTCCTTTTAAGAGATTTATAGTTTTATCTCTTACATTTAGGTCTTGGGATCTGTTTTGAGTTGATTTCTTTACACAGCATGAGGTACGAATCCAGCTTTATTCTTTTGCCTGTGGACATCCAGTTGTCCCCAGCACTGTTTGTTGAAAAGACTGTTCTTTTTCCTTTGAAACATCTTGGTACCATTTTCTTTCTTTCCTTCCTTTTTTTTAAACTTGCCTAACTGTCCTGGCTAAAACCTCTAGTATACTGTTGGAAAAAATAAAAAACCAAAAACGTGAGAGTGAACTTCCTTGTCTTTCTGATCTTAGGAAGGAAGTTTTCAGCTTTTCACATTTAAGTACAATGCTACCTGTGGGGTTTTCATAGATTATCTTTATCAGGTTGAGGAAAGTTCCTTCTATTCATTTCTAGTTAGTTGAATGTTTTGACTCACAAATAAGTTTTGGATGTTGTCAAAAGCTTTTTCTGTATCTACTAATACAATCAAATGTTTTTTTTTTCCCCTTTGTGCTATTAATGTTATACATTACATTGAGTTTTGTATGCTGAGAGAATTTTGTGTAGCTTTGGAATAAATCTCTTTTGTTCCTGCTTGAAAAACAAACAAAAAAGATCATGTCCTAAACCCTGCTACAAAGCAGAACCAAGGATTACTTCTGTTTTTTTCCCTGTTGATTCTCTCAGCTTGCCTGCCATCTAATTTTTATGTGTCCAGAAGACTTTAACTGTTAGAATTGTGAAGCATTGCATCTTAGTGTAGCAGAGTAAACAGTTTGAACCTGAATTCTAGGCATCTCAGTTGAGAACAGTGCTTTGGCCATTCCCACTGCCAGGGAGTTTTTACTGGCAGTCATTCCCACCCAGGGTCGAGCATCCCACACGGTAATCACATTTCCTGACAGTTCATGACAGGCGTATAACTCAGGGTATCAACACCACAACACTTACTAGGCTTCTTAGAAAATTCTGAGTGGGGAACTTACTTTTGTTTTCCTCTTTTGGAATATATGCAGTTGTTAACATTTTCTAGTGAGTTGGACATCTTTTAAGTTAAAAGCATAGTTATAAGCTACTACTTACAAGTTAGTGACACCCCCTCACCCCTCCAATCAGCCGTGTCCTCATTACACATTTGATAGAAGGATGGTCTACATTATAACTCCATGGTCTGTTAAGTTCTTTTTGAGTGATATTTCCATATTATTGTCAGCGTAGTTAAAAAAGTGTTATTATTTAGATTGAAGGGAAGTATAAGAAGATGGATGCCAAAGTTGGCTTAACCAGAGAAACAAGCTTTGCTTGTTTTTTCTATTGTAGCTCATGTGGAAAGGACAGGCTCAGGTACCATGTGTGCTAACCTCTTCCTGGACGACTCCAACTCAAACAAAGTTTAAAACTGGCAAAATATACTGTTGGAAAAATAAAAACCAAAACGTGAGAGTGAACTTCCTTGTCTTTCTGATCTTAGGAAGGAAGTTTTCAGCTTTTCACATTTAAGTACAATGCTACCTGTGGGGTTTTCATAGATTATCTTTATCAGGTTGAGGAAAGTTCCTTCTATTCATTTCTAGTTAGTTGAATGTTTTGACTCACAAATAAGTTTTGGATGTTGTCAAAAGCTTTTTCTGTATCTACTAATACAATCAAATGTTTTTTTTTTCCCCTTTGTGCTATTAATGTTATACATTACATTGAGTTTTGTATGCTGAGAGAATTTTGTGTAGCTTTGGAATAAATCTCTTTTGTTCCTGCTTGAAAAACAAACAAAAAAGATCATGTCCTAAACCCTGCTACAAAGCAGAACCAAGGATTACTTCTGTTTTTTTCCCTGTTGATTCTCTCAGCTTGCCTGCCATCTAATTTTTATGTGTCCAGAAGACTTTAACTGTTAGAATTGTGAAGCATTGCATCTTAGTGTAGCAGAGTAAACAGTTTGAACCTGAATTCTAGGCATCTCAGTTGAGAACAGTGCTTTGGCCATTCCCACTGCCAGGGAGTTTTTACTGGCAGTCATTCCCACCCAGGGTCGAGCATCCCACACGGTAATCACATTTCCTGACAGTTCATGACAGGCGTATAACTCAGGGTATCAACACCACAACACTTACTAGGCTTCTTAGAAAATTCTGAGTGGGGAACTTACTTTTGTTTTCCTCTTTTGGAATATATGCAGTTGTTAACATTTTCTAGTGAGTTGGACATCTTTTAAGTTAAAAGCATAGTTATAAGCTACTACTTACAAGTTAGTGACACCCCCTCACCCCTCCAATCAGCCGTGTCCTCATTACACATTTGATAGAAGGATGGTCTACATTATAACTCCATGGTCTGTTAAGTTCTTTTTGAGTGATATTTCCATATTATTGTCAGCGTAGTTAAAAAAGTGTTATTATTTAGATTGAAGGGAAGTATAAGAAGATGGATGCCAAAGTTGGCTTAACCAGAGAAACAAGCTTTGCTTGTTTTTTCTATTGTAGCTCATGTGGAAAGGACAGGCTCAGGTACCATGTGTGCTAACCTCTTCCTGGACATCATAAAGACTCCAACTCAAACAAAGTTTAAAACTATTTCAGATGTGCAGGCCTATGGAAGCCAAAATTTTGTTTTAGAGGTTTGAGTTATGTTTGACAAGTAACTCTTTGTACTGCCATTCGGTGGCTTGCAATTTAAAAAACCCATGAAAATAAACTGCTGTGATATCATTTTTCTGCTTAATTATGTTATGTGTTTATTTGCAAATTAGGCAGATTAATAATTAAAAGGAGTGCTTTTTTATTGAAACACTTCTAACCATAAATTGGAGAAAAAACGTGGTTCTATTTTTGACAGAATATTGTATGCCAGGTCAACAAAAGCTCTAATGAACAAAAGCAATATTTGATGCCTTTATTCTGACTTTTCTAGGAGAGCTTCAAGAGGATCATTAGAAAGTCTTAGTTCCTAATACATATGCTGTTGTGGGTTAGTTTTTTTTTTTTTTTTTCCTACTGTAAGTGAAAAAGCCAAAGTGTGTGAGGTTTTTTTTGTGTGTAATTGAGCAGTTAAAAAAATGAACTGTCACAGATACTCAAACTGGATATTCAATGTAGTATATTTGACTCAACTGTTCACAAAGTGTGATGCAAATAAATGTTCTCTCAACTTACATCCAGGATGGCTGAAATATTACTTTAACACATGTGAGAAGTGGAGCACTGTAACTCTTTGGCTAGATACAATTCCGGGCTGTCTCAGTTGAGTAATTTCCTCAGGCATTCCAGCTTTGATCAGCCACAGCACGAACTTTTAGCATGTCTGTAAAGCAGCCAGTGCATCTGTAAATATGTCCTGAGGTAGAGAGAAAAGAGAATGCCAGAAAGGAAAGAATACTTTCTGTCGTTAAGAAGCAGTTACAGAATGAAAATGGAAAGTTTTTTGTTTCCCTAGGAACTCTTTTCAGATAATTGAGCCTCTGATGTCTAAGTATGCCCTGTGGTTCTGTATTAATGAATGAAAGATACTTCATTTGGGCCTCATAAAAATGTTTCCTGACTAACTCAGGCTGAAATGGAATGGTTAGAGTTCATTAATTCTTAAACTTTCCAGTCCTTATTAATGTATTTAGTATTAATTGACCAAAAACCTAAACATAAGCATTAGTGTGTATCTCAGTAAATCGTGTCTTAATTGTTTATAGCTAGTATTTGGGTGAAAATATTCTTATATGGCCTTGCTTTAGAAAATAATTCTTAAGAGCAGACAGCACCTCTGCTGAAATAATCTCTTTGTTTTCAACACGTGGAGGAAAATAGTTTTTTCTGGGTTTTACCTTCAGTGACTGGAAAAATGAATTTGCGAGTATCTACTGGTTTCTCTGGGGTTCCCTTGTGGCTTATTGGTAAAGAATCTGCCTGCCAATGCAGAGGACACGGGTTTGATCCTTGGGTCAGGAAGATCTGGAGAAGGAAATGGCAACCCAAACCCACTCTGGTGTTCTTGACTGGGAAATCCCACGGACAGAGGAGCCTTGCAGACTATAGTCTGTGGGGTTGGAAGAGAGTTGGGCACAACTCAGCGACTAAACATCAACTGGTTTCTATACACAAGCATTAAGTGAGATTGTTTATAATGGTAAATCGTCCCCTTGGACACAACATGTTGATATCACATGGACATAATTTCCCTGGAGATCTTTTTTTTAAAAAAACATTTATTTATTTATTTATTTATTTATTTATTTTGGCGGGAGGAGGGAGGGGGGTGGGCAGGCCACTTCCACTGGTCTTTCATTTGTCTAGTTTCGTCCATCTTTGTTCTTTGGCCCGTGTGGGCCTCCCATCGCGGTGGCCTCTGTTGTCGCAGAGCACCGGCTCAGCGCAAGCACTCCAGAGCTCCAGCTCGGTAGTTGGATACATCAGTCCAGCTGCTCCGCGGCACGTGGGATCTTCCCAGGCCAGGGATGGAACCGGTGCCCCTTGCACTGCAAGGCAGTGTCCTTACCCACTGGACCACCAGGGAAGCCCCCCTGGAGATCTTTTAAGGTATAGTAAACAATTCTTGCAAACTGGATGTTCAGGTGGGTCATCAGTCTTGCTTCTTTCTGACCTTATTTTTTGTAGTCCTAGGAGAGCAGATACCACAGCCTCCTATTAGCTCTAGAGGTGAAAATGCTGCTTTTTAAGTTGACAGTGTACCAGACATTAGGATGAATGCATTCTCTTGTGATTTCTGTGTTGCAAATCTCTTGTTGTTGTCCACATGCTCTAATTAGTCATCTGTGGAAAACATATTTAACAAGTATAATTTACTAATAGTAAAAAATGTTACTGTACTTTCATACTCTCACACTGAATGTTTTTTCAGAACTAGACAAAGGGCAGTATAGTTGGTTTTCACCCTTTAAGCACATGTTATTGTTGAGTTGCTAAGTCATGTCCAACTCTTTGTGACCCCGTGGGCAGTAGCCTGGAAAACTCCTCTGTCCATGGGATTTTCCAGGCAAGAATACTGGAGTGGGTTGTTATTTCCTTCTCCAGGGTATCTTCCTGACCCAGGGATCAAACTCGTGCCTCCTGCATTGTAGGCAGATTCTTTACCACTGAGCCACCTGGGAAACCCTTAAGCACATTCCCTATACCTTAAAAGAGGTGCAGAGAGATGGTGGATGGGCAGATTGGGGAGTAAGGTGGAAAAGCAGGGCTTGGGTAAGCTAATGCAGGTACCTGAGTGGATTACTAAGTTGGTTACTTTATTGTTATTTCTCCATTTACTCAATAATTTTTCTTCCTGTCTACCTGAATACCATAATGTCTTCAAAATTTAATACTTATTTAATTTCATGTGCCTATTGCTTTGATATTTAATTTTTAGATAGGTTTTCAATATCCTTTATTTTGCCTGATTTTCTCTTTTATTTATTTGCGTGTTACCCTAACATTGATATCTCCTTCCTATCATGTACCTATATAAATTTTGTGTGTGTTTGGAGTTTTTCATTTTGTTTTGCTCCAGATTACTAGCTCCAAAGAGAATAATGTGTTTTCTCTCATCAGTTTGACAATGGCAGTTTACTACTGTATAAAGTTGTAAGTGAAGTTGATGATCATCAAGATAGTCTTGAGAAAAATATCATGGTATCTCATTCTTCTTGTGGATTCTGGGTGGAAAGCTTGTCTGACTCATTTTGGAGAAGTAAAAAAACATTATAGATTCTAATTATCATAATCAGAAGATACGTGCCATTTCTGACTGCCGTCCTCTCTTAGTAAAATGTGTCAACAAAGGGTAGCTTAGTCTGCAGCACAGATTAAATTGCCTACTTCTATAGTTATCATTCTTAAGTAGCAAGAAGTATGAATATTCAGTATAATTCAATATCCAACTAGGCATGAGAATGAAATCATGATTTACTGATGAGACTAGCATTTGTGTCAAAGAGTTGCTTTGGCTGAAATCTTTACTGTGAGGAATATTGAAGTGTTACTGAAGCTGACGATTTGCAGCTAGAGAAGCATAAGACCTTACCTTCACAAAGTGAGGTTGCAGCAGAGACAGTTTACAGATATCTGTTGATTGTCCATAGATTAGTTCTTAAAGAATTTATTGCAAACATTTAAGATCAGTGACTCATAAAACAAATCTGGATTTCTAACTTCTTTTGAAAGAAAAAGTGTGGTCTGGTCACATGGAACATGCATTCTCTCAGGGTTGCAGTCTGCTATGGCTGATTGACAGCTTCCCTTTTCGAAATATAGAAAGTTCTGTAACTAAGACTATATTTCAGCTTAAGGTACAGCTGAAAATGAGGCCTGGACACCTTTTGTCTTATTGGAAGGCCTGAGAAAATGAACTGATGATTTAATTGACCTCAGTTTTTTGCTCCAGGTTGCAAGTTGTCGCAACAGGATTTCTACCAAAGTAAGAGTAAGGCTGGAGTGAGCTTTGATTTGATTTTTAAAATTGGAATTGGACTACCTGAATACATAATGTCTTCAATTTATCTTATTTAATTTCATGTGCCTATTGCTTTGATATTTAATTTTTAGATAGGTTTTCAATATCCTTTATTTTGCCTGATTTTCTCTTTTATTTATTTGCGTGTTACCCTAACATTGATATCTCCTTCCTATCATGTACCTATATAAATTTTGTGTGTGTTTGGAGTTTTCATTTTGTTTTGCTCCAGATTACTAGCTCCAAAGAGAATAATGTGTTTCTCTCATCAGTTTGACAATGGCAGTTTACTACTGTATAAAGTTGTAAGTGAAGTTGATGATCATCAAGATAGTCTTGAGAAAAATATCATGGTATCTCATTCTTCTTGTGGATTCTGGGTGGAAAGCTTGTCTGACTCATTTTGGAGAAGTAAAAAAACATTATAGATTCTAATTATCATAATCAGAAGATACGTGCCATTTCTGACTGCCGTCCTCTCTTAGTAAAATGTGTCAACAAAGGGTAGCTTAGTCTGCAGCACAGATTAAATTGCCTACTTCTATATTTATCATTCTTAAGTAGCAAGAAGTATGAATATTCAGTATAATTCAATATCCAACTAGGCATGAGAATGAAATCATGATTTACTGATGAGACTAGCATTTGTGTCAAAGAGTTGCTTTGGCTGAAATCTTTACTGTGAGGAATATTGAAGTGTTACTGAAGCTGACGATTTGCAGCTAGAGAAGCATAAGACCTTACCTTCACAAAGTGAGGTTGCAGCAGAGACAGTTTACAGATATCTGTTGATTGTCCATAGATTAGTTCTTAAAGAATTTATTGCAAACATTTAAGATCAGTGACTCATAAAACAAATCTGGATTTCTAACTTCTTTTGAAAGAAAAAGTGTGGTCTGGTCACATGGAACATGCATTCTCTCAGGGTTGCAGTCTGCTATGGCTGATTGACAGCTTCCCTTTTCGAAATATAGAAAGTTCTGTAACTAAGACTATATTTCAGCTTAAGGTACAGCTGAAAATGAGGCCTGGACACCTTTTGTCTTATTGGAAGGCCTGAGAAAATGAACTGATGATTTAATTGACCTCAGTTTTTTGCTCCAGGTTGCAAGTTGTCGCAACAGGGATTTCTACCAAAGTAAGAGTAAGGCTGGAGTGAGCTTTGATTTGATTTTTAAAAATTGGAATTGGACTAAAGTATTAACTTATTATTTTGAAAATGAACTTCAAACTAAAGTCTTTGCAAAAAATTTCCCAATGAAGCCATTTGAACCAGAACCAAAATATTAATACATCACTCCAAGAGTGAGCTGGAGCCGAAGCAGGTCAAAATGCTCTGTGACCTGGCTCAGTGTCAGCTAAACTGTTCTTTCATTTACTTCTAGTCACTGACTGTTCCTTCATTTACTTCTAGTCCCTGAAGTAAAATATTATTTTCAGAGTTTGTGGTAAAGAATGTACCAGAAACGACCATAAATATAAGTTTATTGCACTGATTTCTGAACCTTGTCTTACTAACCTCCTAAAATTTAGCTTCCAATCTTTTTTTCTTTTTTTTTGGCAAGGAAACAAATTTAACTTACCTTCTCACCATATATACAAAATTAGAGATAGTTTGAAAATATAAAAGGCAAAGTTATTGCATCTTTCAGGATCAATGTATAAGAAAGTCTCAGTAGCTTCCAGTCTTGATTCCACTACTTCCTGATGGAAAACACACTAAGAGGAATCACTGACTTGTGCACAATATTTGTGGCTGCATCTGTGATGATTATCCAGAAAAGTTTGTACATCCTTCTATCAGTGACTTTCTCACATTTTATTTATTTATTTATTTTTTAACTTTGGCCTCTTTTTATGTATTTATTTATTTTTTGGGCAGGGGTCGGGTTGGGGAGGGAGGGGGGCGGGCGGTCCACTTCTATTGGTCTTTCATTTGTCTGTTTTGCATCCATCTATGTTGTTTTGGCCCGTGTGGGCCTCCCATCGCAGTGGCCTCTCTTGTCGCAGAGCGCCGGCTCAGGGCGCATGCGCTCCAGAGTGCCGGCTCGGTAATTGGACACATGGGTCCAGCTGCTCCATGGCATATGGGATCTTCCCAGGCAAGGGGTTGAACAGGTGCCCCTTGCACTATAAGGCGGTGTCCTTACCCACTGGACCACCAGGGAAGCCCTCTTTTTATTTATTTTTTAAAAACTTTATTTTTCATCCATCTTTATTCTTCGGCCTTTGTGGGCCTCCCATTGCAGTGGCCTCTCTCCTTGTGGAGCACAAGCTCTGGGTGCATGAGCTCCAGAGTGCTGTCTCGTCATTGGACACATACGTTCAGGGCTAGGGAGTGAACTGGTGCCCCTGGCACTACAAGGCGGACTCTCTACCCACTGGATTACCAGGGGTGCTCCCTCTCTCACATTTTATTAATCTTCCTAGTTCATCTCATTTCTCTCCAGTAAAAGTTGAATCCTGCTTCCCAGAGTGGTTAGCCTTTCAGGATTCAGTTGCACTTTCTTACTCTCCACCTCCTCTGTGCTGTTGTTCTTAGATGCCTCCTTAAGGTGGGGTTCCAGGAAGAAGTGAAGTGGAGCAGCTTGTGGAGTTGATTCAGGTCAGAGTTTCTCAAGGTGAGGGCCATGATCCAGCTGGATCAGAATCACTTGAGGTTGCTTGTTCGAAAAAATTTCTACCCTTACCTTATCGACCTAAGTTAGAATCTTTGAGGATAGGAGTATGAACTTTTTTTATTGAAAGTGATTCTCAAAAAGAGATAGTTTGAAAATATAAAAGGCAAAGTTATTGCATCTTTCAGGATCAATGTATAAGAAAGTCTCAGTAGCTTCCAGTCTTGATTCCACTACTTCCTGATGGAAAACACACTAAGAGGAATCACTGACTTGTGCACAATATTTGTGGCTGCATCTGTGATGATTATCCAGAAAAGTTTGTACATCCTTCTATCAGTGACTTTCTCACATTTTATTTATTTATTTATTTTTTAACTTTGGCCTCTTTTTATGTATTTATTTATTTTTCGGGGTGGGAGGGGTGCGGGTTGGGGAGGGAGGGGGGCGGGCGGTCCACTTCTATTGGTCTTTCATTTGTCTGTTTTGCATCCATCTATGTTGTTTTGGCCCGTGTGGGCCTCCCATCGCAGTGGCCTCTCTTGTCGCAGAGCGCCGGCTCAGGGCGCATGCGCTCCAGAGTGCCGGCTCGGTAATTGGACACATGGGTCCAGCTGCTCCATGGCATATGGGATCTTCCCAGGCAAGGGATTGAACAGGTGCCCCTTGCACTATAAGGCGGTGTCCTTACCCACTGGACCACCAGGGAAGCCCTCTTTTTATTTATTTTTTAAAAACTTTATTTTTCATCCATCTTTATTCTTCGGCCTTTGTGGGCCTCCCATTGCAGTGGCCTCTCTCCTTGTGGAGCACAAGCTCTGGGTGCATGAGCTCCAGAGTGCTGTCTCGTCATTGGACACATACGCTCAGGGCTAGGAGTGAACTGGTGCCCCTGGCACTACAAGGCGGACTCTCTACCCACTGGATTACCAGGGGTGCTCCCTCTCTCACATTTTATTAATCTTCCTAGTTCATCTCATTTCTCTCCAGTAAAAGTTGAATCCTGCTTCCCAGAGTGGTTAGCCTTTCAGGATTCAGTTGCACTTTCTTACTCTCCACCTCCTCTGTGCTGTTGTTCTTAGATGCCTCCTTAAGGTGGGGTTCCAGGAAGAAGTGAAGTGGAGCAGCTTGTGGAGTTGATTCAGGTCAGAGTTTCTCAAGGTGAGGGCCATGATCCAGCTGGATCAGAATCACTTGAGGTTGCTTGTTCGAAAAAAAAAAATTTCTACCCTTACCTTATACGACCTAAGTTAGAATCTTTGAGGATAGGAGTATGAAAATTTTCATTTTTCTGATTAAAAAAGAAATTAATATTGAAATAATTGTAGATTCACATGCAGTTGTAAGAAATAATATGGAGAGAATTCCTTGGATTCTCTACTGAGCAATGATCACTGTTTTTTAAAAATTTGCTGTTAATCTTTCATTAAAAAAATTACATTATATACATATAGAAAAGCATACACATTTATGTTACAGGAGCAACTGCTTGAATTTTTCAGTGTACTAGCACCCAGATCCAGAAATGGAACATCTGTAGTCCTTCAGAAGGCCTCTTCTACCCCTTTCCAATCAGTCCAGGGTAAAGCCTTTTCTGAAATGGAATCATGTAGTGTATATTCTTTTGTGTCTGCCTTTTTTGTTTAATTGAGTTGAAATTCATAGAGCACAAAATTGGTCATTTTAAAGTAAGTAACACATCTGTCTTGTTTCAAAATATCTTTCTCTTCCCAGAGGGAGCCCTGTACCCATTAAGCAGTTGCTCTGAGTCCCCACCTCCACATCTCCTGGCAGCCACCAGTCTGCTTTGTCTCCCTGAATGTTCCTATTCTGGATCGTTCATGCAAATGGAATCATACAATATGGACTTTTGCTTTTCTTTCACTTATCATAATGCTTCCCATGTGCTTCCACATTGTGGTGTGTGTCCTTATCACTACTTCATTCATCTTTGTGGAATATTATTCAGCATTATTAATGTATACACTATGATTTATTTATCCATTCATCTACTGATGGGCATTTGGGTGGTTTCTATTCTTTTTCTGTAAATAGTGTTTGCTATGAATAGTGAACAGTGTTGCTGTGAACATCCCCGTACAAGTGTGTGCGTTTGTCGACTTACTGAGTCATACGCTAATTCTGTGTTTAGCTTTTTGTGAAATCACGAACTGTTCCATGACAATGGAACTATACTACCCACAGCAATGTACCATATTTTTTGTGTTTGTGACTATAACCATCGTCTTGGTACCTCATTGTGATTATGATTTTTTTTCCTATAAATAATGATATTGACCATCTTTTTATATGCTTGCAGACCTTTTGTATATCTTCTCCAGATAAATGTCTATTGCAGTTTATTCAAATCCTTTGCACATTTTATAATTGGGTTGTTGTTCCGTTATTGTTATTGAAAGTTACTGAAGTTCCTCATATATTCTTGATATGTACTACTAATAACTGTCCACGAGTCTTAAATTACATCAAAATAGACACTTAAAATGAAAAATAAATTACTGCCAAGTACTTTGTGTCTCCTGTCCTATTTTTTTATTCATATTTATTGCTGATACGCTGTCTAATGTAAAAATTTGCAATCCATAAATAAAACATTAAAAAATTGTTACAGGAGCAACTGCTTGAATTTTTCAGTGTACTAGCACCCAGATCCAGAAATGGAACATCTGTAGTCCTTCAGAAGGCCTCTTCTACCCCTTTCCAATCAGTCCAGGGTAAAGCCTTTTCTGAAATGGAATCATGTAGTGTATATTCTTTTGTGTCTGCCTTTTTTGTTTAATTGAGTTGAAATTCATAGAGCACAAAATTGGTCATTTTAAAGTAAGTAACACATCTGTCTTGTTTCAAAATATCTTTCTCTTCCCAGAGGGAGCCCTGTACCCATTAAGCAGTTGCTCTGAGTCCCCACCTCCACATCTCCTGGCAGCCACCAGTCTGCTTTGTCTCCCTGAATGTTCCTATTCTGGATCGTTCATGCAAATGGAATCATACAATATGGACTTTTTGCGTTTTCTTTCACTTATCATAATGCTTCCCATGTGCTTCCACATTGTGGTGTGTGTCCTTATCACTACTTCATTCATCTTTGTGGAATATTATTCAGCATTATTAATGTATACACTATGATTTATTTATCCATTCATCTACTGATGGGCATTTGGGTGGTTTCTATTCTTTTTCTGTAAATAGTGTTTGCTATGAATAGTGAACAGTGTTGCTGTGAACATCCCCGTACAAGTGTGTGCGTTTGTCGACTTACTGAGTCATACGCTAATTCTGTGTTTAGCTTTTTGTGAAATCACGAACTGTTCCATGACAATGGAACTACACTACCCACAGCAATGTACCATATTTTTTGTGTTTGTGACTATAACCATCGTCTTGGTACCTCATTGTGATTATGATTTTTTTTCCTATAAATAATGATATTGACCATCTTTTTATGTGCTTGCAGACCTTTTGTATATCTTCTCCAGATAAATGTCTATTGCAGTTTATTCAAATCCTTTGCACATTTTATAATTGGGTTGTTGTTCCGTTATTGTTATTGAAAGTTACTGAAGTTCCTCATATATTCTTGATATGTACTACTAATAACTGTCCACGAGTCTTAAATTACATCAAAATAGACACTTAAAATGAAAAATAAATTGTAGTTTCTGCCAAGTACTTTGTGTCTCCTGTCCTATTTTTTTATTCATATTTATTGCTGATACGCTGTCTAATGTATTTAATTTCTTATTGTCTGTCTCAACTAGAATTGAGGCTCCCATGTGGGCAAGAATATTTTTCTGTTCTGTTCATTGCCATATTTCCACGGTTAGGTCAAGGATTAATAAACCATGAAAGCCATATCTGGACTGTTGCCTATTTTTGAATGGCCTGCAAACTGAGAATGGTTTTTCCTTTTTTAAATGGTTGAAATGAAGTCAAAAGAAGTCAAAAGAAGAATAATATTTCTCGACACCAGAATATTATATGAAATTCAAATTTTGGTGTTTATAGTGAAGTTTTATTGGAACATAGCTATACTCATTTGTTTGTATATTTTCTCTGGCTGATTTTCATGCTCCAGAAGCAGAGTTGTACAGTTGTCTGTGTGGCCTGCAAAGCCTGAACTATATAACAGAGCTTTACATCAAGATTTGCCTGGCACATAGATGACCAGTAAATATTTGTTGAATGAGTGAATGAATCTTAGCCTATACCACCACAAAGGAACCCAAATTGGAAATGTTTCAACAATCCATTCTTGAAAATTGGAGCTTAATTGGCTGCTTGATAAAAATATCCCCAAATGATTTTTTGGTAATACATTTTCATTGGCTTCCATTCATTCCATAAATAATGAGAATAGATAGTGAAATACCAGAGAGTTTGTAATTTTTAGGGTAGTGTCAGGATAGGCTTATTGTACACTTTACTAGTGTTAGTTTGAAGAAGACTAAAACAACACCGAGTATACGTCCTGTTTTTACTATTCTATTTAAAAAAGATTCAAGAAATAGTTTGTTTAAAAGGCTGTTTCATCTTTTCTCATCAGCATTAGGCTAATAAAACTATCTGCTTCCTAGTGAAAGTTGTAATAAAAATAATTTTTTTTTTCCCCCCGTTTATTGCAGTTTATTCAAATCCTTTGCACATTTTATAATTGGGTTGTTGTTCCGTTATTGTTATTGAAAGTTACTGAAGTTCCTCATATATTCTTGATATGTACTACTAATAACTGTCCACGAGTCTTAAATTACATCAAAATAGACACTTAAAATGAAAAATAAATTGTAGTTTCTGCCAAGTACTTTGTATCTCCTGTCCTATTTTTTTATTCATATTTATTGCTGATACGCTGTCTAATGTATTTAATTTCTTATTGTCTGTCTCAACTAGAATTGAGGCTCCCATGTGGGCAAGAATATTTTTCTGTTCTGTTCATTGCCATATTTCCACGGTTAGGTCAAGGATTAATAAACCATGAAAGCCATATCTGGACTGTTGCCTTTTTTTGAATGGCCTGCAAACTGAGAATGGTTTTTCCTTTTTTAAATGGTTGAAATGAAGTCAAAAGAAGTCAAAAGAAGAATAATATTTCTCGACACCAGAATATTATATGAAATTCAAATTTTGGTGTTTATAGTGAAGTTTTATTGGAACATAGCTATACTCATTTGTTTGTATATTTTCTCTGGCTGATTTTCATGCTCCAGAAGCAGAGTTGTACAGTTGTCTGTGTGGCCTGCAAAGCCTGAACTATATAACAGAGCTTTACATCAAGATTTGCCTGGCACATAGATGACCAGTAAATATTTGTTGAATGAGTGAATGAATCTTAGCCTATACCACCACAAAGGAACCCAAATTGGAAATGTTTCAACAATCCATTCTTGAAAATTGGAGCTTAATTGGCTGCTTGATAAAAATATCCCCAAATGATTTTTTGGTAATACATTTTCATTGGCTTCCATTCATTCCATAAATAATGAGAATAGATAGTGAAATACCAGAGAGTTTGTAATTTTTAGGGTAGTGTCAGGATAGGCTTATTGTACACTTTACTAGTGTTAGTTTGAAGAAGACTAAAACAACACCGAGTATACGTCCTGTTTTTACTATTCTATTTAAAAAAGATTCAAGAAATAGTTTGTTTAAAAGGCTGTTTCATCTTTTTCTCATCAGCATTAGGCTAATAAAACTATCTGCTTCCTAGTGAAAGTTGTAATAAAAATAATTTTGATGTCTTAGCATATTTAATTTTGAATAAGAAAGTGTACTATCACATAATTTCATTCTGCTGTTGAATTTGCCCTTGGATAACAGGGTATGAATATTAACATATTAGTAATTTCCTGTAAATGTCTGACTTCTTCTTAAAGGTAGATTGGAAATTGGACAAACATAAATCATTTTATATAAAAATGATTTCATAATGTTCCAGTCTAGTTTTTGTTCAGCATTTGAAAACTAAATTGTTTGCATCTGTAAGAACTGTTAATAGAGGTCTCCTAATGGATCCCTAGAGGTACAGTGGACCCCATAACCTTGCAAACAGTTCTTATTTTATGCTTTCAGCAAAGGACATTAAATGGGTAATACAGGTTGTGGTTTATAGTGAAAGAGTAATGCTTTGCAGATCTTTGCCTTGGCTTGGTGTTTGCAAGTTTCATTAATAAGAAAGGGTTTCCATGTCATGGTGCTGCTGTAGCTCCTGCCTTGCCACTTGACCTGCCTGCCCTCTCTCTGCTGAGTTAAGCAGTCAAAGGGATCTTGCTTTTAAAACTTTGTCTCCTTCAAAAGTTATAAGGAAGCTCGAAACATATTTTGTTTTTAAGTGTTATCTTTTTGGAAACAGAAAATTTTGTTTTTCTGAATTTATTTCATTTCTCTTGTTTCAACTGTGAAAAAATTGGATTCTTAACACACTGTGACATTCTTTTCCTGGCATTTCTCTATAGAATCTAATTTGGAAGGGGCTTATACACAAGGGGAAAAATGTTTCAACAATCCATTCTTGAAAATTGGAGCTTAATTGGCTGCTTGATAAAAATATCCCCAAATGATTTTTTGGTAATACATTTTCATTGGCTTCCATTCATTCCATAAATAATGAGAATAGATAGTGAAATACCAGAGAGTTTGTAATTTTTAGGGTAGTGTCAGGATAGGCTTATTGTACACTTTACTAGTGTTAGTTTGAAGAAGACTAAAACAACACCGAGTATACGTCCTGTTTTTACTATTCTATTTAAAAAAGATTCAAGAAATAGTTTGTTTAAAAGGCTGTTTCATCTTTTTCTCATCAGCATTAGGCTAATAAAACTATCTGCTTCCTAGTGAAAGTTGTAATAAAAATAATTTTGATGTCTTAGCATATTTAATTTTGAATAAGAAAGTGTACTATCACATAATTTCATTCTGCTGTTGAATTTGCCCTTGGATAACAGGGTATGAATATTAACATATTAGTAATTTCCTGTAAATGTCTGACTTCTTCTTAAAGGTAGATTGGAAATTGGACAAACATAAATCATTTTATATAAAAATGATTTCATAATGTTCCAGTCTAGTTTTTGTTCAGCATTTGAAAACTAAATTGTTTGCATCTGTAAGAACTGTTAATAGAGGTCTCCTAATGGATCCCTAGAGGTACAGTGGACCCCATAACCTTGCAAACAGTTCTTATTTTATGCTTTCAGCAAAGGACATTAAATGGGTAATACAGGTTGTGGTTTATAGTGAAAGAGTAATGCTTTGCAGATCTTTGCCTTGGCTTGGTGTTTGCAAGTTTCATTAATAAGAAAGGGTTTCCATGTCATGGTGCTGCTGTAGCTCCTGCCTTGCCACTTGACCTGCCTGCCCTCTCTCTGCTGAGTTAAGCAGTCAAAGGGATCTTGCTTTTTAAAACTTTGTCTCCTTCAAAAGTTATAAGGAAGCTCGAAACATATTTTGTTTTTAAGTGTTATCTTTTTGGAAACAGAAAATTTTGTTTTTCTGAATTTATTTCATTTCTCTTGTTTCAACTGTGAAAAAATTGGATTCTTAACACACTGTGACATTTTTTTCCTGGCATTTCTCTATAGAATCATCTGCGAAGATCAGTATCAGCTTGCTTAAGAGATTATAGTGTACCGTGATCAGTTATTTCATTTATATCTGTTTCTAATGAACTCCTGTTCACTTTGCAGATATGTTTTGAGTACCTGTTGTGTGCAAAGTATTACTTTAGACATTGGGACAAAACACCTAAAAAGACAAATTATTGTTCTTATGGGGTTTACATTCTATGGGGAGAATTAGACAGTTATGTGTAGTGTCATGCAGTAAGAAGTGCCATAGAGAAGAATAAGAGAGTAAGAGAAAAGACCGTTGGCAAAGATTGGGAAAATGCTAAGTCAGTATGGGCCGGGGACTGACTTGGCCAGAAGTCACATGAGTGAAACAGGGGAGAAAACCAGGCAGAGTTGTTGGGGAAGTCTCGGGTTTGAAGGGAAGGTACCCTTTTGTCTCTTCTTATCCCACTTTGTTCTTCTTTTTAGTACTTATCACCGTAGGGGATCAGCTACTTATACATGTGTACATATGTGTAAGTGTATGTTTCTGTACACACACATATGCAGTCTTTATTTGTTGACTCTTTCCCCTGCTGTCGTTGCTCACTAAGCTCAACATTTCAGAAGGTAAAAGTTCTCAGATGGGAGCATTCCTCCTGCGTTCTGGGAATTACAAGGAGGTCCTGTGGTTGTGTGGTACACAGTAAGGGAGAGGGAGAGAGGCTGGATCATGCAGGAACTTATAAACTTTGGGAAAATAAGACTTTAGATTTCATTCTAAAGTGTGACAGGAAGTTATTGCAGGTTTTTGAATAGGAGAGTAGTAGGATTTTAAAATGATCGCTAGCTACTGATTGGACATAATGATTGCTAGTTGTACAAAGTAATTAAGCTCAGAAAATCAATGACAAATGACCATGTAGAAAGCCTGTGTACACTGTAAGGGGGAAATTAGTATATGGGGTGATCAGTTTATGCTGAGTGATAAGATATGCTTTTTGTCAGTTTCATTGAGGTATAATTTATAGACAACAAAATTCACCAGTTTTAAGTGTATGCTTTGAGTTTTGACAAAAGTAACTACCAGTGTGACTACCAGTACAGTCTTGACATAAAGCATTTTTGTTGCCCCTGAAGTTCTCTCCTGACGTGTCTGCAATGGATCCCCTACTCTCAGTGGCCTCTGACAATTACTGTCTCTGCTTTTAATGCCAGTTTGGCCTTTTCTAGGATTTGGTATAAATAGAATCATACATTAAGTGGTCTTTTGTGAATGGCTTCTTTCACTTAGCATAATGTATTTGAAATTCATCCATATTGTTGGGTATATTAGGAATTTGTTCCTTTGATTGCTGAATAGAATTTCATTTTATCGATATATCATTTGTATATCCATTTGATGAGCATTTGTGTAGTCATGCAGTAAGAAGTGCCATAGAGAAGAATAAGAGAGTAAGAGAAAAGACCGTTGGCAAAGATTGGGAAAATGCTAAGTCAGTATGGGCCGGGGACTGACTTGGCCAGAAGTCACATGAGTGAAACAGGGGAGAAAACCAGGCAGAGTTGTTGGGGAAGTCTCGGGTTTGAAGGGAAGGTACCCTTTTGTCTCTTCTTATCCCACTTTGTTCTTCTTTTTAGTACTTATCACCGTAGGGGATCAGCTACTTATACATGTGTACATATGTGTAAGTGTATGTTTCTGTACACACACATATGCAGTCTTTATTTGTTGACTCTTTCCCCTGCTGTCGTTGCTCACTAAGCTCAACATTTCAGAAGGTAAAAGTTCTCAGATGGGAGCATTCCTCCTGCGTTCTGGGAATTACAAGGAGGTCCTGTGGTTGTGTGGTACACAGTAAGGGAGAGGGAGAGAGGCTGGATCATGCAGGAACTTATAAACTTTGGAAAGTAAGACTTTAGATTTCATTCTAAAGTGTGACAGGAAGTTATTGCAGGTTTTTGAATAGGAGAGTAGTAGGATTTTAAAATGATCGCTAGCTACTGATTGGACATAATGATTGCTAGTTGTACAAAGTAATTAAGCTCAGAAAATCAATGACAAATGACCATGTAGAAAGCCTGTGTACACTGTAAGGGGGAAATTAGTATATGGGGTGATCAGTTTATGCTGAGTGATAAGATATGCTTTTTGTCAGTTTCATTGAGGTATAATTTATAGACAACAAAATTCACCAGTTTTAAGTGTATGCTTTGAGTTTTGACAAAAGTAACTACCAGTGTGACTACCAGTACAGTCTTGACATAAAGCATTTTTGTTGCCCCTGAAGTTCTCTCCTGACGTGTCTGCAATGGATCCCCTACTCTCAGTGGCCTCTGACAATTACTGTCTCTGCTTTTAATGCCAGTTTGGCCTTTTCTAGGATTTGGTATAAATAGAATCATACATTAAGTGGTCTTTTGTGAATGGCTTCTTTCACTTAGCATAATGTATTTGAAATTCATCCATATTGTTGGGTATATTAGGAATTTGTTCCTTTGATTGCTGAATAGAATTTCATTTTATCGATATATCATTTGTATATCCATTTGATGAGCATTTGTGTTATTTCCTGTTTTTGGCTGTTCTGATTAAAGCTGATGTGAACATTTTCATTCAAGTCTTTCTGTAGACATATGCTTTCATTTTTCTTGAATAAGTAGGGGTAGAATTGCTGGATCCATGGTAAGTGTATGCTTAACTTTAAAGAAACTGCCAAACTATTTGCTATTTTTATTCTCACTTGCTGTGTATGAGGGTTACAGTTGCTCTCGTTCTTGCCCAAACTCACTGTTGTTGGCCTTTTAAGTTTAACCATTTTTGTGCTATTTTGTGGTTTTAATTTGCATTCGCAAAGACTAATGGTATTATGCATCTTTTCAAGTATTGTTTGTAATCTGTACATGAAACTGTTTGTTAGTAGTCTGGGATTGTCTTACTGTGCTATATGACTTTTTTATACACTAGATACGAGTCTTTTACCTTTATGGTTTGTAAAATTTTTCTCCCAGGCTGTGGCTTGATTTTTTTTTAAAATAAAGCTTTAATATTTTCTTAAGTTTTACCTAATGTGAAAATTTTCTTTGCTTCGAAACTTCTTACTTGAGATTATTATATTTTTTGTCTCTGGAAGTTTACTTTTTCATAGCTTCCTTTTCTTTCCTCATCTTCATGTTTTCCTGTACCTATTTGGACATACAGAGTATATTTATGAAAGTAGTTTAGCATTGTTAGTTAATTATTAGAATGGTTTGCTAATTCTATCTGTCTTCTCTAGGTCTCTTTTTATTTTTTGGTAATTTCTTCTGGTTTTAGCTAGTTTTCTGCTTATTTATATACTAGTCATCTTTTTTTTTTTTTAATCACTGTGAGTTTTACATTTTTGGAAGTTGAATATTGTAGTATTTCTTCAAATTATTGTTAGGACTTTTTTTTTCCAGGATTTGGTATAAATAGAATCATACATTAAGTGGTCTTTTGTGAATGGCTTCTTTCACTTAGCATAATGTATTTGAAATTCATCCATATTGTTGGGTATATTAGGAATTTGTTCCTTTGATTGCTGAATAGAATTTCATTTTATCGATATATCATTTGTATATCCATTTGATGAGCATTTGTGTTATTTCCTGTTTTTGGCTGTTCTGATTAAAGCTGATGTGAACATTTTCATTCAAGTCTTTCTGTAGACATATGCTTTCATTTTTCTTGAATAAGTAGGGGTAGAATTGCTGGATCCATGGTAAGTGTATGCTTAACTTTAAAGAAACTGCCAAACTATTTGCTATTTTTATTCTCACTTGCTGTGTATGAGGGTTACAGTTGCTCTACGTTCTTGCCCAAACTCACTGTTGTTGGCCTTTTAAGTTTAACCATTTTTGTGCTATTTTGTGGTTTTAATTTGCATTCGCAAAGACTAATGGTATTATGCATCTTTTCAAGTATTGTTTGTAATCTGTACATGAAACTGTTTGTTAGTAGTCTGGGATTGTCTTACTGTGCTATATGACTTTTTTATACACTAGATACGAGTCTTTTACCTTTATGGTTTGTAAAATTTTTCTCCCAGGCTGTGGCTTGATTTTTTTTTAAAATAAAGCTTTAATATTTTCTTAAGTTTTACCTAATGTGAAAATTTTCTTTGCTTCGAAACTTCTTACTTGAGATTATTATATTTTTTGTCTCTGGAAGTTTACTTTTTCATAGCTTCCTTTTCTTTCCTCATCTTCATGTTTTCCTGTACCTATTTGGACATACAGAGTATATTTATGAAAGTAGTTTAGCATTGTTAGTTAATTATTAGAATGGTTTGCTAATTCTATCTGTCTTCTCTAGGTCTCTTTTTATTTTTTGGTAATTTCTTCTGGTTTTAGCTAGTTTTCTGCTTATTTATATACTAGTCATCTTTTTTTTTTTTTAATCACTGTGAGTTTTACATTTTTGGAAGTTGAATATTGTAGTATTTCTTCAAATATTGTAGGACTTTGTTCCAGGACACTGTTGTTAGTTTAGATCATCTTCATCCTTTTCAGGCATCTTTAAAACCTTGATAGTGCAAGTCTAGAGTCACTTTCTTTCTAGGGCTGATTTGGCTCAACTCGACATTACCTCCTGAGATTTTTCCTGATGCCCTCACTCTACCTGATGGGAACATGACTCACTCTCCCTTCTGTGTGAGCACCAGGTATTGTTCAGCTTACTCTTCTCCAGAGGTTCTTTGGCCTGGTAGCTTCATCACAGGTTTATGTAGGCTAATACTCACTTAGGGCTCAGGGCCCTAGGGGCCTCTGATGTTTGCTCTGTGTAGTTGTCTCCTCTGCCCCCTGCACTGCATAGTCTGTATTTCTTGGCCTCCATGAACTCATAATTTTGTCTCCTCAACTCTGGAAGAATTTTGGCTCTTTTTTGGGTTCCTCGTCTCTGTTATGTGGCCTGAAAAGTATCCCTAGGGTTTAACTGGAGGCACCTACTTTTTGTCTTTTTCTCAGGATTGCAATCCTGTGCCGGCTCTTGAATGAAGTCTATCTGTTTCATATGCTTTGTCTGATTTATGGCTGCATAGTCAGAAGCAAAGGTTTAGTAGATATACTTTTGAAGTTATAAATTTATTTTGAAGTAGAATAAATATTTTTGAAAAAATTGCTTACATCCTTTTTTTCTTATGTATCTTTAAGATACCAAATGTAAACCATCAGAAAGAGTCATTTTTAGAATGATTTAGTTTGTTCTCTTTGTGGTTTTCGACCTTCTATCCTTGCTCAGTCTCTCAGTTGTGTCCAACTATTCACGACCCCGTGGACTATAACCTGCCAAGCTTCTCTGTCCATGGAATTCTCTAGGCAAGAATACTGGAATAGGTTGCCATGTCCTCCCTCCAGGGGATCTTCCCAACCCAGAGATTGAACCACACTTCTTTTGTCTCCTGCACTGTATTTATATTTTCCATAATCAATATTATATTGAAATTAATTTTGTAGTGTGCCTGTGGGTGTGTGCCCATTTGTGTCCAACTTTTTGCAACCCCATGGACTGTAGCCACCCAGGCTCCTCTGTCCATGGAATTCTCCAGGCAAGAGGCAAGAATACTGGAGTGGGTTGCCATTTCCTCCTCCAGGGGATCTTCCTGACCTAGGGATTGAACCCATGTCTCTTACATTGATAAGCAGATTTTTTAACATTTTTTTTACAAGTGAGCCACCTGGGAAGTCCTAATTTTGTAGAGCTTATTCATTTTAAAGATTGATGAGATCTTGTGTACTGTTATATGCTGTATGTATATTTTGGGAATTACTGAGGCATCCATAAGTTTAAATTTGAAAATTTTCTCACATTTCATTTCCTTTCTCACATACTTGGAAGGATATATGTAATTGGCAAGGGATGTTATATAGAGTAAAAAAAACAACAACAAAAAAACCGTAAAATATGGTGGTAATTGTGTTACTTGTATAGTTTCTTTGTTCAGTGTCATAGAAGTTTCTGACTTGGGTTTGTGTGTGTATATATATATATATTTTTTTTTTTTTTTTTTGAGAGGGAAGAATGGTATATTTATAGTTTTAAACAATCCAACTTTTTTTTTTTTTAATTGGCCTCTTTTTATTGATTTTTTTTATTGAGTTACTTTCCATCCATCTTTATTTTTTGGCCTGTGTGGGCCTCCCATTGCAGTGGCCTCTCTCCTTGCAGAGCACTGGCTCTGGGTGCGTGCACTCCAGAGCGCTGGCTCATCATTGGACACACCAGTCCAGCCACTCCAGGGCACATGGAATCTTCACAGGCTAGGGATCGAACCGGTGCCCCTTGCAAGACTCTTTACCCACTGGACCACCAGAGAAGCCCCTATTTTTAAATATATGGGCTCATGTTTTTGAGCACAAGCCACCAACTCTCCTTGCTTGGTCCTGTTTAGTAAACCCTTTCTCTTCTGGAAAGAAAAAAAAAAAGAGATAGTAGTAAAAGAAATAATCCAGAGCAAGAATTCAGTCTTTTTCTGTTCTAAGCCATAGTCTGTCTTTAGTTGTGGTCTCTTTTCCAAGATTAAGTTGTGGAATGATTTAGGTAGAATATTTATTTGGAAGGCCTTATTTAAACTCATTACACCAAATTAGGTACTTTTCCCCCTTAATCTTAGAAAATGCTTTTTGGGGGCTTCCCTGGTGGTCTAATGGTTAAGAATCTGCCTTGCAGTGCAAGGGACACCAGTTCAATTCCTGGTCTGGGAAGATCCCACATGCCTTGGGGCAACTGAGCCTGCCCCCTGCACCTAGGGAGTAGCCCCCATTTGCTGCAAATAGAGAAAACCTGCCTGAAGCAACAAAAACCCAGCACAGACAAAAATAAACATATACTAAGATAATGCTTTTTGTTATTCGTGGTTTTATTTAATCTCCCAATCTTCAGAAGTTCTGGTCCTTTCCCTTTCTTCTTTGTTTTCCCTACAACTGCCATTTCTGGTCTGCCTTGTAGAATGGCCTCCAGTTTGGTCTCTCTGATTTTAGTTTCCTCCCCTTCTTTTTCATAGAGTATGTGAATATCAGTTTATGTTTCCTGGACCAATATACGTGCCTTGACTTTTTCTTTTACAAAAAAGCTTGAATAACTTCTCATCATTTTCCCAATCAAGTCCAGATTCTTTTATTTTTATAAATTAATTTATTTTAATTGGAGGATAATTGCAATATTGTGATGGCTTTTGCCGTACATCAGCATGGATTGGCCACAGGTATACATGTGTCCCCCTAGTCCTGAACCCGCCTCCCACCTTCCTCTCCATCCTATTCCTCTGAAGTTATTCCAGAGCACTGGTGTTGGGTGCCCTGCTTCGTGCATCAAACTTCCACTGGTCATCTGTCTTACATGTGGTAATGTACATGTTTTAATGCTGTTTTCTCAAGTCATCCCACCCTTGCTTTCTCTGTCTGAGTCCAAAAGTCTGGTTTTTACATCTGTGTCTCCTTTGCTGCCCTGCATGTAGGATTGTGGGTACCATCTTTATAAATTCCATATATATGTGTTAATATACAGTATTTGTCTTCCTCTTTCTGACTTACTTCACTCTGTGCAATAGCCTCCAGTTTCATCTACCTTGTTAAAGCTGTCAAGTCCGGATTCTGATGAGTGGCATGGAACAATCTCTCTGTTTGACTCCAGCCAACTCTGTTTCCTAACTTGTCTTCTGTGACTCTGACACTTTATAGCTGCCTACATGTTGCTCCTAGCACATCCACCCAGTGTAATTTTCTGACCAGTCTTTGCTTTTGTTATACATATTTCAGGAAGACTGCTATTAACTTCTTCATCTCATACTGAGCCATTTCCTTTTGAATCCTCAAAGTACTTATTATCGGTATCATTCATTTTCTATTTAATTATGCAATCCCCTTACTGTTTTTCTCCCTGTGATCTTACAGTTAGATTTTCTGTCTGCATTAGAACAAAAGCCTGGTCTCAAATCCCTGACCTCTTTGCTCAAGTTACTGGTATTAAATACATTTTAGGGAGATCATGATGTTGTGGTCAGTTTTCCTTGGATTTGGCAGAAATTAAGGCATTCTTTTTTGGGCATTTACTGCCATTTCTGGTCTGCCTTGTAGAATGGCCTCCAGTTTGGTCTCTCTGATTTTAGTTTCCTCCCCTTCTTTTTCATAGAGTATGTGAATATCAGTTTATGTTTCCTGGACCAATATACGTGCCTTGACTTTTCTTTTACAAAAAAGCTTGAATAACTTCTCATCATTTTCCCAATCAAGTCCAGATTCTTTTATTTTTATAAATTAATTTATTTTAATTGGAGGATAATTGCAATATTGTGATGGCTTTTGCCGTACATCAGCATGGATTGGCCACAGGTATACATGTGTCCCCCTAGTCCTGAACCCGCCTCCCACCTTCCTCTCCATCCTATTCCTCTGAAGTTATTCCAGAGCACTGGTGTTGGGTGCCCTGCTTCGTGCATCAAACTTCCACTGGTCATCTGTCTTACATGTGGTAATGTACATGTTTTAATGCTGTTTTCTCAAGTCATCCCACCCTTGCTTTCTCTGTCTGAGTCCAAAAGTCTGGTTTTTACATCTGTGTCTCCTTTGCTGCCCTGCATGTAGGATTGTGGGTACCATCTTTATAAATTCCATATATATGTGTTAATATACAGTATTTGTCTTCCTCTTTCTGACTTACTTCACTCTGTGCAATAGCCTCCAGTTTCATCTACCTTGTTAAAGCTGTCAAGTCCGGATTCTGATGAGTGGCATGGAACAATCTCTCTGTTTGACTCCAGCCAACTCTGTTTCCTAACTTGTCTTCTGTGACTCTGACACTTTATAGCTGCCTACATGTTGCTCCTAGCACATCCACCCAGTGTAATTTTCTGACCAGTCTTTGCTTTTGTTATACATATTTCAGGAAGACTGCTATTAACTTCTTCATCTCATACTGAGCCATTTCCTTTTGAATCCTCAAAGTACTTATTATCGGTATCATTCATTTTCTATTTAATTATGCAATCCCCTTACTGTTTTTCTCCCTGTGATCTTACAGTTAGATTTTCTGTCTGCATTAGAACAAAAGCCTGGTCTCAAATCCCTGACCTCTTTGCTCAAGTTACTGGTATTAAATACATTTTAGGGAGATCATGATGTTGTGGTCAGTTTTCCTTGGATTTGGCAGAAATTAAGGCATCTGGGGACATTTGTAGATGATATTGGGCATTTGGTGATCTTTAGGTTGATAAACAGTTGTCCTGCTTTCTAAGAAGGTATTTGTCTTAGCTTAGAACAGTTAATTTTTTGTGTTGACTGAGATTTCTGACTCAAATATTCTCTTGCGTTTGGACATTTAGTTGTCCCAGCACCATTTATGGAAAAGATTATCCTTTCTTTATTGAATTATTTTTGGCATTCCTGATGAATTGTTGTTGTTCAGTCACAGTGTCTGACTCTTTGTGATTCCACGGACTACCTCACACCCGGTTCCCCTGTCCTTCCCTCTCTCCCAGAGTTTGCTCAAGTTCATGTCCATTGAGACAGTGATGCAATCTAACCATCTCATCCTCTGCCTCACCCTCTGTTGCTTTCAGTCTTTCCCAGCATCAGAATCAACTCTTTGCAGCAGGTGGCAAAAAAATATTGGAGCTTCAGCTTCAGCATCAGTCCTTCCAATGAATATTCAGGGTTTATTTCCTTTAAGATTGACTAGTTTCATTTCCTTACAGTCCAAGGGACTCTCAAGAGTCTTCTCAAACAACCACAGTTCAAAAGCATCAATTCTTTGGTGTTCAGCCTTCTTTATGGTCCAGCTGTCACACCTGTACATGACTCCTGGAGAAACCATAGCTTTGACTGTACAGACCTTTGACATGGGAAACCACTCCAGTAGTCTTGCCATGACAATCCTGATGAATTGACCATACAGGGCTTATTTCTGGACAGTTCTGTTGCATTGATCTAGATGTCTAGTCTTAGGTGTTTGTCCATGTCACACTGTCTTCGTTACTATAATTTGTAGTAAGTTATGAGACCTAGAAGTGTGAGGCCTTCAAGTTTGTTTTTTATTTTAAAGATTGTTTTAACTATTCTTTTTTGTTCTGTTTTTATTTTCAAAAGAAGTTTTTGAAAATTACTGGTTTTTCCTGAAATTAAATTTTTAATTTTTCAGGTAGAGAGAGAAGTTTGTAGTAATGACATCAACTCAACCTCATCTGTTGACTTCTGATTTTCTAGAACTAAGACATTTCCCAGGAGTTCTTCTGCTAGTCAGTGAGGATCAGACCCTCCAGATGTGGTCCAGCTCAAGGGCATTTGGGTCTGCCCTGGCAGGGGGCTTGTGTGACACTGCATGAAGGACTGAGCCCATAGCCTAGGACTCCTAGGCCTTCCGGAGTTTAACTGGTACCCACCAGCCATGCGCCACTTCAGGAACCCTAACCAAGCAAGCACTCATCTTCCTTTACATTCTCTGCTATCCACTAGCCCCTCTGCATTCATTTTAGCTTCTACTTCTGTGAACCCATAAACATCAAAAGGGACAGTGGCCTGGGCTACAGAGAAAGCTATGATCAGTCCGCCTTTGGAAACTCACCTTGTATCAATATTGAGAAAAGAGAAACAGGAACTAGGGGCGTGGGGATCCCCAAAGACAATGAGATGAGTTATTCCTCTCCCTAGTTCAACTCCTAGTATCTACCTCAGGCAGAGTTCTCCTGTGAGAGGACGCTAAGGCAGCTGAAAGTTAAAACTGCTACCAACCTTTCTGGCACATAAAAAAAGCTTCCTAGAACTCTAGAAAATGCTCGTATTTTGACTGTTCTTAATTGCTTGTGGTTCTATATGAATTGTAAGGTGAGTTTGTCAATTTCTGCAAAAAATGGCAGTGAGGATTTGATACGGGTCTGTGCTGAATCAGGCCAAGTGAGGGAGTATTGCCATCTTAAAGATATTAAGTCTTTTGTTCTGTGTATGTGGATGTCCTTTCCATTGATTCAGGTCTTTAATTTCTTTAAAAGCATGTTTAATATGACTAATCTGGGAACATACATATCTGTAAACAACAAAGCTCTGTAAAAGTTAAAAGCAAAATAAAGGTTTTTTTTTTTTTTAAAAAAAAAAACATGTTTGGTCTTTTTTTTTTTGGAGAGGAAAGTAAAGTTTATTAGAGTGGAAGGGAGAGTCGCTGCCAGTACAGTGGGCCGGTTTACGGGAGAGTCAGCGTTATTAAAGTGGAAGAAGCTGCTGGAACAGCAGGCTGGCTCAAAGGAGAACCAACCTAAAAACATGTTTACTCTTTGTTGCACAAATCTTACACTTCTTTTGTTAAATTTATTCCTAAGTATTTTATTCTTTTTGAGTGGTTGTATGTTGAACTGTTTTCTTAATTTGATTTTCAGATTTTTCATTGCTGATGTATTGAAATACAATTGTTTTTTGCATATTGAGGTTATATCTTGCAACCCATTGAATTTTTTTTTTAAAAGATTTATTTATTTATTTATTTGGTGGGGGTGGAGGGAGGGGAGCAGGCGAGCCAGTTCTATTGGTCTTTCATTTGTCAATTTTCATCCATCTTTGTTCTTTGGCCCGTGTGGGCCTCCCATCGCGGTGGCCTCCGCTGTCGCAGAGCACCAGCTTTGGGCGCATGCGCTCCAGAGCTCCGGCTCAGTAATTGGACACATTGGTCCAGCCACTCCGCGGCATGTGGGATCTTCCCAGGTCAGGGAACGAACCGGCGCCCCCTGCACTGCAAGGCGGTGTCCTTACCCTCTGGACCACCAGGGAAGCCCCCCATTGAATTTTTTAAATTAGTTCTAAAAGTTTTTTAGTGGACTTTTTTTTTTTTTTTTTGTATACAAGATCATGTCATCTTGCAATAGAGGTGATTTTCCTTCTTTCTTTCTAAACTAGGTGCTCTTTGTTTCATTTTTCTTGCCTAATTGTCCTGCCTAGAATATACACTATAATGTCGAACAAAAGTGGTGAGACAAACATTGCTGTGTTGCTCCTGATCCTAGGGGAAAGGGTCATTCACCATTAATTTTGATGTTAGCTCTGGGCTTAATTTTATAGATGCCCTTTATCACTTTAAAGGTATTCCTTTCTATTTCTTTAAAAGCATGTTTAATATGACTAATCTGGGAACATACATATCTGTAAACAACAAAGCTCTGTAAAAGTTAAAAGCAAAATAAAGGTTTTTTTTTTTTTTAAAAAAAAAAACATGTTTGGTCTTTTTTTGGAGAGGAAAGTAAAGTTTATTAGAGTGGAAGGGAGAGTCGCTGCCAGTACAGTGGGCCGGTTTACGGGAGAGTCAGCGTTATTAAAGTGGAAGAAGCTGCTGGAACAGCAGGCTGGCTCAAAGGAGAACCAACCTAAAAACATGTTTACTCTTTGTTGCACAAATCTTACACTTCTTTTGTTAAATTTATTCCTAAGTATTTTATTCTTTTTGAGTGGTTGTATGTTGAACTGTTTTCTTAATTTGATTTTCAGATTTTTCATTGCTGATGTATTGAAATACAATTGTTTTTTGCATATTGAGGTTATATCTTGCAACCCATTGAATTTTTTTTTTTAAAGATTTATTTATTTATTTATTTGGTGGGGGTGGAGGGAGGGGAGCAGGCGAGCCAGTTCTATTGGTCTTTCATTTGTCAATTTTCATCCATCTTTGTTCTTTGGCCCGTGTGGGCCTCCCATCGCGGTGGCCTCCGCTGTCGCAGAGCACCAGCTTTGGGCGCATGCGCTCCAGAGCTCCGGCTCAGTAATTGGACACATTGGTCCAGCCACTCCGCGGCATGTGGGATCTTCCCAGGTCAGGGAACGAACCGGCGCCCCCTGCACTGCAAGGCGGTGTCCTTACCCTCTGGACCACCAGGGAAGCCCCCCATTGAATTTTTTAAATTAGTTCTAAAAGTTTTTTAGTGGACTTTTTTTTTTTTTTTTTTGTATACAAGATCATGTCATCTTGCAATAGAGGTGATTTTCCTTCTTTCTTTCTAAACTAGGTGCTCTTTGTTTCATTTTTCTTGCCTAATTGTCCTGCCTAGAATATACACTATAATGTCGAACAAAAGTGGTGAGACAAACATTGCTGTGTTGCTCCTGATCCTAGGGGAAAGGGTCATTCACCATTAATTTTGATGTTAGCTCTGGGCTTAATTTTATAGATGCCCTTTATCACTTTAAAGGTATTCCTTTCTATTTCTAGTTTGTTGAATGTTTTTCTCATGAGAGTATTTTTCGATTTTGTCAAATACTTTTTCTTAGTCTATTAATATGATCATGGATTTTCATTTTGTTTTGTTCTTTATTAACATGGTATATTACAATGAGTTTAACTTATTAAACTAAATTTGTTTTCCCAAGTTTAGTTTATTTGTGGTATATAATACTTTCATATTTTGCTGCATTTGGTTGTCTTGAGGATTTTGTTGTCAGCATTGAAGAGTATATTGGTGTGTAGTTTTCTTTCGTTATGACATCTTTGTCTTGTTTTGGAATATGAGTTGTACTGATATACAACGAATTGGGAAGTGTTCTTTCCTTTCCTAGTTTTTTTTTTATAGAGAATTTTTTTTAAAAAAATATTTATTTATCTTTGGCTATTGTGGGTTTTCACTGCTGCCACAGACTCTTCTCTAGTTGCAGCGAGTGGGGTCTGCTCTCTAGTTGAGGTGACCAGGCTTGTTGTGGTGACTTCTCTTGTTGTGGAGCTCGAGCTCTAGGGCACACGGGCTTCACTAGTTGTGGCACATGGGCTCAATAGCTGTGGCTCTAAGGCTCTAGAGCACAGGTTCAATAGTTGTGGCTCACGGGTGTAGTTGCTCTGCAGCATGTGGGGTCTTCCTAGATCAAGGATTGAACCCGTGTCTCCTGCATTGGCAGGCGAACTCTTTACCACTGAACTACCAGGGAAGCCCTCCTTCCTAGTTTTTGAAGAGTTTATGAAGCGTTGACAGTTCTTTAAGACTAATGGTAAAAAACAACAACAAAAAGGACTAATGGTATTTTGTTTTTATCTTTTAGGATTCTCCTTTTACAAATGCAGGAATGGGATCAAATCTAAATCTCTTGGGTGAAGTTGAGTGTGATGCCAGCATAATGGATGGAAAATCCTTGAATTTTGGAGCTGTTGGAGCATTGAGTGGTATGTAGACATTATAACACATTATCTCTACTCTTAGAAAAACTGAAAATTACCATTTCAGTCCTCCTAAAGACAACCTAGTTGTTTTTATCATACTTGGTTGGAGTATTATTGAAAACATTTTTTATTGAATTTAAACATAAAATCTTACCTACAGATAGTTTTAAAGTGAACAGTGAATGAACGTATGTCCTAGTCTTTGATCATTCTTTTTCATCCTGTCAAGAGATTATAGACATTTAAAATTGGAATTAGCATATTCTATTAATTTTATAATTATCTGAATACACAAATTTATTTATCATTAAAAAATTCAAATCGTATAATAAAATTTACCTTTGAGCTTGCAGATCTTTCCTTCCCAAACTCCCCCTGGGGTGCTTAACCAGTAAAATGCATTTATCCATATTTATATATAATAGAAATATAGTTTTACATATATTTAAAAAGATAAATGTTCATTTTTTTTAAGCATTCTATTTTCTTTAAATAGGATGTCTTAGAGATGTTTTTCAACATGAGTACATATAAAATATATATAATGTTTCGTGGTTCACTTATTGAAGTGAAATATACATGAAGAACACAGATTTTAAATATAAAGCTTTGTGAATTCCTACATGTATGTAGCCATATAAACCACCACCCAAATCAAGACATAAACCATTCCCATGTCAAAACAGAGAGCATTTTCAAACTCCCATATGGGCTCTTTATGCCTCTTAGTTTATATCTCCAGTATGCCCCTCCAGCCTGTTCCTCCTTCTCCCCTAATTCTGACTTTAGGCACCATTGATTAATTTGCCTGTTCCTCAAATTCATATGATTAGAATCATAAATATCTGTGTCTGGTTTCTTTTGCCTACTGTTATGCCTGTGAAATTGTCATATGAGTTGTATCACAATAGTTTTTAATTCTGTGTTAGCAGAGTTTTTGTTGCATGAGTATATGATAACTTATTTGTTCTCCTCTTGGTGGTATTTGAATAATTTCTGGTTTTTGACTCTTAGAAATAAGATAAAGCTCAGTGAATATTTTTGTACCGTTTTTTTTGGTAGACATACGGACTTATTTCCCTTGAGTATTAACCTAGGATTTGGAATGGTAAGTTTAGGTATATATGTGCTTTGCTACAGTTGAGTCTGCCAGACAGTTTTCAAAAGTAGTTGTTACCATTTATACTCCCGTGATTTATGATCATTCTAGTTACTTGACATCTTTGTCAATGTTTGGTATTGTTATTCTTTTTAAAGAAGTGGGCCACTTCTATTGGTGTTTCATTTATCTATTTTCATCCATCTTTTTTCTCTGGCCCGTGTGGGCCTCCCATCGCAGCGGCCTCTGTTGTCGCAGAGCGCCGGCTCCGGGCGCATGCGCTCCAGTGCTCCGGCTCAGTAATTGGACACATCGGTCCAGCTGCTCCACGGGCACGTGGGATCTTCCCAGACCAGGGCTTGAACCGGCGCCCCTTGCACTGCAAGCTGGTGTTCTTACCCACTGGACCACCAGGGAAGCCCTCAGATTCATTTTTATAGTAGGTGATGTAGGAGCTAAAATTAATTTTTCCCCTCTTAGCAATATCCAGATGGCTTATTGCCATTGCCAATAGAGAGGATAATCCTTTCCTTCGAATTGTGTTGGCAGATCAGAGAACTATATATGTAATGGTTTGTGTCTATATTTTCTATTCCATCAGTCTGACTATTGTGTTATTGCCAGTGCCATACTGTCTTGATTGTTTTGACTTGATGTTGTATCTTAACAATGTCTAGAAGACTTGTTTCTATTTTATTTTTCTTTTAATATAAAGCTTTTAAATATAAAGCTTTGTGAATTCCTACATGTATGTAGCCATATAAACCACCACCCAAATCAAGACATAAACCATTCCCATGTCAAAACAGAGAGCATTTTCAAACTCCCATATGGGCTCTTTATGCCTCTTAGTTTATATCTCCAGTATGCCCCTCCAGCCTGTTCCTCCTTCTCCCCTAATTCTGACTTTAGGCACCATTGATTAATTTGCCTGTTCCTCAAATTCATATGATTAGAATCATAAATATCTGTGTCTGGTTTCTTTTGCCTACTGTTATGCCTGTGAAATTGTCATATGAGTTGTATCACAATAGTTTTTAATTCTGTGTTAGCAGAGTTTTTGTTGCATGAGTATATGATAACTTATTTGTTCTCCTCTTGGTGGTATTTGAATAATTTCTGGTTTTTGACTCTTAGAAATAAGATAAAGCTCAGTGAATATTTTTGTACCGTTTTTTTTGGTAGACATACGGACTTATTTCCCTTGAGTATTAACCTAGGATTTGGAATGGTAAGTTTAGGTATATATGTGCTTTGCTACAGTTGAGTCTGCCAGACAGTTTTCAAAAGTAGTTGTTACCATTTATACTCCCGTGATTTATGATCATTCTAGTTACTTGACATCTTTGTCAATGTTTGTTATTGTTATTCTTTTTAAAGAAGTGGGCCACTTCTATTGGTGTTTCATTTATCTATTTTCATCCATCTTTTTTCTCTGGCCCGTGTGGGCCTCCCATCGCAGCGGCCTCTGTTGTCGCAGAGCGCCGGCTCCGGGCGCATGCGCTCCAGTGCTCCGGCTCAGTAATTGGGCACATCGGTCCAGCTGCTCCACGGGCACGTGGGATCTTCCCAGACCAGGGCTTGAACCGGCGCCCCTTGCACTGCAAGCTGGTGTTCTTACCCACTGGACCACCAGGGAAGCCCTCAGATTCATTTTTATAGTAGGTGATGTAGGAGCTAAAATTAATTTTTCCCCTCTTAGCAATATCCAGATGGCTTATTGCCATTGCCAATAGAGAGGATAATCCTTTCCTTCGAATTGTGTTGGCAGATCAGAGAACTATATATGTAATGGTTTGTGTCTATATTTTCTATTCCATCAGTCTGACTATTGTGTTATTGCCAGTGCCATACTGTCTTGATTGTTTTGACTTGATATTGTATCTTAACAATCTGGTCATAGAAGACTTCCAATTTCTTTTTTTTCCCTTTACATTTGTATTGGCTATTTTCAGTTCATGGTGTCTTCATAAAATTTTTAGAATCAGCTTGAGATTTTGAGAATCCTGCTGAGATTTTGAATGTTATTGCATTGAATGTATAGAACCATTTGTGGACAACTGGCATCATAACAATATTGCATCTTTCTATTATGAACAAGTAATATGTACATCTGTATAAGTATTGTTTATTTTTCTCAGCATGTTTTATGGTTTTTAGTATAGATGTCTTATACATCTTTTATTAGATTTATTCCAGATATTTTATGGCTATCATAAATATATATTTTAAAATATCAACATCCAATTACTTTTTTATTTAAAAATGTAGTAAAGGTTTCTATATTGGACTTGTATTCAGTGGCCTTGATAATGTCATTTATTATTTCAAGCAGTTAGAAAAATAAGTTTCTTTTGTAATTTCTTTACACACAGTCACATCATCTTTGAATCATGGCAGTTTTGGTTTTTCCTTTCCAGATTTAAAGTTTTTTTCTTTTTGCCTTGCATTATTTTGCTGGCTCTGACATTCAGTGTAGTATTGAATACAGGTGATGATAGTACACATCCTGACTTTGCTCCTTGTCTTAGAGGGAGACTCAGATATTTCACCTTACTCTCTGTACTGCTAGCTATAGAATTTTCATAAATGCTTGTTACAGATTAAGGATGTTTCCTTTTAGTCTTAGTTTACTGATAGTTTTTATTTTTAAATGGGTACTGAATATCATTAAGTGTTTTTCTGCGTCTTTTGCTTTTCTTATTTTGTTAGATATGATAAAATGTATGATGTTTCTTTTTTGAATGCTAAATCAACTTTTCATTCCTGGGATAAAGTCTTTTTTATATTTTTATTTTATTTATTCATTTTCATCCATTTTTATTCTTTGGCCTGTGTGGGCCTCCCATTGCAGTGGCCTCTCTCATTGCAGAGCATCAGCTCTGGGTGCATGTGCTCCCGAGCGCTGCCATAATTGGACACACCGGTCCAGCCACTCTGTGGCGTGTTGGATCTTCCCAGGCCAGCGAACTGGTGTCCCTAGCATTGCAAAGCAGACTCTTTACCCACTGGACCACCGTGAAAGCCCCTGGGATAAAGTCTTGATTGTGATTTTTATCTTGTTTTTTACATTCTCCTGGGTTTGTTTGTGGATATTTAAGATTTTAACATCTATGTTCATGTAATGATCAGCTTTGATTTTGCTTTCTTAAAATATTCTTTTTAGATTTTGGAATCGTATTTGGCTGGCTTTATAAAATGACTTGGGATTTCTTTCCCCCCCTCTGTTCTTTGAGACAATGTGTATGCAATTGGGACGATTTTTAAAAATTATTTGGAAGAATTCATTAGTTATGCAAATTACTGGCATTTTCTTTGTTTTAAATACATAGGTTTCAACTTTCTTACCAGTTATAAGACTATTTTTTCTTAGGTGTATTTTGAAGGAATGCATCTTTTTAAAATGAGTTGTTTCATAGATAAAAAAAAATGAGTTGTCAAATTTGTTTACCTAAATACTTTATTGACTTCCAGTTTATTGCCATTGTGGTCAGAGAACACAGTCTGAATGATTCCAACTCCCTGAAAGGCTTTTTTTTTTTTTTTTAACTTTTATTTGACTTTTAACTTTTACAGTTTTGTTGTTTACAGATATGTATGTTCTCAGATTAGTCATATGTATATCCCCCCTATCCCACCCCTCCAGACTGTCATATAGCACCCCTGAAGGATCTGCTTTTCTCACAGTGCAATGACTATAGCTATTTTCTTCACATATGGTAGTACTGGCCTTCATGCTACTTCCTTTACGCCTCTCACCTACTGTTCCTTCCCCACAATGACCATATGTCCACTGTCCATGTCTGTCTTTTTGTTGCTTCACTGCATGTGCCATCATCACCATCCTACTAGATTCCATATATATGTGTTAGTATATTGTACTTGTCCTTCTCTTTCTGATTAACTTCACTTTTTATGATAGGTTCTAGATACCTATGTCCATTCTCTCTGATTAGACTTTTTTCACTTCTTCTATGCTCGCGCTGCCATAATTGGACACACCGGTCCAGCCACTCTGTGGCGTGTTGGATCTTCCCAGGCCAGCGAACTGGTGTCCCTAGCATTGCAAAGCAGACTCTTTACCCACTGGATCACCGTGAAAGCCCCTGGGATAAAGTCTTGATTGTGATTTTTATCTTGTTTTTTACATTCTCCTGGGTTTGTTTGTGGATATTTAAGATTTTAACATCTATGTTCATGTAATGATCAGCTTTGATTTTGCTTTCTTAAAATATTCTTTTTAGATTTTGGAATCATATTTGGCTGGCTTTATAAAATGACTTGGGATTTCTTTCCCCCCCTCTGTTCTTTGAGACAATGTGTATGCAATTGGGACGATTTTTAAAAATTATTTGGAAGAATTCATTAGTTATGCAAATTACTGGCATTTTCTTTGTTTTAAATACATAGGTTTCAACTTTCTTACCAGTTATAAGACTATTTTTTCTTAGGTGTATTTTGAAGGAATGCATCTTTTTAAAATGAGTTGTTTCATAGATAAAAAAAAATGAGTTGTCAAATTTGTTTACCTAAATACTTTATTGACTTCCAGTTTATTGCCATTGTGGTCAGAGAACACAGTCTGAATGATTCCAACTCCCTGAAAGGCTTTTTTTTTTTTTTTAACTTTTATTTGACTTTTAACTTTTACAGTTTTGTTGTTTACAGATATGTATGTTCTCAGATTAGTCATATGTATATCCCCCCTATCCCACCCCTCCAGACTGTCATATAGCACCCCTGAAGGATCTGCTTTTCTCACAGTGCAATGACTATAGCTATTTTCTTCACATATGGTAGTACTGGCCTTCATGCTACTTCCTTTACGCCTCTCACCTACTGTTCCTTCCCCACAATGACCATATGTCCACTGTCCATGTCTGTCTTTTTGTTGCTTCACTGCATGTGCCATCATCACCATCCTACTAGATTCCATATATATGTGTTAGTATATTGTACTTGTCCTTCTCTTTCTGATTAACTTCACTTTTTATGATAGGTTCTAGATCCAGCCACCTCATTAGGACTGATTCTTCTGCATTTCTCTTTACAGCTGTGTAGTATTCTATTGTATATATGTACCAGAGCTTTTGTATCCATTCGTTTGTCAGTGGGCATCTAGGTTGCTTCCACGTTCTGGCTATTGTATAGAGAGCTGCAATGGACATTGGGGTACAGGTGCTTCTTTCAGATTTGATTTCATCAGGGTATAAGCCTAATAGTGGGATTGCTGGGTCATATGGTGCTTCTAGTTTTAGTTTTTTAAGAAATCTCCAGACTGTCTTCCATAGAGGCTGTATCAATTTACATTCCCACCAGCAGTGCAAGAGGGTTCCCTTTTCTCCGCACCCTCTCCAGCATTTATTGTCTGTTGATTTGTTGATGATGGCCACTCTGACGGGTGTGAGGTGATATCTCATTGTAGTTTTGATTTGCATTTCTTTAATTATAAATGAAGTTGAGCATCGTTTCATGTGTTTTTGGGCCATCTGTATGTCATCTTTGGAGAAGTGTCTGTTTAGGTCCTTTTCCCATATTTTGATTGGGTTGTTCGTTTTTCCTGTGCTGAGTTGTCTGAGTTGCTTGTAGATTTTGGAGATGAATTCTTTGTCTGTTGTTTCATTTGCTATGATTTTCTCCCACTCTGTGGGGTGTCTGTTCAGCTTTTTTTGTAATTTCTTTTGCTGTACAAAAGCTTTGAAGTTTCATTAGGTCCCACATGTTCATTTGTCTTTTCAGCTCCACTATTCTAGTAGGTGGGTCAGAGAAGATCTTGCTTTGATTGATGTCCTTGAGGTTTTTGCCTATATTCTCCTCTAAGAGTTTGATGGTTTCTGGCCTTCCATTTAGGTCTTTAATCCATTTTGAGTTGATCTTTGTGTAGGGTGTCAGGGAATGTTCCAACTTCATTTTTTTGCATGTAGCTGTCCAGTTTTCCCAGCACCATTAGTTGAAGAGGCTGTCTTTGTCCCATTTTATAGTTTCTCCTCCTTTGTCAAAAATAAGGTACCCATAGGTGCGTGGGTTGATCTCCGGGTTCTCTATCTTGTTCCATTGATCTATATTTCTGTTTTTGTGCCAGTGCCATACTGTCTGGATGATTGTTGCTTTGTAGTAGAGTCTGAAATTGGGGAAGCTGATCCCTCCAGTTCCATTCTTCTTCCTCAGGATTGCTTTGGCTATTCGAGGTCTTTTGTTTCCGTATGAACTGTGTTATTCTTTGGTCTAGTTCTGTGAAGAATGTCATTGGTAGTTTGATAGGGATCACGTTGAATCTATAGATGACATTTGGTAGTATGGTCATTTTCACAATGTTAATTCTCCCTGAAAGTTTTTGAGACTTACTTTATGGCTCAGCTTATACTGTATTTTGTTGAATGTTCCATGTGAACTTCCAAAGAGTATTATGTAGTTGTTGGCTGTGTATTCTGTATATATCAATTAAGTCAGTTTACTTACGCATTTGTTTCAGTCTTCTAAATCATTTATGATTTTTGTGATAGGTAAGAAGGGAATTTCAATTAACTTTAATTTCTTTTATTATGATATTTTATTGGTATTTAATGAAATGTTTTATTTTTAAAGGCCATTAGCATTTCTCTGTTTATGCTTCTTGTGTGGCTTACCATTTAACCCTGTTTATAATGTGCTTTATCATATTGGAATTTAAATTGTTATTTGTCAAATTTATTATTCTCCTTTTTGTGGTTTTTGTGTTTTTCATTTCTTCAAGTTTATCTCACTGATAGTTGTAAGTGCAGTCAGCTAAAATTTCTTCAAATACAAGTGTAATTTATTCTTCATTGGCATATTGAATGCATTGTTTGTTGATCAATCTCTGAGTTGATCAACAAATTTTTCCTGTGTAATTTATTGAATAACAACAGTGTAACAAAAGTACCATTTATTGGGTGACTATTACATACTGCGCATTGTTCTGCAGTAGTTCATGTGTGTTCAATCATTTAGTTATTGGAATAACTTTCTGAGATCAGTACTTTTATCTCCACTTTATAGGTGAGGAAACCGAGACACAGGAGAGATTTAGTAATTTGTCCATGGTTATTGTATCAGTCTGGGTCTAGCTAGGAGAGAGAAACCACACAGCAGTTTAAACAGGAGAAGCTTAATGTAAAGGGCAGAGAGGAAATAACAAGGTATGGAAAATATGGAAGTTCAGACTTCGCTGAAGGTGTAACTGACTGCAGCCCACAGAGAAGTTGTTGGGTTGCCCAGGCTACAGTCCTGTGGGAGCAGTAACCGTGCTGTGTAGCTCAGCTTGGTAGGTGGGCACACAGAGATCAGGAAGCCATGGGAATTCAACCCCTTGTTCGTAGTTAAGGATTGGGCTTTTGGCTGCCTAGACAGCCAGCCCCATAGGATACTTTGCTATGTGTGGATGAAGAGAAGGCCAGTGACTTACTTTATGGCTCAGCTTATACTGTATTTTGTTGAATGTTCCATGTGAACTTCCAAAGAGTATTATGTAGTTGTTGGCTGTGTATTCTGTATATATCAATTAAGTCAGTTTACTTATGCATTTGTTTCAGTCTTCTAAATCATTTATGATTTTTGTGATAGGTAAGAAGGGAATTTCAATTAACTTTAATTTCTTTTATTATATTTTATTGGTATTTAATGAAATGTTTTATTTTTAAAGGCCATTAGCATTTCTCTGTTTATGCTTCTTGTGTGGCTTACCATTTAACCCTGTTTATAATGTGCTTTATCATATTGGAATTTAAATTGTTATTTGTCAAATTTATTATTCTCCTTTTTGTGGTTTTTGTGTTTTTCATTTCTTCAAGTTTATCTCACTGATAGTTGTAAGTGCAGTCAGCTAAAATTTCTTCAAATACAAGTGTAATTTATTCTTCATTGGCATATTGAATGCATTGTTTGTTGATCAATCTCTGAGTTGATCAACAAATTTTTCCTGTGTAATTTATTGAATAACAACAGTGTAACAAAAGTACCATTTATTGGGTGACTATTACATACTGCGCATTGTTCTGCAGTAGTTCATGTGTGTTCAATCATTTAGTTATTGGAATAACTTTCTGAGATCAGTACTTTTATCTCCACTTTATAGGTGAGGAAACCGAGACACAGGAGAGATTTAGTAATTTGTCCATGGTTATTGTATCAGTCTGGGTCTAGCTAGGAGAGAGAAACCACACAGCAGTTTAAACAGGAGAAGCTTAATGTAAAGGGCAGAGAGGAAATAACAAGGTATGGAAAATATGGAAGTTCAGACTTCGCTGAAGGTGTAACTGACTGCAGCCCACAGAGAAGTTGTTGGGTTGCCCAGGCTACAGTCCTGTGGGAGCAGTAACCGTGCTGTGTAGCTCAGCTTGGTAGGTGGGCACACAGAGATCAGGAAGCCATGGGAATTCAACCCCTTGTTCGTAGTTAAGGATTGGGCTTTTGGCTGCCTAGACAGCCAGCCCCATAGGATACTTTGCTATGTGTGGATGAAGAGAAGGCATGGGGGTCAGTGACTTGAACTGGGCATGGTCCTGTTCTTTCCGGGCCTGTCAGCTGTGCTGCTGTGGCCTGAATCAGGAGTTGGGGGAAACATGTGGTGGCCAAATGCTGGAGAAAGCCACACCCCGCAGGCACTTAGCACTGGAGAGAACCCAGTGGGCCACATACCATGCAGGCAAATATCTGCTCTCCAGGAGCCTGGCTGGCCAGCGACGCATTCCTCTTGCACTGTGTCTCCAGTGCCCTCTACTGACAAGCTTACCAGTGTGCCAGCTGGCAATGGCAGCATAGTTAAAAGGCCCATATCCACTTTTACCCATCAGGCAACCAAGGGTGAATTTATAGCTGCGAAGGAATCGATTGATAGCTGGTACAGTTATAAAACAGTCTGATTCCCATCAATGTGTTCTGTCCACCTCTCATAGCCAGTCCATTCTTCTCCTACATTTGAAATACTGTCATGGGCTTCCCCTGGTGGTCCAGTGGGTAAGGACACCGCCTTGCAGTGCAAGGGGCGCCGGTTCCATCCCTGGCCTGGGAAGACCCCACGTGCCGCGGAGCGGCTGGACCGATGTGTCCAATTACCGAGCCGGAGCTCTGGAGCGCATGCGCCCAGAGCCAGCGCTCTGCAACAACAGACGCCACCACGATGGGAGGCCCACAGGAGCCAAGGAACAAAGACGGATGAAAACAGACAAATGAAAGACCAATAGAAGTGGCCCGCTTGCTCCCCTCCCTCCCCAACCCGACTCCCGCCCAAAAATAAATAAATAAATAAATCTTAAAAAAAAAAAAAAAGAAAGAAATACTGTCATATATTGAATACCCACACATGCCTGTGTCTCAACTTTAGCTTTATTCTCTTCCATTGATGTTTGTTTATTTTGTACCCTAACGATGCTCAATGAGAATGGCTGTTAATAAGAAATTATATTTTGTAAGGTGATTACCTCTTCTTCTTCTTTTTTTTTTTACAGTTTTCCTGATGAATTTCAGAGTCAGCTTGTCATACATGTAGATGTTCTTTTGAAGCTTTGATGTTGAAGTTATAGCTTTGAATTTACAAGTTAATTTATCAGTTAACTAATATCTTTATAATATTGAATCATCATATACAGAAATGAATTTATTTTAAGGGGCTAATACAGAGACCTGAGATTTTTCTTCTTCAGGTAGTTTATACTTTTTTTGGTAGGGGAACAGTAGTTTTTGGTGTTTAGCTAAATACCTAGTTTTAAGTCAGTCTGAGTGTTTCTTTTTTTTTTTTTTTTTTTAAATTTTTGGCCTCTTTTATTGGTCTTTATTTATTTTCATCCATCTTTGTTCTTTGGCCTTTGTGAGCCTCCCATCACAGTGGCCTCACCTGTAGCAGAGCACCGGCTCTGGGCACATGCGCTCCAGAGCACTGACTCATAAATTGGACACACTGATCCACCCTCTCTGCGGCATGTGGGACCTTCCCAGGCCAGGGATCGAACCAGTGCCCCTTGCACTGCAAGGCGGACTCTTTACTCGCTGGACCACCAGGGAATCCCCCCAGTCTGGGTGTTTAATTTGAGATTTTTTAGTCTCTTTATATTCTGCTGTCTTTTTGTATTAATAGTGACCTGAGAGGCATATACATTTAGTGGTTTATGGGTGTGGTCTATGGCATTAGCTGCATCTGTTGAAATTTCAGCTTGTGATCCGGGTCAGGTAACTTAACCTTCTGTGCAAATGTTTCCTTAGTAATCAGACAGGGTTTATAAGTGTGCTTATGTGATAGAATTGAAGGGTTGATTAAAAAATCTGGTACATGTAAGGGTTTGGCTCTGGGCCTGCAATGTCCTGGATCCCCAGTTACTGTCACTGTCTTCTGTCATAATCACTGTCACCCTGGCAATTCTTTTTCACGCTGATGTACTATCCTATTTTTCCTCCTCAGTAAGCACCCTCTTCTGACTTTTCATTTGTCTTCCCTCCTAGAAACAACCCAAACCTCATCAGTCTCAGTCTTGTACCTGTCTGGCCTCGTCCCCCACCCTCTCCCATTTGTAGTACTTGCTCTTTATTCTTTTTTGCATGTGAGATTTAAAATGTTTGGCTGTTAATTTTTCTCCCCAAGGTAAATTTGAAGCTATTTGTACATACGTTTATTCCTTAGAAGAAATTCATGGTTCTGCTACTTGATGGCAAATTTCAGTTTAAGTTTTAATTCTATCCTGAAATCTATTAAAAAGGAATCTAATATAAATTTGTGTTATCTCAAATTCAGTCTTTGCTGCTGTAGCACATGAAAAAACGAGAATGTATGTTTTATATTTGTTCTTTTCTTATATCTATAGGTATTCATATATTTGTTGACTTGATCCTTATTGTTCGTAATTAATGGTTTTCATTAGTATAGTTAAAGGAAGTTTTACAAGATATTGATATTTAAAAGTTGTCTTATTGAAACAGCTGCAAAATTGAGTGGGGAAACTTGAAGACTTTCTGACTTCATTTTCTGCTGATTTTATTTTGTAGGAATCAAGAGCACCGGCTCTGGGCACATGCGCTCCAGAACACTGACTCATAAATTGGACACACTGATCCACCCTCTCTGCGGCATGTGGGACCTTCCCAGGCCAGGGATCGAACCAGTGCCCCTTGCACTGCAAGGCGGACTCTTTACTCGCTGGACCACCAGGGAATCCCCCCAGTCTGGGTGTTTAATTTGAGATTTTTTAGTCTCTTTATATTCTGCTGTCTTTTTGTATTAATAGTGACCTGAGAGGCATATACATTTAGTGGTTTATGGGTGTGGTCTATGGCATTAGCTGCATCTGTTGAAATTTCAGCTTGTGATCCGGGTCAGGTAACTTAACCTTCTGTGCAAATGTTTCCTTAGTAATCAGACAGGGTTTATAAGTGTGCTTATGTGATAGAATTGAAGGGTTGATTAAAAAATCTGGTACATGTAAGGGTTTGGCTCTGGGCCTGCAATGTCCTGGATCCCCAGTTACTGTCACTGTCTTCTGTCATAATCACTGTCACCCTGGCAATTCTTTTTCACGCTGATGTACTATCCTATTTTTCCTCCTCAGTAAGCACCCTCTTCTGACTTTTCATTTGTCTTCCCTCCTAGAAACAACCCAAACCTCATCAGTCTCAGTCTTGTACCTGTCTGGCCTCGTCCCCCACCCTCTCCCATTTGTAGTACTTGCTCTTTATTCTTTTTTGCATGTGAGATTTAAAATGTTTGGCTGTTAATTTTTCTCCCCAAGGTAAATTTGAAGCTATTTGTACATACGTTTATTCCTTAGAAGAAATTCATGGTTCTGCTACTTGATGGCAAATTTCAGTTTAAGTTTTAATTCTATCCTGAAATCTATTAAAAAGGAATCTAATATAAATTTGTGTTATCTCAAATTCAGTCTTTGCTGCTGTAGCACATGAAAAAACGAGAATGTATGTTTTATATTTGTTCTTTTCTTATATCTATAGGTATTCATATATTTGTTGACTTGATCCTTATTGTTCGTAATTAATGGTTTTCATTAGTATAGTTAAAGGAAGTTTTACAAGATATTGATATTTAAAAGTTGTCTTATTGAAACAGCTGCAAAATTGAGTGGGGAAACTTGAAGACTTTCTGACTTCATTTTCTGCTGATTTTATTTTGTAGGAATCAAGAACCCAGTCGCAGTTGCAAACAGACTCTTGTGTGAAGGGCAGAAGGGCAAGCTCTCCGCCGGCCGAATTCCTCCCTGGTAACTGCTTTGTTCTTCATCTTTCCCTGGGTCTTTGGTCTTTGGTGCATGCAGTGTTTGAAGGCCGTTTTTACCCACAGAAGGCTGACGCTGTTGGTTGCACATCAGTAGTAGCTTGCCTTTGAGAAGAGAACACTCTTTCTTCTGTGATCTCTAAACAGTTTGTATACTTGATAGAGCTCCGGACAGAATAGAATTTATGGATTAAAGCAGAAAACAGATCAGAGTTAATTTAGGTTTTGTAGTTGATTGTAGAGATTCTTTTGCTGTTAATAAGTGCTCAGTTGGGTCATTTTATTATAAAACTTTAAAAGATCTTACATGTTTGAGTCCAGACTCTATAAACTCATTTTATTTTGCTGAGTTCTCAGAATAAAAGTTCTGAATCTTTTCTCCAGCATTAAGATATAGTTTTTATTTAAAAAACTTTGAACTTTAAAAATATTTATAAAAGGAAAAAAAACATTGTAGAGTCCACACAAACCTACCGTCTGACCCCAATAATTAATAGTTTTGTCCTTCATTTGTCTCATGCATTTCTTTCCTGTATTTTAAAGTACTTTAAAGCAAGTCCTCACCATCGTATTTCTCCCTTATATAGTTTGTTTACAAAACATAATCACATCCTGTTAACATGCCAAATGATATGTTTTATCCACTCTTTTTTATTTTGAATTTTTTATTTTGTATTGAGGTATAGTTGATTAACAATATTGTACAAGTTTCAGGGGAACCAATAAGGGACTTAGCATATATATACATGTATCCATTCTTCCCCAAAGTCCTCTCCCATCCAGGCTGCCCCATAACATTGAGGAGAGTTCCATGTACTATACAATAGGTCCTTGTTGGTTATCCATTTTAAATATCACAGTGTGTACATGACCATCCCAAATTCCGCAACTGTTCCTTACCCACCAACATTCTGTTTCTTAGTCTGTGAACATCGTCTTATTTTGTAAGTTCATTTGTATCATTTCTTTTCAGATTCCACATATAAGGGATGTCAAACTATATTTCTCCTTCTCTGTATGGTTTACTTCAATCAGTATGTCCACTCTGTAGGTTCATTCATGTTACTGCAATTGGCATTATTTCATTCTTTTTAATGGCAGAGTGGACATCTTTATCTTTATCCATTCCTCTGTCAGTAGACATTTAGGTCACTTCCATGTCTTGGCTATTGTAAACAGTGCTGCGTGCATGTATCCTTTTTGGATCATGTTTTCTGGATATATGCCAAGGAGTGGGATTTCTGGTCTGGATCTGTTAGTGGTTGCAAAAGCCTTTGAGAAGAGAACACTCTTTCTTCTGTGATCTCTAAACAGTTTGTATACTTGATAGAGCTCCGGACAGAATAGAATTTATGGATTAAAGCAGAAAACAGATCAGAGTTAATTTAGGTTTTGTAGTTGATTGTAGAGATTCTTTTGCTGTTAATAAGTGCTCAGTTGGGTCATTTTATTATAAAACTTTAAAAGATCTTACATGTTTGAGTCCAGACTCTATAAACTCATTTTATTTTGCTGAGTTCTCAGAATAAAAGTTCTGAATCTTTTCTCCAGCATTAAGATATAGTTTTTATTTAAAAAACTTTGAACTTTAAAAATATTTATAAAAGGAAAAAAAACATTGTAGAGTCCACACAAACCTACCGTCTGACCCCAATAATTAATAGTTTTGTCCTTCATTTGTCTCATGCATTTCTTTCCTGTATTTTAAAGTACTTTAAAGCAAGTCCTCACCATCGTATTTCTCCCTTATATAGTTTGTTTACAAAACATAATCACATCCTGTTAACATGCCAAATGATATGTTTTATCCACTCTTTTTTATTTTGAATTTTTTATTTTGTATTGAGGTATAGTTGATTAACAATATTGTACAAGTTTCAGGGGAACCAATAAGGGACTTAGCATATATATACATGTATCCATTCTTCCCCAAAGTCCTCTCCCATCCAGGCTGCCCCATAACATTGAGGAGAGTTCCATGTACTATACAATAGGTCCTTGTTGGTTATCCATTTTAAATATCACAGTGTGTACATGACCATCCCAAATTCCCCAACTGTTCCTTACCCACCAACATTCTGTTTCTTAGTCTGTGAACATCGTCTTATTTTGTAAGTTCATTTGTATCATTTCTTTTCAGATTCCACATATAAGGGATGTCAAACTATATTTCTCCTTCTCTGTATGGTTTACTTCAATCAGTATGTCCACTCTGTAGGTTCATTCATGTTACTGCAATTGGCATTATTTCATTCTTTTTAATGGCAGAGTGGACATCTTTATCTTTATCCATTCCTCTGTCAGTAGACATTTAGGTCACTTCCATGTCTTGGCTATTGTAAACAGTGCTGCGTGCATGTATCCTTTTTGGATCATGTTTTTCTCTGGATATATGCCAAGGAGTGGGATTTCTGGTCTGGGATCTGTTTTTAGTTTTCTAATGAACCTCCATACTGTTCTCCATAGTAACATGCATAATGATATTAACAAATATGCCTCAGTACTATCTTATTCTCAACTGTCTTGTGCTTCAGTGTCATGTGTGTTCAGCATGCCTGCCTGTTAAGGTTACATTAACATCCTGTATTGAAAGTCGTGACAGGGCTTCCCTGGTAGTTCAGTGGTAAAGAGTTTGCCTGCCAGTGCAGGAGACGAATTCAATCCCTGATCCGGGAAGATCCCACATGCTGTGGAGCAGCTAAGCCCATGAACCACAGCTGTTAAGCCTGTGCTCTAGAGCCTTGGAGCCGCAACTGTTGAGCCCATGTGCCGCAACTACTGAAGCCTGTGTGCCCTAGAACCCAAGTTCCAAAATAAGAGAAGTCACTGCAGCAAGAAGCCTGCTCACCTCAACTAGAGAGTAGCTCCCACTCCCTGCAACTAAAGAAGAGTCTGCAATAGCAGTGAAAACCCAGAATAGCCTAAAAAAAAATAAAATCAAAATCAAAAAAAAAACACCCTCATGACAGTGGTAGTATAGGTACTACTGTATTTGACTTTCAAGTAATATAATATAGCTTTTAGTTTTGAAAAATCTTGAAACCTTTTATTGAAATATATTTAAGGTATCCCTGTTTCCTTCCATCCAAATTAAGAAAATAAAACATTACCAAGAGTTTTGAAGCTGCCTAGAGGGGCCCCTTTCTAATGGCATGCTTTTCCTTCTGCTGACCCATACCCTTGCTGCATCTCTGGCCCTGCCGTAGGTAACAACTGTACTGAATTTAAGCCTTTCTCATTCTCATCTGTTTATTTATGATATTAAACACATACAGTACAGGCATAGCTCAGTTTATTGTGCTTCACAGAGACTGCGTGTTTTACAGATTGAAGGTTTGTGGTAGTTGTGCTTCGAACCACTGGTACCGTGTTTCTTCAATCAGTATGTCCACTCTGTAGGTTCATTCATGTTACTGCAATTGGCATTATTTCATTCTTTTTAATGGCAGAGTGGACATCTTTATCTTTATCCATTCCTCTGTCAGTAGACATTTAGGTCACTTCCATGTCTTGGCTATTGTAAACAGTGCTGCGTGCATGTATCCTTTTTGGATCATGTTTTTCTCTGGATATATGCCAAGGAGTGGGATTTCTGGTCTGGGATCTGTTTTTAGTTTTCTAATGAACCTCCATACTGTTCTCCATAGTAACATGCATAATGATATTAACAAATATGCCTCAGTACTATCTTATTCTCAACTGTCTTGTGCTTCAGTGTCATGTGTGTTCAGCATGCCTGCCTGTTAAGGTTACATTAACATCCTGTATTGAAAGTCGTGACAGGGCTTCCCTGGTAGTTCAGTGGTAAAGAGTTTGCCTGCCAGTGCAGGAGACGAATTCAATCCCTGATCCGGGAAGATCCCACATGCTGTGGAGCAGCTAAGCCCATGAACCACAGCTGTTAAGCCTGTGCTCTAGAGCCTTGGAGCCGCAACTGTTGAGCCCATGTGCCGCAACTACTGAAGCCTGTGTGCCCTAGAACCCAAGTTCCAAAATAAGAGAAGTCACTGCAGCAAGAAGCCTGCTCACCTCAACTAGAGAGTAGCTCCCACTCCCTGCAACTAAAGAAGAGTCTGCAATAGCAGTGAAAACCCAGAATAGCCTAAAAAAAAATAAAATCAAAATCAAAAAAAAAACACCCTCATGACAGTGGTAGTATAGGTACTACTGTATTTGACTTTCAAGTAATATAATATAGCTTTTAGTTTTGAAAAATCTTGAAACCTTTTATTGAAATATATTTAAGGTATCCCTGTTTCCTTCCATCCAAATTAAGAAAATAAAACATTACCAAGAGTTTTGAAGCTGCCTAGAGGGGCCCCTTTCTAATGGCATGCTTTTCCTTCTGCTGACCCATACCCTTGCTGCATCTCTGGCCCTGCCGTAGGTAACAACTGTACTGAATTTAAGCCTTTCTCATTCTCATCTGTTTATTTATGATATTAAACACATACAGTACAGGCATAGCTCAGTTTATTGTGCTTCACAGAGACTGCGTGTTTTACAGATTGAAGGTTTGTGGTAGTTGTGCTTCGAACCACTGGTACCGTGTTTCCAACAGCATTTGCTCACTTCATGTCTCTGTGTCACATTTTGGTAATTCTCACAACATTTCAGCTTTTTCATAATTATGCTTGTTACAGTGCTGTGTGAAACAGTGATGTCTAGTATTGTTCGCTATTGTGAATTGCTGAAGGCTCAGATGATGGTTAGCATTTTTTAGCCACACACTTTTTTAAATTAAGGTATGTGTAGTGGTATTATTTTAATCATAGTGCTATTGCACTCTTAATAGAATACAGCATAGTGTAAACATCTGTGAACTGGGAGACCAGAAAATTTGTGTGACTTGCTTTATTGTGATGCTAACTTAATTATGGTGGTCTGAAACTGAATGTACAATATCTCCAAGGTATGCTGGCACTATGACTTTCTAAGCTTATGTAAACGTGTACATAGATGTACAAAAAAGTTCTGGAAAGAAGGTCACCAGACTCACCATAATTACTTCTAGGAGGGAGAAAGGAAAGAACATGATGAAGCAGTTGTCGAAGGGGATATGTGCAATATTTGTTACAAAGATGAAATATGTGTGAAAAAGGAGTGGCCATCTCTGTACTAAAATAAGATCATAAGGCGATCCTACAGTTGCTTTGTTTGGAATTAGTAGTCTGATTTTTTTCACACAGTTCTTCAGTTTTACTTTTGTTTTCAAAATTGCTTTGACCATTTTAGGCATTTTGCATTTTCATGTGAAGTTTAGAATTAGCCTGTCAATTTCTCTGATTAACATGCTGGAATTTTGGTTAGGTTTGTAACTTGTCCATTTTTTAAGTTTTTTAACCTTTATGAGCAGTGTTTTATAATTTTCAGCCCTGTTTCCTTCCATCCAAATTAAGAAAATAAAACATTACCAAGAGTTTTGAAGCTGCCTAGAGGGCCCCTTTCTAATGGCATGCTTTTCCTTCTGCTGACCCATACCCTTGCTGCATCTCTGGCCCTGCCGTAGGTAACAACTGTACTGAATTTAAGCCTTTCTCATTCTCATCTGTTTATTTATGATATTAAACACATACAGTACAGGCATAGCTCAGTTTATTGTGCTTCACAGAGACTGCGTGTTTTACAGATTGAAGGTTTGTGGTAGTTGTGCTTCGAACCACTGGTACCGTGTTTCCAACAGCATTTGCTCACTTCATGTCTCTGTGTCACATTTTGGTAATTCTCACAACATTTCAGCTTTTTCATAATTATGCTTGTTACAGTGCTGTGTGAAACAGTGATGTCTAGTATTGTTCGCTATTGTGAATTGCTGAAGGCTCAGATGATGGTTAGCATTTTTTAGCCACACACTTTTTTAAATTAAGGTATGTGTAGTGGTATTATTTTAATCATAGTGCTATTGCACTCTTAATAGAATACAGCATAGTGTAAACATCTGTGAACTGGGAGACCAGAAAATTTGTGTGACTTGCTTTATTGTGATGCTAACTTAATTATGGTGGTCTGAAACTGAATGTACAATATCTCCAAGGTATGCTGGCACTATGACTTTCTAAGCTTATGTAAACGTGTACATAGATGTACAAAAAAGTTCTGGAAAGAAGGTCACCAGACTCACCATAATTACTTCTAGGAGGGAGAAAGGAAAGAACATGATGAAGCAGTTGTCGAAGGGGATATGTGCAATATTTGTTACAAAGATGAAATATGTGTGAAAAAGGAGTGGCCATCTCTGTACTAAAATAAGATCATAAGGCGATCCTACAGTTGCTTTGTTTGGAATTAGTAGTCTGATTTTTTTCACACAGTTCTTCAGTTTTACTTTTGTTTTCAAAATTGCTTTGACCATTTTAGGCATTTTGCATTTTCATGTGAAGTTTAGAATTAGCCTGTCAATTTCTCTGATTAACATGCTGGAATTTTGGTTAGGTTTGTAACTTGTCCATTTTTTAAGTTTTTTTTTTAACCTTTATGAGCAGTGTTTTATAATTTTCAGTGTATAGATTTTGCATAGCTTTTATGAAATTTATAGTTAAGTATCTCCTTGATGATATGATAAATTACATATTTTAAAAAGTAAAATAGGGGCTTCCCCTGGTGGTCCAGCGGGTAGGGACACCACCTTGCAGTGCAAGGGGCGCAGGTTCGATCCCTGGCCTGGGAGGATCCCACGTGCCGCGGAGCGGCTGGACTGATGTGTCCGCGCATGCGCCCAGAGCCGGCCAACAGAAATGTTTTTTTAAAAAAAAAAAACAGTAAAATACCATTTGTTCCTTGCCAGTATCAAAATATGATTAATTTTCTTATATTGATATTATGGCTTGGGAATTTGATAAATTCATTTGTTCTCATATTGTTTTTGTAGATTCCATAAGGTTTTCTACCTAGACAGTTCTGTCTTCTGGGAATAAATATAGTTTTATCGCTTCCTTTTTTAGGGGGAGGGGGCGGGTTAGGGAGAGAGTGGGGCGGGCGGGCCACTTCTATTGGTTTTTCTTTTTTTCTCCAGTCAAGTTTTTTTTTTTTTTTTTTATTCTTTATTTTAAAGATTTTACAGAGTTTTGTTGTTCACCAACATGTATGTCCCCAGATCAGTCATATGCATATCCCAGGACCCTCCCCCCACCCAGTTCCCTCCCTCCCACCCCTCCAGACCATCGCCCCAAGTGATTGTAGGTACTCCTATTCCCTTAGCACAATGACAATAGCTATCTTTTCCACACATGACAGTATAGGTTTCCATGTCACTGTCTCCATGCCTTCCCCTCCCTATTTCTTCCCCACAATGTCCATATGTCTATGGTCTGTCTGTTTTTCCATGAGTTCACTGCATGTGTTATCAAGACCATCCTACTAGATTCCATATATGTGTGTTAGTATGCTGTATTTGTCTTTCTCTTTTTGACTGACTTCACTTTTTAGGATAGGTTCTAGAGCCAGCCACCTCATTAGGACTGAGTCTTCTGCATTTCTTTTAACAGCTGAGTAGTATTCCATTGTATATATGGACCAGAGCTTCTGTATCCATTCATTTGTTGATGGACATCTAGGTTGCTTCCACGTTCTGGCTATTGTATAGAGAGCTGCAATGGACATTGGGGTACAGGTGCCTCTTTCATTTTTGATTTCATCAGGATATAGGCCTAATAGTGGGATTGCTGGGTCATATGGTGCCTCTATTTTTAGTTTTTTAAGGAATCTCCATACTGTCTTCCATAGAGGTTGTATCAGTTTACATTCCCACCAGCAATGCAAAAGGGTTGGTTCCCTTTTCTCCACACCCTCTCCAGCATTTATTGTCTGTCGATTTTTTGATGATGGCCATTCTGATGGGTGTGAGGTGGTATCTCATTGTGGTTTTACTTTGCATTTCTCTAATGATAAGCGAGGTTGAGCATCGTTTCATGTGCTTTTGGGACATCTGTATGTCCTCTTTGGAGAGGCGTCTCTAGATATTTTTCCCATTTTTTGATTGCATTGTTTGTTTTTCCTGTGCTGAGCTGTCTGAGTTTCTTGTAGATTTTGGAGATGAATTCTTTGATTTTCTCCCAGTCTGTGGGGTGTCTGTTCAGCTTTTTTTTGTAATTTCTTTTGCTGTACAAAAGCTTTTGAGTTTCATGAGGTCCCACATGTTCACTTTACTTTTCAGCTCCACTATTCTAGTAGGTGGGTCAGAGAAGATCTTGCTTTGATTGATGTCCTTGAGGGTTTTGCCTATATTCTCCTCTAAGAGTTTGATGATTTCTGGTCTTCCATTTAGGTCTTTAATCCATTTTGAGTTGATCTTTGTGTAGGGTGTCAGGGAATGTTCCAACTTCATTTTTTTGCATGTAGCTGTCCAGTTTTCCCAGCACCATTTGTTGAAGAGGCTGTCTTTGTCCCATTTTATAGTTTCTCCTCCTTTGTCAAAAATAAGGTACCCATAGGTGCGTGGGTTGATCTCTGGGTTCTCTATCTTGTTCCATTGATCTATATTTCTGTTTTTGTGCCAGTGCCATGCTGTCTGGATGACTGTTGCTTTGTAGTAGAGTCTGAAATTGGGGAAGCTGATCCCTCCAGTTCCATTCTTCTTCCTCAGGATTGCTTTGGCTATTCAAGGTCTTTTGTGTTTCCATATGAACTGTGTTATTCTTTGGTCTAGTTCTGTGAAAAATGTCAGTGGTAGTTGGATAGGTATTCCATTGAATCTGTAGATGACATTTGATAGTATGGTCATTTTCACAATATTGATTCTTGCGATCCAGGAACATGGAATATCTCTCCATCTGTTTAAGTCTTCTTTAATGTCTCTCATGAGTGTCTTGTAATTTTCTGTGTACAATTCTTTTGTTTCTTTGGGTAGGTTGTATCAGTTTACATTCCCACCAGCAATGCAAAAGGGTTGGTTCCCTTTTCTCCACACCCTCTCCAGCATTTATTGTCTGTCGATTTTTTGATGATGGCCATTCTGATGGGTGTGAGGTGGTATCTCATTGTGGTTTTACTTTGCATTTCTCTAATGATAAGCGAGGTTGAGCATCGTTTCATGTGCTTTTGGGACATCTGTATGTCCTCTTTGGAGAGGCGTCTCTAGATATTTTTCCCATTTTTTGATTGCATTGTTTGTTTTTCCTGTGCTGAGCTGTCTGAGTTTCTTGTAGATTTTGGAGATGAATTCTTTGATTTTCTCCCAGTCTGTGGGGTGTCTGTTCAGCTTTTTTTTGTAATTTCTTTTGCTGTACAAAAGCTTTTGAGTTTCATGAGGTCCCACATGTTCACTTTACTTTTCAGCTCCACTATTCTAGTAGGTGGGTCAGAGAAGATCTTGCTTTGATTGATGTCCTTGAGGGTTTTGCCTATATTCTCCTCTAAGAGTTTGATGATTTCTGGTCTTCCATTTAGGTCTTTAATCCATTTTGAGTTGATCTTTGTGTAGGGTGTCAGGGAATGTTCCAACTTCATTTTTTTGCATGTAGCTGTCCAGTTTTCCCAGCACCATTTGTTGAAGAGGCTGTCTTTGTCCCATTTTATAGTTTCTCCTCCTTTGTCAAAAATAAGGTACCCATAGGTGCGTGGGTTGATCTCTGGGTTCTCTATCTTGTTCCATTGATCTATATTTCTGTTTTTGTGCCAGTGCCATGCTGTCTGGATGACTGTTGCTTTGTAGTAGAGTCTGAAATTGGGGAAGCTGATCCCTCCAGTTCCATTCTTCTTCCTCAGGATTGCTTTGGCTATTCAAGGTCTTTTGTGTTTCCATATGAACTGTGTTATTCTTTGGTCTAGTTCTGTGAAAAATGTCAGTGGTAGTTGGATAGGTATTCCATTGAATCTGTAGATGACATTTGATAGTATGGTCATTTTCACAATATTGATTCTTGCGATCCAGGAACATGGAATATCTCTCCATCTGTTTAAGTCTTCTTTAATGTCTCTCATGAGTGTCTTGTAATTTTCTGTGTACAATTCTTTTGTTTCTTTGGGTAGGTTTATTCCTAGATATTTGATTCTTTTGGTTGCAGTGGTGAAGGGGATTGCCTCTTTGATTTCATTTTCCGATTTTTCATTGTTTGTGTATAGGAATGCCAGTGATTTCTGTGTGTTGACTTTGTATCCTGCAACTTTGCTGAATCCGCTGATTAGCTCTAGTAGCTTTGTAATAGAGTCTTTGGGATTTTCTATGTATAATATCATGTCGTCTGCAAAGAGAGAGAGCTTGGCTTCTTCCTTTCCAATCTGGATTCCTTTGATTTCTTTCTCTTCTCTTATTGCTGTTGCTTGGACTTTCAGGACTATGTTGAATAGTAGTGGTGAAAGTGGACACCCCTGTCTTGTTCCTGATCTTAGAGGGAATGCTTTGAGTTTTTCATCATTAAGGATAATGTTCGCTGTAGGCTTCTCATAGATGGCTTTTATTATGTTGAGATAGGTTCCTTCTATGCCCATTTTCTGAAGAGTTTTTATCATAAATGGATGTTGTCCTTTGTCGAAGGCTTTTTCTGCATCTATTGATCATGTGATTTTTGTCTTTCAATTTGTTGATATGGTGTATCACGTTGATTGATTTGCGGATGTTGAAGAAGCCTTGCATGCCTGGGATGAACCCAACTTGATCGTGACGTATGAGTTTTTTGATGTGTCGTTGAATTCTGTTTGCTAGGATTTTGTTGAGGATCTTGGCATCTAAGTTCATCAGTGAAATTGGCCTATAGTTTTCCTTTTTTGTGTTGTCCTTGCCTGGTTTGGCTATCAGGGTGATGGTGGCCTCGTAGAATGTGTTTGGAAGTTTTCCTTCATGTGCACTTTTTTGAAAGAGTTTTAGAAAGACAGGCATTAGCTCTTCTTTAAATGTTTGGTAGAATTCGGCTGTGAAGCCATCTGGCCCTGGGCTTTTATTTTTGGGTAGATTTTTAATCACAGATTCGATTTCTGAGCTTGTGATTGGGTTGTTCAAAGTTTCTGTTTCTTCCTGGCTCAGTCTTGGGAGATTGATCTTCCCCAAGAAACTGTCCATTTCTTCCAGGTTGTCCAGCTTGTTGCCATATAGCTGTTCATAATAGTCTCTTAGAATCCTTTGGATTTCTGCATTATCTGTTGTAATCTCTCCTTTTTCATTTTTGATTTTGTTGATCTGGTTCTCCTCTCTCTTTCTCTTGATGAGTCTGGCCAGTGACTTGTCAATTTTGTTTACTTTTTCAAAGAACCAGCTTTTTGTTTTATTTATCTTTACTATTGTTTCTTTTGTTTCTTTCTCATTTATTTCTGCTCTGATCCTTATGATTTCTCTTCTTCTGCTGGCTTTGGGGTGTTTTTGTTCTTCTTTCTCCAATTGTTTTAAGCGGAGGGTTAGGTCATCTGCTTCATATTTTCCTAGTTTCTTGAGGTAGGACTGTATGGCTATAAATTTCCCTCTTAGAACTGCTTTTGCAGTATCCCATAGGTTTTGCACGGTCGTATGTTCATTATCATTTTCTTCTAGGAATTTTTTAATTTCTCCTGTGATTTCCTCAGTAATCAGTTGGTTGTTTAGGTATGTGTTGTTTAATCTCCATGTGTTTGTGTTTTTAGTGGTCTTTTTCCTGTAGTTGATCTCTAGTCTCATTGCATTGTGGTCCGAGAAGATGATTGATATTATTTCAGTTTTCTTGAACTGACTGAGGTTTGATTTATGGCCCAAGATATGGTCTATCCTGGAGAATGTTCCGTGAGCACTTGAGAACAAAGTGTATTCTTCTACTTTTGGATGGAACGTCCTAAAGATATCAATGAGGTCCATCTTTTCTAGTGTGGCATTTAAGGCTTGTGTTTCTTGATTAATTTTCTGTTTGGATGATCTGTCCATTGGTGTGAGAGGAGTGTTAAAGTCTCCTACTATTACTGTGTTATTGTTGATTTCTTCTTTTATGTCTGAAAGTACCTGTCTTATGTATTGAGGTGCCCCTGTGTTGGGTGCATAGATATTCATGACTGTTACGTCTTGCTCTTGGATGGATCCCTTAATCATGATGTAGTGACCTGCCTTGTCTCTTAGAATCTTCTTTACTTTAAAGTCTATTTTGTCTGATATGAGGATTGCTACTCCAGCTTTCTTTTGATTTCCATTTGCATGGAATATCTTTTTCCAGCCTCTCACTTTCAGTCTTGAGTGTCTCTAGGTCTGAAGTGGGTCTCTTATAAACAGCATATATATGGGTCTTGCTTCTGGATCCATTCAGCCAGCCTGTGTCGTTTGGTTGGAGCATTTAGTCCATTTATGTTCAAAGTAATTATTGATACGAATGTTCCTATTGTCATCTTCTTAGAAATTTGGGGTTTGATTTGTAAAGCTTCTCCTACTCTATTTATTGGCCATATCAGGCCCTTTCACACTTGTTGTAGGGCTGGTTTTGTGGTATAGAATTCTTTTAGTTTTTGCTTGTCTGTGAAGCTTTTGATTTCACCATCAATTCTGAATGAGATTCTTGCTGGGTAGAGACATCTTGGTTGGAGGTTATTCTCTTTTAGCCATTTAAATGTGTCTTGCCATTCTCTTCTGGCCTGCAGGGTTTCTGTTGAAAGATCCGCAGTTAAACATATGGGGTTTCCTTTATATGTTATATGTTATTTGTTGTTTGCTCCTAGCTGCTTTTAGTAATCTGTCTTTATATTTAGTCTGCGTTAGTTTGGTTAGAATGTGCCTCGGTGTGTTTCTTCTGGGGTTTATCCTGTATGGAACTCTTTGTGCTTCTTGGACGTGGTTGACTATTTCCTTTCCCATGTTGGGGAAATTTTCAACTATAACCTCTTCAAGAATTTTTTCATAGCCTTTCTTCCCCTCTTCTTCTTCTGGAACTCTTATAATTTTAATGTTGGTGCGTTTGATATTGTCCCATAGGTCTCTGAGGCTATCCTCAGTTCTTTTAATTCTTTGGGCTTTGTTCTGTTCTTCAGTACTTATTTCCACCATTCTGTCTTCCAGCTCACTTATCCGTTCTTCAGCCTCTGATACTCTACTGTTGAGACCTTCTATAGTATTTTTGAGTTCAGCAATTGAGTTGGTTGTCTCTATTTGCTTATTTTTCATTTCTTGCATGTCTCTTCTTAATGCACTAATTTCCTATAATCTGTTTTCGGTGTTTTGCATCCTCATTAGTATAGCTTTTCTGAATTCTCTTTCAGATAGTTTGTCTATCTCTTCCTCTGTCATTTGAATTGGTGTTTCTCTAGCTTGGTCCTTCATTTGTGCAGTGTTTCTCTGATGTTTCATTATTAGGTTAATTTTTGTTTCTTTGTGTGTGTCTGTGTGTGTGGAGGTGTTTTTCCCCCACCAGGCTTCTTGGTTGAATTCTCTCTTCCTTTGAGTTTCTGTCCTTGTAGAAGGGATCAGTGGTTTGTGTCTTTGGTGGTGTTAGGTCTTATTTACAGGTGAATAATCTCTAGTGTTGTATGTTCTTTGATAGTGTGAGGTCTTGGAATCAGGGTTTCCACTCCGAGCATCCTTGGTTTGATGATTGGTCACGGGGTGTAGGCTCTATGTCTGTTTTTCTATGGTGTTCCGTGATATTAGTTCACATACTAGCGTCTGAGGAACAAGAGGTGCATCCCTGATGGGTGACAGTCATAAAAGCATGCAGATGTTTTCTAACATAATCGTAAGATATACATACATACACAGCAATCCCCACAACTGACCAGTTTTACAGAGATAAGGCACAGGAAATCTTTCTGGCAAATCACGCAATCATAGATGATACTTGCCCGTTAAGCTTTGAATTAATTAAAGTAGTGCCTGAATAAATAGATCCACCGCAAGGTCCTGGCTTGGATAATTACAATGAGAGCAATTTTTAACTAGGACATGTGTTGGGGGTGACGAGGAAGAGAGTGTATAGGTAATGAGAAGGAATAGATTCGTCTTGGAAGGATTTTATAGGGTTAGGTAGCAAAGATTAGTGTGTGTGTTGTTTAGTGTATTTGGAAGAGAATAGTGAAGACAGGAAGATAGGAAATAATTTATCTAGAGGATATTGGTAGATAGGAAAATGTTTTACATTTAGAACATATAGGGAGAAAGCAGTGGGAAAGAGGAAAGAGAATTAGAGGTTTCCAAGAATTAAAATTAAAATAAAAAAAATACAATAAAATAAATGTCAAAAATAAGAAATTAAAAAGTAAAAAGGGCAGAAAAAATTAGACACCCAAAAACAAACAAAAAACAGAAAAAACAAAACAAATGAAGACCAAAAACAAACAAACAAACAAAAAAACAGAATAAACAAACTAATAAACCCCAAACCAATCAATTGAATAAGCAAAATAGTCCACCACAAATAAACAAGCAAGAAAAAAAAAAAAGCTAAATACTATCCCTGGTTTTTATCTTCTCATCTGCCTGTTGGAAACCAATCTGCTCTTGATGGTGGTGTCTTGATGGTGTAGTCTTTCCCTTACAGTGCTGGCTGTTATGGTTTCTGTTTTTGTGTTCAGCAAAGAGGGGGCTTTGCTGCCATACTGGGTGCTGGCCGGTACGGTGGGCTGATCCCAGTCAGTCGGGCGGGGGCCGCGGTGCGCGCAGTCCAGTGTTGGAGGGGGGCGCCCCGGCTCTACCGCGCACCCGCCAGTAGTCTCCAATTCCTGCTCTTTCCCTGGCTTCCTCTGCTGCTGCTGCAGCTCTAGGGGTGCACGGGCTCCTCCACCGCTGGCACACGTGCCCTGCCAGTTACATGTCTAAGTCCCAAAGGCGGGCACGAGCTTTCCTGTCCAGCTCGTGCCCGGTCCCTGGTCAGCAACCCGTGGGAGACTTCTCTCCGTTCAGCAAGCCCACCAGTTGGAGTGGTTGGACTTCCCCGCGATGCGGCGCTTCTCGCGGCTCCACGGCTTCTCGCTCCGGGTTGCCGCGGCTTCTCGCTCCAGGTTCCCGCGGCTTCTCCTTCTATTTGTCTTTCATTTATTTATTTTCATCCATCTTTTTTCCTTGGCCTTTGTGGGCCTCCCATCGCAGTGGCCTCTGTCGTCGCAGAGCACCGACTCTGGGCGCATGCGGTCCGGAGTACCGGCTCAGTAATTGGACACATGGGTCCAGCCGCTCCGCGGCACATGGGATCTTACCAGGCCAGGGATTGAACTGGCGCCCCTTGCACTGCAAGGTGGTGTCCTTACCCTCTGGACCACCAGGGAAGCCCTATTGCTTCCTTTTTAATGTGAACTTCTTCAGTTAATTTCTTTTTTCAGTATTGCACTGGCTGGCACTTCCTATGCAATGTGAAACAGAAGTGTGAAAGTGGACATCCTTATTTTATTTGTAACCTTAGGGAGGAAACATTTCTTCTTTTACCATTAGATATGGTGGGCTTTCCTGGTGATTGAGATGGTAAAGCATCTGCCTGCAGAGTGGGAGACCCAGCTTAGGTCTCTGGGTTGGGAAGATACCCTGGAAAAAGGAATGGCAACCCACACAAATATTCTTGCCTAGAGAATTCCATGAATAGAGGAGCCTGATAGGCTACAGTCCATGGATTCGCAAAGAGTTGGACCTGACTGAATCACTAACTCTTTCACACACACTATGGCTGCTATAGATTTACCATAGATGCTTTTTATTATGTTGAGAAGATTTCCTTCTTTTCCTCGTGTGCTGAGAATTTTTAATAGGACTGGCTATTGTACTTTCTCAGATACTTTTCTGCATCTATTTGTGATTTTAAAACTTTTCTTATTTAGTCAGTTAATACAGTGATTGGTTGATTTTTACTCCTAAAGTAACAGTTACATTTCTGGAATAAATTCCACTTGGCTGCAATGTATCATCCTTTTATATGTTATTGAATCCAGTTTACTAACATATAATTTTTGCTTCCATGTTTATGAGAGACTTTGGTATGTAGTGTTCTTGTAATGTTCTTGGTAGTGTTCGTTTTGCTTCCTGGATATGTAGTGATATGTATTTCATCATATTTGGAAAAATTTTGGCTATTATTTCTTCAGATTTTTTTTTTTTTCTGATCTCTCCTCTTCTGTCTTCCAGGATTCCAATTACATGTATATTTGACCTCTCATGGTGGTACCACAGATCCCTGATAATTTGTCTACTTTTTCTGTTCACTTTTCTCTTTGTTTCATTTTGAATAATTTTATTGTTGTTTTCAAGTTTACTGATTATTTGTTTGGCTGTATCACCTGTCAGTCCCATTCAGTTTATTTTTCATTTCTGTCCGAAATGTCAATGTCAATTGTAGTTTTATTTCCAGAAGTTGAATTCACATCTTTAAAAAATGTCTTCTGTGTATCTACTTAATGTGTTTAATATTTCCTGCAACTTCCTGATATCTTTGTTTACTAATCCTATCATCTTTGTCATTCCTGGGTTTTCTCATTATAAGTTACATTTTCCTGCTTCTTTGCGTGTTTGGTAATTTTTTTTTTATTAGATTCTACCCATTATGAGTTTTGCCTTATTTGGTGTTAGATATTTTTGTACTTTATTTCTAGGATGTGGTTAATTTATTTAGAGACAGCTTCATTCTTTCAGGCCTCGCTTTATGCTTTGTTACATGCAAAGAGAAGCATTTAGCCTTGAGCTAATTTTGCTTTGCTGCTGGGCAGACCCCTTCTGAGTACTATCACAGATGAAACCAGAATGAGGTTTTTAGTGGGACTGGTGGGAACCGGAGCTGTTCCTGGCCCTATGTGAACTTGGGGATTGTTTCCTCTAAAACTTTCACGTTATTCTTTCCCAGAGTTTGATAATTTCCTCTTACACATACACTGACCCAGATGAAGACTCAAGGGGCCCTGCCAATTTCCAGAGGGTCTTCTCTGTGTGACTCTCTCTTCCCTGGGTTTCTTCCCTGTAAACTCTGGCCACCTGGGCTTTTCTGGTTGCCTAGCTGTGTCTTCAACCCGGAGAGACTGCAGGGTTCCTGCCCTGAGGGCCTGTTCCTATGCTATGGCCGGAAATTCTGCAGACAGTAAGCCAGGACAATCATAAGGTGTACCCTGTTAGTTTCCTTTCTCCCAGGGATCACTGTCCTTTGCTGCCTACTGTCTAATGTGTGAAATCTGTCATTTTCTGTATTTTGTCTGATTTTTTTTAGTTGATTCAAGCAAGAGTGTAACTGTATTTCTTGGGGCTGCCCTGGTGGTCCAGTGGGTAAGGACACTGCCTTGCAGTGCAAGGGGCGCCGGTTCAATTCCTGGCTTGGGAAGATCCCACGTGCCGCGGAGGGGCTGGACTGATGTGTCCAACTACTGAGCCGGCGCTCTGGAGTGCATGCGCCCAGAGCTGGTGCTCTGCAGCGAGAGAGGCCACTGCAATGGGAGGCCCACACAGGCCAAAGAGCAAAGATAAATAAATGAAAGATCAATAGAAGTGGCCAAGAAAAAAAAAAGAGTGTAAGTGTATTCCTTGTTATTCCATCTTATGTAAAAGCAGAAATCTTTCGCTGTGTAAGTTCACTTTGTGCCAGCAGTAGTTTAAAATAAAAACGAATTCCCTGATGATCCTGTGTGTGTTAGTCACTCAGTCCTGTCTGACTCTTTGCATCCCATGGACTATATCCAACTAGGGTCCTCTGTCTGTGGGATTTTCCAGGCAGGAATACTGGAGTGGGTTGCCATTTCCTTCTCCAGGGCATCTTCCCAATCCAGGGATCGGATCTGTGTCTCCTGAATTGTGGGTAGATTCTTTACCATCTGAGCCACCAGAGAAACCCCTGAGTATCGAATAACTAATGAGACCCTTTTGTTTGAGAAAAATTTTTAGTGGGACTGGTGGGAACCGGAGCTGTTCCTGGCCCTATGTGAACTTGGGGATTGTTTCCTCTAAAACTTTCACGTTATTCTTTCCCAGAGTTTGATAATTTCCTCTTACATACACTGACCCAGATGAAGACTCAAGGGGCCCTGCCAATTTCCAGAGGGTCTTCTCTGTGTGACTCTCTCTTCCCTGGGTTTCTTCCCTGTAAACTCTGGCCACCTGGGCTTTTCTGGTTGCCTAGCTGTGTCTTCAACCCGGAGAGACTGCAGGGTTCCTGCCCTGAGGGCCTGTTCCTATGCTATGGCCGGAAATTCTGCAGACAGTAAGCCAGGACAATCATAAGGTGTACCCTGTTAGTTTCCTTTCTCCCAGGGATCACTGTCCTTTGCTGCCTACTGTCTAATGTGTGAAATCTGTCATTTTCTGTATTTTGTCTGATTTTTTTTAGTTGATTCAAGCAAGAGTGTAACTGTATTTCTTGGGGCTGCCCTGGTGGTCCAGTGGGTAAGGACACTGCCTTGCAGTGCAAGGGGCGCCGGTTCAATTCCTGGCTTGGGAAGATCCCACGTGCGGGGGGGGGCTGGACTGATGTGTCCAACTACTGAGCCGGCGCTCTGGAGTGCATGCGCCCAGAGCTGGTGCTCTGCAGCGAGAGAGGCCACTGCAATGGGAGGCCCACACAGGCCAAAGAGCAAAGATAAATAAATGAAAGATCAATAGAAGTGGCCAAGAAAAAAAAAAGAGTGTAAGTGTATTCCTTGTTATTCCATCTTATGTAAAAGCAGAAATCTTTCGCTGTGTAAATTCACTTTGTGCCAGCAGTAGTTTAAAATAAAAACGAATTCCCTGATGATCCTGTGTGTGTTAGTCACTCAGTCCTGTCTGACTCTTTGCATCCCATGGACTATATCCAACTAGGGTCCTCTGTCTGTGGGATTTTCCAGGCAGGAATACTGGAGTGGGTTGCCATTTCCTTCTCCAGGGCATCTTCCCAATCCAGGGATCGGATCTGTGTCTCCTGAATTGTGGGTAGATTCTTTACCATCTGAGCCACCAGAGAAACCCCCTGAGTATCATAAGTAAATGAAACTAAATTTGTCATGTTTTTACTTTAAGCTTGTTTACACACAACCCTAATACGTCTAGCCATCTAATTTCTATAGTGGTAATAGATAACATTTATTGCATTTGTACCCTGGGAGAGGCACTGTTTTTTGTGATTTGCATGTATTATCTCATAAAATCATAAAATGATTTATGAGGATAACAAACCTTTGCAGGCAAAGGAACTGAGTACCTTACTTGTTATTGCTATTAAAATTTTATGGAGTCCCTCCTTATCATATTAGAAGCAGCTGACTACAGCTCATAACAAGGAAGTAAAATTCTTTTATAATAGTAAGAAATAACTGTTTACATCCATTTAGTTATTCATTCACTTACCGATTCCTTCATTCAACAAATATTGATTGTTTACTTCCTGTATGCTAGACATACGAATAGAAAAACTATCACAAGCAGATGGAAGACTTAGAAACCATGGTCTTAGAAACTTCTGGTGTCACCTATTGAAGAGGAAGGTAACTTTATGGGCGCAACAAATCATCGGGTGTTTTCTAAGAAATCTTTAAACAAACAGTTCATCTGTCTATATACCTCATTGAGGAAGAAAGGAGTATATCTGTTTCCGCTGTATCTGAGGTTGTTAGAATTTTGTAAACTCCTATTGCTTTGTTTAAAAATCCCTCAGCAGAATTTTAGGAGGAATGGTATTTCTATTAGCTGATAATCTTTTATATTTGAATTTTCTGGTTATCGCCAGTATGATATATAGCATTATTTAAGTATTGGTGTTTGGTCAGACTCGTCAAATACTTGATATCTTTATAAAGTTGGAGGAACTATTATCATAGACTGTGGCATGTTTTCCCAAGTTTATTTTATTTATGGAAGTATATTTTCACTCTTTTCCTGTGTGTGTTAGTCACTCAGTCCTGTCTGACTCTTTGCATCCCATGGACTATATCCAACTAGGGTCCTCTGTCTGTGGGATTTTCCAGGCAGGAATACTGGAGTGGGTTGCCATTTCCTTCTCCAGGGCATCTTCCCAATCCAGGGATCGGATCTGTGTCTCCTGAATTGTGGGTAGATTCTTTACCATCTGAGCCACCAGAGAAACCCCCTGAGTATCATAAGTAAATGAAACTAAATTTGTCATGTTTTTACTTTAAGCTTGTTTACACACAACCCTAATACGTCTAGCCATCTAATTTCTATAGTGGTAATAGATAACATTTATTGCATTTGTACCCTGGGAGAGGCACTGTTTTTTGTGATTTGCATGTATTATCTCATAAAATCATAAAATGATTTATGAGGATAACAAACCTTTTGCAGGCAAAGGAACTGAGTACCTTACTTGTTATTGCTATTAAAATTTTATGGAGTCCCTCCTTATCATATTAGAAGCAGCTGACTACAGCTCATAACAAGGAAGTAAAATTCTTTTATAATAGTAAGAAATAACTGTTTACATCCATTTAGTTATTCATTCACTTACCGATTCCTTCATTCAACAAATATTGATTGTTTACTTCCTGTATGCTAGACATACGAATAGAAAAACTATCACAAGCAGATGGAAGACTTAGAAACCATGGTCTTAGAAACTTCTGGTGTCACCTATTGAAGAGGAAGGTAACTTTATGGGCGCAACAAATCATCGGGTGTTTTCTAAGAAATCTTTAAACAAACAGTTCATCTGTCTATATACCTCATTGAGGAAGAAAGGAGTATATCTGTTTCCGCTGTATCTGAGGTTGTTAGAATTTTGTAAACTCCTATTGCTTTGTTTAAAAATCCCTCAGCAGAATTTTAGGAGGAATGGTATTTCTATTAGCTGATAATCTTTTATATTTGAATTTTCTGGTTATCGCCAGTATGATATATAGCATTATTTAAGTATTGGTGTTTGGTCAGACTCGTCAAATACTTGATATCTTTATAAAGTTGGAGGAACTATTATCATAGACTGTGGCATGTTTTCCCAAGTTTATTTTATTTATGGAAGTATATTTTCACTCTTTTCTCCTCCATTATGATATGGTACAACTTTGATAGGCCTTACCATCTAGAACAGGGGTTGTCACAAGCTGTGGCCTATGGGCCAAGTCTGGTCTGCTGCCTGTTTTTGTTAATACACTTAATTGGAACACAGCTGTGTCCATTTGTGTACATATTGTCTGTGGCTCCTTGTGCTCTTTAAAGGAATTGTTGTAGCAGAGACATGTGGGCACAGAGCCCAAAATATTCACTATCTGACCCTCTATAGAGAAAAATGGCTAACTCCTATCCTGTTATAGAATAAGTCATATTAAAAAATTTCTTTTTATTTTTTATGTAATTTTTAGAAGTATAAACTTTAGTAGTTTTGGTTGAATTAGCATTTTCTTTTTTCATTGTCTAGTTTATTTCTTTTTGGTTGTGCTGGATCTTTGTTGCTGTATGTGAGCTCTCTGTGGTTGAGGCGATTAAGGGCTACTCTCTGGTTGCCATGAGTGGGCTTCTCTTGTTGTGGAGCATAGGCTCTAGGCATACGGGTTCCATTCGTTGCAGCATGCGGGCTCAGTCGTTGTGGTTCACGGGCTTAGTTGCTCCTCGGCACATGGCATCTTCCTGGATCAGGGATCGAGCCCCTGTTGATTGCATTGACAGGCATATTTTGATCCATTGTACAACCAGGAAAGTCCAGTTATAATTTTTGGAACTTCTGTTTCTTTTGGTGAAAAAGGGAAATCTTGGAAAAAATTGTTTTAATGATTAATACAAGTTAACCTAACAGGCTCATTAGACCCTCATTTTCAAGATACCATTTAATTTAATTTTTGGCACATTGTTTATTTAAAAATAGTATTAAATTTATTGTATTTCACAAATTCATTTAAATTTTAATACTTGTATGACTGTGAAAAGAATATTTAAAAGCCTATAGATTAAAAGAAACATAAGAAGACCTATCACCTAATCAGAAACTATGGATGGATTAGTTAGGTTTTCCCTCAAATAATAGTTTAAAAGGCAAAATAACAATAATAGCAAAAGTTTTAGGAAACAGTAAGGGAAATGTGAGCATCAGTTGAATAAACTTTTGATTCTAAGCACTTATTGTTAATTTTTCAAGGTGTCAATTTATTATTCTTTTAAAAAAAATTTTTTTTTAGAGCATTGCTAAACCATATATATTTGCAGTTACATGATATCTGAGATTTGCTTCAAAATAAGCTGGATGGGAGTGAAAATGATGGAGATTAACAATGTATTAATAATTGATAAAATAGGGTGGTGATCCTTTGGGTTCACTATACTATTCCCTCAATAGTATATGTTTGAAGTTTTTGGAATAAAATTTTTGAAAAGAGTTAAATCCTTGTTATTTAATTTGGTCATTATATCTTTTTCCACATATAGCAGGTTCTCCTTTATTTACACTTTAAGTGTCTGTAAGCTTTAATTAATCAGTAGCTACCAAATTGGTCGTTTTTCTTCAATTCTGTGTATTTATGATAAACGAAGAAGTAATAGGCAAAATAGGTAGAAATCCATTTTGAAGTCTGAGGAAGTGGAGTAGGTCTCTCTATCTCCTATCTAGCATAATGCATTTTAAGCAGTTTTGAGAGCTTTCTAAAATCACTGAATTACACATTTTTAGACTGATGATAGTGTCATGATTTTTGAAAATGGTTCCCATGCATAAAATTCTAATTGACCTAAGTGCTATTTCTAAGTGTTTGGCTGTGTTGGCACTTCAATATCTCAGCTTGTTGAAGGTTTTAATCACTCCAGACAGTGCTGGTCTCAGTACATTGTTGCTTTTGTTTCATAACACTTGAGACTTACTTTAGTGTAAATTAAGGATAGCGTAATACAAGGAAAATGCTGTCCTTTAGAGAATCTTTACACCCTAGTATATTATTTTGTTAAATGTCTTCCCATTGTTTATTTAATGATTATTGTGCTTCAGGCACTGTTCCAAGTGCTTAGGCTATGTGGATATCAATGAAAAACAAAGGTCCCTGTTCTTAATGAAACTTACCATTTGTTTGAGGGAGACAGATATAAACAATATGTGGGAAAAAGATGTACATTGGGCAGAAGGAGAGGGATTAGGAGTAACTGGGTGGAGGAGTGTGGTTTGTCGAGTACATTTTAAAATAGACCTCATCAAGTAGATATATTTAGACAGATGGAGAAATTTGCTATTTGGGAAATAAGGAAGATCCTGACAGGGAAGGATCCTGATCCAGTCAGAGTGAAGGCCCTGAGGCAGGAGCCCCCTTGGCATGTTTGTGTTTTTACAAGAGGCTGGAATAGAGTAACCAAGAGGAAGAGGAGGTGAGGAGGGAATGGAGAGGACCACGTGATGTGGGAGCCTGGAGATTCTGGTAAAGACTCCAGTTTTCATGCTAAAGTCATCACGAGGGGTTTTTCAGGATTTTGAGAAAAGGAATGTCATTAACTGACTTGAGTTTCCTAAGGATGTAAGTGGCTGGTATGTTGAGATTAGACCAAGGCCGGGGACAGATTTTCTTGGGCTCCAAAGTCTCTGCGGACAGTGACTGCAACCATTACATTAAAAGATGCTTGCTCCTTGGAAAAAGCTGTGACAAACCTAGACAGTGTATTAAAAACCAGACATATCACTTTGCTGACAAAGGTTAGTATAAGCAAAGCTGTGGCTTTTCCAGTATGGATGTAAGAGTTGGACTGTAAGAAGGCTGAGCACAGAAGAATTGATGCTTTTGAACTGTGGTGCTCTAGAAGACTCTTGAGAGTCCTTTGGATAGTAAGGAGATTATCATAGCAGTCAATCCTAAGGAAATCAATGCTGAATATTCATCGGAAGGACTGATGCTGAAGCTCTAATACTTTGGCCACTTGATACGAAGAGGTGATTCATTGGAAAAGACCCTGATGCTCGGAAAGATTGAAGGCAGGAAGAGAAGGGGGTGACAGAGGATGAGATGGTTGGATGACATCATCAACTCGATGGACATGAGTTTGAACAGACTTTGGGAGACAGTGAAGGACAGGGGAGCCTGGTGTGCTGCAGTCCATCGGGTTGCCAAGAGTCAGACATGACTGAGACATTGAGCAACAACAAGAGGACAGAGCAAGGCAAGCATGGGAGTGCTGAGGCCATTGCTACAATCCAGGAGACAAATGATGGCAGCTCAGACCGAGGTGGTGGCAGTGGAGGTGGTGAGAAGTGATCAGATTCTGGATGTGCTAACAAGGTGGAGTGGATGGATTTTCCAGTGAACTGAGAGGAACCTTCTGTGAAAGCCTTTTCTTTGGATAATCAGAAGAATATTTGAGGAAAATTTGAATTGGTGCTGCAGTTAGTGTTCTGAGAAGTGATTTTTTGCTTTTGAGGATATGTGCTCAGTTGCTTCAGTAGTGTCTAAATCTTTACCCCATGGACTGTAGCTCCTCTGTCCATGGAATTTTTCCAGCAAAAATACTGGAGTAAGTTGCCAGGGGACTCTCCTCTAGGGAATTTTCATGACCTAGGGGTCAAATGCGTATTTCTTGTGTTTCCTGCATGCAGGTGGATTCTTTACCACTGTCACCAGCTGGGAAGCTGCTTTGATAGCATAGTTTTTAGTTAAAGCTCACATAACTTTATAGCATTGTAGAATGACTTCAAAAATAGCTATATGTCATTTTATGTGATGTCGAACTACTGGAAATGTAATTTTTAGTAGTAAGGAAAGTCAGGTATTCAGACCAAATATTCACCTTCTGGTGAATATTGTAAAATTTCTGACATATGTAACAACTTCCATAGCAGGCAATGGCAAACTGATTTTATTTAACATCAAACCTATGAATGATTGAGAAATGAAAAAATAACACTGAGCATATTTTATGAAATTCTTTTGACCCCAGATACTGAGATTGAGCCCTAAGTGACCAATGAGTGTCTTGAGAATCCTAGATTTATCTGCAAACTTCTGTCTTGATCATTTCATTTACGAATTTAGCATCTCTTTTTCATCTTTACATAAATACAGAGTATTTCTTGTATCAAAGTCTTTTTTTAGCAGGAGAGAGTGCTGCGGATGCCATCAGGACCGTTCCACTTGTATCCCAGTTCCTATTTCAGTTACTGTTCCATTTTCCTTTATGTGGCAGCTTTTCTTGGCAGTTTCTTTGTAGTGGTCTTCATTTGATACAGGAATAGGAGAGCTGTTTTCTTTTTTTGGAGTCCTTTAGAATTTTTTTTTTTTAGAAAAATGGAAGTTTGAAGAGGTAAAATTTGTTTATTTTTGTGCGCTCTCTCCTTTTTTTTTTTTTTTTTTAATGCTCCCTCCATTCCCACCTCTGTCTTTAACAGTTATCAAGCTTAAGTATTAAGTTTCTCATTGGAACTGTTTGAATATATTTCTAAGTATCTACTTAGACTTTCTTCTAATCTGTCATTGATCTTATTAACAGTCAAATATAAAGACTTCAATGTGTATTTCTTTGATTTTTGCTTTTGAGGATATGTGCTCAGTTGCTTCAGTAGTGTCTAAATCTTTACCCCATGGACTGTAGCTCCTCTGTCCATGGAATTTTTCCAGCAAAAATACTGGAGTAAGTTGCCAGGGGACTCTCCTCTAGGGAATTTTCATGACCTAGGGGTCAAATGCGTATTTCTTGTGTTTCCTGCATGCAGGTGGATTCTTTACCACTGTCACCAGCTGGGAAGCTGCTTTGATAGCATAGTTTTTAGTTAAAGCTCACATAACTTTATAGCATTGTAGAATGACTTCAAAAATAGCTATATGTCATTTTATGTGATGTCGAACTACTGGAAATGTAATTTTTAGTAGTAAGGAAAGTCAGGTATTCAGACCAAATATTCACCTTCTGGTGAATATTGTAAAATTTCTGACATATGTAACAACTTCCATAGCAGGCAATGGCAAACTGATTTTATTTAACATCAAACCTATGAATGATTGAGAAATGAAAAAATAACACTGAGCATATTTTATGAAATTCTTTTGACCCCAGATACTGAGATTGAGCCCTAAGTGACCAATGAGTGTCTTGAGAATCCTAGATTTATCTGCAAACTTCTGTCTTGATCATTTCATTTACGAATTTAGCATCTCTTTTTCATCTTTACATAAATACAGAGTATTTCTTGTATCAAAGTCTTTTTCTAGCAGGAGAGAGTGCTGCGGATGCCATCAGGACCGTTCCACTTGTATCCCAGTTCCTATTTCAGTTACTGTTCCATTTTCCTTTATGTGGCAGCTTTTCTTGGCAGTTTCTTTGTAGTGGTCTTCATTTGATACAGGAATAGGAGAGCTGTTTTCTTTTTTTGGAGTCCTTTAGAATTTTTTTTTTTTAGAAAAATGGAAGTTTGAAGAGGTAAAATTTGTTTATTTTTGTGCGCTCTCTCCTTTTTTTTTTTTTTTTTTAATGCTCCCTCCATTCCCACCTCTGTCTTTAACAGTTATCAAGCTTAAGTATTAAGTTTCTCATTGGAACTGTTTGAATATATTTCTAAGTATCTACTTAGACTTTCTTCTAATCTGTCATTGATCTTATTAACAGTCAAATATAAAGACTTCAATGTGTATTTCTTTGATTTTTTATTGTTGGAATGATTAGAGGAACAGAAACAAAAATAGAGCGCAGGAAACTTAATGAGTAGGCTCTAGTTCAAGGAATCCATTACTGGCTGGCTGAGATCTTTAAGGAATTGGCTGTGGAAGGAGATGAAGTGATTGATTGTTATAGTAACTGCTTGCTATTACTATGTTAGGGAATGGAGTGGTTAATTATCCTGCATGCTGTTTGAAATCTTTGGAAGGAAGTCTTTACAGTTTGCTAACAGTATCCTTTTATTCACTTAAGGTTATGTTAAGACCTGCAGTTTGGGACTTAAAAAAATTACTTTTGGGGCACACCATACTGCTTTCCACGTGGAAATGATTCAGAGTTTTATGTACAAATATATATGTAGATGTGTGTCTTCATTGCATCAGGGTTTATAAATACAAGCGCATATCGTTGTGTTTGTGCATTTCTGGATGTACCCCACTCATTTTGGGTAGGTCCAGGTGTTATGCTAGTCGAGAATACCAAATCTGAAGACATTCACTTAAGCTTTGACTCTTAACTTGATTAAATAAATCTTGTATGGAGACTGAGACACACACTGATCCAAGAGAAATCTTAATATTTTCCACTGGGAAATCAACCATTTTTTACTTCTTATGTTGCATTTTGCCAATTTTCACTTGTTGTTGCAAATGATATTGTACATTTCCAGTTGTAAAATTTCTGACTTGGGGAAAAATTAAAAGAATTCTTTTGGCTTTTAGACATTTTGAGGTATTGCAAAATTCTTTAGTTACCTTACTATATTCCTTATGTTACTTTGTTGAATATGTAGGAGAAGATAACACTGTGAATTTTTAAAAGAATAATTTTTCTGTTGTTAGCTTTTTAGTTGGAGAAGGAGCCTACAGATGGGCAGTAGATCATGGAATACCCTCTTGCCCTCCTAGCGTCATGACCACAAGTGAGTAAAAACTTTTCAAAATTAAGCTGTGCTAGCACATATACCTGAAAGTGTTACCTTGCTTTTGATACATATAGTAGCTATATTTAAGGAAGAAAGCTTGTATGTTGAAATATTTTAGGTAAAAGATACATAGAAAGTTATTTGATTTTAAGCCACCTTTATGTTCCTGAGGTCCTCACTCCTGCTTCCTTATGCACATATAGAAGTATTGTTAAAGTATCCCTTTTTGGCTACTTAAAATACTTACTGACAATAAAACCATAATACCACCCACTTAAAGAGTGAGAAGAAAACACAGGTCAGCAGTTACCCATCCTTGAGCTGAGGAAGGTCTGTCTAGGTACCAAGGACGTGAAAAGGAAAAACAAGAAAAAGAGTGGCTGCCGAAGAGTTGAGACTGAATAAACACCATGTGACCATGGGATACCTTAGTCTACAAAGAATTTTGCCAAATTAAAAGTCACACAGATACATGTAATACCAATAGAAAAAGGTCAAAACTCGTAAATAGATAATTTAGCGTAACTAATAGGGGCATTCAAATTAAGATGAGTGCATGTTAAATCTATTCCCTCTTACGTGGTAAAAGAGTTAAAAAATACTATATTACTGCTAAGTGTGTGGTAAAATGAACATAATAGATTGTAGGTACCAATGTAGACTGGCAGAAATGTTGGAGGACAGCCCTGAGGTATGTGAATCAAGAGGTTTAAACCCATTCTGCTTCTCTAAACTTGTCATTAGCGATATAGACAAATTTACACAGGTGGGTGCTCAGTGAGCATTATTAAGAATATGAAAACAGAATGTATGGTCGAGCTCTTTCCCTGTTCACCTGAAACTATCACAAAATTGTTAATTGGCTGTACCTCAATACAAAATGCTTTTGGTGTTAAAAAAATAATAATAATAAAAAATAAAGAATTCTGCCAGGGGAAAAAAAGCCATCAAAAAAAATATATATATAAAAAAATTCCATTAGGTAAAAATAAACTACAAGGATATATTGTATAGTACAAGAATATAGCCAATATTTTATATTAACTATGTGGAGTATAACCTTTAAAAATTGTGACTCACTATACTGTACACCTGCTACTTATATAATACTGTACACATCAGCTATGCTTCAATTAAAAAGAGAAAGAGAAACATTAAAAGATAATTAAAAATTTTGAAAAACACTTATGTCCAATGCAGAGGAATCTGAGTAAATAAATCATCACATATTCTTATAATGAAATGTTATTAAATGACTAGAAGTTGTTATAAAGACTGATAATGATTAAATCTAATAATGATTTTAAAAAGTGAGAAGTGATTATAGGTATGTACATTAGTGTGTTTTTGCATGTCTATCTTGAGAAAGGAGTCATGGCTACATACTTATGCACAGAACAAAGAAATAGTATAAAAGCATATGCTACTTTTAATTTTTGTGGTTTCTATTAAGTAGTCTATAAATAGAATTTAAATAATCAAATGAAAAAATGAGGAATCATTAGCTCCAATGAAGCCAAGTTATATAAAAAAGAGATGATTATCATACTGTCTAACAAGGACCAGCTTAGTAACATTATATTCGGTCAAAACTCGTAAATAGATAATTTAGCGTAACTAATAGGGGCATTCAAATTAAGATGAGTGCATGTTAAATCTATTCCCTCTTACGTGGTAAAAGAGTTAAAAAATACTATATTACTGCTAAGTGTGTGGTAAAATGAACATAATAGATTGTAGGTACCAATGTAGACTGGCAGAAATGTTGGAGGACAGCCCTGAGGTATGTGAATCAAGAGGTTTAAACCCATTCTGCTTCTCTAAACTTGTCATTAGCGATATAGACAAATTTACACAGGTGGGTGCTCAGTGAGCATTATTAAGAATATGAAAACAGAATGTATGGTCGAGCTCTTTCCCTGTTCACCTGAAACTATCACAAAATTGTTAATTGGCTGTACCTCAATACAAAATGCTTTTGGTGTTAAAAAAATAATAATAATAAAAAATAAAGAATTCTGCCAGGGGAAAAAAAGCCATCAAAAAAAAATATATATAAAAAAATTCCATTAGGTAAAAATAAACTACAAGGATATATTGTATAGTACAAGAATATAGCCAATATTTTATATTAACTATGTGGAGTATAACCTTTAAAAATTGTGACTCACTATACTGTACACCTGCTACTTATATAATACTGTACACATCAGCTATGCTTCAATTAAAAAGAGAAAGAGAAACATTAAAAGATAATTAAAAATTTTGAAAAACACTTATGTCCAATGCAGAGGAATCTGAGTAAATAAATCATCACATATTCTTATAATGAAATGTTATTAAATGACTAGAAGTTGTTATAAAGACTGATAATGATTAAATCTAATAATGATTTTAAAAAGTGAGAAGTGATTATAGGTATGTACATTAGTGTGTTTTTGCATGTCTATCTTGAGAAAGGAGTCATGGCTACATACTTATGCACAGAACAAAGAAATAGTATAAAAGCATATGCTACTTTTAATTTTTGTGGTTTCTATTAAGTAGTCTATAAATAGAATTTAAATAATCAAATGAAAAAATGAGGAATCATTAGCTCCAATGAAGCCAAGTTATATAAAAAAGAGATGATTATCATACTGTCTAACAAGGACCAGCTGTTAGTAACATTATATTCAAAATGAATTTCATGTCGCTGAAAGTTGGACTCTGGAGAGGCCAGAGCGAGGAGCGTGTGTGTGCAGGGAGGCAGGAAGGATGCGGGTTCTGAGTTCTCACACTCCCCATCACTAACTCTGCCTTAAACTCTCCCCCATGGAGCTTGGCGTAGAGCTCCTCTGCCAGTTCCGTTTTGTTTTTTCCTGGGAGACAGGCCACCTGGCACCCTGGTCTGCATGAGTGCCCTTCTGGCCTGCTGTGCAGCTGTCCTCTGCTCTTCCCTCCCCCTCCCTCTGCAATTCCCTTTTCCTCTCTCCGGTATCAAATTGTCTGTTTCCTGAAGTCATGTTGGCTTTTTTTTTTTTCCTTGTTTTACTCTCTCATTTGGTAAATGTAAGATGAGAAATCATTTTCACTTAGGTTTCTGAAGAAATTGCTCTTCTAACTTCCAGTCTTGCTATTATGCAATTCACTGGCATTTGATTCCTAGTTCTTTGTGGGATGTTTTCCCTCTTTGGAAGGAAGTTCTTAATTCCATGTTGCTATTACCACAATGATAGATACCTTGGGATGAATCTAGTTTTTTTTTTTTTTTTTTTTAACTTTATGATTTCTGGGTCCTCTTTTGGACTTTCCATCTGGAAATCCATGTACTTCTGTTTTGGGGAAATAAAAAAAAAATTGTGTGATAATGTCTGTATTTTATTTTTCTAATATCTATGAATTAGATGTTGGATCCTGTGCTCTAATCCTGTGTATCCTTTTCAAAAATTCCTTTTTTTCTCCTTTTGAAAATCTCTTTTGCCCTACTGTCTGGAGAGTTTCTTCAGTTTTATCTTCCAAATCTTCTACTTCTAATGAATTTATAATTTTGATTTTCAAATGTTTGGGCTTCCCCAGTGGCTCAGCAGATAAAGACTCTGCCTTCAGCATAAGAGACGCAGGAATCACAGGTTCGATCCCTGGGTTGGGAAGATCCCCTGAAGGAAGGCATGGAAACCCACTCCAGTATTCTTGCCTGGAGAATCCCATGGACAGAAGAGCCTAGTGGACTATAATCCATGGATCTGTGATTAATACTTTTAAAACACGGTGTCTTGTTCTTGTTTCATGAACTCAGTATTTTTCCCCTCTCTCTTAGGATATTATGGTTTAAAACTTGCTCTTATGTGCCATTTCTGCTCCATCTGTCTTACATTGTGTTTGTTTGTTTCAGACACTAACAATGTGTTAGCTAATCTCCTTAACTATCTAGTGACCCTCTGTGGTTTTCATAGGCATGAGTGAGGCACCTCAAGGCCTGTTGGTGGCTTTATGTGTGAGGGCAGGTCTGTTTGGCCTCAAGAGGGGAGGAATGATCATTTCTCTTATGTATTCTTCTTTTGGATTAGGTCGAGGTATCTTCCAAGCTCTGGCAGGGCAATGGCCAGTATTCTGGTACAGAACATAGGAAGAGGCTAGAGGTGTCCCTTGCTTTCATCAGACTTTTCCGTGAAAGTCTGTCTTAGGTAGAGCCCCCTACCTGCTCCCAGCTGTGCTCCGTGTTTTCTAAATTGGGGCCCATCTGGGTCAGTTTCTTCAAGAGTTAACCTCATGTTTTCTGCAAGCACAAGAGAAGGATTTGGGCATCTCCGTGCTTCTTATTGACATTTTCTGCATATTCTGTTTTCAGTCCCTACCAGGATTTCAGACACACCAGGTGCTTTCTGTTTTGAGCTCTCTTGATGTTTCTTTGGCAGAAGTTAGTTTACTTTGGCTGAGATTCGTTTGCTTGATGTTGTCCTGGCTAGTGGGCATTGGGGTTCATCTGCCTCTGCTCAATTAGTTACTTGCATTCTATTTTCTAAAATTGTGTTGATATCACCCTTCTCTTATAATCACCCCTTGTATATGCCAGTCTTTCTTCCTATTTATATTTCTAGTAGATTTTTAGTAGTGTATCGAGATGAATTCATGCATTCAGTATGCCAGTTTCTCTTTAGAACATTTATATAAAATATGTTGTAAAATAGTACTAGATTTTTGCAGGATGGCAACATTATTTTTGACTATGTATTAGTATTTTATACTTGGAATAAGAAAAACATAATGTGCCGTAGATTTTTTTATGACTTACATAACCAACCAATAAGAAATCTCTGAATAAATAAGGTGTCTGAAAGTTACGTAGTGTATTCATTTATTTTTCTGCAAAAAGAATCGTTTTGACCTATGAGGAACTTAAAAGGAGAAATTATAACTATAATTTGAAGAAATTTTAAATACTATCCTATATTTGTCTATTTGTTTAATCCTCAGTAGAAAAACTTAAAAGGAAGAATTTGTGTTTGTTTGTTTCAGACACTAACAATGTGTTAGCTAATCTCCTTAACTATCTAGTGACCCTCTGTGGTTTTCATAGGCATGAGTGAGGCACCTCAAGGCCTGTTGGTGGCTTTATGTGTGAGGGCAGGTCTGTTTGGCCTCAAGAGGGGAGGAATGATCATTTCTCTTATGTATTCTTCTTTTGGATTAGGTCGAGGTATCTTCCAAGCTCTGGCAGGGCAATGGCCAGTATTCTGGTACAGAACATAGGAAGAGGCTAGAGGTGTCCCTTGCTTTCATCAGACTTTTCCGTGAAAGTCTGTCTTAGGTAGAGCCCCCTACCTGCTCCCAGCTGTGCTCCGTGTTTTCTAAATTGGGGCCCATCTGGGTCAGTTTCTTCCAAGAGTTAACCTCATGTTTTCTGCAAGCACAAGAGAAGGATTTGGGCATCTCCGTGCTTCTTATTGACATTTTCTGCATATTCTGTTTTCAGTCCCTACCAGGATTTCAGACACACCAGGTGCTTTCTGTTTTGAGCTCTCTTGATGTTTCTTTGGCAGAAGTTAGTTTACTTTGGCTGAGATTCGTTTGCTTGATGTTGTCCTGGCTAGTGGGCATTGGGGTTCATCTGCCTCTGCTCAATTAGTTACTTGCATTCTATTTTCTAAAATTGTGTTGATATCACCCTTCTCTTATAATCACCCCTTGTATATGCCAGTCTTTCTTCCTATTTATATTTCTAGTAGATTTTTAGTAGTGTATCGAGATGAATTCATGCATTCAGTATGCCAGTTTCTCTTTAGAACATTTATATAAAATATGTTGTAAAATAGTACTAGATTTTTGCAGGATGGCAACATTATTTTTGACTATGTATTAGTATTTTATACTTGGAATAAGAAAAACATAATGTGCCGTAGATTTTTTTATGACTTACATAACCAACCAATAAGAAATCTCTGAATAAATAAGGTGTCTGAAAGTTACGTAGTGTATTCATTTATTTTTCTGCAAAAAGAATCGTTTTGACCTATGAGGAACTTAAAAGGAGAAATTATAACTATAATTTGAAGAAATTTTAAATACTATCCTATATTTGTCTATTTGTTTAATCCTCAGTAGGAATAAAATGATGTGTTGGTGCTGTTTAATGGTAATGCATTATAGTTAATTACCTTTTAGGGGCATAATTTGTAGGTTTTTATTCTCCCTTCAATTTTCAGAATACCTTTCTAAGGTTTACCATAAAATTCTTATACAATTTCATAGTACTTACATATTTCATTCCATTGTGTAGATTTGAATTTCTTTCTGGCATCATTTCCTTCAGCCTGGAATACTAAAAAGCTTTTTTGGTACTGTAGTAGATGTAGTAGTGGAAAATTTTCTCAGCTTTCATTATCTGAAAAAAAAATCCTTATTATGCTTTTACTTTTTTTTTTTTTTTAAGATTTATTTATTTATTTATTTTGGGCGGGATCGGGTTGGGGAGGGAGGGGAGTGGGCGGGCCACTTCTATTGGTCTTTCATTTCTCTATTTTCACCCGTCTTTGTTCTTTGGCTCCTGGGCCTCCCATCGCGGTGGCGTCTGTCGAGCGCCGGCTCTGGGCGCATGCGCTCCAGAGCTCCGGCTCGGTAATTGGACACATCAGTCCAGCCGCTCCACGGCACGTGGGATCTTCCCAGGCCAGGGATCGAACTGACGCCCCTTGCACTGCAAGGCGGTGTCCTTATCCACTGGACCACCAGGGGAAGCCCTATGCTTTTACTTTGAAAAGACATTTTTTGTTGGATATAAACACTTCTAGGTTGGCATTTTTTTTTTCTTCTATGTAATGTGTCTTCTTTTTCTTTGCCTTTTTTCTTTTTTAAAAATTTTGGCCTCTTTTTATTGTTTTTTTGTTTGTTTATTTTCATCCATCTTTATTCTTTGGTCGGTGTGGGCTCCCCATTGCAGCAGCCTCTCTCATTGCAGAACCCTGGCTCTGGGTGCACACGTGTCAGAGCGCTGACTGGTAATTGGACGCACTGGTCCAGCCGCTCCATGGCACGTGGGATCTTCCTGGGCCAGGGATTGAACTGATGCCCCTTGCACTGCAAGGCGGACTTCTAGGGAAGCCCCTCCTTGACTGCTTTTAAGAATTGTTCTTTACATTTGTTTTTGCCTAAGTGTAGTTTTCTTTGTGCTAGTTTTGTTGTGAGTACAGTTTTTAATCAATTAGAAAAACTCTTGGTCTCCGTTACTTATTTCTAGGACTTCCATTTCACTTATATTAAATATTTGATATTGTCACATGTTATTTAGGTTCTGATTTTTTTCAGTCTTTGTTCTGTGTACTTTCTGTATTAATCAAGGTTCCTATAGAAATGGATCAGTATCTATCTATGAGATATTATAGAGAATTGGCTCATACTTTTATGGAGGTTGACAAGTCCTAGGATCTGCAAGGTCAGTCACCAAGCTAGAGACCAAGAGAGCCAAGTTTCAAACCAAGTCCAAAGGCCTGAAAACCAGGAGGGTCAACTGGACTGTGAAGTTTCAGTCTGAAGGCTGGCAGACTCATGACCCAGGAAGAGCTAATGTTTCAGTTCAAGTCTGAAGGCAACCAAAAGTTGATGTTCTAGTTCAAAGGCAGTCAGACAAGAAGAGTTCTCTCTTACTCAGAGGAGCGTCTCTGCCTTTTTTGTTCTGTTAAGACCTTGAGCTGACTAGATAAGGTCTGCTTACATAGGGAAAGCAGTCTTCTTTACCCCATCTGTCAACTTAAATGTAAATCTCATCCTCATCAAACATACTCTCACAGGTACACCTGGCATAATGTTAGTTCAATGTATCTGGGCACTCTCTGGTTCAGTCACATTGACAAATAAAATGAACCATCACATTTCTATTTGTGTGATTTCTGTTGAATTGTCTTTGAGTTTATTGGTCTTCCCTCTTGAATATCTAATTTCATATTAATCTTTCGTTATGACTTTAAAAAAGCATAAGATATTGTATTTTCAGTTTTGATGTTTTCATTAGAGAGAAAACAAACCGTTTTCATCTCTGTCTTGAAATTTCCCATTATTACCCACTATATCCATTGTTGGCATATTTATTGTTGTTATTAATAGTTTGAAATCTTTGGTAATTCTAAAATCTGGGTAATTTGTGGGGAAGTTTCTGTTGATAGAATTTTTTTCCTTGACCTTGGTCACATTTTTCCATTTAGTTGCAGATCTCAATTTATTTTTTTCACTTGTATAGTTTTCTTTGTGCTAGGGTACAGTTTTTAATCAATTAGAAAAACTCTTGGTCTCCGTTACTTATTTCTAGGACTTCCATTTCACTTATATTAAATATTTGATATTGTCACATGTTATTTAGGTTCTGATTTTTTTCAGTCTTTGTTCTGTGTACTTTCTGTATTAATCAAGGTTCCTATAGAAATGGATCAGTATCTATCTATGAGATATTATAGAGAATTGGCTCATACTTTTATGGAGGTTGACAAGTCCTAGGATCTGCAAGGTCAGTCACCAAGCTAGAGACCAAGAGAGCCAAGTTTCAAACCAAGTCCAAAGGCCTGAAAACCAGGAGGGTCAACTGGACTGTGAAGTTTCAGTCTGAAGGCTGGCAGACTCATGACCCAGGAAGAGCTAATGTTTCAGTTCAAGTCTGAAGGCAACCAAAAGTTGATGTTCTAGTTCAAAGGCAGTCAGACAAGAAGAGTTCTCTCTTACTCAGAGGAGCGTCTCTGCCTTTTTTGTTCTGTTAAGACCTTGAGCTGACTAGATAAGGTCTGCTTACATAGGGAAAGCAGTCTTCTTTACCCCATCTGTCAACTTAAATGTAAATCTCATCCTCATCAAACATACTCTCACAGGTACACCTGGCATAATGTTAGTTCAATGTATCTGGGCACTCTCTGGTTCAGTCACATTGACAAATAAAATGAACCATCACATTTCTATTTGTGTGATTTCTGTTGAATTGTCTTTGAGTTTATTGGTCTTCCCTCTTGAATATCTAATTTCATATTAATCTTTCGTTATGACTTTAAAAAAGCATAAGATATTGTATTTTCAGTTTTGATGTTTTCATTAGAGAGAAAACAAACCGTTTTCATCTCTGTCTTGAAATTTCCCATTATTACCCACTATATCCATTGTTGGCATATTTATTGTTGTTATTAATAGTTTGAAATCTTTGGTAATTCTAAAATCTGGGTAATTTGTGGGGAAGTTTCTGTTGATAGAATTTTTTTCCTTGACCTTGGTCACATTTTTCCATTTAGTTGCAGATCTCAATTTATTTTTTGTTTTGTTTTGTAATTACAACTTGAGCATTTGGATGATACGTTTTATAAACTGATTTGTTATCTTTCTTTGAATGATGTTGAATTTATTCTTGTATATAATTAAATTATTTGCAAATCACCTTGATATTGTTACAGCCTAGTTTTAAGCTTTGTTAAAGTGAGTCTGTTTCAGTTTTATTCTTTTTTTAAAAAAACTTTTCATCTTTCTTTCTTTTTTTTGCCTCTAAATCATCATTTAGTTTTCATCCATCTTTATTCTTTGGCATGTGTGGGCCTCCTATTGTAGTGGCCTCTCTCCTCACAGAGCACTGTCTCTGGGCGCACGTGCTCCAGAGCGATGGCTTATAATTGGACACACTGGTCCAGCTGCTCTGTGGTACGTGGGTTCTTCCCAGGCCAGGGATCCAACTGGTGCCGCTGACACTGCAAGGCAGACACTTTTTTTTATTATTATTATTTTTATTTTTACAGAGTTTTGTTGTTTATAGATATGTATATTAAGGCAAACTCTTTACCCACTGGACCACCAGGGAAGCCGCGTTTCAGTTTTATTCTTAATCCTGAAGTTGTTTCTTAGTACCACCTTATGGTCTTTATTTCTGAAGTATGACCTTTCTGGGGTTTCATTGAAAAGTCTCAAGCTTTGTCTCTCTTACAGTTGGTATTTACTAAAACATTTGTCCAGTTTTCAGTGATTATTTCCTCAGTGAACTTTTTAAAATAAGAATAGTCTTCTTTTTTTCTTTTTAATTTATTTGACTGCACCAGGTCTTAGTTGTGGCATGTGGGATCTTCCATTGCCATGTGCAAGATCTTTATTGTGGCACGTGTGATCTAGTTCCCTGACTGGGGGTCAAACCCAGGCCCCCTGCATTGGGAGCATAGAGTCTTAATCACTGGACCATTAGGGGAATCCCTTCTCAGTGAACTTTATGGAATCTTGCATCCTGTATGAACAATTCAATGCTCATTCAGGATTTGAGAGGACTTTTATTTATATAGACTTGGGGAAATCTTTGGTAATTCTAAAATCTGGGTAATTTGTGGGGAAGTTTCTGTTGATAGAATTTTTTTCCTTGACCTTGGTCACATTTTTCCATTTAGTTGCAGATCTCAATTTATTTTTTGTTTTGTTTTGTAATTACAACTTGAGCATTTGGATGATACGTTTTATAAACTGATTTGTTATCTTTCTTTGAATGATGTTGAATTTATTCTTGTATATAATTAAATTATTTGCAAATCACCTTGATATTGTTACAGCCTAGTTTTAAGCTTTGTTAAAGTGAGTCTGTTTCAGTTTTATTCTTTTAAAAAAACTTTTCATCTTTCTTTCTTTTTTTTGCCTCTAAATCATCATTTAGTTTTCATCCATCTTTATTCTTTGGCATGTGTGGGCCTCCTATTGTAGTGGCCTCTCTCCTCACAGAGCACTGTCTCTGGGCGCACGTGCTCCAGAGCGATGGCTTATAATTGGACACACTGGTCCAGCTGCTCTGTGGTACGTGGGTTCTTCCCAGGCCAGGGATCCAACTGGTGCCGCTGACACTGCAAGGCAGACACTTTTTTTTATTATTATTATTTTTATTTTTACAGAGTTTTGTTGTTTATAGATATGTATATTAAGGCAAACTCTTTACCCACTGGACCACCAGGGAAGCCGCGTTTCAGTTTTATTCTTAATCCTGAAGTTGTTTCTTAGTACCACCTTATGGTCTTTATTTCTGAAGTATGACCTTTCTGGGGTTTCATTGAAAAGTCTCAAGCTTTGTCTCTCTTACAGTTGGTATTTACTAAAACATTTGTCCAGTTTTCAGTGATTATTTCCTCAGTGAACTTTTTAAAATAAGAATAGTCTTCTTTTTTTCTTTTTAATTTATTTGACTGCACCAGGTCTTAGTTGTGGCATGTGGGATCTTCCATTGCCATGTGCAAGATCTTTATTGTGGCACGTGTGATCTAGTTCCCTGACTGGGGGTCAAACCCAGGCCCCCTGCATTGGGAGCATAGAGTCTTAATCACTGGACCATTAGGGGAATCCCTTCTCAGTGAACTTTATGGAATCTTGCATCCTGTATGAACAATTCAATGCTCATTCAGGATTTGAGAGGACTTTTATTTATATAGACTTGGGGCTTCCCTGGTGGCTCAGTTGGTAAAGAATCTCCCTGCAATGCAGGAGACGTGGATTTGACCCCCGGTCTAGAAGATTCCCCTGAGAAGGGAATGGCTGCCCACTCCAGACAGAAGAGCTTGATAGCTACACTCCACTGGTCGCAAAAAACACGCACACGTACATAAATTTGGGGCTTTCATTTTTGTGAATTTCTCCTTTCCTGGATTCCACTTTCCAGTGGCTACTGAAATACTGGCTACTGGCCCCAGTCACCTTCATTTCTGACCAGTAAGGCTATAGTTTTCTAACTGAGCTCTGTTTTCTGTGCATCTCTCAGAGTAAAGAGTGCCTCATGGGGAAAGCTATTTGAATGTGGATCTCCTCCAGTGTGTTTCTTTTCTTTCAGTGGTTGAATCATTTCCTGTTTCTGTTTCTGCCAGCTTTTGGTCATTTGCCTTCAAATAGGTGTTCTTTTTGTTGTTGTTGTTCGTTTTTTTTTTTTTTTTTAATAAATTTTATTTATTTATTTTTTGGGGGGTGGGGTGGGAAGGGAGGGGGATGGGCAGGCCACTTCTATTGGTCTTTCATTTCTCCATTTTCATCCATCTTTGTTCTTTGGCTCCTGTGGGCCTCCCATCGCGGTGGCCTCTGTTGTCGCAGAGCACCAGCTCTGGGCGCACGCGCTGCAGAGCTCCAGCTTGGTAATTGGACACATCAGTTCAGCCGCTCTGCGGCATGTGGGATCTTCCCAGGCCAGGGATCGAACTGGTGCTCCTTGCACTGCAAGGTGGTGTCCTTACCCACTGGACCACCAGGGGAAGCCCTGTTTTTTTTTTTTGTAATTTAAAAATTCTGTCCAGAGTTTGTAATTATTGGCCTATTAGTCTGATACCAGGGGCTGGAACTGATGTTTTGTAAATGTGTACAATTAACAAATATAATAATAAAAATAATATAAATTAATAAATGTATCTAAACATGGTATTATTACTTTTTAATTGTGTGGCATAAAAATGTGTTATCTTCTTAAAAATTGGAGCATTCTCTTCTCTATAAACTCGGCCTTCTTTTTTCTTCCATTCCCAGTCTCATGCCCAGTCTGATAAGCACAGTTACCTGTTTAATTTGCTTCCCTCTGTTTCAACAGAAATGTTGGAATATATAGAGTATTCTTTTTGCAAGTAGATAAATGGTATCATTCTATAGCATCTTTAGTAAGTTTTTGGATAAGTAGTATTATAATTTGGTTTCTTAAAATATCTTTTTGTCAGCAAGATGTGTTTTGAAATCTGTCTATATATATATGAATTAATTTTTAAACTGCTGACTAGTATTTTGATATATTTATTTAGTTTATTGATAGATTTTCAGATTATTTCTAGATTTTTCCTGTAACACTGATGAGTGCATGAATATTTTAGTACACATATGTGTTTTAGACATATATGTGGGCTAAATAGTTGGAAGTAGACTTACTGACTCTCAGAATATATGCATTTACAGTTTTGTTTTCATTTGCCAGACTCCTAAGAGGTTTCTGTCTACTTTTGAGGAGTCTGGCTGTTGATGTTGATGACCACATGGTAGTTCAGAACACAGATTTTGGAGGCCTTTATATGACCAGGGCAAGTTACCTCCAAAAAGCTTTTCTCATGTTCTGATTTTCTGAGATAATGTAAAATATAAAGAATTTCTACTCCAATTTCTGGTCCATAGAAATACTCAAATGTTGACTCTTAATATCATCCCCACTGTCATTAGTATCTGGATATGAAAATGATCTCAGTGATGTGGTTTTTTCAGAATTGAATAGGCTTAGTTCTGTAGCATTGACTGATATATTGATTTTAGAGATTAATCGTGTCCAGAGTTAGGTCTAACCATCAAAGCAATGGTTTTCAACTTTGAGTGTACTGGGCAGGTTTTTTTATTCATTATTATAACTTATTTAAGAATTTTATTCCATTTTTGAAAAATTTATTTATTTATTTATTATTATTATTTTTTGGCTATTCTGGGTTTTCATTGCTGCCACAGGCTCTTCTCTAGTTGCAGGGAGTAGGGGCTACTTTCTCGTTGAGGTGACCAGGCTTCTTGTTGTGGTGACTTCTCTTGTTGTGGAACTCGGGCTCTAGGGCACGCGGGTTTCAGTAGTTGCAGCACATGGGCTCAGTAGTTTTGGCTCCAGGGCTCTAGAGCACAGGCTTAACACTTGTGGCTCATGGGCTTAGTTGCTCCACAGCATGTGGGATCTTCTTGTTGTGATGGCTTTTCTTGTGGAACTTGGGCTCTAGGGCACATGGCTTTAGTTGCAGCACATTGGCTGTAGAGGCTCTAGAGCACAGGCTCAGTAGTTGTGGCTTACAGGCTTAGTTGCTCCGCAGCATGTGGGATCTTCCCAGATCAGGGGTCGAACTCATATCTCCTGCGTTGGCGGGTGAGCTCTTTACCACTGAGCTACAAAGGAAGCTCACTGGGAGCTTTGAGAAGTCCTAAAGCCTGGCTGCACTCAAAATCAATCAAAATAGCAACTCTGTAGATGGGATCCAGGCATCTGTTGTTTTTAAAGTTTTTTAGATAATCTCAATGCGTTCAGTTTTCAGAATGTCTGGGCTAGAATGTGTACATTCTTTTCAGTTCTTCCAGAAAATTCGTTGAAGTTGAAAGGGAAGTGATTTTGTTTTCCTTTGATAAAGGATAACCTTAGTTTGTGCTACAAAGTTGCTACTATCTATTCCTTAATTTTCTTCTGTTTTATTGTTTGATAGGCCGTGAAGTATATCTTTAAATTAAGTAAAGAGTAGTTTAAGGATATTACCCTATTTTATCCGTTTATAGGCATAATTCTGCCACAAGTAATCCTGTTTTCTTCTTTCCTGTGGCTAGGCTGTGTTCTTATATTTAGTAATTTTTCTGCCTCTGTGCAGGGTAATTTGATAGACAACATGATATTAACATATTCTGTAATTGCAGAGTTTTATCATAGATATAAGAACACTTAGTTTCATATGGCTAATTAATATTGCCAGTTTAAAATTTCTTATTTTGAAATGCTTTAAGATTCAGATGCAAACCCAAGAAATAATACAGAGAGATTCCATGTACCCTTGGCCCAGTTTCTTCCAATGGGAACATATTGCCAAACGATAGTACAATATCTCATTCAGGATATTGACAGTCAAGATACACAACGCTTTGATCACAACAGGGGTCTCTCATGTTGTTCTTTTATAGTTTCACCGATTCACCTCCTACCTTCACCCCTTTTTTGACACCTGGCAGTTACTAATCTATTCTCCATTTGTATAATTTTGTTATTTAAGAATGTTATATAAATGGCATCATACAGGATACGAGTTTTGGGGAGTTAGCTTTTTTGTCACTTAGTATAATTTTCTTGAGATTCATCCAGAGGTGGTTGTGCTTATCAATAGCCTGTACCATCTTATTGCTAAACAAGGGATATACCACTGTTTGTTTAATCCTTTATCCACTGAAAGGCATCTGGGTTATTTCCAGTTTGGGGTGCTTATAAATAACATTGCTATAAATAAATATTCATGTACATTTTTTGGTAAATCTTTAAAAAAATTTTTGGTAAAATGCACAATGTAAAGCTTACCATCTTAAACTTTTTTTTTTTAATTTAATTCTGGCCTTTGTTATTGGTCCTTCATTTATTTATTTTCATCCATCTTAATCCTTTGGGCTGTGTGGGCCTCCCATTGCAGTGGCCTCTCTGGTTGCAGAACACCGGCTCTGGGTGCATGAGCTCCAGAGTGCCAGCTTGTAACAGGACACACCGGTCCAGCTGCTCCATGGCATGTGGGATCTTCCCATGCTAGGGATTGAACCGGTGCCTCTTGCACTGCAAGGTGGACTCTACCCCTGGACCATGGGGGAAGCCCAATCTTAAACATTTTTAATGGTACATTTCAGTGGCTTTAGTTATATTTATACTGTACAACTGTGACTATAATTTGTCTACAAAATCTTTTTCTTCTTGAAAAACTAACACTCTTTCACTAAATGCTGACTCCTCGCTTCCTTCTACTTAGCCCTTGGCAACCACCATTCTGATTCTGTCCCTGTGAATTTGACTGGTCTAGGTACCTCTTATAAGTGGAGTCATACATATTTTGTTGTGTGACAGGCCTGTTTCACTTAACACGATGTCCTCAAGGTTCATCCACGTTGTGGCACATGTCAGGATTTCTTTTTAAAGCTGCATAATATTCCACTGTATGAATACACTACATTTTGTTCATCCGTTTATACACTGAATGGGTTGAAGCAACTTGAATTGCTTCCAGCTTTTCAATATTATGCATAATGCTGCTGTGAACATCGGTATTCAAATATCTGTTTTCAGTTCTTTTGGGCACCGTGAAGTGAAATTGCTGAGCTATGTGTTAATACTGTTTTTAATTTTTTGAAGAACCACTATACTCTTTTCCACTGTAACGCCACCATTTTAAATTCTGTGTAATAGTGCACAGGGATGGAAACCTTTACTGTTAAGTGTGGAAAAGATAGCTAGTGTCATAGTGCTAAGGGAATAGGAATGCTCACAATAGCTTGTGGCGATGGTCTGGAGGGGTGGGATGGGGGCAACTGGGGGGGTGGGGACCATGGATATGCATATGACTGATCTGGGAACATACATGTCTGTGAACAACAAAACTCTGTAAAACCTTTAAAATAAAGAATAAAAAAAAAAGTAGTGCACAGGGTTTCAGTTTCTCCACAGCCTTGTCAACAGTTGTTATTTTTTGTTGTTTGTTTTGTAATAGTCATCCTAATGGACATGAGGTACAATCTCATACCCAATCATATGAGGTGATTTTGATTTGCATTTTCCTAAAGTTTAAGCTGTTGAATATCTTTTCCAGTGCTTATTGGCCATTTGCAAATCTCCTTAAATGTCTGTCTCTGAAAAAAGGAAACAGCAGTAGCCTTTTAAATTCCCTAGAGTCCTTTCAAAAGTGGGAGAGATAGACATTGCAACAATGGCTGTCTGCTTCTGGGTCTGTCTCTCTGTGACCAGAGCCAGCCATCAGCCCACAGATTCTGGTATTTGGAGGACAGCGTCTCTGTTGCCCACCCTGGCTCTCTCCAGCTGTGTTCCAGCTGCCCTAAGAACATGTGCCCGGTTGCCTGCCACAGAGCTAGGGATGAGTGGATAGAGGCTACTGCACTTCGAGCTGCAATTGACCCATTAACCACAGTTTACATCCAAACCTTCCCCTGGAAACCTTCCTCTGTAATAAACACCAGAGTTCCATAATACTTAGATTAAACAGATTCTGTCAGGCCAGTTGTTGTTCAGGTGGGGAGACAGATTTCTGGTGCTTCTGACTCTGCCATCTTCCCTCTAACTTATTAATTTTATATTAGACCATTCTGATTCAGGGACATTAATCCTATCTCATAACTATTTGCATATACTTTTTTTTTTTTTCAAATGTCATTTATCATTTACCTTTGCATATCATTTGCAAAGACACTTTAAATTTTAAGTGGTTTTTATCAATGAACCATCCTTTTGATGGATTCCGGCTTTGATTACATTCAATGTAGAAATACTCTAAAGTTAAAAATAATAAAAATAAAAAAGAAAGTCTCTGTCAAAAAAGACTGATATAAAAGGATGGATCTTTATGTCAAGTGTGTGATGGTTTAATCTTTTTGGACTTCTTTGTTTAGGTTTTATATGTTTAAATTGTAAATATTTATAAGATTTCAATTTTGTGTATAGGTAGGAATAAAACTTGTACCTTTTTCCCCAAATAGGTAACATATTGTGTCAAGAAAGTTTACTGAATAGCATGTAGGTTTCCTATTGGTATGACATATCAATGTTATTCTCAAATTCTATTAGAATATACATTAGTGTGTTTCTAAACTTGTTGGTCAGTTCTTTCAATCTTAAAAATGATATGTTAGAGCATCTTTGTCATTTTGCTACTGTTATTTTGATTAATTTGCATCAATTTGGGGAAAATTAATACATGCTTAAAAACACCGTGAAACGTTGACCATTGTTTTTTTACAGTCCATGTTTAGATTTTTCTGCATACATACTTTCCTTTGCATGTAATTGACACTCCTTTCCCTATCTTCTTTATGTCCTTTAAGCTTTTACTTTGTATTATATTGCCTGTTTCTGAAGAACACATTTTCATCAGTATAGGTGTTGCTGGTGATGAATTTGCTCATTCTTATTCACCTGAAACTATTTTTATTTCACCTTAATTTTTGAAGGTGAATTTTATTGGAAATGATGTTCTGAATGGGCAGATATTTCAGTGCATTGAAGAGACCCATCTTGTCTAAATGCACTTGGTATTAGGGTAGAAGATTGGAGTGGGCTTGCTTGATTCTAGCTCAGCCCCCGTGTAGGGGAGTTGTTGGCCCTTTCAATCGCCAGCTTACTGTGGGAGTTGTCTTGTGTAAAATGTCTGCCTTTGATGGGCTCTGAATTGGACTTATCCCTCTCCTTCATGCTGTGGAATCAAGTTCAAGTGTGCTAGTGTTATCAAATGCTCACAGTTCAATAATAATAGCTTTAGCCCTCAGTTTATTCCCAGAAAAGTTGGACATGCTTAATAAGGTTTTTTAGTGCTTGTGAAGTGGTATTTTTCATGTTTTATCCAATATTTTTGATAATATTTAATGGTAGAAATTATATTTAATAATTCAGTCTGCTATTATTAGAAAACTTCAGTATTCTTTCACTGTTATACTCCAGTTTGTAATCTTATCAGCTGAATCTAATTGTTTAAGTCTGTATGTCATATTGTAAAAGTTCTAGTTAATTTTTATTTTTTATTTTTTCATTTTTAGAAGTTCTGTTTGGTTCTTCTTCAAGTCTTTCTGGGCATTTTATCATATCTTGTTTCTTTTTTTTTATTTTTTATTTATTTTTTTAAAATACGGAATACTTCACGAATTTGTGTGTCATCCTTGCTCAGGGGCCATGCTAATCTTCTCTGTGTTGTTCCAATTTTAGTATATGTGCTGCTGAAGCGAGCACCATATCTTATTTCTTTTCTTTTTTTTTTTTTAATTATTATTATTTTTTTAAAGATTTATTTATTTATTTATTTTGGGTCGGGGTCAGGTTGGGGAGGGAGGGGAGCGGGCAGGCCACTTCTGTTGGTCTTTCATTTCTCTATTTTCATCCATCTTTGTTCTTTGGCTCCTGTGGGCCTCCCATTGCGGTGGCGTCTGTCGTTGCAGAGCACCGGCTCTGGGCTCATGCGCTCCAGAGCTCCGGCTCGGTAATTGGACACATTGGTCCAGCCGCTCCACGGCACGTGGGATCTTCCCAGGCCAGGGATCGAACCGGCGCCCCTTGCACTGCAAGGCGGTGTCCTTACCCACTGGACCACCAGGGGAAGCCCCATATCTTATTTCTTAGTTATACATTATCTTCTTATGTCTATGACTATAAATGTATTTTATACTCTGTGCATGATTATTCCAGTATCTGAAGTCTGTGCAGGTTGGATTACTCTCTCCCATGTCTGGCTGACTTTTATTTTTCATTCTGGGTGATTTAGATCTCATTGATTTTATAAATTTCTTTTTAAACTGTGGCCTCATGTTGATTGGATCATGGGAGTTCTTTGAGGAAAAATGCGCTTTTTTTCTGGGAGTATTTGCATTTTTTTAAAGGGATCTTTGAAGTATTACCTCACAGAGATCATTTGTTTTGTTTTCAGGCCACATAAGTAATAATTCTGTCTGAATTTTAAAATATTTTTATGTTTTAATGTTATAAATATCCATATTTTTTGCTTATACTTCCAATTGTTTCTCTTTAAGAATAACCCCCATACCCACTCTGTGTGCACATGCACACACACAGACACACATTAATAAAATGGAACTCCCCATCCAAAACCAGTGTAGTAGAACTTTTCTTCTGTCGTGTTGATAGTCAAGTCTGTGACTTACAAATTTCTTTGCACATTGTTGTGTTTTGTAGTTTTCCCTTTCATTGGGCGTATTACCCTTTGGGTTCCCCCCTCCTTATGGGATGATCTCTGATATGATTTCTTCTGCTGCTTTGTCCCAAGTCTCATCTTCTGTCTCTTACGCACAGAGACCTTCAAAACAAGAGCTGGCCATGGCAGTAGCAGACATTCCTGGAGAGCATCTACCTTCAGAACTCACTCATCTCTCTGGATTTGACCTTTTTCTTAATTTTTAGCCTTAGTTTGAAAAGTTTTCTTATTCCTCCCCATTTCAGTGTACCTTGAAAAGACTTATAAAACTCTTTTTCCAACATTCTTGAGGTTTTTATCCTGAGAAGGCTCTTCAGGATATCTTGTCTATCCCATTGCCCTAATATTTTTCCAATTTTTTTTTTTTTTTAATGTTTCTTTTATAGGATTCAGTTTAGCTGCATTTAAAAGAAACAAGAGGAAACTAGAGCTGGCAGAAAGGGTGGAAACAGATTTCATTCAACTAAAGAAAAGAAGACAATCAAGTGAAAAGGTCAGGAGGTGTTCAAAATATTAATAATTAATATGTTTATGACTATAAATGTATTTTATACTCTGTGCATGATTATTCCAGTATCTGGGTGCAGGTTGGATTACTCTCTCCATGTCTGGCTGACTTTTATTTTTCATTCTGGGTGATTTAGATCTCATTGATTTTATAAATTTCTTTTTAAACTGTGGCCTCATGTTGATTGGATCATGGGAGTTCTTTGAGGAAAAATGCGCTTTTTCTGGGAGTATTTGCATTTTTTTAAAGGGATCTTTGAAGTATTACCTCACAGAGATCATTTGTTTTGTTTTCAGGCCACATAAGTAATAATTCTGTCTGAATTTTAAAATATTTTTATGTTTTAATGTTATAAATATCCATATTTTTTGCTTATACTTCCAATTGTTTCTCTTTAAGAATAACCCCCATACCCACTCTGTGTGCACATGCACACACACAGACACACATTAATAAAATGGAACTCCCCATCCAAAACCAGTGTAGTAGAACTTTTCTTCTGTCGTGTTGATAGTCAAGTCTGTGACTTACAAATTTCTTTGCACATTGTTGTGTTTTGTAGTTTTCCCTTTATTGGGCGTATTACCCTTTGGGTTCCCCCCTCCTTATGGGATGATCTCTGATATGATTTCTTCTGCTGCTTTGTCCCAAGTCTCATCTTCTGTCTCTTACGCACAGAGACCTTCAAAACAAGAGCTGGCCATGGCAGTAGCAGACATTCCTGGAGAGCATCTACCTTCAGAACTCACTCATCTCTCTGGATTTGACCTTTTTCTTAATTTTTAGCCTTAGTTTGAAAAGTTTTCTTATTCCTCCCCATTTCAGTGTACCTTGAAAAGACTTATAAAACTCTTTTTCCAACATTCTTGAGGTTTTTATCCTGAGAAGGCTCTTCAGGATATCTTGTCTATCCCATTGCCCTAATATTTTTCCAATTTTTTTTTTTTTTAATGTTTCTTTTATAGGATTCAGTTTAGCTGCATTTAAAAGAAACAAGAGGAAACTAGAGCTGGCAGAAAGGGTGGAAACAGATTTCATTCAACTAAAGAAAAGAAGACAATCAAGTGAAAAGGTCAGGAGGTGTTCAAAATATTAATAATTAATATGTTTAGTATAATGATATGTTTAGTATGCATTTAGATATATAAAGTTAAGAATAGTATGACCCAGCAGAAATATAATGCATGCCAAATACATACTCTTTAAGTTTTCCATAGCTACATTTAAAAAAGTAAAAAGAAACAGGTAAAGTTAATTTTAATATTTACTTTATTCAGACCAATGAACATTTACTTTATTCAAACCAATGAACCTAAAATACCACTTTTAAAAATATAACCAATATTTTCTCTTTCTTTTTTGGTATTGTTTTCAAAAGCTGTGTATATTTTATACTTAACAGCTTGTCTCAATTTTGACACTAGATTTTCATTGGAAATATTTGATCTGTATTTACATATCACAAAATTAATAGTTGATAAAGTAGGTTTATATAATGGGCTACATTACAAATATACTTAAAAATTGCCAATAGTTAAATTCGGTATCTGTTCTAAAATTAAAGTTAATTAAAATGTAATAAAATTAAAAATTCAGCTTCTCTTGTGTCCTCACCACATTTTAGGTGCTCAGTAGCTCCATGTGGCTCATGGCTGCTGCATTGGTCCATGCAGCTCTAGGGGAGTGTGGCTGTTCAGGGGATGGAGTGTTATAGGGAAATGTATATGTTGAATTCATGTAGGTTTCTTTGTACATTCTAATTGCATGTCTCTGTTTCTTATTCTTAAACATTCTTTGTTTGCATTTCATGCATTTGTGTGCCATCATGAGTCCATGTGTGGCATTTCTTAGGTGTTTTAAGAAATACAAAGAAGTTAAAAAGTAGCTCAACCTATGGCTTTGAGGTTGGTTAGCACACAAATTCACCTCCCCATTTCAGTGTACCTTGAAAAGACTTATAAAACTCTTTTTCCAACATTCTTGAGGTTTTTATCCTGAGAAGGCTCTTCAGGATATCTTGTCTATCCCATTGCCCTAATATTTTTCCAATTTTTTTTTTTTTTAATGTTTCTTTTATAGGATTCAGTTTAGCTGCATTTAAAAGAAACAAGAGGAAACTAGAGCTGGCAGAAAGGGTGGAAACAGATTTCATTCAACTAAAGAAAAGAAGACAATCAAGTGAAAAGGTCAGGAGGTGTTCAAAATATTAATAATTAATATGTTTAGTATAATGATATGTTTAGTATGCATTTAGATATATAAAGTTAAGAATAGTATGACCCAGCAGAAATATAATGCATGCCAAATACATACTCTTTAAGTTTTCCATAGCTACATTTAAAAAAGTAAAAAGAAACAGGTAAAGTTAATTTTAATATTTACTTTATTCAGACCAATGAACATTTACTTTATTCAAACCAATGAACCTAAAATACCACTTTTAAAAATATAACCAATATTTTCTCTTTCTTTTTTGGTATTGTTTTCAAAAGCTGTGTATATTTTATACTTAACAGCTTGTCTCAATTTTGACACTAGATTTTCATTGGAAATATTTGATCTGTATTTACATATCACAAAATTAATAGTTGATAAAGTAGGTTTATATAATGGGCTACATTACAAATATACTTAAAAATTGCCAATAGTTAAATTCGGTATCTGTTCTAAAATTAAAGTTAATTAAAATGTAATAAAATTAAAAATTCAGCTTCTCTTGTGTCCTCACCACATTTTAGGTGCTCAGTAGCTCCATGTGGCTCATGGCTGCTGCATTGGTCCATGCAGCTCTAGGGGAGTGTGGCTGTTCAGGGGATGGAGTGTTATAGGGAAATGTATATGTTGAATTCATGTAGGTTTCTTTGTACATTCTAATTGCATGTCTCTGTTTCTTATTCTTAAACATTCTTTGTTTGCATTTCATGCATTTGTGTGCCATCATGAGTCCATGTGTGGCATTTCTTAGGTGTTTTAAGAAATACAAAGAAGTTAAAAAGTAGCTCAACCTATGGCTTTGAGGTTGGTTAGCACACAGTTCATGATTGAGTTCTCACGTCACATCATCATTGATGTAACTTGGAGTCTCAGAATTCTTTTTTTTTTTTTTTGACCACTTCTATTGGTTTTTTCATTTATCTATTTTCATCCATCTTTGTTCTTTTGGCCCGTGTGGGCCTCCCACTGCAGTGGCCTCTCCTGTTGCAGAGCACTGGCTCTGGGCGCATGCGCTCCAGAGCTCCGGCTCTGTAGTTGGACACATTGGTCCAGCCACTCCACGGCACGTGGGATCTTCCCAGGCCAGGGATCGAACTGGCGCCCCTTGCACTGCAAGGTGGTGTCCTTACCCACTGGACCACCACGGAAGCCCTCAGTATTCTTTATTGATTAGCCTTTCTGTAATTACTTATATACTGGGTTGTGCTTTCTGTCATAGCTACTTGTGGTTAACACATACATGAATGTATACTAAACCTTCTGCTGTAGTGATAGATATGTTTTGCAAAGTTCTTTTGGGCTGCTATGTGGAGAACAGGGAAAGGCAAGAACAGAAGTGAGGAGGGTAGTTCCACAGTTTTAACAGTTGGGAGATGATGACAACTTGGACCATGGATAATAGAAATGGGGATGGAGACAGGTAACTATATCCAGGATGCACTGTCAGGGTGCCTACCGATGACTGTGTTACTGTCTTACTGACAGAAGGTACTGATACCTGAAACATTGGTGAGATTGAGAGGGACTTTAAAGGCTTTAGTATTAGTCATTGTGTATTGCCATTTATTAAGGTGACGGGGACTGGAGAAAGTATGGCTTTATGGTGGTAGAGGAGAGAAGTGGAGAAAAAGAACTTTCTCAGTCCGTATCCCCTTAATGAACTGAGATTAACCAATGCTTTTTTTAAAATTTTTCACCATAAAACATATTATTTGGACCCTAAGCACCTGCATTGGTCCATGCAGCTCTAGGGGAGTGTGGCTGTTCAGGGGATGGAGTGTTATAGGGAAATGTATATGTTGAATTCATGTAGGTTTCTTTGTACATTCTAATTGCATGTCTCTGTTTCTTATTCTTAAACATTCTTTGTTTGCATTTCATGCATTTGTGTGCCATCATGAGTCCATGTGTGGCATTTCTTAGGTGTTTTAAGAAATACAAAGAAGTTAAAAAGTAGCTCAACCTATGGCTTTGAGGTTGGTTAGCACACAGTTCATGATTGAGTTCTCACGTCACATCATCATTGATGTAACTTGGAGTCTCAGAATTCTTTTTTTTTTTTTTTGACCACTTCTATTGGTTTTTTCATTTATCTATTTTCATCCATCTTTGTTCTTTTGGCCCGTGTGGGCCTCCCACTGCAGTGGCCTCTCCTGTTGCAGAGCACTGGCTCTGGGCGCATGCGCTCCAGAGCTCCGGCTCTGTAGTTGGACACATTGGTCCAGCCACTCCACGGCACGTGGGATCTTCCCAGGCCAGGGATCGAACTGGCGCCCCTTGCACTGCAAGGTGGTGTCCTTACCCACTGGACCACCACGGAAGCCCTCAGTATTCTTTATTGATTAGCCTTTCTGTAATTACTTATATACTGGGTTGTGCTTTCTGTCATAGCTACTTGTGGTTAACACATACATGAATGTATACTAAACCTTCTGCTGTAGTGATAGATATGTTTTGCAAAGTTCTTTTGGGCTGCTATGTGGAGAACAGGGAAAGGCAAGAACAGAAGTGAGGAGGGTAGTTCCACAGTTTTAACAGTTGGGAGATGATGACAACTTGGACCATGGATAATAGAAATGGGGATGGAGACAGGTAACTATATCCAGGATGCACTGTCAGGGTGCCTACCGATGACTGTGTTACTGTCTTACTGACAGAAGGTACTGATACCTGAAACATTGGTGAGATTGAGAGGGACTTTAAAGGCTTTAGTATTAGTCATTGTGTATTGCCATTTATTAAGGTGACGGGGACTGGAGAAAGTATGGCTTTATGGTGGTAGAGGAGAGAAGTGGAGAAAAAGAACTTTCTCAGTCCGTATCCCCTTAATGAACTGAGATTAACCAATGCTTTTTTTAAAATTTTTCACCATAAAACATATTATTTGATGCCAAAGTACCCTAAGCACCGCAGAGCTAATAGATGACTTTTAGTGCACAGTGTTCCTCTGTCCCTTTCAGTTGAATTTTGTGCCTCCAAGAATCATTATGCTCATTTTTTTTTTTTTTTTTTGGCCACTTCTATTGGTCCTACATTCATTTGTCTTTGTTCTTTGGCTTGTGTGGGCCTCCCATCGCAGTGGCCTCTCTCGCCACAGAGCATTGGCTCTGGGTGCATGCACTCCAGAGCGTTGGCTCAGTAGTTGAACACATCTGTCCAGCCACTCCGTAGCACGTGGGATTTTCCCAGGCCAGGGATCAAACTGGCGCCCCTTGCACTGCAAGGTGGTGTCCTTACCCACTGGACCACCAGGGAAGCCGTGCTCATTGTCTTTATCACTGTAATTACATAGGTCTTCAAGTCTCCTGTAAACTGATGAATATTGAGTTTAAAAGCAAGTCATCTGCTTGAAAATCAAGAGAGTTGTTTGTTTGAAAACTAACTTATTAAACAAGCAGAGTGGGTCTATAAAAAACTGCTGTAGAATTAAGTTGAGGCGAGTCAGTTATAAAAGATTGAGAAAACACATAAAGATCTAAAAGCTTTCTCCGTTTAGAGTGTGTTGTTAATGTCTTTATTTTCTTGTTCTTTTTAGATAAAATAATACTTGAAATCATGGGCCAGTCCAGGGTGTTATAGAAAGACGATATGGAACATTTATATGTTGGCTCAAACTCAGAGAAAAGACTTTGGTCTTACATGAAAAATTGGCTAGTGAATGAATGAACTGGTTTTACGTTTTAATGGCAGTGGGAAAGATTAACTGCGGAGTTGGTTATATGTGTCTAAATCTTAGGAGTAGGTCAGGACAGAGATTCTTACTTAAAAATATTGGCATCAAAAGGAATATAATAAATCCATGTGGCCAGATGAGCTCAGAGAGAAGTGAGTAAAGTTAGAGGTCTGAAAACTGAATCTTGGGCCAGGCCAACATGTCCACCTTGGGGGGAGGAGAAACCAGCAAAGGAGAAAAATGGAGCAGCCAGTTGGGCAGAGGGGAGCCAGGAGAGCATCTAGGAAGAAGAGAGGAGTGTTCAAAGTCAGTCATCACTTGAGTCAAGGGCTGCTGAGAAAACGGGAGGAGGACAGAGGACTGGCCACTGGACTTGGCACAGATACTGTGGACCTGAATGAGGATGGTTTCTGTGACATGGTGGGTTGTGGGCCCACTGGAGAGGGTCCATCAAGGAGAGCAGGGTGGAGATAATTCTTTTGAGAAGTTTTGGTGTGGAGTTGAAAGCTGGAGAGATGGGGGTCAAGACACTATACTGTTGTCAGTTACCTTCTGTGAATTCAGTGAGTAATTTCACCTAGGAAGGCACAGGTTCCTAATTTTTACCTGAAGACAGTGATATTTTGCTCCTGTAGCAAGATTGTTAGGAGAAACAGAGAGTGAATAGATGTTCAAGCACTTAATGACTGTCACTGACTGAAGACACCATCATCTTTGCTTTTGCCAATGTTTGCCTTCATCTTTAAAGTCATTCAGACTAAAAAAGAAAGGAAACTCTATGGTGGGCGGCATCTGGTAGTGGAGAAATGGAGATCAGAGGTGGATACAGAGGTGGAGTTCAGACATGATTCACATGGAGTGTTTTAGACACCTGGAACGACAGGAAAATATTTGTTAACACTCAGAATGTGTGAACTTTCATGTGTACAAAGCACTGTGTTTAGCATTGGCCTCCAAAAATGACTAGGATCCAGCTTCTTCCTTTAGGGAAGGGTGCTGGCCACCCTGATAGGCTTTGTTTTACAAATGTTTGCTGCATAACCTTGGCAGGGGTAATAAAAATGCTCCCAGAAAGAAAAGCATGCCAGATAAGGAGCCAACGAAGCAGAAAATTACAGTTTTTGAGAGGAAGTACAGCAGTATATGACAGGAGAGGACAAATAGCTGTTTTCTAAATCAACCTGTGTTTAGTTTATTTCTCCCTGTCCTGTGTGTATAGTTTCAACATAGTTTTGGTTAGCCGGCATTGACTAAGGCCTAGTACTACTGTGTGTTGTGGCTACATAAAAGAAGCTGTGAGTTGGGTATATAAATATAATGAAAAGACTAGGGCTTTGGTAACTTTCCGAGTGTTCACTTTTTTTTGTTAACTCAGTGTTCAAGACAATAAACATTGTCTTGAAAGGAGTATATGGTAGAATAAGTACTTTTAAGCCAGATAACAAAGCAAAAGACAGAGGACTGGCCACTGGACTTGAGTGTGGACCTGAATGAGATTTCTGTGACATGGTGGGTTGTGGGCCCACTGGAGAGGGTCCATCAAGGAGAGCAGGGTGGAGATAATTCTTTTGAGAAGTTTTGGTGTGGAGTTGAAAGCTGGAGAGATGGGGGTCAAGACACTATACTGTTGTCAGTTACCTTCTGTGAATTCAGTGAGTAATTTCACCTAGGAAGGCACAGGTTCCTAATTTTTACCTGAAGACAGTGATATTTTGCTCCTGTAGCAAGATTGTTAGGAGAAACAGAGAGTGAATAGATGTTCAAGCACTTAATGACTGTCACTGACTGAAGACACCATCATCTTTGCTTTTGCCAATGTTTGCCTTCATCTTTAAAGTCATTCAGACTAAAAAAGAAAGGAAACTCTATGGTGGGCGGCATCTGGTAGTGGAGAAATGGAGATCAGAGGTGGATACAGAGGTGGAGTTCAGACATGATTCACATGGAGTGTTTTAGACACCTGGAACGACAGGAAAATATTTGTTAACACTCAGAATGTGTGAACTTTCATGTGTACAAAGCACTGTGTTTAGCATTGGCCTCCAAAAATGACTAGGATCCAGCTTCTTCCTTTAGGGAAGGGTGCTGGCCACCCTGATAGGCTTTGTTTTACAAATGTTTGCTGCATAACCTTGGCAGGGGTAATAAAAATGCTCCCAGAAAGAAAAGCATGCCAGATAAGGAGCCAACGAAGCAGAAAATTACAGTTTTTGAGAGGAAGTACAGCAGTATATGACAGGAGAGGACAAATAGCTGTTTTCTAAATCAACCTGTGTTTAGTTTATTTCTCCCTGTCCTGTGTGTATAGTTTCAACATAGTTTTGGTTAGCCGGCATTGACTAAGGCCTAGTACTACTGTGTGTTGTGGCTACATAAAAGAAGCTGTGAGTTGGGTATATAAATATAATGAAAAGACTAGGGCTTTGGTAACTTTCCGAGTGTTCACTTTTTTTTGTTAACTCAGTGTTCAAGACAATAAACATTGTCTTGAAAGGAGTATATGGTAGAATAAGTACTTTTAAGCCAGATAACAAAGCAAATAAATTTAGACATTTCTGTTGCATTGCTATTTCTCTTTTTTCTTAAAAAGGTAATTGATTGTCTAGATATTGTCACAGTACCTATAGAAATCAGAATTAAAGTAAGAAGAATATTTCATCAGCAGACTACTTCATTACTTAGAGTATTTACGTTTTCCTTAGTCTCTGACCATTTACATTAACATATAACTTAGTTTAAAATAAGAATAGTTAATCCATGGAATGCTTTTGACTGCAAACAATAGAAAACCTGACTATGACTAAGGAAATGCATATTTGTTTCCCTGCTTCCTGGCATATTAAAAGGATTGGAAGTGAGTGGGTTGTAAGCACTGGTTAGCTCAGGCTTCTAGTGATGCTGGAATCAGCATATCTGGGATTTCTCTTGGGCCTTTTCTTTCACGCATTTTGCCTTATGGACGGAATACGGCTCTTTTAATTTTAGAAGTCACATCTGCATTCAAGGTGAGGAGGTGAGACAGTGGAGGGTGGGGTCTGGAGACTAGTGCCAGATGTGTCTGTCACCTCTTTATCTGGGAAGCAAAGGTTTTCCAGACTCTCTCTCAATAGAGTCCTCTTTAGTTATTTTTTTGGGTCACATGGCTATTCCTAGCTACAAAGGAGTCTAGGAAATTGAGTGGATTTTCCTAATTACTATCTCTTAGTTCACGACTTGCTGCAAAACACATGGTCTTCCAACCAAAATAGTTCTTTTGTTGTCAAAGGTGGGGGTGGAGAGTGGTGGTCAGGTAGATAATTTGTAGTAGGTAGTGTGAATGGAGGACTTTTATCTTTCTCCCCACAATTAGTATGTCCCTTGTTGCTGTAAACCATTACTGAGGTAAGCAGCTAATCTACCCAAAACAAATAAAACACTGTGTTTAGTTTATTTCTCCCTGTCCTGTGTGTATAGTTTCAACATAGTTTTGGTTAGCCGGCATTGACTAAGGCCTAGTACTACTGTGTGTTGTGGCTACATAAAAGAAGCTGTGAGTTGGGTATATAAATATAATGAAAAGACTAGGGCTTTGGTAACTTTCCGAGTGTTCACTTTTTTTTGTTAACTCAGTGTTCAAGACAATAAACATTGTCTTGAAAGGAGTATATGGTAGAATAAGTACTTTTAAGCCAGATAACAAAGCAAATAAATTTAGACATTTCTGTTGCATTGCTATTTCTCTTTTTTCTTAAAAAGGTAATTGATTGTCTAGATATTGTCACAGTACCTATAGAAATCAGAATTAAAGTAAGAAGAATATTTCATCAGCAGACTACTTCATTACTTAGAGTATTTACGTTTTCCTTAGTCTCTGACCATTTACATTAACATATAACTTAGTTTAAAATAAGAATAGTTAATCCATGGAATGCTTTTGACTGCAAACAATAGAAAACCTGACTATGACTAAGGAAATGCATATTTGTTTCCCTGCTTCCTGGCATATTAAAAGGATTGGAAGTGAGTGGGTTGTAAGCACTGGTTAGCTCAGGCTTCTAGTGATGCTGGAATCAGCATATCTGGGATTTCTCTTGGGCCTTTTCTTTCACGCATTTTGCCTTATGGACGGAATACGGCTCTTTTAATTTTAGAAGTCACATCTGCATTCAAGGTGAGGAGGTGAGACAGTGGAGGGTGGGGTCTGGAGACTAGTGCCAGATGTGTCTGTCACCTCTTTATCTGGGAAGCAAAGGTTTTCCAGACTCTCTCTCAATAGAGTCCTCTTTAGTTATTTTTTTGGGTCACATGGCTATTCCTAGCTACAAAGGAGTCTAGGAAATTGAGTGGATTTTCCTAATTACTATCTCTTAGTTCACGACTTGCTGCAAAACACATGGTCTTCCAACCAAAATAGTTCTTTTGTTGTCAAAGGTGGGGGTGGAGAGTGGTGGTCAGGTAGATAATTTGTAGTAGGTAGTGTGAATGGAGGACTTTTATCTTTCTCCCCACAATTAGTATGTCCCTTGTTGCTGTAAACCATTACTGAGGTAAGCAGCTAATCTACCCATAAATCAAATAAAACACATTGTCTTAACTTTCAGAATATGTGTGTTTAAGATATAACATTGAAAAGTGAGTGATGAATTCTGAGTTGTCTATTCGCAATAATTGGTGACTCTTGCTTCATCCATGCTTTTTTTGTGTGACTTAGAGGGAAGACATGCTGAAGAAGGAAAAGATTACTATTTACCTGTAGTGCTGTGTAATATAAAAGTAGCAGTTGTTTACTCTCTATTCCACTCCCCTCTCTGGGTGAACCCAACTGTTCTGGATTTCCTTTACCCCCTCCTTTCCCTTGCAGTGCATAGACAGTCTTCACTTTACATGGTAGTGCTGAACCATAAAAGTGAGCATGCAAGCCGAAACTGTGCAAAGAGATCTTAATGGCAAAAATTACTCTTGTTCCAGGACCTTTAAACATTTTTGTCAAAACATTAAACATTCTTTAATGTTGGTTATAAATGTGTAGAAAAACAAGCAGAAAAAGTAATTAAAATGAATATTTGGTATACTAATTTAAAACATCAGAATTAAAGCTTTTTTTTCTTTGTAAAAAATCCCTTATGAGTAATTTGAACAGTGCTTTCCTTCTTGTCATATAACTTATGGTGTGAAATGAATGAACATCTGATTATGTCATATGGTGGATCATCAGACTCCTTTTGAATTTTGGATCAGCTTTCAACATTTTATCCTTTGTAAAGTAACTCTCAGTTCCTTTAATGTCAAGTTTTTTTGTGAGTGTTGCTTCCTCTGGGACATCTTCATTCTTTTTGTCACAACTACATTTCATATTTATATTGACCAGTTTGTCTTCACTGAGTTCTTCTGACTGTAGATCTAAAGGCTCTTGAACGGTGGCATTGTCGAAACTTTCCACAGTCAACTATTTCTTCTGTAACTTCATTTATTTTTTATTAGAATTTCACTTCTGGCATTGTCACTTTTTGTTTCTTTGCTTCATTTTCGTCTTAGTTGCCTTGTGCCTTTTTTTGATTATCAATTTGGGAAAATGGCATGTGGATTTATCACTGGGAGACAAGGAGGCAACACAGCTACCTACTTAGGTGTCTGTGCACAGTGACCTGTTAGTGACAGACTTTGAGTAAAATGACATGGTTGGCTACCCAATAATCATGGACACCTATGTAGTTTACACAGCGATCTTTGAACTGAAGAGTGAATAGTGAAGTTTCTACTGTATACAATCACTCACAATTAGTAGACTGTGTAATTGAAATTTGAACCATGTTGCTGAGTGACTGATGTTATTTAACTGAGCTGTGGTAACTAACATTTGTCTGTGTTGGCACCAGAACAGTTTGTCCCTCGGGGTTTCCTTCTGTCGGAGTTTTGCTGGTCACATGCTCATGCGCAGTTCAGTGTGCTCCTCTGTCCTCTGTGATTCCCACACACTGGCATCTGCATTCTCCCCTGACAGTGTTGCCTTGGACCCATTGTTGTTAGAATATGTGTCCATAATTCTTGTAGTATATGTAACGAAGTGATGACAGGTTTTAAATTTATCTTTTGCTTTGATACAAAAAGCAAAAGATAGTTGTATTAGCACTAATCTTAGCATTTTTGCAAAGGACAACTTCCTTTTGGATTGAAGAGCTTAACTTATTGGCCAGTAGAAGTTCTTAGCTTGTGCCATGGGACTGACTGAATTGTTGTTATATAAGGGAAGGAGGTGTTGCTGATGAGAGAGAAATATGTTGACAAAACAAATAGACTCAATCCATAGGATAATTCTAGATTTCATAAATCTCAGTTTCAAACAGCTAGCCCTGGATGTAACTAGAAGGGACTCTTTTATTCTTAGAGTACTAAAAGAGGTTGAGGGTATTGTATGATCTCAACATTTTTGATGCTTCAAGCTTTTCTTCCCTTCATTTTTCACAAACATATTGTCGAAATAGTTTCCATGTCTTTTTTTTTAATAACAGATTTCATAGTTGAATGTACATGGAATTCTTTGCCTCCTCTCACCACATTTACAAAGTAATTTAAGTTTTCAGTTAAATTCATTGGTTTTTAGGTAAAGCAGTTCTTGTATAGGGTGGGGAAGTGAAAGATAATCAGACCTTTCCCATTATATGAGTATCTTTCGTTCTTCTAGTTTCTAATGAATGAGTTTAGAAAGGCTTGAATGCTTTGTACAATGTTGTGTGTTCAAAACCACTCTAAAGAGATGTTACAACTTTTAATTTTGTGTTCTTTAGCCACCACATAGGGACATCAAATTGGCCACATATTTCAGAAAGGAAATGTTGGGCCTTGCTTTGTGTGCTTCATATAAATATATTCTATTCTTTTGAAGTATATTGTGGGTAACATTTTCCCTTTTATCCACCATCTTGAAATTATTATGTAAACGCTTAACTGTATCATACTAAATCACTGTATTTTTTTGGGTGAGAGGTAGGTTAAGATCAAAGAAAATAAATGAACAAAAAAACATGTTTTCCTCAGATTGTACTATTTGTACTTGTGTACATGTCCTTGTATTATGTGTGTGGGAAAGGAGTAATTAGTCTTTTATAGAAATTTACTTGACCTGGAGTCCTGTGGTATCTCTCAAGAAGATAGTTAATGCATAGATATATGAATAAACAAAAGTAAGAAACTCCTTTGCCTCCTCTTTTACATAAAGAAATATACTTCATATATTTAAAATTTTCCATAAAACTGTAAATTCATCCTGTGATTATCTTTCACTTGAAATTATTTCTTTGAATTTTAAGTAATATATATAAATTTATATTTTCCTGTCCTAAGACTGCCTTGATTATTGATTAAGCCTGTAGGACTTACATATAAATCAATAAGTAGGTCAGTGACTTAATTACTTGTATTACTAGATGGTTGCCACCTCATGCATTGATGTAGGTTATACAGTCTGATGAGCAATATTCTTTTGCCATCTGAATTGTGGAGTTTCTTCAAATATCTATGGTTTGTGGCAGTTTATGCCAATTGATCATTTATCCAAGTCTGGAACATTCAACCTTTGATAGATAGACAATATTTCAGGAAAAGTTTCTAAGGTCTCATATAAAGATTCAAGACCTAGTAGGTTGTATTTCTTCCAAGTCTTCCTTAAACCCTTATGAAGTTGTGCCTTAATTTTATACTGAGTTTTAAAGTTAAAAGTGAGATGAGTGAGGTAAGAAATCAGTGTCAACAGACTTTAACTCCTGTTTTTATTTTGTCAGGGAAGTAACCTGTGGTTTTCAGGAGGCTTGTTATAGGTTAACATCAGATGCTGTTACACTTGTAAATCCTCCCTCCACTTTTAGTATTCATCAGCTCTGTAGAGCCTCCTCTAGGTTTTGGTGTTTAATCAGAATCTTAGGAGGAGGAAAAAAAGAGCATTCCCATATTATCATTGGGATAACCTCAGCTGACCTTGTATGTAATGTACAAATGGCCATATGATGTCTTTCCTGAATGGAAATTCCTCCATTGAATGGAATTTCACTGGGGTACAGATAGAAGTCTTCTTATCTGGGAATTGGTTCAGACCATGATAATAAGAGCATTAGATTCTAAATCAGAACTTACAAATATGTCTCCATGTGCTAATGACCTGAGTTCACCTGTCACAGATGTAGTGGTGTTAACACTTGTGTAACTAATATATACACATGTTAAGGCCAGCAGAATAGACCAGTGCATGAAAAGACCTATGTGTATAAACAAGCACACACACACACACACAGATCAATGATAAGGATGTTTTAAGATCAGAAGTTAAGACCCACTGCTTAATTAGGTTGAGAAAATCTGTCTGGAGTTTTCAGAGTCCTGATTGGCCCACCTCTTTTGTAAATCAGCCTAGAACATTCGGAATAAAAAGTCACATGCCAGAAACAATTTAAGACCTGAGGCTGGAATTTCTTGAGGAGTGGAGTGAATGGGGCAGGCTGAGATAGGGTACGGTAGACTGGGAGGTCTACTCAAGGTGTGATGTTGACTAGTTCAGAGACCTGGGGTAAAGGAGGAGTCTCTCTGGATGTCAGTTTCCTCAGCTGTAAAGTCAGCACGCTGTGCCAGGTGACTGCCCTCTTTCTAGTGTGAGAATTCTCTACTTTATTCTCATTGGCAACACAGCTTGTCCAAACCTCCTGATCCTCTCCTTGAGAGATTATTCTAGCGTATGCTATATCTGGCTAACTGTTATCTTCATCTGGGTAGTTTGTTTGTTTATTTTTGTTTTCTCTTGGCTGTGCTGTGTAGCATGTGGGATCTTGATTCCCTGACCAGAGATCAGACCCTCGCGCCCTTCATTGGCAATGTGCACTCTTAACCACTGGACCAGCAGGGAAGTCTCCATCTGGGTAGCTTTATAGCTATAAACTCATGGGTTTTAGTCTCAGTGTATTGAATGAAAATCTAAAGGGATGCGTAAAATATTGGTCCAGCATTTGAGACTCATTGCCTTCTCTGCCTGCTCTGTCACAGTGGGCCTGGAAAAGCACCTGCTTCGTAGTCATTGCTTCAGTCAGTGAACATAGAATGTTTTCGAGGAGTTGCTAGTTATGTGACCGCATTCAGTTAATAACTTTGTGTCCACTCCTGCTCATTTAGGTCTCCTGCAGGAAGACTAGAGCTTTTTCCTTTCACCTTTTTCCAGAATTTGTCTCTAGGTCATTGTCATTTTCCAATAGGGACCAGATACAGTGCCCATGAAACTGTGTTTGAGTGGATGAATCTAAATTTTTATTTCCACCCTTCTTTCAGGCCCTGACTATTCCAGGTGCTTATTACACATCTCATGTCATACCTTAGCTTAGCAAGTCTAGAGCTAAGGTTCATTACTGTCTTCTGCATGACTGCAGTAGCATCCCCACCCTCTGCTGTTGCCCCTTCTAGCCAGTTCTAAAAATCAAACAGGTGCTTATTACACACTCAGTCAACTGTCTGGAGTTTTCAGAGTCCTGATTGGCCCACCTCTTGTAAATCAGCCTAGAACATTCGGAATAAAAGTCACATGCCAGAAACAATTTAAGACCTGAGGCTGGAATTTCTTGAGGAGTGGAGTGAATGGGGCAGGCTGAGATAGGGTACGGTAGACTGGGAGGTCTACTCAAGGTGTGATGTTGACTAGTTCAGAGACCTGGGGTAAAGGAGGAGTCTCTCTGGATGTCAGTTTCCTCAGCTGTAAAGTCAGCACGCTGTGCCAGGTGACTGCCCTCTTTCTAGTGTGAGAATTCTCTACTTTATTCTCATTGGCAACACAGCTTGTCCAAACCTCCTGATCCTCTCCTTGAGAGATTATTCTAGCGTATGCTATATCTGGCTAACTGTTATCTTCATCTGGGTAGTTTGTTTGTTTATTTTTGTTTTCTCTTGGCTGTGCTGTGTAGCATGTGGGATCTTGATTCCCTGACCAGAGATCAGACCCTCGCGCCCTTCATTGGCAATGTGCACTCTTAACCACTGGACCAGCAGGGAAGTCTCCATCTGGGTAGCTTTATAGCTATAAACTCATGGGTTTTAGTCTCAGTGTATTGAATGAAAATCTAAAGGGATGCGTAAAATATTGGTCCAGCATTTGAGACTCATTGCCTTCTCTGCCTGCTCTGTCACAGTGGGCCTGGAAAAGCACCTGCTTCGTAGTCATTGCTTCAGTCAGTGAACATAGAATGTTTTCGAGGAGTTGCTAGTTATGTGACCGCATTCAGTTAATAACTTTGTGTCCACTCCTGCTCATTTAGGTCTCCTGCAGGAAGACTAGAGCTTTTTCCTTTCACCTTTTTCCAGAATTTGTCTCTAGGTCATTGTCATTTTCCAATAGGGACCAGATACAGTGCCCATGAAACTGTGTTTGAGTGGATGAATCTAAATTTTTATTTCCACCCTTCTTTCAGGCCCTGACTATTCCAGGTGCTTATTACACATCTCATGTCATACCTTAGCTTAGCAAGTCTAGAGCTAAGGTTCATTACTGTCTTCTGCATGACTGCAGTAGCATCCCCACCCTCTGCTGTTGCCCCTTCTAGCCAGTTCTATACACAACATCCACAGACTCATTTAAAATTGCAGTTTGCTTTTGTCATGGCCCTTTTTAAACTCTCGAGTCACTTCCTGCTACTTTTAGAAATAAAGGACAAACCCCTTAACAGATCCCACAGAACGTGATAGGAGCAGGTGCCTGTCTTTCTTTTCAGTCTTTCGTTCTTTTACTTTCAGTAGGGTCATGCTGTCCAGATGCTGCAGGAGTCAGGGTCTTCGTCTGTGTGATTCCAGATCCCAGGAGTTTTGTCTCTCCCCCTCCCACCTGTCATTTAAGTGGTTGCACTGCTCGAGCAGCCTCTTGAGAGTACTCGTCTGATGTTTCTCTCTTCCACTACAGTGCAAGTTCCAGGAGGACAGGGACTAAATCTGTTTTGGTTGCTCTGGTTTCTTAGTTTGGTATATAATGTTTATTGTTCAGTCATTAAGTCGTATCCAGCTCTTTGCCACCCCATGCACTGCAGCACTCTAGACTTCCCTCTCTTTCACTATCTCCTGGAGTTTACTCAACCTCATGTCCATTGAGTCAGTGATGCCATCCAACCATCTCATCCTCTGTCATCCCCTTCTCTTCCTGTCCTCAGTCTTTCCCAACATCAGGTCTTTTCCAGTGAGTTGGCTCTTCCCGTCAGGTGGCCGAAGTATTGGAGCTTCAATTTCAGCATCAGTCTTTCAAATGAGTATTTGGGGTTTATTTCTTTTAGGATTGACTGGTTTGATCTCCTTGATCCCCTTAAGGGACTCTCAAGAGTTTTCTCTAGTATCACAATTTGAAAGCATCAATTCTTCTGTACTCAGCCTTCTTTATGGTCCACCCTGCACATCCTCCATACATGATGACTGGAAAAACCATAGCTTTGACTGTACAGACCTTTGTTGGCAAAGTGGTGTCTCAGCTTTTTCATATGTTGTGTTTGAGTGGATGATTTTTCTAATTTTTATTTCCACCCTTCTTTCAGGCCCTGACTATTCCAGGTGCTTATTACACATCTCATGTCATACCTTAGCTTAGCAAGTCTAGAGCTAAGGTTCATTACTGTCTTCTGCATGACTGCAGTAGCATCCCCACCCTCTGCTGTTGCCCCTTCTAGCCAGTTCTATACACAACATCCACAGACTCATTTAAAATTGCAGTTTGCTTTTGTCATGGCCCTTTTTAAACTCTCGAGTCACTTCCTGCTACTTTTAGAAATAAAGGACAAACCCCTTAACAGATCCCACAGAACGTGATAGGAGCAGGTGCCTGTCTTTCTTTTCAGTCTTTCGTTCTTTTACTTTCAGTAGGGTCATGCTGTCCAGATGCTGCAGGAGTCAGGGTCTTCGTCTGTGTGATTCCAGATCCCAGGAGTTTTGTCTCTCCCCCTCCCACCTGTCATTTAAGTGGTTGCACTGCTCGAGCAGCCTCTTGAGAGTACTCGTCTGATGTTTCTCTCTTCCACTACAGTGCAAGTTCCAGGAGGACAGGGACTAAATCTGTTTTGGTTGCTCTGGTTTCTTAGTTTGGTATATAATGTTTATTGTTCAGTCATTAAGTCGTATCCAGCTCTTTGCCACCCCATGCACTGCAGCACTCTAGACTTCCCTCTCTTTCACTATCTCCTGGAGTTTACTCAACCTCATGTCCATTGAGTCAGTGATGCCATCCAACCATCTCATCCTCTGTCATCCCCTTCTCTTCCTGTCCTCAGTCTTTCCCAACATCAGGTCTTTTCCAGTGAGTTGGCTCTTCCCGTCAGGTGGCCGAAGTATTGGAGCTTCAATTTCAGCATCAGTCTTTCAAATGAGTATTTGGGGTTTATTTCTTTTAGGATTGACTGGTTTGATCTCCTTGATCCCCTTAAGGGACTCTCAAGAGTTTTCTCTAGTATCACAATTTGAAAGCATCAATTCTTCTGTACTCAGCCTTCTTTATGGTCCACCCTGCACATCCTCCATACATGATGACTGGAAAAACCATAGCTTTGACTGTACAGACCTTTGTTGGCAAAGTGGTGTCTCAGCTTTTTCATATGTTGTGTAAGTTTGTCAGAGCTTTCCTTCTAAGGATCAAGCATCTTTTAATTTCATATCATCTAATATATATAATGAATGCTCATTAAACATTTGTTTGAATACAGGGGTTGCTTTTTTTCATTTTGTTTTGTTTTGCTTGCTTCTTTTTGATATGCTTGCCATCCTCATGTCTGTGCCTTTTTACTTTGATGACTGGATGGTCATAGTATCTTTCTAACTGACTTCTCTGCTTCTAGACTTTTAGGGTCATCTTTTTTTTTTCTTCTCTTACTTTTATATCTTTGCATTTGATTTTTCATGAATTTGCTGGAAGTTCTCATTCCTAAATTATGCTCATGTCTCTCTTTGTGGCATAAAATAATAATTAATGATGGAATTCCCACCACTTCACCTACTGAAATTCTAATCCAAGTCCTCTAAGGACCAGCTCAGATGCCACCCAGATCAAAACAAGTTTCTTTCCTCTACTCAGTACATTGTAATGGGCACTCAATAAATGCTTGTTGTCTTATTTGCTGCCTTTGCCATTTTGAGATTGGTGGGTGTGTGGTTATTTTATTCTCTGTGTAGGCATACCGAGGCATGAGCATGTTTTTTATCCCTATCACAGTGCCTAGAAACATTGCCTTTACCCAATTAACATTGTTAACTTCAACATCTACAATCATTGATTCTACTGTAAATTTTGAGAGAGCAAAATGTCTGTTATTTTCTTTAATTGGAAGTCTTATACGTTTGAATCTTCTTTTAAATGCTCAAACATACTTAGTCCAAAAGTATGCCTCGCTTTTGACAGTAAGCTCATATTTGGGAGTGTAAATGATAGAGGAGTTAGGTTTTCTGAAATATTACTAATACTACTACTGAGCAAGTAAGGGAAAAGATTGTGGGCAACTTTGAAACAACTGGCCTCTCCAGAGGTGAGTCAGGAAGTGTCCACAAGGGGGCGTGCCCATCTAGCCATCCAGAGAACAGTGACGAAGTCCCACTTCTGTTATGCAGGTAGAAATGCTTTTACAAGTGTACTTTTTGAGCATGTCTTTTTTCCCCCCAAAGAAAAAGAATGGACCTTCAGTACCACAGAAATTCCTACTGATTTTCTAGTGCCTGTTTATCCCGGTTGTGTGATTTTCCAAGAAGGAAGAGGGGATGGAATGGACACAGGGATTGCCATTCAAGCGGACAGCTTCCCACACCCAACCTCACTGAGAACATTTTAAAAGCATTGTCATCTCTTTTGTGGTCATTTTATGTCATTTGCTCAAGGGATGGGCAGTTTTCCATTTTCAGTGCTTCGTTGATTCCTACCACCTAAAGTTATGAGGAACTTCTCAGCAAGTGACCTTGAGGAGTACCTAGGCTTTGAGTGGAGTTTCCACCAAAGGTCATGGCCTCGTGGGATCTTTTTCTTTTCTAGTATCTGTTTTACTGTGACTTCAACATTATCACCAGCAAACATTTATTGAGTACTGTTTATACACAGGTTTTCAAGTAGGTTTTAGGGAATGCATAGAGAGGCCCTGAGCATTTTATTTGGTCCAGAGGAATTAAACAATAAACGCAACTCATACTATCTAGTATGCGCCAGAAGAATGAAACCATCCGTGAGAGCTGCAGGGATTAGCAGGATGGAGAAGTTACTCTGAGCACATGGCACAGGGTGACTTTATGAAGGGGTGGAATCCAAGCTGGGGCTTCCCTAGTGGCTCAGATTATAAAGAATCTGCCTGCAGTGTGGGAGACCTGGGTTCAGTCCCTGGGGTGGGAAGATCTTCTGGAGAAAGGAATGGCCATCGACTCCAGTATTCTTGCCTGGTAAATCCCATGGACAGAGGAGCCTAGCGAGCTATAGTCTATGGGGTTGCAAAGAGGTGGATGTGACTGAATGACCAACACTTTAGGTCTAAGGTCTTGGCTAAAGAGTAGGGCTTACGTAACTATAGAGAGAAAGAGAAAATCCTAGGTTTAGAAGAAGCCTGTGAATGGATAAGATGGTTGCACTACAGAGTTTCTGTAGGACAGTGATTTCAAACCCAAATGCTTATGGGCGCCAGGCAGGTAGTCTGAATGTGGGATACCATCTAGAGACGTGGTGGTGTGGATGGCAGTACATGTTCCATTTTTAGATATTTGAAAACAAAACACACAATGCCAACTTTTGACTAGCTTTTCTGGTCAAACTGAACTGGTTTTACAGTCTATAATCCCCCATGGGAGCACAGATTCAAATATCCACAGAGTTTAGCAGGGTGAACTAGCACATAGAGGAAATAAGTCCACAGACAGAGTCGCCCCTGAACATCTATTTGCACTAACTGCTTAGAAGCAAATGAGAAGAACGTTTTGAAATATGTGTGAGTGGGGCCTATCTTGATGATTATTTGCATTAAACACAGGCTTTTGAGAGTTGGGAGTCTCTGAAAACATCATTGGAAGTAATATGAATGGTGGGCTTCCCCTGGTCGCGCACTGGGTAAGGACACCGCCTTGCAGTGCAAGGGGCGCCGGTTCAATCCCTGGCCTGGGAAGATCCCATGTGCCGCGGAGCGGCTGGACCGATGTGTCCAATCACTGAGCTGGAGCTCTGGAACGCATGAGCCCAGAGCCGGCGCTCTGCAACGACAGACGCCACCGCGATGGGAGGCCCACAGGAGCTGAAGAACAAAGATGGATGAAAATAGAGAAATGAAAGACCAATAGAAGTGGCCCGCCCGCTCCCCTCCCTCCTCAACACGACCCCCGCCCAAAATAAATTAATAAATAAATCTTAAAAAAAAAAATGAATGGTATCAGAATTTCTAAGATACAATTCTATCGTAATTTGGTCAAATTGTATTTTACATCCTAAAATATTCTTAGCTCCTTCTTAGTCTGTGTGCTTTTCTTTATCTCTAATTTCTAGTAAGATTTTAATCTATTGAGGAACAAAAAGAAATAAGTGTATGGGCATTTTTTGACTTCTTTTTGCTTTTTAATATGATCTTTAGTTGTTATGTGTTTATGATTTTAAATAATAATTTCTATTTTTGTGAGTGTACTCATAATTATATGGTCAAATGAATACTGCTGTACTTTAAAAAAGTCTCGTATTGAATACAGCAACTTATTACCTTGTTACTAAAGTCAGTATCAAATATTGGTCTAAAGTCTGGAGAGGGTGGAATTTAAATCCAGGTTAAATGACCCATCCCGATTGTCATGGTGTTTCACTGGCAGGAATAGACTCCAGATTGTCCAAGTTACCTTTGAGTCCTTTATCTGTTATTCCCCACTGCTTTAAGACTCAGTTCAAAGGCCAGTGGAGCTCTGGTATTTAAAAGAAAAAGTGTAATTTTATCCAGAGAAGGTACATGTAAGCTCTGAAATGAAAGAGAGACCAGAGGTCCAGACCACAGCCAGGTGTTCCTGGAAAGAGCCAAATTGGACAGCTAAATTGAAAAAGGTCGCCTGTTCTTATTAAAGAGACTTTGTTGCTGTCTATTTAATTAGCAAGGTCTTAGCTCATGGATTTATGTGTTTTTTAATCTGCCCAGGTAATGACATTCATAGCCTATTAGTGTGAGTGCTGGTCGTGTGTTGCACTATCTCTGTGGTTTGAAGTCCTCTCACATATGTGCCTCTCTGAGGTGAAACTGCCAAGGAATCTCAGTTCCCTCCTGCCTTGAACATGTTTCCCAGACAGCAGTGACCAAATTTAAGAGCGTGATGGATGAACAGCTCTGCAGTTGAAAAAGTGAAATCTAAAATATTATATGAGTGTTCATCATTTAGAGCTTTTAGGAAAGCAATCTGGAATTAAAGACGGCGAATTGGTTCGTCAAAAATGAGCAGTGTGATCTGGTGCCAAATGGTTGATCTAGGGGATGGGAAGGCAGTAAAGAAGTGTTACTAAAAGAAAACACTGAATGGTGGGGTGTGTGGCCAATATAAAGATATATCATTTCTTTGTAGATGAGAGGCTTAGTGTTTCATGGGAAGAGCCTTAGAAGTTTGTTTTGAACAACTGGTCAAAGGGTATGCGCAACCTCCTGAAGTAAAGATCACTTCCACATTGTGAGAAGCGAGTTTGGGCTTCATTTTGATTATTATGGGACCAGCAAAAGATTTCCCAGCAGTTGTTTAAGGATGTGCTCCTGGGACAGAACCCATTCAGAAGTGATGGACAAAAGGATTACATTTAGGGAAGAGCTAAATATAAAATAATCAGAGAAACCTGTGAGGTGAGACGAAAACTACTTTGGGAGGCTGAGTGTGATTAGTGTGTAAACTTTTCAGGTTCAGAGGACAGGAAGTTTGAGTTATTGATGATGCAATAAGTTCAAATGACCCATCCCGATTGTCATGGTGTTTCACTGGCAGGAATAGACTCCAGATTGTCCAAGTTACCTTTGAGTCCTTTATCTGTTATTCCCCACTGCTTTAAGACTCAGTTCAAAGGCCAGTGGAGCTCTGGTATTTAAAAGAAAAAGTGTAATTTTATCCAGAGAAGGTACATGTAAGCTCTGAAATGAAAGAGAGACCAGAGGTCCAGACCACAGCCAGGTGTTCCTGGAAAGAGCCAAATTGGACAGCTAAATTGAAAAAGGTCGCCTGTTCTTATTAAAGAGACTTTGTTGCTGTCTATTTAATTAGCAAGGTCTTAGCTCATGGATTTATGTGTTTTTTAATCTGCCCAGGTAATGACATTCATAGCCTATTAGTGTGAGTGCTGGTCGTGTGTTGCACTATCTCTGTGGTTTGAAGTCCTCTCACATATGTGCCTCTCTGAGGTGAAACTGCCAAGGAATCTCAGTTCCCTCCTGCCTTGAACATGTTTCCCAGACAGCAGTGACCAAATTTAAGAGCGTGATGGATGAACAGCTCTGCAGTTGAAAAAGTGAAATCTAAAATATTATATGAGTGTTCATCATTTAGAGCTTTTAGGAAAGCAATCTGGAATTAAAGACGGCGAATTGGTTCGTCAAAAATGAGCAGTGTGATCTGGTGCCAAATGGTTGATCTAGGGGATGGGAAGGCAGTAAAGAAGTGTTACTAAAAGAAAACACTGAATGGTGGGGTGTGTGGCCAATATAAAGATATATCATTTCTTTGTAGATGAGAGGCTTAGTGTTTCATGGGAAGAGCCTTAGAAGTTTGTTTTGAACAACTGGTCAAAGGGTATGCGCAACCTCCTGAAGTAAAGATCACTTCCACATTGTGAGAAGCGAGTTTGGGCTTCATTTTGATTATTATGGGACCAGCAAAAGATTTCCCAGCAGTTGTTTAAGGATGTGCTCCTGGGACAGAACCCATTCAGAAGTGATGGACAAAAGGATTACATTTAGGGAAGAGCTAAATATAAAATAATCAGAGAAACCTGTGAGGTGAGACGAAAACTACTTTGGGGAGGCTGAGTGTGATTAGTGTGTAAATACTGAGTGAGATGCAGGTTCAGAGGACAGGAAGTTTGAGTTATTGATGAGGTGCAATTAAAAGTGTTTATCTCATGACACTTTGTTAGTTGCTGATTACAGGTGGATAAGGGGCAAGACAAGCCACAGAAGAGCCTAGAACAAGCCAGTGCAGAGAGTCTTCCAGAGAGGGGAGAACTGCTGGGTTTAGGTTGTGCTCTTAGGGCCCTGTATGGTTGGGAAGGGATTCAGGAGACCTTTTCTGGAGTTTCCGAGACTCTGGGACTTGAGGGAGGGCGGTTGTTCTGACGTGGGGCAGGGGTAGGGGATGCAGTGAGTGAGCAGAGTGAGTCAGGAATGCCATCTCTGCTGTGACATCTGATGGTATCTGTTTTTATCCTTCAGAGCCACGCCTCCTCCTGGAGGAGAAGGTAGGCGTGCTGGCCTTGCTGAGAGTTAGGTGATTCATGGAGAAAATCATTGCTGTTCAATTTCATTGACTCAGTTTGTCCATTCAATAAGTTGGTTTTTCACAGAACTGATTTTTGCCCTTTTTTTGTCCTGTTTATTTATTTTATTGCCTTTTTGAATCTTTCCATTTAGCGTTTATTCTTCTTTCATTGATTTTTCATCTTCTGTTTTTTTTTTCTCCTTATGTTTATCTTGTTTTCTTTTTAACTTGTTTAGTTGGATTCTTAGCTGCTTCTTTTCTGTATTAATATCAATGCTTTGAGTATTAATTTCTCTCTAAGTGCCTCTTTTACTCTCTCTCTCTCTCACACAAGTTTTGAAATGTAAGGTTTTATATGTATATTTCTTTTTGGCTATATGGCTTGCAGGAATCTTAGTTCCCTGACCAGGGATTGAACCTGGGCTCTCAGCCAGGCAAAAGTGCAGAGTCCTAACTCCTGGACTGCCAGGGAATTCACTGAAATGTAATATTTTTATCATTCATTATTTAGTATCTTTGTTTCTATTTAGATTTCCTATTTGATGCATACGTTATTTAGAAATGTTTCTTTTTTTTAAATTTTATTTACCTTTATTAATAGACTCCTAACTTAATTGTACTGCAGTCAGAGAGTATATTCTGTTTGATATTGTTTCTTGAAATTTGTTGTGGTTTATTTTATGAATTAAGTCAATTTTTGTAAATATCTGTGTTTGAAAAGAATGCTTACCCTCTAATTGGAACAGAGTTCTGTGAATGCCTAAAAATTAAGCTTTTTAATATGTTATTCAGATCTTTTATTTTTTTTTCTTAAAAAATTATTTATGTATTTATAGGTGTGCTGGGTATTTGTTGCTGTGTGTGGGACTTTCTCTAGTTGCAGCAAGCAGGGGCTATTCTTTGTTGCAGTGTGTGGGCTTCTCACTGGGGTGGCTTCTCTTGTTGCATAGCATGGGTTCTAGAGTGCGGGCTCAGATGTTGTGGCTTCTGGTCTCTAGAGCGGCGTCTTAGTACACTTAGTTGGTCCACGGCATGTCGAATCTTTCTGGTCCAGGGATCGAATCTGTGCATTAGCAGGCATTCCTATCCACTGTACCACCAGGGAAGTCCCCAGATCTTTTATTTCTTGCTAATTTTTTAAATCATTTTACCTATTCATAATTGACATAAATACGTTAAAATATCTCATTATGGGGGCTTCCCTGGTGGTCCAGTGGGTAAAGAGTCCACCTTGTAGTGCAAGTGGCGCTAGTTTGATCTCTGGCCTAGGAAGATCCCACTTGCCACAGAGTGGCTATAATGTTAATATAATTATATATTTATATAGTTCTTTGGGTTGGTTCCTACTTGGTATCTCTCTCATTTTTTCCTTGTCCTTTTACTTCCAGCTTTTCCATGTCTTTATTTTTTCAGGTGTATCTGTGACAAATAGCATATAACCAGATTTTAAAAACCCTGGTTAATCTTAGTTTTGGCTTGCTGGGTCTTCATTGCCGCAAGGGCTTTTCTCTAGCTGTGGAGAGCAGGGCTTCTCTATAGTTGCAATGCACAGGCTTCTCGTTACAGTGGTTTCTCTTACCGCAGAGCATGGGTTCTAGGGCATGTGGGTTTCAGTAGTTGCAGCTCATGGGCTCTAGAGCCCAGGCTCAACAGTGGCACACAGGCTTAGTTGCTTCTCTGAATGTGGGATCTTTCCAGACCATAAATTGAACCCATGTCTCCTATATTGACGGGCAGATTCTTTGTACCTGAGATCAAAGAAGCCAAGTAATACGTTATTATTTTTCAAGACAATATTGATTTTCTTTTTTGATGTATGCTTACCATTTTATTTGCTTACCCAGTCCTTGTTTCATTCCTTTTTTAAAAATTTTTTATTATTTTTTAAAATTTTGGCCTCTTTCACTATTTATTTATTTATTTTAATCCATCTTTGTGCTTTGGCCTGTGTGGGCCTACCATCGCAGTGGCCTCTCTCCTTGCAGAGCACCGGCTCTGGGTGCATGCTCTCCAGCGTGCTGGCTCCTATTTGGACACACTGGTCCAGCCACTCTGCGGCATATGGGATCTTCCCGGGCCTGGGATTGAACTGGGGCCCCTTGCATTTGCAAGGCGGACTCTTTACCCACTGGACCACCAGGGAAGTCCCCTTATTTCATTCCTGAATGTCCTTTCCCTTCTTGGATTGTTGTCTTTTAAGTCCTTTCAGACTGTTGTCATAAAATACCGGACACTCAATTGCTCACAGTTCTGGAGGCTGAGAAGTCTAGCATCAAGGCATGGGAAGATTTGGTATCTGGTGAGGACCTCCTTCTAGATGCCCATCTTTTTGCTGTAACCTTGCATGGCAGAAAGGGCTGGAAACTTCTTGGGCTTCTTCTATTTTTGTGGGCTCTGCCTTCATGACTTAATCATTCTTCAATGCCCTACCTCCAAACACCATGGGGATTAGGATTTCATCAGGTGACATTTTGGAAGGACACATTCAACACCACAGCAATCATTTTCCCTTTTCTTAAAGTATGATATTCAGTTGTTTATTTGTTTATCCATTCAGCAAACACTTATTGAGTGCTTAAGAAGTGTCAGGTTCTTTTCTGGGCGCTTAGCATATGTTAGTGAATAAAACATGCAAAGATTACTGCCTTTCTGGAGATGCTAGTCTTTCAGGGGAGATTGGAAGTTTAAATAATATGAAAATAAATTGCATATTTTAGAAGATTAATGTTATGGAAAAAAGATAGTAGAGCTAAGGAAAAATATTAGGTGTACTCATGTGTAGGAGGACTAGAAGGAGGTCAGTTTGCAGTATTAACTACAGTGATCCTTTAGGACTTACTAATTGCAGGTTTCTTGGTGGTAAACACATTTACTTTATTGATAAATGTATTTATTTTATTTTTTGTTCCTAAAAGGTAATTTTGTTAGGTGCTCACTTCTAGGTTTATAGTTATTTTTCTCTGAAAATGTCTCCCACTGCCTTCTGGCTCCCATTGGACTGTTGGAAATTCTGCCATTACTCCATCGTAGTGAGCTCTCCTGTCTATCTGGCTCCTTTCCTTTCTCTCTGGCATCCTGAAAATCTAGATTCTTAATCTTCATCAGTTGTGGGGAAGTTTGAGCCATTTTCTCTTTAAATATTTTCACTTCTCTATTCTTTCCAGTTGGGCATACATTAGGCTTTCATTCATATATATATATTTTTTGCCATATCTTCCATATTTTCCATTACTTCCCCCTTGCAATTGCAATCAGATATGTGTTAAATGTTATATAAATATAGATGTGTTACGCTATTAGGAAAAAGTTGAAAAATTCGTTCATGATCTGACGTTTCAAATTCTTGGTTGTGTACTTGTAAATAGATACATCAGCTATTGATTTATTTAAAGTAAAACAGTGAAAAGCACATAAGCTTTTTTGTGTGTAAAGTAAATGCTTTTATTCTTTCCACAGAACAGATTTCCAAACAGTGATCACAATATTTAGGTTAATAAGACGCTGGACAGATAAGTAGTCAAAGAATGTTCTAAAACAACAGTCCCATCAACTATATATCAAGCACATAATCTTAACTATATGATTTACAACTGTATATCAAGCACATAATCTTAACTGTATGATTTGATGAATTTTGATATATGTATACATCCATGTAACAAGATCTCACAGTGTTGCTGTGCTAGAAAGTTTCCTCATGTCCCTTCATAGTCTGCACCTCCTTCCCAAGACAGCTATTTCTCTGATTCTTTTCACCATAGTTTTACCTGTTCTAAATAAAGCTTCAGATAAATGGAATCGTATGTTGTGTACTCTCTTGTGGCCAGGTTTTTTACTCAGTGTACATCTAAAAGATTATCCGTATCATTGTACTTAACAGTAGATCTTCTTTTTTTTAAAATTATTTATTTTATGTTTTTTTAACACTAGTTCTTTTTTATTACTGAGCAGTCCTCCACTGTTGCCTGTATTATGTCTTGTGTACCCATTCCTCATGAGAGACACTTGGGGTGTCTCCAGGTTTATAGTTATTTTTCTCTGAAAATGTCTCCCACTGCCTTCTGGCTCCCATTGGACTGTTGGAAATTCTGCCATTACTCCATCGTAGTGAGCTCTCCTGTCTATCTGGCTCCTTTCCTTTCTCTCTGGCATCCTGAAAATCTAGATTCTTAATCTTCATCAGTTGCGGGGAAGTTTGAGCCATTTTCTCTTTAAATATTTTCACTTCTCTATTCTTTCCAGTTGGGCATACATTAGGCTTTCATTCATATATATATATTTTTTGCCATATCTTCCATATTTTCCATTACTTCCCCCTTGCAATTGCAATCAGATATGTATTAAATGTTATATAAATATAGATGTGTTACGCTATTAGGAAAAAGTTGAAAAATTCGTTCATGATCTGACGTTTCAAATTCTTGGTTGTGTACTTGTAAATAGATACATCAGCTATTGATTTATTTAAAGTAAAACAGTGAAAAGCACATAAGCTTTTTTGTGTGTAAAGTAAATGCTTTTATTCTTTCCACAGAACAGATTTCCAAACAGTGATCACAATATTTAGGTTAATAAGACGCTGGACAGATAAGTAGTCAAAGAATGTTCTAAAACAACAGTCCCATCAACTATATATCAAGCACATAATCTTAACTATATGATTTACAACTGTATATCAAGCACATAATCTTAACTGTATGATTTGATGAATTTTGATATATGTATACATCCATGTAACAAGATCTCACAGTGTTGCTGTGCTAGAAAGTTTCCTCATGTCCCTTCATAGTCTGCACCTCCTTCCCAAGACAGCTATTTCTCTGATTCTTTTTCACCATAGTTTTACCTGTTCTAAATAAAGCTTCAGATAAATGGAATCGTATGTTGTGTACTCTCTTGTGGCCAGGTTTTTTACTCAGTGTACATCTAAAAGATTATCCGTATCATTGTACTTAACAGTAGATCTTCTTTTTTTTAAAATTATTTATTTTATGTTTTTTTAACACTAGTTCTTTTTTATTACTGAGCAGTCCTCCACTGTTGCCTGTATTATGTCTTGTGTACCCATTCCTCATGAGAGACATTTGGGTTGTCTCCAGGTTTCAACTATTGCTTTTTGACTAAAGTGCTATAGACATTCTTTTTAAGAACTTTATTTAGTTTTTTTTTGTTTTTTTTTTTTATTCTTTATTTTAAAGGTTTTACAGAGTTTTGTTGTTCATATACATGTATGTTCCCAGATCAGTCATATGCATATCCCTGGTCCCCACCCACCCAGATCCCCATACAGATGGCCCAAAAGCACATGAAACGATGCTCAACCTCGCTCATTATTAGAGAAATGCAAATTAAAACTACAATGAGATATCACCTCACACCCGTCAGAATGGCCATCTTCAAAAAATCTGCAGACAATAAATGCTGGAGAGGGTGCGGAGAAAAGGGAACCCTTTTGCATTGCTGGTGGGAATGTCAATTGATACAGCCTCTATGGAAGACAGTCTGGAGATTTCTTAAAAAACTAAAAATATTTAGTTTTTAATTAATGTATTTATTTTTGGCATTGTTCACTGCTGCTGCAGGCTCGTTTCTAGTTGCAGGGAGTGGGGGCCGCTCTCAAGTTGAGGTGAGCAGGCTTCTTGTTGCGGTGACTTCTCTTGTTGTGCAGCTCAGGCTCTGGGGCACATGGGCTACTGAGTAGTTGTGGCTACCAGCACAGGCTCAATAGTTGTGGCTCACGGGCTTGCTCTGCAGCATGTGGAATCTTCTCAGATCAGAGATTGAACCGGTGTCTTCTGCGTTGGCAGGCCAATTCTTTGAGCTACCAGGGAAGCCTAAGATACATCCATGTAACAAGATCTCACAGTGTTGCTGTGCTAGAAAGTTTCCTCATGTCCCTTCATAGTCTGCACCTCCTTCCCAAGACAGCTATTTCTCTGATTCTTTTCACCATAGTTTTACCTGTTCTAAATAAAGCTTCAGATAAATGGAATCGTATGTTGTGTACTCTCTTGTGGCCAGGTTTTTTACTCAGTGTACATCTAAAAGATTATCCGTATCATTGTACTTAACAGTAGATCTTCTTTTTTTTAAAATTATTTATTTTATGTTTTTTTAACACTAGTTCTTTTTTATTACTGAGCAGTCCTCCACTGTTGCCTGTATTATGTCTTGTGTACCCATTCCTCATGAGAGACATTTGGGTTGTCTCCAGGTTTCAACTATTGCTTTTTGACTAAAGTGCTATAGACATTCTTTTTAAGAACTTTATTTAGTTTTTTTTTGTTTTTTTTTTTTTATTCTTTATTTTAAAGGTTTTACAGAGTTTTGTTGTTCATATACATGTATGTTCCCAGATCAGTCATATGCATATCCCTGGTCCCCACCCACCCAGATCCCCATACAGATGGCCCAAAAGCACATGAAACGATGCTCAACCTCGCTCATTATTAGAGAAATGCAAATTAAAACTACAATGAGATATCACCTCACACCCGTCAGAATGGCCATCTTCAAAAAATCTGCAGACAATAAATGCTGGAGAGGGTGCGGAGAAAAGGGAACCCTTTTGCATTGCTGGTGGGAATGTCAATTGATACAGCCTCTATGGAAGACAGTCTGGAGATTTCTTAAAAAACTAAAAATATTTAGTTTTTAATTAATGTATTTATTTTTGGCAATTTTCACTGCTGCTGCAGGCTCTTTTCTAGTTGCAGGGACTGGGGCCTGCTCTCAAGTTGAGGTGAGCAGGCTTCTTGTTGCGGTGACTTCTCTTGTTGTGCAGCTCAGGCTCTGGGGCACATGGGCTACTGAGTAGTTGTGGCTACCAGCACAGGCTCAATAGTTGTGGCTCACGGGCTTGCTCTGCAGCATGTGGAATCTTCTCAGATCAGAGATTGAACCGGTGTCTTCTGCGTTGGCAGGCCAATTCTTTACCACTGAGCTACCAGGGAAGCCTAAGTACTATAAACATTCTTTTTTTTTATTTGGCCACTTCTATTGATCTTTCATTCATTTATCTTTTTTGGCCTGTGCATTGCAGTGGCCTCTCTTGCTGCAGAGCACTGGCTCTGGGCACATGCACTCCAGAGCTCCAGCTCGGTAGTTGGACACACTGGTCTAGCTGCTCTGCGGCATGCGGGATCTTCCCAGGCCAGGGATTGAACCGGCGCCCCTTGCACTGCAAGGTGGTGTCCTTACCCACTGAACCACCAGGGAAGCCCTATAAACAGTCTTGACAAATCTTTTGTCATATATATTTTGCTTTCTCTTGGGTAAGTATATTTAGAATTAAATATTTTTACATTAGAATTTTAAAGTTGTGATTAGTATTTATTCCAGAAACACAAGAAGCCAAATTAAATTCATCATTTGATCTATCTATCTATAGATAGATTTTTTTTTTTTGGCCACTTCTATTAATCTTTCATTTATTTATCTTTGTTCTTTGGCCTGTGTGGGCCTCCCATCGCAGTGGCCTCTCTCACTGCAGAGCACCGGCTCTGGGTGCATGCGCTCCAGAGCTGCGGCTTAGTAGTTGGACACATCAGTCCAGCTGCTCTGTGGCATGTGGGATCCTCCCAGGCCAGGGATCAAACCAGCGCCCCTTGTACTGCAAGGCGGTGTCCTTACCCACTGCGCCACCAGGGAAGCCCCATCATTATATTTTTACCCTGATTTTAATCATTGAGATGTATTCTATAAGTGTTTTAATCACAGTTAGTATTATTTTAAGGAGCTTGACAACATTATCATTATTCTTAAATGTCTCAATTTTGATTTCAGCTCCAGTATATCTTAGGTTGCTATCATTACCGCAATTCATTATGAGTTTAAATTAAATAATATTAATTAAACAACATATGAATAAGAATAAAAATGATTTAAAGCTTTGTAAAGATTCCATTGTGGCTTCCCAGGTAGCTCAGTGGTAAGGAATCTGTCTGCCAATGCAGGTGATGTGGCTTTGATCCTTGATTAGGAAGATCCCCGGGAGAATGAAATGGCAACCAACTCTAGTATTCTCGCCTAGGAGATCCAATGGACACAAGAGCCTGGCAGGCCACAGTCCATTGGGTTGTAAAGAGTCAGACACAACTTAGAAGCTAAACGCCAGCAGCCGCAACAAAGCTTCCATTGTAATTCAGTGATGTAATGACCTAAGTTGTGAATATGTTCCTCTGGTCTTTGAGATTAAAACCACTGTGTTTTCCACCTTTAATATCGCAAGCCCCAGAATGCTGTATAGGAATTCTGCCAGTTGGAAAATGTTATCATTTGCTACTTTAGAGAGTTTAGAATTTTTAGGTAAGCCTCTGTACCTTTGTTATGATATGAATTTATAATTAAAGCTGTAATCCAGATATATTAGAGCCCCTTAAAAGCATGGTTAACACACTTTATTTCTATTTTGAGCTGGAAATGTTTCTGTTAACTTCTGGTGAGTGATTTAGGGAATTAATAGCAAAGATTTTTATATAATAAAATTTTTCTCTGTTGTAGATCTATTTGGCATGAATCTGTATAGTGCTGCAGAGATTTTAATGCATATTTATTAAGCAAAGAATAAAGGATTATTTAAAATAGATGTCTTGACTATAGCTTACAGAAGCATCATTTGTAGTATTGGATGCCAGAAGGGGGATTTTCTGAAAAGAGAAGAGAAGGGTCATTGGTTTTTCTTATATCCAAATTTTCCTTGGTTTCAGCCAGGCTAGACACATGAAAGAGATAATTCTAGCTAAGCTGTCTTTCATTTACAGCTGATATACTCTGAGCCCACTGGGGCCCCCCTATTGTAGGGGCTGATTTTAGGAGAAGATGTGGTCTAGGTCTCCTGTAGTCAGAGCTGTCGTTCCATCTTTAAGATGCTTGAAAGTGGTAAAGCTGTACGCTGCAGTTCCTGTGCTGTCACAGAGGGTGTAAGTCAGCTGTATTTCTCAAGTGGAAGCTCAGGCCAACTATACTGTTTCTCACCAGCCTAATAAAAGTGTATTGGGAAGATTTGTTATCTTAAAAAATGTATTTCTGCCTTTATTACTATAGTAGAATAATTCTACCATACATCAGTTTCATGATGCACTTGTGCATTCAGTTTTAGCTATTTGATATTTCAGTAATTCTGTACAGAAGAAGGGCTTCCCAGGTGGCACTAGTGGTAAAGAACCTGCCTGCCAATGCAGGAGACCTAACAGTTTGCTCCCTGGATGGGGAAGATCCTCTGGAGGACGAAATGACAGCCTAGTCCAATATTCTTGTCTGGAGAATTCCAGGGACAGAGGAGCGTGGAGGACTACAGTCTACAGGGTTGCAAAGAGTTGGACGTGACTGAAGCAACTTAGCATGCACACATACACGTACAGAAGAAATATCAAATTAACAAGATAAGTAATTGATATATGGTGTCTCTTGGCAGGTTTCAGAGTTAGAGGACAGGTTAAAGACTTAATATTCATGTGAATTGCACTAACACTTTGTTCTGAGGGATTTATTAGTTACTACGTGTGTATCTTAATTCCTATAATAACTTTGTAATAGTCATTTCCAATTGGGAGTGAAAAAAATGAAAACTTCTGTTGACATTAAGCTCAACAGATTACTAGATCATTGGTTACCTTAAGAAAGTTTTATTTGTCTTTTCCATGACACACGAAATCTCTATGTCAACTTTATACACATGTGTTTATTTGGACAAGAACTATGTTGTATGCCATCAGTCACAAGTTTGCCAAAAAAGTTAATGCAGCTAGCATGTTTCAGCCTAGGACAATAGGTCCATGTGTATCTATGTGATGCATGTAGTTCTAAGTATTTATGGTGTGTGAGAGTATAATAGTAACTCTGTAATAACAGTCATTGTATGTTTTCTAAATTTTCTAAGATTTCATTTCTATACAAACGAGCTCTGTGAAATTATTAGAGCCAAAATACCACTATTCATCTTTCACTCAATTTATCTGCACTTCATAAAACTGCTTAAATGTTACTTCATCATCCTTCAGTTTGCTTTCAGTATATGAAATCTATAAACTAATTCTTAAATATTTATGAAGTAATTTCTAATTTTTGCAGGTGTTGCAAACCATTAGGAATATTTAACTTAATTTGCAACAGGATTCTCAGTCTTTTCTTGGTATCTTATTCTTGAAAAATAGGTTACAATAAACCCATCTATGCATAATCCTTTTGTGCCTTTCTACATTAAGGTTAGGATACCTTGATCAAAATGCTAAGAGAATTGTTTCTACAGATAAAGTGTCTGTTATGTGTCCCCTAGTGAAATTATGTTTTATAGAATATTTGAACAGGATTATGAGTCACAGTTACTAAAAGAACTAATAATGAATACCCCTTCTTGACTTTGTTGTTGCTGTGTTTGAGGAAAGTTTTTCTACAGCGCCTCTTTATTTGTGTGAGAGCAGTGAGTTTCTAAAGAACCAGTAAGATCAATAAGATCATACTTTCAAATACTCTGTAGTATGTTCATGGTGGTGTGGACATGGTGATATGCTGCCAATTGGTAGTTGAACAAGATAGAGCATGAATCTTATATGCTGATGCAGTGCTGGTCCTAGGTGTTTTAAATTCCTCCTTCAGCAGATTTGTTCCTATAACATTATTTGCCTTAGAACGAGTAGAGTAGACATTTGGCTGATAATGACCTGTGGGATGCTATCAGATCTTATTAAGTAGGGACCATGGACCATCCATGTGATTGAGAGGTTGTTGGATGTACAGCCTTCTGGATTACTTTATCAAGAATCTACACTCAAATAGATTTTCCAGATAATTTATATGTGCATTAAAGTTTGAGAAACCTTTCTATGTGTGCAGAATGAAGCAGAGTGGACCAGACCTTTTCTCAGACAGTTTATTATCAGGTTAGGGCACTGTCCTCAAAAGTCAGGCAAACTTCCTGCTGCAGAACAGTGATACTGTGGCATATGGCCATGTTGATCCATTGGCTGGACTTTCTCAGCTGCCGTTAAAAGGCAGTGTAGGGATACAGCACTCATTTCAGTCAGTTACATCTGTCCTATCAAAGTGAGTACTATCAGAGTGGAGCAGTGTCTTTAAGGGGAGTTAGAGTGAGAGCAAGAACCAAAGAAATGCAAGCATCTAGTTATACCTTCTCTTAATAGACTTAATGTAATCCTCATTGTGGCATGCCCTACCCCTCATTCTTTTAGTTTGCTTTGGGGAAAAATCTTTTGTTTGGTTTCTGCTTTCAGTATTTCAAAATTCCCTTCAATGCTCAACTTCTGAGGTGTCCCTCAGAGCCTATTGGCTTTTCTGGGGCTGGCCTTAGTGTGACATTTCTAAAACCACTCAGTCAGGGACCCCCTCAGCACAAGTGATGTCTTGCTCAATAAGGAGGATGAGCATAAACCGCACAGGAGGGAGAGCTGATCTTGCTGAACATGCCTTGTCCCTGATGCTTTCACGTAGACTTGAGGGTTGGAGTGAAGATGGAGTCTCAGGTTCTAGGACACCAATGCCCAAGTGTAAGACTGTACCGCCATGACCACAGTAAACCTAAAGACCTGTAGCAGCCTCCTTTTAATATATACAAAAGGTGATTTTTCCATGAAATTTTGTTCCTGCCTTCTTGTCATTTTCATCCGGCAGTGTGAAAATTTTCACCTGCAGTGTCTGCCTTGCACAGGTGACCCAGAAATCTCCGGGGCAGGAGATAGCTGCTTGTGGTCAGTATGCATGAAATGCCTTAAGCATGCCTTAAGTGGCAACTTGATAATAGGTAATTTCAGGAGATTGCTGAATGTTCCAGCCAAGGATTAGCTCAGCTCTTGCTATGTCATGATTGTCCTCAATTTAGAATCTACACTCAAATAGATTTTCCAGATAATTTATATGTGCATTAAAGTTTGAGAAACCTTTCTATGTGTGCAGAATGAAGCAGAGTGGACCAGACCTTTTCTCAGACAGTTTACTATCAGGTTAGGGCACTGTCCTCAAAAGTCAGGCAAACTTCCTGCTGCAGAACAGTGATACTGTGGCATATGGCCATGTTGATCCATTGGCTGGACTTTCTCAGCTGCCGTTAAAAGGCAGTGTAGGGATACAGCACTCATTTCAGTCAGTTACATCTGTCCTATCAAAGTGAGTACTATCAGAGTGGAGCAGTGTCTTTAAGGGAGTTAGAGTGAGAGCAAGAACCAAAGAAATGCAAGCATCTAGTTATACCTTCTCTTAATAGACTTAATGTAATCCTCATTGTGGCATGCCCTACCCCTCATTCTTTTAGTTTGCTTTGGGGAAAAATCTTTTGTTTGGTTTCTGCTTTCAGTATTTCAAAATTCCCTTCAATGCTCAACTTCTGAGGTGTCCCTCAGAGCCTATTGGCTTTTCTGGGGCTGGCCTTAGTGTGACATTTCTAAAACCACTCAGTCAGGGACCCCCTCAGCACAAGTGATGTCTTGCTCAATAAGGAGGATGAGCATAAACCGCACAGGAGGGAGAGCTGATCTTGCTGAACATGCCTTGTCCCTGATGCTTTCACGTAGACTTGAGGGTTGGAGTGAAGATGGAGTCTCAGGTTCTAGGACACCAATGCCCAAGTGTAAGACTGTACCGCCATGACCACAGTAAACCTAAAGACCTGTAGCAGCCTCCTTTTAATATATACAAAAGGTGATTTTTCCATGAAATTTTGTTCCTGCCTTCTTGTCATTTTCATCCGGCAGTGTGAAAATTTTCACCTGCAGTGTCTGCCTTGCACAGGTGACCCAGAAATCTCCGGGGCAGGAGATAGCTGCTTGTGGTCAGTATGCATGAAATGCCTTAAGCATGCCTTAAGTGGCAACTTGATAATAGGTAATTTCAGGAGATTGCTGAATGTTCCAGCCAAGGATTAGCTCAGCTCTTGCTATGTCATGATTGTCCTGACAAGTGCTGTGCGGTCATATAATTGTGTACTGTGCTGAGCAAATGCTCTGGCCACTTTTGCTCCACAGGAGAATGACTCAGGCACTTTGGATACGGTGGGTGCTGTGGTCGTGGACCACGAAGGGAACGTGGCTGCTGCTGTCTCCAGTGGAGGCTTGGCTTTGAAACATCCAGGGAGAGTTGGGCAGGTAAGTAACTGTGGGGATTTTAAACCAGTTTCCCAAGTCGAAGCAGAATTTTCTGGCTCACAAGGTTTTGAACTATTAGAGACATTTATTTCTTTTTTGTCTTTAGAAAAAGCAAATGGTATTGTTCTTAACAGGTAATGTAAATCATCAATTACATGTTCAGGAGTCTTTGTAAAATTAAAACCTACCGCAAAGTAACAGGGTTCTTTCTGATCTTTATAACTGGTAACACTATGTTTGGCTACTTTCAATAGCCTGCTTACTGGCCTGGGCATTTATCAGATATTTAATAAATGTGCACTGATTTCCACTTTCTTTGTAAATATTTTTTTTAGGAGCAAACACTTAACTATAGGGCTGCTTGCTCTTGATGTGGGAAAATGGTTTTAGAGTTGCATTTTGTATTTCCTCTATTCAAGGAACAGTAACATTTTGACACTCTAATCCTTTCTCCGATTGAGCATTTCAGCTGTTTTATAGACTGACTGGTATTTCAGGTGACCAACACATAATACCACGCAAGAAACCAAGATATGAGGGAAATCAAATTTATGTGCCGCTGACTTACTCGAAGTTCACTTCACGCCCAGTTCCCCATCTCCAGCTCTAGTACTAAACTGAGAATGAAATTTAACAATCCATTTGATCTAATAATCTTCCTGAGTATAAATTAGTTTGCACATTACTTACTGGTTTAATAAATATTTGTTGAGTGAGCAAATAAATTGGACACCCTCACAGTGTGTGTTGGTTTCCCTGGTGGCGCTAGTGGTAAAGAATCTGCCTGCCAGTGCAGGAGATGCAAGAGATGTGGGCTCGATCCCTGGGTAGAGAAGATTCCCTGGAGGAGGAAATGGCAACCCATTCCAGTGTTCTTGCCTGAGAAGTCCCATGGACAGAGGAACCTGGTGGGCTACAGTCCATAGGGTCACAAAGAGTCAGACATGACTGAGCATGCAGTGCTGCACAGCAGCACAACACAAGGTCTGTTAAAGTATTAGTAGTTGCTTGGAGTGTGTTTAAGCTCAGTATTTGGATCTCACCTTGCATCTAGAGCACGTCTTAGCACACTCTTTGTAACCTGGTGGGCTACAGTCCATAGGGTCACAAAGAGTCAGACATGACTGAGCATGCAGTGCTGCACAGCAGCACAACACAAGGTCTGTTAAAGTATTAGTAGTTGCTTGGAGTGTGTTTAAGCTCAGTATTTGGATCTCACCTTGCATCTAGAGCACGTCTTAGCACACTCTTTGTACTTTGTGTTTCATGTTTGAAGAAGAGTCCATGTCACAGTTGCTTTGGACATGGTGGTCAGCGAGTGCTTGGAGCAGAGTGATCTGACATGTGGAGGATGTCTTTGAAAATTCCCTAGTGATGCTCCTTGATCTGGCCCCTCTTGTGGACAAGCCGCTCACAGTGCTGTGGTGGGAAGGGGAAGGGAAGAGTAATTAATGTTGTGCTCCTCTTTGACTGCCATGCAAGGGGATTTATGGGACTGATTGCTCAACATGTGTAAATGCTTTGAACTAAGTATAAAAAGTCTTTGTCTAGTCATGGTATTTTTCCACATTACAAAGTCTTGTGTTTTTGTCAAGTTTGGAATAGGAAAACCAAGCTTGGCATATCAGATCTGGATGCCTTGGTGGAGAAAGAGAGAGAATAGCCAGCACAGCCGCCTTCACTGCATTGCAATTCCCATGACTTTCTCACTGGTTTTTGTTTGTTTTGGTTAGCAAAATAGCAACAAGAGAACCAAGGATAGTTCTGGACTACATTAGCAGGACATTACGCCCAGCAATCTTGAAGCCATTCTGCCCCTGCACATGAGGCTGTCCTGGAAAAAGAAATACTGTAAAGCTTACACAGACACATTTGAAAGTTACTAAGAGAGTAAACCTTAAAAAAGTTCTCATCATAAGAAAAACAATTCTGTAACTATGTATGATGATGGATGTTAACGGATTTTAATTGATCATTTTGCAATATATACAAATACTGAATTATTATTTTGTGTACCTGAAATTAATATACCATCTGACACACCACAAAAGCCCAAGAATACTGGAGTGGGTAGCCTACCCCTTCTCCAGGGGATCTTCCCAATCCAGGAATTGAACCAGGGTCTTCTGCATTGCAGGCAGAGTCTTTACCATCTGAGCTATCAAGGAGGCCTGAAACTAATATAATGTGTGTCAATTACACCTCAGTTCAAAAAATCTTACATGTTAATTTGCCCCTGTTTGACTGGTTTATGAATGCACAGTTTGTGAGGGCTGAAAAATCAGAAAAGGGTGTGAAGGAGAGGAGTAAAGCTGCTTACAGAAAAGCAGTTGCTTAATTGGATTATACTGCTCAGATGGAGAAGAGGCAATAAGCCTAGAAACATGGAAGCATCGGATGAGAGGTAAAGGGCTGTCCTTGACAAGCAGGACAGAATGGAGACAAAACTTATAAGCAAATTGTTTTTAAAAAGCAAGAAACTACTGTTAAAAAATGTGCTATAACTAGGTATTTTTATATATTTAAAATGTACAAATAACGATTTAAAAATTTTAGCATATTAGACATATTACCCTGCTCTAGATACAACAGTTCAGATGCTGCAGTGTTAATTTGAACGAGAATTAATTTGCCTCCTTAGCTTATAATATTTAGAATTTACAAATGGAATACGAGAAGGGAATTATTATGTTCTACTGTCCCCCATCCCTGCCCCATTCACACAAAATCAGGCAGTTGAGTTTAGGTGTTAAGAGTATGGATATGGGATTTAGGTAAACCTTTATTCTAACCCCACCTCCCCACTTACCAGTCCCCTCACTGTGGAAAAGTTACTCAGTGCCTTAAGTTCTACTTTCCACAATTGTAAAATGGGGATAAATAGCTACCTTAAAAAGTTCTAGAAGATTAAATGACGTAGTGTATTTGAATCGCTTGCCACAGTCCCTCCTAATAATAGTAGCAGGTGTTTTCAAAGGCAGTAATATCTATTATACTTATAAAACACCATGCCATGCTTCTAAAATAAATAAGACAGCTGGATGAGAGTGGCAACTAAAAGTCCCATGGAAGTGATTCATCTCATGGATTTCAGAATAAATGGCAGACCTGTGGGCTAGGCCATTCAGTTGGTCCTACCTAGGATGGCTGATGGGTCATCCAGAACCTGGAGTACACATGACCTTAGTGAAAGGGCCCATTCTTCCGTATTAGGTGTGTTGTATTCAGTTCTTGGTTCTACTTTTAAGAGGGATGTTGTCATTGACAGTGCAGGGGAATGACAGCTGGATCACATGAATGTGGTTAGATTTCATTTCCAGTTATCCTGGACTCAGGATCATTTCTCAAGGAGGGTCGTTAGGGAAGTAGAGTGGGTGTATGCATCTTAATGTCTTGGGGAACAGTTCTCAACTTCTTTGAGGGAGAAAAGAGGAATCAGGACACTAGAAAAGCTGTTTTCAAAAGTTTGGAGAACTTTAGGGGGAGGTTAAAGTATTTCCAGAGACTAGACCCAGGATTGGTGGGTAGAAGTTATAAGAAAGCAAATATTCCTTAAAGCAATCGAAGAAAGAACTTTCCACCAATGGGAGTGTCTAAAAGGGGTATATGTTGCCACATGAAGTAGTGAGGTTCTCAGAAAGGGCTGGAACATAAAACCCTGCTCTAGATACAACAGTTCAGATGCTGCAGTGTTAATTTGAACGAGAATTAATTTGCCTCCTTAGCTTATAATATTTAGAATTTACAAATGGAATACGAGAAGGGAATTATTATGTTCTACTGTCCCCCATCCCTGCCCCATTCACACAAAATCAGGCAGTTGAGTTTAGGTGTTAAGAGTATGGATATGGGATTTAGGTAAACCTTTATTCTAACCCCACCTCCCCACTTACCAGTCCCCTCACTGTGGAAAAGTTACTCAGTGCCTTAAGTTCTACTTTCCACAATTGTAAAATGGGGATAAATAGCTACCTTAAAAAGTTCTAGAAGATTAAATGACGTAGTGTATTTGAATCGCTTGCCACAGTCCCTCCTAATAATAGTAGCAGGTGTTTTCAAAGGCAGTAATATCTATTATACTTATAAAACACCATGCCATGCTTCTAAAATAAATAAGACAGCTGGATGAGAGTGGCAACTAAAAGTCCCATGGAAGTGATTCATCTCATGGATTTCAGAATAAATGGCAGACCTGTGGGCTAGGCCATTCAGTTGGTCCTACCTAGGATGGCTGATGGGTCATCCAGAACCTGGAGTACACATGACCTTAGTGAAAGGGCCCATTCTTCCGTATTAGGTGTGTTGTATTCAGTTCTTGGTTCTACTTTTAAGAGGGATGTTGTCATTGACAGTGCAGGGGAATGACAGCTGGATCACATGAATGTGGTTAGATTTCATTTCCAGTTATCCTGGACTCAGGATCATTTCTCAAGGAGGGTCGTTAGGGAAGTAGAGTGGGTGTATGCATCTTAATGTCTTGGGGAACAGTTCTCAACTTCTTTGAGGGAGAAAAGAGGAATCAGGACACTAGAAAGCTGTTTTCAAAAGTTTGGAGAACTTTAGGGGGAGGTTAAAGTATTTCCAGAGACTAGACCCAGGATTGGTGGGTAGAAGTTATAAGAAAGCAAATATTCCTTAAAGCAATCGAAGAAAGAACTTTCCACCAATGGGAGTGTCTAAAAGGGGTATATGTTGCCACATGAAGTAGTGAGGTTCTCAGAATCAGAAGTGCCTGGACTATTTCATGAAAATCCCTCTTCTATGTAAAATATTAGAGCAAATTAATTCTGAAGCCCTTGTAAAAAGAATGAACTATCACAGAAAGGTGAAATCTGGTCACCATTCTCAGTCTTAACTTCTTCTAGCCCTCACAAATGAATTACTAGAATATAGTGGTACAATTTTTGTGGGAGTACCTTTTTCCCTCTGTCAGTCACAGAGAATACTGAATGTATTATTGTAGTTTGCTTTTTTTCTTTTTTTTTTTTTTTATTCAGTGTTTCAGAGTTTATTTCTTTAATACTTCTTAAAACTCAGTGTTGTAAAATCTTTTTCTGTAACAGTTCATGAAAATCTTTTCAAAAAAATTCTGTTTTTGTAACCTTTGTAATAAATTCTGCCTATTGCTGTGCCCATATTTATTAAGTCATTTCTTTACTACTTGACATCTTTACTACTTGTTTTCAGTATTTCCTGCTTATCAAACAGGTGATCATGAACATTCTTGAGCACGCCTCCTTGTATTTCTCTGCGATAACCATCTAAGGGTTTTTCTAATTCTGGTTCTAACTAAGGAATGGAAAAGTTCTCAATTATGATTCCCCATCTAAAGGCAGGAAATCATAGTGCACATTGAAGAGGTGAATCCAGGCATTCTTGGTGGCACACCTGGAAGCAAAATAGGAATGATTGTCACACGCTTTTATAAAACCACAGTAGCTTATTGTGTTCCTGGTGGTTTCAAACACATAAATTTATTCCAGTACCTCACAGAGTGATTAGCTTGAACAGGCCTTTTTGTCTCTCCTCTTTCTATCTGTCAGAATCTAGCAACTACTGGGCCCTTTGGTGCTTAACTGTTTGCATTTCCTATTCTCAACTTCTTTGAGGGAGAAAAGAGGAATCAGGACACTAGAAAAGCTGTTTTCAAAAGTTTGGAGAACTTTAGGGGGAGGTTAAAGTATTTCCAGAGACTAGACCCAGGATTGGTGGGTAGAAGTTATAAGAAAGCAAATATTCCTTAAAGCAATCTAAGAAAGAACTTTCCACCAATGGGAGTGTCTAAAAGGGGTATATGTTGCCACATGAAGTAGTGAGGTTCTCAGAATCAGAAGTGCCTGGACTATTTCATGAAAATCCCTCTTCTATGTAAAATATTAGAGCAAATTAATTCTGAAGCCCTTGTAAAAAGAATGAACTATCACAGAAAGGTGAAATCTGGTCACCATTCTCAGTCTTAACTTCTTCTAGCCCTCACAAATGAATTACTAGAATATAGTGGTACAATTTTTGTGGGAGTACCTTTTTCCCTCTGTCAGTCACAGAGAATACTGAATGTATTATTGTAGTTTGCTTTTTTTCTTTTTTTTTTTTTTTATTCAGTGTTTCAGAGTTTATTTCTTTAATACTTCTTAAAACTCAGTGTTGTAAAATCTTTTTCTGTAACAGTTCATGAAAATCTTTTCAAAAAAATTCTGTTTTTGTAACCTTTGTAATAAATTCTGCCTATTGCTGTGCCCATATTTATTAAGTCATTTCTTTACTACTTGACATCTTTACTACTTGTTTTCAGTATTTCCTGCTTATCAAACAGGTGATCATGAACATTCTTGAGCACGCCTCCTTGTATTTCTCTGCGATAACCATCTAAGGGTTTTTCTAATTCTGGTTCTAACTAAGGAATGGAAAAGTTCTCAATTATGATTCCCCATCTAAAGGCAGGAAATCATAGTGCACATTGAAGAGGTGAATCCAGGCATTCTTGGTGGCACACCTGGAAGCAAAATAGGAATGATTGTCACACGCTTTTATAAAACCACAGTAGCTTATTGTGTTCCTGGTGGTTTCAAACACATAAATTTATTCCAGTACCTCACAGAGTGATTAGCTTGAACAGGCCTTTTTGTCTCTCCTCTTTCTATCTGACAGAATCTAGCACAGTGGTGAGCATATACTGGGCCCTTTGGTGCTTAACTGTTTGCATTTCCTATTCTGTCAGCCTAAGGGAGGAGGGAAAGGGCACTAAAACCAGAAACAGAATTTGCTAGAGGGTAGCTGGAGGAACACCTGTGTTCCAGGCCCTCGGGGTTAACAGTGATGATTCCTGGGCCAGCCTCCAGAGCATCAGGAATTAGTTGGGACCAGGGTTCCTATTATCATGCTCCAGGTAATCTGACTAACACACACCTAATTTGAGAGGTGATTTCAAGGGACCAGAGAGTCACATCTTGACAAGCTACAGTAGAGGGAAGATTTTTCAGGGAAGGAAAAATTACTCTTGATGAGACTAACAATCCGCCCCCCCCCTTTTTTTTTTGCTATTTTTCTGAAAATTTTTAGATTAATCTATAGCTGAAAATAGTTTCAATAGTGTTAGAGCCATTGTTTGGGTAGATCTTACTCAACTTCTGGTTATTGCCTATGTGCTGTACATCATTATTAGAAGAGGCTTTATTAGAGGGGTATGATTTCTGGCTTCTGTTGAAAGCCAGTGATTACATATAATATTCTTAAAGTACTGTATTTATCTATTTTTCCCTCAGGCTGCTCTTTATGGATGTGGCTGCTGGGCTGAAAATACTGGAGCTCATAATCCCTACTCCACAGCTGTGAGTACCTCAGGTATTTGCTGCTTTCATGACCATTTTTCATGACTTCAAACTTATAGGTCATTTAATGATTTAAAACTGTGTTTTTATGTAAACACAAGTCATATGCTAGAGCACCTCATGGACCAGAACATTAATGCCTGAGAGATCTTTGATACATGGGAGCTCTTGAGAATTGTTTCACAATGTAAGTATCACAGTGTAAGTGGTTTGCTAACATTTTCAGTTTACCTTTGGAGTTAAGTAAAATTTCCTTATATCTTTAATGAATATTTTCCTAATGACTCCTGATAGTGCCAAATTTGGGTCAAGATGATATAAAAGTGGCAAGGCATTTCAAAACTAATAGGTCATTTCTTGAGTAAAATGTTGATATATATCTTACAAGATGTGCTTCAATATGTATATGCATGTTTGGAGACATGGATTCTACTTTCAACTGGAATTCTGAGAGTCTGTCGGACTGTGTCACTTTGGGAAAGAAATTCAACTACTTGGGGTTGTCCACCTCCCTTCTTTTTTTAAAGTGATGATGTGGAAGTTGGAGTAAGAGTATGCTTTATGGATTTGATTCTATGAAGTAGAATGCAGGAGGGAGGTCAACTTACATTGTAAAATTAAAGTCTTTCTCCCTTCCCCTTGAATATTTCCTTCTTTGTCCATATTGCATCCACTGAAGATAGTTTTACATGACCAAAGATAGTTTTAGGTTTCTAGTTTATGATATCTGGCGTTGCTTTTTAGCTTTGGTGCTCAATTCCTCATGTTATGGCCTTCTTAAGTTTAAGGACTAACCCTTATAGAGGGAAGATTTTTCAGGGAAGGAAAAATTACTCTTGATGAGACTAACAATCCGCCCCCCCCCTTTTTTTTTTGCTATTTTTCTGAAAATTTTTAGATTAATCTATAGCTGAAAATAGTTTCAATAGTGTTAGAGCCATTGTTTGGGTAGATCTTACTCAACTTCTGGTTATTGCCTATGTGCTGTACATCATTATTAGAAGAGGCTTTATTAGAGGGGTATGATTTCTGGCTTCTGTTGAAAGCCAGTGATTACATATAATATTCTTAAAGTACTGTATTTATCTATTTTTCCCTCAGGCTGCTCTTTATGGATGTGGCTGCTGGGCTGAAAATACTGGAGCTCATAATCCCTACTCCACAGCTGTGAGTACCTCAGGTATTTGCTGCTTTCATGACCATTTTTCATGACTTCAAACTTATAGGTCATTTAATGATTTAAAACTGTGTTTTTATGTAAACACAAGTCATATGCTAGAGCACCTCATGGACCAGAACATTAATGCCTGAGAGATCTTTGATACATGGGAGCTCTTGAGAATTGTTTCACAATGTAAGTATCACAGTGTAAGTGGTTTGCTAACATTTTCAGTTTACCTTTGGAGTTAAGTAAAATTTCCTTATATCTTTAATGAATATTTTCCCCCCTAATGACTCCTGATAGTGCCAAATTTGGGTCAAGATGATATAAAAGTGGCAAGGCATTTCAAAAACTAATAGGTCATTTCTTGAGTAAAATGTTGATATATATCTTACAAGATGTGCTTCAATATGTATATGCATGTTTGGAGACATGGATTCTACTTTCAACTGGAATTCTGAGAGTCTGTCGGACTGTGTCACTTTGGGAAAGAAATTCAACTACTTGGGGTTGTCCACCTCCCTTCTTTTTTTAAAGTGATGATGTGGAAGTTGGAGTAAGAGTATGCTTTATGGATTTGATTCTATGAAGTAGAATGCAGGAGGGAGGTCAACTTACATTGTAAAATTAAAGTCTTTCTCCCTTCCCCTTGAATATTTCCTTCTTTGTCCATATTGCATCCACTGAAGATAGTTTTACATGACCAAAGATAGTTTTAGGTTTCTAGTTTATGATATCTGGCGTTGCTTTTTAGCTTTGGTGCTCAATTCCTCATGTTATGGCCTTCTTAAGTTTAAGGACTAACCCTTATCAACCAATAGAGCCTGAGGATAATAGAGCAAGTCTCCAGTTCCTTCCATCTCCCTTGTTTCTCCTGGTGCTGTTGCTTTGAGGTTGACAGTGGAAACATATGACAGAGTTGGGTGACCATGCCACAAGAAAGGTAGAGCAGAGAATTTTGCAATTTTTTGGTCAAAATAAAAAAAGACATATGCCTTAGGCTGTTGCAGAAAATCCAGAGACCTGGCCTACATTTTACGATTATAGTTCTTGGAAAGTGATAAATGAAAGACAGAGGAAAGATAGCTAGTTACGGTCAGGGTAGGACTCTCCTAAGGCCAGATGGGTGATGTGGTCATTAGCCTGAGGTATAAGCTCCAGCATCTTGTTCTCCTCGTGTGAGATGGGGGAGTGGTGGGGAGGAATGAGTGGTGATGTGGGTAGTGGGCAGGAGCTGATCTTGCAAAGTCTTGATTAATATTCTGGCATCTTAGAAATTTGCTGAACTCAGGAGGGAGCAGAGGAGATAACCTGGGTTCTTTTCAGACTCTTGACTCACTGGCTGAGACATTCTGGCAAGGAGTTATGTGTATAATAACATGAATTGTATTATCTTTATATCCATGAGGATTTAATGAGCTGATCTGTGATCTCTAGAACTTACTCATCTTGCATAACTGAAACCTTGTGAATTTTGAATTGGCCACTCCCATTTCCCTACTCCCTACACTCTGGTAGTCACCATTTTACTCTCTGCTTCTATGAATTTGACTGTATTAGGTACCTCATATAAGTGGAATCATGCAGTGTCTGTCCTTCCGTGACTGGCTTATTCCACAGAGCATGATGCCTGCTGGGTTCCTTAATGTTATCATGTATGGCAGGAGTTCCTTCCTGTCCAAGGCTGATGATGTGGAAGTTGGAGTAAGAGTATGCTTTATGGATTTGATTCTATGAAGTAGAATGCAGGAGGGAGGTCAACTTACATTGTAAAATTAAAGTCTTTCTCCCTTCCCCTTGAATATTTCCTTCTTTGTCCATATTGCATCCACTGAAGATAGTTTTACATGACCAAAGATAGTTTTAGGTTTCTAGTTTATGATATCTGGCGTTGCTTTTTAGCTTTGGTGCTCAATTCCTCATGTTATGGCCTTCTTAAGTTTAAGGACTAACCCTTATCAACCAACAGAGCCTGAGGATAATAGAGCAAGTCTCCAGTTCCTTCCATCTCCCTTGTTTCTCCTGGTGCTGTTGCTTTGAGGTTGACAGTGGAAACATATGACAGAGTTGGGTGACCATGCCACAAGAAAGGTGGAGCAGAGAATTTTGCAATTTTTTGGTCAAAATAAAAAAAGACATATGCCTTAGGCTGTTGCAGAAAATCCAGAGACCTGGCCTACATTTTACGATTATAGTTCTTGGAAAGTGATAAATGAAAGACAGAGGAAAGATAGCTAGTTACGGTCAGGGTAGGACTCTCCTAAGGCCAGATGGGTGATGTGGTCATTAGCCTGAGGTATAAGCTCCAGCATCTTGTTCTCCTCGTGTGAGATGGGGGAGTGGTGGGGAGGAATGAGTGGTGATGTGGGTAGTGGGCAGGAGCTGATCTTGCAAAGTCTTGATTAATATTCTGGCATCTTAGAAATTTGCTGAACTCAGGAGGGAGCAGAGGAGATAACCTGGGTTCTTTTTCAGACTCTTGACTCACTGGCTGAGACATTCTGGCAAGGAGTTATGTGTATAATAACATGAATTGTATTATCTTTATATCCATGAGGATTTAATGAGCTGATCTGTGATCTCTAGAACTTACTCATCTTGCATAACTGAAACCTTGTGAATTTTGAATTGGCCACTCCCCATTTCCCTACTCCCTACACTCTGGTAGTCACCATTTTACTCTCTGCTTCTATGAATTTGACTGTATTAGGTACCTCATATAAGTGGAATCATGCAGTGTCTGTCCTTCCGTGACTGGCTTATTCCACAGAGCATGATGCCTGCTGGGTTCCTTAATGTTATCATGTATGGCAGGAGTTCCTTCCTGTCCAAGGCTGAATAATATTCCATTATATGGATGTACCATATTTTCTTTACTTGCTAGATTGTCCAAGGACATTTAGGTTGTTTCCACATCTTGGCTATTGTGAATAATGAGGCAGCTAATGTGGGAGTGCAGATACATACCTCTTTGAGATCCTGATTTCAATTCTTTTGGATAAATACCCAGAAGCGGAATTTCTAGATTACTGTATAGTCCCACTTTTAGTTTTTTAGCAGCTGAACCATTTTACCTTCCTGCCTCCTGTGGGTGAGGACATCTTCACTAACATGTAGCTTTTGTCTTTTGGATAATAGCCATATTAACAGGTGTGAGGTGATATCTGGTGGTTTTATGTTGCACTTCCCTGATGATTAGTAATCTTGAACACCTTTTCATGTACCTATTGGCCATTTGTATGTCTTCTTTGGAGAAATGTGCGTTCAAGTCCTTTGGCCATGTTTTAATATTGCTGTTGGTTTTGTTGTTGTTGTTTCATTTGTGTGTTTGTTTTTGTTGTTTTGTTATTGAATTGTAGAAGTTCCCAGTCTGTTTTGGATATTAATCCCTTATCAGATATGTGGTTGGTAAATAAGTCCTCTCATTTCATTAAGTCTATTCTTCATAATGTTCCTTATTGCCTTTGCTGTGTTGAAGGTCTTTAGGTTGCCATAGGCCTTTTTCCCCTGGTGCTTTTTGTACTTTTCTCTGTACTTTCCTTGTTTTTGCTTTTTTTCCCTGTACTTTTACCATAATATCCAAGAGCAAGGGAATTCCCTGGTGGTCCAGTGGCTAAGACTCTGTGTTCCCAATGCAGGGGGCCCAGGTTTGATCCTGGTCAGGGAACTTACTCATCTTGCATAACTGAAACCTTGTGAATTTTGAATTGGCCACTCCCCATTTCCCTACTCCCTACACTCTGGTAGTCACCATTTTACTCTCTGCTTCTATGAATTTGACTGTATTAGGTACCTCATATAAGTGGAATCATGCAGTGTCTGTCCTTCCGTGACTGGCTTATTCCACAGAGCATGATGCCTGCTGGGTTCCTTAATGTTATCATGTATGGCAGGAGTTCCTTCCTGTCCAAGGCTGAATAATATTCCATTATATGGATGTACCATATTTTCTTTACTTGCTAGATTGTCCAAGGACATTTAGGTTGTTTCCACATCTTGGCTGTTGTGAATAATGAGGCAGCTAATGTGGGAGTGCAGATACATACCTCTTTGAGATCCTGATTTCAATTCTTTTGGATAAATGCCCAGAAGCGGAATTTCTAGATTACTGTATAGTCCCACTTTTAGTTTTTTAGCAGCTGAACCATTTTACCTTCCTGCCTCCTGTGGGTGAGGACATCTTCACTAACATGTAGCTTTTGTCTTTTGGATAATAGCCATATTAACAGGTGTGAGGTGATATCTGGTGGTTTTATGTTGCACTTCCCTGATGATTAGTAATCTTGAACACCTTTTCATGTACCTATTGGCCATTTGTATGTCTTCTTTGGAGAAATGTGCGTTCAAGTCCTTTGGCCATGTTTTAATATTGCTGTTGGTTTTGTTGTTGTTGTTTCATTTGTGTGTTTGTTTTTGTTGTTTTGTTATTGAATTGTAGAAGTTCCCAGTCTGTTTTGGATATTAATCCCTTATCAGATATGTGGTTGGTAAATAAGTCCTCTCATTTCATTAAGTCTATTCTTCATAATGTTCCTTATTGCCTTTGCTGTGTTGAAGGTCTTTAGGTTGCCATAGGCCTTTTTCCCCTGGTGCTTTTTGTACTTTTCTCTGTACTTTCCTTGTTTTTGCTTTTTTTCCCTGTACTTTTACCATAATATCCAAGAGCAAGGGAATTCCCTGGTGGTCCAGTGGCTAAGACTCTGTGTTCCCAATGCAGGGGGCCCAGGTTTGATCCCTGGTCAGGGAACTAGAGCCCACATGCTACAACTGAAACCCAATTCCGCCAAATAAATATAAATAAAATGTTTTTAAAAAAATATCTAAGAGCAAAATATACCAATATAAGACACATACACTAGGGGGAAAAGACTGTTAGTTATGACATATGACTTTCTCATCACTTAGCACGTGGCTGTTGCTTTACAAGTATTGAATTGGGGGGATGGGGGTATTCTTCCAATAAGAAATATTTGCTACCCTGATAACAAGCTGATGCCCCTTTGCCATTTCCATGCATTCCTGTATATATAAGATCACTTTTTGTTCAAATTCTGTATCAGACTGTAATCCTTTTGAAGACATTGAAAGTGGGAGTCAAACCCAACACATAATGTTCCAACACGCAACATAACAGAAGGATCAACAAGGGTCAGCAGAGGAAACAGCTGACTTCCAGAGGCAGTGGTGACGGCATCCCTGGTGCTGCCCACGGCACAGCCAAGGGAAGATACCATCAACTGCAGTTGCCATCAACTGTACCTCCTGATTTCCGAAAATTTTAAATGTGAAAGAAAAAAAGTGTTCTCTTGTTTTATTCTCACCTTTCTTTGTGAAAATAAATAGTTTCAACCTTTCTTTAAGCAGTGACATAAGCTCTTGAGAAAAGGGGCCCTCTGAGTATATTTGCATTTCCTGAGTACCTAGCACAGGGCTTTGCAGTGAGTAAATGTTTAATAGGCAGATTGAAAAGTATGTATGTATGGACAATAATATTATAATCATCAACCTTGTTAAGAGGCTGAAACATACTTATTCCAGCCACTAAAGAGAACGGATAGTTATGTAATGTAGAGGTGCTAGTAACTGCACAATGCCAATCACGTTATAGCAAGTAAATGTACTAAATTAGCATGTTGTACACCTTAACTTTGTACCGTGTTACCTGTCAAGTATATATTTCATTGAAAAAACAATGTGTATGTGATTCTTCTCTCTTGTGGAAGGATTCTACGATTATTCACCATGGAATTTCTTTAAATAGCATTTCAAAATTTGATTTCATTTGCCAGAATTGAATTCACACACAATTTTTCAGTAACACATCAGAAGTGGAATGTAAGATATATCTGTGGTCTTTCTCTGGCTATGGAAGGAAGAGCAGATTGAGGATTAGAAGATCAGAAGGAGGAAAAGGCAAGAGATTAAGTTTATGCTCTGTCTGACCTTTACATTGGTCTTCTGTTACTTGTCTGTGCAGTCTGGTTTTTTTCTTAAAGAGAAATAGCAAGTCCAGGGGTTTTATGGCAGCTGACTAGAGATCAGAAGACATAGGCTTCAGTTTCCCTTTTTTGGTGTTCTGTTGTGAAGAAAGGTCTGCTACCCAATAGGAAGCCGGTGATTTCTGACCTTCTGGGTACTTTGATTTTCCACATCTTGGCTGTCTTAGAAATCAGAGGGTGGTGCGGGTGTGTCCCTGGCTTGCTACAAGTAGGTTCATATGTGGTTGGGATGAAAAATGTGAAGAATGTGACCAGGTTCTTGTTTTGATGTTATTTCTGAGCCAGTGATTGGAGTCTTCTCCTCAAGGGCTGGGAATTATGTCACCACTTCTTGATTCTTTCTCCTTACTGGCAGCCACAGGTCTTCCTCTGCCCATCTGTGGGAGCTGGTCTTGTGACTCTGTGCTTCCCAGGTGTCTTTGTCAGGAGGGCACAAGGCAGCCTTCCTTGCCAGGGTGAAGTCATGTGACCCAAGAGCCGGTGAGACATCACTGCTGAGACATGGTGCCCTGCAGTCAGTGTTTTCTGGGACCCAGGAGGGATGGAGAGGCAGGCAGGAAATCTATGCTTCTGCTTTCAAGAGTATTCTTTAGTACTCTGTATTGCACATGCATTCTTGGTAGCTTAGTCTCTTGATTATCATGAATAAAATCCCTGTTCTGTTCTACTCTGGGCCCTGGGGGCACGGGCTTCAGTAGCTGTGGTTCCCTGGCTCCAGAGCACGAACTCACGAGTTGTGGCTCATGGGCTTGTTTGGTCTGTGGCACATGAGACCCTCCTGGATTAGGGATGGAGCCCGTGTCTCCTACATTGGCAGGTAGATTACCACTGAGCCACCAGGGAAGCCCACCCATTGACTCTTTTTTTGTTTGTTAATTTGATTCATTGAATTGTCACACACAATTTTTCAGTCACACATCAGAAGTGGAATGTAAGATATATCTGTGGTCTTTCTCTGGCTATGGAAGGAAGAGCAGATTGAGGATTAGAAGATCAGAAGGAGGAAAAGGCAAGAGATTAAGTTTATGCTCTGTCTGACCTTTACATTGGTCTTCTGTTACTTGTCTGTGCAGTCTGGTTTTTTTCTTAAAGAGAAATAGCAAGTCCAGGGGTTTTATGGCAGCTGACTAGAGATCAGAAGACATAGGCTTCAGTTTCCCTTTTTTGGTGTTCTGTTGTGAAGAAAGGTCTGCTACCCAATAGGAAGCCGGTGATTTCTGACCTTCTGGGTACTTTGATTTTCCACATCTTGGCTGTCTTAGAAATCAGAGGGTGGTGCGGGTGTGTCCCTGGCTTGCTACAAGTAGGTTCATATGTGGTTGGGATGAAAAATGTGAAGAATGTGACCAGGTTCTTGTTTTGATGTTATTTCTGAGCCAGTGATTGGAGTCTTCTCCTCAAGGGCTGGGAATTATGTCACCACTTCTTGATTCTTTCTCCTTACTGGCAGCCACAGGTCTTCCTCTGCCCATCTGGGGGAGCTGGTCTTGTGACTCTGTGCTTCCCAGGTGTCTTTGTCAGGAGGGCACAAGGCAGCCTTCCTTGCCAGGGTGAAGTCATGTGACCCAAGAGCCGGTGAGACATCACTGCTGAGACATGGTGCCCTGCAGTCAGTGTTTTCTGGGACCCAGGAGGGATGGAGAGGCAGGCAGGAAATCTATGCTTCTGCTTTCAAGAGTATTCTTTAGTACTCTGTATTGCACATGCATTCTTGGTAGCTTAGTCTCTTGATTATCATGAATAAAATCCCTGTTCTGTTCTACTCTGGGCCCTGGGGGCACGGGCTTCAGTAGCTGTGGTTCCCTGGCTCCAGAGCACGAACTCACGAGTTGTGGCTCATGGGCTTGTTTGGTCTGTGGCACATGAGACCCTCCTGGATTAGGGATGGAGCCCGTGTCTCCTACATTGGCAGGTAGATTACCACTGAGCCACCAGGGAAGCCCACCCATTGACTCTTTTTTTGTTTGTTAATTTTTGCCTCCTTTATTAGTTTTTAATTTATTTATTTTCATCTATCTTTATTCTTTGGCCCGTGTGGACCTCCCATTGCAGTGGCCTCTTTTGTTGCAGAGCACCGGCTCTGGGTGCATGCGCTCCAGAGCGCTGGCTGGTAATTGGACACACCGGTCCAGCTGCTCCGCGGCACGTGGGATCTGGGCCGGGGATCGAACTGGAGCCCCTTGCACTGCAAGGCAGACTTTTTATCCACTGGAGCACCAGGGGAGCCCCACACATTGACTCTTACAGCTGTTTTAGTCAGGCCTCCTCCTTCTCCAGCCCGCCAGTCTGCTCTTGTCAGGATTTATGTCACCTCCCAAGTCCTTCATCCTGTAAGCAGTATGTGACAGTTGCTTGAATGACAGGCTCCTCTGTAAATACTATTTTCTTTTTTTCTGGGAGGAAGCAGGTTGGGGAGAGGGGTGGGCGGGCCACTTCTATTGGTCTTTCATTTATCTATTTTCATCCATCTTTGTTCTTTGGCCGGTGTGGGCCTCCCATCGCAGTGACCTCTGTTGTCGCAGAGCACTGGCTCTGGGCACATGCGCTCCAGAGCTCTGGCTCGGTAATTGGACACATCGGTCCAGCCGCTCGGCGGCACGTGGGATCTTCCCAGGCCAGGGATGGAACCGGCGCCCCTTGCGCTGCAAGGCGGTGTCCTTACCCACTGGACCACCAGGGAAGCCCTGAAAATACTATTTTTGATAGACTTCCAGAGCATGCAGCTCAACTGATTTTCTTCCTGCCTCACTGGCTGCTGCTTCTCAGTCTCCTTTGTTACTGTTTCTTTGTTTCCTCTGGACCTCCCAGTGCCCTGAGCCCCAGCCCTTGACCTTCTCCGTGTCTTTGAATACCCGCTGCCTCCGTGTTTTTGTCCAGCCCAGTGGCTAAGTACCATATTTATGCTGACTCCCACATTTTTATCTCCACGATGGGCCTCTTTCCAGAACTGTTTCCAACTATTTGTTCAAAGCCCCTACCTGTGTGTGTAACAGGCACCTGACATTTAGCCTGTCTAACTGTGAGCTCTTGTTGTGGTTCCCCCCCGCCCCCCCGCCACTTCTCCGCAGGGCTCATGGCACCTGCAGCCTCCCGTTATCTCAGGCCAAAATCTTGGCATCATGTCTGACCCTATTTTCTTTTAGTACATCTTACCCACGTCCACTCCAGCAACAGACTATGTCTACTCTCTTCTCTAAATGTATTTAAAAGCCAACCACTTCTTAGCACCCTCACTGCTCTCAGAGCTTCAGAGGGCTGTCGTCTCTGATGTGGGTTGTTTCAGGAACCCACCAGCTGGTCCTTTATTTTCTGCTCCTTTCCCCCTTTATTCAGTTCTCTCTTAAAGCAGTTGATGTTCACTCCTAACTCAACTCACGTGTCAGACCTCCTCTTGAACTGTCCAGAGCGTCCGATCTTAGAGAGAAAAGCCACAAACTTTACTCAGGGCCCACGAGGTGCTGCCTACCTTCCCCTCAGGCTGCAGCTCTTGCTTTTCTTCCCTGCTCTCAGCTGCTTTGCTGTGCTCAGACCTGCCAGGCACACTCCTGCTTCAGGCCTCTGCCTGCGTCCTGCCTTCCCCTTTAACCCTCTACCCTGAGTACCTACACCCCCTCCCCACCTCATAGCTCTTGATTCAGATAATTCACCTTGTCACTGAGGTCTCCCCCAACGACCCCATTTTAAACAGGTAAATTTTCCTTCAGTCATAGCCCCTATCTCCCTCCTATGATTTTTTTTCCCCCATAGACTATATCATGTCTAACATCTTGTATCTTTTGTGTCTTTATCTTTGTTTTCTACTCCACTCTACTATGAAACTCCACGAGGGTAGGGATTTTCCTCAGCTTGCTTCTCTGATGTGTGAATGGTGCACATCAGGTAGAATCTCTGATTTTTTTTTAATTAATTTATTTATTTTTGACTATTCTGGGTTTTCACTGCTGCCACAGGCTCTTCTCTAGTTGCCGAAAGTGGGTGGCTACACTCTAGTTGAAGTGAGCAGATTTCTTATTGCGGTGACTTTTCTTGTTGTGAAATTTGGGCTCTAGGGCTCATGGGCTTCAGTAGGTGGGACACATGGGCTCAATAGTTGCGGCTCCGAGGCTCTAGAGTCCAGGCTCAAATTTGTTGGGCTCATCTTTCTGTTTAGGGTACACCTGCAGCCTCCGTTATCTCAGGCCAAAATCTTGGCATCATGTCTGACCCTATTTTCTTTTAGTACATCTTACCCACGTCCACTCCAGCAACAGACTATGTCTACTCTCTTCTCTAAATGTATTTAAAAGCCAACCACTTCTTAGCACCCTCACTGCTCTCAGAGCTTCAGAGGGCTGTCGTCTCTGATGTGGGTTGTTTCAGGAACCCACCAGCTGGTCCTTTATTTTCTGCTCCTTTCCCCCTTTATTCAGTTCTCTCTTAAAGCAGTTGATGTTCACTCCTAACTCAACTCACGTGTCAGACCTCCTCTTGAACTGTCCAGAGCGTCCGATCTTAGAGAGAAAAGCCACAAACTTTACTCAGGGCCCACGAGGTGCTGCCTACCTTCCCCTCAGGCTGCAGCTCTTGCTTTTCTTCCCTGCTCTCAGCTGCTTTGCTGTGCTCAGACCTGCCAGGCACACTCCTGCTTCAGGCCTCTGCCTGCGTCCTGCCTTCCCCTTTAACCCTCTACCCTGAGTACCTACACCCCCTCCCCACCTCATAGCTCTTGATTCAGATAATTCACCTTGTCACTGAGGTCTCCCTCAACGACCCCATTTTAAACAGGTAAATTTTCCTTCAGTCATAGCCCCTATCTCCCTCCTATGATTTTTTTTCCCCCATAGACTATATCATGTCTAACATCTTGTATCTTTTGTGTCTTTATCTTTGTTTTCTACTCCACTCTACTATGAAACTCCACGAGGGTAGGGATTTTCCTCAGCTTGCTTCTCTGATGTGTGAATGGTGCACATCAGGTAGAATCTCTGATTTTTTTTTAATTAATTTATTTATTTTTGACTATTCTGGGTTTTCACTGCTGCCACAGGCTCTTCTCTAGTTGCCGAAAGTGGGTGGCTACACTCTAGTTGAAGTGAGCAGATTTCTTATTGCGGTGACTTTTCTTGTTGTGAAATTTGGGCTCTAGGGCTCATGGGCTTCAGTAGGTGGGACACATGGGCTCAATAGTTGCGGCTCCGAGGCTCTAGAGTCCAGGCTCAATAGTTGTGGCTCAGGGGTTTAGTTGCTCTACAGCATGTATGATATTCTCAGATCAGGGATCAAACCCGTGTCTCCTGCATTGGCAGGTGAGTTCTTTACCATTGAGCTACCAGGGAAGCCCTCTTTTTTTTTTTTTAAACATTTATTTATTTATTTATCTTTTTTATGGGGGGAGTGGGGTGGGGAGGGAGGGGGACGGGTGGGCCACTTCTATTGGTCTTCCATTTCTCTATTTTCATCCATCTTTGTTCTTTTGGCTTCTGTGGGCCTCCCATCGCGATGGCCTCTGTCGTCGCAGAGCACTGACTCTGGGTACTTGCGCCCCAGAGCTCCGGCTCGGTAATTGGACACATCAGTCCAGGCACTCCGCGGCACGTGGGATCTTCCCAGGCCAGGGATCGAACCGGCACCCCTTGCCCTGCAAGGCGGTCTCCTTACCCACTGGACCACCAGGGGAAGACTTTAATTTTTTTTTTTTATTACTTTTTTATTTGAAGAATAATTGCTTGACAAGATTTTGTTGTTTTCTGTCAAATATCAACATAAATCAGCCATAGGAATACATATATGTGATGTTTTGCAGTGAATCTTAGCTCAGGCTGCTACAACAGAATACTGTAGACTGTGTGGCTTAAACATTTATTTCTTCAAGTTCTAGAGCCTGGGAAATCGAATGTCATGGTGCCAGCAAACTCAGTTTCAGGTGAGAGCTCCCCTCCTGGCTTCCTGCTCGCCAGCTTTTTGCTGTGTCATCACATGGTAGGGAGAGAAAGAGAGAGAAACAGAGGGAGGGAGGGAAGTACAGATGGGAGGAAGAGAGAGAGAAGAGAAGAAAATGGGTGCTAGTGAGCTACAGTCTCTCTTCCTCTTTTGGTGTTTGTGCTATGTCGCTTCAGTCATGTCTGACTCTTCGAGACCCTATGGATTGTAGGCTGCCAGGCTCCTCTGTCCATAGGGATTCTCCAGGCAAGATTACTGGAGTGGGTTGCCGTTTCCTTCTCCCTTCCTCTTCTTGCCAGGACACTAATCCCATCATGGAGGAACCCACCCTCATGTCCTTATAAAACCCTAATTATCTCCCCAAAGATACTGTCACCTTGGGGTTAGGGCTTCAACATAGGAATTTTCTGGCAGGCACAACATTCAGTCCATAACAGGTAGAGTGAGTTAGGTCATGCCCGGCTGAGTCAGGAACGAGAGGGCAAGGAACGTTAAGTGCAGGGTTGAGAGGAGTGTGTTTTGTTGAGAACAGTGGGTCCCTCAAGAAGAGGGGTGAGCGCACGGTGTGTGGATCTTAACTTGAGGCCTCGTTGGGTGCTGTCTGGATGGCCTTGACTAAGTATTTAAATCTTCTTTTGTATGAATGGGGAGCCCCTTTGAGGAGGGAGAGGTTCCTTCTTTTTGAAGAGAGACTAAGGTTACCCTGGAATGATGAGTGATGATTCAGAGAGAGACAAGAGTGGTCAAGGGGTGGCTCTTCTGCAAGAGGTCCAGGCTTGTCTGCCTGCTCTGCATCCTTTGTGTGCCTTGCTAAGCAGTGCTCTTTCCCACTTACGTGGCTGACAGTGTGGTTTCTCAGAAGCTTCTTGTCTTTATGAAATGATGAACTTTCATAGTCTTTCACACCCAGGATTCTTCGAGGGCAGGCACTTAAGCTGAAATAATTTGGGATTTGATATGTAAGTGTTTTGAGAAATCTTTTTGTGTGATTTATGACTTCTAGATGTGAGGATAGATAAAACCCTAATATATTTGTAAACATCATCATCTTAAAAGCATTGACTCTTGGACCGATTGGTTCGTGGGTGTGGGGAAGAAATATTGTTTATTTACAGATGACAGAGTAGCTACATTCCCAGCACATTTCCCCAGACCAAAGCAGTTATGTGAGACAGGAATTCTGTTCCAAGACCATTGCTTACTCTGATTAGGTTACTTCGTATCTGATGAACTACTAATATATTATTTCCTGCTTTTTAGATAACTGAAGTCACTGATGGTTCTGAATTTTGCTAGGTTATTTCCTGGGAAACCAGTTCAGTGTGACAGCTTTGGTTGTCCTGTATCTGGGATGTTTTATTAATAAATGAGTGAATTTTCTCCTTTTTATGAAATAATCCATGGTCACTGAAAAGCCTTTGGAACATGAAACTGATACTCTTTCTGTGCTGTGATAGTGTGCTAATATTTTTGGTAGACTTTCGATAGATCAAATAAACCACAGTATTGCTTAGCTTCTGTTGGTCTTTGTCCATTTCACAGTCTATGATGAACACTTTTGTGAGAGGTTAGATGTTCTTCAGAACTTAAGTTTAGATGTGAAGGATGTCTTTCCCACATACATATGAATGAGTTCCAGCGTTTTGCTCTTATCTAAGAAGATGTGTAGCTGCCCTCCAGCTACAGCACAGCAGCTGTTTAGAGGCTCTTCTCCTGAGCTGTGTAGTGTCTGGCTGAGGTAAAAGAGAATAGAGCTCCTGTCCTAAAAGGGCATGAAATCTATGACCTTACTTGATAATACCAGAGGAATTTCTTGCCAGTCTAGAAATATGTTGAAATACTGGCTGTAATAACAGCTTGCTGCCCTGAACCAGGCTCTGCTGCATCCACACAACTGGGAGATGCTCCCCACAGCGCCTCCCCTTGCGCACTAGCCACCTGACAGTGTGGTTTCTCAGAAGCTTCTTGTCTTTATGAAATGATGAACTTTCATAGTCTTTCACACCCAGGATTCTTCGAGGGCAGGCACTTAAGCTGAAATAATTTGGGATTTGATATGTAAGTGTTTTGAGAAATCTTTTTGTGTGATTTATGACTTCTAGATGTGAGGATAGATAAAACCCTAATATATTTGTAAACATCATCATCTTAAAAGCATTGACTCTTGGACCGATTGGTTCGTGGGTGTGGGGAAGAAATATTGTTTATTTACAGATGACAGAGTAGCTACATTCCCAGCACATTTCCCCAGACCAAAGCAGTTATGTGAGACAGGAATTCTGTTCCAAGACCATTGCTTACTCTGATTAGGTTACTTCGTATCTGATGAACTACTAATATATTATTTCCTGCTTTTTAGATAACTGAAGTCACTGATGGTTCTGAATTTTGCTAGGTTATTTCCTGGGAAACCAGTTCAGTGTGACAGCTTTGGTTGTCCTGTATCTGGGATGTTTTATTAATAAATGAGTGAATTTTCTCCTTTTTATGAAATAATCCATGGTCACTGAAAAGCCTTTGGAACATGAAACTGATACTCTTTCTGTGCTGTGATAGTGTGCTAATATTTTTGGTAGACTTTCGATAGATCAAATAAACCACAGTATTGCTTAGCTTCTGTTGGTCTTTGTCCATTTCACAGTCTATGATGAACACTTTTGTGAGAGGTTAGATGTTCTTCAGAACTTAAGTTTAGATGTGAAGGATGTCTTTCCCACATACATATGAATGAGTTCCAGCGTTTTGCTCTTATCTAAGAAGATGTGTAGCTGCCCTCCAGCTACAGCACAGCAGCTGTTTAGAGGCTCTTCTCCTGAGCTGTGTAGTGTCTGGCTGAGGTAAAAGAGAATAGAGCTCCTGTCCTAAAAGGGCATGAAATCTATGACCTTACTTGATAATACCAGAGGAATTTCTTGCCAGTCTAGAAATATGTTGAAATACTGGCTGTAATAACAGCTTGCTGCCCTGAACCAGGCTCTGCTGCATCCACACAACTGGGAGATGCTCCCCACAGCGCCTCCCAGAACGAGCTTGGCGCACCTAGCCACCTGACTCCTCTTGCTGCCATTAGTGCGTCTCCCTTCTTGCCGCATACCCTCTCCCCAGAGCTCCCCCTAAACCAGTTGCTTTTATACTCAGCACCACCATCACACTCGTAAACCCCCTTGAAATGTGTCCAGCACCCCAGCAGAACCCAGGACTTTATGAAGAAAAGTAAGTCTTCCTTAAAGAGACTGTACACTGAGTAATGGTGAATTGCGTGAGCTCCAAGATGTTCTTCTGATGTTTGTACTTTCTCAGATTTTTTTTTTCGGGAGTGAGGTGGGGCAGATACTTACTTTGCATGACTTTGTTGTTTTCTTAAAGAACAGACTTCTAATTTTAAAGCTCCAGGGAAAGCAGTAGAAACAGAAGCCTGAGATCAAGTGGTGGGTTCAAGTGCCAGCGCTCTGCTGCTTTCGTGTAATTCTCCCTTTGATTGTTCTTACTTGAAAGAATGCCTTTTCCTTCCCATTGTCGAGCATTACCTGCTGTCAGTTGAGGAGGGAGGAAGTCGAGCAGCTTGTCAGAGCCTTTCTGAGCTGCCTTCATATGGTTTGCAGAGACAGAGCTGGGTTTTCATTTCTTCTTTCATTCAACAGGAGTCCCTTTCATGTTTGCAAATTGAAAACGCGTGTTTTGCAGTGTGGAGCGAGGATGTGTGTGCCCTCTGGCACACCTGTTTCTCATTTCCTGACTTGAAAGCACAACCCATCAAAAGGAGCAGAAAAACAATTTCTTTCTGACACGCTGCTTCATGTTCCCTACTGGACCGAAGGGCCTTCACAGCTTTGCCGTCTTAGTTCCCTCTGTAGAAGGTTCTCGTTAGAGGCTGAGTTTACTCAATACCAGCAGCGCCTTTTATAGCACAGGGCCGTTTGGGGTAGGATTTTGTTGTGGTGGTGGTGGTATTTTTTTGCATCTCAGGAAATTTACTGGGATTGCGGTTTTTTTTTTTTTAAATACACAGCAAGATCTTAACATTTTTTAAATATTAAATTTAGGCGAGCAGTGTCTATGTTGGAAGCGTCTATGTAAGCTGACCAGTGAAGCAATTGGCCAGGAACAGGGCTTGGTGGAGCATACGAATGTTTAAAATTCCAGAGCGCTGTTTAACATAAATCAAGTATTTCCAATGTATTACTTCAGATTTGTGTGTACTTTAAAGTCTTGCCAGCTTAAATGACTGCGAGGCACAATATGTTGACTTTGAGTTTTGTAAATTGATAATTTGTTGCTGTGAAGGTGGTACATGGTAGAACTCATCACTTTCTCTAGGTACATAGAATGTCTGATGTTGCAAGCTGTTAGGAAAAAGAAAATGATGCTCAGGAATTCAGGCCTTGAGCTCTCATAGACTTAAAGTTGGAACCTGAAGTTGAATTCCTTTTCAGGTTTCCAGATACTTTTGCATGACTTTGTTGTTTTCTTAAAGAACAGACTTCTAATTTTAAAGCTCCAGGGAAAGCAGTAGAAACAGAAGCCTGAGATCAAGTGGTGGGTTCAAGTGCCAGCGCTCTGCTGCTTTCGTGTAATTCTCCCTTTGATTGTTCTTACTTGAAAGAATGCCTTTTCCTTCCCATTGTCGAGCATTACCTGCTGTCAGTTGAGGAGGGAGGAAGTCGAGCAGCTTGTCAGAGCCTTTCTGAGCTGCCTTCATATGGTTTGCAGAGACAGAGCTGGGTTTTCATTTCTTCTTTCATTCAACAGGAGTCCCTTTCATGTTTGCAAATTGAAAACGCGTGTTTTGCAGTGTGGAGCGAGGATGTGTGTGCCCTCTGGCACACCTGTTTCTCATTTCCTGACTTGAAAGCACAACCCATCAAAAGGAGCAGAAAAACAATTTCTTTCTGACACGCTGCTTCATGTTCCCTACTGGACCGAAGGGCCTTCACAGCTTTGCCGTCTTAGTTCCCTCTGTAGAAGGTTCTCGTTAGAGGCTGAGTTTACTCAATACCAGCAGCGCCTTTTATAGCACAGGGCCGTTTGGGGTAGGATTTTGTTGTGGTGGTGGTGGTATTTTTTTGCATCTCAGGAAATTTACTGGAATTACGATTTTTTTTTTTTTAAATACACAGCAAGATCTTAACATTTTTTAAATATTAAATTTAGGCGAGCAGTGTCTATGTTGGAAGCGTCTATGTAAGCTGACCAGTGAAGCAATTGGCCAGGAACAGGGCTTGGTGGAGCATACGAATGTTTAAAATTCCAGAGCGCTGTTTAACATAAATCAAGTATTTCCAATGTATTACTTCAGATTTGTGTGTACTTTAAAGTCTTGCCAGCTTAAATGACTGCGAGGCACAATATGTTGACTTTGAGTTTTGTAAATTGATAATTTGTTGCTGTGAAGGTGGTACATGGTAGAACTCATCACTTTCTCTAGGTACATAGAATGTCTGATGTTGCAAGCTGTTAGGAAAAAGAAAATGATGCTCAGGAATTCAGGCCTTGAGCTCTCATAGACTTAAAGTTGGAACCTGAAGTTGAATTCCTTTTCAGGTTTCCCTGGACTTTTTCAGGTAAGGCATATGGTTCTTTAGACCCAAACTTGCTTCAGGCTTTCTATTTCTGAGAATTATTTGGGATAATAATCTTAGTGCTGTATCTTCAGAAACAGTTTTTCAGGTCTTTTTTTTTTTTTTTTAATGCCCATTCTTTTGACAGTTTAGTATGAATCACCTGTGAAAATGCAGATCATGGAACTTGACTGGTGGTCCAGGAGTTAAGAACTAGGGAAGCTAAGATCCTGCAAGCCATATGGCATGGCCCATGTGGGGGAAAAAAAGACAGATGGTGATCCATTGGGTCTGGAGAGGCTAAGAGTCTGTATTTTTTCCTAAGCTCCCAGGTGATGTCAGTGCTGCTGGTTCATAGATCATACAAGATACCATTTTGATGGACAAAGTGGTGGTGTCCCCAGCTGTGCCTTGCCTGTAACACTCACCCCACACAATTTCGAATCTCTTCTCTCATCACCAAAGCGAAGGCACTCTGGTGTGTATTCTTGACCCATGGTTTTCCTTGAGAGCTTTCATGGAGAGTTAACATGTGAACATACGGGCCAGCATGCATAGGCACCACTGAGAAGGGATGATGGTGCTGGCAGAAATGGTATTCATGTTTTCTGACTCATCTGGATACTCTGAACCCTGATATAAATTAACCAAGGTTCTTGTTGCAAACAGAGGTGGGTTAAAACAACCTGCCAACTCTGAACAGTGCTGGAAGAGGGGTTAGAAAGATGTAATGCTGAATCAGATGGGGTTTCAGTTTAACCAGCTCTATCCATGGTGGCTGGTTAATTTGGGCCAAAAGGTTCATTGGTGAATCATGGAGAAAAAGTGGAGATGCTGCAGTGTAAGATGGAAGGGCTGCTATGATTTGTGTGTACTTTAAAGTCTTGCCAGCTTAAATGATCGAGGCACAATATGTTGACTTTGATTTTGTAAATTGATAATTTGTTGCTGTGAAGGTGGTACATGGTAGAACTCATCACTTTCTCTAGGTACATAGAATGTCTGATGTTGCAAGCTGTTAGGAAAAAGAAAATGATGCTCAGGAATTCAGGCCTTGAGCTCTCATAGACTTAAAGTTGGAACCTGAAGTTGAATTCCTTTTCAGGTTTCCCTGGACTTTTTCAGGTAAGGCATATGGTTCTTTAGACCCAAACTTGCTTCAGGCTTTCTATTTCTGAGAATTATTTGGGATAATAATCTTAGTGCTGTATCTTCAGAAACAGTTTTTCAGGTCTTTTTTTTTTTTTTTTAATGCCCATTCTTTTGACAGTTTAGTATGAATCACCTGTGAAAATGCAGATCATGGAACTTGACTGGTGGTCCAGGAGTTAAGAACTAGGGAAGCTAAGATCCTGCAAGCCATATGGCATGGCCCATGTGGGGGAAAAAAAGACAGATGGTGATCCATTGGGTCTGGAGAGGCTAAGAGTCTGTATTTTTTCCTAAGCTCCCAGGTGATGTCAGTGCTGCTGGTTCATAGATCATACAAGATACCATTTTGATGGACAAAGTGGTGGTGTCCCCAGCTGTGCCTTGCCTGTAACACTCACCCCACACAATTTCGAATCTCTTCTCTCATCACCAAAGCGAAGGCACTCTGGTGTGTATTCTTGACCCATGGTTTTCCTTGAGAGCTTTCATGGAGAGTTAACATGTGAACATACGGGCCAGCATGCATAGGCACCACTGAGAAGGGATGATGGTGCTGGCAGAAATGGTATTCATGTTTTCTGACTCATCTGGATACTCTGAACCCTGATATAAATTAACCAAGGTTCTTGTTGCAAACAGAGGTGGGTTAAAACAACCTGCCAACTCTGAACAGTGCTGGAAGAGGGGTTAGAAAGATGTAATGCTGAATCAGATGGGGTTTCAGTTTAACCAGCTCTATCCATGGTGGCTGGTTAATTTGGGCCAAAAGGTTCATTGGTGAATCATGGAGAAAAAGTGGAGATGCTTCAGTGTAAAATGCAGTAACAGTTTGTTTGCTTTTTTTGTTTTTTTTTTTTTAAATTTATTTGGCTGCGCTGGGTCTTAGTTGTGGCATGTGGGATCTAGTTTCCTGACCAGGGATCAAACCCGGGCCCCCTGCACTGGGAACACAGAGTCCTAACCACTGAACCACCAGGGAAGTCCCCTGTTTGCATTTTTATTAGCTTGCTTTGGAAGACATGTCTTGGTTCTCATTAGTGTCACAGCTTGATTGAGCCCACAGTATAACATGTCATGACAGAAGGATACCTTACAGTTTAATTTTCAGAATATTTTGTTCATGTCATGAAGAAGTACATTTATTTGTTGTATTTGTCTTTGGCTTTGATGAAAAAAAATTAACAAGCATTGACTAGTAGAAAACATGGATAGTCATTAAAAAATCTGAGTTAAATAGTAAAGAATTAGAGATTTCTTTAAAATTTGACACTGGCATTGTAGGTCTACATGGACCCACATTGAATGGAAGAGCAGGTGTGTTCTAAACATGGTTGGGATATCATGGGCTTGAAATTAAGCTTGTGTTGGAATCATAACGGAAGTAGCAGGTTGGAAGGGTGTGTTTACCTACTTCCACCAGAACTGGGTCATCTTTCTTCATGGAGGAGAGATGTACAGATATGTTAATTACCATTGATGTTGTCACTTTGTATCATTGTACCTCCTGTTAATTGGAATTCAGTGTTGTATGTTTGTAATACTGAGGAGTTCTGCTTTCTGCATCTGTTTCTCTATAATCTAGCCCTAAATGAGAATGCTCTGCTGGTTCTTCATAATTTCCTGGTAAATTATATGTATTTTAATCTATCTAGCCCTAAATTAACCAAGGTTCTTGTTGCAAACAGAGGTGGGTTAAAACAACCTGCCAACTCTGAACAGTGCTGGAAGAGGGGTTAGAAAGATGTAATGCTGAATCAGATGGGGTTTCAGTTTAACCAGCTCTATCCATGGTGGCTGGTTAATTTGGGCCAAAAGGTTCATTGGTGAATCATGGAGAAAAAGTGGAGATGCTTCAGTGTAAAATGCAGTAACAGTTTGTTTGCTTTTTTTGTTTTTTTTTTTTTAAATTTATTTGGCTGCGCTGGGTCTTAGTTGTGGCATGTGGGATCTAGTTTCCTGACCAGGGATCAAACCCGGGCCCCCTGCACTGGGAACACAGAGTCCTAACCACTGAACCACCAGGGAAGTCCCCTGTTTGCATTTTTATTAGCTTGCTTTGGAAGACATGTCTTGGTTCTCATTAGTGTCACAGCTTGATTGAGCCCACAGTATAACATGTCATGACAGAAGGATACCTTACAGTTTAATTTTCAGAATATTTTGTTCATGTCATGAAGAAGTACATTTATTTGTTGTATTTGTCTTTGGCTTTGATGAAAAAAAATTAACAAGCATTGACTAGTAGAAAACATGGATAGTCATTAAAAAATCTGAGTTAAATAGTAAAGAATTAGAGATTTCTTTAAAATTTGACACTGGCATTGTAGGTCTACATGGACCCACATTGAATGGAAGAGCAGGTGTGTTCTAAACATGGTTGGGATATCATGGGCTTGAAATTAAGCTTGTGTTGGAATCATAACGGAAGTAGCAGGTTGGAAGGGTGTGTTTACCTACTTCCACCAGAACTGGGTCATCTTTCTTCATGGAGGAGAGATGTACAGATATGTTAATTACCATTGATGTTGTCACTTTGTATCATTGTACCTCCTGTTAATTGGAATTCAGTGTTGTATGTTTGTAATACTGAGGAGTTCTGCTTTCTGCATCTGTTTCTCTATAATCTAGCCCTAAATGAGAATGCTCTGCTGGTTCTTCATAATTTCCTGGTAAATTATATGTATTTTAATCTATCATAATAGTCATTGTTTTCTCATATTAATGATAGAATAATAAATTTCTGATTGAAATACCCCTAGGATGATGTGGGGCTTCCCTGGTAGCTCAGACGGTAAAGCATGTGCCTGCAGTATGGGATACCGGGTTTGATCCCTGGGTTGGGAAGATCCACTGGAGAAGGGAGTGGCAACCCACTCCAGTATTCTAGCCTGGAGAATTCCATGGACAGAGGAGCCTGGTAGGCTGCAGTCATGGGGTTGCAAAGAGTTGGACATAACTGAGTGACTTTCTCTCACTCAGAATATGATGGTTTGTTTTTGGAAATAGAGAAGAATATTTGCCTCTTGTAGCTAAGATAGATAGTAAAATTTATGTCAGAGGATAATAACGATTTAAGATTTACTGATATTTCTTTAATCTTGAGTTCTTCTTTATCTTTTAAGTTTAGATTTGCCTCTGCTTTACTTGCTAAGCTTTCTCTGTAATGTTAGCGTAAATATACTAGAATGTAGAGATGTAGTATTGGAGGATAATTGCTCTACAATGTTGTGTTGGTTTCTTCTGTACAACAGGGTGAATCAGCACTAAGGATACATACATCCCCTCCCGCTTAAGATATGTAATATTCTTTATTTTTTTTGAACTTTTTTTTTCTTTTACTCATCATGCCTCTTTTATTTATATGTATTTTCATCCTTTTTTGAAGGGGGGCACTTCTGTTGGTCTTTCATTTATTTATCATCCATCGTTGTTCTTCGGCCTGTGTGGGCCTCCCATTGCAGTGGCCTCTCTCACTGCAGAGTGCCGGCTCTGGGCTCATGTGCTCCAGAGCACTGGCTTTTAATTGGACACACGGGTCCAGCCGCTCTGCAGCACGTGGGATGATCTTCCCGGGCAAGGGATGGAACCGACGCGCCTCGCACTGCAAGGAAGACTCTTTACCCACTGGATCACCAGGGAAGCCCAAGAGATGTAATATTCTTAATGGAAATATTTTACATGTATTTGTCTTATGGGTCCTCATTCATCTGATTTGTCTTAATTTCTGTTTCATTTCACATCTTAGTAATAGTTTTTTCTTTGGAACCTTTCACATTAAGTCTCGTAGCCTCTGCATCTGGAATGAGTAAAAGCACAGCAGACTTAAGTTCCTGTAAAGGCGTGGGCTTTCCTCAGGACAGCTTTGATAGGGTAAACCCTGCCCCTGTCATCAAGTTCATGGATATTTATCAGAATTCATTATGTGCATTCCACAGGTAGGTTTTATTTTGATCTTCAAATCTGGGCAACTGTCTTTAGCAGTTCCTAGATATCGTCATTTCTTTGTATCTGTCATTGTAATATAAACATTTTAGCACAGTTTCTTGAGAAAAATGTTTCTCTTTCTGGTCCTATTTTGAATGCCTTCCCTCCTCACACCTGGTAAAGCCTGGCTTATCCTTCCAGGTTGAGCTCAGATGTCTTTTCTGCAGCGTGTCTCTGACCCTCCCTTCTTCCCTTGCCCAGCCCAAAGATTTGCTCCTTTTGTTGTCATGGTGCCATGCTGTAACATATGTACCACTTACAATTGGAACTCCATGAGGAAGAAGGTGGTGCCTTAAAGCTGTTGTTGGTGTGTAATAAATACATATCAATTTAATTGAACTCTGTAGCCCTTTGCATATTTTGAAGCACTGTCAAACAGATTCTATGTGGCAGTGTGACTTAATTGTTTCTCATTGGAAAACCAGGGCTAGTGTTCAGACTTGTTTAAGAACTTTAGACATTCATGCTGAGGGGTCTACTCTGAAAAGAAAGGTGGTTTAATCTTAGTGTAATTTAGTTTTGATAAAATTCATTGCAGTTTTCACATCCTTCCACAGTTCTGGTAATTAGAGTACTCTAAACTATAGGTAACAGACATCACTTCTCAAACTAATGTCAACAGCAAAGAGTGCAGTGACTTCACAAACAAGGAAGTTCCGAGGTAGGTGGACTGCAAGGTTGATTGGTTTAAGGCTCCATTGCTGACTTTAAGTATCCAATTCTCCCTGAACCTTGGTTGCTCCAATGTCATCCTCACTGGCCTCTTCATCAGGTTGATGGCAGAATGGCTACTGCATTGCTAGAAAAATTCATCACAGAAAAATCTCTAGAGGAAGAAAAAACAGTCTCTCTGTGTAGCTATATTCTAGGAGTGAGAAACATGTCTTAGTTGACTTTTCACATGTTATTGGTTGATTACTGTTGAGTCACTTGCCCGTTTCGAAGCTCATTTTTGACAATGGGGATTACTCATAAACCAGTCATGAGGACACAGCATGCCTTTAGGTCATGTTCATGAGTCTGTGCCTAAATCACTAACACCGAAGAAGCTGAAGTTGACCAGTTCTATGACGACCTACAAGACCTTCTAGAACTGACACCAGAAAAAGATGTTCTTTTCCTCATAGGAGATTTGAATGTGAAAGTAGGAACTCAAGAAATACTTGGAGTAAGAGACAAGTGTGGCCTTGGAGTACAAAATGAAGCAGGGCAAAGGATAACAGAGTTTTGTGAAGAGACACATTCGCCATAGAAAAGACCTTTTATCAACAACAGAAGAGCTGACTCTACATAAGAATTGCACCAAATGGTCAATGCCACAGTCAGATTGATTATATTCTTTGCAGCTGAAGATGGAGAAGCTCTATACAGTCAGCAAAAAGAAGACCTGGATCCAACTGTGGCTCAGATTATGAGCTCCCTATTGCAAAATTGAGGCTTAAACTGAAGAAAATAGGGAAAACCATTGGGCCCTTCAGATATGACCTAAATCAAATCCCTTATGATTACAATGAAGGTGACAAATAGATTCAATGGATTAGATCAGGTAGAGAGAGTACCTGAAGAACTATGGATGAAAGTTTGTAACATTGTACTGGAGGCAGTGACCAAAACTATCCCAAAGAGAAAGAAATGAAAGAAGGCAAAGTGGTTTTCTGAGGAGGCTATACCAATAACAGAAAAGAAGAGAAGCAGAAGGTAAAGCAAGGAGAGATAAGAAGACCTTAAGTGAACAGTGCAAAGAAATAGAGGAAAACAATAGAATGGGAAAGATAGAGATGTCTTTGGAGATATTAAGAGAACATTTCATGGAAGGATGGGCATGATAAAGGAAACAAATGATAAGGACCAAACAGAATAGGAGTGGCAAGAATACACAGAATAAGTATAGGAAAAAGGTCTTAATGACCTGAGTAACCACAGCCTGAAGTGGAAGTTAGATGGGCCTGAGAACAAAGATAGTAGAGGTGATGGAATTCCAGCTAAGCTATTTCAAATCCTGAGAAGTGATATTATGAAAGTCAGTATGTCAGCAACATTTGGAAAATTCAGCAGTGTCCACAGGACTGGAAAAGGTCAGTTTTCATTCCAGTCACAAAGAAGGTTAATATGAAAGAATGTTCAAACTACTGTGCAGTTGTGCTCATTTCACAAACTAGTAAGGTTATATTCAAAATCCTTCAAGCTAGGCTTCAGCAGTATGTGAACCAAGATCTTCTAGATACACAAGCTGGGTTTAGAAAAGGCAGAGAAGCCAGGGATCAAATTGTCAACACTCCTTGGATCGTAGAGAAAGCAAGGGAATTCTAGAAAAACATCTACTTCTGCTTCATTGACAATGCTAAAGCCTTTGACTCTTTGGATCACAACAAGCTGTGGAAAATTCTTAAAGAGATGGGAATACCAGACCACCTTACCTGTCTTTGAAGAAACCTGTATGCAGGTCAAGAAGCAACAGTTAGAATTGAGCATGGACCAGCAGACTGGTTCAAAATTGGGAAAAGAGTACGTCAGGGCTATACACTGTCACCCTGCTCATTTAACTTATATACAGACTACATCATGGGAAATGCTGGGCTGAGTGAATCACAAGCTGGAATCAAAATTGCCAGGAAAAACATCAACAACCTGAGATATGCAGATGATACTACTGTAATGACCAAAAGTGAAGAGGAATGAAAGAGCCTCTTGATGAAGGTGAAAGAGGAGAGTGAAAAACCTGACTTAAAATACAACATTCAAAAAACTAAGTCCCTTCACTTTATGGCACATAGATGGGGATAAAGTGGAAGCAGTGACAGATTTTGTTTCTGTGAGCTCCAAAAGCACTGTAAATGGTGACTGTAGCCATGAAATTAAAAGACCCTTGCTCCTTGGAAGGAGAGGTATGACAAACCTAGACAGCGTATTAAAAAGCAGAGACATCAATTTGCTGACAAAAGTCCGTATAGTGAAGATTGTGGTTTTTTATGGTAATCATTTATGGATGTCAGAGTTGGACCATTAAGAAGGCTGAATGCTGAAGAATTGATGCTTTCAAATTGTGGTGTGGAGAAGACACTTGAGAGTCCCATGGGCTGCAAGGAGATCAAGCCAGTCAGTCCTAAAGGAAATCAACCTTGACTATTCATTGAAGGACTGATGCTAAAGCTGAAGCTCCAGCACTTTGGCCACCTGAGCTGACTTACTGGACTGGAAAAGGTCAGTTTTCATTCCAGTCACAAAGAAGGTTAATATGAAAGAATGTTCAAACTACTGTGCAGTTGTGCTCATTTCACAAACTAGTAAGGTTATATTCAAAATCCTTCAAGCTAGGCTTCAGCAGTATGTGAACCAAGATCTTCTAGATACACAAGCTGGGTTTAGAAAAGGCAGAGAAGCCAGGGATCAAATTGCCAACACTCATTGCATCAAAGAGAAAGCAAGGGAATTCCAGAAAAGCATCTGCTTCTGCTTCATTGACAATGCTAAAGACTTTGACTGTGTGGATCACAAGAAATTGTGGAAAGTTCTTAGAAAGAGATGGAAATACCAGACCACCTTACCTGTCTTTGAAGAAACCTGTATGCAGGTCAAGAAGCAACAGTTAGAATTGAGCATGGACCAGCAGACTGGTTCAAAATTGGGAAAAGAGTACGTCAGGGCTATACACTGTCACCCTGCTCATTTAACTTATATACAGACTACATCATGGGAAATGCTGGGCTGAGTGAATCACAAGCTGGAATCAAAATTGCCAGGAAAAACATCAACAACCTGAGATATGCAGATGATACTACTGTAATGACCAAAAGTGAAGAGGAATGAAAGAGCCTCTTGATGAAGGTGAAAGAGGAGAGTGAAAAACCTGACTTAAAATACAACATTCAAAAAACTAAGTCCCTTCACTTTATGGCACATAGATGGGGATAAAGTGGAAGCAGTGACAGATTTTGTTTCTGTGAGCTCCAAAAGCACTGTAAATGGTGACTGTAGCCATGAAATTAAAAGACCCTTGCTCCTTGGAAGGAGAGGTATGACAAACCTAGACAGCGTATTAAAAAGCAGAGACATCAATTTGCTGACAAAAGTCCGTATAGTGAAGATTGTGGTTTTTTATGGTAATCATTTATGGATGTCAGAGTTGGACCATTAAGAAGGCTGAATGCTGAAGAATTGATGCTTTCAAATTGTGGTGTGGAGAAGACACTTGAGAGTCCCATGGGCTGCAAGGAGATCAAGCCAGTCAGTCCTAAAGGAAATCAACCTTGACTATTCATTGGAAGGACTGATGCTAAAGCTGAAGCTCCAGCACTTTGGCCACCTGAGCTGACTTACTGGAAAAGAGCCTGATGTTGGGAAAGATCGAGACCCTGATATTGGGAAAGAAAGGAGGAGAAGCGAGTAACAGAGGACAAGATGGTTGGATGCCATCATTGACTCAATGGACATGAGTCTGAGCAAACTCCAGGAGACAGTGAAGGACAGGGAAGCCTGGCATGCTGCAGTCCATGGGGTTGCAAAGAGTAGATAACTTAGTGACTGTACACCAAGAACAAATGACTGGGCAACATATGGAGGTAGAAAAATCAGGATTCTGTTAAGACAGAAGAAGGAAATAAATATTATGTGGGTAAATACCAAGATCCAGCTAACCTGGTACTTGCCATCATTTTGTGGATCAGAAGGATGATAGCAACAGCTGTCATTTGTTGAGTATTTGCTATGGTCAGGGGCTGTGCTAGGTACTTGCATAATGATTCTCATTTTCAAATGAAAAAACTGAGGTTCAGAAAAATCAAACAGCGCCTGAGTGCTGAAAGAATCTAAACAGTCTTCTCTCAGTGACAGAGAAATGTGAAAAAGTAGAGGGGCCAAACTGAAATGTAATCAGCTATTGTCCTACTAAAAATGGGTAGGTATTTCTAGAGTTAAAAACACATAGTTATCATTTAAGTCTGTCCTTACCAAAGCCATGCCCTCTTGCCATTATTTTTGGCTAACAGAAAGCTGGCTGTGGAAAATGGATGTTTTTGTTTTGAAAAATCAAATGCAGTAGATTAAAAAAAAACCCACACCACCACAAAGTTTGTTTATATCTTCATTTCACTCAAATTGAATAGATGAAATGGGATCTGGCTGTTTCATATTGTTTATGTTCTGCTTTGCTTCTTGGTTCTGGGGCAGGATTCCTGGTTCTGCTTGAATTTGTTTCCCTCTCAACTATCATTTGCAAAATGATTGTGGAAATTAATAAAGAGAAAGTATTTTTGTTCAGTAAGCATTGTCCTACTATGACATAACACAATGCTATTTTATTAGCATTATAAAATACTATGTGTGTTCTCTGAACAACCCCAGTCTACTTTGTTCTTTTTCAGTCCAGAGGGAAGGAAAGTGATTTACGTAAGTAACCACTGTAGTATTTTAAATGAAGGGTCATGTGAGGGTTTCACTTCTTTTCATCTCATTTAATATAAGGGCAAAGCTAGATGCTTGATCTATGTTTCATTTATGTGTAATAAAAGGGCCTATGTCAGTAAAGTACATAAAATCAAAGTAAAGTTGTTTTTATTCAGTGAAACTATTATATAAATGGCATTGGTGTGTGTCGGGGTGAGACTGTGTGTGTGTGTGCGCGCATGAGCAAACGCGCATTGGCAGGGATTGCACAGTAGACTGGGGAATGATGTTATGTCCTCTGATGGGTTGTTGTTTAGTTACATAGTCATGTCTGACTCTGTGACCCCATTAACTGCAGCATGCCAGGGTTCCCTGTCCTTCACTTCTCCTGGAGTTTGCTCAAACTCATGTTCATTGACTCAATGATACCATCCCAACTATTTCATCCTCTGTTGTCCCTTTCTCCTCCTGCCCTCAATCTTTCCCAGCATCAAGGTCTTTTCCAATGAGTTAGCTCTTCTCATCAGGTGGTCAAAGTGTTAGAGCTTCAACTTCAGCATCAGACCTTTCAGTCAGTATTCAAAGTTGATTTCCTTTAGCACTGAGTGGTTTCATCTCCTTGCTTTTCAAGGGACTCTTAAGAAAAAGAGTCTTCTCCAGTGGCCTTCAGTACATTTAGAGTTCAGATCTGTTTGATTGAATCTTCTCATCATTTTCTATTAGAAACGTCTGTTTCCCCTTTATTTTTGAAGGTTATTTTCCCTGCATAGAGTATTCTATATTGACTTTTTTTCTCCTTTAGTAATTAAAAACATCTGGTGAGAAGTTTTATGGTTGTCCTCTTATATGTCTTTCTTTTTTTTCTTTTTTTTTAATATTTTATCTTTGGTTTTCAGCAGTTTGATTGTGATGTCCCTAAGTCTGATATTCTTCGCGTTTATCCTTTTTTGGGTTTTGCTGAGCTTCTTGGGTTATTAGGTTGATATCATTTGCCAGCTTCAAAAAATTCTTGGCCATTTTTATCTTTAGATACTTTCTCCATCCTCTTCTCTTTTCTACTTCTGGTAGTGCTGGCATGTATTTGGTATTATTCTATAGATACAGAAAGCTTTGTCCTTTTCTGTGTTTCAATTTGGATAATTCAATTTTGGATTATTTGGATAATAATATGACTGTTATTAAGTTCTCTCATCTTTTCTTTTGCTATCCTGTTTTCTCTTAAGTCCATTAAATGTATTTTCATTTTTGATACTGTTCATATGTTTTTTTATTTAAACTATTTCCATTTGGTTCATATTTGAAGATTGCCTCTGCTGAGGTTTCCCACATTTTTATGAGAATTTCTACCTTTTCCACTAGGTAGTTATGCCTAGCAATAATTAACTTATTATTTAATAATTAGTTAACTAATTATTTTAAAATTCTTTCTGATAATTCCAACATCTAGACCATTAGTTGTATGCTTCTGTTTACTGTTCCTTCTCCTTGGTAGCTCAGTTGGTAAACAATCAGTCTGCAGTGCCAGAAACTGCCTGCAGCAAAGGAGACCCAGGTTTGATCCCTGAGTCTTGAAGTTTGGAAGATCCCTCAAGAAGGAAATGGTAACTGACTCCATTATTCTTGTGTAGAGAATCCCATGGACATAGAGGCCTGGAAGGAACAGTGAATGGAGTTGCAAAGAGTCAGATATGACTTAGCCACTAAACTACAACCTGTCTTGTTAATAGAGCATGTTTTTGTTTTTTCATGTATCTCATAGTTTTTTTAATTTTTATTTTTATCATCTTAGTGCCAATTAACAGTGTTGTGATAGTCTCTGGTAAATGGTGAAGGGACTCAGCCATACATATACATGTATATCCATTCTTCCAACCCCACTCCTATCCATGCCAACACACACTGAGCAGAGTTCCAGGGTGCTATACAATAGGTTTTTGTTGAATGTTCATTTTAAATACAGCAGTGTGTATATGACCTTCCCAAAGTCCTTAACTATCCCTTGCCCCTGGGAACCATGAGACCATTTATAGGTCTGTGAGATTTTTTCTGTTGTGTAAGTAAATTCATTTATATCATTTCTTTTTAGATTCAACATATAAGGGATGTCATATGATATTTCTCCTTCTTTGTCTGACTTACTTCACTCAGTATGACACTCTCTAAGTCCATCCATGTTGTTGCAAATGGCTTTATTTGATTCTTTTTAATGGCTGAGTAATATTACATTGTATACACACACACCCCCACATCTTCTTTATCTGTCCCTCTACTGTGGGCGTTTTGGCTGTTTCCATGTCTTGGCCATTGTAAACAGTGCTGCAGTGGAACACTGGGCCCCATGTATCTTTTCAGGCCATGTTTTTCTCTGGGTATATGCCCAGGAGTGGGCTTCCCTTGTAGCTCAGCTGATGAAGAATCAGCCTGCAGTGAGGAGACCCCAGTTCGAGCCCTGGGTTGGGAAGATCCCCTGGGAAGGGAAAGGCTACCTACTTAATTATTCTTGCGTGGAGAATTCCATGGCTCATCTGTGGGTTGCAAAGAGTTGGACATGACTGAGCAACGTTCACTTTTTATGCCCAGGAGTAGGAGTACTGGGTCATATGATAGCTCTGTTTTTAGTGTTTTTAAGGAACGTCTGTACTGTTCTCCATAGTGGCTGTACCAATTTACATTTCCACCAACAGTGCAGGTAGGTTCTCTTCTCTCCACACCCTCTCCAGCATTGTAGATTTTTTTATGATAGCCATTCTGACTGGTGTGAAGTGACATCTCATTGTAGTTTTCATTTGCATTTCTCTAATAACTCGTGATTTTCAACATCTTTTTGTGTGCCTGTTGGCCCTCTGTATGTCCTCTTTAGAGAAATGTCTATTCAGGTCTTCTGCCCATTTTTTGAGTAGGTTGTTTGTGTTGATGCAGTGTCATAAGCTGTTTGTAAGTTTTGGAGACTAATCTCTTATCAGTCAAATCATTTGCAAATATTTTCTTCCAATCTGTGGGTTGTCTTATTATTTCTTATCTCCTTTGTTTATTGTGCAAAAGCTTTTGAGTTTAAGCAGGTCCCATTTGTTTATTTTTGCTTTTATTTCCATAATTCTGGGAGACAGATTTTTCTGTGATTTTATATCAGAGAGTTTTCTGCCTTTGTTTTCCTCTAAGAATTTTATAGTGTCCGATCTAACATTTAGGTCTTTAATCCAGTTTGAGCTTATTTTTGTGTATGTAGTTAAGGAATGATCTAATTTCATTCTTTTACATGTGGCTGTCCAGTTCTCTCAGCACCATTTTTTGAAGAGATTATCTTTCCACCATTGTGTAGTCTTGCCTCTTTTTTCATAGATTTATTGACTGTTAGTGCATGTTTTTATTTCTGGGCTTTCAATCCTGTTCCATTGATGTATGTTACTATTTTCATGCCAGTACCATACTGTTTTGATGACTGTAGCTTTGCAGTATAGTCAGAAGTCAGGGAGTCCGATTCCTTCAACTCTGTTTTTCTTTTTCAAGATTGCTTTGGCTATTTGGGGTCTTTTGTGTCTCCATACAAATGTTGAGATTTTGTTTTGTTTTAGTTCTGTGAAAAATGCCATTGGTGATTTGATAGGTATTGTCTTGAATCTGTAGATTCCTTTGGGTAGTATAGTCGTTGATTCTTGATTCTTCTAATCCATGAACATGGTATATCTTCCCATCTGTTTATGTCTTCCATTTCTTTCATCAGCTTCTTAATATTTTGGAGTACAGGTCTTTTCTCTCCTTAGGTAGGTTTATTCCTAGGTATTTTTTTCTTTTTGATGCAGTGGTAAAAGGAATTGTTTCTTTTATCTTGCTGATTTCTTAGTGTATAGAAATACAACAGACTTCTGTGTATTAATTTTGTAACCTGCAACTTTACCAGATTCATTGATGAGTTCTAGTAGCTTTCTGGTAGTATCTTTAGGATCTTCTGTGTATAGTATCATGTCATCTGCAGGCAGTGACAGTTTAACTTCGTCTTTTCCAGTTTGGATTCCTTTTCCTTCTTTTTTGTCTCTGATTGCTGTAGCTAGAACTTTAAAAACTATGTTAAATAAAAGTGGTGACAGTGGACATCTTGCTGATCTTAGAAGGAATGCTTTCAGCTTTCAGCTTTTCGCCACTGAGTATGATCTAGCTGTAAGTTTGTCATATATGGCCTTTATTATGTAGAGCAATGTACCCTGTATGCCTACTTTCTGGAGAGTTTTCTGTCATAAATGGGTGCTGAATTTTGTCAAAAGCCTTTTCTGCATCTGTTGAAATGATTGTATGGTTTTTATACTTCAGTTTGTTGTATGGTATAACACATTGATTTGTGGATGTTGAAGAATCCTTGCATCCCTGGGATGAATGCCACTAGATCATGGTGTACGATCTTTTTAATGTATTGTTGGATACAGGTTGCTAGCATTTTGTTGAGTTTTTTTGCATCTATGTTCATCAGTGATATTGGCTTGTAATTTTCTGTTTTTGTGTTATCTTTGTCTGGTTTTGGTATCCGCGTGATGGTGGCCTCGTAAAATAAATTGGGAAGTTTCCTTCCTCTACAACTTTTTGTAACAATTTCAGAAGGATAGGTATTAACTCTTCTCTAAATGTTTAATAAAATTCGCCCGTGAAGCCATCAGATTCTGGACTTTTGTTTGTTGGGAAGTTTTCAATCAAGGTTTCAATTTCAGTATCTGTGATTGGTCTGTTCATATTTTCTTTTTCTTCCTGGTTTAGTCTAGGGAGACTGTACCTTTCTAAGAATTTACCTATCTCTTCTAGGTTGTGCCATTTTAAGTACCTCATAATTATTAATTACATGTTAAAGATTATGTTTGAAATACAAACAAGATTGAAGGAAAATATTTGCTGCTTGAAAGAGGCACACCCTCTGTTACATCTGCAGTCTTATTTGTAATTGAGTTGGAGCTGGGTATTCTTGCCAATAGAATCAATACAGCTACATCTTGCCTCCCTGCCTCCTTTTTTTTAAACTCATAAAATGCACTCTCTGGTTTTAATACTAAATGAAATCTCCAATTTTAACATTATTCCCTTGGAACTAATTTAGTGATTGTATTTAGAATGCCATGATTAAAATTGGGAGCAATCTCCAGTCTTAATTGTTGGTGTCAGAATTTGTCACTCAGTTGTGTCTGACTCTTTGAGACTTCTGTACTTATCTGTAGGTAATTATTACTTTGATCTTGATCACTGATTCAGGTTTTTGAGGCTTTTGAGTTCTCTTTGCTTTTATCTCCTGTATTTGTGGGATAATATTAGCCTTATTTCTGCTATTGTGGACTATCTCAGAATAAGCATTTTACCTGGAGTTGTAAGACTTGGATTTTAGAATCTCAATTCTTCCACTTTACTCTTCTTATTTGTCAAATTGGGATGAATACCTTCCCTGCAAGTAAATTACAGGGCCTGAAAGTGATGATATTTGTGAAAAACCCAGGTACATAGTAGTTGATCAGTTAACAGTGCATCAGTCAGTGACCTTTTCTAGTCCCCCTGAAAAAATAGTTAAATTAAAAAATAATCCAGATACACTGCTTCATGAATTAACATAGCTTTTTTTTTTTTTTTTAAGAATTTCCTTATAAATGGTCTGTTCATTATGAGCCTTTTAGCTAAGGCTCTTAACCAGAGTTTAGCTAACTCTCTTAACCAGAGAGTTATTGAAATTCCAAAAGTACTTCCAGCTATAAAATTTGGTCCTGAGGAATTTGAAACCATTTAAGCTAAGCCATCTATGATTTCCAGTGAGGAAGCTAAGATATAGAGGATTTAAGTGACTTCTTTCAGTTTCCACAGCTGGAGGTGGTTCCCGTCATCTCCTTAATGGAACAGAAATCCAGAGGGGAGACGTGCAGAAGCATCCACTGAACACGGAAGCAGTGCTGCTCCTGTGAAGGCTGCTACTCTAATGGAGTTCTCATGTGGAGAGAAGCCTGCCGCTCACACACGTAGAACTTTTTTCCAGACACATGCAATAGTAGCGATAGACTTTTAGGGGCTCCAACATAAGCCAAGGAATACCACTTCTACTAAGGTGGTTTCCTCTAAATCTTTCTGCTGCCTAGCACCGTTTGTCCCTGGTGCCCTGATCAGAGTGTTGTTATTTAGATTCCTACACTGAGAAAATTTAGAACAGAAATCAAGTCACTTTGAGTGTTGGATGTGTTCTCACATGGAAATGGACTTTGACAAAGAGTGGGACCCAGGGAAAGAGAGAGTGCCTCAAGCTTTCAGGTGGGCATCTCTGAGTTGTTAACCACAGACGCCTGGCACTTTGATGTGACAGATTGGATAAAGGCTTTTCACACTCATTTTTGGGGGGAAGCTCTTTTTTTGTGCAAATACTTGCATTCTCAAAGCTAAAATTCTTCCCATTTATGCAACTACTTGTTCAGAAAGATCTTTTGTGGTTTGGTTATACCTTCTCAATAAAACAGATACGACTATAATAGCTAATAAATACCAAAGATTGAGTATGTTTAAGATATGCCTAGGGCTTCCCTGGTGGTCCAGTGGGTAAGGACACCACCTTGCAGTGCAAGAGGCGCCAGTTCAATCCCTGGCCTGGGGGGATCCAGCGTGCTGCGGAGCGGCTGGACCGATGTGTCCAACTACCGAGCCAGAGCTCTGGAGCGCTGTACCCAGAGCCAGTGCTCTGCAGTGAGAGAGGTCACCATGGTAGGAGGCCCACACTGGCCAAGGAACAAAGATGGGTGAAAATAAATAGATGAAAGACAAATAGAAGTGGCAAAAAAAAAAGAAGAAGATATGCCTAGCATTGTGCTCTAGAGAGATTTTCCTGTTTGTCACCATTCTAGTATATTTTTCTTAAAATGTTGATGTTTGTGATTTTTCTCTATTTTAAATAATTATGAAATGTTAGAGCATATATCAATCTCATCCTAGTTTGTGGGAGATGAGGTCTCTAAGAGATAATTATAAAATTGCTTTTTCTATTGATTATGTATTGTTTATAAGAAAAATTGGAAAAGCCTGAGTTGTTTTTGATCGATTACTGTAAATATCCACAGTGTGCTAATGGGTTATTGGTTAGAGAGAATTGAATACTGGCGAGACAGTCGGTGTGTGTTGATGCCCGTGCCCTTTGGGCTGGACTGGATTAGACATCTTCACTACTTACTCTGTCTCCTTATAAAGCTCCTTATGTTTCCTTGTATATAATAGGTTCCAGGTTTGATAGCCATGGGGACACTGTGAAGACTGAGATCCCGTGTGTTCTATCACTTTTAAGGCAGCCCTCTCTGTAATTTCACAAGACAGGCTTGAAAACCAGAAGTAACCCAACTCCAAAATTGGCAGTAAATCCTCTGACAGAGAAAAGGTGACGTACTGTGTAATAAATTCCTTTGCTGAAAAAGAGATGTTGCAATAGTGGAAACTGAAGTCCCAAATGTTTCCTTTTAAATTTGGAAAGGCCTTTCCTCATTACTTATCTGTCCCTGTGGACTTCTAACAGGGGATGTGTTGAAAGATTTTTCAGATGCCCACTCGCCACAATGAGAGTGAATGGCAGCATTTATACGATGACATAAATACTTGAAAATCATCAGCAAGCCTTGGAGATGTGTGGTGTGCTGGGGTAGTGAATGTGAGCTTTTGTGGCCGCTGCTCCTGCTCTTAGGGTGCAAGCAGCCTGGGAATGTGGGTTATGTCTCTCCTATGAATGAAGCTTCCCTCTCCCCTTCGGGGGCCTCTTTTGGTCAGAATGGAGGTTAGAGTGGTTTAGAAGAAACAGAGTCTCCAGAAGGAGAGAAGGTCTGCGAGATTAGGAGTTATACTTAGAAATCCTAATTTCATGTTAAGGTCCTCTGGAGGAATTATATCCTAATCCTCTACCATCTAAACACTACATTAAAACCCTGCATCTGAACATTGCATTACACACTTGACACATAAAGGCTTTTCTGTTTTCATTTTGTAATAATCTAGCTCATACCCACCACTGCTGCTACCACTAAATCAGACAGAGATGAAACTATTAAAAATTATCTTGAGTTGCAATGAAGATATAGCTTAGGTATCAGCCAAGAGTTGGTACATTTTAATGTCCTTATTGCAGATTTTTTTTTTTTTTAATTTTGGCTTCTTTTATTGGTTTTTCATTTATTTTCATCCATCTTTTTACTCTTTGGCATGTGTGGGCCTCCCATTGCAATGGCCTCTTTTGTTGCAGAGCAGTAGCTCTGGGTGCATGTGCTCCAGAGCACTGGCTCATAATTGGACACACTGGTCTAGCCTCTCTGGCATGTGGGATCTTCCCCAGCCAGGGATTGAACCAGTGCCTCTTGCACTGCAAGGGTGTCCTTACCTACTGGACCACCAGGGAAGTCCTATTGCAAATGTTTTTCAGTTTGTTGTTTAACCTTTTGGAACTAAAATATGATTTGACAGTATGATTACTGGGCTATTGTGTTACCTGATTTTAACTGCCTTATTAATAATTTGAAGGATGCATCTATCACTAATGCTGAAGTGAAAATTCCAAATGTGTGATGGAGGTTGGGTGAAATAAAATACCTCTAGCATTCATTCATGAACTCAGATACAGGAGACCAAATCCCATTACGGGAGACCCTGCCTTGCCCTTCACCATCTTGTCTGAAGAGAAAGCATGATGAATCCTGGAGTGCAGTATTGCTGTTGGGCATTGAACTTCTTTGGAAAAAAAGAGAGATGTTTATTACAGAAATTGGGAGAAATAAGAGGAGTACATAATGAATGAAAAATCATCCACAGCTCATTATTCCTGGGTAACCATGGTTAAAATGTTTCCTACCACAATAGTGAAATCTTTTATTATTTGTTTTGTTCTGATTGTGCAAGGTTTACCCACATGATCATCTTGACCCCAGGTGAGGCTCAGCTTTCTTGGAAGCAGCAGCCTTCAGAATTGCAAGTCAAAGGCTAAACTCCTTTTAAACTATTCTAGGCTCTCAGTGATGATTGTCAGTCTGGCTTGGAATCACCTTGTTCTAATAGAAACAGAGTCCAGAGAATAGGATGAGGAGAGACAAGAAAAAGATAGCTAGTGGTTTTTCTTAAGGCCCTTATCCTCATTGTAGAGTGAAGTGCTTACTCAGTGCCCAGTCCCATGTTAAATGTTTTATATCCTCGGGAGGTAGTTATGACTCCCATACTCCATTGTCACAGTTGAGGAAACTGAGGCTTAAATAAAGAGCCCCAGACTCACTCATCTGGATTCAGACATCAGTCTGATTGCAGAATACAAAATACTAGCCCCTTACTCTATAGGAACTTGAGCATGGCTCAAGGTAGCTCTGGGTGCATGTGCTCCAGAGCACTGGCTCATAATTAACTGGTCTACCTTTGATGTGGGATCTTCCCAGCCAGGATTGAACCAGTGCCTCTTGCACTGCAAGGGTGTCCTTACCTACTGGACCACCAGGGAAGTCCTATTGCAAATGTTTTTCAGTTTGTTGTTTAACCTTTTGGAACTAAAATATGATTTGACAGTATGATTACTGGGCTATTGTGTTACCTGATTTTAACTGCCTTATTAATAATTTGAAGGATGCATCTATCACTAATGCTGAAGTGAAAATTCCAAATGTGTGATGGAGGTTGGGTGAAATAAAATACCTCTAGCATTCATTCATGAACTCAGATACAGGAGACCAAATCCCATTACGGGAGACCCTGCCTTGCCCTTCACCATCTTGTCTGAAGAGAAAGCATGATGAATCCTGGAGTGCAGTATTGCTGTTGGGCATTGAACTTCTTTGGAAAAAAAGAGATGTTTATTACAGAAATTGGGAGAAATAAGAGGAGTACATAATGAATGAAAAATCATCCACAGCTCATTATTCCTGGGTAACCATGGTTAAAATGTTTCCTACCACAATAGTGAAATCTTTTATTATTTGTTTTGTTCTGATTGTGCAAGGTTTACCCACATGATCATCTTGACCCCAGGTGAGGCTCAGCTTTCTTGGAAGCAGCAGCCTTCAGAATTGCAAGTCAAAGGCTAAACTCCTTTTAAACTATTCTAGGCTCTCAGTGATGATTGTCAGTCTGGCTTGGAATCACCTTGTTCTAATAGAAACAGAGTCCAGAGAATAGGATGAGGAGAGACAAGAAAATGATAGCTAGTGGTTTTTCTTAAGGCGTCCTTATCCTCATTGTAGAGTGAAGTGCTTACTCAGTGCCCAGTCCCATGTTAAATGTTTTATATCCTCGGGAGGTAGTTATGACTCCCATACTCCATTGTCACAGTTGAGGAAACTGAGGCTTAAATAAAGAGCCCCAGACTCACTCATCTGGATTCAGACATCAGTCTGATTGCAGAATACAAAATACTAGCCCCTTACTCTATAGGAACTTGTGGCCTTAAGGTAGGGGGCATGTGTGTGAGCAAGAAGCAGAGAGAGGGGGAATGGGAGAGAATGAACAATAGAATGAGAAAATTGAATACATAGAATACAGAAGGCCTCCAAACAAGACAACAGTTATCAGGTTTTTCCTTTAGTAAAGACAGAAGTTATTTTGTAACACAGGCCAGAGTGTTCACTAGAGAAATGATAGCATTGTTGAAAATGTCAAGATGAGGGAAAAATACAAATATTTATGAACCGTTCTAGTTTTCTTAGAGTTGGCAACTCTTTCTGGATTTTAAACAGAGTCACAAACAGGCACTGTAATGATGACCTTCTGGAAGTGGTTTCACATGGCTCGGGGAAGTATAGTCATCCTTTCCATAGATGTAGGGGACTCTGAATTAGATATCTAAGACTCCATTTTCAGGCATCATAAGGGTTTATTTTAATCCAATTACTCATATTTATTCAAACAAACTCAAATTTAAAAGAAATTTGGTTGTTGGTAGAAATTAAATATATCATGAATTTTCCAAAATAATTCAGTTAACAATCTTTTTCATGTTTTCCTGTTAATTGTATCTGATAAGTACACCTACATGAACTTATCAGAAAAGTCACTTGACTCAATGCAAAGTTGTATGATTAGGTGGAAGAGATGGTCTTGCAGTGCAGAGTTTTCTGAGCCATTTTCTTTCATCAGTGAATGGCTCTCTGCATAGATTAAGAATGTATTTGGTTCCAAATGGACATTAGTGGATGATTGGATAAGCAAAAATGTGGTATGTGCGTACAGTGGAATGTTATTCAGCCTTGAAAATGAAGGGAATTCTGAAACCTGCTTCAATAACAAATGAGCCTTGAGGACATTATATTAAGCAAATTAAGTCAGTCACAAAAGGACAAAGTGTATGATTCCACTTAAGGCCCTTATCCTCATTGTAGAGTGAAGTGCTTACTCAGTGCCCAGTCCCATGTTAAATGTTTTATATCCTCGGGAGGTAGTTATGACTCCCATACTCCATTGTCACAGTTGAGGAAACTGAGGCTTAAATAAAGAGCCCCAGACTCACTCATCTGGATTCAGACATCAGTCTGATTGCAGAATACAAAATACTAGCCCCTTACTCTATAGGAACTTGTGGCCTTAAGGTAGGGGGCATGTGTGTGAGCAAGAAGCAGAGAGAGGGGGAATGGGAGAGAATGAACAATAGAATGAGAAAATTGAATACATAGAATACAGAAGGCCTCCAAACAAGACAACAGTTATCAGGTTTTTCCTTTAGTAAAGACAGAAGTTATTTTGTAACACAGGCCAGAGTGTTCACTAGAGAAATGATAGCATTGTTGAAAATGTCAAGATGAGGGAAAAATACAAATATTTATGAACCGTTCTAGTTTTCTTAGAGTTGGCAACTCTTTCTGGATTTTAAACAGAGTCACAAACAGGCACTGTAATGATGACCTTCTGGAAGTGGTTTCACATGGCTCGGGGAAGTATAGTCATCCTTTCCATAGATGTAGGGGACTCTGAATTAGATATCTAAGACTCCATTTTCAGGCATCATAAGGGTTTATTTTAATCCAATTACTCATATTTATTCAAACAAACTCAAATTTAAAAGAAATTTGGTTGTTGGTAGAAATTAAATATATCATGAATTTTCCAAAATAATTCAGTTAACAATCTTTTTCATGTTTTCCTGTTAATTGTATCTGATAAGTACACCTACATGAACTTATCAGAAAAGTCACTTGACTCAATGCAAAGTTGTATGATTAGGTGGAAGAGATGGTCTTGCAGTGCAGAGTTTTCTGAGCCATTTTCTTTCATCAGTGAATGGCTCTCTGCATAGATTAAGAATGTATTTGGTTCCAAATGGACATTAGTGGATGATTGGATAAGCAAAAATGTGGTATGTGCGTACAGTGGAATGTTATTCAGCCTTGAAAATGAAGGGAATTCTGAAACCTGCTTCAATAACAAATGAGCCTTGAGGACATTATATTAAGCAAATTAAGTCAGTCACAAAAGGACAAAAGTGTATGATTCCACTTATATGAGACACCTAGACTAGTCAAATTCATAGAAATGGAAAGTAGAATGGTGGTTGCCTGGGCTGGAGGGAAGTAGGGGATAGAGGGTTGTTGAATGGGTAGGGTTTCAGTTTGGGAAGATAGAAAAGTGCTGGAGATCGATGGTGGTGATGGTTGTACAACGATGTGAATAAGAATGCCACTGAATTATGCACTTAAAAAATGATTAAATGGTAAATTTCACATTATATATTTTACCAAAATAAAGGAAAAAAAGAATGAGTTTGGGCTTAAAGAGCCCAATTATGGAGGTATAAACATGGTTTTTTGCTTGCTTTTATATTCCATCACGTGTGACACGAAGCCTCATGAAGACTGGGACTGGCTGGGGCACCAAGCAGTGCTCTTTCATACCTGGGTCTGCCTTTTGTCTGCCACCTGCCTCAGCAGGTGGGGCTTCTTGCCCATGTGTTTCACCCCATGGTCACAGGATGGTGGCTGTACAGGTGCAAGCAGGGGAAGTTTAGTCAGATGTCTCAGAGACGTTTCATGTAGCGTTTCCTGAGTATCCACGTGGTCCTCGCATTCCACAGCCCTTTTGCAGTTGCCTGAGGCTGTGGTTATTTCTGGCCCTTGGACTAGAATGGAAATAGTATGTGTGACCTCCAGGCTAAAGCAGTAAAATGGCCTTGAGTAGCCCTTTTGTTCTTCTGGTGGGAATACGATCCGGGAGGTACAGTTATAGATGATGGAGGCTCCATCAGCCTGGGTTTGTTCCCCAGTGATTATTTGAAGCACACTATCTGGTGACACAGGTACAACTTGTCAGATTAATGAGAAAGTTTTGTTGTTAAGCCACTGAGATTTGGGGTTGTTTTTATAGCCTTGTGTAGTTATTCTGTCTGATACTTAAGTGTGGGCTTTTGACAGTTAAGTCTGATGAAGTGAGCAAGGCACAGAGACTTTAAGAGAATAGATACATGTTAATGAAGCATGGAATTTTAGCTGGATAAGGTGGGAGTGAGGATCTGAGAGCAGGGAGAGATAGGTTAAAAGCAGCAGAATTAATGGTATGGCACTTCTTGGTGAAGTGGAGGGAATGTTGTGATTAGAGTGCTCCAGAGATGAGCTGGAAAGATGGGCGGGGTGAGGTGATTGCACCCGGGACTGGAGGAGTTAATGTTACTGAGTATAGCATAGTCATGGGAGTGAAGTTATGATGCAGTGTGGCTAATTCAAAGAGAGGATACCAGAAAATCCAGAAGATAGAACAGTGAGAAAATTATCTGGGTAGATGTTAACATCAGCAAGAATTATGAGAAGGTGTGCTGTTGGGCAGAGTAGAAGTAAGCTAGGAGCTGAAATTTCAAAGGAATGAGTTTATAAATCTGAAACTGTATTCATTCTCAATGGTAGTGTAGCTAATTCTAGGTTGACAAGTTGCTATGTTTGGTTATTGCTTTAGCATCTTTAACATGTTAGTCTTCTGGCCTCTTCTGTTGCTTGGGAATATGTGATTTATCTGTTAAATTTTTAAATTAAAAATTTTTATTGACCTTTTTCTTTATGATCTTTCTGGTATTTGGTCCAGAATTTCACTATGGTATACCTAAAGATGGATTTAGTTTGAATCATCTTCTTTAGAACTCTGTATGTATATTCAATTTGAGAACTTCCTTACAACTTACATTCTGGAAATTCTAATGATTATTTTCTTTAAATATTAATGCCCCGTCTCCATTTTTTCCTCTTCTCTTTCAAAATGCCTTTTAGTGTGTTGGATTTTCTCATTTTACACTTCAGTCTTCTTAACTCCTCATTTTTCTTCTCTTTATCATTCTAGGCTGCTTTTAAGTTTTTTCCCATGGGTGTATATTCTAATTATCTTGCATTGAATTTAAAGTGTTTTTTTTTTAATTTCAGAAGTTTTATTTGAATTGTTGGAAAATCTACACTCACCCTTGCCAAGCCCTGACTCACAGGTTACCCTGTTGTTGTTTTTTTTTTATTTTACTTTTTACTTTTACAGAGTTTTGTAGTTTACAGATGTATATGACCCCAGATTAGTTATATGTGTATTCCCCCCATCCCACCCCTCCAGGCCGTCGCCCAGTGCCCCCGCAGGATCCCCTTTTCTCACAGCGCAATAACAATAGCTATTTTCTTCACATATGATAGTATAGGTTTTCATGCTACTTCCTTTACGCCTCCCACCCACTGTTCATTCCGCCACAATGTGCATGTCTATTCTCCATGTCTGTTTTTCCATTGCTTCACTGTGTGTGTTATCATTACCATCCTACTGGATTCCATAGATACGTGTCAGTGTATTGTACTTGTCTTTCTCTTTTTGACTTACTTCACTTTTTATTATAGGTTCTAGATCCAGCCACCTCATTAAGACTGATTCTTCTGCATTTCTTTTTACAGCTGAGTAGGACTCCATTGTATATATGTACCAGAGCTTTTTTATCCATTCATTCGTCGATGGATATCTAGGTTGCTTCCATGTTCTAACTATTGTATAGAGAGCTGCAGTGAACATTGGGGTACAGGTGTTTCTTTCAGTTTTGATTTCATCAGGGTATAAGCCTAAGAGTGGGATTGCTGGGTCATATGGTGCTTCTGTTTTTAGTTTAGTTTTGTTTTCTTTTAATTTTTATTATTTTTTTATTTTTTGGCCACTTCTATTGATCTTTCATTTATTTATATTTGTTCTTTGGCCTGTGTGGGCCTCCCATCGCAGTGGCCTCTCTCCTTACAGAGCGCCGGCTCTGGGCACATGCGCTCCAGAGCTCTGCCTTGGTAGTTGGACACATCGTTCCAGCCGCTCTGTGGCACGTGGGATCTTCCCAGGCCAGTGATTGAACCGGCACCCCTTGCACTGCAAGGTGGTGTCCTTACCCACTAGACCACCAGGAAAGCCCCTATTTTTAGTTTTTTAAGGAATCTCCATACTGTCTTCCATAGCGGCTGTATCAACTTACATTCCCACCAGCAATACAAGAGTGTTCCCTTTTCTCCGCACCCTCTCCAGCATTTTGTTGTCTGTAGATTGTTGATGATGGCCATTCTGACTGTTGTGAGGTAATATCTTATTGTAGTTTTGATTTTCATTTCTCTAATAATAAGCGAGATTGAGCACCGTTTCATGTGTTTTTTGGCCATCTGTATGTCCTCTTTGGAGAGGTGTCTGTTGAGGTCCTTTTCCCATTTTTTGATTGGGTTGTTCATTTTTCTGATGTTGAGTTGTCTGAGTTGCTTGTAGATTTTGGAGATGAATTCTTTGTCTGTTGTTTCATTTGCTATGATTTTCTCCCATTCTGTGGGTTGTCTATTCACCTTTTTTGTAGTTTCTTTAGTGTGTTTTTTTTTTTTAATGATGATCTCCCTTTTTATCTTTGTATTACAGATTGTTCTATTACAAGACTGGTCAAACTAAGATCAGTTGGCCAGATCTGGTCCATGGCCTGTATTTGCATATCCAATGAGCGAAGAATGATTTTTAATTTTTTAAAAGTTGTTGCAAAAATAAAGTAATATTTAACAGAGATCATATGTAGCCTTCAAAGCCTAAAATGTTTGTTATTATTATTTTAATAGAAAATGTTTGTCAGCCACTATTCTGTTATCACCACTTCTTTGTTTGGTAATCCCTGTTTTTGTGTATGCTCATTCTACTTTATCAGCTTGTGTGTGTGTGATTTGTGATTTTTTATTGTGAATTCATCCAAGTGTGGGTTGTGAAAGGTTGTGGATCCCCACAAGAGAGGAAATGTATTATAATTCTTCTGTCTTTGGGTGTGGGGCATACTGGAACCTCAGTAATAGGAAATACATCATGGAAGAGTGAACTGCAACTGAGCTAAATATGGGGATTAATGGGAAAGGCCTGACCATGGAAACTGGTTCTCATCAGGGCTATGGGAATGTCTCGGGTTTATCCTGAGTGAGGGTTCCTATCTAAATCCCCAGCATTGGTCTGTAGAGCTCACAGTCAATCTGGACTGGCCAGGGTGGCCATTAACTGATTCAGTAACCAACCAGGGGTCTAACACCTTTGGGGAGATGTGAAGACAGTAGCAGCACCTCTACCTACTGCTGTGTCCTCTGGCTCTAGTAGAAAGGAGGTGCTCAATAGGAGTCTGTTGTGTACATGGATTGGGTGCGTGTGTGCTTAGTTGCTCAGACATGTCCGACTGTGTGTGACTCCATGGACTGCAGCCCTCCAGGCTCCTCTGTCCATGGGAGTTCTCCAGGCAAGAATTCTGGAGTGGGTTGCCATTTCCTCCTCCAGAGGATCTTCCCAGTCCAGGGATCAAACCCAGGTCTCCCACATTGCAGGCAGATTCTTTATTATCTGAACTACCAGGGAAGCCCAAATAAGTGAAATTCAATAAGTGCCAGACAAGAGTCTGGTACCAACCTTTGCTCTACACCCCTAACCAGATAGGAAGAATCTGGAGAGGTGCTGTTAGTGGTGGTTTTATAGATTCTTTTGAGATTTTCTATGTAAACAATTATGTAATCTACAAATAGAAGTTTTTACTGTTCCTTTCTGATCTTTATGCTTTCTATTTCATTTTCTTTTTTGTTTTTTAATTAATTTATTTATTTTTGGCTATTCTGGATTCTCAGTGCTGCCACAGGTTCTTCTCTAGTTGCAAGGAGTGGGGAGCTACTCTCTACTTGAGGTGAGCCAGGCTCCTTTTTTGTTTGTTTCCTTTTTCTTTTTTGCTTCCATTTTTTTTTTTTTTTTAATTCTTTATTTTAAAGATTTTACAGAGTTTTGTTGTTCATCAACATGTATGTTCCCAGATCATTCATATGCATCTCCCTGGACCCTCCCCCCACCCAATTCCCCCCTTCCCACCCCTCCAGACCATCTCCCCAAGTGATTGTAGGTACTCGTATTCCCTTAGCACGACCATAGCTATCTTTTCCACACATGCCAGTATGGGTTTCGATGTTACTTCCTCTATGTCTCCCTCTCACTGTTCGGTCTCCACAATGTCCTTATGTCTATTCTCTGTTTTTCCATGAGTTCACAGTGTGTGTTATCAAGACCGTCCTACTAGATCCCATATATATGAGTTAGTATATTGTATTTGTCCTTCTCTTTTTGACTGGCTTCACTTTTTATGATACGTTCTAGATCCAGCCATCTCATTAGGACTGATTCTTCTGCATTTCTCTTTACAGCTGTGTAGTATTCTACTGTATATATGTACCAGAGCTTCTGTATCCATTCATTTGTCAGTGGGCATCTAGGTTGCTTCCATGTTCTGGCTATTGTATAGAGAGCTGAAATGAACATTGGGGTACAGGTGCCTCTTTCATTTTTGATTTCATCAGGATATAGGCCTAAGAGTGGGATTGCTGGGTCATAGGGTGCTTCTAGTTTTACTTTTTAAGGAATCTCCAGACTGTCTTCCAAAGAGGTTGTATTAATTTACATTCCCACCAGCAATGCAAGAGGGTTCCCTTTTCTCCACACCCTCTCCAGCATTTACTGTCTGTCGATTTGTTGATGATGGCCATTCTGACGGGTGTGAGTGGTATCTCATTGTAGTTTTAATTTGCATTTCTCTAATGATAAGCGAGGTTGAGCATCATTTCATGTGCTTTTGGGCCATCTGTATGTCCTCTTTGGAGCGGTGTCTTTTTAGATCGTTTTCCCATTTTTTGATTGGGTTGTTCATTTTTCCTGTGCTGAGCTGTCTGAGTTGCTTGTAGATTTTGGAGATTAATTCTTTGTCTGTTGTTTCATTTGCTATGATTTTCTCCCACTCTGTGGGGTGTCTGTTCAGCCTTTTGGTGATTTCTTTTGCTGCACAAAAGCTTTTAAGTTTCATGAGGTCCCACGTGTTCATTTTTCTCTTCAGTTCCACTATTCTAGTAAGGTCAGAGAACATCTTGCTTTGATTGATGTCCTTGAGGATTTTGCCTATATTCTTCTCTAAGAGTTTGATGGTTTCTGGTCTTCCGTTTAGGTCTTTAATCCATTTTGAGTTGATCTTTGTGTATGGTGTCAGGGAATGTTCCAACTTCATTTTTTTGCATGTAGCTGTCCAATTTTCCCAGCACCATTTGTTGAAGAGGCTGTCTTTGTCCCATTTTATAGTTTCGCCTCCTTGATCAAAAATAAGGTATCCATAGGTGCGTGGGTTTATCTCTGGGTTCTCGATCTTGTTCCATTGATCTATAGTTCTGTTTTTGTGCTAGTACCATACTGTCTGGATGACTGTTGCTTTGTAGTAGAGTCTGAAGTTAGGGAGGCTGATCCCTCCAACTCTGTTTTTCTTTCTCAGGATTGCTTTGGCTATTCGAGGTCTTTTGTGTTTCCATATGAACTGTGTTATTGTTTGGTCTAGTTCTGTGAAAAATGTCAATGGAAGTTGAATAGGTATTGCATTGAATCTGTAGATGATATTTGATAGTATGGTTATTTTCACAATATCAATTCTTGCGATCCAGGAACATGGAATATCTCTCCATCTGTTTAAGTCTTCTTTAATGTCTCTCATGAGTGTCTTGTAATTTTCTGTGTACAATTCTTTTGTTTCTTTGGGTAGGTTTATTCCTAGATATTTGATTCTTTTGGTTGCAGTGGTCAAGAGGATTGCCTCTTTGATTTCATTTTCCGATTTTTCATTGTTTGTGTATAGGAATGCCAGTGATTTCTGTGTGTTGACTTTGTATCCTGTGACTTTACTGAATTCGTTGATTAGCTCTAGTAGCTTTGTAATAGTTTATTTGGGATTTTCTATGTATAATATCATGTCGTCTGCAAATAGAGAGAGCTTGACTTCTTCCTTTCCAATCTGGATTCCTTTGATTTCTTTCTCTAGCATTCTTGTTGTTGGTAGAACTTCCAGGACTATGTTGAATAGCTTTCGTTTGCTGCACAAAAGCTTTTAAGTTTCATGAGGTCCCACGTGTTCATTTTTCTCTTCAGTTCCACTATTCTAGTAAGGTCAGAGAACATCTTGCTTTGATTGATGTCCTTGAGGATTTTGCCTATATTCTTCTCTAAGAGTTTGATGGTTTCTGGTCTTCCGTTTAGGTCTTTAATCCATTTTGAGTTGATCTTTGTGTATGGTGTCAGGGAATGTTCCAACTTCATTTTTTTGCATGTAGCTGTCCAATTTTCCCAGCACCATTTGTTGAAGAGGCTGTCTTTGTCCCATTTTATAGTTTCGCCTCCTTGATCAAAAATAAGGTATCCATAGGTGCGTGGGTTTATCTCTGGGTTCTCGATCTTGTTCCATTGATCTATAGTTCTGTTTTTGTGCTAGTACCATACTGTCTGGATGACTGTTGCTTTGTAGTAGAGTCTGAAGTTAGGGAGGCTGATCCCTCCAACTCTGTTTTTCTTTCTCAGGATTGCTTTGGCTATTCGAGGTCTTTTGTGTTTCCATATGAACTGTGTTATTGTTTGGTCTAGTTCTGTGAAAAATGTCAATGGAAGTTGAATAGGTATTGCATTGAATCTGTAGATGATATTTGATAGTATGGTTATTTTCACAATATCAATTCTTGCGATCCAGGAACATGGAATATCTCTCCATCTGTTTAAGTCTTCTTTAATGTCTCTCATGAGTGTCTTGTAATTTTCTGTGTACAATTCTTTTGTTTCTTTGGGTAGGTTTATTCCTAGATATTTGATTCTTTTGGTTGCAGTGGTCAAGAGGATTGCCTCTTTGATTTCATTTTCCGATTTTTCATTGTTTGTGTATAGGAATGCCAGTGATTTCTGTGTGTTGACTTTGTATCCTGTGACTTTACTGAATTCGTTGATTAGCTCTAGTAGCTTTGTAATAGTTTATTTGGGATTTTCTATGTATAATATCATGTCGTCTGCAAAGAGAGAGAGTTTGACTTCTTCCTTTCCAATCTGGATTCCTTTGATTTCTTTCTCTTCTTTTATTGCTGTAAGTAGAACTTCCAGGACTATGTTGAATAGTAGTGGTGAAAGTGGACACCCCTGTCTTGTTCCTGATCTTAGAGGGAATGCTTTCAGTTTTTCACCATTAAGGACAATGTTCGCTGTAGGCTTCTCATAGATGGATTTCACTATGTTGAGATAGGTTCCTTCTATGCCCATTTTCTGAAGAGTTTTTATCATAAATGGATGTTGTACTTTGTCGAAGGCTTTTTCTGCATCTACTGAGATGATCGTGTGATTTTTGTGTCTCAATTTGTTGATATGGTGTATCACATTGATTGATTTGTGGATGTTGAAGAAGCCTTGCATGCCTGGGATGAACCCAACTTGATCGTGATGTATGAGTTTTTTGATGTGTCGTTGAATTCTGTTTGCTAGGATTTTGTTGAGGATCTTGACATCTAAGTTCATCAGTGAAATTGGCCTATAGTTTTCCCTTTTTGTGTTGTCCTTGCCTGGTTTGGCTATCAGGGTGATGGTGGCCTCGTAGAATGTGTTTGGAAGTGTTCCTTCCTGTGCACTTTTTTGAAAGAGTTTTAGAAAGACAGGCATTAGCTCTTCTTTAAATGTTTGGTAGAATTCGACTGTGAAGCCATCTGGCCCTGGGCTTTTATTTTTGGGTAGATTTTTAATCACAGATTCGATTTCTGAGCTTGTGATTGGGTTGTTCAAAGTTTCTGTTTCTTCCTGGCTCAGTCTTGAGAGATTAATCCTCTCCAAGAAACTGTCCATTTCTTCCAGGTTGTCCAGTTTGTTTGCATATAGCTGTTCAAAATAGTGTCTTAATATCCTTTGGATTTCTGCATGATCTGTTGTAATCTCTCCTTTTTCATTTTTGATTTTGTTGATCTGGTTCTTCTCTCTCTTTCTCTTGATGAGTCTGGCCAGTGGCTTGTCAAGTTTGTTTACCTTTTCAAAGAACCGGCTTTTTGTTTTATTTATCTTTACTATTGTTTCTTTCATTTCTTTCTCATTTATTTCTGCTCTGATCCTTATGATTTCTCTTCTTCTGCTGGCTTTGTGGTATTTTTGTTCTTCTTTCTCCAATTGTTTTAAGCGGAGGGTTAAGTCATCTGCTTCATATTTTCCTGGTTTCTTGAAGTGGGATTGTGTTGCTATAAATTTCCCTCTTAGAACTGCTTTTGCAGTATCCCATAGGTTTTGCACAGTCGTATGTTCATTATCATTTTCTTCTAGGAATTTTTTCAATTTCTCCTTTGATTTCCTCAGTGATCAGTTGGTTTTTTAGGTATGTGTTGTTTAATCTCCATGTGTTTGTGTTTTTAGTGGTCTTTTTCCTGTAGTTGATCTCTAGTCTCATTGCATTGTGGTCCGAGAAGATGATTGATATTATTTCAGTTTTCTTGAACTGAGATTTGATTTATGGCCCAAGATGTGGTCTATCCTGGAGAATGTTCCGTGAGCACTTGAGAGGAAAGTGTATTCTTCTGCTTTTGGTGGAACGTCCTAAAGATATCGATGAGGTCCATCTTTTCAAGTGTGGCATTTAAGGCTTGTGTTTCTTGATTAATTTTCTGTTTGGATGATCTGTCCATTGGTGTGAGAGGAGTGTTAAAGTCTCCTACTATTACTGTGTTATTGTTGATTTCTTCTTTTATGTCTGAAAGTACCTGTCTTATGTATTGAGGTGCCCCTGTGTTGGGTGCATAGATATTCATGACTGTTACGTCTTGCTCTTGGATGGATCCCTTAATCATGATGTAGTGACCTGCCTTGTCTCTTAGAATCTTCTTTACTTTAAAGTCTATTTTGTCTGATATGAGGATTGCTGCTCCAGCTTTCTTTTGATTTCCATTTGCATGGAATATCTATTTCCAGCCTCTCACTTTCAGTCTATGAGTGTCTCTAGGTCTGAAGTGGGTCTCTTGTAAACAGCATATATATGGGTCATGTTTCTTGATCCATTCAGCCAACCTGTGTCATTTGTTTGGAGCATTTAGTCCATTTACATTCAAAGTAATTATTGATACGAATGTTCCTATTGTCATCTTCTTAGAAATTTGGGGTTTGATTTGTAAGGCTTCTCCTACTCTATTTATTGGCCATATCCAGGCCCTTTCACACTTGTTGTAGGGCTGGTTTTGTGGTATAGAATTCTTTTAGTTTTTGCTTGTCTGTGAAGCTTTTGATTTCACCATCAATTCTGAATGAGATTCTTGCTGGGTAGAGAAATCTTGGTTGGAGGTTATTCTCTTTTAGCCGTTTAAATGTGTCTTGCCATTCTCTTCTGGCCTGCAGGGTTTCTGTTGAAAGATCCGCAGTTAAACATATGGGGTTTCCTTTATATGTTATTTGTTGTTTGCTCCTAGCTGCTTTTAGTAATCTGTCTTTATATTTAGTCTGTGTTAGTTTGGTTAGAATGTGCCTCGGTGTGTTTCTTCTGGAGTTTCTCCTGTATGGAACTCTTTGTGCTTCTTGGACGTGGTTGACTATTTCCTTTCCCATGTTGGGGAAATTTTCAACTATAACCTCTCTAAGAACTTTTTCATAGCCTTTCTTCCCCTCTTCTTCTTCTGGAACTCTTATAATTCTAATGTTGGTACGTTTGATATTGTCCCATAGGTCTCTGAGGCTATCCTGAGTTCTTTTAATTCTTTGGGCTTTATTCTGTTCTTCAGCAGTTATTTCCACCATTCTGTCTTCCAGCTCACTTACCGTTCTTCAGCCTCTGATACTCTACTGTTGAGACCTTCTATAGTATTTTTGAGTTCAGCAATTGAGTTGGTTGTCTCTATTTGCTTATTTTTCATTTCTTGCATGTCTCTTCTCAATGCACTAATTTCCTATAATATTCTGTTTTTGGTGTTTTGCATCCTCATTAGTATAGCTTTTCTGAATTCTCTTTCAGATAGTTTGTCTATCTCCTCCTCTGTCATTTGAAGCTGTGATTCTCTAGCTTGGTCCTTCATTTGTGCAGTGTTTCCCTGACGTTTCATTATTAGGTTAATTTTTGTTTCTTTGTGGGTGTCTGTGTGTATGGAGTTCTTTTTCCCCCCAGGCTTCTTGGTTGAATTCTCCCTTCCTTTGGGTTTCTGTCCTTCTAGAAGGGTTCAGTGGTTTGTGTCTTTGGTGGTGTTAGGCCTTGTTTACAGGTGAATAATCTGTAGTGTTGTATGTTCTTTTAGAAATTGGGGAGTAAGGCTTCTCCTACTCTATTTATTGGCTATATCAGGCCCTTTAACACTTGTTGTAGGGCTGGTTTTGTGGTACAGAATTCTTTTAGTTTTTGCTTGTCTGTGAAGCTTTTGATTTCACCATCAATTCTGAATGAGATTCTTGCTGGGTAGAGAAATCTTGGTTGGAGGTTATTCTCTTTTAGCCGTTTAAATGTGTCTTGCCATTCCCTTCTGGCCTGCAGAGTTTCTGTTGAAAGATCTGCAGTTAAATGTATAGGGTTTCCTTTATATGTTATTTGTTGTTTGTTCCTAGCTGCTTTTAGTAATCTGTCTTTATATTTAGTCTGTGTTAGTTTGGTTAGAATGTGCCTCGGTGTGTTTCTTCTGGAGTTTCTCCTGTATGGAACTCTTTGTGCTTCTTGGACGTGGTTGACTATTTCCTTTCCCATGTTGGGGAAATTTTCAACTATAACCTCTCTAAGAACTTTTTCATAGCCTTTCTTCCCCTCTTCTTCTTCTGGAACTCTTATAATTCTAATGTTGGTACGTTTGATATTGTCCCATAGGTCTCTGAGGCTATCCTGAGTTCTTTTAATTCTTTGGGCTTTATTCTGTTCTTCAGCAGTTATTTCCACCATTCTGTCTTCCAGCTCACTTACCGTTCTTCAGCCTCTGATACTCTACTGTTGAGACCTTCTATAGTATTTTTGAGTTCAGCAATTGAGTTGGTTGTCTCTATTTGCTTATTTTTCATTTCTTGCATGTCTCTTCTCAATGCACTAATTTCCTATAATATTCTGTTTTTGGTGTTTTGCATCCTCATTAGTATAGCTTTTCTGAATTCTCTTTCAGATAGTTTGTCTATCTCCTCCTCTGTCATTTGAAGCTGTGATTCTCTAGCTTGGTCCTTCATTTGTGCAGTGTTTCCCTGACGTTTCATTATTAGGTTAATTTTTGTTTCTTTGTGGGTGTCTGTGTGTATGGAGTTCTTTTTCCCCCCAGGCTTCTTGGTTGAATTCTCCCTTCCTTTGGGTTTCTGTCCTTCTAGAAGGGTTCAGTGGTTTGTGTCTTTGGTGGTGTTAGGCCTTGTTTACAGGTGAATAATCTGTAGTGTTGTATGTTCTTTGATAGTGTGGGGTCTTGGAATCAGGGCTTCTGCTCCGAGGATCCTTGGTTTGATGACTGGTCAAGGGGTGTAGGCTCTATGTCTGGTTTGCTGTGGTGTTCCATGATATTAGTTCACATACTAGCATCCGCGCCCTGGCTCCTCTTGGCGCCGCGGCTCTTTGCGGCGGCAGGTTCGGGCGGCTCCTCTTTTTTTTTTTTTTTAATTTTTTTAAATTTTGGCCTCTTTTATTGGTCTTTCATTTATTTATTTTTTTCCGTCTTTGTTCTTTGGCCTGTGTGGGCCTCCCATTGTAGTGGCCTCTCCTGTTGCAGAGCATTGGCTCTGGGCGCACACACTCCAGAGTGCTGGCTCATAATCGGACACACTGGTCCAGCCACTCTGCGGTATGTGGGATCTTCGCAGGCAGGGATGGAACTGGTGCCCTCTGCACTGCAAGGCGGACTCTTTACCCACTGGACCACCAGGGAAGCTCCAGGCTTCTTGTTGCGGTGACTGCTCTTGTTGTGGAACTCAGGCTCTAGTGTACATGGGCTTCAGTAGTTGTGGCACATGGGTTTCAGTAATTGTGGCACATGGGCTCAGTAGTTGTGACTCCAAAGCTCTAAGAGCACAGGCTTAATAGTGGTGGCCCACCAGCTTAGTTGCTCCATAGCATATGGGATCTTCCCAGATCAGGGATTGAATGCGTGTCTCCTGCATTGGTAGGTGAACTCTTTACCACTGACCAGGGAAGCCCAATTTTGTTTTCTTGACTTAGTGCAGTGACCTTTTTCATTTCTTGCATGTCTCTTCTCAATGCACTAATTTCCTATAATATTCTGTTTTTGGTGTTTTGCATCCTCATTAGTATAGCTTTTCTGAATTCTCTTTCAGATAGTTTGTCTATCTCCTCCTCTGTCATTTGAAGCTGTGATTCTCTAGCTTGGTCCTTCATTTGTGCAGTGTTTCCCTGACGTTTCATTATTAGGTTAATTTTTGTTTCTTTGTGGGTGTCTGTGTGTATGGAGTTCTTTTTCCCCCCAGGCTTCTTGGTTGAATTCTCCCTTCCTTTGGGTTTCTGTCCTTCTAGAAGGGTTCAGTGGTTTGTGTCTTTGGTGGTGTTAGGCCTTGTTTACAGGTGAATAATCTGTAGTGTTGTATGTTCTTTGATAGTGTGGGGTCTTGGAATCAGGGCTTCTGCTCCGAGGATCCTTGGTTTGATGACTGGTCAAGGGGTGTAGGCTCTATGTCTGGTTTGCTGTGGTGTTCCATGATATTAGTTCACATACTAGCATCCGCGCCCTGGCTCCTCTTGGCGCCGCGGCTCTTTGCGGCGGCAGGTTCGGGCGGCTCCTCTTTTTTTTTTTTTTTAATTTTTTTAAATTTTGGCCTCTTTTATTGGTCTTTCATTTATTTATTTTTTTCCGTCTTTGTTCTTTGGCCTGTGTGGGCCTCCCATTGTAGTGGCCTCTCCTGTTGCAGAGCATTGGCTCTGGGCGCACACACTCCAGAGTGCTGGCTCATAATCGGACACACTGGTCCAGCCACTCTGCGGTATGTGGGATCTTCGCAGGCAGGGATGGAACTGGTGCCCTCTGCACTGCAAGGCGGACTCTTTACCCACTGGACCACCAGGGAAGCTCCAGGCTTCTTGTTGCGGTGACTGCTCTTGTTGTGGAACTCAGGCTCTAGTGTACATGGGCTTCAGTAGTTGTGGCACATGGGTTTCAGTAATTGTGGCACATGGGCTCAGTAGTTGTGACTCCAAAGCTCTAAGAGCACAGGCTTAATAGTGGTGGCCCACCAGCTTAGTTGCTCCATAGCATATGGGATCTTCCCAGATCAGGGATTGAATGCGTGTCTCCTGCATTGGTAGGTGAACTCTTTACCACTGACCAGGGAAGCCCAATTTTGTTTTCTTGACTTAGTGCAGTGACTTGAACCTTCAGTGTATTGTTGAATGAAAGTGATAAAAACAGACATCATCGTCCTTTTCCCATCTTAGGGCGAAACAATTCAGTCTTTCACAATTAAGTGTGAAGTTAACTGTATGCTTTACAGATTTTTTTTTTTATTTCTAGAAATCAGTCATTGAATTTAGAGCTTTGATCAGGTTGAGGTTTAATTCTTTTTGGTGTGGGGCAAGATGATAAAGGTGTAAGTTTATCAGGGGATATATAATATTGAGTATATCTTTTTGTGACGTTAGCAACCATTGATGATTGTTGTTTGTCAATTATTACCTTATGAATTACAAATGGTTATATTCTGCTTTTGTTAATTTCTTATTCATTCATTAACTGGGATACTATTATGGAGAAAATTTCCTTCGTAAACCTTCTGGCTACCCTGCTATGAAACTCTGTAGGATGACAGAGAAATACTTGATTGTTTTCTTTCATTTATCAATTTTCAGAATAGTAAGTTGGTTCCACAGCATCTTCCAAAGGTTTTTTTTTTTTTTAACATGAATGTTGAATCCATCATTCCACTATGTGTTTCAGTTCACTTAGTTGTCTTTCTTATTGATGCTAAATAAGTGTGTACTTTTCTAAATTCTTTTAGAATTTGGTATTTATCACTTTTCCTCTAGGTTTTTCGGTGGGTCTTCACTGTTTATATAATCCATGTTTTCTGCTAAGATCTGAGAATATATGCGTTCTTGCTTGCATGATTAAGAACAAAAGCAAGATATATTGAAAGACTTATTTTTAATATTGATGAATAAAGGGTATCTGTTAGCCTCTGAATCATACTTCAGTTGTATGGCAGCATATTGTAGGAAACCTTGGAATTTTGTGAATAAAACCACAGAAGTCAGACTTTTCTTTGATTGGAATCTGAAGGAGAACAAGCTTTCAGTGTCAAGGCTCTTATGTTAAAGGTGATATGTGTCAGAAAAGAAGTCATAATTTTTAAGTTTCTTGGAATAAAATCAATCATTGGAAAACCCTATATATTCCTGTATAATAACAGAGGAAAAAGTCTCTATGACACATTCTGTGTGTTTTTGATGTAATGTTAACTTCATGTGGTTTAGCTGTTTGACTTGAGGCATGTGTACATAACCTTCTGAACATCCATTTAGCTTATAATATGCCAATTTCCTAACAATTATTATTGTTCTAAAGTATAACATTTCACTGTTCAACATCAAATATATATACAAAGGGAATTAAATTTTATGGAGTTTCCTGAGCTTAGCACAGTGTTGCTACATAGTAAGTGTCAAAAATGGTTTCTCTTCTATGAGCTTTATTTTAATTTTCCCCTGATTATAAAAATAACATTGTAGAAGTTTAACAAAATAGGGATCACCATAATCCTGCTCACAAGTTATATGTTAAATAGCATACCCAGATGAAGGTCTCAGTGTAGATACTCACAAAGAGATATTTCGATCTTGAAAGAGGTTTACATTTACTTTACCACAAAATACAAGGAAGTTATTTCTGGCAGTCAGACTCAAGATCCAATATTTTGGCCACATGATATGAAGAGCCAACTCATTGGAAAAGACCATGATGCTGGGAAAGATTGAGGGAAACAGGAGAAGGGGCAACAGAGGATGAGTTGGTTCCACAGCATCTTCCAAATTTTTAACATTGTTTTTTGTGTTTCAGTTCACTTAGTTGTCTTTCTTATTGATGCTAAATAAGTGTGTACTTTTCTAAATTCTTTTAGAATTTGGTATTTATCACTTTTCCTCTAGGTTTTTCGGTGGGTCTTCACTGTTTATATAATCCATGTTTTCTGCTAAGATCTGAGAATATATGCGTTCTTGCTTGCATGATTAAGAACAAAAGCAAGATATATTGAAAGACTTATTTTTAATATTGATGAATAAAGGGTATCTGTTAGCCTCTGAATCATACTTCAGTTGTATGGCAGCATATTGTAGGAAACCTTGGAATTTTGTGAATAAAACCACAGAAGTCAGACTTTTCTTTGATTGGAATCTGAAGGAGAACAAGCTTTCAGTGTCAAGGCTCTTATGTTAAAGGTGATATGTGTCAGAAAAGAAGTCATAATTTTTAAGTTTCTTGGAATAAAATCAATCATTGGAAAACCCTATATATTCCTGTATAATAACAGAGGAAAAAGTCTCTATGACACATTCTGTGTGTTTTTGATGTAATGTTAACTTCATGTGGTTTAGCTGTTTGACTTGAGGCATGTGTACATAACCTTCTGAACATCCATTTAGCTTATAATATGCCAATTTCCTAACAATTATTATTGTTCTAAAGTATAACATTTCACTGTTCAACATCAAATATATATACAAAGGGAATTAAATTTTATGGAGTTTCCTGAGCTTAGCACAGTGTTGCTACATAGTAAGTGTCAAAAATGGTTTCTCTTCTATGAGCTTTATTTTAATTTTCCCCTGATTATAAAAATAACATTGTAGAAGTTTAACAAAATAGGGATCACCATAATCCTGCTCACAAGTTATATGTTAAATAGCATACCCAGATGAAGGTCTCAGTGTAGATACTCACAAAGAGATATTTCGATCTTGAAAGAGGTTTACATTTACTTTACCACAAAATACAAGGAAGTTATTTCTGGCAGTCAGACTCAAGATCCAATATTTTGGCCACATGATATGAAGAGCCAACTCATTGGAAAAGACCATGATGCTGGGAAAGATTGAGGGAAACAGGAGAAGGGGCAACAGAGGATGAGATGGTTAGATAGCATCAGTGACTCAATGAACATGAATTTGAACAAACTCTGGGAGATAGTGGAGGACAGAGGAGACTGTTATGTTGCAGTCCATGGGATTGCAGAGTCAGACACAACTTACTTACTGGACAACAACAAAAATTTCTGGGGAAAAAAAAAAACATGATTTAAAAAATCCATGTTCTGAAAAGATTGTATTTTTGACAATGAGTATACGGTGTATGTGTATACATATAATACAGATATGTGTATATGCATATGTGCACGTGTATATGGGGGGCAGAGGAAGGAGGAGGGAGAGGAGAAGAGGTGTACATATGGAGAGAAAACTTCTGAAATGAATGGGACCAACATGATTTAAAAATTACAGATAGTATTTTTACAGGAGAATTGCCGCCTGTAGCCAAACAGAACTGTGTGCTATATCCATTTGTATTGGTTTAAATATCATGAACATGAGAACTTTTGGTTAAAATATACATAAAATATGCTATATATAATATAGATAGCCAACAAGAACCTACTGTATGGAAATTATAAACCAGTTTATTGCGGTTTTTCAGCAACAGAAATGAAAAAAACCTTCAGCAGTTCCTAGATACGGAATCTAAACTCCTATCTTATGTGAAGAATTTCTGTGAAAAAGAGACATTTTTTTGTTTGTTTCTGCTTATGATTAGGCAGGCATTGTTTCTTTGGTTTCTGCTAAATCTCATGACTAAAATTACTAAGTAGATTGCTCGTAGAAATCATTTCATCCATCACTGAATTATTCTCTGATATAACTACTTAAGTGGCACATAAGGGCATCTTAATGCTGCTAAGACAAGAAGGATGTTTAGTACTACCTTCCCTCAACTGTTCTTGGTTTCCTTGGATTTCTAGGGTGTGGGGAGCATCTTGTGCGCACCATACTGGCTAGAGAATGTTCACACGCTCTCCAAGCTGAAGATGCCCACCAAGCTCTGCTGGAGACTATGCAAAACAAGTTTATCAGTAAGTATAATGTCAAAAAACCCAATTACTTCCTTCTAAAGAGAGATTGTTCTGCTGAGCGGTAAGTTTCATGAGTTAGGTACCACATTTGTATTGCTACACATAAGTCCAGGGCCTAGCATAGACTTAGACCCTCAATTCACGTTGGTATGAAAAGAAATTCCTTCAACTCTGAACATGAATTTGAACAAACTCTGGGAGATAGTGGAGGACAGAGGAGACTGTTATGTTGCAGTCCATGGGATTGCAGAGTCAGACACAACTTACTTACTGGACAACAACAAAAATTTCTGGGGAAAAAAAAAAACATGATTTAAAAAATCCATGTTCTGAAAAGATTGTATTTTTGACAATGAGTATACGGTGTATGTGTATACATATAATACAGATATGTGTATATGCATATGTGCACGTGTATATGGGGGGCAGAGGAAGGAGGAGGGAGAGGAGAAGAGGTGTACATATGGAGAGAAAACTTCTGAAATGAATGGGACCAACATGATTTAAAAATTACAGATAGTATTTTTACAGGAGAATTGCCGCCTGTAGCCAAACAGAACTGTGTGCTATATCCATTTGTATTGGTTTAAATATCATGAACATGAGAACTTTTGGTTAAAATATACATAAAATATGCTATATATAATATAGATAGCCAACAAGAACCTACTGTATGGAAATTATAAACCAGTTTATTGCGGTTTTTCAGCAACAGAAATGAAAAAAACCTTCAGCAGTTCCTAGATACGGAATCTAAACTCCTATCTTATGTGAAGAATTTCTGTGAAAAAGAGACATTTTTTTGTTTGTTTCTGCTTATGATTAGGCAGGCATTGTTTCTTTGGTTTCTGCTAAATCTCATGACTAAAATTACTAAGTAGATTGCTCGTAGAAATCATTTCATCCATCACTGAATTATTCTCTGATATAACTACTTAAGTGGCACATAAGGGCATCTTAATGCTGCTAAGACAAGAAGGATGTTTAGTACTACCTTCCCTCAACTGTTCTTGGTTTCCTTGGATTTCTAGGGTGTGGGGAGCATCTTGTGCGCACCATACTGGCTAGAGAATGTTCACACGCTCTCCAAGCTGAAGATGCCCACCAAGCTCTGCTGGAGACTATGCAAAACAAGTTTATCAGTAAGTATAATGTCAAAAAACCCAATTACTTCCTTCTAAAGAGAGATTGTTCTGCTGAGCGGTAAGTTTCATGAGTTAGGTACCACATTTGTATTGCTACACATAAGTCCAGGGCCTAGCATAGACTTAGACCCTCAATTCACGTTGGTATGAAAAGAAATTCCTTCAAAACAGCTACTACTTCTTGAAATTTACCATCTAACCAATAGAATGCCCAGATTGTGAGGCATTGTCCAAGATCAGAGTGATACAGAGTGGCAGAAAATTCTACTAAAACAAAATTCAAGGGACAGCCTCCTTTAAAAGTTCTTCTGTGATGCAACTTGACTATTTTTTTAAAAGTCAGTGTTGTGTTCATAAACCCAGTGCTTCCACATCCAGGGGTCTGGAGCTGAGTTGAAATCTGGCCTGACTCCCTTTGCCCAACCACATGACCTGCTGTGAAGCTATATCTGAGGGGAGCCTTTTTCTAATCTGGAAAGATTGTGTGTAGCCTAGCAATTTCCCTATAGATGATACTTACTTTGGATCAAAACTATTTGACTCTGGCTTTTCCCATCTTTTAACACTGAACTTAACTTCTATGAAAGGCTTATGAAATTGTATCTATGAAAGGCTTATGAAATTGTATAAGAAATATAAAGCATAGTTAAAAATAAGTCAGGGTAATAAACCATGAACACATAAACTAGGGAAAGAGTATCGCAGGGTTTAATCTTGAGGGTATCTCCAAGTAGGGAGTTAAGAGGATAATATAAGGGGTTAATTATATGAGAAGGACAACATGGGAAAAAGTGTAGGAAAAATCACCCTGAAAGGACTCATGGATGGCAGACTCTGAGAACTGGTCCCAGAAAGCCAGAAAAGGAGCGAAAAGAAAAGAGCTGTGTGCACAGGGACAGGGAGTGGTAGGACAGTGCAGCAAGAATGTTTAGTACTACCTTCCCTCAACTGTTCTTGGTTTCCTTGGATTTCTAGGGTGTGGGAGCATCTTGTGCACCATACTGGCTAGAGAATGTTCACACGCTCTCCAAGCTGAAGATGCCCACCAAGCTCTGCTGGAGACTATGCAAAACAAGTTTATCAGTAAGTATAATGTCAAAAAACCCAATTACTTCCTTCTAAAGAGAGATTGTTCTGCTGAGCGGTAAGTTTCATGAGTTAGGTACCACATTTGTATTGCTACACATAAGTCCAGGGCCTAGCATAGACTTAGACCCTCAATTCACGTTGGTATGAAAAGAAATTCCTTCAAAACAGCTACTACTTCTTGAAATTTACCATCTAACCAATAGAATGCCCAGATTGTGAGGCATTGTCCAAGATCAGAGTGATACAGAGTGGCAGAAAATTCTACTAAAACAAAATTCAAGGGACAGCCTCCTTTAAAAGTTCTTCTGTGATGCAACTTGACTATTTTTTTTTTAAAAGTCAGTGTTGTGTTCATAAACCCAGTGCTTCCACATCCAGGGGTCTGGAGCTGAGTTGAAATCTGGCCTGACTCCCTTTGCCCAACCACATGACCTGCTGTGAAGCTATATCTGAGGGGAGCCTTTTTCTAATCTGGAAAGATTGTGTGTAGCCTAGCAATTTCCCTATAGATGATACTTACTTTGGATCAAAACTATTTGACTCTGGCTTTTCCCATCTTTTAACACTGAACTTAACTTCTATGAAAGGCTTATGAAATTGTATCTATGAAAGGCTTATGAAATTGTATAAGAAATATAAAGCATAGTTAAAAATAAGTCAGGGTAATAAACCATGAACACATAAACTAGGGAAAGAGTATCGCAGGGTTTAATCTTGAGGGTATCTCCAAGTAGGGAGTTAAGAGGATAATATAAGGGGTTAATTATATGAGAAGGACAACATGGGAAAAAGTGTAGGAAAAAATCACCCTGAAAGGACTCATGGATGGCAGACTCTGAGAACTGGTCCCAGAAAGCCAGAAAAGGAGACGAAAAGAAAAGAGCTGTGTGCACAGGGACAGGGATGTGGCAGTGGGGTTAGGCACAGCGAGGGCTCGACTCCTCCATGACTCTTACCCAGAGACAAGTGTTCCTGCTGGGCAGTGGGGCTGAATCAGCCAGGGGATCAGTGCTTTTCTTCTGGTTTTCCCACAGTGTCCATGTGTCCAGTCACACCCCAACCCCAACCCTACCTTTAGGGTACTGGTAGGGACATGGCTAAGCAAGCGTTGCCCCTGAACTATTGTGCCAAAATTTAGGCTTTACCTACTCAGAACATTTTTGTCTCAAAGCTATGTCTGTTTAGAATGTATGAAAGTCCACTCAGAGGACAAAATACATGTTTTCTAATGTAAGCAGGCACCTGATGGGCTAGATGGTGGTGGTGAGGGGGTGTTTCCAGGGATGGGGATAAGACTGAATAACTTCTCGGATTTGTAAGCATTGTCACTCAGACCTTAGTAAGTATTGTGCCCTGTTGGGAAAGATTTTTAGGACAGAAAGAACGGAAAAACAGATTATGGGCAAGAAAGAACTGGATTTTTCTGAAGAAAGAAGAGAATGAATAACTATAGAAAACAGTTTCAATATAAAGAGGTTTAGTGACAGGTGCTTTCTTCCAGTTATTTGACCTGAGGTTATGAGAACGTAGATAATGGTATGAACTACGTGCATGTTGGTAAGAATCACCTGATAACAAATGTGAACTGAGGTATGTGTTAGGAACGGACTTCAAGGTCTTTCTTTTGTTTTTTTTTTTCGGAAAAAGTTTGATGAGATTCATGTTACTCCAACCCCAAATATATCAGAATCAGACTGGAATCTTACTGTTTTTTTTTTTTTTTTTTTTTTGCTTTAATGATTACCATTGTGGAATGCTGCTTTTAAGGGAAACCAAATTCTTGGCCTTAATAAAGTGTGTAATTTATATAATTTGCTATTAGTTTTCCCACTATACCAGATGCATTCTCAGAACAACAGGAAGGAGTAGTAAGAGGTGAAAACTCAACACTTAGGAGAAGTTCACATCCTGGGAACCCTGTGATAGTTTCCTGTGGTTGTAGTGCATGGCATTCTTCTCACTGGTGAGAGTGACCTGAAGCCCTTTACCGCATCTGAAACCACAGATTCACTAGATAGTTGTTTATCTAGGTTTGAGCACCCCTCCTTTCTCTTTTGATACTTTGTTGTCCTAATCTTTTGTATAACTCTTGAAACTACTCAGAGAGTTAGGTTGCGGTACTTCATTTTTCCACTGAATCTTCTTACCTAGGATGTATTGAACCCCATCTTAAAGTTTCCAGACTCTTGGGAAGAAAAAGGAACTTCAGAGCTCATCTTATCAACCATGCTTACTAAATTATTGAAGCAATTTATTTTACAAGAGCTCAGTGAATAATCCAAAGTCAGCAGTTAGTCAGTGGGTGTTTGTTCTGCAAGATCATACTGCCCCTCTCCTTTTAAAGTAAAATAAGGGCTTCCCTGGTGGTCCAGTGGGTAAGGACACCACCTTGCAGTGCAAGGGGCGCCGGTTTGATCCCTGACCTGGGAGGATCCCATGTGCCATGGAGCGGCTGGACCGATATGTCCAATTATCGAGGCGGAGCTCTGGAACGCATGCGCCCAGAGCCGGTGCTCTACGACGAGAGAGGCCACTGCAATGGGAGGCCCATACAGGCCAAAGAACAAAGATGGATGAAAATAGATAAATGAAAGACCAATAGAAGTGGCCCGCCCGCCTCTCTCCCCACTCACCTCCCCAAAATAAATAAATAAATAAATAAATAAAAAGAATAATAAAATGTGGAATACAGAAGACCATTCCTAGAGTTAGGGCAACTGGGTTCCACTCTTAATTTTGTGTCTGACTCACTGGATCTAGCAAGTTACTTGGTTCTGTTTTGTTTTCTTTAGAAAAGAACATTTGATAAGAGGCAGTCTCTGAATTCTAGACACAATTTTAAATTTTATGAATTCTCTACTGGATTACACTTGTGAACATGAGGTGTAATCATATTTTAGTGTGATTTTTAATCAGATGATTTGGAATTGGAAACAGGATTGGAAAATAAAAAATCAGTTTCTGGGACCACTTAGGAATTTTCAAGCATAGATGATATTTACAAAATGGTTAGAATTAAATGAATTACATTTAATTAATCTAGAAGCCTAGATTAGAAGCAGGGAGGTCGGGTTCTTTCCTGTTTTATGAAATTAGTTGTTAGTTTTAGAATAGGTCTCTTTGTACTCAGTTTCCTTATGTGTAAAAGCTCAGTGGTCCCTAAAGGCCTTCCTAGGTACAAAATTCTATTTGGTTCCTGTTTTGTTCACAGGCCAATCTGAAATGTGTGTGTGAAAGTGTAGTTGTAAGTCAATTTTAGTCTTTAGTTGAAATTATAAATTAAAACTATTAAAGGTGGATTGCAAGTTTCTATATAAGGTGATTTGGTCTCCCTTTCTAGAGCTCATCTTATCAACCATGCTTACTAAATTATTGAAGCAATTTATTTTACAAGAGCTCAGTGAATAATCCAAAGTCAGCAGTTAGTCAGTGGGTGTTTGTTCTGCAAGATCATACTGCCCCTCTCCTTTTAAAGTAAAATAAGGGCTTCCCTGGTGGTCCAGTGGGTAAGGACACCACCTTGCAGTGCAAGGGGCGCCGGTTTGATCCCTGACCTGGGAGGATCCCATGTGCCATGGAGCGGCTGGACCGATATGTCCAATTATCGAGGCGGAGCTCTGGAACGCATGCGCCCAGAGCCGGTGCTCTACGACGAGAGAGGCCACTGCAATGGGAGGCCCATACAGGCCAAAGAACAAAGATGGATGAAAATAGATAAATGAAAGACCAATAGAAGTGGCCCGCCCGCCCCCTCTCCCCCACCCCCCAAAATAAATAAATGTTTTAAAAAAATAAATAAATAAAGTAAAATAAAATGTGGAATACAGAAGACCATTCCTAGAGTTAGGGCAACTGGGTTCCACTCTTAATTTTGTGTCTGACTCACTGGATCTAGCAAGTTACTTGGTTCTGTTTTGTTTTCTTTAGAAAAAGAACATTTGATAAGAGGCAGTCTCTGAATTCTAGACACAATTTTAAATTTTATGAATTCTCTACTGGATTACACTTGTGAACATGAGGTGTAATCATATTTTAGTGTGATTTTTAATCAGATGATTTGGAATTGGAAACAGGATTGGAAAATAAAAAATCAGTTTCTGGGACCACTTAGGAATTTTCAAGCATAGATGATATTTACAAAATGGTTAGAATTAAATGAATTACATTTAATTAATCTAGAAGCCTAGATTAGAAGCAGGGAGGTCGGGTTCTTTCCTGTTTTATGAAATTAGTTGTTAGTTTTAGAATAGGTCTCTTTGTACTCAGTTTCCTTATGTGTAAAAGCTCAGTGGTCCCTAAAGTCCTTCCTAGGTACAAAATTCTATTTGGTTCCTGTTTTGTTCACAGGCCAATCTGAAATGTGTGTGTGAAAGTGTAGTTGTAAGTCAATTTTAGTCTTTAGTTGAAATTATAAATTAAAACTATTAAAGGTGGATTGCAAGTTTCTATATAAGGTGATTTGGTCAGAATCCTTTCTAGTGGTCACTGTGGTAAGCTTGACATCACTTTCTTGGTTTATGGAAAGGTATCATGATATTCTTCCATTCTTATTTCCTTTTTGTTTTTTCTTTTAAAAATATTTGCATAAATAATATATCTAGAGATTCTTACTGATACATAGGAACATTTTATATAATGCTCAGGACACTATAAGACCCCCATAGTTCTTCAGTTACAGTTCCTGGGTTTCCTACCCAGGCACCAGTTCCCATGGCCATTTCTGCTGAAGCGGCTACTCTGGTCTGAGATTCTTCCTATAAGATTGTTTCTCCAGTTGTAGGGATAGTTGCTTATCTTATGACCTCACTTTTCTAGTGGATCTAAGAAGAGTTGTTGATTTTTCAGTTTGTTCAGCTTTTTACTTATTAGTATAGAGCAGTAACTTTAAGGTCTGTACATATTGAACTAGAAACTGGAAATCTCCTCTGTACTCTTTTTTCCAATGGGTATTATCACATTAAATTAAAAAATTCTGAAATCATGGATTTAAAAAAAATGGTTTCCAGTTTTTTTTTCTTTCTTTCTTTTTTTAAAGATTTATTTATTTATTTTGGGCGGGGGGCGGGTTGGGGAGGGAGGAGGCGGGCGGGCCACTTCTATTGGTCTTTCATTTCTCCATTTTCATCCGTCGTCTTGGCTGAACATGAGGTGTAATCATATTTTAGTGTGATTTTTAATCAGATGCTTTGGAATTGGAAACAGGATTGGAAAATAAAAAATCAGATTCTGGGACCACTCAGGCATTTTCAAGCATAGATGATATTTACAAAATGGTTAGAATTAAATGAATTAAATTTAATTAATCTAGAAGCCTAGATTAGAAGCAGGTAGGTCGGGTTCTTTCCTGTTTTATGAAATTAGTTGTTAGTTTTAGAATAGGTCTCTTTGTACTCAGTTTCCTTATGTGTAAAAGCTCAGTGGTCCCTAAAGTCCTTCCTAGGTACAAAATTCTATTTGGTTCCTGTTTTGTTCACAGGCCAATCTGAAATGTGTGTGTGAAAGTGTAGTTGTAAGTCAATTTTAGTCTTTAGTTGAAATTATAAATTAAAACTATTAAAGGTGGATTGCAAGTTTCTATATAAGGTGATTTGGTCAGAATCCTTTCTAGTGGTCACTGTGGTAAGCTTGACATCACTTTCTTGGTTTATGGAAAGGTATCATGATATTCTTCCATTCTTATTTCCTTTTTGTTTTTTCTTTTAAAAATATTTGCATAAATAATATATCTAGAGATTCTTACTGATACATAGGAACATTTTATATAATGCTCAGGACACTATAAGACCCCCATAGTTCTTCAGTTACAGTTCCTGGGTTTCCTACCCAGGCACCAGTTCCCATGGCCATTTCTGCTGAAGCGGCTACTCTGGTCTGAGATTCTTCCTATAAGATTGTTTCTCCAGTTGTAGGGATAGTTGCTTATCTTATGACCTCACTTTTCTAGTGGATCTAAGAAGAGTTGTTGATTTTTCAGTTTGTTCAGCTTTTTACTTATTAGTATAGAGCAGTAACTTTAAGGTCTGTACATATTGAACTAGAAACTGGAAATCTCCTCTGTACTCTTTTTTCCAATGGGTATTATCACATTAAATTAAAAAATTCTGAAATCATGGATTTAAAAAAAATGGTTTCCAGTTTTTTTTTCTTTCTTTCTTTTTTTAAAGATTTATTTATTTATTTTGGGCTGGGGTCGGGTTGGGGAGGGAGGAGAGCGGGCGGGCCACTTCTATTGGTCTTTCATTTCTCCATTTTCATCCGTCTTTGTTCGTTGGCTCCTGTGGGCCTCCCATCGCGGTGGCGTCTGTCGCTGCAGAGCACCGGCTCTGGGCACATGTGCTCCAGAGCTCCGGCTCGGTGATTGGACACATCAGTCCTGCCGCTCCGCGGCACGTGGGATCTTCCCAGGCCAGGGCTCGAACCGGCGCCCCTTGCACTGCAAGGCGGTGTCCTTATCCACTGGACCACCAGGGGAAGCCCCGGTTTCCAGTTTTAGTTATCTTTTTTTGGTGAGTAAATTTTCAAGTATAACTTGGCCTTTTGTATTAGTCTGTGAATTATCTGCTCACAGTTTTAGCCCACTTTTCTGTTGTACTGTTTGGGTAATTTTTTTTTCAGTTGGCATTTATTAATGGCAAAGTTACCTTAAATAAAATACTCTAAAATGACATGGCAATAATCATCATCTGTGCATAATTTTAAAATAACCCTGTCTTTTTGAGTGGTGGTATGTTTGATATCTGTGACCTTCCACAATAAGATTTTTAAACAAGTAATTTTATACTGTAATTAAATAATTTGTTTTTATGTATCTTTTTCTAAAGTAGTCAGTGACTTATTAAAAAATTCCCGCCCCCCTGCCTTTTTTTTGGCAATTTGAAACCTCTGAAATTACCAACTATAAGGTTCTTTTAAAAATCTATTTTTGATAAGTGAAGCTTTAATGTGGTAGAATGAATAGAGTAAAACTGAAAGACATTTTGAAGATTAAAATGTTTTTGTTTCCACTTTCATTACCCTTATGCCACGATCCAGAGCTTTGGCTTGACTTAATATAGGAAGCATAAAAGAGAATAACCAATTTGTGCACTTTTTCAGAAAACCACTATTCGTGTAACATGCAAAACCCATAAAAAACAGTACTGTAAAAATAGTGCCTTAATAATACTTCATGCTAACCAGTTGATTATAGACTGAATGCTTAGTTAAGTAGGGAAAAGAAATAAATAGATTTCCTTTTTAGCTGTGCTTTTTAAATTGCACACACACACACACACACACACACACACCACTAAAAGCTCTTACAGTGATTCAGATGTGACTTTTCCTATTCATGGTTATTTTTGAAAAAACCTGGTTTCCTGAATTACTCTTTTTTTGTGCAAACTGTGGCTACATGGGCGGTATGTGAGCTTCAGGGTGGCGTTGTAACGTCCTGCCTGGTTCTCAACAAGCAGTGCCATAGTACATGCTTTACTTGGTTTGGTTCTCTACTAAATATATCCGCTGATAAAATCTTATCTGTAAAAATCAAATTTCTCTTTTCTTCTCTTTGAATTTCTAAGCTGAATTGCTGTTATCAATGCACAGACTGTTAACTATTATTGAAAAAATCTGTGTGGTGTATAGTATTAAGATTTTTTTTTTTTAAAAAAGAGGTTTTGCTCTGTGCCCCTTTACTTTATCCGATTGGGGAATGTGTTTGCACCCTTTTTGGCATCATAGGCTCACTGTCAAGTGCAGAATGCCATCAGCAATTGGGGTTAAGGAAGTTCACTTTTGTGATTTCCTGCCAACTCAAGTAATTGTATTTGATATATATTTTCTTTTAATGACCAAATTCTTAGGTAAAACTCTGTTGCTTCATAAGCATTAGCTTTCATAGGAGGAATATTGCCATTGCACATTCTAACTTATCTGAGTCCATATATTATGTTTCATGAATTTCTTTATAATTTAAGAAACATAAAGTGTATGCTAGACTCTTTACCAGTGCATCTTTGGATTTTTACTTTTCTCCATATTCTTCCTGTACATTTCTTCTTTTCAAAACACTAAAATCTTTTTCCTAAGAAAACTTACTTTTTGAAATCTGTTTAGAAAAATGTTTCTCTTTCATGATCATAAACATTGTGATATATAGCTTGTTGTGCTCTCTTATCCAAACTGTAAAAAAATAAGGAAAACAATAAATTAGGTATCCCCAAAGTGTTATCCACCACTAATTCTTGGGCCCTAGGTTTTTATACTGTCAGAATTTTGGACAAACTTTTATTTTGAAAAAGTATTCATTGAAACCCATGAGTGTACTTTAGTGGCTACTGTGAAAAATTCATATATAAATACAACAGATCAGTTTTACTCTCGAGCTTGCATTCTAGGAGAAGAAAAGAGGCATATGTACAGTAAATAAAATATAAGATGCAATAAGTTTCATAATAAAGTTCAAGAAAGATAGGGACTGCCATTCCTGGCAATTTTGTCAAATGGAGATTCTAGAACTTTCGACTTACAAATAATCTAACAGTGCTGGACAAAGTATTAATGGGGAGATCACACTTTCAAATGAATGGATGTGAATCTTTGTTTAAGATGTTCCTAGTTCTATGAAGCTTCCAGGGGCTTGACAGAGGTAAATGAAAATCCTTCCTGAAGCAATGCTCTCACTCAGATCTCAAAAGTGCTGAACTGTGAATTCAAAATAAGAGCTAAAATTGATATGAAACATACACAAAGGAGAGTTATTATGAGAGAAAGTATATCAACAAAAACTTTAACCAGACCACTGAAGACTTTAGGTATTAGAACTAATAGGTAGAAAATATGAAATAAGTATGTTTCAGACATTTCTATTTTTCTTTTTTTGGTCACTTCTATTGATCTTTAATTTATTTATGTTTGTTCTTTGGCCTGTGCAGGCCTCCCATCACAGTGGCCTCTCTCGTCGCAGAGCACCAGCTCTGGGCGCAGGTGCTCCAGAGCCCCGCCTCGATAATTGGACACATCAGTCCAGCCGCTCCGCGGCACGCGGGCCCTTCCCAGGTCCGGGATTGAACCGGCGCCCCTTGCACTGCAAGGTGGTGTCCTTACCCACTGGACCACCAGGGATGCCCTCTAGGCCTTTTTGTTTTTCAATAGATAAAACTGTTTATTGGTCTCGTAAAAAGTAGAGCATGTGCATGTCACACAGCCCAGAAATTCTAGTCCTATGTTCATGTGCCCTGGGTGACACTCACAGCAATATGTACAGTATTTTGTTTAACAGCAGAAGATGAAAACCACTCAAATGTCCATCAACAGGAGAATACTGTGTAGCTGTGAAAATGAATGGATTATAGACACACACATCCATATGAAAGAACTTTAAAATCATACTAACTTAAAAATACAGTTTGCCAACAACAGCAGCCAGTGTTGCCACCATTAATATAACTTTCTAAAACTAGACACTATTAAGACATGCACATATTGTAAAACTATAAAAGAGAGCCAGAAGTTATGGAAAAATAATTCAGGATATTGGTTTCCTTTGGGAGGGAAGACCCGGGGAGTCTAAACAGTATTGATAGTGTTGTATTTTTTGAGTTGTTTGGTGGTTTAATGGACATTTGTTCTATTAATATTTCTGCTAATATGCTGCATGTATTTTATGTTCAGTGAAAAACTTCATAATTCAACTTTTTTTTAATATAAAGGGTTTAAAAGAAGTAGAGGAAAATCCTTCCTGAAGCAATGCTCTCACTCAGATCTCAAAAGTGCTGAACTGTGAATTCAAAATAAGAGCTAAAATTGATATGAAACATACACAAAGGAGAGTTATTATGAGAGAAAGTATATCAACAAAAACTTTAACCAGACCACTGAAGACTTTAGGTATTAGAACTAATAGGTAGAAAATATGAAATAAGTATGTTTCAGACATTTCTATTTTTCTTTTTTTTTGGTCACTTCTATTGATCTTTCATTTATTTATCTTTGTTCTTTGGCCTGTGTAGGCCTCCCATCGCAGTGGCCTCTCTCGTCGCAGAGCGCTGGCTCTGGGCGCATGCGTTCCAGAGCCCCGCCTCGATAATTGGACACATCAGTCCAGCCGCTCCGCGGCACGCGGGCCCTTCCCAGGTCCGGGATTGAACCGGCGCCCCTTGCACTGCAAGGTGGTGTCCTTACCCACTGGACCACCAGGGATGCCCTCTAGGCCTTTTTGTTTTTCAATAGATAAAACTGTTTATTGGTCTCGTAAAAAGTAGAGCATGTGCATGTCACACAGCCCAGAAATTCTAGTCCTATGTTCATGTGCCCTGGGTGACACTCACAGCAATATGTACAGTATTTTGTTTAACAGCAGAAGATGAAAACCACTCAAATGTCCATCAACAGGAGAATACTGTGTAGCTGTGAAAATGAATGGATTATAGACACACACATCCATATGAAAGAACTTTAAAATCATACTAACTTAAAAATACAGTTTGCCAACAACAGCAGCCAGTGTTGCCACCATTAATATAACTTTCTAAAACTAGACACTATTAAGACATGCACATATTGTAAAACTATAAAAGAGAGCCAGAAGTTATGGAAAAATAATTCAGGATATTGGTTTCCTTTGGGAGGGAAGACCCGGGGAGTCTAAACAGTATTGATAGTGTTGTATTTTTTGAGTTGTTTGGTGGTTTAATGGACATTTGTTCTATTAATATTTCTGCTAATATGCTGCATGTATTTTTTTATGTTCAGTGAAAAACTTCATAATTCAACTATTAATATATTAAACTAGTGAAAGCAGAGTTCAAAAGAAGTAGAGGAAGAGGGGAGTGGCATGAATGAGGTACCTTCAGGAGGCAAAATCTGGACTGGTTTTGTCAATAACAAGTGATCTGATTTAACAAGTGAACAGAGTATATTAGAAAGAGTGGTGTAATTATAAATGAAAAGGAACACCCCCAAACTGGACTTTCTGTAGTGGAGAGACCCACATAAGGCTCTGGCAGTGTAATGGGATGATAGGACATGGGAGGGATTGAAGGAGGGAGGCCCTGTAGGTGAAGCTACAGAACTGGAGAGGATAGAAAGGAGAGTCAGGGGCCAGAGACTCTCAGTGAGAGAAACCTTGAGATTCTTAGTGGATGATTGATTGGGACGAGTGCAGTGGAAGAAGCATCAGAGTAACTAGATTTGATGCTTGATTCTCCTGGACTTGGACTTACAAGGGCAACAGGAGATGATAAGAATGTCATGTGTGGAACGTTGAACGTGTAGAGAATGGGGTTGATTTTGACTGCTGTGTTGACACAGAGGTGTTTGTAGGCAAGACAGTCAGTTGGATATATTGGCCCGATGCTTGAGAGAGAAGTTGATACTATGGGCTTGTCCTCAGAACTTATGGAATTTATGGCGTCTTTCACAGAATGGGTGATCCAGCTGAGGAGGCCAATTTTAACTTCTCTTACTCTGATTTGTGTATCTTCTTGGCACTTGTTTTATCCTGTACTTACTATTATCATTTAATTATTATCTGTCTCTCTTCAGCATGGTGTAAATTCTGCCAGAGCAGAGATTTTGACTGTTACTTCTGCCTTCCCTCCCCCATTGCTGTCTCCCCAGCAGCTAGAAGAGAGAACATTTGTGGAATGAATAAGTGATTGAGTAAGAAGGTGAAAACCTTAGGTGTGTGCCTTCAGAGTGGATAGGAAGAGTGCGCTGTGAATGGACATAAAAGAGAGGGAGAAAAGAAGTGTGTCTTTCTGGGGAGCCGTAGTAAGCTCTGAAATAACCTCTTAGAATGACATCCTTAAAAAAAAAAAAAAGGCTTAAGAAATAATCATACATCTCACTTAAAAAAGGATGCAGAAATCTTAGACTGTAAGGTTAGGAGGTTGAAGAATTCAGTGATTGGTTAGATTATACTCAGTGGAATTGTTGTAAGGCCTAAGAATCTGAAGCACTATTTTCTTTCCTTGGCTAGAATGAATGAAGCTTAAAAGCTTCAATTTATTGACACGGGTAATCATCATTTGAAAATCAATAGTTCATCTATCAGAAGCAGAATCATCCCAACTTCTAAGAAACAAGTGGTTACTTTCTGTGATGTGACTGATGCGCTGTTCCTTAAGGAAAGTCTTGAAGAAAGTTGGGTCATCCTGTCCTGGGAAGCTTAGTAGTGTTTTTCATCTTCCTCTCCTCTTACAAGTAAGAAAAAAGAAAAACTTGTGATTGTGTTAAATTACTAACAATTAATTAGCAGCCAATTAACAAAATGGGCTTATCAGAATGAATGGAAGTGTATAGCCAGTAACAGAGGGCTTTGTAGGGCTTTGTGCATTCACGACCCAAGTTGGTTGCCTCTCTGTGGCCTAGGTTTCCTGTTTACACAAGAGTTCTAACCTTCTCTTAGGGTCTGGAAATCCCATGTATTTTGGACACTTAGTGCTTTTTAAATAGCTAAGGATGATTGTGTCAACAACAGCAAATGTGTTCTTACTCAAGTCTTTTGTGAAACAAAGACTATTTAAATTACCTACCAAATTTTGATAAATGGAAATAATTTGGTAATATTATTTGGTTGGAAAGCAAGTAATAAGCATGGTACTTAAGTGTAAACATGTTATGTTACAAAAACAGCATATCTCTTACTCTGATTTGTGTATCTTCTTGGCACTTGTTTTATCCTGTACTTACTATTATCATTTAATTATTATCTGTCTCTCTTCAGCATGGTGTAAATTCTGCCAGAGCAGAGATTTTGACTGTTACTTCTGCCTTCCCTCCCCCATTGCTGTCTCCCCAGCAGCTAGAAGAGAGAACATTTGTGGAATGAATAAGTGATTGAGTAAGAAGGTGAAAACCTTAGGTGTGTGCCTTCAGAGTGGATAGGAAGAGTGCGCTGTGAATGGACATAAAAGAGAGGGAGAAAAGAAGTGTGTCTTTCTGGGGAGCCGTAGTAAGCTCTGAAATAACCTCTTAGAATGACATCCTTAAAAAAAAAAAAAAAGGCTTAAGAAATAATCATACATCTCACTTAAAAAAGGATGCAGAAATCTTAGACTGTAAGGTTAGGAGGTTGAAGAATTCAGTGATTGGTTAGATTATACTCAGTGGAATTGTTGTAAGGCCTAAGAATCTGAAGCACTATTTTCTTTCCTTGGCTAGAATGAATGAAGCTTAAAAGCTTCAATTTATTGACACGGGTAATCATCATTTGAAAATCAATAGTTCATCTATCAGAAGCAGAATCATCCCAACTTCTAAGAAACAAGTGGTTACTTTCTGTGATGTGACTGATGCGCTGTTCCTTAAGGAAAGTCTTGAAGAAAGTTGGGTCATCCTGTCCTGGGAAGCTTAGTAGTGTTTTTCATCTTCCTCTCCTCTTACAAGTAAGAAAAAAGAAAAACTTGTGATTGTGTTAAATTACTAACAATTAATTAGCAGCCAATTAACAAAATGGGCTTATCAGAATGAATGGAAGTGTATAGCCAGTAACAGAGGGCTTTGTAGGGCTTTGTGCATTCACGACCCAAGTTGGTTGCCTCTCTGTGGCCTAGGTTTCCTGTTTACACAAGAGTTCTAACCTTCTCTTAGGGTCTGGAAATCCCATGTATTTTGGACACTTAGTGCTTTTTAAATAGCTAAGGATGATTGTGTCAACAACAGCAAATGTGTTCTTACTCAAGTCTTTTGTGAAACAAAGACTATTTAAATTACCTACCAAATTTTGATAAATGGAAATAATTTGGTAATATTATTTGGTTGGAAAGCAAGTAATAAGCATGGTACTAAAAAAAGAAAACAAAATAAGTCTGTAAACAGTGTTATGTTACTTTTAAAAAAACACAGCATAGTTTTGTTGCTGGTGTATTTGATTTCAAAGGTGGCCAGATTTAGGAACTGTGGACTTGATTATAAAGGTTGGTGCCATCACAGAATTGGGAGCTGCTGAGCATTCACAATAGGTACTTTATTTTGAATTTTTGTTAAAAGATGTTTATGAAGTATTAGGATTTAATTAAAACCACTCAAAGAATTTGTTTCATCTCATGCTGAAAGAAAAAAAAAGAAAGAAAAATAAAGATCTTTGTTTCCATATTAGAAGCTTTTTTTCCTCCAAAGGGTACTGATTAGGTGATCAAAAAGGGTTTTGTCTGTTCCTTTCGTTGTGAGCTTGTGGAGAAAAACCACTAATATTAATAGTTACAGTAAACTCTGAGCACATAATTATAATGTTGCAAGAAGGAAAGGAAAATTCAAACACATGAAGCTGAAGGCTGAATTGTACATATACTGACTGATTAGTTTGAATAGGGTTTAAGTTACATTTGGTGGATGTGGGTAAAGTAAGGAAATCCATAATTATTATAATTTTCATAATAGATTTTAGAATTGTTTTTATGGTTGTGAAGTTACTTCCGCTCATTGTACTCTAATTCTTTTTTTAAAGCCATCAGATATTTGAGAGTAACCATGATTTTTGAGCCTGTGAAAACCACATATTTGTGAAGGAAGACTAGAGTGCACATAAACAACATTATTCTGAATCTTCTTTGAATGTGGTAAAGCCCAGTCCATTCATGAGCATTAACTGTGGGCGACTCACACTGGCAGCTTCTCAGGTGGTCCATCTGAGACTTAACAACACTAATGATTTTCTGGTATTTATCTCACTTCTGGGCTGATTTTCAGTTTCAGATTGGGTAAGCTCAGAGTATGCGCTTCCCTGGTGGCTCAGACAGTAAAAAACATCTGCCTGCAGCACAAGAAACCCAGCTTCAATCCCTGGGTCAGGAAGATTCCCTGGGAAAGGGAATGACAACCCACTCTTGCCTGGAGAATCCCATGGACAGAAGAGCCTGGTGGGCTGTAATCCTTGGGGGCACAAAAGAGTTGGCCACAACTTAGCTACTGAACAACAACAAACTATTTGTTCTTCTCATTATTTGCAAATATTTTCTCGCAGTCTATAGGTTATCTTTTCATTTTGTTTTTGGTCTCCCTTGCTGTGAAAAAGCTTATAAATTTGATTAGGTCCCATTTGTTTATTTTTGGTTTTATTTCTGTTGCCTTAGGAGACTGACCTAAGAGAACACTGGTACAATTTATGTTGGAAAATGTTTTGCCTATGTTCTCTTCTAGAAGTTTCATCTTTTATACTTAAGTTTTTAAGTCATGTTGAGTTTATTTTTGTATATTATATGAGGGTATTCATTGCCTCCAAAGGGTACTGATTAGGTGATCAAAAAGGGTTTTGTCTGTTCCTTTCGTTGTGAGCTTGTGGAGAAAAACCACTAATATTAATAGTTACAGTAAACTCTGAGCACATAATTATAATGTTGCAAGAAGGAAAGGAAAATTCAAACACATGAAGCTGAAGGCTGAATTGTACATATACTGACTGATTAGTTTGAATAGGGTTTAAGTTACATTTGGTGGATGTGGGTAAAGTAAGGAAATCCATAATTATTATAATTTTCATAATAGATTTTAGAATTGTTTTTATGGTTGTGAAGTTACTTCCGCTCATTGTACTCTAATTCTTTTTTTAAAGCCATCAGATATTTGAGAGTAACCATGATTTTTGAGCCTGTGAAAACCACATATTTGTGAAGGAAGACTAGAGTGCACATAAACAACATTATTCTGAATCTTCTTTGAATGTGGTAAAGCCCAGTCCATTCATGAGCATTAACTGTGGGCGACTCACACTGGCAGCTTCTCAGGTGGTCCATCTGAGACTTAACAACACTAATGATTTTCTGGTATTTATCTCACTTCTGGGCTGATTTTCAGTTTCAGATTGGGTAAGCTCAGAGTATGCGCTTCCCTGGTGGCTCAGACAGTAAAAAACATCTGCCTGCAGCACAAGAAACCCAGCTTCAATCCCTGGGTCAGGAAGATTCCCTGGGAAAGGGAATGACAACCCACTCTTGCCTGGAGAATCCCATGGACAGAAGAGCCTGGTGGGCTGTAATCCTTGGGGGCACAAAAGAGTTGGCCACAACTTAGCTACTGAACAACAACAAACTATTTGTTCTTCTCATTATTTGCAAATATTTTCTCGCAGTCTATAGGTTATCTTTTCATTTTGTTTTTGGTCTCCCTTGCTGTGAAAAAGCTTATAAATTTGATTAGGTCCCATTTGTTTATTTTTGGTTTTATTTCTGTTGCCTTAGGAGACTGACCTAAGAGAACACTGGTACAATTTATGTTGGAAAATGTTTTGCCTATGTTCTCTTCTAGAAGTTTCATCTTTTATACTTAAGTTTTTAAGTCATGTTGAGTTTATTTTTGTATATTATATGAGGGTATTCATTGCTTTATATGTGTCTTGTCAAGCTTTCCCAGTGTCCCTTGCTAAAGAGACTGTCTTTTCTCCATTGTATTGTTACTTTCTTCTCTCCTTTGTCCTAGATTAATTGATCATAAACCCAGAGGTTTATTTCTGGGTTCTCTGCTCTGTTCCATTGATCCACAAATATCTTTTCATGCCAGTACCACTCTGTTTTGTTACTATAGCTTTGTAATACTGTCTGAAGTCTGGGAAGATTATGTCTCCAGCTTTATTTTTTATTTTTTTCCTTAGAATTACTTTGGCAATTCTGGGTCTTCTGTGGTTCCATATAAATTTTAGGATTATTTGCTCTAGTTCCATGAAAAAAGACAATAATATATTGTGGTTAGGGAGGAAGATATCCTTGTTCTTAAAGAGTATATTCTGCAGTATTTAGGATGAATGATTATCGTGTTTGATGCATATTCAAATGGCTCAGATAAAAGTATTTGTGAATATAATGCTTTTGCACTGAAGGCTAATAGTGACTCTGTGGGGTAATTGACTCTGTAGGAAAGCTTATGATAAAAGTAGCAAATCTTTGAGACTTAAATTATAACTGAACTGTTTACTATGTAGCAAAGCTGAAGGAACAGAACTAGTTTGTAGATCGTGAGGAATTTATTAAAATTGGTAATGTAATTCAGTAAACAATTGAAAACTTATATTTAAGGAGAAATATATGGGAAACAATTATTTCTAACTTTTGGATGTACATTTATTTGACAGGAGAATTAAATTTTAATAGGAAGCACATAAGTATAAAAATATGACTACTTGGTGAATGTTTCATTTTTGCCTTTGTGAAAAGCTCTAGTGTTTCTGCTTCTCAGTTTATGCTTCAAATCTAAAATCCATTATATTGTCACACTTTAAAATGTTCTCAAGGCAGGCAATAAAAAGTATAAACTGTCTGGGGGTCACACTTTACTCATCACCTCTACATGCTAACTTTTGTATCCTATCAGAGTACACACACAGAGTGGCACACAATATGGGCTGGCTTGTCCTGTAGTCATTCTCAACTTCCTTTGCCCTTCCATGCCTCTAATACATAGACTGTAAAGCCTATTTACATTTTTAAGACTCCCTTGCAGCTAGAAATAGACAGCCATGCAGTGTGAATCTAACCAACGCGGTACAGGCAAAGTGTCTGCTTGAGGGTTTCTGGGTGAGCTTTTTGTCTTCTTCATTAAAAGGACTGACAAACTACCTCTTTTTCAGGACAGAAAGAATCTGTCCTGAATGTGAATGTGATGCCTGGAGTAAGAGCAACCATATTACAGGCATGAGGAACCAGACGGGAGAGTCACAGAAATCATGGCCTTGACACTGTAAACGTGCTGCTGCAAATGTAAAAGCCGCTTTCCTCCAGTCTGCTTGTTCAGTGAGAAAAGCTAACCCCAAGTTGTTGAAGTTCACAGCAGGTCCGGGTTTCCATTAGTTGTTGCTGGATACAACTAGTATTCATCTGTGAAATGGAGAGTGTGTTGAAAATCTGGCCACTCATTTATTTTCAAACTGTGTTTTATGGGTGTGTGTGTGTGTGTGTGTGTGTACAACCCCATACATACATACACCTTTACATTCTACCTTTGAATGCAGGGAATGCTCTTGTTTGAGTACTTATTTGGTCACCTCATCCATGGTCTGTTTTTGCTAATAGAATCATGAATTTGCTGTGGTTTTGGATAGCCATGTGCTTCACTGTCTCCATCATGAGGTTGGTAGAGGAGGGTGGAGTGACACCAGATCATCAGGGGAATGAGTATTAATAAAAAAGATACTGTATGATTCTGAAATATTACAAAATTATTAAAGTCAGGAAGATGAAGAAGAACCCACAGGAAGACTGAAGAGGAGCAGCTTTTTCCTAGTAGAAAGTCTAGGCATTTGTGAAGTCCTAGAAGTCAAATTAAGTGTTTCAAGCAGCAAAGAGCCATCAGCATGTTAAATGCTGCTGACAAGTAGTCAGTAACATGAAGCCTGGGGATTGATGCTTGATTTTAGCATCCTGTGGAAGTTGTGGATGACTTTGCAAGGACAATTTGGGTGCACTCTAGGGGGTAAAAATTCTAATTAATTTGAGTGGGTAAGGAAAGAGAATGAAAGGAGAGAAGTAGGAGACAGCACAGATGAATCTTTCAAGAAATCTCTTCTTTCTTATAAGGAAGAGGAGAATGGAGTACAAGCTGGAGAGAAAAGTGGGTTTTTCTTTGTCTATGTTTTGCTTTTCTGTATAGGAGAAATTAAGACCAAGTGATCTAGGAGAATGATCTAGTAGAGAGACAAAAGAATGCTGTGTATGTTTGGAGACAGGTGATGGTAGAGGGCGTGTGTGTGTGTGTGTTTGTGTGTGTATCTCTTGTGATGTCCTGGAGTGAATGAGAAGGAATGGACTTTGTGAATAGGCAGAGCCATTGAGCTTGGAGGAACAATGAGCATTTTATCTGTAGCAACAAGAAGAAGATGTCCATGTACCCCAGCTTGTTCGGGGAAAAAAAGTTTTTTCCGGGTTTCCATTAGTTGTTGCTGGATACAACTAGTATTCATCTGTGAAATGGAGAGTGTGTTGAAAATCTGGCCACTCATTTATTTTCAAACTGTGTTTTATGGGTGTGTGTGTGTGTGTGTGTGTGTGTACAACCCCATACATACATACACCTTTACATTCTACCTTTGAATGCAGGGAATGCTCTTGTTTGAGTACTTATTTGGTCACCTCATCCATGGTCTGTTTTTGCTAATAGAATCATGAATTTGCTGTGGTTTTGGATAGCCATGTGCTTCACTGTCTCCATCATGAGGTTGGTAGAGGAGGGTGGAGTGACACCAGATCATCAGGGGAATGAGTATTAATAAAAAAGATACTGTATGATTCTGAAATATTACAAAATTATTAAAGTCAGGAAGATGAAGAAGAACCCACAGGAAGACTGAAGAGGAGCAGCTTTTTCCTAGTAGAAAGTCTAGGCATTTGTGAAGTCCTAGAAGTCAAATTAAGTGTTTCAAGCAGCAAAGAGCCATCAGCATGTTAAATGCTGCTGACAAGTAGTCAGTAACATGAAGCCTGGGGGATTGATGCTTGATTTTAGCATCCTGTGGAAGTTGTGGATGACTTTGCAAGGACAATTTGGGTGCACTCTAGGGGGTAAAAATTCTAATTAATTTGAGTGGGTAAGGAAAGAGAATGAAAGGAGAGAAGTAGGAGACAGCACAGATGAATCTTTCAAGAAATCTCTTCTTTCTTATAAGGAAGAGGAGAATGGAGTACAAGCTGGAGAGAAAAGTGGGTTTTTCTTTGTCTATGTTTTGCTTTTCTGTATAGGAGAAATTAAGACCAAGTGATCTAGGAGAATGATCTAGTAGAGAGACAAAAGAATGCTGTGTATGTTTGGAGACAGGTGATGGTAGAGGGCGTGTGTGTGTGTGTGTTTGTGTGTGTATCTCTTGTGATGTCCTGGAGTGAATGAGAAGGAATGGACTTTGTGAATAGGCAGAGCCATTGAGCTTGGAGGAACAATGAGCATTTTATCTGTAGCAACAAGAAGAAGATGTCCATGTACCCAAATCAGGGTGTTGTGGGAGCTTGCTGAGGTTCTTTATGATTGCTTCCATGTTTCTCAGGGAATTAGGAAGCAAGGTCAACTGCAGAGTTAGGATAGAGGAGAAGATATCTGAAATTGGAAGAGAAATGAGAAAGTAGAAGTCCATACTTGGGAAACGTATGATGGTTGCACAGCAGCATGGTAGGCCCACATTGAGGTTAATGCTCGTGAATGTGCTTAGCATGATTATGTGATTCTTCAGCTAAATTCAACTTATGGTGCAGACATAGGGTAGGGTCTAATTATGGTTGAAGTTTTGCCGGGGGCGGTATAGTGGACATGAGTAGGCCACAGTAGCTAACAGATTCTGCAGGGAATTCATGATCCTAACAGTCCATGGATGTTACCTCCACTTAAGGTCCAAAGCCCCGATTGAGGAGTGAGGGGCAGGTTGAGAGATCAGTGGAGGCTGAAAGTCAGGGGAAGTGGTTTAGTGAGATGCTTGCTTGGCAGTCACAAGGACTAGGATATAACAGGGGGAGTGGGTGGCTGCCATTGAGTGCAAGATGAGATTCTTGGGTGAGGACATGTCAAGGAATTGAGAGGTCGGGAAGTTAGAAGCATACTGTCCACACCATGAAGTCACTGGGAGTCATGGCAGGACAGATGTCAGTGAAACATTGTTCCAGGGACATCAGTCTTCCAGGGTGATGGGGAGTGACTTCTGGGGTCCAGTGGGTGAACTGCTACATGGATAAGTCTGATGACATATAACAGAGCCAGTTAAGGGTCTGTGCGCAGCCCTGAAGCACTGTCCCCCACCCCAAGGGGTGACATGGTATTTTATTGTTTTCATGAAACTCGTTTACATTAGCATCCATTTTAAACTTTTTATACCCCTAAGAAGTGTAGAAATGCCAGATGTTTGTTACAATTAAAAGAGGAAGAAAAATGCACTATTCTCTGAATCCAGAGGCACGAACACTGTATGTTGGCAAGTCCATCTGCACATCCTCATATCTGCTTTTTCTTTACTAAGCTGTGGCATCCTCTGACAGGGACGTGAAACAGCCAAAGGGCTCAGGAGTGCTGGGATGGAGCCCAGCCAGGTGGGAACAGCAAGTGAGTGGTTCTTCTCTTTAGCCCAGAAGTTGATGCATATACTGAAGTATGAAAATGAACAGAATCACTGGCACTGCCTCCTTATCTTCAGGTTGTTCACCATCAAAACAGCATGGTTTGCTCGGCTGTCAGCATAGATCTTTCTCTGTTGGAAATGGCTCTAAGATATGTATGCCGCTTGAAAATGTCTTGGGTTGACCCCTGTTTCCTGCGTTAACCTCTTGGTTGCACAACTAGATGAAGGTTTTGTGCAGTGACCGGGCTATCTTCAGTTCTGTGTCTTGGTGGAGGTGCCTAACTGAAAATGTACAAATGACAACATCCATAGTGCCTCTCTTCAAATTTAGAATTTCTCCCAAGTCTCACAGTGGTGTTTCACTCGATTTCCATGTTGTTGGACAGTTTGTGAGGAGAGGATCTTTTTCCTTTGTAGTAATTCTCCCCTTCTGGAAGACAGGCTCAGAACAGGCCTTGCTTATATGGGATTCCCCCAATTCTTAGAGTGACATTTCCATGTTTATCTCAGCTTATTAACATAAGCTTTGTGAAATCATGAGCATGTGTCTGTGTCTTTGGATAAACCTGCTATCTGAAGATGGAGTTCCCGATAGTCATAAAAATATCTCTGCTTTAGCCCAGGTTATTACTGGCTATTTAGGAAGTTTGATATTTTTATACATTCATCTATGTATATTAATACAGAAAAAATTATATAAAAATTATTTTCTTCATTTAATTTAAACCCTTCAAGTAGACTCGCAGTCTGGTCTTTTTTTTTTTTAACCAAAGTTGTATTAAAAATCATTTCTGAACACAGATTTTATTGGTTGATAATTTGCTGAACCCATCCTATTATGTAACACCACTCTGTTTTTCAGATTTTATCTGTCTAGTTCATTGATAGAAATTTATAGAATTCCATTTTCAATTTTTATCCCTCTTCTCATATGTTAAGGAAAAAAATAAAAACTTTCCTTGTGGGTTATATTGCTTATTTCTTCCTACTAAGTACCTAATTTTTGTTTCTAATCCTTTTCTCATTGTGGTGTGGTGTTAGTCATGCACTCATGTCTGACTCTTTGTGACTCCATGGACTCATGGACCCCCGTGGACCCTGTAGCCCATTAGACTCCTCTGTCTATGGCATTTCCCAGGCAAGAACTGGAGTGGGTTGCCATTCCTTTCTCCAGGAGATCTTCTCAACTCAGATATTGAACCCAGGTCTCCTACACTGCAGTCAGATTCTTTACCATCTGAGCTACAGGGATGCCTTTTTCTCATTATGAAGCTTTAAAAAGGTTTAAATCTTATATTGCATTAAAAGTTTTCTGTTTTTTATTTTTATTTTTCTTGAGTTACTTGGGTTTGATGGTTTCCTGACATCCTTCTATAAATTAAAACAAAAGTGACTGACAAATTAATTTGGTCTTTCAATGCCATTGATGTTATACAAATTCTAGTAGAGATACTTTCAGAAATGAAAATTAAGAAAAGGGATTAAATATTTCTGTTACCTTCACTTTTCCTAACTGTTCTGACAAGATCTCACTCTCCAAAAATTGTTTTAAAACATCAAAAAAATTCATGGCTCTCATCTTTGCCTATGTCAGTCTTTGAGACATTTATGGTTTACTCTTGTAGTCCCTTATTTTGTTTTATTTATTTGACCTCTAGTATAAGGTTACCAACAGCCCAAGGCTTCTAGGCATGTGTGGACTATAAAAATCTACAATTAAATCCAACAGGACAGCCAAAACTCCACACTGAAGGGTGAAAAACAAGTTCAGGGCTTTATTCGGTAAAGAAGGACAAGATGAAAAATAGATCCTGCCCAGCTGCGACGGTTAACACAGTAGAGGTGTGCTGGGTACAGCAGGGAGGGAGCTCTGAGATGAACAAGGCCATGATGGGTGAACCAACAGGAGGACTCAGAGCCTTGGACCAGGGAAGGAGTTTCACAGGAAGTGTTGACTGCACTGTTGCAAGGATTCTCTGACAGCTGTCCTCAGAGCACCTGCATGATGCTGAGGGAACATGTAGATAACCTGATTGAAATGACAGCTCAAGGGCAGGAACCCCTTCCATGTGTTCCGGTGTGGTCCCTGGGCCTCCTCCTGGAGAGTGACCTGGATGCTCTCCTTGGCAGATACATCTCCTTGACTCCCTTCTGTCCGCAGTGCGGTTTCCTCTTATCCCACTCTTCCTCTGAGCAGCATCTGGCGTGTGGCCATGCTGGATTCCCAGGCCCAAGAATTTTTGGAGTGGGTTGCCATTCCTTTCTCCAGGAGATCTTCTCAACTCAGATATTGAACCCAGGTCTCCTACACTGCAGTCAGATTCTTTACCATCTGAGCTACAGGGATGCCTTTTTCTCATTATGAAGCTTTAAAAAGGTTTAAATCTTATATTGCATTAAAAGTTTTCTGTTTTTTATTTTTATTTTTCTTGAGTTACTTGGGTTTGATGGTTTCCTGACATCCTTCTATAAATTAAAACAAAAGTGACTGACAAATTAATTTGGTCTTTCAATGCCATTGATGTTATACAAATTCTAGTAGAGATACTTTCAGAAATGAAAATTAAGAAAAGGGATTAAATATTTCTGTTACCTTCACTTTTCCTAACTGTTCTGACAAGATCTCACTCTCCAAAAATTGTTTTAAAACATCAAAAAAATTCATGGCTCTCATTTTTGCCTATGTCAGTCTTTGAGACATTTATGGTTTACTCTTGTAGTCCCTTATTTTGTTTTATTTATTTGACCTCTAGTATAAGGTTACCAACAGCCCAAGGCTTCTAGGCATGTGTGGACTATAAAAATCTACAATTAAATCCAACAGGACAGCCAAAACTCCACACTGAAGGGTGAAAAACAAGTTCAGGGCTTTATTCGGTAAAGAAGGACAAGATGAAAAATAGATCCTGCCCAGCTGCGACGGTTAACACAGTAGAGGTGTGCTGGGTACAGCAGGGAGGGAGCTCTGAGATGAACAAGGCCATGATGGGTGAACCAACAGGAGGACTCAGAGCCTTGGACCAGGGAAGGAGTTTCACAGGAAGTGTTGACTGCACTGTTGCAAGGATTCTCTGACAGCTGTCCTCAGAGCACCTGCATGATGCTGAGGGAACATGTAGATAACCTGATTGAAATGACAGCTCAAGGGCAGGAACCCCTTCCATGTGTTCCGGTGTGGTCCCTGGGCCTCCTCCTGGAGAGTGACCTGGATGCTCTCCTTGGCAGATACATCTCCTTGACTCCCTTCTGTCCGCAGTGCGGTTTCCTCTTATCCCACTCTTCCTCTGAGCAGCATCTGTGGCAGCGTGTGCTCAGCACAATGAATGCTGTCTGTTCGGGGGATCTCTTAGCCCAGGGTAAGGGAGGCCATCCAGGGGCTGGGGAACCTCTCCACACACATGGAATGACGCTCACCTGAACCATATGAGCATACTCCCCAGACTTCCTGCTTCTCCTCCTGACTATCCCAAGCCTATCGCTGCTGCACATAGCACTCCATTTGATTTCTTCTCTACCCCTTTGACATCCTGCACTGTAAAGAGGATAAAATACACATGACCTCATGGCTTCATGACATGACTCCTGTCTGTTCCCTCAACTTTGTGCCTGTTCACTCTCTTCTCTTGCTCATTATGCTGACCTCCTTCATCTTCTTTCTGTTTTTCTAAAGTCCCAGATTCTTTCATACCCCAGGACCTTGGCATATGATACTTCCTCAGTCTCAAATATTCCTCTTTTCAGTTTTTACTCACCATCTTTTAGTCTTAATTAAAATGTCATCTGCTTAGAAAGACCTGCGCATTAGTGTTCATCAGTCTCCATCTCTCCCCCTCCGTTTCCTCCATGGCAACTGTAATATTGGGTGTGTATTTATTTGTTTAACTGTCTCCCCCTGCAGCATGTAGCCTCCCTGTGAGCCAGGACCAAGTGAGTCTTGTTTACCATTGTACTTCCAAATGCAGAACAGGGTCGTGTATGTAACTCATGGGGACACAGTAAACCCTTGTCAACAAATGAAAGCAAAGTAACTGTGATGTCCAGACACTCTTACAGATGATGGGTGAACCAACAGGAGGACTCAGAGCCTTGGACCAGGGAAGGAGTTTCACAGGAAGTGTTGACTGCACTGTTGCAAGGATTCTCTGACAGCTGTCCTCAGAGCACCTGCATGATGCTGAGGGAACATGTAGATAACCTGATTGAAATGACAGCTCAAGGGCAGGAACCCCTTCCATGTGTTCCGGTGTGGTCCCTGGGCCTCCTCCTGGAGAGTGACCTGGATGCTCTCCTTGGCAGATACATCTCCTTGACTCCCTTCTGTCCGCAGTGCGGTTTCCTCTTATCCCACTCTTCCTCTGAGCAGCATCTGTGGCAGCGTGTGCTCAGCACAATGAATGCTGTCTGTTCGGCGGCATCTCTTAGCCCAGGGGAAGGGAGGCCATCCAGGGGCTGGGGAACCTCTCCACACACATGGAATGACGCTCACCTGAACCATATGAGCATACTCCCCAGACTTCCTGCTTCTCCTCCTGACTATCCCAAGCCTATCGCTGCTGCACATAGCACTCCATTTGATTTCTTCTCTACCCCTTTGACATCCTGCACTGTAAAGAGGATAAAATACACATGACCTCATGGCTTCATGACATGACTCCTGTCTGTTCCCTCAACTTTGTGCCTGTTCACTCTCTTCTCTTGCTCATTATGCTGACCTCCTTCATCTTCTTTCTGTTTTTCTAAAGTCCCAGATTCTTTCATACCCCAGGACCTTGGCATATGATACTTCCTCAGTCTCAAATATTCCTCTTTTCAGTTTTTACTCACCATCTTTTAGTCTTAATTAAAATGTCATCTGCTTAGAAAGACCTGCGCATTAGTGTTCATCAGTCTCCATCTCTCCCCCTCCGTTTCCTCCATGGCAACTGTAATATTGGGTGTGTATTTATTTGTTTAACTGTCTCCCCCTGCAGCATGTAGCCTCCCTGTGAGCCAGGACCAAGTGAGTCTTGTTTACCATTGTACTTCCAAATGCAGAACAGGGTCGTGTATGTAACTCATGGGGACACAGTAAACCCTTGTCAACAAATGAAAGCAAAGTAACTGTGATGTCCAGACACTCTTACAGATGATGGTTCACCTTTTTGTTTTCCCCCCAACACTTTTTTTTCAGTGGGTGTGTATACAAGAATACTGGAGTGAGTTGCCATCCCTTCTCTAGAGGATCTTCCTGACCTAGAAATTGAAACCACATCTTTCACATCTGCTGCATTGGGAGGTGGATTATTTGCCACTAGTGCCACCTAGGCAGCCTGATTTTTTAGTACAGCCTTTTAAAAATTTACCTTAACTCAGTTCCTGTGTACAATACTCCCAGCCAGAATGGAACACTTAGCTCTTGATGTAGAAGCTCTGGGTGGAGCATCACTTGCTTGACTTATTGAAACAAATAAAAATATGGTTGTCTTCCTGGTGGCTCAGTGGTAAAGAATCTGCATGCCAGTGCAGGAGACTTGGGTTCGATTCCTGGGTTGGGAAGATCCCCTGGAGAAGGAAATGGCAACTCACTCCAGTATTCTTGCCTGGGAAATCCCATGGACAGAGGAGCCTGGCAGGCTACAGTCCACAGGGTCCCAAAGGAGTTGAATATGACTTAGTGACCAAACAACAACAACAAATATATAGTTAGGGCTCTGTTCTTAGAACGTTCTGTCTGTGATGACCACTGTTACCAGCCTGAAGCTCTTAGAGGTAACACCAGCTTCTTGATGTTTTTGGGAACCAGTTGCTGTCTATTACAGCTGTTGCCTCATCTTTCTCCTCTACTACTTGACCCTCCAGATCTGTCTCTTCCTCTGCTGTTCCCAGTTCACCAAGGTGACCACTTCTGGACTCTGGTTCCGTGACAATCACCCCCCACAGCGCCCGCAGCCCTGCCCATCATTTCAGTTTAATCAGCTTGGTTTGTTGCTTCTCTTTTGTTCCCACCACATAATCCTTGACCATCTCTGCACCTAGTCCCTTGGATCTTCTGTCCTTTCTCTTTGCTCCTCTCATTAGCCCTCCACTTCCTGATTTGACAGAACTGCCCTCTGTGTCCAGTCTTGGATGTCCCTTTCCCTGTGTTGCCTGTGCTGGGGCAGCATCCCTCCACATGCTCACGACCAAGCAGCTGTTCAGCCTTTCTTTAGGCCTCGAACGTCAGGCAGAAATCAAGTACCTGCCGTTTTCTGAATATTATGTGTTCTTTATGACCTCAGGGTTCACCTAGTCCAATTAGTGATGAGCTGTGACCATTCATTGTAGTGCTTACTTGGTGCCATGATAGTGATCCAAGTTCAAGGGCAGATTTTTCCCTCTTTCTTCCACCCTGAGACTCTTCTGTAATACAATGAGTATGCCCTTATCAAGTCCTAAACCATTTAATACAAGGTCCACTGTTGGGCTATTCATTCATTTATCTAACAAGTATTTATTGATTGCCTGTTATACATCAGGCACTGTTCTAAGTCATGGGTGATGAACAAGGTGTTCCAGTTGCCATTGCCTTCTAGTGGAAACATGTATATATTTATAATATGTGTATATATATATATACATACACTGTATATTATATTTAATATAGTAAGTATATATATATATATATATATGAATCTGTATGTATAAAACATAATATATACTGTTCTCTAGCTCTTATCTAAGTAAATTGTATTTTGCCAACAGGATTGTAAGTTTTTCAGAAATATTTTTTTTTTTTTTTTTTACTGATTTGCTTGGGAGAATGCCAGGTACAGAGTAGGTATTTAGTATGTTCAGTGACTTCACTAAAAGTGTAATACATAGACAAATACATTCAAGGGAAATATAAAACCTCACATATTATTGCATTGGTACATTTTCTAACTGTGGTCTAGTCCTTTCTGTAAATGCTCTCCTGTATTAATCAGTGTCTCCCCGTTAAGGGTTCAAGATACAGTCACACAGTGTATATGGATACATGACAGCTTCATTTAGAGTTCACAGTGTAAACACAGCAGTTTCTAGAACTAAAATTATAAATTCAAGCACTAACAGATGATACTGATGGTATGAATTCATAAGTATCTAACTGTATACCCTCTCATTGTGGTAACAAATGTGAAAAATATCAAGGCATCCAGAAACGTGATAGAAACTGCTGTGTCAGCTGTCATCACAGTGGAAAACCCTCCTGTGTGTCTACTCTGCTCTCAGTGCTTCACTTTTGACACTCCTGGTTACCAAATGTGTCAGGTGGTTAGTTGCCACACTAAGCAATGCTCTGATTCTCTGGACACCAGCCTGGTGTCCTACAGTTGAACTCTAGTTTTGACACTCTCTATCTGGAGATAGCCTCACATCCCACAGGTTAAGAGTTCAGTCCGTCAAGACTGAATCCCCCCACCTGACTCCATATGCCAGTCACAGGTCTAGGTTGTCACCTGTTTCTGATCCACAGCTGAAAATTCTGAGGTTCTCAGCCCTGCCTCCTTAGGCTCTATTAATTTAATAGAGTGGCTCATGGAACTCAGAAAAACAGTTTACTTGCCACTGTTGGGCTATTCATTCATTTATCTAACAAGTATTTATTGATTGCCTGTTATACATCAGGCACTGTTCTAAGTCATGGGTGATGAACAAGGTGTTCCAGTTGCCATTGCCTTCTAGTGGAAACATGTATATATTTATAATATGTGTATATATATATATACATACACTGTATATTATATTTAATATAGTAAGTATATATATATATATATATATGAATCTGTATGTATAAAACATAATATATACTGTTCTCTAGCTCTTATCTAAGTAAATTGTATTTTGCCAACAGGATTGTAAGTTTTTCAGAAATATTTTTTTTTTTTTTTTTTACTGATTTGCTTGGGAGAATGCCAGGTACAGAGTAGGTATTTAGTATGTTCAGTGACTTCACTAAAAGTGTAATACATAGACAAATACATTCAAGGGAAATATAAAACCTCACATATTATTGCATTGGTACATTTTCTAACTGTGGTCTAGTCCTTTCTGTAAATGCTCTCCTGTATTAATCAGTGTCTCCCCGTTAAGGGTTCAAGATACAGTCACACAGTGTATATGGATACATGACAGCTTCATTTAGAGTTCACAGTGTAAACACAGCAGTTTCTAGAACTAAAATTATAAATTCAAGCACTAACAGATGATACTGATGGTATGAATTCATAAGTATCTAACTGTATACCCTCTCATTGTGGTAACAAATGTGAAAAATATCAAGGCATCCAGAAACGTGATAGAAACTGCTGTGTCAGCTGTCATCACAGTGGAAAACCCTCCTGTGTGTCTACTCTGCTCTCAGTGCTTCACTTTTGACACTCCTGGTTACCAAATGTGTCAGGTGGTTAGTTGCCACACTAAGCAATGCTCTGATTCTCTGGACACCAGCCTGGTGTCCTACAGTTGAACTCTAGTTTTGACACTCTCTATCTGGAGATAGCCTCACATCCCACAGGTTAAGAGTTCAGTCCGTCAAGACTGAATCCCCCCACCTGACTCCATATGCCAGTCACAGGTCTAGGTTGTCACCTGTTTCTGATCCACAGCTGAAAATTCTGAGGTTCTCAGCCCTGCCTCCTTAGGCTCTATTAATTTAATAGAGTGGCTCATGGAACTCAGAAAAACAGTTTACTTGCTAAGTTACCAGATATATCTTCTGATATAAAAAGATGTAACCCATAAACAGCCAGGTGGAAGAGATACAGAGGGCAAGGTATGTGGAGCTGCTGTGCCTCCTTTGGGCTCTCTGCTCTCCCAGTCGCCCCATATCTTTGCCAACCTGGAAGTCCTCCAAACACCATCCTTTGGTTTTTTTAATGGAGGCCTTGTTACATAAGCATGATACATTAAATCATTGCCAACTGGTGATTAATTCAACTGCTAGCTCTTCTCCCTGCCCTGAGGTGAAAGGTGTGGGGCTGAAAGTTTCAACCCTTTAATCACAGAGTTGGTTCCCCGGCAACCAGCCCTCGTCCTTAGGTTACCTAGGGGCTTTCCAGGAGTGTTAGCATAAGCTCTGGTGTGGTTGAAAGGGATTTATTTTGAATAACCAAAGACATTCATTTCAGTTTTATTGCTCTGGAGCTATTTGAAGAATGGGGAACAAAACTAAATACTAAGATGCACCTATCACTCTTGTATAGGAAATCACAAAGGTTTTAGGAGTTGTGTGCCAGGAATCCTGAATGAAGACCAAAATATCTATCTCTTATTATATTACAATATCAAAGCATTTTATGAAGCTTTCCATGCATAAAGCCATTCTGTCACAGTAAAACAGATTTCTTTATTTAAAAGTAAATTTTAGGGCTTCCCTGGTGGTCCAGTGGGTAAAGAGTCCACCTTGCAGTGCAAAGGGCACCAGTTTGATCCCTTGCCCGGGAAGATCCCACATGCTGTGGAACGGCTGGGCCGGTGTGTCCAGTTATGAGCCAGCACTCTGGAGCGCATGTGCCCAGAGCTGGAGCTCTGCAACAAGAGAGGCCACTGTAGTGGGAGGCCCACACATGCCAAAGGATTAAGATGGATGAAAATAAATGGATAAAAAACAATAAAAGAGGCCAAAATTTAAAAATAAAAAAAGCAGAGTTTACTAGAGCATGGCAAGTAGTTGCTACAGTAAACTGACTTTAAGATTGAGTCAAAAGCATAATAGGAAGCCTCAATGTCATGGGCTTCAGCACAGTTAGTGAGCAGGTTCTGACCTTTAAAAGTAAAAGTAAGCAAAATTTGTTCACAGAGCAAAATGACATATGTGAGGAAACAACTCCAAGAAGGAAGAACTTCCAAGAAGCAGTAACTGATGAGTATATAATGAGAATACAGTGTTGTAAAGGTCTATTATCCTTTGATAATCCTTGTCCAGTAATTGGTGGAGACAGTCCCCTGAACTCCTAGGTGCATAACTTGTATTGTGAGTATCTGCGTTATGTGATCATGTGATTGTTTACCAAATAAAGTGGGGATATTCCAGAAACTATAAGATACTGATGAAAGAAATTGAAGATGACACAAATAGATGAAAAGATATACCATGTTCATGGATTGGAAGAATTAATATTCTTAAATGAAAAATTCTGCCCAAGGCATTTTACAGATTCATTGTAACCCTATCAAAACACCAATAGTATTTTTCATAGAGCAATAATAGATCATTTAAAAAATTGTATGGAAACACAAAAGACCTTGAGTAGCCAAAACAATCATGAGAAAGAGGAACAGAGCACCTTCTCTGACTTCAGACTATACTGTAAAGTTACAGTAGTCAAAACAGTATGCGACTGGCACAAAAATAGGCATAAGCATCAATGAAACAATAGAAAACCCAGAAATAAACCCACACTCTTATGGTCTAGGACAAAGGAGGTACAGATATACGGGGGAGAAGAAACACTCACTCTCTTCTGTAACTGGTGCTGGGAAAACTGAACAGCTGCATGTAAAAGAATAAAGTTGTACAAAATAAACTCAAAATGAATTAAAGACCTAAATATAAGACCAGAAACCATAAAACTCCTAAAAGAAAATATAGGCAGAACATTCTTTGACATAAATTGTAGAGACTTTTTTGAATCTTTCCTTAATGCAAAGGAAACAAAAGCAAAAATAAGCAAATGGAATCTAATTAAACTTAAAAGCTTTTGCATGGCAAAGCAAACCATCAGCTAAACAAAAAGACAGTCTACGGAATGGGACGGAAAAAAAGATCTTTGAAAATGATATGACCAGTAAGGGATTAATATCCAAATATATGAATAGCTCATACAACTTAACTTCAAAAAAGCACACAGCTCAATTGAAAAATGGGCAGAAAGACCTGAACAGACATTTTTCCAAAAAAGACATACAGATGTCCAACAGACACATGGAAAGATGCTCTTCAACATTACTAATCATCAAAGAAATGCAAATCAAAACCATAGTGAGGGACTTCCCTGATGGTCTAGTGGGTAAGGACACCGCCTTGCAGTGCAAGGGGCACTGGTTCAATCCCTGGCCTGGGAAGATCCCACGTGCCGTGGAGCAGCTGGACTGATGTGTCCAACTTCTGAGCCAGTGCTCTGGAGCTCATGTACCCAGAGCCAGTACTCTGCAACTGAAAGAGGCCACTGTGATGGGAGGCCCACACAGACCAAAGAACAAAGATAAATGAATGAAAGATCAGTAGAAGTGGCCAAAAAAAAAAAGTTAAAAAAGCATAGTGAGATATCACTTCACACCTGCCAGAATAACTGTCAAAAAACATCACAAATAACACATGTTGGTAAGTATGTGGAGAAAAGGGAATCCTTGTACACTGTTGGTGGGGATATTAATTGGTGTAGCCACTATGGAAGACAGTATGGAGGTTCCTCAAAAATCTAAAAATAGGGTTGCATATGATCCCAAAATTCCACTTCTGGGTATTATATATCTGAGGAAATTTAAAACACTACTTCAAAAAATATATGTACCTCAGTGTTCAGAGTAACATTATTTACAGTAGCCAAGATATGGAAGCACCCTAAGTGTCCATCAACAGATGAATGGATAAAGAAGATGTGACACACACATATTCAAGTACTAATCTGTCATAGAACAGAATGAAATTTTGCTATTTGTAATAACATGGATAGACTTGGAAGGCATTATACCTAGTGAATTAAGACAGAGGAAGACAAATACTGATATCACTTATATGTGACATGTCTGATATCACATATGTGAAATCTAAAAAATAAAACTAGTGAGTATAACAACAATAGAAAGCCCCAGACTCACAGTTAAGAATATACTAGTGGTTACCAATGAAAGTGGGGAGGCAGAAGAGGCAATGTAAAAGTAGGAGATTAATAGGTACAAACTAATTTTTTTAAAGTGAAAAGCTACAAGGATATATTGTACAGCAAAAACAGGGAATATAGCCAATAATTTGATTGGATATGGAGTATAACCTTCAAAAAATTGTGAGCCACTATATAGTTTACCTGAAATTTATATATTATTGTAAATCAGTTATATTTAAAAAAAAAAAAAAGATTAATAGAGGTACCAACATAGTCCTGCTATGAACACTGGTACCTTGGATTATATTGTAAATATTACATGGCATTTAGCACAAATGGAATCTAGAATTCTATGACTAATAACTTTACCCAGAAAATTTTTTTCCATGCTTTAAACACTTTTATATATGTATGGAGCTTCAACAATGGCTCAGTGGTACAGAATCTGCCTGCAGTGTAGGTGACCCAGGTTCAGTCCCTGTTTTGGGAAGATCAGTGGAGGAGGTTATGGCAACCCCCTCCAATATTCTTGTCTACAGAATCCCATGGACAGAGGAGCCTAGAGGGCTAGTCTATGAGGTCGCAAAGAGTTGGACATGATTGAAGGAACTTAGCACGCATGCAATCTAAGATTCATAAGAAAGTATGAATCTGTGCCACCTACCCTACCCCTATGGAGGACGTTTTCCCTGGTCTGGACCCTGTCTTCTGCCTCTGTCGTCCTTTCTGACTTGTGACACTCCTGGAGATAGAAGTTCTGGGAACTGTAACTGGGGGTGTGCTCTTCTCCCCAACCCCCAGCAGCTCGGATGGACCCCACAGAGGACCTTTTGTGTTACCTGTCAAAGTTATCATGGGAAGTTCCAGGACCAGGTCTGGAAAACCGGCCCCTTGTCTTCCCCTCCAATGAGTCCTCAGTTCTCTGCAGGCCGTATCGCCTGCTTCTCTGTCAGGGATTCACATTCTCCTCCTTTGAAGTATGTAGTCTTTTCTTCTCAGCTGAATTGTTCCTTTGAGGACAGAAGTCCTGTATCAAACTTTTAAAAAGTGTCTCCTGTCATTTCTAGAGTAGTATCACATGCATTCAGTCTGTGTTTGGTTAAAGCAAGAAACAAAGCCTTTAATGGGATCCTTAATTTGGTTTCTTGCTCCTAATCTTTATGGCAATTTCTCTTTTTTTCTCAATATTTGTGTAGTTTCTGGAGGAGAAAATGCTGTTCAAGTAGTGTGTCATCTAGACTTTAAAAAGAAGAAAGCAGTGCACAGAATTGTATTGAGAGACAAAGATTCTTGGTTAAATGTGATGGGAAGGTAGATCACTAGCAGCTGCCTTCTGGCTATAGAATTACTCTCTTGATAAGTTCTCACAGGCTGAAGAGGGAGTGTCCTATCAAGTTTTGTAACAGGGGGTCTAATGCTTTCACTTGCTAATGTCTAGTTGCTTCCCGTGGGGAGACCCATATCTTTAGATGTGAAAATTCACCTCCCAGTTAGAAGTGATAGAGACCTCAGGGTTACCAGTCCAGACTCTTAATTTTTCAGATGAGAGGGGAAAGCAAGATTCAAAGAGATGAAGTGGCTTATGCAAGTTCAAGTAGACAGCACTAGTCTCCTGGTTGTGCAACCCAGTCTTCTATCCATTTGTTTGTGTTTTGTGGACATCTGTGGGTTTGTCTATCCATCCATGACTCCATTCCACTGGACTCTGGGACAGAGTTGATTTCCCTAGGCTTACCCCTAAGCAAAGCCAGGCCAGTCAGGTTTCCTGCCTTCCCAAGTCTGATTGATGGCCTCTGAGAGTGTGAAACCTGACAAAGTGAGGAAGTCTCCCTGCTGGCAAAGGTTGTGTCAGATACACACCTCTGGAGCTATCCGTAGGTAGCCGTTGCATCCACACAGAAGAAGCTGTTTCCAGCCATTCCTGGTACCCATCATATCTCCACATTTCCTGGATTTTGTTTGTTTGTTTTTCCTCTTGGATTTTATGAGCCAGTGAATCCACCTTTTTACTTAAAATCATTCTAGTTGGGATTCAGGCACTAGCAGTCAAAAGTATTAGTTCAGTTCAATTCAGTCGCTTAGTCGTGGCTGACTCTTTGCCACCCCATTGACTGCAGCACAGCAGTCTTCTCTGTCTCTTACCATCTCCTGGAGCTTGTTCAAACTTATGTCCCTTGAGTCAGTGATGGGATTCAGCCATCTCATCTTCTGTCATCCCTTCTTCTTTCCCCCTCTGGGATCCTTAATTTGGTTTCTTGCTCCTAATCTTTATGGCAATTTCTCTTTTTTTCTCAATATTTGTGTAGTTTCTGGAGGAGAAAATGCTGTTCAAGTAGTGTGTCATCTAGACTTTAAAAAGAAGAAAGCAGTGCACAGAATTGTATTGAGAGACAAAGATTCTTGGTTAAATGTGATGGGAAGGTAGATCACTAGCAGCTGCCTTCTGGCTATAGAATTACTCTCTTGATAAGTTCTCACAGGCTGAAGAGGGAGTGTCCTATCAAGTTTTGTAACAGGGGGTCTAATGCTTTCACTTGCTAATGTCTAGTTGCTTCCCGTGGGGAGACCCATATCTTTAGATGTGAAAATTCACCTCCCAGTTAGAAGTGATAGAGACCTCAGGGTTACCAGTCCAGACTCTTAATTTTTCAGATGAGAGGGGAAAGCAAGATTCAAAGAGATGAAGTGGCTTATGCAAGTTCAAGTAGACAGCACTAGTCTCCTGGTTGTGCAACCCAGTCTTCTATCCATTTGTTTGTGTTTTGTGGACATCTGTGGGTTTGTCTATCCATCCATGACTCCATTCCACTGGACTCTGGGACAGAGTTGATTTCCCTAGGCTTACCCCTAAGCAAAGCCAGGCCAGTCAGGTTTCCTGCCTTCCCAAGTCTGATTGATGGCCTCTGAGAGTGTGAAACCTGACAAAGTGAGGAAGTCTCCCTGCTGGCAAAGGTTGTGTCAGATACACACCTCTGGAGCTATCCGTAGGTAGCCGTTGCATCCACACAGAAGAAGCTGTTTCCAGCCATTCCTGGTACCCATCATATCTCCACATTTCCTGGATTTTGTTTGTTTGTTTTTCCTCTTGGATTTTATGAGCCAGTGAATCCACCTTTTTACTTAAAATCATTCTAGTTGGGATTCAGGCACTAGCAGTCAAAAGTATTAGTTCAGTTCAATTCAGTCGCTTAGTCGTGGCTGACTCTTTGCCACCCCATTGACTGCAGCACAGCAGTCTTCTCTGTCTCTTACCATCTCCTGGAGCTTGTTCAAACTTATGTCCCTTGAGTCAGTGATGGGATTCAGCCATCTCATCTTCTGTCATCCCCTTCTTCTGCCTTCTGTTTTTCCCCAGCACCAGGGTCCTTTCCAATGAGTTGTCTCTTCGCATCAGGTAGCCAAAGTATTGGAGTTTCAGCTTCAGCATCAGTCCTTCCAATGAATATTCAGGGTTGATTTCCTTTAGGATTGACTGGTTTGACCTCTTTGCAGTTCAAGGGGCTCTAAAGAGTCTTCACCAACACCACAGTTCAAAGGCATCAACTCTTCGGCACTCAGCCGTCTCTCATACCCATACCTGACTACTGGGAAAAGCATAGCTTTGATTGTATGGACTTCTGTTGGCAAAGTGATGTCACTGCTTTTGAATACATTGTCTGTGTTTGTCATAGTTTTTCTTTCAAGGAGCAAGCGTCTTAATTTCATGGCTGTAGTCATGATCCACAGTGATATTGGAGCCCAAGAAAATAAGTCTATCACTGTTTACACGGTTTGCCCATTTATTTGCCATGAAGTGATGGGACTGGATGCCATGATCTTCGTTTTTTTTTAATGTTGAGTTTTGAACAAGTCTTTTCAGTCTCCTCTGTGTTCACCTTCATTTCAAGAAGGTTTTTCGTTCCTCTTTGCTTTTTGCTGTAAGGGTGTTATCATCTGCATATCTGAGGTTATTGATATTTCTTTTGGCCACTTCTATTGGTCTTTCATCATTTGTTTTCATCCTTCTTTGTTCCTTGGCCTGTGTGGGCCTCCCATCATGGCAGCCTTTCGCTACAGAGCACCAGCTCTGGGTGCATGCACTCCAGAGTGCTGGCTCGGTAGTTGGACACATGGCTTCAGCCTCTCTGCGACACATGGGATCTTCCCAGGCTAAGAGTTGAATTGGCACCCCTTGCACTGCGAGACGGTGTCCTTATCCACTGGACCACCAGGGAAGAAGGACAGCAATCTTGATTCCAGCTTTTGTGTCATCCAGATGGGCATTTCATGTGATGTACTCTGCTTATAAGTTAAATAAGCACGGTGACAATATATAGACTTTACGTACACTTTTCCCAATTTGGAACCAATCTGTATTGTTCCATGTTGGGTTCTAACTGTTGCTTCTTGTCCTGCATTCAAGTCGGGAGACAGCTAAGGTGGTCTGGTATTCACATCTCTTTCAGAATTTTCCACAGTTTGTTATGATCCACAGAGTCATAGGCTTTACATTGTCAGTGAAGCAGAAGTAGATGTTTTTCTGGAATTCCCTTGCTCTTTCTCTGATGCAGTGGATGTTAGCAATTTGTTTTCTGGTTCCTCTGTTTTTCTAAATCCAGCTTGTACATCTGAAAGTTCTCGGTTCATGTACTGTTGAGGTCGTTTGGAGGATTTTGAAGCATTATTTTACTAGTGTGTAAAATGAGTAAAATTGTGCAGTAGTTTGAACATTCTTTGACATTGCCCTTCTTTGGTATTAGAATGAAAACTGACCTTTTCCAGTCTTGAGGCCACTGCTGAGTTTTCTAAATATTTTGGCATATTGAGTGCAGCATTTGAACAGCATCATCTTTTAGGATTTGAAATAGCTCAAAAGTATATGCATTAATATTTCCATTAACTTCTCTACATTAATATTTATAGAGATTTTCTTCTCAAATTTCTTCAAATTCCTTGTCCTTAAAGATATGGCACAGATACAGTAAGTAGGGTGTCTCATTTGATCAAAGTCAGGGTTTTAACTTAATGAATATCCATAGTATGCACTTTTGATTAGAATGAATACGTTTCTTAGTATCTGTAATTATAATTTCTTCCACAGTAGTTATAGATTCGGGCATTTAAAGAATCAATTTGAGATACTGTAGCAGTGTGAATGAATCTTAATTTTTATTATTTGTCTCTTTTGATCTTCCTTACTTTATGTAACTACTTGCATATGAAATTTTGAATTATCTTATTTAATTTATGCCTCCCAGTCCCCTATTTGATTATTAAAAGCATTTATTGCAAAACCTAACATTTGTGAAATTTTCTTACTGGAAAGAATAAGTATTATGTTTTATATAAACAGGCTTCAGCATTTTGCTGGTCCTCAAAGATTAATTACCATGTTAAACAAGATCTATTTCTATACCTACCTGATTAACCTTCTACGACAGCTGGAACTAGTGTTCAACTGCCATTCCGTGACTGGATTTGGTATGTTGTTGGTTTTTTATAAGACCAGTGTATATTTCCAACTTTCAGCCTACACTATTGCTTCTTGTCCTGCATTCAAGTCGGGAGACAGCTAAGGTGGTCTGGTATTCACATCTCTTTCAGAATTTTCCACAGTTTGTTATGATCCACAGAGTCATAGGCTTTACATTGTCAGTGAAGCAGAAGTAGATGTTTTTCTGGAATTCCCTTGCTCTTTCTCTGATGCAGTGGATGTTAGCAATTTGTTTTCTGGTTCCTCTGTTTTTCTAAATCCAGCTTGTACATCTGAAAGTTCTCGGTTCATGTACTGTTGAGGTCGTTTGGAGGATTTTGAAGCATTATTTTACTAGTGTGTAAAATGAGTAAAATTGTGCAGTAGTTTGAACATTCTTTGACATTGCCCTTCTTTGGTATTAGAATGAAAACTGACCTTTTCCAGTCTTGAGGCCACTGCTGAGTTTTCTAAATATTTTGGCATATTGAGTGCAGCATTTGAACAGCATCATCTTTTAGGATTTGAAATAGCTCAAAAGTATATGCATTAATATTTCCATTAACTTCTCTACATTAATATTTATAGAGATTTTCTTCTCAAATTTCTTCAAATTCCTTGTCCTTAAAGATATGGCACAGATACAGTAAGTAGGGTGTCTCATTTGATCAAAGTCAGGGTTTTAACTTAATGAATATCCATAGTATGCACTTTTGATTAGAATGAATACGTTTCTTAGTATCTGTAATTATAATTTCTTCCACAGTAGTTATAGATTCGGGCATTTAAAGAATCAATTTGAGATACTGTAGCAGTGTGAATGAATCTTAATTTTTATTATTTGTCTCTTTTGATCTTCCTTACTTTATGTAACTACTTGCATATGAAATTTTGAATTATCTTATTTAATTTATGCCTCCCAGTCCCCTATTTGATTATTAAAAGCATTTATTGCAAAACCTAACATTTGTGAAATTTTCTTACTGGAAAGAATAAGTATTATGTTTTATATAAACAGGCTTCAGCATTTTGCTGGTCCTCAAAGATTAATTACCATGTTAAACAAGATCTATTTCTATACCTACCTGATTAACCTTCTACGACAGCTGGAACTAGTGTTCAACTGCCATTCCGTGACTGGATGGTGGTGGTGACAGGGTATGGATTTCCCAAGTTAAAAGGTTAAACACTATTTATATAAAAGGTAATACTTATTTTTCCCAAGTGTATATTTCCAACTTTCAGCCTACACTCACCCACATAGACCTTTTCTCCTCTTAATGTATTATTCCTGTTTCCTAGTTCATTTGTATGGACAAGTTTATATTTTTTTACTCTAGCCATTGACATCTGAGCTGTATAGTGTGGTGTGGTTCTATTTCACTTCTTCTAGAAATTTGTATTTCTTCTGCAGTTAGTATTTGCCTCTTTCTTTCTTTTTAACCAATCACTCTTTCATTTTCAGCCTTCCTTCAAAATCTGAAATTTTTCTTCTTAATAATTTAAAACTCAACATGTATCTTGTAAGTTTAATTTTCCACCATTCCAGCTTCCTCTGGCTTTCTGCTGTTTTGGTCTGTTGGCTCTCCAAGCCTGTGAGTCATGCAGGAATGCTTTTGTCTTCTCTTGTTTTAGAGCCCATGTTCCCAGATCTTCTTTTCTTCCTCATCATTTCCCTTATTCCTTTGTTTTGCTGAGGCGCATTTGTCCTGCTGTCTGAGAAAGAGTGCATGGGAGCATGGGAGGTGAATTCTTTGAAACCTTGTCCAGCTTTATTCTCCTTTCATGCTTGATTGGTATTCTGGCCAAGGATAGAATTCTAGGTTGGAAATAATTTTCTCTCAGCATTTTGAAGACATTACCTCCTAATCTTCTAGTTCTCAGTGTTGCTGTTGAGAAATTCAATGCCTTGACTTCCCTGTGATCATTTTTCCCCATTTGGATATTTTTAGGCCTTTCAGTCTTTCCTCAGTATTTTGATATTTCATAGGGATGCATCTTCATGGCACTCTTTTCTTCCTCCTTTGGGTTGTGCTCATGGGAGTTTTTTGAGCCTTTTCAATCTCAACACTCATCTAAAATTCTTGGAATTGTTTTTTAATTATTTCTTTGAAATTTCTTCCCTTTCACTTCTTTTATTCGCATTCTTTGAAACTCCTTTAAATCAGACATTGATCCTGGTTGGGTTTGAACCCATACTTTTGTGGTGAAAGTGCTCAGTCTTAACCACTGAATTGCTGGGGAATCTCTCACCTACCCCCTCCCCACTCCCCCTTACATATATATGTTTTTTTTGTTTTTTTTAAACAAGGCATGATTCTAGGTTGTCTGTGCTCTTTGAATACCAAGAAGCTGAACTGAAAACCCTTTGTGTGTGAGTCACACTTGTCTTCTGGAAACCCTTACCATAAGGCAAGGACAAGCGATGTTTTTCGGTTCTCTCAAGTAGGTCCTTACTTTTGAGTTGGTTGGAATTGAGACTGGAAAGGAATGATCTGGTCTCTTGCTTGAAGGATATCAGCCTACTTTCTTGTGTCCTGGGAGCCTTGGGTGAAGGGTGCTGGTTCTTTCACAGTTTCACATAAAGGCTCTCCTTCATCCCGTGATTTCATTGTGGAGCCTCCTTCCTGCCCTGGGCTCAGCCTGATGACCCTACGCCTCCAGTGCCTCTGGTTCAGCCTCTCTAGAGAGTAAATATCCTGCTTCCTTTAGGGTTAGGGAGGAGCAGCTTCCTCTCTAGGTAGAAATCTGGGACTTGAGATAGAGGGTCGACAAACTTTTTCTGTAAAGGGCAAGAGAATCGATTTTAGACTTTGTGGGCAATACTGTGGTCTCCATCACATATTCTTCTCTTACTCTTCCTTTCTGTCTCTCTTGAAAAAAAAAAAAAAAAAAAAACCTTTAAAATGTAAAATAAACATTCTTTGCTTGTAGACAGTACAAAAACAAGCTGTATACTAGGCAAGTCATAGTTTACCAACCCTACTCTAGAGGACCCTTTTGCATACTCTCAACCAATTACTTTTATTTTAGGTCCTCCCTGCACTCCTGCCTTCAGAAGAACTTGAAGCCTCCAATTTCTGGTCCTTTTTTGGTTTCATGACAAAACTTGGGTGGTTTCTTAAAGGTGTCCCCTGACTCCAGCCAGCCTCTCCCTGCACCCCTACCCCACGTCACCCCATGGAAGTTTATGTTTCAGCTTTCCCAGGTCCTCTAGATGAGCAACCACTTGTCTGTCTTTTTTCTGTTTTCTAAAAAATCAGTTTTTTCTTTGTTTTTCTCTCTGTCCTTATTGGGCCATGCCTTTTTTCCTTCTCTTTCCCCCAGCTTACTGGGATTTGAGAAAGGAGTGGAGATAAATGCATGTGTTTAATCTACTAAATTTAACCAGAAGCTCCCCCCAAATCCAATTTGGCTGGTTTTTATTTTTATGACTTTCTTTGATAGAGCTTGGGTTAATTTTGCATTTGTTCTCCACGTGCTCACTTGCTGTGCCAGATGTTCAAAGAAGATGTCCTTGGGGAGGAAAAAGGAGGGGCTTTAAAATGCAGCATTGCTGAAATGCTCACAATGGTTCAGTGTGTGAGATCTCCATGAAGCAAGGTCATTTCTAACCTCAAGACTCTCATAAGAGAAGTACAGTTTCACCCTTGTTTGTGTCAACTATCAGGAGCATTTTTAAATGTTTGCCATAAAGTTTGTGGCTTATTGTTGAAAATTGAATTTAAGCTAGTAAACGAAAGCTTTTGGTGGCATGCCCCCAACAGTGGGGAGAGCCTGCTAAGTGATCCCAAAGAGCTGATCAAAGGGAGTTGCTGAGCATTTTTTCCTGTATTTGTGTTTGGGGCCTTTAATCTGGCAGTGTTTGCAATTCCATTCTGAATATGGTCATCCGGGCTCCACCCCCACTCACCTCTCCTTGGCAGCGTCTAGCTCTGTCATTGCCTGTGTTGTGCGTGCCTTCGCCATCCAACCTGGATAAGGTATGAACAACAGCGAGTGTCAGAAAATAGGCATCTTTCAAAATCTTACTCATTTGCTCCCATAATCAAATGAAAACTCGAAGTGAAAAGGATGAAATGAACTGAAAATGACCACTGGTCGTTTCTACCTAGGCTCACCTTTCCTGGCCAGTGAAGACGGTGTGCTCGGAGGGGTGATTGTCCTCCGATCCTGCCGGTGCTCTGCAGAACCTAACTCCTCCCAAAATAAGCAGACACTTCTGGGTAAGTTAAACATACACACCACATGGATGTCTCTTTCATTTTTTTCCAAGACATAGAAAAATTTATATCTTTATGATGATCATTTTAACCTGTGGGTGGACCAGGATGTTTCTACTGATAGTAAGTACACATCCCTATTCCACTAACCTGTCTGCCTAGGTCAGCATCTACAAGGTGAATATTCATTTCAGAGTATATGCTTACGGCATGTTTTCCAAGTAGATTTAGGACCTAGCACCTTTACTAAAGCCCAATATTAAGACTATCAGACTAAGTATTATCTGTTGGCTTACTCAGCAGAGCATTTGAGATGAGCCATTACAATATACCCAGTGACAGAGAGAGAAGCTTCTTCTTGTCCTCTACTCCAAATGGAATCAGAATCCTGTGAAGAGCTACTGGCCTTGAAGTCCACCCTGGCCCCAGGGCTTATTTAGCTGTGACACCTTCATGCATCAGTCTCATTGTTCTGTGCCACTTCCTCCTCCCTACAAGGATGTCTGCCCTGCCCTTCTCATTATAGCTGTGGTAAGGAAGGGTCCCATGAGTGTTTTCTTCATATTTGCAGAGGTCCATCCAGATGGGTAGCTTGGTGTCTGACAAAGCACACCAGTGGGGATGGAGGCCGGCCCACCCTCCATTTGTCAAGGCACAGACTTGTCAGGGAGCCTCTGCTCGTAGGGGTGACTTTTTCTAAGTCATTTATCGAGAGCACAGGGCATTTTAAAAATCTGTGTGATTGTGCCATATAAGCTAGCAGAGGGCCCTATATATTATTATTATTATTATTTTAGTTGACTTTTTAATCAAAGTGTAGATTTGTTCAGAGAAGCGCCCAAATTGTTAACTGCAACTGCTTGCAAATGTTGCAAACTGAACCCACCCATGTGAGCAGCAAGAAGTTTACTATAACCCAGAAACTCTCATATAACCCCTACCAGTCTCTGTCCCTTCAAAGTTAGCTACCATTCATACTTCTAACACCTTTATTAGCTCTATTTGACTTTATATTTTGTATAAATGGAATCATAGAAAATATGTCCTTGGTGTCCAGTGTCTTCAGTGAATGTTAAGCCTGTTAAATTCATCATGTTACTTGTGATAATGGAGTGTTTACTGTCATTGCTGTATAGTATTCCATTATGAATGGTTATACCACTCGGTGGTTATCCCTTTTTCCCTAAGTATTTCTTTTATATATATATAATATTAGCACTACAAGTTATGCTCAGGGCTGTGGTAGTTCAGGTCTTTGTATAGAACTCCTTTTATCAAGTATGGTTGATACCTGATCTATATTGCATGATTGCTGTGAATTGCTGTAAAACCTCATATTTTGAGGTTTTATGAGTCTATAAAATAGAAGACAGAGCATTTCCTATGAGAATAAAAAATATTTTTTTCTATAGAAGCCTGGAGAACTTTCATACAATATTTCCTCTCATTTCCAATAATAATACTAGTCATAGTAGTACTACTACTACTAATGCACTTTTATAGAAAGTGCTTCTTTCTCTACCTAGAATCCAATAACCAACTTTATTATTTTTCTTGCAACATTTTCTTTCTCTTTCCACCCACTATACTTGGTACCCTAGTTGCTCCTGCCCTCCCCCTCCAAATTTGTACAGGATTCAGTTTTTTATTTTTATTTTTAATTTATTTATTTTATTTGATTGCCCTAGGTCTTAATTGCAGCATGTGAGATCTAGTTCCTAGACCAGGAATCTAACCTGGGCCCCCTGTATTGGGAACACAGAGTCTTAGCCACTGGACGACTGGGGAAATCCCCTTCTTTCGTATCTTAATCATTGTTGAAACCTTTGAATATCTTCCATGGTTAGGTAGCAGGGAGTTTGTTTTTAAAATATGGAGAAAAAGACTCCCCTGGTGGTCCAGTGGCTAAGACTTTATGTTCCCAATGCAGAGGGCCTGGGCTGGCTCCCTGGTTGGGAAACTAGATGGCACATGCCACAACTAAAGATCCCACATGCTGAGACAAAGATCCGAGATCCCACATGCTACAACAAAGACCTGGTGTAGCCAAATAAATACATAAATAAAAATAAATATTAAAATAAAGATCTTTAAAAACAGAATAAATTATGCAAAGGATGTTCCTGGGCCTGCCATAAAATCCCTGAATAAGACTCTAGTCCTGGGAGGCAAGGTGGGGGACAGTTATTAAAATTGCTTCATAGCCTGCTGCTAGAATGAAGTTTCTGTTCTTTACTGAGCCTGGACCTTGACCCATTCAAGTTAATCCTGAATATTTTAAGGGTTTCTTTTTTTGCTTGTCATTTCATTTTTGGTGGTTAATATAGAAATGTATAGTATATTTAAGAATATGTTATAGAATTTTAGGGGCTCCTGTTAGTTTTTATCACCAAAGTAATCATTTGTAAACTGACTTTCACCCTCCATCTCAAGAAGAAAAATAAAGTGTAAAGTGTCGATAAATGAAATAAGTGAAGTCTTCCCATTTGTTAAATTCAGCTAGAGGGACTGATGTTTGTGAAATTTATTGAAACCTGATGAACATAGGCTCCTATCAACTTATAGTGCTACCAGTGATGTGGAATTTTATCTATTTTGCTTTAAGAAAGTTACATATATTCTGTATGTAGTGAAAAAGTAAACCTGTACCGAAAGATAGCAAGAAGAGTGAAGGTCACGTTCACCAGTCAGTTCCCAGAGCCACCAGCCCCTGATTCTGGTTTTTCTCATGGGATTCACCTTCATTCAGTAGAATGTGCTCTTGCTTCTGTTTCTCCATTAATCAGGAACTTATGACTCCTTTGAGGGAAAACATTAAGAACAGAACTCATACCATTCCACATCACCTTTCCATATGACTTTTGTGAGAACTCTAACCTGAAATTGTGTATTTAATTTTATTGCAGCTGTAATGTGCTACCTCCTGATTCATCAACTTTTTATCATCTCTTCTAACCATCCCTCAGTATCAAGATTATATAAATATTATTCACTGCAGATTCCAGGAGTGGAAGATTAGACCCATCCAAAGGGAAATATCTGCCATAAACCCCTGCCTGTAAAAGGAGACTGTTTCAAACATCAAGCTCAAGTGGGTTCCTCTGTGCTTTACCACATTAATTGCTCCAGATCAGGCCGCAATGTAATTTGTTTCATGTTTGGACCATGACTTCTCATTTATCACTTTATAAAACTCTCATGAAAGTGTAACTTCATCAACCCATGGTTCCTTAATGTTTGGTAGTATAGTAACCAGAAAGATTCAGAAGTCTTTCTTTCCTACATATTTAAATGAAACAAAACAATTCTCCAAATTAAAAAAAACAAAACACTTCACTGCTATATGTTGTTTGATCACTTTTTTGGGTCCAAGAATAGTATAATCAAAACAATCTTGAACTTCAGCTTTTTCTGTATTGAGTCTCTTTTTCTGAAAATCATCAATAGCATTTCCATTACCCCACAAAAGCAGTTTCAGTCAAACCCCATTGCCACCTGATGGAGTTTCCGGAAAGCCATTACCCAGCCTCCCCTCTTGACAAATGCATCAAGTACAAGAGTTCCAGGGGGCTGCTTCAAGGGTGGGTTGACTCAAGAACTGGCCCTTTCAAGGTCTGTTAGTTTACTGATTTATGAATACAATTGGAGAATCCCAGGTAGAAAGGAACTTCCAAAGTCCTCTTGCATGACTTTGTTATGTGTGTTTTGTCCATAAATTGTTCCGAGATAGACTGAGTTTAATTCCTCTCTACCAATGCATAAGAATACATCAGGGTGACAGTCTGTGACTTCCGAGGCAAAGTCAGAAAATGCGTTGACCAGCTGCCATGTCACAAGGACACTCAGGCAGCATCATGGAAAGGCCACTGTGGCAAAAATCCTATGGCCACCTTCCAACAGCCATCAAGGAACTGGGGCTTCCTGCCAACCGCTTCGGCCCCAAGGGAGCCTGCAGATGAATGAGGCTCTCTTTCTAGTTTTCCTCTTTTCCCTCTGCTCATCTCCACTGATCTCGAGTTCTGGCAACTCCAGATTGCTTCATCTTCTTCCAAAGGGTCATGTCTTTCCTCAAGTAACTTTCACATGTTATTATTACCTGTGCTTAGAAAGCCCTGGGGCAACTACAGTTCTTCTGAGGACCTGCACAGAGAGGAGTCTCCTGGAATCCTTTACAGGCCCTCTTCCCAGGTGATATGTCCCTTCCTTGTGCCTTTTTTTTATTTATTAATTTATTTATTTTTGTCTATGCTGGGTCCCTGTTGCTCTGTGGGCTTTTCTCTTTTTTTCTTTTTTTTCACAAGCAGGAGCTACTCTCTAGTTGTGGTGCTCAGGCTTCTGATTGTGATGGCTTCTATTGTTGCAGAGCATGGGTTCTAAGGCATGTGGGTTTCAGTAGTTGCAGCACGTGGGCTCAGTAGTTGCTCCAGGCTCAGTGGTTGTGGTACATGGGCTCAGTTGTTCCTTGGCCTGTGGGATCTTCCCAGATCAGCCTGCATTGGCAGACAATCTTCACCTCTTAGCCCACCAGAGAAGCCCTCTTGTGCTTGTTTTGCAACATGTAATTGCCGTCCTTCGTAACAGTCACCATGACATGTTAAGATGTCTTCTGCTTCTTCTAGGCCAGCATTTCTTAAGCTTTTATTTTTATTTTTTTCTGAACTTAATTACAATTGGGAGAAAACTGGCCCTTTCAAGGTCTGTTAGTTTACTGATTTATGAATACAATTGGAGAATCCCAGGTAGAAAGGAACTTCCAAAGTCCTCTTGCATGACTTTGTTATGTGTTTTGTCCATAAATTGTTCCGAGATAGACTGAGTTTAATTCCTCTCTACCAATGCATAAGAATACATCAGGGTGACAGTCTGTGACTTCCGAGGCAAAGTCAGAAAATGCGTTGACCAGCTGCCATGTCACAAGGACACTCAGGCAGCATCATGGAAAGGCCACTGTGGCAAAAATCCTATGGCCACCTTCCAACAGCCATCAAGGAACTGGGGCTTCCTGCCAACCGCTTCGGCCCCAAGGGAGCCTGCAGATGAATGAGGCTCTCTTTCTAGTTTTCCTCTTTTCCCTCTGCTCATCTCCACTGATCTCGAGTTCTGGCAACTCCAGATTGCTTCATCTTCTTCCAAAGGGTCATGTCTTTCCTCAAGTAACTTTCACATGTTATTATTACCTGTGCTTAGAAAGCCCTGGGGCAACTACAGTTCTTCTGAGGACCTGCACAGAGAGGAGTCTCCTGGAATCCTTTACAGGCCCTCTTCCCAGGTGATATGTCCCTTCCTTGTGCCTTTTTTTTATTTATTAATTTATTTATTTTTGTCTATGCTGGGTCCCTGTTGCTCTGTGGGCTTTTCTCTTTTTTTCTTTTTTTTCACAAGCAGGAGCTACTCTCTAGTTGTGGTGCTCAGGCTTCTGATTGTGATGGCTTCTATTGTTGCAGAGCATGGGTTCTAAGGCATGTGGGTTTCAGTAGTTGCAGCACGTGGGCTCAGTAGTTGCTCCAGGCTCAGTGGTTGTGGTACATGGGCTCAGTTGTTCCTTGGCCTGTGGGATCTTCCCAGATCAGCCTGCATTGGCAGACAATCTTCACCTCTTAGCCCACCAGAGAAGCCCTCTTGTGCTTGTTTTGCAACATGTAATTGCCGTCCTTCGTAACAGTCACCATGACATGTTAAGATGTCTTCTGCTTCTTCTAGGCCAGCATTTCTTAAGCTTTTATTTTTATTTTTTTCTGAACTTAATTATTTAAAAGGAATAGGTCACAGGTCTTTGAGCCCCAGTGACTCATATGGAGGATACAGGGCTTGATATTAAAGAAGATTCCACTGCATCTGAGTGTTGCAGGGAGGGGGACCCTTTCCAGAGCCCAAGACAGGGTGCGTGCCAAACACTCGAAATGAATTGTCCAAAGATCCACACGTGCTGACATAGCAAGAGATTTTATTGGGAAGGGACGCCCAAATGGAGAACAGGAGGGTAAGGGAACCCAAAAGAATCACTTCACTGGCTGTCTCAAGATTTATAATTGGGTTAGTTTCCAGGTTGTCTCTGGGCAGTCATTTTGACTCAGGGTTCTTCCTGGTGGTGCGTGTATCACTCAGCCAAGATGAATTCCAGTGAGAAGGATTCTGGGAAGCTGGCAGTATATTTGGACTGGCATCTCCTCTCTCCTTTTGACCTATCCCGAATGATTCCGGTTGGTGATAGCTTGTCAGAACTGCATTCCTTACCAGGACCTCCTGTGGCAAGATGACTCTTGCAAGTGGCTACTCTCTTGCCTGGTAGGATGGGAAGTTTCAGTCAGTGTTTCCCTTCACATGAGCATCATATCATCAGACTGTCAATCATTTGAGGTCAAGGACTGTGTCAAATCCAGCTTTGTACCCACCCTGCATTGTAGGCTCCTAGTAAATAATGACGGAATAAATTAAGTGCCACATGGAATTTCTTTACTGATTCTATAGTAGAGGTTTTTTAAGAAATGGACCACTCCTCCAGAAAAATGAAATGTCACATAAACTATCCTCACGTGCTCTTAAAAAACAAACAATATGGGTCGGAAATGTTGGATAATGATGAGTGTTCTGGAACAAGGAGATTTGGAGACAATTTAAACAGATCTCAGAAGACAGCCTTTGCAAACAGCCTTGTAAAAGGACAATTTGGACGTGAATGTATTTGCAGCACCCATCCCACCTCCCCCTTGTCCCCCCCACTCCAATACCCCCAGATCAGGAGATGCTGGCAAAGCCCAGCCTACAAATCACTGCTTTAACGCAAAGCAAATGCTTGTCCCTGGGATTGAACAGCTGAAAATAATTAATTTTCTCTTCGCTTTTAGAGAAAAAAACACCAATATATTTTTACCTGCTAACATACAATTCCATGTGTTTTCCAGGCCTCTACAGAAGTGGTTTATTGAGGCTGCTGTGTATCGTATAATATGATTAATAATTGTGTAAACAAAGGCACATTAAGCCTTCTAGTGGAAAATATTAGTTCTTTTCCATTTTAAGCTTATGAGTCAGTACAAGTAATTACTATATATGCAAATACATGGCATGAACAACCAATCATGCTATCTATGGGTGCATATTTTTTCCTTTGTAGCCTGCCTTCAGTGTGCTGATGGGAGCCTGATGGACCCTGTGCCATTCAGGGGTCCTGCTTTAAAGTGGTTAATAGGAAGCAGTCGTGTAAGGATCAATGCAAAACAAACTCCTAATATTTAAAGAAAATCTCAAGCAATTCAAGATAGGAGGCACAGGGCCCAGCAGCCTTTCCGCCAAACCTGTGTCTGTTGGAGTTCTTCTTCCTAAACAGATTGACTCTTGCAAGTGGCTACTCTCTTGCCTGGTAGGATGGGAAGTTTCAGTCAGTGTTTCCCTTCACATGAGCATCATATCATCAGACTGTCAATCATTTGAGGTCAAGGACTGTGTCAAATCCAGCTTTGTACCCACCCTGCATTGTAGGCTCCTAGTAAATAATGACGGAATAAATTAAGTGCCACATGGAATTTCTTTACTGATTCTATAGTAGAGGTTTTTTAAGAAATGGACCACTCCTCCAGAAAAATGAAATGTCACATAAACTATCCTCACGTGCTCTTAAAAAACAAACAATATGGGTCGGAAATGTTGGATAATGATGAGTGTTCTGGAACAAGGAGATTTGGAGACAATTTAAACAGATCTCAGAAGACAGCCTTTGCAAACAGCCTTGTAAAAGGACAATTTGGACGTGAATGTATTTGCAGCACCCATCCCACCTCCCCCTTGTCCCCCCCACTCCAATACCCCCAGATCAGGAGATGCTGGCAAAGCCCAGCCTACAAATCACTGCTTTAACGCAAAGCAAATGCTTGTCCCTGGGATTGAACAGCTGAAAATAATTAATTTTCTCTTCGCTTTTAGAGAAAAAAACACCAATATATTTTTACCTGCTAACATACAATTCCATGTGTTTTCCAGGCCTCTACAGAAGTGGTTTATTGAGGCTGCTGTGTATCGTATAATATGATTAATAATTGTGTAAACAAAGGCACATTAAGCCTTCTAGTGGAAAATATTAGTTCTTTTCCATTTTAAGCTTATGAGTCAGTACAAGTAATTACTATATATGCAAATACATGGCATGAACAACCAATCATGCTATCTATGGGTGCATTTTTTTTCCTTTGTAGCCTGCCTTCAGTGTGCTGATGGGAGCCTGATGGACCCTGTGCCATTCAGGGGTCCTGCTTTAAAGTGGTTAATAGGAAGCAGTCGTGTAAGGATCAATGCAAAACAAACTCCTAATATTTAAAGAAAATCTCAAGCAATTCAAGATAGGAGGCACAGGGCCCAGCAGCCTTTCCGCCAAACCTGTGTCTGTTGGAGTTCTTCTTCCTAAACAGATTGAAGGCCCATAGTTGAGCTTAAAGCTGGTCATCTGATGAGCACACATAATGATTGTTACTTTTCTATCAAGTCACCTTCACCTCACTGAGAGTGTAATAAGTTCAGGTTCTCTGCTGCCCAGGAATATGTTCATGGTGCTGATCATTAAGTTTTATATATATAATTTATAGTTAACCAGCTACTCCCCCTGCCCCGCCCTGGTTTTTCATCTTTATTGTGAATATTTCATGTATTTTAAAAAGAAGAATACAATAACTTTGTAAGTTATAAAGGATAATAATAAAATGAACACCTGTGGACCCACCACTCAGTCCAAGAAATGGCCCATTACCCTTATCTTTGAAGCCCCCACATGGGCCTGTCTGAACTTTATATAAACAGTGTAGCAGGTGATTTCTTCTGTGAGAATTTCTGCAGTTTCTTACCTATTGCTTGAAAGGATCATGAGTCCTTTTATCATTTTAGACTTCACTCTGTCAAATTCACTGTTCTTTAGTTGCCCTTTAGAACTGAAATGTGGCCTTCTCCCCTACTTCTTTCCAAAATAGACCAAATTCTTTACTGGATACTCTTCTTGTCACTGTTATGAAAGTTTGCCATGACTTAACAATAAAAAATAGCAGATTGATGCTTCCTGGAACATTAAAAAGATAAAAGGTCATTTTAGTGTAAATTAAAATTCAAAACCCCCTTTTGGTTTTACTGGCATTAAAAATTGGTGAGCCTGTACTTCAAGCCTTCTAGTGGAAAATATTAGTTCTTTTCCATTTTAAGCTTATGAGTCAGTACAAGTAATTACTATATATGCAAATACATGGCATGAACAACCAATCATGCTATCTATGGGTGCATATTTTTTCCTTTGTAGCCTGCCTTCAGTGTGCTGATGGGAGCCTGATGGACCCTGTGCCATTCAGGGGTCCTGCTTTAAAGTGGTTAATAGGAAGCAGTCGTGTAAGGATCAATGCAAAACAAACTCCTAATATTTAAAGAAAATCTCAAGCAATTCAAGATAGGAGGCACAGGGCCCAGCAGCCTTTCCGCCAAACCTGTGTCTGTTGGAGTTCTTCTTCCTAAACAGATTGAAGGCCCATAGTTGAGCTTAAAGCTGGTCATCTGATGAGCACACATAATGATTGTTACTTTTCTATCAAGTCACCTTCACCTCACTGAGAGTGTAATAAGTTCAGGTTCTCTGCTGCCCAGGAATATGTTCATGGTGCTGATCATTAAGTTTTATATATATAATTTATAGTTAACCAGCTACTCCCCCTGCCCCGCCCTGGTTTTTCATCTTTATTGTGAATATTTCATGTATTTTAAAAAGAAGAATACAATAACTTTGTAAGTTATAAAGGATAATAATAAAATGAACACCTGTGGACCCACCACTCAGTCCAAGAAATGGCCCATTACCCTTATCTTTGAAGCCCCCACATGGGCCTGTCTGAACTTTATATAAACAGTGTAGCAGGTGATTTCTTCTGTGAGAATTTCTGCAGTTTCTTACCTATTGCTTGAAAGGATCATGAGTCCTTTTATCATTTTAGACTTCACTCTGTCAAATTCACTGTTCTTTAGTTGCCCTTTAGAACTGAAATGTGGCCTTCTCCCCTACTTCTTTCCAAAATAGACCAAATTCTTTACTGGATACTCTTCTTGTCACTGTTATGAAAGTTTGCCATGACTTAACAATAAAAAATAGCAGATTGATGCTTCCTGGAACATTAAAAAGATAAAAGGTCATTTTAGTGTAAATTAAAATTCAAAACCCCCTTTTGGTTTTACTGGCATTAAAAATTTGGTGAGCCTGTACTTCAAAGGAGTTTCATTCTTGGGGTCAGCGATAGCACTCACTTCCATTTCATGGCACATGCCACCATGAGCACTTATGACCAGGCAGTCTGCTGGGCTCACACGATCATAAAAATAACCCTCAAAGAAAAGGCAAGTTAGTTATTAGACTGGTAGTGGGGAAAGGACTTATGGTTGGTTATCTGATGTTAATACCTTGTCTTAAAAATATAACTAAAACTTTGTTCTGTAAATGGGTCCAGTGTCATGGTTGGAAACTTACTTCTTTAGCACCAGCAATGCTATGGGATTGTTTGATCTTCATGTTTTAAGAGATAGGCTGGCATTTTAATTCTTCCTTAAGCGTTAGATGGAAAGAAACAAATAACTCATTCTTAAATGCAAAGCGAACAAGGGAGACATGATATTGAAACATTTCACCAACTGCGTTGCATTTATCTGTTGAGGTGGTGCTCTGAGATTTATATTGTTCAGAACTAGTATTCATTTTTAAGAGACACATGTGTTGAATACAAATAGCTATATTCATTCGCTTTGTTTGCTTTATCACAGAACTTTTCTTCTGTTAAATATTACTAACTCACTTAAAAAAATTGGAAGTAGAGTTTTATCTGTTATTTTCCCCTCCATCATGAGAAGTGTACTTTTAGCTATAATCTAACAACATCTGGTGTCTTTTCTTTCGGCCATAAAATTTTCCATCTGAAAGAAAGAATACAAAGTCTGATGAATAGAATTTTAGTGATTATATGATTCTTACTACTTTGGCTCTCCTAAAACTCTCAGAAAAACATTTTGCCAGGCTTTTTAGTCCATTTTCTAATGGAGGTCACCTTAGTAGGAAATAAATTCTAAAAAAAATATTTGTTGAATGAATGACATCACGTTTCATTGTAACTTATTTCACCAGATGCTTTCTGAGAACTTCCAAGTCCCATCCATCAGTCCCTTCTTGCTGTTAGTTTCTAATACAATAAACTGATAAAACAGGAAGAGAACTGAAATATCCTTTGGGGCTTGTTTTACTCTTTGACCCACATCCTTCTCTTCCTTTTTCACTCAACCTTTAGCCTTGAACAAATGGAGTGAAACTTGGAAAGAGAAAATAATTATTTTCTTGGCTTGGCATAAATGGAGTTCTATAGAACTCCATCCCCATAGTTCCCAAGACAGTTTGGTGGTGAAAGTTTTTCAGGGAAGCAAGCCAACTCAAAGCTACTTCATGGCTATCATGGGACATGCATTTTATGAGTCTTAAGGATTCTATGTCAGAACAGGAAAGCATCTTGGATGAAGCCCCTACTGGGTTATAAAGCACCTCACCACCTGGGAGAAAATCTACAGAGATAAGATGAGATTATTCTATTTACAGTTCCTCTTCCTTTCCATTTTAAAAATGAATTTATCTTTTTCAATAAGGTATAACTTAAACATTGTGCAAAATGGCCTAAAGTAAGCCATCTGACCTAAGGCTAAGGAGCAGCCGCTGAATTGGCAACTGCCCAGCCCAAGACGGTTCTGATTTTAAAGTTCTGTTTTCCTTGCAAGAAAAGTCTGGGATATGAAGCCAAGCAGAGAGGTTTAAATGGGTGCGGGAGCCAGTGCAGCTGGGGGTTGTTAACAACAATTGGAGAACAACCTTTAAAAAATGGGAGTGATCTGTTTAAAGAGAAAAAATACGCTCACAACCCTGGTAAGGAAACTTTGTTTCACTTAAACAGGATAACATGTGATTCATTTTGAAAGAGAAAGAGGTATCCTAGGGGGAACATCACACAACCTGTAGCTACAGATTTTTGTTCAGTCTTTCAGTCAGGTCAATCTCTTTGCGAAGCCATGGACTGTAGCGTGCCAAGCTTCCCTGTCCTTCACCATCTCCCAAAGTTTACTCAAGCTCATGTCCATTGAGTCAGTGTTGCCATCTTACCATCTCATCCTCTGTCATCCCCTTCTGCTGTCAGTCTTTCCCAGCATCAGAGTCTTTGCCAGTGGGTTGGCTGTTTGCATGAGGTGACCAAAGTTCTGGAGCTTCAGTTTCAGCATGTCCTTCCAATCAATATTCAGGGTTGGTTTCCTTTAGGATTGACTGGTTTGATCTCCTTACAGTCCAGTGGACTCTCAAGAGTCTTCTCCAACACCACTGTTTGAAAAAAAAACATTGAGCACAATTTTTCAGTGCTCAGCCTTCCTTATGGTCCAACTTTCACATCTGTGCATGACTACTGGAAAAAATCATAGCTTTGACTATACAGACCTTTGTTGACAAAGTGATGTCTCTGCTTTTGAATACGCTGTCTAGGTTTGTCATAGCTTTTCTTCCAAGGAACAAGGGTCTGTTAATTTCATGGCTGCAGACACCATCCGCAGAGAATTTGCAACCCAAGAAAATAAAGCCTGTAACTGTTTCCATCATTTGCCCATCTGTTTGCCATGAAGTGATGGAACTGGATGCCATGATCTTCATTTTTTGAATGTTGAGTTTTAAGCGAGCTTTTTTGCTCTCCTCCTTCACCTTCATCAAGAAACTGTTTAGTTCTTCACTTTCTGCTATAAGGGTGGTGTCATCTGCATATCTGAGGTTATCAGTATTTCTCCTGGCAATTTTGATTCCAGTTTGTACTTTACCCAGCCCAGCATTTTGCATTCTGAATATAAGTTAAATAAACAAGATGACAACATACAGCCTTGCTGTACTCCTTTCCAATTTTGGAACCAGTTCATTGTCCCAGGACCGGTTCTAACTTTTGCTTCTTGACCTAAATACAGGCTTCTCAGGAGGCAGGTAAGATAGTCTGGTATTTCTATCTCTTCCACGATTTTCCACAGTTTGTTGTGATCCAAACAGTCAAAGGCTTTAGCATAGTCCGTGCAACAGAGATACAAGTTGTCTGGAATTTTCTTGCTTTTTCTTTGATCTAACGGATGTTGGCAATTTGATCTCTGGTTCCTCTGCCTTTTCTAAATCTAGCTTGTACATCTAGAAGTTCTTGGTTCACATACTGTTGAAGCCTAGCTTGAAGGATTTTGAGAATTACTTTGCTAGCATGTGAAATAAGTCCAATTCTAGGGTAGTTTGAACATTCTTTGATATTGCCTTTCTTTGGGATTGGAGCTTCAGTTTCAGCATGTCCTTCCAATCAATATTCAGGGTTGGTTTCCTTTAGGATTGACTGGTTTGATCTCCTTACAGTCCAGTGGACTCTCAAGAGTCTTCTCCAACACCACTGTTTGAAAAAAAAACATTGAGCACAATTTTTCAGTGCTCAGCCTTCCTTATGGTCCAACTTTCACATCTGTGCATGACTACTGGAAAAAATCATAGCTTTGACTATACAGACCTTTGTTGACAAAGTGATGTCTCTGCTTTTGAATACGCTGTCTAGGTTTGTCATAGCTTTTCTTCCAAGGAACAAGGGTCTGTTAATTTCATGGCTGCAGACACCATCCGCAGAGAATTTGCAACCCAAGAAAATAAAGCCTGTAACTGTTTCCATCATTTGCCCATCTGTTTGCCATGAAGTGATGGAACTGGATGCCATGATCTTCATTTTTTGAATGTTGAGTTTTAAGCGAGCTTTTTTGCTCTCCTCCTTCACCTTCATCAAGAAACTGTTTAGTTCTTCACTTTCTGCTATAAGGGTGGTGTCATCTGCATATCTGAGGTTATCAGTATTTCTCCTGGCAATTTTGATTCCAGTTTGTACTTTACCCAGCCCAGCATTTTGCATTCTGAATATAAGTTAAATAAACAAGATGACAACATACAGCCTTGCTGTACTCCTTTCCAATTTTGGAACCAGTTCATTGTCCCAGGACCGGTTCTAACTTTTGCTTCTTGACCTAAATACAGGCTTCTCAGGAGGCAGGTAAGATAGTCTGGTATTTCTATCTCTTCCACGATTTTCCACAGTTTGTTGTGATCCAAACAGTCAAAGGCTTTAGCATAGTCCGTGCAACAGAGATACAAGTTGTCTGGAATTTTCTTGCTTTTTCTTTGATCTAACGGATGTTGGCAATTTGATCTCTGGTTCCTCTGCCTTTTCTAAATCTAGCTTGTACATCTAGAAGTTCTTGGTTCACATACTGTTGAAGCCTAGCTTGAAGGATTTTGAGAATTACTTTGCTAGCATGTGAAATAAGTCCAATTCTAGGGTAGTTTGAACATTCTTTGATATTGCCTTTCTTTGGGATTGGAATGAAAACTGCTTTTTCCAGTCCTGTGGCCACTGCTGAGTATTCCAAGTTTGATGGTGTATTGAGTGCAGCATTTTAACAGCATCATCTTTTAGGGTTTGAAATAGTTCAGCTGGAATTCCATCACCTCCACTAGCTTTGTTTGTACTGTTGCTTCTTAAGGCCCACTTCACACTCCAGCATATCTGGGTGTAAGTGATTAATTATACCATTGTGGTTATATGAGTCACTTTTTTGTATAGTTATTTTGTGTATTCTTTCACCTCTTCTTAATATCTTCTCTTTTCTGTCCTTTGTTGTGCTCATCTTAGCATGAAATGTTCTCTTGGTATCTCTAATTTTCTTGAAGAGATGGCTAGTCTTTCCCATTCTATTGTTTTTGTCTAGTTTTTGCATCATTCACTTAAGAAGGCTTTCTTATCTCTCCTTGCTATTCTTTGGAACTCTGAATTCAGATGGATATATCTTTCCTTTCCTTGTTTGCCTTTCACATCTCTTCTTTTCTCAGTTATTTGTAAGGCCTCCTCAGAAAACCATTTTGCCTTTTTGCGTTTCTTTTTCTTGGAGATGGTTTTAATCACCACCTCCTGTGTTATGAACCTCCATCCATAGTTCTTCAGGCACTCTGTCTATCAGAGCTGACTCCTTAAATCTATATGTCAGGTCCACTGTATATCATAAGGGATTTGATTTAGGTCATACCTGAATGGCTTAGTGGTTTTCCCTTTCTTCAATTTATGTCTGAATTTTGCACTAAGGAGTTCATGATCTCAGCCAGTCAGCTCCTGGTCTTATTTCTGTTGAGAGTATAGAGCTTCTCTATCTTTGGCTACACGAATAATCAATCTGATTTCAGTATTGACTATCTGGTGTTGTCCATGTGTAGAGTCATCTCTTGTGTTGTTGGAAAGGAGTGTTTGCTATGACCAGTGCGTTCTCTTGGCAAAACTCTATTCAGAAGTTGCTTGGTTTCATTTCGATCTAACGGATGTTGGCAATTTGATCTCTGGTTCCTCTGCCTTTTCTAAATCTAGCTTGTACATCTAGAAGTTCTTGGTTCACATACTGTTGAAGCCTAGCTTGAAGGATTTTGAGAATTACTTTGCTAGCATGTGAAATAAGTCCAATTCTAGGGTAGTTTGAACATTCTTTGATATTGCCTTTCTTTGGGATTGGAATGAAAACTGCTTTTTCCAGTCCTGTGGCCACTGCTGAGTATTCCAAGTTTGATGGTGTATTGAGTGCAGCATTTTAACAGCATCATCTTTTAGGGTTTGAAATAGTTCAGCTGGAATTCCATCACCTCCACTAGCTTTGTTTGTACTGTTGCTTCTTAAGGCCCACTTCACACTCCAGCATATCTGGGTGTAAGTGATTAATTATACCATTGTGGTTATATGAGTCACTTTTTTGTATAGTTATTTTGTGTATTCTTTCACCTCTTCTTAATATCTTCTCTTTTCTGTCCTTTGTTGTGCTCATCTTAGCATGAAATGTTCTCTTGGTATCTCTAATTTTCTTGAAGAGATGGCTAGTCTTTCCCATTCTATTGTTTTTGTCTAGTTTTTGCATCATTCACTTAAGAAGGCTTTCTTATCTCTCCTTGCTATTCTTTGGAACTCTGAATTCAGATGGATATATCTTTCCTTTCCTTGTTTGCCTTTCACATCTCTTCTTTTCTCAGTTATTTGTAAGGCCTCCTCAGAAAACCATTTTGCCTTTTTGCGTTTCTTTTTCTTGGAGATGGTTTTAATCACCACCTCCTGTGTTATGAACCTCCATCCATAGTTCTTCAGGCACTCTGTCTATCAGAGCTGACTCCTTAAATCTATATGTCAGGTCCACTGTATATCATAAGGGATTTGATTTAGGTCATACCTGAATGGCTTAGTGGTTTTCCCTTTCTTCAATTTATGTCTGAATTTTGCACTAAGGAGTTCATGATCTCAGCCAGTCAGCTCCTGGTCTTATTTCTGTTGAGAGTATAGAGCTTCTCTATCTTTGGCTACACGAATAATCAATCTGATTTCAGTATTGACTATCTGGTGTTGTCCATGTGTAGAGTCATCTCTTGTGTTGTTGGAAAGGAGTGTTTGCTATGACCAGTGCGTTCTCTTGGCAAAACTCTATTAGCCTTTGCCCTGCCTCATTTTGTACTCCAAGGCCAAACTTGCCTGTTATTATTCCAGGTATCTCTTGACTTCCTACTTGTGCATTCCAGTCCCCAGTGATGAAAAGGGCATCTTCTTTTGGTGTTAGTTCTAGAAGGTTTTGTAGGTCTTCATAGAAATATTCGACTTCAGCTTCTTCAGCATTAGAAGTTGGGGCATAGACTTGGGTTACTGTGATACTGAATGATTTGCCTTGGAAATGAACTGAGTTCATTCATTCTGTTGTTTTTGAGACTGCACCCAAGTACTGCATTTTGGACTTTTTTGTTGACTATGAGGGCTATTCCATTTCTTCTAAGGAATTCTTGCCCACAGTACTAGATATGACGGTCTTTTGAATTAAATTCACCCATTTCCACCCATTTTAGTTAACTGGTTCCTAAAATATCAGTGTTCACTCTTGTCATCTTGTCTTTGACTGTGTCCAGTTTGCCCTGACTCGTGGATCTAACATTCCAGGTTCCTGTGCAATATTGTTCTTTGCAGCATCAAACTTTGCTTTCACCACTAGGAACATCTGCAAGTGGGCATTGTTTCTGCTTTGGTTCAGCTTCTTCATTCCTTCTTGAGCTATTTCTCTGCTCTTCTCCAGTAGCATATTGGGCCCCTACTGACCTGGGGAGTTTATATTTCAGTCATATATTTTGCCTTTTCATACTATTCATGGGGTTTTCAAGGCAAGAATGCTAAAGTGGTTTGTCATTCCCTTTTCCAGTGAATCATGTTTTGTCCAAACTCTCCACCATGACCCGCCCATCTTGAGTGCCCTATGCAGCATGACTCATTGCTTTATTTGAGTTAGACAGGCTGTGATCCATGTGATCATTGGCTAGTGGTTTTCCCTTTCTTCATTTATGCATTCTAAGGAGTTCATGATCTCAGCCAGTCAGCTCCTGGTCTTATTTCTGTTGAGAGTATAGAGCTTCTCTATCTTTGGCTACACGAATAATCAATCTGATTTCAGTATTGACTATCTGGTGTTGTCCATGTGTAGAGTCATCTCTTGTGTTGTTGGAAAGGAGTGTTTGCTATGACCAGTGCGTTCTCTTGGCAAAACTCTATTAGCCTTTGCCCTGCCTCATTTTGTACTCCAAGGCCAAACTTGCCTGTTATTATTCCAGGTATCTCTTGACTTCCTACTTGTGCATTCCAGTCCCCAGTGATGAAAAGGGCATCTTTTTTGGTGTTAATTCTAGAAGATCTTGTAGATCTTCATAGAACTGTTAAACTTCAACTTCTTCAGCATTAGAAGTTGGGGCATAGACTTGGGTTACTGTGATACTGAATGATTTGCCTTGGAAATGAACTGAGTTCATTCATTCTGTTGTTTTTGAGACTGCACCCAAGTACTGCATTTTGGACTTTTTTGTTGACTATGAGGGCTATTCCATTTCTTCTAAGGAATTCTTGCCCACAGTACTAGATATGACGGTCTTTTGAATTAAATTCACCCATTTCCACCCATTTTAGTTAACTGGTTCCTAAAATATCAGTGTTCACTCTTGTCATCTTGTCTTTGACTGTGTCCAGTTTGCCCTGACTCGTGGATCTAACATTCCAGGTTCCTGTGCAATATTGTTCTTTGCAGCATCAAACTTTGCTTTCACCACTAGGAACATCTGCAAGTGGGCATTGTTTCTGCTTTGGTTCAGCTTCTTCATTCCTTCTTGAGCTATTTCTCTGCTCTTCTCCAGTAGCATATTGGGCCCCTACTGACCTGGGGAGTTTATATTTCAGTCATATATTTTTGCCTTTTCATACTATTCATGGGGTTTTCAAGGCAAGAATGCTAAAGTGGTTTGTCATTCCCTTTTCCAGTGAATCATGTTTTGTCCAAACTCTCCACCATGACCCGCCCATCTTGAGTGCCCTATGCAGCATGACTCATTGCTTTATTTGAGTTAGACAGGCTGTGATCCATGTGATTAATTTGGTTAGTTTTCTGTGATTGTGGTTTTAGTTCTCTCTGCCCTCTGATGGATGAGGATAAGAGTCTTGTGGAAGCTTCCTGGTGGGAGTAACTGACTGTGGGGAAAACTGAGTCTATCATATTAACCAGGAATGGTGTTGACTTAATGATCACTAGAAGGCAAATCTTACATTGGGGCTAAAGGCTTTCTGTGGCAGTGGAGGGGCCCTAGGCTAAAGGTGTGCTCCTCTTGGACAATATACCCCCAGGTGAATTCATTTGTTCCAAAGCATTCAATATGACTTTCCAGTCAGTCTTGCCTCTAATCAGCTCAGTCGTTCAGTCCAACTCTTTGCAACCCTATGGACTGCAGCATGCCAGGCTTCCCTGTCCTTCACCATCTCCCTTCACCATCTCTCCATGCTTTCTCAAACTCATGTCCATTGATTCAGTGATGCCATCCAACCATCTTATTCTCTGCCATCCCCTTCTTCTGCCTTCTATTTTTCCCCAGCATCAGGGTCTTCTCCAATGAATTATCTCTTTGCATCAGGTGGCCAAAGTATTGGAGCTTCAGCTTTAGCGTCATTCCTTCCAATGAATACTCAGGGCTGATTTCCTTTAGAATTGACTGGTTTGACCTCCTTGCAAACCTCTCAGATTATGTACAAATATGACTGGCCTCTAAGATTATGTACAAATCCATTCCAACTACCCCTGGAAGGCCATTAGCTTGTCCTTCTTGCAGATCACACAAATAGCATATCCCACCCCATCCGTTCTCCAGCAGTGGAACAGAATCAGTAATGTTGATGTTTTTACACATTATGCTGGTGAGTTGGCATGTGTTGTGACGTCACTTGGTGGAGAAGCTTCTTCATTCCTTCTTGAGCTATTTCTCTGCTCTTCTCCAGTAGCATATTGGGCCCCTACTGACCTGGGAGTTTATATTTCAGTCATATATTTTGCCTTTTCATACTTTCATGGGGTTTTCAAGGCAAGAATGCTAAAGTGGTTTGTCATTCCCTTTTCCAGTGAATCATGTTTTGTCCAAACTCTCCACCATGACCCGCCCATCTTGAGTGCCCTATGCAGCATGACTCATTGCTTTATTTGAGTTAGACAGGCTGTGATCCATGTGATTAATTTGGTTAGTTTTCTGTGATTGTGGTTTTAGTTCTCTCTGCCCTCTGATGGATGAGGATAAGAGTCTTGTGGAAGCTTCCTGGTGGGAGTAACTGACTGTGGGGAAAACTGAGTCTATCATATTAACCAGGAATGGTGTTGACTTAATGATCACTAGAAGGCAAATCTTACATTGGGGCTAAAGGCTTTCTGTGGCAGTGGAGGGGCCCTAGGCTAAAGGTGTGCTCCTCTTGGACAATATACCCCCAGGTGAATTCATTTGTTCCAAAGCATTCAATATGACTTTCCAGTCAGTCTTGCCTCTAATCAGCTCAGTCGTTCAGTCCAACTCTTTGCAACCCTATGGACTGCAGCATGCCAGGCTTCCCTGTCCTTCACCATCTCCCTTCACCATCTCTCCATGCTTTCTCAAACTCATGTCCATTGATTCAGTGATGCCATCCAACCATCTTATTCTCTGCCATCCCCTTCTTCTGCCTTCTATTTTTCCCCAGCATCAGGGTCTTCTCCAATGAATTATCTCTTTGCATCAGGTGGCCAAAGTATTGGAGCTTCAGCTTTAGCGTCATTCCTTCCAATGAATACTCAGGGCTGATTTCCTTTAGAATTGACTGGTTTGACCTCCTTGCAAACCTCTCAGATTATGTACAAATATGACTGGCCTCTAAGATTATGTACAAATCCATTCCAACTACCCCTGGAAGGCCATTAGCTTGTCCTTCTTGCAGATCACACAAATAGCATATCCCACCCCATCCGTTCTCCAGCAGTGGAACAGAATCAGTAATGTTGATGTTTTTACACATTATGCTGGTGAGTTGGCATGTGTTGTGACGTCACTTGGTGGAGAAGAATCCTACCAAATCCAAGTGTCCCATCTGTCACAGGTTAAACCCATTCAGGAATGTAATTTGGCTTTAGGTGTTCTTAGCGTTTTTTGATGGAGGTCTCTTCATCACCCAGGCACTTCCAGTAGCCTCAGCATCCCTGGGCCTTGCCTTTCTTAAAAACAAAAGCTTTTTAAAATCAGTAGTTTTGACGTAAAAGCTACAGGAGCATGACCCTTACCAAGAGGCCAGTGACTTCTCTAAATGGAGATCAGCTTGAGCTTGACCACACCAAACACTGCTTCAGGCAGCACATTCACAGGCTTAGATGTGCCACTCCAGGCGACTCAGTAACCCTGCATGTTGCCTGAGTTCATGGTCCTCGATATGTAATAATTAACACATGGAAAAATTCTGATACTAGAATATGGCATCTGCCCAGTTCATTGTAGTCTTATTAGAATCTTTTTGGGGGGGAGGGGAGGAACGGGCTTGAGGAGGGGGATGGGCGGGCCACTTCTATTGGTCTTTCATTATGTATTTTTCATCCAACTTTGTTCTTTGGCCCGTGTGGGCCTCGCATTGCAGTGGCCTCTGTCGTCGCAGAGCACCGGCTCTGGTCACGTGCACTCCAGAGCTCCGGCGTGGTAACTGGACACATCGGTCCAGCCGCTCCGCAGCACATGGGATCTTCCCAGGCCAGGGCTCGCGAACCGGCGCCCCTTGCACTGCAAGGCGGTGTTCTTACCCACTGGACCACCAGGGAAGCCCTAGAATCATTTTTAATTCTATTTACCACAAACTTAGATTCTTTCATGTAGAAGACAATTGTAGAGTTAGTCCCTAAAATCCAGAAATGAATTACAGGCTTCTAGGTGTCACTGATGGTAAGAAATCCAAGTCCTTTACTGAGTAGGACTTACCTTACATTTTAGTTTTTACTCTGTGTAACTAAATTTGATACGATCTAACTTCTGTTTTCTGTTTTGGTTTTTTGACTGTGAGGCATGTGGGATCTTAACTCCCTGACTAGGGGTTGAACCTGCACCCTCTGCACTGGAAAGTGGAGTCTTAACTGCTAGATCACCAGGGAAGCCCTTTCAGGTGCATTAAAAAAAAAAAAAAAAAAAAGGACATAACTGAAAACAGGGCAAAATCCAGAAGTTTTGGAAGGGATCTATGGTGAAAAGTAGGTTGCCTCCCCTTTCAGCTCCCTGAATCACCAGTTGCCTCTCTAGTGGTAATTGCTGTTGCCAGTTCCTCAGATGTTCTTCCAGAGAGATCATGTGTATTTACAAAAATTAGTCATCCTTAGTGCCTGTTTATTTTCTTTCACAAAAAAATAACAGTATCATCTTTTTCCATCTTTCTTTGCCTTGCCTTTTCTTTAAGATAAACTGTATGTTTTGTTGATTAGTGATTTTTTCCCCCAAACTGTAGCATGTCATATTAATGAGGTCTAATTTAGTGAGTCACTAGCAGAATCTTTTCATTGTTGTACACAGAATATAAAGAACCCATGTACTCAGTGACAGTGTTGGGGTTTTTTTGTTGTTGTTGTTTTTTTGGGGGGGGAGTGGGGAGGACGGGTTGGGGAGGGAGGGGCGGGCAGGCCACTTCTATTGGTTTTTCATTTATTTATTTTCACCCATCTTTGTTCTTTGGCCCCTCTGGGCCTCCCATCGCGGTGGCCTCTGTTGTCACAGAGCACTGGCTCTGGGCGCATGTGCTCCAGAGCTGCGGCTCGGTAATTGGACACATCGGTCCAGCCGCTCCGCGGCACGTGGGATCTTCCCAGGCCAGGGCTCGAACTGGCGCCCCTTGCACTGCAAGGCGGTGTCCTTACCCACTGGACCACCAGGGAAGCCCAGTGTTGGATTTTTCTTTGTTTGTTTGTTTTGCTTTGGTTTTACTTTGATTCATGGCAAAATGTTTGAAAAAATAACTTAAGTGTGGACAGTTCAAGATCATCCCCATACAGCTTTCTCTTAATTTTTCATAACCACATAGTATTCCATTGTATAGGCTACTATAATTGTTCATATTTACTCCCACCAAAAGGCAACCATGGGGCTTCCCTGGTGGTCCAGTGGGTAAGGACACCGCCTTGCAGTGCAAGGGGTGCCGGTTCCATCCCTGGCCTGGGAAGATCCCATGTGCCGCGGAGTGGCTGGACAGATGTGTCCAACTACTGAGCCGGAGCTCTGGAGCGCATGCGCCCAGAGCCGGTGCTCTGTGACAACAGAGGCCACCACGATGGGAAGCCCAGAGGGGCCAAAGAACAAAGATGGATGAAAATGGACAAATGAAAGACCAATAGAAGTGGCCCACCTGCTTCCCTCCCTCCCCAACCCGACCCCCGCCCAAAATAAATAAATAAATAAATCTTTAAAAAAAAAAAAAAAGGCAACCATGCTGTTAATATTCCCGGTTTCTTCCTAATTAAAACTACTTCAGTGAACATCTATGTAAAGATGTTTATACATACAAAGGCATATCTGTACACTCACTATCTAAAAGTAGAATTGCTAGGTCAAAGGGTATGTCATTTTGATAAAAGGAATCTGCCCTCCTTATTTGCAGATTCATATTTGTGAATTTTCTTGCTTGATGAAATTTCCTTGTGATCGAAAAATTGGTGCTCTTGGCACTTTTCTCCCAGTCATTTGTGGGCGTGGGCAGAGTGGGGGGAAATTTGAGCTGGAAAAGTAACAATGCTTATGGACTCATGAGATGACAACCCATAAAAACATAAGGGACAGCATTGTTGTGAAGCTGAAAGCCAGAGAGATTTGTTTGCAGGTCATCCAGAGTCAATAAAGTGTTAAGCTCTTCTTGCTCGTGTATTATTATAAAGAAATATCGTATAAATAATTATAACAGTATGTATTAAACACAGCCCCCTCCAGCGCACGTGGGATCTTCCCAGGCCAGGGATCGAACTGGCGCCCCTTGCACTGCAAGGCGGTGTCCTTACCCACTGGACCACCAGGGAAGCCCAGTGTTGGATTTTTCTTTGTTTGTTTGTTTTGCTTTGGTTTTACTTTGATTCATGGCAAAATGTTTGAAAAAATAACTTAAGTGTGGACAGTTCAAGATCATCCCCATACAGCTTTCTCTTAATTTTTCATAACCACATAGTATTCCATTGTATAGGCTACTATAATTGTTCATATTTACTCCCACCAAAAGGCAACCATGGGGCTTCCCTGGTGGTCCAGTGGGTAAGGACACCGCCTTGCAGTGCAACGGGTGCCGGTTCCATCCCTGGCCTGGGAAGATCCCATGTGCCGCGGAGTGGCTGGACAGATGTGTCCAACTACTGAGCCGGAGCTCTGGAGCGCATGCGCCCAGAGCCGGTGCTCTGTGACAACAGAGGCCACCACGATGGGAAGCCCAGAGGGGCCAAAGAACAAAGATGGATGAAAATGGACAAATGAAAGACCAATAGAAGTGGCCCACCTGCTCCCCTCCCTCCCCACCCCCCCCCCACCAAAATAAATAAATAAATAAATCTTTAAAAAAAAAAAAAAAGGCAACCATGCTGTTAATATTCCCGGTTTCTTCCTAATTAAAACTACTTCAGTGAACATCTATGTAAAGATGTTTATACATACAAAGGCATATCTGTACACTCACTATCTAAAAGTAGAATTGCTAGGTCAAAGGGTATGTCATTTTGATAAAAGGAATCTGCCCTCCTTATTTGCAGATTCATATTTGTGAATTTTCTTGCTTGATGAAATTTCCTTGTGATCGAAAAATTGGTGCTCTTGGCACTTTTCTCCCAGTCATTTGTGGGCGTGGGCAGAGTGGGGGGAAATTTGAGCTGGAAAAGTAACAATGCTTATGGACTCATGAGATGACAACCCATAAAAAAACATAAGGGACAGCATTGTTGTGAAGCTGAAAGCCAGAGAGATTTGTTTGCAGGTCATCCAGAGTCAATAAAGTGTTAAGCTCTTCTTCCTAGTGTATTATTATAAAGAAATATCGTATAAAATTAATTATAAGCAGTATGTATTAAATAGGATGTCTTTAAACAGAAATTCATATCAAAATAAGGGTCGTTACCTCCCTTTTCTGAGCTTCAGCTTCCCATATGGGCTTTGCTGAGTTCTACCACGACAGGCAGTGCTTGGTGGATGAAGGATTCTCACTGTGAGTTCCTCTTCTGCCTCCCTGATATCCTCCAGCAAGAATCTGTTAAATTATATATTAGAAGTGTATTAAATTACTGAGTTAAGGCATACACTGAAAGAGAGAAGATTTCTTTTCAAAAGCATTTTATTATTTAAATTGTAGACAATTCCTGCTCAGTTTCTCAACTTATCTTGAACTAGTAACTGATTTGAATTGTTGCTGTTAAAAATACTATGTTATGGACGTCCCTGTTGATCCAGTGGTTAAGACTTCATGCTCATACTGCAGGGAGCACGAGTTCAATTCCTAATCAGGGAACTAAGATTCCACGTGCCAGAAGGAGTGTCAAAAAAAAAAAAGAGAAAAGTGTCAGCACCATGTATCTTCCTTTTTTTTGTTTCTGAGAAGAGTGAATGAAGACTGAATTTCTAGACATTGAGTTACTTTCTGTAAGAACTCCTAAACTCTGTATCTAGAAACTATAGCCTTTTAGTAGAAAAATATTTAATGTGGTCAATCAGTACATCCAATTTTATCCTGCTTTGTAAGTCTAAATTTTTATGTTACATTTCCTTAAAGATGTTTATACATACAAAGGCATATCTGTACACTCACTATCTAAAAGTAGAATTGCTAGGTCAAAGGGTATGTCATTTTGATAAAAGGAATCTGCCCTCCTTATTTGCAGATTCATATTTGTGAATTTTCTTGCTTGATGAAATTTCCTTGTGATCGAAAAATTGGTGCTCTTGGCACTTTTCTCCCAGTCATTTGTGGGCGTGGGCAGAGTGGGGGGAAATTTGAGCTGGAAAAGTAACAATGCTTATGGACTCATGAGATGACAACCCATAAAAAAACATAAGGGACAGCATTGTTGTGAAGCTGAAAGCCAGAGAGATTTGTTTGCAGGTCATCCAGAGTCAATAAAGTGTTAAGCTCTTCTTCCTAGTGTATTATTATAAAGAAATATCGTATAAAATTAATTATAAGCAGTATGTATTAAATAGGATGTCTTTAAACAGAAATTCATATCAAAATAAGGGTCGTTACCTCCCTTTTCTGAGCTTCAGCTTCCCATATGGGCTTTGCTGAGTTCTACCACGACAGGCAGTGCTTGGTGGATGAAGGATTCTCACTGTGAGTTCCTCTTCTGCCTCCCTGATATCCTCCAGCAAGAATCTGTTAAATTATATATTAGAAGTGTATTAAATTACTGAGTTAAGGCATACACTGAAAGAGAGAAGATTTCTTTTCAAAAGCATTTTATTATTTAAATTGTAGACAATTCCTGCTCAGTTTCTCAACTTATCTTGAACTAGTAACTGATTTGAATTGTTGCTGTTAAAAATACTATGTTATGGACGTCCCTGTTGATCCAGTGGTTAAGACTTCATGCTCATACTGCAGGGAGCACGAGTTCAATTCCTAATCAGGGAACTAAGATTCCACGTGCCAGAAGGAGTGTCAAAAAAAAAAGAAAAGTGTCAGCACCATGTATCTTCCTTTTTGTTTCTGAGAAGAGTGAATGAAGACTGAATTTCTAGACATTGAGTTACTTTCTGTAAGAACTCCTAAACTCTGTATCTAGAAACTATAGCCTTTTAGTAGAAAAATATTTAATGTGGTCAATCAGTACATCCAATTTTATCCTGCTTTGTAAGTCTAAATTTTTATGTTACATTTCCTTAAAGCAAATTTCTCTATATTTTTAGAGAGAATAATGAGCTTCCCTGGTGGTTCAGGCGATAAAGAATCCACCTGTAATGTGGGAGACCTTTAACCCACCTATAATGTGGGTTCGATCCCTGGGTTGGGAAGATCCCCTGGAGGAGAACCTGGCAGCCCACACCAATATTCTCGCCTGGAGAATCCCATGGACAGAGGAGCCTGGCAGGCTACAGTCCGTAGAATCACAAAGGTTAGGACACGACTGAAGAGACTTAGCATGGCCTGCATGCAGTGTAGTTTGAAATCTTCAAAACTGTGTCTTAAATAATGTGCAATGTTTTTATCTTCCATTTTCATGATTAGATTGACTATATTTCCTTGTTGTTGTTGTTTTTTTTTTTCTTGGCTAATTCATGAGCAGTTACCACCTTAATGTTTGGGGAGATAAAGAAAGGTGCACAGTATTAAAACTACTTGAACGTTGTATACAGTTGCATTGACAGTACCCTAGGGAAATTTGGGACTTGAATGCCTTTGCTCTGGTAGGCAGTTTAGAATATCTCAGACCTTGCTCTAGACTAGAGATTTTTGAAGCTCAAAGCAGATGTGCGAGGAAGAGAAAACATCTGGCAAAGAGAACTTGCTTCATTGTGTGACGCTGTTTTCTTGCACTCATAGGCAAAGCATCTGCGGAGTTGGTTGGCAGGATTGAGAACTAATTAATGATTAGGGAGTGAGCCGCTATCTGAGGAACTCGAGCTGCCCCACATGCCTCTTCCTTCCCCACGTGTCTGGCAAAGCCTTCAGAGTCAGAACCGCAGGGCCCACAGTTGTGTCTCAGCCCACACGCTGTTGTCTTCAGGCTTAATTAGCTCACAGATAGGAACCGATGCATGGCCCAGGACCCAGAGGCTTGGTGTTGAGGGAAGGCAGTTTTATTACCGGGGACTTTTGAAATTTTTGTGAAATGCATCAGAGCTTTAAATATGCCTTTAAAACAACTCAGAGTTGTAGAAGTATGTACTTGAAGGTGACTGAGTTTTGTATGTATCTCACGATTTTCCTTTCTGTAACTTTAAATTTAGGTATAATTTCAAACTTACAGAGACATTTTGAGAATAGTACAGGGGCCACCTATGATTCTTTACCCAGATTCACTCTTTCTTTTCATTTCTTCCGTGTGTTTTTCCATCTTTACTTCCTCCTCTGTCCCTGTGCCCTATATATAGACACACACACACACACACACACGTACATACACATACACACATGATTAAACCTGTATTTTTTTTTTCTTTCTGAATGACTTGAGAGCAAGATGGAGAGATCAGATCTTTACTCTTAATACTTAAATGTGTATTTCTGAAGAACAAAGCTGTTCTTCTGAGTAATCACAATATAGTTATCAAAATCACAGAATTTAATATTGACAGCACCCCGTTGTTTAATCCATAGTCCATTTTCAAACCCCATCACTTACATCAGGAATGTCTCTTCAGACACCTCCCACCACTGTCCAGGCTCCATCCCCAGAGGACTTTGTCTTCTTTCTCTCTTTGTTTTTGGACATGCTGCACAGCTTGGGGGATCTTAGTTCCCCAACCAGGGATCAAACCCGGGGCCCTTGGCCATGAAAGCACAGAGTCTTAATGACTGGACCGCCAGGAATTTTTCTGGGATATGTTTGTCTGCCTTAAATGGGAACAGTTTCTCAACTCTGTCTGTACTTTTTGACCTTGACATCTTCTGAAGCATTTAAGTCAGTTGCTTAGGAGTGTTCCTATATCAGATTTGTGTGGTGTTTCCTCTTACCATTTTTGTTCTGTGTTTTTGGCAAGAACATCACACAAGTGTCAGTGAGTCTCAAGAGGTCTTTCAAGGGGCATGTTGTGTTGATTTGTCCCTTAAATGTTAGCTTCCATCACTTGACTAAACTGGAGTCCAAGGGGTCTCTCCATAGTGAACTTACCATTTGCCCCTTTGTATTTCATAAGAGCTTTGTGGAGATACCCCATTGAGACCATGTAAACAGCCTTCTTCTCGACAAATTTTCCTTGTTTTTGGAAGTGTGATGCTTTTCTGACTGTTACTTCTTCTATATTTATTAGTTGGCCTTCAGCTGCCAGGAAGTGCTTTCTCTTCTCCGCCGTTTTGTTCACTCCTGTTTGTTTGTATTTGTAAGACTGGCTGGAAACTAGGACCTAGGTCTAAGATGGACGTGTTGATTTTAATTTTGTTCAGGGATGATAATTCCTTACTGTTATTGTTTAATACAGATTTAACACATTAGAGTGACCCAGATATGGCCAGTGTGGGAGCAGGGGGTTCCCTTCATACTGACCCCTGGGTCCTGTCAGTAAGTCTTCATCATTCTTAGAGCACTTCCTTATTTTCTTGCACAAGAAAGATAGTCAAACTTCATTTAGTATTTTCTCTGCCCCAGCCCTGAAATCAACATTTTTCCAAGGAACCCTGATTCATTTAAAAAACTTAGACCTAGGGAGTGTGTGTGTGTTTTAAAGGAACTACGTTATGGAATATTACATTTACTAAATCATTGTGTACTGTATGAACGAGTGTGCGTGCGTGCATGCGTGTGTGTTTAATGTTACAAGTTTCTAACAGAGGAGCATTTATTTTACATGTAATAATCATAAGTTTTGACAAGAAAGAAATACATTTTTCATTTCACAGTAAATGGCATTACAGAGTTTTGAGTACTAAATCATCTTGACATTTATGAAGGAGCAAATGGAAAGTCGGGAGCCGAGTATGTTGAATATAAAGCTATCTTTAACTGTTCTATTAAAAAGCAGAGATTTATTTTCCATCTGTGATCTGAATGTGCCTATTTGTGTTCTCTTCCACGGCAGTGGAATTTCTGTGGAGCCATACAACAGAGAGCATGTGTGTTGGATACATGTCTGCCCAGGATGGGAAGGCCAAGGTAAGTGGGAAAACTGAGTGGGAGGGGAGTGGGAATGACCAGAAAATCTTCCAGCCATTGCGTGAACCTCTAACTGGCCAGGTGGACACAGTGGAATTTTTTTCAGCTTCTCTTGGGTGGTAGCTCTGTGATCTTTATGAGAATCTGATAAAGAACAGTTAACGATCCCAAAGAAAAATAGCAGATCTTTTTTGCTTTTGATGCTGGAGCAGAGGAAATTAGGAAAACCTTTTTCTGTTTCCCCACCTTGTTCTTCCTCATATGTCACGAATAAGAAGAAACTGGGAATGGGAAAGTGAAAATGGGTGATATGTTGACAGGGCTGGGTGATTTTGCTGGGAGGATGGGAAGATCTGAAAGAAACCCAGGCAAAGTTAGCTGAGCACCTAGACACACCTTGCATGTGTGAGGATAGAGGTGCCAGCATGTATGCTAGGATATCTGACTCGTGGTCTGATACAGCATCCTCAGGGTAGAGTCAAAGGTCTCTGCCCCATGTTCCATGCGCCCAGGCCCAGGCCCTCCTCTTGCTGTCAGTCACAATGTCACAGATAACACCCCTGAGACTCCTTTTGAGTTGCCTGGCTTCCCCGCCCTCAACCAACGGGTGAGCCTGGGAGTCAGAAACGTCATTTGTGGATTTCTTTTATACTGGCCTTCTGTTCTTGTTCATAAAATTTTTAGAAACAGCTGTGGCGTACAATGTTTACTTGGCATTGAAGTGGCTCAGTTGCAAAGCTGTGAAGCTGGGCAGCCTCGTTTTCAAAGGATATGATTTATTTTACACATTTGGAAATGCCAGTAAGAAAATGCCTGATGTAAGCTGTCTGATACAGATGGGATCATTAAGAAATTAAGGCAGTGTGTAAGAAAGAATAGTTTCTTGCTTGTTTGTCGTATGGCACCCAGGCAGGCGAGCCTCTGAATATTACCTGGCAAGTCGGTAGCATCAGAGGGCTTCATGAGGACAGAGTACATTTGTGCAAATATGGCAGAGGTCGCCCCCATCTTTGTCTCACCCCCACCTAATACAATATTCGGATTACATTTGTACATGCATTTCATGCAAGGATGTAGGAAAATTGCTTTGTTCCATAGTATAGAGAGACTTGAATTATAATGGCTCACTTTTAAAAGGTGATTTGTGAGTTTTAGAGCAATACTAAAAGAATTTTCTGTGTTGGTGGGAATGTTTTATATTTGAATTGTGTTCTTCAGTAGCATAACCACTAGATACGGGCAGCATTGAGTGCTTGAATGTGACTAGATGCTCAAGGAACAGGATTTAAAATTTAAAATTTTGCACGATTATCCACATGCCATATTGGCTACCATATTGGACAGAATGAGCATAAAGAATGAGTGGATTCTGCTGTATAACATGGAAATACAACGTTGTAAAGAAGTTATTCTCCAATTAAAAATAAAGGGAAGAAAAAAGAATGAATGAAAAAGTTAACTATTTAAATAAATATTTTCAAAACATTCTTTTCTTCCCAATGGCAAAAACGGTTCCCAAGTATAAAATAAGCCTGATAAGCCAGAAGAGTCTGACATGTTAAAGTCTGAGTTAAAATTGCTTTTCACTGAAAAACACAAAGTGTACTTCAGTACTGAAGCCTGTCTTGGTGGGGATGGTTGTGTTATTAAGTGCTGTGTGTGGAATATCCTTGTTATCCTTGCTGGTGGCCCCCTGAAAATGCCTTGGTATGTAACTTTGAAATACCAGAGGAAAGTGCATGGAGAGTCCTGCCTAGAGCCCAGAGATATTTGGCTTCCAGTTGTATCACGTGGCATCTGCTGGTCATAGTTTTCATAAAGCTAGTAAATGCTCCAGCTGATAGTATCGATGAACCGACAAATACGGCTGCTGCTCTCGCCTCACTTGTTAGTTATGTGTTTGAGCTTCCTTGCTGAGAGTTCGTCCCTCTCCCTTTCTTCCTCCCGTGGCCACAAATGCTTTCCCTAAAATAACCGACCAACCAAACCCTGAAACACTAAAGCTTTTGGTTGCTGAAGTCTGTTGATCTTACAACAACAACAACAAAGCCAAAGAAACATCTCTTCTGTCATAGTCTGGAATTTTACTGTATTACAAGTATGACAAAGTTGTAGATGAGAGGCTGAGCTCAAGAGAGAAAAGAGGACCTCTAGCAAAGTTTATATTCTTTTTAAGAGAGAAAAGCTTTGGCCTACCCCCCACCCCTCACCAGTTTCCTGATTTCTGTGAAAGAATTATTGAATTAGTGGCCTACCCACTCAGCATGGTAACAGTTTGTGAAACATGCTCTCATGTGATGTAGCAAGCCATGGTGGCCAAATGGGAAAGGAGGCATCTTTAAAAACTAAAACAACAATAACAGCATTTTTACAATTTAAAAACTATTTCTGGGCTTCCCTGGTGGTCCAGTGGGTAAAGACACCACCTTGCAGTGCAAGGGGCGCCAGTTCGATCCCTGACCTGGGAAGATCCCACGTGCCGTGGAGCGGCTGTACCCATGTGTCCAATTACCGAGCCGGAGCTCTGGGGCGCATGCGCCCAGAGCCGGCGCTCTGCGACAACAGAGGCCACTGCAATGGGAGGCCCAGAGGGGCCAAAGAACAAAGATGGATGAAAATAGATAAATGAAAAACCAATAGAAGTGGCCCGCCCAACCCCCTCTCACCCCAACCTGCCCCCTCCCCCCCAACAACTATTTCTGAAAAGTTTCTTTCTTTTTTTTTTTTTAAATCTGCCCTACCTTCCAAAATTTGCCTTCTTTCTGATTGTTACCAAACTCAGGAACTAAATCCACCAGGCCATTTGAACATTTTATATATTAATTATGTTTAATCCAAGTTAAGACCTTGAAAAGTTCACCCAAAATGACCCTGCTTAGAAAAACTGGATAATAACGAATACCATTATGACTAGAATCCGTATATAATTTGAACAAATAGAAGTAAGTTCTTTTATAAATTTCTTTCTTTTGTTAATAAGATGTTCTTACAGTTATATACCTTTATTTAGCTTCTAAACTTCTACTGTCCCGTAAGTTAAGAGATTTCTTTTTAATTGAACCAAGATCATTGATACCAGTTGAATTTAAAAATCAGATTGCCTGTATCCTACCCAAAATAGTAGACAGCTAATGAACAGTTTTTAATGAACACCCCGTGTACTTGGACTACTGTAATAAAAACAGATGTTAAAATTGGCATGGAACTTATTCGGGAGCAATAAGTGAGCCCTAGGTTTCTTTTACGATTTCAGGTTTTTGTTTTGTTTTTTAATAACATAGTGAAAATGCTGTTACAAAAATTCATCCTTAAGGAGGAGCAGACTATTTTATGGTCTTAAGGTGTTTCCCCACAGATTCTTATTAGTTTCAGGGAAAAAATAATAAGTATATAATGGAGAAACCAGGCCACAGCTTGACCGTGTGATCAAAATGAATGTCGCCGCTGAGGGACAGATGGACATAACGTGCCTCTGGATGTGAGAACATGAGAAAGACACACATCTCTTTTGCAGTATCCCATCTGGAAGTGCATAACCTGAACATAATCACAAGGAAATGTCAGAGAAGTCAAAAATGAAGAACACTCTGGGAAGAAAGCAAAAGGGGATTATATTCTTCAAAAATGTCAATGTTATAAAAGACAAAGACTGAGGAAATGTTCCAGATTAAACATTATTAAAGGATAGTGAGAACTATCCTAGCATATGCAGTAACTGATCCTACACTGGACCCTGTATAATAGGGGGAAAATGCTTAAAATGTACTCTTAGGTCAATTAACAGAATGAGATATAGGTAGTAGAAAATGTTATCATTTAAAAATGTACTTGTTATAACTATACTGTGGTATGTAGGGAAATGTTCTTACCCTTAGGGGATACAAACTCAAATATTTAGGGATGAAGGGCCGTACTTATACAATATCTTCTCAGTGGTTCAGAAAATATTATTATATGGATGGCTCAGTGGATGGAGGGATAGATAGATGTGTGTGTGCTCAAGTCATGTCTGACTCTTTTGTGCTCACATGGACCTCTAGGCTCCTGTCCATGGAATTTTCCAGGCAAGAATACTGGGGTGGGTTGCCGTTTCCTTCTCCAAGAGATCTTCCTGGCCCAGGAATCAAACCCACATCTCTTCCATCTCCCGCATTGGCAGGTAGATTCTTTATCACTGTGCTACCTGGGAAACTCTGGGTAGACAGATTGTGGAACACAAAGCAAATGGAGTAATACATTAGAAATAGGTGAACCTGCCCAAAGGATATGAGAGTATTCTTTGAACTGTTCTATAATTTTGAAATACTTTCAAATAAAAAATTATTTATAAACTTATTCGGGAGCAATAAGTGAGCCCTAGGTTTCTTTTACGATTTCAGGTTTTTGTTTTGTTTTTTAATAACATAGTGAAAATGCTGTTACAAAAATTCATCCTTAAGGAGGAGCAGACTATTTTATGGTCTTAAGGTGTTTCCCCACAGATTCTTATTAGTTTCAGGGAAAAAATAATAAGTATATAATGGAGAAACCAGGCCACAGCTTGACCGTGTGATCAAAATGAATGTCGCCGCTGAGGGACAGATGGACATAACGTGCCTCTGGATGTGAGAACATGAGAAAGACACACATCTCTTTTGCAGTATCCCATCTGGAAGTGCATAACCTGAACATAATCACAAGGAAATGTCAGAGAAGTCAAAAATGAAGAACACTCTGGGAAGAAAGCAAAAGGGATTATATTCTTCAAAAATGTCAATGTTATAAAAGACAAAGACTGAGGAAATGTTCCAGATTAAACATTATTAAAGGATAGTGAGAACTATCCTAGCATATGCAGTAACTGATCCTACACTGGACCCTGTATAATAGGGGGAAAATGCTTAAAATGTACTCTTAGGTCAATTAACAGAATGAGATATAGGTAGTAGAAAATGTTATCATTTAAAATGTACTTGTTATAACTATACTGTGGTATGTAGGGAAATGTTCTTACCCTTAGGGGATACAAACTCAAATATTTAGGGATGAAGGGCCGTACTTATACAATATCTTCTCAGTGGTTCAGAAAATATTATTATATGGATGGCTCAGTGGATGGAGGGATAGATAGATGTGTGTGTGCTCAAGTCATGTCTGACTCTTTTGTGCTCACATGGACCTCTAGGCTCCTGTCCATGGAATTTTCCAGGCAAGAATACTGGGGTGGGTTGCCGTTTCCTTCTCCAAGAGATCTTCCTGGCCCAGGAATCAAACCCACATCTCTTCCATCTCCCGCATTGGCAGGTAGATTCTTTATCACTGTGCTACCTGGGAAACTCTGGGTAGACAGATTGTGGAACACAAAGCAAATGGAGTAATACATTAGAAATAGGTGAACCTGCCCAAAGGATATGAGAGTATTCTTTGAACTGTTCTATAATTTTGAAATACTTTCAAATAAAAAATTATTTTTAAATATCAAACTTGGATATTATGGCACATTTTGATTAGTATTACTGTTGAACAAATACCAGAATGGGTGTGGCTCTAGGCTGTGGGAGCCTGGGTCGCCCTCCACTTCTTGCAGGCTGTGCAACTCAGAGACCTCACGTATAGAATGAGAGCAAGAAAAACTGATTCTGTCCTAAATCTTCATGGGATCAGACTTGATAGGAACAAGAAAAAACAAAATCTTATCTGTCTGAATACAGACGAGTGGGCCTGAGTTGAAGTGTTGGAGAGTCTCGCAGGGCCAGTGCCTTCATGGCTCCGCAGTCACATTTACACTAACTGTGCTCCCAAAACTACCACATCCATCTCCTACCACAGGAGTGACACGTCCTAGGTTTTCACCCTGCTCCCCTGGCAGAGACAGTAGGGCTTATAACATTTCGACAAAATGAAACTCTTATTATAAACCAACTGACAAGTGAATTCAGAGAACCCAGAGAGGAAGAAAAATATTAAAGCTACAAGAATAGATACACACACACACACACACACACACCCCTGCAATCCAGACCAATATGGTGGTAACAGAGCCTTTTCAAAAAGCTTTTTGACTAGATGTCTACCAGCTCGGACAGCCTGACAAACTTAGGTTTTAAAATGAAACCCAAGTTACCTGTAGCATTCCTGTTAAGCTCACCTGAGTAATTTTCCTTTCAAAAGTAAGAGAGAATACTGTTTACTGGCTACTGTCAAGTGACTCTTGAGTATATCCTGTGTGAATGCAGGCAAGCTACTTGGATTCCTCTGAGCTGTAAACAGTGAAACACCTTTGGGTGTGTTGACTATGCTTTCTTTTTTTTTTTTTTTAAGGATTTATTTATTCACCCATTTTTGGGCGGGGGTTGGGTTAGGGGGGGGGGGGAGCGGGCGGGCCACTTATTATTTTTTTTTTTTTAAAGATTTATTTATTTATTTTTGGGCGGGGGTCGGATTGGGGAGGGAGGGGAGTGGGCGGGCCACTTCTATTGGTCTTTCATTTCTCTATTTTCATCCGTCTTTGTTCTTTGGCTCCTGTGGGCCTCCCATCGCGGTGGCGTCTATCGTCGCAGAGCGCCGGCTCTGGGCGCATGCGCTCCAGAGCTCTGGCTCAGCAATTGGACACATCGGTCCAGCCGCTCCACGGCACATGGGATCTTCCCAGGCCAGGGCTTGAACCGGCGCCCCTTGCACTGCAAGGCGGTGTCCTTACCCACTGGACCACCAGAGGAAGCCCTGACCATGCATTCTTCAAAAGGGACTTCAGTTCCATGGTATTGGCCAGTGACACTCAGTCACTGGGTAGATTTATTGGGCCATATTTGAGATTTATGAAGAACCACTTAGATATAAGTTGGCCTTGGTCTAAGCCAAATATTAGCTGCTTTTGATAATCTAGTCCCCATATTACTCAACAACCGAAGGAGTCTGGTCCTTGGCAGGAAGCCAACTGCCCCAGGATGGTGTTAGGCGCCGCCAACAAGCTCCATACTAGGAAAACATCCCAGACAGCTACATCTGGCAAGTACACTTATGGAGCAGAAGGAAAAATGGCTAATCAGTGATTTTACTTGTACCTTTTAAGCTTGCCCAGAATTCCAAATATAGAAAGTTGCATTTCTTTTCCATGCTCTTAGGACTGCCAGGATGATCCCATTGGGTCTATTTAGAAAGTCCTTTAGACAAACAGGAGAAGATTGCAGAAGTTTGAGTATGTGAGAAACAGACTTTAAGACAGAAGTTTCCTCAGCTTCAAGTTTACTTCACAGAGTAGTTGGTAGTTTTCTTTTTGCCTAATTAGTCTTATGCCATCAATTTTTTCCAAATGATTCATTTGACAAAGCTCCAAAGCAATAAATAGAATAAACACAAAGAGGGAATTCACCATGTTGGCAAAAGTATAACTCTTTGAGGCATTAACCATATTTATCCAAATAAATCTCATTCTAATCGTGGTGTAGGGTTGGATCTCTGCAAAGATAAATATGTCTGTTGCTTGGACTTGTAGACACTCCATGTGAGTTGCAAGGTAGTGAATAAACTTTTTTTTTGGTTATAGCAGCTTGGAAAATAATGAAAACATTAATTTCCCTGCCTCTATATACTTACATAGCCATCAGTTGACATAGTTCACATCAGGTGTAAACTTAACATTGAAATGTCACCTTGTTACCCTCTAGTACCCAACAGTCTGGGTAAATATGTACGTTTCCAAAGCAGACACATGCCCACAGTTTACCTTCAGCACAACACATAACCCTGAGATATAACTGAAACAGGCATTCACGAGATTACAGTGAGTAAGAAATGGTTACAGGATGGTCTTTTCTTTCTCTTAGTTGGAAAGCAGTGGGCAAATGAACAGAATCTTTTCCTGTTTTATTTTTTGTTTAATCTTGGTCATGCCATTCTTATTTCATGTTACCTTCCTCACTTAAAGCATGGTGTTGGTTTCTGTGTAAATATTCAGTATTACCTATTGGCTTTATGTGGTAAGAACTCCTATTACATTATTTTAAGAAGGTGAGTAGTGATAGGAACTGAATTTATAAGCATCAAATTGCAGGTACTAATGGCCCAGCAGGACCTGCACATGTGGGCACTCATTCCACAGCTACATCTGGCAAGTACACTTATGGAGCAGAAGGAAAAATGGCTAATCAGTGATTTTACTTGTACCTTTTAAGCTTGCCCAGAATTCCAAATATAGAAAGTTGCATTTCTTTTCCATGCTCTTAGGACTGCCAGGATGATCCCATTGGGTCTATTTAGAAAGTCCTTTAGACAAACAGGAGAAGATTGCAGAAGTTTGAGTATGTGAGAAACAGACTTTAAGACAGAAGTTTCCTCAGCTTCAAGTTTACTTCACAGAGTAGTTGGTAGTTTTCTTTTTGCCTAATTAGTCTTATGCCATCAATTTTTTCCAAATGATTCATTTGACAAAGCTCCAAAGCAATAAATAGAATAAACACAAAGAGGGAATTCACCATGTTGGCAAAAGTATAACTCTTTGAGGCATTAACCATATTTATCCAAATAAATCTCATTCTAATCGTGGTGTAGGGTTGGATCTCTGCAAAGATAAATATGTCTGTTGCTTGGACTTGTAGACACTCCATGTGAGTTGCAAGGTAGTGAATAAACTTTTTTTTTGGTTATAGCAGCTTGGAAAATAATGAAAACATTAATTTCCCTGCCTCTATATACTTACATAGCCATCAGTTGACATAGTTCACATCAGGTGTAAACTTAACATTGAAATGTCACCTTGTTACCCTCTAGTACCCAACAGTCTGGGTAAATATGTACGTTTCCAAAGCAGACACATGCCCACAGTTTACCTTCAGCACAACACATAACCCTGAGATATAACTGAAACAGGCATTCACGAGATTACAGTGAGTAAGAAATGGTTACAGGATGGTCTTTTCTTTCTCTTAGTTGGAAAGCAGTGGGCAAATGAACAGAATCTTTTCCTGTTTTATTTTTTGTTTAATCTTGGTCATGCCATTCTTATTTCATGTTACCTTCCTCACTTAAAGCATGGTGTTGGTTTCTGTGTAAATATTCAGTATTACCTATTGGCTTTATGTGGTAAGAACTCCTATTACATTATTTTAAGAAGGTGAGTAGTGATAGGAACTGAATTTATAAGCATACCATGTACTTGCAGGTACTAATGGCCCAGCAGGACCTGCACATGTGGGCACTCATTCCACAGATCTTTGTTCTGCGAGTGGTTCCACGCTGAAGTTGAGGGTAGAACTTTGAGTTCAGATGGTGGTTTGGATGCACACTTCATCCTCACTGTCTCTCCTTCCCAGTAACCTACCGATTTGAGCTAAAAAGCTGGCTTCAGCAGATTAGCTTTTTTTAAAAAGTTGGAAATATTTACATAAAAAATTTTGAACTTACACAAAATGGAAATTTTGTAAAAAATATTAATGCATGATTTAAATGTATTTAAGTTTTGCATGAAAGCACAGTTTTCTTCCTCCTGACTTTTTTCTCATAAGAGTATATTTGGCCACACTGGGACTCATGCCCTACAATGGCCATGGTTAGCAGGACCCAAGTTGTAAGCCACCCTGTTTGGGGGGTGCCTGGTCATTCCACTCTGTCACTCCTGTGCCAGGCCTGCGTCAGTCACTGACCCATGCTATAGATTTTGAACCCTAAGCAAAGTCCAATTGCTAGAATGTATTTTCATTTTAGTATCATTCATTCAAATCACTTAGTTTCTGTTTTAAAGCCTTCATCTTGGAGTGTCTATTCTGTCTATAATCCTAGGGATTAAAATTTTTCTCTGCTGATTATTATGTATGAGTTTTTTATGTCTTATAAGTAGAGCAGTGCTATAAATTGGTGAAATTTTAAAATTTTAGTAATAACTAATTGAGACATTTGGATATGGTTGAGCTACTCTGTATTCCTTTCGGATAGTTCTGTGATGCCTATGATGGTTTACTCTTATGCTGTTCAGCTGTCACCACTGCACTGGACATGTTTGGATCTACTGTCTGCTGCAGGGCTGAAGCGATGGAAAGACGTTTAGAATGAGGATTGCATTAATGCTATTAGGAGGTGCTCAAAGTACTTGGGAACCACTTTTGCTTCACTTGAAAATTAATTGTATTCTAAGTGTTCCTCAGGAAAGCAGTTGAACAGAATCTTTTCCTGTTTTATTTTTTGTTTAATCTTGGTCATGCCATTCTTATTTCATGTTACCTTCCTCACTTAAAGCATGGTGTTGGTTTCTGTGTAAATATTCAGTATTACCTATTGGCTTTATGTGGTAAGAACTCCTATTACATTATTTTAAGAAGGTGAGTAGTGATAGGAACTGAATTTATAAGCATACCATGTACTTGCAGGTACTAATGGCCCAGCAGGACCTGCACATGTGGGCACTCATTCCACAGATCTTTGTTCTGCGAGTGGTTCCACGCTGAAGTTGAGGGTAGAACTTTGAGTTCAGATGGTGGTTTGGATGCACACTTCATCCTCACTGTCTCTCCTTCCCAGTAACCTACCGATTTGAGCTAAAAAGCTGGCTTCAGCAGATTAGTTTTTTTTAAAAAGTTGGAAATATTTACATAAAAAATTTTGAACTTACACAAAATGGAAATTTTGTAAAAAATATTAATGCATGATTTAAATGTATTTAAGTTTTGCATGAAAGCACAGTTTTCTTCCTCCTGACTTTTTTCTCATAAGAGTATATTTGGCCACACTGGGACTCATGCCCTACAATGGCCATGGTTAGCAGGACCCAAGTTGTAAGCCACCCTGTTTGGGGGGTGCCTGGTCATTCCACTCTGTCACTCCTGTGCCAGGCCTGCGTCAGTCACTGACCCATGCTATAGATTTTGAACCCTAAGCAAAGTCCAATTGCTAGAATGTATTTTCATTTTAGTATCATTCATTCAAATCACTTAGTTTCTGTTTTAAAGCCTTCATCTTGGAGTGTCTATTCTGTCTATAATCCTAGGGATTAAAATTTTTCTCTGCTGATTATTATGTATGAGTTTTTTATGTCTTATAAGTAGAGCAGTGCTATAAATTGGTGAAATTTTAAAATTTTAGTAATAACTAATTGAGACATTTGGATATGGTTGAGCTACTCTGTATTCCTTTCGGATAGTTCTGTGATGCCTATGATGGTTTACTCTTATGCTGTTCAGCTGTCACCACTGCACTGGACATGTTTGGATCTACTGTCTGCTGCAGGGCTGAAGCGATGGAAAGACGTTTAGAATGAGGATTGCATTAATGCTATTAGGAGGTGCTCAAAGTACTTGGGAACCACTTTTGCTTCACTTGAAAATTAATTGTATTCTAAGTGTGCCTCCTGTAAGGGATGAAAAGCCCAATGATCCCTTGATTTCTTCCATTGATATATCTTGAGGATATTATGGTAAAGAACAGCAAAAGCAGAGGCCTCCAGACAGGAGTGAGTGCTCCCAGCCTGATGGAGGGACAAGGGCAAGGTTGGCCTTAGTGGGTCACAGTAAAAGTGGGGGACTAGACCTTGTGGATCCTTATTGGTCATTGTCAGGATTTGGGCTCTTCCCCTGAGATGGGAGCCACTGGAGGAGAGTGAGCAGAGGAGTGACAGTGTCTGACTCACTCTGTAAGAGGTGCCTCCAGTTGCTGAAAGGGAGGCAGCCTGGAAGGCTGTTGCCACTCGTGTGAGCGATCATGATGAGCTGGAATAGCATGTTAGCTTTGTTGAAAATGAGAGCCAGCTAGTTTCTATGTCCATTTTAAGATAAAACCAACAGGATCTGTCACTGGATTGGATGGAGGTATGAGGGCACTAGAGAAGGCAGCGATGAGAATAGAGCTGCCACTTACCAAGGTGAAGAAGAAGGAGAGAAGAGAGGAAGCAAGCCTGAGGGCAAGTCAAGAGAGCTCAGTTTGGGATGTATTAGTTTTGAGATGCCAGTTAAGCATTGAATGGGGATGTAGTGGGTGGTTGGATATATGTGTCAGGTAAGAGGACCAAACTGGAGATGTCTATTTGAGAATCTCAACATATAAGAGGGTTTTTTTTTTAAAAAAAAAAAAAGAAAGAAAGAAAGAAAAAACTATAGGGCTAGATGAGATCACTGAGATCACAGCCAGAAGCATTCTGAGGATTTCCTGTGTTCATAAGTCAGAGAAGTGAAGGACTCTGCAAACGAGATTGAGAAATGGCCATAGAGGTTGGTGGAGAACCAGGGGAGCATGGTGTCACAGAAACCAAGGAGGGACAGCCTCTGTCTTTCAAGGCAAAGAGGGTGATCAGCTTTATCAGATCCTGTAGTCTGGGCCTATGAAGTTAGATATGAGGACAGACTGTTGGTTTAAGTATTTGGGAGTCATTGCTAACCTTGGTTAAGAGCCATTTCAGGGCAGTGGTCAAGGCAAAAATCTGAGTGGAGAGGGTTGAGGGAGAATGGAAGGACAGAATCTGAGGAAACAAGAAGAGGCAAGTCTTTTAAAGAACTTTGCTGTAAATGAAAGAAAAGGAATGAAAGGCGAGCTGCTCAGGAAAGTTATCATCTCTCCTCTTTCTGCAGTGTAATCAGATGCTTCGTTATGTCCAGAACACTTCCCAGATATTTGTCTACAAATTGAGTTGGGGAGAAGTGGCCCGACTCTTGAGTTCTGGAGTACCCTGACATTGAGTGGTTGGGGAGGTGTAGAAGAATCAACAAAGGGAACTAAGGCCACTGGAGGAGAGTGAGCAGAGGAGTGACAGTGTCTGACTCACTCTGTAAGAGGTGCCTCCAGTTGCTGAAAGGGAGGCAGCCTGGAAGGCTGTTGCCACTCGTGTGAGCGATCATGATGAGCTGGAATAGCATGTTAGCTTTGTTGAAAATGAGAGCCAGCTAGTTTCTATGTCCATTTTAAGATAAAACCAACAGGATCTGTCACTGGATTGGATGGAGGTATGAGGGCACTAGAGAAGGCAGCGATGAGAATAGAGCTGCCACTTACCAAGGTGAAGAAGAAGGAGAGAAGAGAGGAAGCAAGCCTGAGGGCAAGTCAAGAGAGCTCAGTTTGGGATGTATTAGTTTTGAGATGCCAGTTAAGCATTGAATGGGGATGTAGTGGGTGGTTGGATATATGTGTCAGGTAAGAGGACCAAACTGGAGATGTCTATTTGAGAATCTCAACATATAAGAGGGTTTTTTTTTTAAAAAAAAAAAAAGAAAGAAAGAAAGAAAAAACTATAGGGCTAGATGAGATCACTGAGATCACAGCCAGAAGCATTCTGAGGATTTCCTGTGTTCATAAGTCAGAGAAGTGAAGGACTCTGCAAACGAGATTGAGAAATGGCCATAGAGGTTGGTGGAGAACCAGGGGAGCATGGTGTCACAGAAACCAAGGAGGGACAGCCTCTGTCTTTCAAGGCAAAGAGGGTGATCAGCTTTATCAGATCCTGTAGTCTGGGCCTATGAAGTTAGATATGAGGACAGACTGTTGGTTTAAGTATTTGGGAGTCATTGCTAACCTTGGTTAAGAGCCATTTCAGGGCAGTGGTCAAGGCAAAAATCTGAGTGGAGAGGGTTGAGGGAGAATGGAAGGACAGAATCTGAGGAAACAAGAAGAGGCAAGTCTTTTAAAGAACTTTGCTGTAAATGAAAGAAAAGGAATGAAAGGCGAGCTGCTCAGGAAAGTTATCATCTCTCCTCTTTCTGCAGTGTAATCAGATGCTTCGCGTTATGTCCAGAACACTTCCCAGATATTTGTCTACAAATTGAGTTGGGGAGAAGTGGCCCGACTCTTGAGTTCTGGAGTACCCTGACATTGAGTGGTTGGGGAGGTGTAGAAGAATCAACAAAGGGAACTAAGGCCTCAGTATTAGGGTAGCATAGAAGGGAGGTTCCCACACACCGTTATAGGAATTTGAGTGCAGCTGGAATTGAAGAGTAGCTTCTGTTGACATCTGGGATGAGCTGGCTTATGGAGCCCACAGTTTTCTATATTGAAGAGTGTCTGAGCTTCACATGCTCACATGCCTGCCTGGCTCTAAAACATGTGGGCTGGGCTGACATTCAACCAGGCTCCTTTTTTTTCAGAGAGCTGCTCCCAGGACCAGCAGAAGCCAGCCTAGAAAGTCTTGCCTTCTCTTTTCTCGACATGCTCCTAGTTCTTTGGTGTCACATGGGTCAGATTAATAAAAAGTCAGGAAGCAGATGGTTTCAACGAGGAGAATTTTCTTCAAAGAGTTTGTTGGTGGTTTTTATTTTTGCCACTCCCAAATTCCTCACTGACAGATCAACTGAAATTCTCAGAAAGCCATCCATTAAACAAATAGCAGTTTCACTCTTTATGGTAGTTTCAACATTAGCCTTTCATTCTTTTCAAATACAAGATAGTCTTTTCAAGCTATCATAAAATCCATGTTATCTGTCAGCTTACCAGCCAGAAGACTGTAACTGACATTTTGGATTTCACTCAGCACAAATCACCCAGATGCTGAGTCTTCCCCAGCAGGTTTTCCAAGAAGAGACCACCTGGTTGTCTACTGAGGAAATGGTGGCCTAGAAGCTGCCTTATAGAAGTGAAGGTAAACTCCCAGCCCCCATGCTTCCCAGGAGCCTCCCAGGCTTGGCTAGATCTCCTCCTCTTAGCTCAGCACCTCCTGTTTCCTTTAGCCCCCAGAGAAATATCTGAAATAGGAAGTAACTCATATGTGGCCACACAGCTACCAGAGGTGGAGCCAAGATTCGGGCCAGGCAGTCTGAACTCCAGAACCAACTTCTAACCACCTAGCTATCAGGAGAGGCCTAAGCTGGAGATGTATATTTAGAAATCTCAGCATATAAATGCTTTCATAAAACTACAGGACTGGATGAGATCACTAAGGGCGTGACCACAGATAGGAGAAAAGGGGCCCGAGTCCTGGGAGCTCTCCTGCATTTAGGTTAGGGACATGGGGGAGGGCCTGCAAAGCAGACTGAGACGTTGTGGCCACAGAGGTTGAGGAGAAATAGCTAAGTGTGGGGTCGTGGGAACGAAGGAAAAGAGATGTGTCAAGGAGAAGATGGTGACCATCTTGATGGGTCCTGTGTAGACAGTACAGGTAGGTGGTTCCTTCTCTCTTGGCAGTGCTCAGGAGTGGACTGGGGACACAGTCATGCCTCCCAGAATGGGTCTTCAACAGTAACTAAGAAAGGACATACATTAATCCTCAGTAGATTATGTTGCCACATTAAACACCAACTAAATCACTCTGCTATATAATTAGGAAAATTCCAAAAAATGACAGGAATTGAAAAAAATGTGATCCTGGCCCTGAATGAATCCTTCTGGAGTGCAGTGAGCTGCCCCACATTAACCACTGTTAACTTTTTTTTTTTTTTTTAAGTGAATATAGAAAACAATATTCTGTTTTATTTTATTTTTTCACCAAAAACATTTTTATTGGGGCATAGCCAATTAACAATGCCTTTCATTCTTTTCAAATACAAGATAGTCTTTTCAAGCTATCATAAAATCCATGTTATCTGTCAGCTTACCAGCCAGAAGACTGTAACTGACATTTTGGATTTCACTCAGCACAAATCACCCAGATGCTGAGTCTTCCCCAGCAGGTTTTCCAAGAAGAGACCACCTGGTTGTCTACTGAGGAAATGGTGGCCTAGAAGCTGCCTTATAGAAGTGAAGGTAAACTCCCAGCCCCCATGCTTCCCAGGAGCCTCCCAGGCTTGGCTAGATCTCCTCCTCTTAGCTCAGCACCTCCTGTTTCCTTTAGCCCCCAGAGAAATATCTGAAATAGGAAGTAACTCATATGTGGCCACACAGCTACCAGAGGTGGAGCCAAGATTCGGGCCAGGCAGTCTGAACTCCAGAACCAACTTCTAACCACCTAGCTATCAGGAGAGGCCTAAGCTGGAGATGTATATTTAGAAATCTCAGCATATAAATGCTTTCATAAAACTACAGGACTGGATGAGATCACTAAGGGCGTGACCACAGATAGGAGAAAAGGGGCCCGAGTCCTGGGAGCTCTCCTGCATTTAGGTTAGGGACATGGGGGAGGGCCTGCAAAGCAGACTGAGACGTTGTGGCCACAGAGGTTGAGGAGAAATAGCTAAGTGTGGGGTCGTGGGAACGAAGGAAAAGAGATGTGTCAAGGAGAAGATGGTGACCATCTTGATGGGTCCTGTGTAGACAGTACAGGTAGGTGGTTCCTTCTCTCTTGGCAGTGCTCAGGAGTGGACTGGGGACACAGTCATGCCTCCCAGAATGGGTCTTCAACAGTAACTAAGAAAGGACATACATTAATCCTCAGTAGATTATGTTGCCACATTAAACACCAACTAAATCACTCTGCTATATAATTAGGAAAATTCCAAAAAATGACAGGAATTGAAAAAAATGTGATCCTGGCCCTGAATGAATCCTTCTGGAGTGCAGTGAGCTGCCCCACATTAACCACTGTTAACTTTTTTTTTTTTTTTTAAGTGAATATAGAAAACAATATTCTGTTTTATTTTATTTTTTCACCAAAAACATTTTTATTGGGGCATAGCCAATTAACAATTTTGTGATACTTTCAGGTGAACTGTGAAGGAGGCTTGGCCATACATATACATCTATCCATTCTCCCTCCCATCCTGGCTGATAACATAACATTAAGCAGAGTTCCATGAACCATTTTGGTATGTTTCCTTTGGCTTCTTCAATTGTGATTTTTTTGCACAATTGTGATCATTTGGATCATGTGGAATGGCATGTTCTGATTTCTTCTTCTTTTGAATTAATTTTTATTTTCCTTTTACAGAGTTTTGTTGTTTACTGCTGTACATAAACCCCAATCAGTCATAGGTATGCACTTGACCTCTCCCACTTGAACTTCCCTTCCGTCTTCCTCCCCTCCCACCCCTCCAGGTTGTTGCATAGCCCCTGTGTAAGGTCCCTTAGTCTTACAGCACATTCACATTAAGTCAGTGTTTTGCAAAATAGTCATGTTCCTCTTTGAACATTTGAAAAAAGAAGGATTAAAAAAATTTGTGAAAATCATAGTATAGGTCTCAGTGTTAGAATGCATGGTTAACATGATGGTATCAGCGGTGAGTTTCCACATGGTCTGTGTTATGTGTCTGCCATCCTTCCTTCAGTGCCTGTCTCCCTCCTTATCCAAGAGGCAGCCTATGACAGGCTTTGTTCCTCCAGATTTGGGGGTGCAAATCCTAAATGTGAGAGTGGGGTACAAATCCGGTCTCCTGGCCCCCACCCTCAGATACTCTGATGTAGATGGGCCTAAAACCACTGTCTTAGGAGATCCACTCTTGAGTTAGGCTGGGTCTAAAGAAAAGGCAATACAAGTTCTGGGGCCAATTGGGATTTCAGTCACTTCTTAGAAGGGCTGTTTTTAAAAAATCTATAACCTGAATTCTAGGAAAATTTAAACATGTAGAGGTTTTTTGGATTTTTTAAAATTATTTAAACAGCTTTTAGAGGGCTGTTTGAATCGAAAATTATCTAGGATGTTCAATTCAGAAAGAACTCCCAATAAAATTGAGTCGAATTTTTCAGTTTTAGCTACAAAGATACTGAAGCCTGGAGACTCAGTGACTCTCCAGTTCCATCCACAGCAGAGTTAAGGCTCAAACCCAGTCCTCTGGATCCCTGAATCACAGTGACATTTGTAAAATGTGTGGCAGTAGCTTTTCTGAGCAAGCCCTACTTCACCCTGAAAAACTACTTAGTCATAAGCCTCCTGTAGTGAAAATTGTGTCTCTTCACAGAACCCAATTTAGAATCCTTCATGGAAGGCTTTGTGGGAGTAAATAGAGCTCTAAGTTTGGAGTCCAAAGGCTTTCATTCAAGGCAAAGTTTTTCCACTTCTTCTGGGACCATAAGCAAACCACATAACCATTCTGAGCCTGGCCTTTTTTTTTTTTCCATTTGAAAGATAGGTATAGTGTACATCTTTCTACCTGAGAGGGTATTTTGAGGTGGTCTTGTCGATGCAAAGGCATTATGGAAACTAAAGCATTATACAAATCTAAAAACTTTGTATATTTGTTAAGATTTTCCAAGGAACCAATTTCAGAAGGAACTGGCTTCCTCATCCTACAAAGACCTAATTACCTTCAGAGTGAGATGCATGTGTATTTCATTCTTATGCCCCCTCCTAATAAGTACAGAATAAATATTTACAAAATAGTAGAGAGGTTTTAACACCTTTAACAGGATGGAATATCCATGATAATTTTCCATGTGAGTGGTGATACAATAGGTCCCATGGGCTTGTCCTGTTTATGTGGATACCTTCAAGGCTTTTAAGCTGAAAAATAAAGGGCAGTGTTGTGTGATGTTGCCTTTGAAGGGTGGTGTCATCCATGTGGTAAAAGAAGTAAGAAAGTTGCTGAGAGACTGGAACAAACACGCTCTCCCCATCAGACTGCATTTTCACCTTCTTTTAAGGCTCCTTGGATATGATATTTCTACCTGAGAACAATAGAACGTTATCTGTTATGTAGCCTTGTCTCAGGACTAACGAGGAAGTTTACCATAATGTTGTCTGTTTGCTTTTTCCACATGTATCAGTGATCTTTTATGGCATCCTTGTTCTGAATGTGGGAGATGAGGTAGGGGGCAACATCCAGTAAAATGGCTAACATATGGCATTAATTCCTCGATCTGTGGATATTTCTGGTTTGTTGGGTCGAACTTAGGAATGACATCTTCCTTAGTTTTTATTACTCTTAGTTTTATTGACCTGGAGACTCAGTGACTCTCCAGTTCCATCCACAGCAGAGTTAAGGCTCAAACCCAGTCCTCTGGATCCCTGAATCACAGTGACATTTGTAAAATGTGTGGCAGTAGCTTTTCTGAGCAAGCCCTACTTCACCCTGAAAACTACTTAGTCATAAGCCTCCTGTAGTGAAAATTGTGTCTCTTCACAGAACCCAATTTAGAATCCTTCATGGAAGGCTTTGTGGGAGTAAATAGAGCTCTAAGTTTGGAGTCCAAAGGCTTTCATTCAAGGCAAAGTTTTTCCACTTCTTCTGGGACCATAAGCAAACCACATAACCATTCTGAGCCTGGCCTTTTTTTTTTTTCCATTTGAAAGATAGGTATAGTGTACATCTTTCTACCTGAGAGGGTATTTTGAGGTGGTCTTGTCGATGCAAAGGCATTATGGAAACTAAAGCATTATACAAATCTAAAAACTTTGTATATTTGTTAAGATTTTCCAAGGAACCAATTTCAGAAGGAACTGGCTTCCTCATCCTACAAAGACCTAATTACCTTCAGAGTGAGATGCATGTGTATTTCATTCTTATGCCCCCTCCTAATAAGTACAGAATAAATATTTACAAAATAGTAGAGAGGTTTTAACACCTTTAACAGGATGGAATATCCATGATAATTTTCCATGTGAGTGGTGATACAATAGGTCCCATGGGCTTGTCCTGTTTATGTGGATACCTTCAAGGCTTTTAAGCTGAAAAATAAAGGGCAGTGTTGTGTGATGTTGCCTTTGAAGGGTGGTGTCATCCATGTGGTAAAAGAAGTAAGAAAGTTGCTGAGAGACTGGAACAAACACGCCCTCCCCATCAGACTGCATTTTCACCTTCTTTTAAGGCTCCTTGGATATGATATTTCTACCTGAGAACAATAGAACGTTATCTGTTATGTAGCCTTGTCTCAGGACTAACGAGGAAGTTTACCATAATGTTGTCTGTTTGCTTTTTCCACATGTATCAGTGATCTTTTATGGCATCCTTGTTCTGAATGTGGGAGATGAGGTAGGGGGCAACATCCAGTAAAATGGCTAACATATGGCATTAATTCCTCGATCTGTGGATATTTCTGGTTTGTTGGGTCGAACTTAGGAATGACATCTTCCTTAGTTTTTTTTATTACTCTTAGTTTTATTGAGTAATGGGGGGAAAGTAAAATGCTTGTGTTTAGATTAATTCACAGTGTATGAAAGACCTAAAGGAAGTCCATGTCAGAGAAGGCAAAGACTTTGCAAGGTCTCTCTAGAGACTGTTCAACCCAGAGCTCTCATTTTACAGTTCTGGAATTTTCACTGATTTTCCTGATATTNGACAGGCTAGGGGAAATGAACACCTAAATCTTTTGACCTGCTGTTAAATGGGGTTTTATTCTATAAAATATGCACACTATCCTGGATTATATTATATTAAGCAGTTTCATGGGAAAAAACTGTCAACTAGTTGAGTACATCTGCTTTCAGGATGAAGTCTGAAGACCAAACTCTATTTTTAGAGCCGTAAACCACATTCCAAGCTTTGATGCCTAACACAAAGAATGCTCAGAATATTCTTATTCACAAATTGTGTCTCCTTGAAAGCAATGGGGAGGGAACTTCTGGGAAAAGGGCAAGGGTGGGAATAGTGCCTCCTGACTTGACTCGTTAAGAGAAAAAAAAGAAAAAAGCCCATAATAGAATAAAAACCAACCAGACAGCCTTCCTTGGCCCTCATCTCTGGCATCGGTCATTTAAGGTCTGTTCGTGCCAGTCAAAGAAAGCAGAGAGTGGCTATTATCACATCAGATCAGAATTCTCTATGTAAGGTGTGCTCAGCCAGCGTGCCAGCTCCTGCACCTGCTCCCCGTGCCCTTAGTAGCACAGTGATGATGCAGAAGACAGGCTGTGTCTGCCATTAAGTCAGTGTGTGGTCAACACAATATACACGTCGTTCTGAGTTGTATTAAGAAAGTTTATGTGACACTTTCTTAAAAAATAGATGTTGCCTAGAACTCAACAATGTAAAAATAAAGCAGAATTAGCAAAAAAATTTTGTTTTTCCTGTTTGGGCTTTTTCCCACATGTATCAGTGATCTTTTATGGCATCCTTGTTCTGAATGTGGGAGATGAGGTAGGGGGCAACATCCAGTAAAATGGCTAACATATGGCATTAATTCCTCGATCTGTGGATATTTCTGGTTTGTTGGGTCGAACTTAGGAATGACATCTTCCTTAGTTTTTTTTATTACTCTTAGTTTTATTGAGTAATGGGGGGAAAGTAAAATGCTTGTGTTTAGATTAATTCACAGTGTATGAAAGACCTAAAGGAAGTCCATGTCAGAGAAGGCAAAGACTTTGCAAGGTCTCTCTAGAGACTGTTCAACCCAGAGCTCTCATTTTACAGTTCTGGAATTTTCACTGATTTTCCTGATATTAGACAGGCTAGGGAAGTGAACACCTAAATCTTTTGACCTGCTGTTAAATGGGGTTTTATTCTATAAAATATGCACACTATCCTGGATTATATTATATTAAGCAGTTTCATGGGAAAAAACTGTCAACTAGTTGAGTACATCTGCTTTCAGGATGAAGTCTGAAGACCAAACTCTATTTTTAGAGCCGTAAACCACATTCCAAGCTTTGATGCCTAACACAAAGAATGCTCAGAATATTCTTATTCACAAATTGTGTCTCCTTGAAAGCAATGGGGAGGGAACTTCTGGGAAAAGGGCAAGGGTGGGAATAGTGCCTCCTGACTTGACTCGTTAAGAGAAAAAAAAGAAAAAAGCCCATAATAGAATAAAAACCAACCAGACAGCCTTCCTTGGCCCTCATCTCTGGCATCGGTCATTTAAGGTCTGTTCGTGCCAGTCAAAGAAAACAGAGAGTGGCTATTATCACATCAGATCAGAATTCTCTATGTAAGGTGTGCTCAGCCAGCGTGCCAGCTCCTGCACCTGCTCCCCGTGCCCTTAGTAGCACAGTGATGATGCAGAAGACAGGCTGTGTCTGCCATTAAGTCAGTGTGTGGTCAACACAATATACACGTCGTTCTGAGTTGTATTAAGAAAGTTTATGTGACACTTTCTTAAAAAATAGATGTTGCCTAGAACTCAACAATGTAAAAAATAAAGCAGAATTAGCAAGGGAAAATGGGAGGGAAAGTTAGTATATGTCTCTTCAAGTTCTCATGATAGGTTATAAAATTGAATGTGAGACATTCTTGTCCTGCTCTCCAGGAGAGAGAGTGCCCTGCAAACAAGTAGCCCCTCTTCTTTCCGCATTCCACCACGTGCTCGGTTCTCCTTGAGCACTTGGTGGAATATGAGTGTGGTCCGTGCAGCAGGACACGGGACACCCGCCAGGCACAGTGCCCACACCCTGCCACTGCAAAGTTGCTGCTGCCTGTCATCTCTGCCCGAGAGAGGATAACAGGCATGCAGCTGTGGTGTAAGAGGAATGAGCAGATGGTGTCAGATCGTATGATTTCTACATTTTGTGTCCATCTTGGGAAAGACAAGACCATTGCTTTCAGAGTTTTGAGGTTCACAACTTCCAATATCATTTCAATCATTTTATTTATACATATCTCTTCAAAAAAATTATAACAAACTTACAAGCTATCATCAAAAGCCCTTAGCACATCTCTTCAAAAAAATTATAACAAACTTTCAGACTATAATCAAAAACAACAAAACCTAAAATTAAGAATTATAAAATGTCTAATTTGTACTTTGCTCCCTTTCATTTCCCAAGTCCTCATTAAAAAAATTTAAAAAGTCTTTTATTCACTTAGCAAATATACAGAGCCCGTTCCACGCGCCAGACTGTCCTTTAGGTCCCAAGGGAAGAGCAGTGAACAGAGAAGACTCCTCGTCCTCACGGAGGTTTTGTCCCAAAGGAGAAGACAGGCAATGAGTGACGTAAAGGAGCAAAGTGGATGGCCGGGCAGATAACAGTAAGGTACAGGAAACATGAGGCTGAGATGGTGTTAGTAGTGGAATTCAGGTGAAGGCCCAGTGTAACCCTTCCTGAAATGGCAGCTTTTGAGCACAGATCTGACAGAAGTGAGCACTGGGCCGCTTGGGCGTTGGATGGGAGAGCTTTCTGGGCAATGAGAACAGTGTGTGTCGTGACCTCAAGGTAGAATGTGCTATGTGGTTGATGAGCAGACAAGTGGAGACAGAAGATGAGCCAAGGGGAGGGTGGGAGGATTTCGGCTCAGAGAATAAACACAGCTCACAGCCTATGAGGTGTTGTTGCATTTTGCCTTGTGTCTGTTATGTACTGAATTCTGTCCCCACCAAATTCTTAAAGCCATAACCCTCGCTGTGATTATATTTGGAGACAGAGCCTTTAAAGAGGTGATTAATCCCAAATGAGGTCATAAGGATGGGACCCTAATCCAACAGGATGTCTTTATAAGCAGAAGAGATACCAGGGATTTGCGCACACACGGAACAGGCTATCTGACGACACTGAGAGAAGACAGCCGTCTGTGAGCCACGCAGAGAGAGCCTCAGAGGAGACAGCCTCGCTGGCGTCCAGCCTCTAGAACTGTAGGAAAATAATTTTGTTACAGAAGCCCTACCAGACTCATAGGCTGTCCTAACCCTCTGTGTACAAGAAGGGAACGTTCTGCTAAATAGTAAAGTGGATCTTGAGCAAACTTTCCTAGGTTAACTGACAATATTGACTTGGGGTCAGCCAAAAAGGAGCTGCACATCCCACAAGTACTGTGTTTGATTTTAAACAGGTGAGCCTACAAATTAGTCATCAGGCACGCAGCTAGCAAGTCAGTCTAGCCAGTTTTATTCACATTGGCAGTTTAAAAGCTGCTCTCACAATTATTTTATTTTTGTCTTTTAACATAAAAGAGCTTTTTTTTTTTTTCAGCATTAGAAGAGTTGACCTTTGGCTGGTGTGAATGAAGAAAATGCTGTCTTTTCTTTTTGCCCTCCCTTTTTCCCTGCCCCAAATCACTCCTCCCCCTATAAATCTCTTTCCATTTTCCTTCTAACCAAACGACCTTAAATTCACAAAAATGAGAAGAAAATATTTGGCTGTGAATTTTGCAGGTTTAAAAAGGTTTATCTGGTAGCTCAGATGGCGAAGAATCTACCTGCCATGCAGGAGACCTGGGTTCAATACCTAGATCCCCTGGAGAAGGAACTGGCCACTCCAGTATTCTTGCTGGAGAATTCCATGGACATAGGGAGCTGATGAACTCCATGCAGTCACAAAGAGATGGGCACATCTGAGCGACAAACACTTTCACTTTGGGAGGGTTATCATTCTGAACCCTGAAAAGGAAATGGAAGAGTTGAGTGTTTATCCTTCCTTTCTTATGTGCACTTTGTTGAGAATGCCAAAAAAGTTGAGAAATTTTTTTATAGAAGACTTCCAGCTATTGCTGTACCCACAGTGGCAGAATCAAGAACCCACCAGTTGGTAACTCTTGAAGTAATGGGGTCTAGGCAGTGATTATCAGTGGCTGCTCAAACTTACTAAGAAATGGGCTTGCTGCTGAAGCACATAGGAGCCAATGACATGGCACCAGCTTTTGAGAATAGAAAAGCTTATTGCAAGATTAACTGGCAAGCAAACAGGAAACATGATTCAAATTTGTCCCCCCATCTGGGGTTGAAAGTTTTATTAGGTAGAGGAGGAGGGTCAGTGTGCAGAGCCACAAGTGGGGCGGGTTGTGACTGAAAGGCCTTGGAGCATGGACATTCATGATAGGGTGTGATAGAGGGGCTTCAGCACCAGGTCTTCCTGGACAGCAGACCCTCCACTTCTTATGGGCTTGGGTATTCCCAGGCCCAGTCCTTTGGACAGAGGCCAGAGTCGGGGTAGTGGGGAGAAGGACAACTTTGGTTCCAAATTGTTTGAGATCAAAAATCTCCTCTATATGCTTCTGCTGTGTGACTTGAAGTTTCATTCTGTTGTTTCTGAAAAACAGCTCAGTATCTGGTTAGAAACAGGATAGGCTGGTTTGGGGCTGGTTCTGTGGTTGCAGTACCGTTAGTGCAGTTGCTGAAGGGAGAGCTGTGTGATGGATGGGTCAGGCTGCCACCATCTGACTCCACTGGACCGATAGTAGTGACTGTGCTGAGAGACAGTCGCCGACGGCTGGGCCACCCGAGCACACACATGGTGGAACACAGCCCCACCCGTGGAGAACTACAACCAGCTGCAACTTGACTCTGGTGATGGACTGCAAGGACTGCCCAATTTTTCAAGAGTAGCTAGAAATCAAGATGCTTTTATGTATCTTCTCTATTTTAAAAAATATTTTCCATTCATCTTTTTAAAAGTGGGAAACGCTGTGTGGCTCAAACCAAACAAACTTGTCAGCTCTTCTTTCTGCAGGCTCGAGACGTCACTATTGTGTCCCATTGCCATCCTGTTCTCTTTGTCTCCCGTGCCGTGGCCTCTGGAGAGTCTGCCCCACCTCTCTGATCTGCATTCATCCTGTCTCTCTTGACTTCGTGTGGTGTTTGTGGCTGGGTATCTGTGATACTGCGATTTATCAGAAGAAGTATATATTCGTTCTTCCTCCATGGTTCCAGACTCACAGATCCCCAAACTCTTGGACCTTCCCAAGCAAAAATAGTAATAGGAACATCTTTTGTTATAATATTCAATCTTTAGTCCTCAGTTCCTGAAATCACTTCAGAGACATAAAGATAAAATGAGTATCTTGTTATTCATAGCAAGACCCTTTCAACCACACCTGAGTTTATTTTAATGCGGAGACTTCTGGAAAACCCCAAGGTAACCTAAGGTTGGGGTCTAGTTACCAGGGAAACTAATCATGCAATTAGAAGGTTGGACATTTCAGTCCTACCCTCTGACCTATGGGGAGGGAAGAGTGCCTGGAGGTTGACTTCAGTCACCAGTGACCAATAATTCAGTCAATCATACCTATGTAATGATACCTCCCTTAAAACCCTAGAACTGCAAGGTTCAGAGGGCTTCTGAGTTAGCAAATATGTGGATATTTGGGGAGACTGGGTCCTTCAGAGAAGGCCTGGTGGCTCCCAGCCTCTTCCTGTCTTCCTTACCTATGCATTTCTTCTGTCTGGCTGCTTCTGAAATATCCTGTTGCAATAATGTAAACTGTTTTCCTGAATTTTGTGAGCTTCTCTAGCGAAGTAATCAAACCTTAGGATAGGGTAGTGGGAACCTCCCACTTATAGCTGAGTTATAGCCAGGGGCCAGAACTGCAGGTGACAATCTGGACTTGCGATTGGCATCTGGTTGGTGTCTCTCCTGGTAGATAGTGTCAAAATTGGGTTAAAATGTAGGATACCCTGTCGCTATCCTCAGACTCGAGTTAGTTGTGAGCTGTTTACTGGTGTTGGAAAACACACACAGGAGTGTTGTACGCTCTTAGCATAGGGTCATCCCCCTTTGTTAATGGTTTTCTAATCATTTCATATGGCCATACTTGTCTTCTCAACAACATGACATGTTCTTAGAAGGAAAGTTGCCAGTATCCTACCACTTCGGTTTCCTCTGTAGCACCCAGGCATGCTGAGCTGATTGTTTTTGAACCTTAGAAGATTAATGATGCAGCCAGCTGGTATATAACAAAGCCCTTAGTAGTTAGTAAGTGCTCAGCAGTTGTTAATTATTGTATCTGTGACAACAGAGTAGCAGCATCAAGAATATTGGCCAGTGTTTATTTTCTTCAGCATGACCTTTTAGCATGCAGCTAATATTTTCATTTAAATATCTTATTCTATTTTTGAAGATTATCAAACATTTCAAATAGAATTTCGTAGTTCTGGGATATTAAATCATCCATCATAAGAGATTTTGCTCTGTAGTGTTTTGTGCTATGGCTATGTGTTTGAATAATAAGACTAACATTGATTCACACATGCGCTCATTGCATCAGTAGCTCATGTAGTCCTTGTCAAACTGTAACAAATGCTGTTATACCCATTTTACAGGTGGGCCCAAGAAATTAAGTAGCCAGCAGAGATTACACAGCTTATAAGTGCAGGGGCTTGGGCAGAATCACTGTTGGTTAATATATTTCCAGCAGCTATAACAAGAAACCCAAGAATATATATGTATAATTGTTCAGACATAATAAGAAATGTGTTTTTCATTCACATAAAATACAAATTGCAGTTTCTGATTAGCAGAGGGCTCCCTTCCAATTTGTATTGCAGGGACCCAGGCTCCTTACCTCACATAGGCCTTTGATCATGAGACAAAGTGCATGTAGAATGGTTTATAAGATTTTCTCCCAGCCTGATTGCAGTCATGAAGCCACACCTAGCTGTGAAGAAATCTGGGAAATGTAGTCCAGCATCCTGTCCTATGTGTTCTGGATTCTTAGCCACTGATGCAAAAAACCTTGGTTTTGTTTTCTTAACCAAAAAAAAAAAAATACAGAAAACCAGACTCTCAGAATAATGAAACCAATGACTTAAACATTTCCAAGAGCTTAATATTTTGAGCTATTAATATGTCTGTCTAGATTTTATTTTCCTGACCCCACCAAAGGTGGATAATAACTTATTTAAGAGCATCTTCCCTTGACTGTTGTGGCAGATCTCAAGCAACTCTGGCGAGTGGAAAGATGGATTAAAATATAACCACAAATAAAGGCTTTGAGACTTTCAAAATTATTATGTGCTTGTAGTTTTCCTGGAAACCACAAAAAAGCAGTCGCTAAGGTGGTCTTAAAAGATTTAAAGAGTATGAATGATAGGAAGTCTCAGCTACTACTTAGATTGTGATTAGGACATCAAGCAATTATATAATTTCTGCATTATTATTTTTTCTTACTTTACTTTTTCATTTTGAAGCCTTCAAGCTAGATATGTTATTATACAATGCTTTTGGTTTTAATAAAAAAGATATAGCCCTAAGATTACTGGCTTTGAATAACAGTTTAATTTATAAAGTGATTGTTCTTCTAGGAGTGTTAACCTCGAGAGGATCTATCTGGCCATTCAGGGAATTAGCTAGAAAGCAGAGAATTCTAACTCCAAGGCGGTTGGATTCCATAAGCATCTTCAGAATCTAAAGCTCTGTTTTCATTCTGACAGCATAATCATTTGGAAAGTGGGGAAATAGAAAATCAACCCATAGTTTTTAAAAAATCTATTTAAAAATAATCACTATAACAAATTAGTGTGATTGACTATTTAACCAAACTGACTGGACACATGAGAAGAGACACTTGAGACTCTTTGTACATAAACATAGCCCCGAGGGGTATATTCTAGTCACTTCTCCACTCAGTGAACATTTCTAGAGTGTATCTCTGTCAGACGTGATAGGACAAAGTGCATGTAGAATGGTTTATAAGATTTTCTCCCAGCCTGATTGCAGTCATGAAGCCACACCTAGCTGTGAAGAAATCTGGGAAATGTAGTCCAGCATCCTGTCCTATGTGTTCTGGATTCTTAGCCACTGATGCAAAAAACCTTGGTTTTGTTTTCTTAACCAAAAAAAAAAAAATACAGAAAACCAGACTCTCAGAATAATGAAACCAATGACTTAAACATTTCCAAGAGCTTAATATTTTGAGCTATTAATATGTCTGTCTAGATTTTATTTTCCTGACCCCACCAAAGGTGGATAATAACTTATTTAAGAGCATCTTCCCTTGACTGTTGTGGCAGATCTCAAGCAACTCTGGCGAGTGGAAAGATGGATTAAAATATAACCACAAATAAAGGCTTTGAGACTTTCAAAATTATTATGTGCTTGTAGTTTTCCTGGAAACCACAAAAAAGCAGTCGCTAAGGTGGTCTTAAAAGATTTAAAGAGTATGAATGATAGGAAGTCTCAGCTACTACTTAGATTGTGATTAGGACATCAAGCAATTATATAATTTCTGCATTATTATTTTTTCTTACTTTACTTTTTCATTTTGAAGCCTTCAAGCTAGATATGTTATTATACAATGCTTTTGGTTTTAATAAAAAAGATATAGCCCTAAGATTACTGGCTTTGAATAACAGTTTAATTTATAAAGTGATTGTTCTTCTAGGAGTGTTAACCTCGAGAGGATCTATCTGGCCATTCAGGGAATTAGCTAGAAAGAAGACAATTCTAACTCCAAGGCGGCTGGATTCCATAAGCATCTTCAGAATCTAAAGCTCTGTTTTCATTCTGACAGCATAATCATTTGGAAAGTGGGGAAATAGAAAATCAACCCATAGTTTTTAAAAAATCTATTTAAAAATAATCACTATAACAAATTAGTGTGATTGACTATTTAACCAAACTGACTGGACACATGAGAAGAGACACTTGAGACTCTTTGTACATAAACATAGCCCCGAGGGGTATATTCTAGTCACTTCTCCACTCAGTGAACATTTCTAGAGTGTATCTCTGTCAGACGCTCTGATAGGTACAGGGCATGCAGAGATGTGTGTGCAAGGCGAGTTCCTGCCTTCACTTGGCTTTCAGTTACCGAGACTCAAAAATTCAAAACCAACCAAAAGCTGGACAGTTATATCACACAATGTGAAATGCTTACCTGGGAGTTGTAGGACCTAGAAGAAGAGCCTCCAGGTAGAATGGAGAATCCAGTCAAGGAACCCTTTCCTGAAGAAAGAATTGAAAAGGATCTAAGAGACACGGAATCCTTGTTAGAGGGATGTATGAATGGGGCATTCCCAAGGAATGGAGGGAGAATGCCCCACATGCTCCTACTTTGGCATCTACCACTTTCGTGTAAACTTCTCGTTATTTCTCGTTAGTTCCAAATGCCAGTAAAAGAACTTTGCTACTTTGGTTTTAAAGATACCGTGTTAAGTTCTTATGCATGTAGGACACCCTAGAGTCTGCACAGTCCTTATACACTCAATATAAAGTATATTATTCCACTTTTAAGTGCTGACATAAAGTTCATTGTAGACAGTGGTCTATTTTTAGGCTCAAGGAATTCAAATCCACTTCTCCAGAAGAACTTTTAGAGATAAACACATAAAATATTCTCTTAAACAGCCCCCACTGTTTATAAAATGATTTGATGCTCTATTGAAATCTCCAAGACAGCATCAAATACATCTTGGCTCAAACTTTTTCAGGCCAAGGTCACATTTTCCGATGAGTTAGAAGATCATGTTGATGGGTGAAACTGGTGAAGTGTTGACATACGTTTGGACAGTTAATCATTTTATTCCTCTCAACACCAGAATCATGGCCTAGTGAGTTTTGTAATTGCAGAATCCCCCTTGACTTGATGATAATTTAGGGAAGAGAGAATCCTGAGAAGTTAATCTTAACAACTTGTTTGTCTGAGCATTTCTGTCTTATGTAAACAGCTCAATTTATACAAATCTCAATATATTTTGAAGTATTTTCCCAGTGTATCATTAATAAATATCTCAAGAACATTGTCATCTTTTCTAGTTCTTTTTTCTTTTTCTTCCTAACTCTCCTTGACACTTTGTGGTTTCACTCAGTTTATTTAGATGTTTCTCTGTCATAAACTTGGTGGGGGTAGGAGTGTTAAAGGTGAGTTTGGATTGACCATCTGTGTTTTTGTAGATCTCAAGGGATTGCTGTCAAGTCCCATGGCCTCCTGGACAGCATTTTATTCCTTCTAGTTCTGAGTCTTTTTTCATGTTCAGCAAAAAATCAGTTGCTTTTAAGACTGACATCCCTCTGGTCAAGTTGCAATCTGTCTGCTTGGACATATGGTCACTCTTTGATCTTTTAGCAATTAATTTAGTCTCTGTTGCCTCTGGTGCCTGGGCCACCGGGCCTGCCAGGAAGTCTTACTGGGTTCTTGTTGAATCTCCGGGAAACATGAGGGTGGATTTTTCTCTGAAGTTCTCTTTTTGGGACAGATATCTTAAGTAACTTGATCGGAAATGTTCAGCTTATTTGTGAAACAGAACCTGGTGTTAATGTTTCTCCTTTGGGGGCTGCATCATGGATTCATTCCAGCTAACCTCTTTAAGAAGAAAATTGTCATTTCCATTCTACTTTTATTAAAATTCTGCTATGCATAACATAAAATTTGCCATTTTAACCATTTTGGTCGTACTATGCAGTGGCATTTTAGTACATTTACATTGTTGTGCAACCATCACCCCAATCCAGCCAGAACTTTTTACCTTCTTAAAGTGAAACCCTGTGTCCATTAAGTAATGACGCCTAATTCTGCCTTCCCTTAGCCCCTAGCAATCACCATCCTGCTTTCTATCTCTGAATTTGATTTCCAGGTACCTCATACAAGTGGAATCATGCAATATTTGTCCTTTTGTGTCTGGCTTATTTCATTGAGCTTAGTGTCTTCAGAGCTGACCCACATTGTACCACGTGTCAGAATGTCCTTTCTTTTTAAAGCTGAATATTCTGTTGTGTGTATAGACCATGTTTTGTTAATTTATCAGTTTATGGACATTGAGTTGCTTCTACTTTTTCGCTTTTGTGAATAACACTGCTATGAACATTGTGTACAGATATCTGAGTCCCTACTTTTCCTTGTTTTTGGCATATGCCATGAAGTAGAATTGTTGGATTGTATGATGATTCTTTGTTTAATTTTGTGAGGAACCACTACATAGTTTTTCACCTTCTAGAGCCCTCTTGTATCTGGGTGACCATTTCATGGCTGAGGAGGGTTAGATGAGAGATGATGTGGACTAAGGAAAGTAGGGAATCTCTCAGGGATTGTCTTTGTTTAGAACTTTTTAAAAAAATTGATGAATGATGCCTGAGGAAAAAATTCTTTGACCTCCTGTTAATGAATTCCTGAAAGAATAAAAGGCCTCACAGCCCTGAGCCCTGGGGACTGTAAATATGAGTGGCTGATGTTTCAAGGACTGCTGGGTAGCAGAATCAAACAACACATCTTGTTCAAACTCCTCCCACTAGGTTAATGAGACATTTCAAGAAACAAACAATCCACAAGCGTGTCTTACTGTGGACTTGTCTGGTATAATATATCCGTACTTGTAGTGTACCCCCAGGTTTGGCTGTCAGATGCAGTAATGAGGCCAGGTTCTGGGACATGTGGTGCCCAGAGGTGTGGGCCTGATGAGCAAGCTCAGCAACAGCCCCCTCCCAGAAGATTCCACAGGGCCTGCCTCGCCGGATCTCTACCTCAGAATCGACAGCCCTTCCTCCTGCAGGTTACAGATGACTTTCTGCCTTGCTCACAGAAGCTCTTAAGTACCTAGAGAACATTTTCTATTCTTTAGAACTTCCCAGGTCAGTCTAGTGGTAAAGAACCTGCCTGCCAATGCAGAAGACTTAAGAGACATAAGTTCGATCTCTGGGTCAGAACTGCCTTCCCTTAGCCCCTAGCAATCACCATCCTGCTTTCTATCTCTGAATTTGATTTCCAGGTACCTCATACAAGTGGAATCATGCAATATTTGTCCTTTTGTGTCTGGCTTATTTCATTGAGCTTAGTGTCTTCAGAGCTGACCCACATTGTACCACGTGTCAGAATGTCCTTTCTTTTTAAAGCTGAATATTCTGTTGTGTGTATAGACCATGTTTTGTTAATTTATCAGTTTATGGACATTGAGTTGCTTCTACTTTTTCGCTTTTGTGAATAACACTGCTATGAACATTGTGTACAGATATCTGAGTCCCTACTTTTCCTTGTTTTTGGCATATGCCATGAAGTAGAATTGTTGGATTGTATGATGATTCTTTGTTTAATTTTGTGAGGAACCACTACATAGTTTTTCACCTTCTAGAGCCCTCTTGTATCTGGGTGACCATTTCATGGCTGAGGAGGGTTAGATGAGAGATGATGTGGACTAAGGAAAGTAGGGAATCTCTCAGGGATTGTCTTTGTTTAGAACTTTTTAAAAAAATTGATGAATGATGCCTGAGGAAAAAATTCTTTGACCTCCTGTTAATGAATTCCTGAAAGAATAAAAGGCCTCACAGCCCTGAGCCCTGGGGACTGTAAATATGAGTGGCTGATGTTTCAAGGACTGCTGGGTAGCAGAATCAAACAACACATCTTGTTCAAACTCCTCCCACTAGGTTAATGAGACATTTCAAGAAACAAACAATCCACAAGCGTGTCTTACTGTGGACTTGTCTGGTATAATATATCCGTACTTGTAGTGTACCCCCAGGTTTGGCTGTCAGATGCAGTAATGAGGCCAGGTTCTGGGACATGTGGTGCCCAGAGGTGTGGGCCTGATGAGCAAGCTCAGCAACAGCCCCCTCCCAGAAGATTCCACAGGGCCTGCCTCGCCGGATCTCTACCTCAGAATCGACAGCCCTTCCTCCTGCAGGTTACAGATGACTTTCTGCCTTGCTCACAGAAGCTCTTAAGTACCTAGAGAACATTTTCTATTCTTTAGAACTTCCCAGGTCAGTCTAGTGGTAAAGAACCTGCCTGCCAATGCAGAAGACTTAAGAGACATAAGTTCGATCTCTGGGTCAGAAAGATCCCCTGGAGAAGGAAATGGCAGCCCACTCTTAGTATTCTTGCCTGGAGAATCCCACGGACAGAGGAGCCTGGCAGGCTATGGTATATAGGGTCACAAAGAGTCAGACACGACTGAAGTGACTCTGCACGCATGCAGAATTTCCAAATTGTTGACTTATATAAGTTGCTCTAATAGGATTTGTACAGTAAGACCCAAGAACCATACCCACTCTCAGACTAAGACCAGTGAGCCTCCCTGTTGTTCCAGCTAAAGCATGTGCTTACTTCGTCTTTAGTTGCACGAGAGGATGTCACACCCACCCCAGGCTTGGCCACCTCCCCAGCTGCATCCAGAGACTGCATTCTAGGTCTTGAATTCCTCTCAGTTTAGCTCCTAGGAAAAGCTTGTGTAGAGAAGGAGAATCAGAGAGGATTATCTGAAAGATATACAGTCCTTCTGTTTTTCTTAGACTCTCTGACATTTATCTATCCCCAGATTAAGAGAACATCAAAAAAAAAAAAAAAGCAATTCCTGGCTGACATCCTGACCCCTCCTGCAAGAGGTTTGCCTGCTGGCCTCTTCTGTGTGATGCTTTAACAGTCAACCCTGAAAGCCCCTTATTGTCCAGCCACTGTCTTCTCCCATCCACTGTATTGCAGTACTTGTGTGGATGAAGTCCCGCAAGAGGAGTGGCTCCCTGGACTCTGTGCCAGAAAGTTTTCTCCTTTGAGCGGCTGGCTGGTCTGTGTGATCCCATTCCACCATGGCCCCCTGTCTGGTTGTGGCCCCTGGGAAGCTCTGAGACCGGGCAGCTGTCTGCTTCCGGCACAGGGACAGAACTCAGGCTAGCTTTTGTGTGTTAACTCATGCCCGTCTTTAACTTACTTTGTAAGTTCTTTGTCTTTTTTTTTTCCCATTGCCTCTCTTACTTGAAATTGTTGAATGAGCTGATTTTTTTTTTTTTTTTTTGGTAAGCTGCTCAACTCCTTTAAGGAGTCAATTGAGTGAATAAACATGAATTGAGTATTCTCAATTGCTTCGAATGTTTAGAGGACAAAATGTACATCAATTCACAGTTTTCGGGTAACAAATATGTTCAGTATAGTTGGCCTGAAAACCGTTCTTGTTCTGAGTGTGACTAAACCCTGAGTTTTGTGCTCTCTGGGGCCTGAACTGTCCTGGTCTCTGTGTCTCCCGCTGCCAGGGCTGTGCTTGACACATAGCAGGTGCTAAGTTAAAATCCCCAGAGATTTGGACGAACAGGATCTGTCTGCACCTGAGTTACCCACCAGCGCAGCCAGAAGATGCTCAGAAGCAAAGAACAGCTGAGATGCTCTGGTGTTTTCTCTGCCTTCGCCACACATGGAGGGGAGGGAACCCAGCTGGCACCTCTAACGGTCTTCCGTCTCCTCCTCCACAGACACACATTTCTAGACTCCCTCCTGGTGCGGTGGCCGGACAGTCTGTGGCGATTGAAGGAGGGGTCTGCCGCCTGGAGAGCCCGGCGAGCTGAACCTTCAGGCTGAACATGGAGCGTCTGAGTGGCATCACAGAGCACGAGCTTCACGGGGTTTTAACCGAAGTTGGATGTTTTATCCTCCTCATTTTATAATTCCTGTTGCAGCCTCGTGCATCGCTCGCGACACTAGTGCTGCTGTAGCTAGCGCTTGGCGACACGCGGGTCTTAGACGAGCGGGACCGCGTGTGGGTGTGTGTGCGCACGCGTGCGCGGTGTGTGCTGTGCGTGTGCTTGCTTCTTGTTCGATGAAATAGAAACTCCTCCTTATTGTGTAACCTCAGACCAGGAATGATTAAACTTCCCCAAATGTGTGCTTTAACTGTTTACAGGTAAAACCTAAAGTTGCAGGAAACTGTTGATTTCATAAAGCAGTACCAACTGTGTTGATGTAACGTGTAATGTGTCTGAACTGCAGAGTACATCTACTTGTCGAAATGATTTGATAACAGTGCTAGTAACAAAGTGTTTTATTTGTTAGCCAGTTTAAGTGGATGCTGTGGTAACTTAAACTGTTGTTCTCATCCCTCATATGGGGCATTTTTCTTTAACAAAGAATGGTTTCAGTGAAACAATCTAGCAGAGAATTAAGGTCAGAACCTTTTTAAATAATAGTTTTATTGATAAATTTGTACTTCCTTCCTCAAGCTTTTCTAAGCTTAAATACTGCATAGCTTGGAGCTGTGTGTACTGTATTATGAAAGACTATGTAAAGAGAACATACAGTAATGCAGTCCTTAATTTGTGTATAATGGAATATTATTTACAATGTAACACTGTAAATAAGAAAGCAAAATTTATGGGAAAGTTCAATATTATCTTTGTTTCTTGTTTAAATATATTTTTAAGGTGAAAGGCAGAAAAATAAAAGAAGCATATTACTGGGTATAATGTGTGACTCTCCTCAGACTAATAAATTATCTTTTGAATCCTAGTGTGGAAAGCCGTTTTCCATCTTGTTTGTAAAAAGTTTCTTCTTCCAGAATTCCTGCTTTATGCCTCTGGCTATGCTTCTGATTGTTCAAAATCCAGTTTCATCTAATTAGACTGGATACCAGCAAGACAAAAGGTGAACCTAGTGCATGGTTGTGTGGTCAGTGTAGAAGTCCCTAAAATTTCCATTGTAATTTGATTAAAAAATAATAGAGCTTCACGGGGTTTTAACCGAAGTTGGATGTTTTATCCTCCTCATTTTATAATTCCTGTTGCAGCCTCGTGCATCGCTCGCGACACTAGTGCTGCTGTAGCTAGCGCTTGGCGACACGCGGGTCTTAGACGAGCGGGACCGCGTGTGTGTGTGTGTGTGCGCACGCGTGCGCGGTGTGTGCTGTGCGTGTGCTTGCTTCTTGTTCGATGAAATAGAAACTCCTCCTTATTGTGTAACCTCAGACCAGGAATGATTAAACTTCCCCAAATGTGTGCTTTAACTGTTTACAGGTAAAACCTAAAGTTGCAGGAAACTGTTGATTTCATAAAGCAGTACCAACTGTGTTGATGTAACGTGTAATGTGTCTGAACTGCAGAGTACATCTACTTGTCGAAATGATTTGATAACAGTGCTAGTAACAAAGTGTTTTATTTGTTAGCCAGTTTAAGTGGATGCTGTGGTAACTTAAACTGTTGTTCTCATCCCTCATATGGGGCATTTTTCTTTAACAAAGAATGGTTTCAGTGAAACAATCTAGCAGAGAATTAAGGTCAGAACCCTTTTTTAAATAATAGTTTTATTGATAAATTTGTACTTCCTTCCTCAAGCTTTTCTAAGCTTAAATACTGCATAGCTTGGAGCTGTGTGTACTGTATTATGAAAGACTATGTAAAGAGAACATACAGTAATGCAGTCCTTAATTTGTGTATAATGGAATATTATTTACAATGTAACACTGTAAATAAGAAAGCAAAATTTATGGGAAAGTTCAATATTATCTTTGTTTCTTGTTTAAATATATTTTTAAGGTGAAAGGCAGAAAAATAAAAGAAGCATATTACTGGGTATAATGTGTGACTCTCCTCAGACTAATAAATTATCTTTTGAATCCTAGTGTGGAAAGCCGTTTTCCATCTTGTTTGTAAAAAGTTTCTTCTTCCAGAATTCCTGCTTTATGCCTCTGGCTATGCTTCTGATTGTTCAAAATCCAGTTTCATCTAATTAGACTGGATACCAGCAAGACAAAAGGTGAACCTAGTGCATGGTTGTGTGGTCAGTGTAGAAGTCCCTAAAATTTCCATTGTAATTTGATTAAAAAAATAATAACAAAGAAAAGGAATAGGAACATGTTGCTTTGAGAAACAGTAATGGCAGCTGAAAAGTCAATGGTTTCAGTTGATAAATTGCCTCTAAATGTTAGATTTAGTAATTCTGGAGCTGTATAAGAAAACCAAGAGTTTCCTTTTGATTTTTACATGTAAGAAGTAACTATCAAGAAGATACTAAAGATAGACTTGCTCTGGGGGAGGAAATTGCCTACACCATATAATCATGGCTCTGGGTGGTAACTGATAAAGCCCCAGATGAAATTATACACTTGACATCGATGTATGGCCAAATTATAAAGGAAAGACAACCAAAATGGAGTGGGTGCAACTATGAATGATTTGGGAGTTGCTGACTTAGATCCCTCGTACAGGCAATTACATTTGTCTCGCTGTGTTCTCGTAGACAGGTTGGTGCCATGGTATCTGTTTCTCATTCTTAATGAGGCTGAGAACTTCGTAAGAGATGGGCTGGCTGGTGGGGAGCCTTGGGCTTCAAAAGCTTTCGAAGACCTGTTACCTGTTGGCAGGGATTTTTCAGGAACTGGATTGGATCACATAAAACTATCAGGACACTTTGGAGTTTGAAAATCCTCTGACCTATTTCACCAGGAATGCCATTTCTTTCATCTCCTTTTGACTTTATTCCATTCACATTTGAAAGTTTGGGCTTGTTAAATACCCTTTTTATGAAGAGTTTACAAACTGGTCAGTATAAAAGGTCACACCCTCCAAAACAGTATTAAAACTATTTTTCTAGTTGTTTAAATATATTTTTAAGGTGAAAGGCAGAAAAATAAAAGAAGCATATTACTGGGTATAATGTGTGACTCTCCTCAGACTAATAAATTATCTTTTGAATCCTAGTGTGGAAAGCCGTTTTCCATCTTGTTTGTAAAAAGTTTCTTCTTCCAGAATTCCTGCTTTATGCCTCTGGCTATGCTTCTGATTGTTCAAAATCCAGTTTCATCTAATTAGACTGGATACCAGCAAGACAAAAGGTGAACCTAGTGCATGGTTGTGTGGTCAGTGTAGAAGTCCCTAAAATTTCCATTGTAATTTGATTAAAAAAATAATAACAAAGAAAAGGAATAGGAACATGTTGCTTTGAGAAACAGTAATGGCAGCTGAAAAGTCAATGGTTTCAGTTGATAAATTGCCTCTAAATGTTAGATTTAGTAATTCTGGAGCTGTATAAGAAAACCAAGAGTTTCCTTTTGATTTTTACATGTAAGAAGTAACTATCAAGAAGATACTAAAGATAGACTTGCTCTGGGGGAGGAAATTGCCTACACCATATAATCATGGCTCTGGGTGGTAACTGATAAAGCCCCAGATGAAATTATACACTTGACATCGATGTATGGCCAAATTATAAAGGAAAGACAACCAAAATGGAGTGGGTGCAACTATGAATGATTTGGGAGTTGCTGACTTAGATCCCTCGTACAGGCAATTACATTTGTCTCGCTGTGTTCTCGTAGACAGGTTGGTGCCATGGTATCTGTTTCTCATTCTTAATGAGGCTGAGAACTTCGTAAGAGATGGGCTGGCTGGTGGGGAGCCTTGGGCTTCAAAAGCTTTCGAAGACCTGTTACCTGTTGGCAGGGATTTTTCAGGAACTGGATTGGATCACATAAAACTATCAGGACACTTTGGAGTTTGAAAATCCTCTGACCTATTTCACCAGGAATGCCATTTCTTTCATCTCCTTTTGACTTTATTCCATTCACATTTGAAAGTTTGGGCTTGTTAAATACCCTTTTTATGAAGAGTTTACAAACTGGTCAGTATAAAAGGTCACACCCCTCCAAAACAGTTCATTAAAACTATTTTTCTAGTTGTTAGTTTTAAAAGAATGGTGTGAAGCCAAGAGGGGAACAAAATGATATGAAGAATCATGGAAGAAAAAAAGTGAGGGGGTAGTATAAGTCCCTTCATTATAGGATCAGATGTTGAGAAAAACATACTGAACCAGGAGATACTGACAGCTTTGTTTCACACAAAAGCAGGAAAGGTAGAAACAAGAATGTAACGTCATTCCCTAGTCTGGCCTCTGTGACCAAGACTCTGAAGCTATGTTTGAAGGTGCCCACTTTTAATGTGGATGATCCTAACTATAGGCCTGTATTCTATTTCTTTTTAAGGCCTGGGCATTTGATGTCTGGTTTCCTTGGATATGGTTAGGCCTGGCCTGGATTCCTCAAGGCCGTCACTGTGATCCTGCTCTGAGTTTAGAAACGGGCGTCTTCCGTACTTGGTGAGGAGGCGGAGGGTGTGTGCTCTACCCTAAGGACCCCTCGTGCTGACTCACAGGCGGCGGGGCTGTGTCCTCACTCGTCCCCTCGGCCACTTCTCCCTGCTTCCTGTGTGTCTGCCTGTGGCTGGCAGTTTCTCATCTAACTGCCTCTTCTCAATGCGAGCTTGAGCTCAGACACCAGTGTCTATTAGAATTGTGTATGAAGAGCATACAAACAAGCCTTCAGTACTAGTCTGAGATGCTTGTCTGGGAGCAAAATGGATGAGTTTTAGTTTATAGATGTGGAGACATCTCTTTTGGTTGCTCAAAAGCCTTTTGTGCCAAATTCTTCATCTCCTCCCATGTTTGAGAGCAGTGATGTTCACACCAGGTCCCTGAGATAAGCAAGGTTACTCTGTTGTAAAAGATGGAGGGGGTGAGGGAGGGAGGGGAGGGTGAAGAAAGGAAGATTTAGAAAAGGGCTAGAGGGCTTCCCCTGGTGGTCCAGTGGATAAGGACACCGCCTTGCAGTGCAAGGGGCGCCGGTTCCATCCCTGGCCTGGGAAGATCCCACGTGCCGCGGAGCGGCTGGACTGATGTGTCCAATCACCCAGCCGGAGCTCTGGAGCGCATGCGCCCAGAGCCGGCGCTCTGCGACAACAGACGCCACCGCGATGGGAGGCCCGCAGGAGCCAAAGAACAAAAGACGGATGAAAATAGAGAAATGAAAGACTAATAGAAGTAACCTGCCTGCTCCCCTCCCTCCCCAACCCGACCCCCGCCCAAAATAAATAAATGAATCTTTAAAAAAGAAAAAAGAAAAGGGCTAGAATTATTCTTGAATCTTGAGATTGTATTTAATTATTGTGAAATTTTAAAAAACTGGTCATTGTTATGAAAGCAATCCATGCTTATCATTAAAAAATTAGAAAATAGAGAAAAATATTAACTCATAACCCCACTTCCCTAGAGGCAGCAGTTAGTAACACTATAGTTTGTGTCCTTTAGTTTCTGTTCTTAAAGACTCTTCCTATGCATAAATATTCTGCGCTTTTAACCAAAACTGGGATTGTATCAAACCGCTAAAGGGGTTAATATAACCTTCAGTTTTCATTTAATTTTGTGGAAAACCGTCCAAACCTATAGGGTTACACATACCTCATCTACCACTTCCCCATACAAGGCTAGTTTGACTAATTCATATATGTATATACATACATATATTTTATAGGAAAACTTTGATAAACGCTTCACAGTACTGACAGTACATTTTCAGCATCTGTTCTCAGGGACCACATGTCTCTACCATGAGCACTGTGGTAAGATCTTAAGCAGCAAAAGTCAGCTCAGCAGGTGTCCTAGGGCAGATCACTGTCATTGCCCGTGGATCTGCTTCCTTGGTGAGCCCCGGACGCCTTTATCAGGCCCACACCTGCACCTCTGTGCCCAAGGACTTGGTTCAGGGACCATGGAAAAGTGGGTCTGTCCCTGCACACAGCACATCAGATGTCCAGGAGATGAGCAGTCCAGAAGCAGCTCTCAACAAGTGACAGGCAGAAGTTGGTGTATAAGTATACATAAACTGAGTCCCTTGCTCCTTGGGTGGGATAACTCAGAGGCATGTGTTCCACACTGTTTTTTGAGAGATTTTAAGCTTCAGTTGCCCGCTGTGGTCAGTGACTTATTAATTAACCTTGTATTTGGTCTCTTCCCTTCTCTGGACCCTTCCCCACCCTCTAATCTGAGTTTTCCTAGAATCATCTCCCAGGTCAACTTCTTGCTCTCGACTCCCCGTCTTAAGGTTGCTGCTGCAAGACTTGAAACTAAGCTTCATTCTGTTTCCTATGTCCCTGGTCATGAGGGCTTCTCCTCTGTCCTGAGGAGAGTGGACTCACCCTCTCAGGAGTGTGCTGCCTGCTCCTGCACCTGCCTCCCTGCAGCCTCTTCTCCTGCTGGTGCTCCTGATAAGTCATCTTCATCCAGAACATCCCAGGGACATTCTTCAGGTGATAGGGCTGGAAGAACCATGAAGGTGGACATTCACGACCCAGTCAGTGCCTACAGGCACTGGATTGCTGGAGACAGCTCGCTTTTAAGGAGATGGGAATGAACAGAAGCTGGACAGCAGTGGGCAATTAAGGACTGATGGATGCCTTAGACGAAATGGCCTAGAATTCTATTCATGGTATCTGGAAAGAAATCCAATTTAATTTTGTGGAAAACCGTCCAAACCTATAGGGTTACACATACCTCATCTACCACTTCCCATACAAGGCTAGTTTGACTAATTCATATATGTATATACATACATATATTTTATAGGAAAACTTTGATAAACGCTTCACAGTACTGACAGTACATTTTCAGCATCTGTTCTCAGGGACCACATGTCTCTACCATGAGCACTGTGGTAAGATCTTAAGCAGCAAAAGTCAGCTCAGCAGGTGTCCTAGGGCAGATCACTGTCATTGCCCGTGGATCTGCTTCCTTGGTGAGCCCCGGACGCCTTTATCAGGCCCACACCTGCACCTCTGTGCCCAAGGACTTGGTTCAGGGACCATGGAAAAGTGGGTCTGTCCCTGCACACAGCACATCAGATGTCCAGGAGATGAGCAGTCCAGAAGCAGCTCTCAACAAGTGACAGGCAGAAGTTGGTGTATAAGTATACATAAACTGAGTCCCCTTGCTCCTTGGGTGGGATAACTCAGAGGCATGTGTTCCACACTGTTTTTTGAGAGATTTTAAGCTTCAGTTGCCCGCTGTGGTCAGTGACTTATTAATTAACCTTGTATTTGGTCTCTTCCCTTCTCTGGACCCTTCCCCACCCTCTAATCTGAGTTTTCCTAGAATCATCTCCCAGGTCAACTTCTTGCTCTCGACTCCCCGTCTTAAGGTTGCTGCTGCAAGACTTGAAACTAAGCTTCATTCTGTTTCCTATGTCCCTGGTCATGAGGGCTTCTCCTCTGTCCTGAGGAGAGTGGACTCACCCTCTCAGGAGTGTGCTGCCTGCTCCTGCACCTGCCTCCCTGCAGCCTCTTCTCCTGCTGGTGCTCCTGATAAGTCATCTTCATCCAGAACATCCCAGGGACATTCTTCAGGTGATAGGGCTGGAAGAACCATGAAGGTGGACATTCACGACCCAGTCAGTGCCTACAGGCACTGGATTGCTGGAGACAGCTCGCTTTTAAGGAGATGGGAATGAACAGAAGCTGGACAGCAGTGGGCAATTAAGGACTGATGGATGCCTTAGACGAAATGGCCTAGAATTCTATTCATGGTATCTGGAAGAAACCATGACCAAAGGTGCCCTCCAAAGATGGTGAAACCTGGGAAGGAGGTGGGTGGGCAAATCTCCTGGACTGCAGGTGGGAGTGAGTGAGACGGAGGTGGGCAACTTCCTGTAGTCCTTTCACATTAATGTTTATTCTTGGATGTTAGCATCCTTAAGCAATTCACTGCCTTTCCCCACCACTTGATTTGGGGGAAATGCACAAGGTTTTAGCCCTGATGCCTTAAGTACTTGTCTACCTGGCAGCCAGAAGAAATGCAGTCAGAGTGCTCTTCTGCTCACATCCTTCCAGCACATCTTGTCCCAGAGCCCTTATAAGACCCAAGGCTCAGCTCCCTGTCATTCTCTGAGCCACTTCCTGTCCTTGCCCACTCTGCTCCTACCCTCTTGGCCTCCTTGCTGCTCTTTGACCCACTCAGACATTCTCCCAGAACCGCTGCACCTGCTTTTAACTCTCCTGGGAAAACACTTTGCAGATAGATCCACATGGTGGTTTCTTCCTCAGCTCCTTCAACTCTGTTAAAACACTACCTTCACAGTGAGCACCTGCCTCATCACACTCTTCCCAGCATGCTGGATTGCCTTTCTGCTTTATTTCTTTTTCCTAGCACTTACTGCTTTCTAATCTACCATATAACTGACATATTTGTTTGGTTTATATGTTGCCCTCCCCGTGAAAGTCAGCTCCCTGAAAACAGGACATCTTTATGTTACTCATGTTATCCTTCCAGTGCCTCAGACACTGCCTGGCACATAATAGCTCCTCAATAAACGTTTTCTCAATGGATAAATGAAGGCTCCTCGTGGTGACGTGAAAGAGACAATGTGAACCAGGGTAGTCTTTTTCTATTGCTCCCCTAGGAAATTAGCACAGACTTACCACCTTGAAACAGTACAAAATCATCATCACACAGTAAATCACAAGTCCCTGGTGTTTTGTTATTCTTTTTCCCTCCATCTCCCATGGGTCACAATCAAGATGGTAGCATGTGCCAAATTAAGGATATTGAATTAAATTAGTGATCCCTAAAAGTCTGGTTTCCTTAAAAAACAAAAAAACCACAGTGGCCCAGACTCTGCACTCCCAAAACCGGGGGCCTGGGTTTGATTCCTCTCTTGACATGGTTCTTTCACATGTTCTCTCCTGCAAGACGTAGTGCCTCCGGGTTCCCTACCATCGTTTCTCCAGCCTCCTTCACACCTTTATATGACCTACTTAATGTTTATTCTTGGATGTTAGCATCCTTAAGCAATTCACTGCCTTTCCCCACCACTTGATTTGGGGGAAATGCACAAGGTTTTAGCCCTGATGCCTTAAGTACTTGTCTACCTGGCAGCCAGAAGAAATGCAGTCAGAGTGCTCTTCTGCTCACATCCTTCCAGCACATCTTGTCCCAGAGCCCTTATAAGACCCAAGGCTCAGCTCCCTGTCATTCTCTGAGCCACTTCCTGTCCTTGCCCACTCTGCTCCTACCCTCTTGGCCTCCTTGCTGCTCTTTGACCCACTCAGACATTCTCCCAGAACCGCTGCACCTGCTTTTAACTCTCCTGGGAAAACACTTTGCAGATAGATCCACATGGTGGTTTCTTCCTCAGCTCCTTCAACTCTGTTAAAACACTACCTTCACAGTGAGCACCTGCCTCATCACACTCTTCCCAGCATGCTGGATTGCCTTTCTGCTTTATTTCTTTTTCCTAGCACTTACTGCTTTCTAATCTACCATATAACTGACATATTTGTTTGGTTTATATGTTGCCCTCCCCGTGAAAGTCAGCTCCTGAAAACAGGACATCTTTATGTTACTCATGTTATCCTTCCAGTGCCTCAGACACTGCCTGGCACATAATAGCTCCTCAATAAACGTTTTCTCAATGGATAAATGAAGGCTCCTCGTGGTGACGTGAAAGAGACAATGTGAACCAGGGTAGTCTTTTTCTATTGCTCCCCTAGGAAATTAGCACAGACTTACCACCTTGAAACAGTACAAAATCATCATCACACAGTAAATCACAAGTCCCTGGTGTTTTGTTATTCTTTTTCCCTCCATCTCCCATGGGTCACAATCAAGATGGTAGCATGTGCCAAATTAAGGATATTGAATTAAATTAGTGATCCCTAAAAGTCTGGTTTCCTTAAAAAAAAAAAAAAAAAACAGTGGCCCAGACTCTGCACTCCCAAAACCGGGGGCCTGGGTTTGATTCCTCTCTTGACATGGTTCTTTCACATGTTCTCTCCTGCAAGACGTAGTGCCTCCGGGTTCCCTACCATCGTTTCTCCAGCCTCCTTCACACCTTTATATGACCTACTCCAAATGCTATGTTTTTGGTGTGCTTGTTTGTTAAGCAAATATCTAAAAAACTTTGGCACACTCTATGGAAACAGTCTCAAATATTGATGGTAGAAGTATATAAATAGCACTTCTGAGGGCAATTTGGCAATATCTATCTAAATTACATGTGCATTTGCCCCCTAAGAGAGCAACATACTTCTGAGAATTTATCTTATCATTACACCTGTACACATACCAAAATGACAAATGTACAAGGATATTTGTTGTACCATGTTTGCAACAGCAGATTATTGGGAATTAGAAGGGCTTCCCAGGTGGTGCTAGTGATTAAGGATCTGACTGCCAATGCAGGGGATGCATGAGACAAGGGTTCAATCCCTGGTTCTGAAAAATCCCTTAGAGTGGGAAATGGGAACCTGCTCCAGTATTCTTGCCTCAAAAGTTTCGTGGACAGAGGAACCTGGAGGGCTACAGTCCATGGAGTCAGAAAAGAGTGGACACAACTGAGCAGGGTTACACTGGGGCTAGCCCGTACTTACTATAAAGATGTCACATGAACTATAGTTTACCCATAGAATGAAATAGTATTACACTGTTGAAAAGGAAGGTGAGTTTTTCTTTTTGATGTCATGGAAAGGTCCTCGGGGCAGAGTCAAGATTAGTGTGTATAACATACTATGTTTGGGATAAGAATTAGGACAAAGATATAAATATTTTTGTATTGCATACATAAATTCTAGAAGGATACGTAAGGGAAAATATCTATAGTATCTATAGAAAGAACAACTTTAGGGATAATGAATGAAGTGAAGAAGGGACTGTGAGAGGAAACGTGTTAATGTAACTGATGACCTTCTGCTCTAGTCTCCTGAAGGCCTCTTCCATCCCTTAAAGTTGGCTGCTGTGAGGGCATTTGTGTGAGGATTGCCATTTGTGATCTGGCCTCATCCAACTCCCCTGCCTAGTATAATGCAATCAGATGTCCTGTCAAATCTGACTGCTTACCAGAGGCAAAGAGTGGATTTAGTATCAATTACCCACTCTCCTGCAAGACGTAGTGCCTCCGGGTTCCCTACCATCGTTTCTCCAGCCTCCTTCACACCTTTATATGACCTACTCCAAATGCTATGTTTTTGGTGTGCTTGTTTGTTAAGCAAATATCTAAAAAACTTTGGCACACTCTATGGAAACAGTCTCAAATATTGATGGTAGAAGTATATAAATAGCACTTCTGAGGGCAATTTGGCAATATCTATCTAAATTACATGTGCATTTGCCCCCTAAGAGAGCAACATACTTGAGAATTTATCTTATCATTACACCTGTACACATACCAAAATGACAAATGTACAAGGATATTTGTTGTACCATGTTTGCAACAGCAGATTATTGGGAATTAGAAGGGCTTCCCAGGTGGTGCTAGTGATTAAGGATCTGACTGCCAATGCAGGGGATGCATGAGACAAGGGTTCAATCCCTGGTTCTGAAAAATCCCTTAGAGTGGGAAATGGGAACCTGCTCCAGTATTCTTGCCTCAAAAGTTTCGTGGACAGAGGAACCTGGAGGGCTACAGTCCATGGAGTCAGAAAAGAGTGGACACAACTGAGCAGGGTTACACTGGGGCTAGCCCGTACTTACTATAAAGATGTCACATGAACTATAGTTTACCCATAGAATGAAATAGTATTACACTGTTGAAAAGGAAGGTGAGTTTTTCTTTTTGATGTCATGGAAAGGTCCTCGGGGCAGAGTCAAGATTAGTGTGTATAACATACTATGTTTGGGATAAGAATTAGGACAAAGATATAAATATTTTTGTATTGCATACATAAATTCTAGAAGGATACGTAAGGGAAAATATCTATAGTATCTATAGAAAGAACAACTTTAGGGATAATGAATGAAGTGAAGAAGGGACTGTGAGAGGAAACGTGTTAATGTAACTGATGACCTTCTGCTCTAGTCTCCTGAAGGCCTCTTCCATCCCTTAAAGTTGGCTGCTGTGAGGGCATTTGTGTGAGGATTGCCATTTGTGATCTGGCCTCATCCAACTCCCCTGCCTAGTATCTGAGCAGCTGCCTAAATCAGATGTCCTGGTCAAATCTGACTGCTTACCAGAGGCAAAGAGTGGATTTAGTATCAATTACCCAAATCTCTTCCATTCTCTCAGGATCTGGTCATATTTTCCATGTTTTACTTTAATTTCATTTAATTCATGTTCACAGCTAAGGGGCTAGCAGCAGATGGCTGATTCCCAAAACATGAAACTATTATTTAGGGCAACCCTAGCTGCAAGATAGATAACCCCCCAAATCTCGGAGTCTTGATATGATAAAGCTTTCTCACACAGATGAAGCCCAAGGGGCAGTTGTCCTCCAAATGGAGATTCAGGAACTGAGGTCCTTCCATCCCTTGGCTACCGTATTTCATGCGTGGACAGAACAACTAGGCAAAAGATCAATATGGAAATAAAAGGTTTGAATAGACCTCTACAGAATGTGCACCTAACAGACATGTTTAGAACACATTACCCAGCAATAGCAGAATATACACTCTTCTCAAATGCCCATGAAATATCCTTCAGGTCAGACCTTATGATAGGCCATATGGAGATGGCTGTCTTCTCTGTCTTCCTCTGTGAATGTCTGTGTCCTAAGCTCCTCGCATATGATCTCATTTTACCTTAATCAACTTTTTAATTGCTCTATATCCCAATATGTTCACTTTCTGAGGTACTGGGGGCAGGGGCTTCAACATGTGCATGAATGTTGTGGGGAACAGTTCAATCCATGTGAAGTGAAAAAAAAAAAAGTAAAAATGTTACTGTCTTAGTCATGTCCAATTCTTTAAGACCCAATGGACTGTATCCTGCCAGGCTCCTCTGTTCATGGAATCCTCCATGCAGGAACACTGGAGTGAGTATCCATTCCCTGCTCTAGGGACCTTCCCAGCCCAGGGGTTGAACCCAGGTCCCCTGCCTTGCAGGCAGATTCTTTACTATCTGAGCCACCAAGGAAGTCCCTCATTCAAACTATAAGACTTTATAAATAAATGTTTTTTGTTTGAACAACTTTGGTGATCTGGGCCTCCCATCCAACTCCCCTGCCTAGGGCATTTGTGTGAGGATTGCCATTTGTGATCTGGCCTCATCCAACTCCCCTGCCTAGTATCTGAGCAGCTGCCTAAATCAGATGTCCTGGTCAAATCTGACTGCTTACCAGAGGCAAAGAGTGGATTTAGTATCAATTACCCAAATCTCTTCCATTCTCTCAGGATCTGGTCATATTTTCCATGTTTTACTTTAATTTCATTTAATTCATGTTCACAGCTAAGGGGCTAGCAGCAGATGGCTGATTCCCAAAACATGAAACTATTATTTAGGGCAACCCTAGCTGCAAGATAGATAACCCCCCAAATCTCGGAGTCTTGATATGATAAAGCTTTCTCACACAGATGAAGCCCAAGGGGCAGTTGTCCTCCAAATGGAGATTCAGGAACTGAGGTCCTTCCATCCCTTGGCTACCGTATTTCATGCGTGGACAGAACAACTAGGCAAAAGATCAATATGGAAATAAAAGGTTTGAATAGACCTCTACAGAATGTGCACCTAACAGACATGTTTAGAACACATTACCCAGCAATAGCAGAATATACACTCTTCTCAAATGCCCATGAAATATCCTTCAGGTCAGACCTTATGATAGGCCATATGGAGATGGCTGTCTTCTCTGTCTTCCTCTGTGAATGTCTGTGTCCTAAGCTCCTCGCATATGATCTCATTTTACCTTAATCAACTTTTTAATTGCTCTATATCCCAATATGTTCACTTTCTGAGGTACTGGGGGCAGGGGCTTCAACATGTGCATGAATGTTGTGGGGAACAGTTCAATCCATGTGAAGTGAAAAAAAAAAAAGTAAAAATGTTACTGTCTTAGTCATGTCCAATTCTTTAAGACCCAATGGACTGTATCCTGCCAGGCTCCTCTGTTCATGGAATCCTCCATGCAGGAACACTGGAGTGAGTATCCATTCCCTGCTCTAGGGACCTTCCCAGCCCAGGGGTTGAACCCAGGTCCCCTGCCTTGCAGGCAGATTCTTTACTATCTGAGCCACCAAGGAAGTCCCTCATTCAAACTATAAGACTTTATAAATAAATGTTTTTTTGTTTGAATGAGGACCCCTTGTAAAGGAAACAAAAATCCATAGTTCCCAAGTGTTAATATAAATTATTTAAAATAATTCCACTTGTGTAAACATAAAACTAGATCCTGGTGTTGGCGCTTGTTGACTTGTCATTCAAGTTGAGGTCGTCCTGATTCTTGATATGAGTGGTGTTTGAAACTTCGATCTTTGGGATATTACGTTATGAGTCTCTGGATCTTACTTAAGTCTTGTCTTTCAGCAGGACTCCTCTGACACCCTTCTGGTGGAGGAAGTGAGTGCTCCATTATTACTTGCCAGGTGGAGGTGGAAAAAGTTCCCCACTCCCTTGCATTGACACTCATGGGGGAATGGTTCCTTATCAGTGCCTGTTGTGGGTATGAGTGTAGGCTCCCACTAGGTTTTTGCAGATGCCAGGCCAGCTGGCTGGGGGAAGAGGTGTGGGGGTACACATTGTCTTAACTCCCTAGAAGAGATATGGAAACTCAACCAACTCATGCGATGTTGTTCTTCAGGACCCTAACTGCTCTGACTTCTTTTCTCCACCTTTCCAATGGTTCTTCTTATTTTTTATAGATAATAATCCCATGTTTTTTCAGCTGTGCTTAGTCTAAGGAACAGGGGAAAGTACTACTCCATCGTTCCAGAGGCAGAAGTGCTGATTGTTGTTATAGAAACAGTTATTTGGGAGCTGAATATTTCACTCATTGCCTTGATTCTCCTGCTTTTGAACTCGATAGCTGTCATCTGAGTTACTGACATCATTGGCATTACACTTCCTTTTGGATGATAAACTTGTCTTTACCTACCTACCCATTATTTTTCTAGCCAATCTACTTAAAAGACACCCTGGGAAGTTATGAAGCAACTGTTTCATGAAAAATCCCTAACTGAAAGTTGACCACTGCAGTAACTTCTGAAAAAGATTGGTAGATAGACTACTCTTTGTACCATCTCTGGTCAACCCTTGAACAATGAAGGCAATACCACTCAGGCTATTGTTTCCATGAACTTACCAGGTCACGCACGTAGTAGGTACCTCCTACTTTCTCTTTTCCAGCTACTTCCTAAAATCTTTGTTTGGCATCACCATCCCTTCAGCTTCAAATATAAATGCAAATAAAATTGCCTTTCATATATTAGTTACAAGGTGCCTCTGAATGTTTGTATTAATTTATTTTTGTATGTCACCGGAATGAAAACATTTCTAATTACAAAATTCACTGAATTCATAGATCCTGGAAGCAATATCTATAAACTCACAGGAGACCATATACTCCAGTTTGAGAAACTCAGAACTTACTATTTCCAGATCTACCTGTTTAATGAGAAGAGTTCCTAGTGTAGTGCAAACTAGCCTGCAGGTGGCTGTTATACATGGGGGCATGTGGGTGGGGGAAGGGACAGGCAGGCACCATCTGGCCAATGGAGGAATGTGATAAGTTTATTCTTTGCACATGTGTATCATTCACTGTATGAAGACAGTCTTTCTCCATATGCTTGGACACCACCATTTCCAGTGTGACCCAAATGATTTCCAACTACCAAAATCTGCATCTCTCTGCCAAGGGTTCTCTCCTGAACTAATCTGTGGCAGACCAGGAGTGCTAAGGAATTAACACTTCTTGAAGCAGCCCTTAGCTCATGATCCTCAGGAGCTGGGGTTTCTATTCTCACTCTGGAGTGGGGTATCGGTGAGGACTGTGTTTGCACCATGGCCCAGTATGCCCCTGTGGTATTTCCAGTTTTCCACAGGGGTGACTTCCTCGACAATGCATCTTTTATTGGCTCCCTTCCCTTTCCTCCTGTATGTCTCCACTCTCAGTGTTTCCTGTACCTCGCAAAGAAAGTCCTTGTGCTCAAACTCTTGTCTCAGGATTTGCTTCTGCGAGAAAAGCATTATAGAGTACTTTTGCTTATGATACCTGATTTGACCCATAGAACAATTTCTGAAGGTAGAAAGTTATACTAATCAAGAACTGTCAAGGAATGTGAGCCCCATATTCTGCTTGGTTCTTGTATGTATCTCAAGAATAAAATCTGGCGTACTATACATGCTTGATAAATAATTGACAAATAAAGAAAGAAATTGATGCTCCTTTAGGTAATTTGATCAAATTGCCAGTGAGAGAACCAAGACTTCAAATTCAGTGCTCTCTCCACTGTCTACTCGGGGTACTGTTTCTAACCCTCTGGTCTCAGATTGTGATTTGTGGAGGAACTCATACACAATTTAAACATACCAGTATCATCAGCAAGTTCTAAACCACAGTGATGTAAGTGGTTTCAGGTTTGGTGGAAATGATCTCTTAGCAAAAATATTATAGACATTTATGACTCGAATTGCCAAGTCTTTTTGTTCATATCACACAGACATTAGAGATCACATTCCCATAGTGGCCATCTGGAGCAGCCTGGCCCCATAAAAGAGGCAATTAGTCTTTTTCAACTCCAAGTTAGTTAAAACACATCCTAGCCCAGCCTTGTTTTTATGTTTTCCTCACCAGTGACATGAACATCTTAAGGTCACTTTGCTTGGAGGAACCTCATTCTTTAACATTCTAATTTTGGGCTTAAAAAATCATTTTGTACCTGCTGTATGCATTCTAACAAGTTCTGTAATAAGTAGACATTTGTAGGTAAAATCATACTCAGGAGTAGGAACAAAGAAACAAATCTCCATTGCAGTTAGCCATGAATTAGATACTAACTCATTAATCAAATTTTACTTAAATCATGCATCTTCCCTCAAATGAATGGTTATTCTGTTGAAACCATTTTGATTCCCAGGCACTGCTTTCCCTAAACTCCTTAGAGTCATCAGGCACATTAAAGGCTATCCAATTTCATTGGTCTAAGCTGAGTGATCGCAATTCATCAAGGCATGAAAAGTCTGTCCAGTCTTGTGGAATATCATTAAATGGTTCAAAAACGTTTCTAATCTTAATGATGGCCAAGAGGGAACAACTATTATGATGATGAATGGGAATGAATATCTGGAGAAAGTTCAAGGCATGTTATACTTACAAAGACTAATACATGTTGTTTATCTAAATCATCCAACTGATTAAAGAAACGCACAAAGCCCAAGACAGTTAAAAGCAGAGAACCGAATAGGGTTTGACCTACCCTGGTATATTTATCGCTGACCATGTCATGCATGTAAAATGTATTGCTCCACCAAGATGCTTGTGTATATAAATCGGAGGGTCTTTTGAGGCTGATGTTGAGTAATATAGGCTGTCCAGTTTATTGCCTGGCTAAATATTTATATAGAATGAGTACTGTTTCTAACCCTCTGGTCTCAGATTGTGATTTGTGGAGGAACTCATACACAATTTAAACATACCAGTATCATCAGCAAGTTCTAAACCACAGTGATGTAAGTGGTTTCAGGTTTGGTGGAAATGATCTCTTAGCAAAAATATTATAGACATTTATGACTCGAATTGCCAAGTCTTTTTGTTCATATCACACAGACATTAGAGATCACATTCCCATAGTGGCCATCTGGAGCAGCCTGGCCCCATAAAAGAGGCAATTAGTCTTTTTCAACTCCAAGTTAGTTAAAACACATCCTAGCCCAGCCTTGTTTTTATGTTTTCCTCACCAGTGACATGAACATCTTAAGGTCACTTTGCTTGGAGGAACCTCATTCTTTAACATTCTAATTTTGGGCTTAAAAAATCATTTTGTACCTGCTGTATGCATTCTAACAAGTTCTGTAATAAGTAGACATTTGTAGGTAAAATCATACTCAGGAGTAGGAACAAAGAAACAAATCTCCATTGCAGTTAGCCATGAATTAGATACTAACTCATTAATCAAATTTTACTTAAATCATGCATCTTCCCTCAAATGAATGGTTATTCTGTTGAAACCATTTTGATTCCCAGGCACTGCTTTCCCTAAACTCCTTAGAGTCATCAGGCACATTAAAGGCTATCCAATTTCATTGGTCTAAGCTGAGTGATCGCAATTCATCAAGGCATGAAAAGTCTGTCCAGTCTTGTGGAATATCATTAAATGGTTCAAAAACGTTTCTAATCTTAATGATGGCCAAGAGGGAACAACTATTATGATGATGAATGGGAATGAATATCTGGAGAAAGTTCAAGGCATGTTATACTTACAAAGACTAATACATGTTGTTTATCTAAATCATCCAACTGATTAAAGAAACGCACAAAGCCCAAGACAGTTAAAAGCAGAGAACCGAATAGGGTTTGACCTACCCTGGTATATTTATCGCTGACCATGTCATGCATGTAAAATGTATTGCTCCACCAAGATGCTTGTGTATATAAATCGGGAGGGTCTTTTGAGGCTGATGTTGAGTAATATAGGCTGTCCAGTTTATTGCCTGGCTAAATATTTATATAGAATGAGTTCATTGATGGTGGGGAAGCCTCCATAAAAGGAGTCTTTCAATGTTACTAACCGATTAGCTACAACACCCGTGGCTTAGCAAGACCGAGGTGGTGGTAACTTTGGTACTTCCACTCCCCAAACCAATTTCTGAGCTGCTTACTGTTTTCAATCCCTGATCTGAGTTAGATATGTTTTTGCATGTGGAGCCAAGTAAGACACTACCCTCTTGGTTCTAAGTCTGCAAGGAAAGAGAAAATGCTTTTCAGTACGCACTCAGAAGAAGAATGCTCTTTGGAGCCATCTCTTGCTGGGAAGTCATGTCTATTAAAGGCACATGGTTGTAGCACCGAGCAGTCATTGGTGGGTTAAATGAAGGAAGACTCATTTTATATCATAAAGGCCAGAGAATAAATCTTTCATGCAGGGGGACTTTGTTTTGGCTGACCTTTCCCTGGGCAGGAGGAGAAGAACAATCAACCATATAGGTGGCTGGGAGGATATTGGGCCATGATCCAAAGACTTAATCATAGTGAATATCTTTTCAGTAGTTCTGGGAGAGACAGGTTGTAGAACAGTGTAGCCATAGCTTAAAGGAGTGTTTTCAGATAAACTGGAGTAGCAGAAGACATAGAATTAAAAACTTTCTTCACTTGAAATCTGACACACCTCATACTTCTGGCTTTCCTCATACCTCCCTGGTTTCTCTTTCTCTGTATCTTTTTATGATTTCTCTCTCCCACCTCCTGAACATTGGTGGTCTCAGGGCTTGGTTCTCAGCCCTCTTGTCTGAACCACTGAGTCTGACAACTTTAAATATCATGCCTCCCAAATCTCCAGCCTGAACGGCACTATGTAGAGGAACAACTTTTGATATGAATGGGAATGAATATCTGGAGAAAGTTCAAGGCATGTTATACTTACAAAGACTAATACATGTTGTTTATCTAAATCATCCAACTGATTAAAGAAACGCACAAAGCCCAAGACAGTTAAAAGCAGAGAACCGAATAGGGTTTGACCTACCCTGGTATATTTATCGCTGACCATGTCATGCATGTAAAATGTATTGCTCCACCAAGATGCTTGTGTATATAAATCGGGAGGGTCTTTTGAGGCTGATGTTGAGTAATATAGGCTGTCCAGTTTATTGCCTGGCTAAATATTTATATAGAATGAGTTCATTGATGGTGGGGAAGCCTCCATAAAAGGAGTCTTTCAATGTTACTAACCGATTAGCTACAACACCCGTGGCTTAGCAAGACCGAGGTGGTGGTAACTTTGGTACTTCCACTCCCCAAACCAATTTCTGAGCTGCTTACTGTTTTCAATCCCTGATCTGAGTTAGATATGTTTTTGCATGTGGAGCCAAGTAAGACACTACCCTCTTGGTTCTAAGTCTGCAAGGAAAGAGAAAATGCTTTTCAGTACGCACTCAGAAGAAGAATGCTCTTTGGAGCCATCTCTTGCTGGGAAGTCATGTCTATTAAAGGCACATGGTTGTAGCACCGAGCAGTCATTGGTGGGTTAAATGAAGGAAGACTCATTTTATATCATAAAGGCCAGAGAATAAATCTTTCATGCAGGGGGACTTTGTTTTGGCTGACCTTTCCCTGGGCAGGAGGAGAAGAACAATCAACCATATAGGTGGCTGGGAGGATATTGGGCCATGATCCAAAGACTTAATCATAGTGAATATCTTTTCAGTAGTTCTGGGAGAGACAGGTTGTAGAACAGTGTAGCCATAGCTTAAAGGAGTGTTTTCAGATAAACTGGAGTAGCAGAAGACATAGAATTAAAAACTTTCTTCACTTGAAATCTGACACACCTCATACTTCTGGCTTTCCTCATACCTCCCTGGTTTCTCTTTCTCTGTATCTTTTTATGATTTCTCTCCCCTCCCACCTCCTGAACATTGGTGGTCTCAGGGCTTGGTTCTCAGCCCTCTTGTCTCCACGGATGATCTCACTGAGTCTGACAACTTTAAATATCATGCCTCCCAAATCTCCAGCCTGAACGGCACCTGAACTCCAGACTATTGACTTGCATCTCCACTGTGACATCTAATAAAGTATATTCATAAAATGTCCATCCCTTAGTTTCTATCTTTCCATTCCCTGACTTCAGCCTGCTCCTCCCCCAGAATTCACCATTTCGGTTGATATTGTTTTCATTTACTCTCACTTGCTATGTTAAAAATCTAGAAATTGTCTGTTTTTTTTTTTTTTTTCTTACCTCCACAAAATATATTCCTAACCACAGCAAAAGGAGTAGGCTGACTTAGAAAGATGCATTCTGCATTTTTTATTTATTTATTTATTTATTTATTTATTTTTGTACATGTATGTTCCCAGATCAATCAGATGCATATCCCTTGACCCTCCCCCCACCTAGGTCCCCCCCCCCATCCCTCCAGACCATTGCTCCAAGTGGTTGTAGGTACTCCTATTCCCCTAGCACAATGACAATAGCTATAGAAAGATGCATTCTGATTTGGTCTTGTAGATGTAGTAGGAAGGGACTTGATGAGCAACGAACTACACGAGGTCACTTCATGTTCTTCTTTCTTCAGGTGGGCACAGGTATTTCAGCAACTTGGTCCATCTCAAGGCTCAGATGTGTAGACTTCCAATACTGGGTTTTTGTTTACAAGAGTAGGCGTTTCAGTCCAGGTCATTTAAGCTCACAGGCAGGAACACAGAGCAAGTTGTTGTATGTTCAAGTGGAGCTCTGTTATCTTGCATACTGTAGGCACAAAGCCTGTGAGGAGAATGAATAAGACCAAATCAGCACCCACTTCTTCCCAGTGGCCGTGGCATTATTCGCCTTATCTTATGGCATCTTTTCCTCCCCTTCTTAACCTCACTTCACTTTTCTCCCTGCTGTTGAGAAGATATGGCCTGCTCTCCACAGACTCCCAGACCAGCATTTTGATATTTCTTACTTCATTTTTCACAATCAAACATTTTATAATGAAGAAATGGAGTTCTTTATTTAAATGATGATGAAAAACATCTCTTTCTTATAAAAGGAACTCCAAAAGTAATGCACTGATATACTAGAAAAATTTTTAAATACCAAGAAAATTAAATTGCCCTACAGCCTCATCACTGAGAAATACACATGACAGTTATTCAGTTATTTTTTTCCCTTCCATCATTTTTAGTGCATTTTTATTTAGAATAAAAAATTGTCCCAAATCTGATCTGGAATGGACCTTTTTTGTGAGTTATTATATACGCAACTTCCCATAGGAAGAAACTGACATTCCTGATTAATTATTTTAAAATTCTGTTTATACTTTCATTCAGATTTGGCTGCACTAGGTCTTCGTTGCTACAGGAGGGCTTCCTCTAGTTGTGATGAGTGGGGCTACTCTTTGATGTGGTGCTCAGGCTTCTCATTGCGGTGGCTTCGCTTGTTGTGGAACACAGACGTCAGTATTTGCATTGTGCCAGCTCCGTTGCCCTGGGACGTGTAAGCTCTCCCCAGGAAAGGAACAGAACCTGTGCCACCTGCATTTGCAGGTGATAATGAAACACTGGACCACCAAGGAAGCCCAGTTCCTGACAAATTGCATAAGCAGTTTTCTGACAGATTCTGATGAAACTGAGAAACTTACCCTCCCAGTTGACTCTGAGCTGTCAGTAAAAATTCTAAAGATCTTAAACTAGACCTTTTTTTTTTTCATTTTGTATTGGTCATCACAATGATTATGTAATGTTTTCTTATAAAATATAAGAATTAATCTCCAAGATCTACAAGCAACTCAGACAACTCAGCACAGGAAAAACGATCAAAAATGGGAAAAAGATCTAAAGAGACGCCTCTCCAAAGAGGACATACAGATGGCCCAAAAGCACATGAAACGATGTTCAACCTCGCTTGTTATTAGAGAAATGCAAATTAAAACTACAATGAGATACCACCTCACACCTGTCAGAATGGCCATCTTCAAAAAATCGTCAGACACTAAATGCTGGAGAGGGTGTGGAGAAAAGGGAACCCTCTTGCATTGCTGGTGGGAATGTAAATTGATACAGCCTCTATGGAAGACAGTATGGAGACTCCTTAAAAAACTAAAAATAGAGGCACCCTATGACCCAGCAATCCCACTCTTAGGCTTATATCCTGATGAAATCAAAACTGAAAGAAGAACCTGTACCCCAATGTTCATTGCAGCTCTCTATACAATAGCCAGAAACTGGAAGCAACCTAAGTGTCCATCGATGAATGAATGGATACAGAAGCTCTGGTACATATATACAATGGAATACTACTCAGCTGTTAAAAGAAATGCAGAAGACTCAGTCCTAATGAAGTGGCTGGCTCTAGAACCTATCAGAAAAAGTGAAGTCAGTCAAAAAGAGAAAGACAAATACAGTATACTAACGCACATATATGGAATCTAGTAGGACGGTCTTGATAACACACACAGTGAACTCATGGAAAAACAGACAGAGCATAGACATAGGGACATGGTGGGGAAGAAATAGGAGGGAGGCATGGAGGAGTAACATGGAAACGTCAGTATTTGCATTGTGCCAGCTCCGTTGCCCTGGGACGTGTAAGCTCTCCCCAGGAAAGGAACAGAACCTGTGCCACCTGCATTTGCAGGTGATAATGAAACACTGGACCACCAAGGAAGCCCAGTTCCTGACAAATTGCATAAGCAGTTTTCTGACAGATTCTGATGAAACTGAGAAACTTACCCTCCCAGTTGACTCTGAGCTGTCAGTAAAAATTCTAAAGATCTTAAACTAGACCTTTTTTTTTTTCATTTTGTATTGGTCATCACAATGATTATGTAATGTTTTCTTATAAAATATAAGAATTAATCTCCAAGATCTACAAGCAACTCAGACAACTCAGCACAGGAAAAACGATCAAAAATGGGAAAAAGATCTAAAGAGACGCCTCTCCAAAGAGGACATACAGATGGCCCAAAAGCACATGAAACGATGTTCAACCTCGCTTGTTATTAGAGAAATGCAAATTAAAACTACAATGAGATACCACCTCACACCTGTCAGAATGGCCATCTTCAAAAAATCGTCAGACACTAAATGCTGGAGAGGGTGTGGAGAAAAGGGAACCCTCTTGCATTGCTGGTGGGAATGTAAATTGATACAGCCTCTATGGAAGACAGTATGGAGACTCCTTAAAAAACTAAAAATAGAGGCACCCTATGACCCAGCAATCCCACTCTTAGGCTTATATCCTGATGAAATCAAAACTGAAAGAAGAACCTGTACCCCAATGTTCATTGCAGCTCTCTATACAATAGCCAGAAACTGGAAGCAACCTAAGTGTCCATCGATGAATGAATGGATACAGAAGCTCTGGTACATATATACAATGGAATACTACTCAGCTGTTAAAAGAAATGCAGAAGACTCAGTCCTAATGAAGTGGCTGGCTCTAGAACCTATCAGAAAAAGTGAAGTCAGTCAAAAAGAGAAAGACAAATACAGTATACTAACGCACATATATGGAATCTAGTAGGACGGTCTTGATAACACACACAGTGAACTCATGGAAAAACAGACAGAGCATAGACATAGGGACATGGTGGGGAAGAAATAGGGAGGGGGAGGCATGGAGGGAGTAACATGGAAACCTATACTGTTATGTGTGGAAAAGATAGCTATTGTCATTGTGCTAAGGGAATAGAAGTGCTTACAATGGGCTGGGGAGATGGTCCGGAGGGGTGGGATGGGGGGATCTGGGCGGGTGGGGACCATGGATATGCATATGACTGATCTGGGAACATACATGTCTGTGAACAACAAAACTCTGTAAAACCTTTAAAATAAAGAATTCAAAAAAAAAAAAGAAAGAAAGAAAGAAAAAATATCTCCATGGAGAGTAAATCCTTGAATTAGCATGCTCTAGCTCCTTTTCCTGTGGCAGGATTGTCATAATAAAACTGTGTTCTCTTAATCAAATTATCTTAAATTAAAAAAAATACTGTAAATGAAACCTTACTGCTCTTTAATAAGAATAAATTATTTTAACACCAATCATATATATGCCTTAAATGCTCTGCCTCAAAAACCTAGATGTTGTTTCCATGGGAGATACCTCTGGTATATCCTGTTTTGAGAAGGTGCAGTGAATGTTTGCTGGAAATCGAGTAAGCAGTATAACCTTGAGAACCAGCACCCTGCTATGTTTCATTTCTACCCTAGGGAAAAAGCCACATGCCTACTGTCAGGGCAGTAAGTACAGGCAGTAATGGGCCATAGCAAAGGTACTGAAACTGTGTAACTCAGACTTGAACTTGAACCCATGGTCTTTTAACTGAGCTCACACACCTGGTGTCAGGACTTCATAAAGCTCAGGTTCTTGGCATCTCATTGCAGAAAGAACTCAATGAGAGACAAAGTGATAGGTAAAAAGTGGGTATGTTTAGAGAAAAAAACACTCCACAGAAGAGTGTGGGCCATCTCAGAAGGCAAGAGTGACCCCAATATATGGCGTGGTTAGTTTTCCAGGCTGGGAAATTTCATAGACTAATGAATGGGAAGATCATTCCAACTATTTTGGGGAAGAGGTGGGGATTACCAAGAATCAGGACACCATCCACTTTTTGATCTTTAATGTTTGGCCTTAGAACTGTCACAGTGCTTGTGGGTATGTCATTTAGCTTACTAATGTGTTACAGTGAGTATATACTAAGATTTAAGGTTTACTACAAGTCTGGCATCATGTACTTAGTTGGTTCTGACCAATTTGTCATGTCCTATGCCCATGTCATTCTTTTAAATCATATGTTAGCTCTCAAAATAAAAGCAGTTCATATATAATAAGCAGTTTAATCCTCGTAACAACCCTTTGAGGTAGGAACTATCGATTCCAATAGAAAAACTGAGGTGCAGAGAGACACTCTGACTTTCTCAAGGTGAAACAGTGGCAGAGCCAGAACTTGAATCCTACTTGAGCCCCTGTGTCTTCAGCTCTTTACTGATCCTCAACACCATGGAGATAAAGACCAAGAGACCCATGTTCTTACCCTGCTTGCATCCTGCTTCTGACCACCTGTGGACCTCATGTATACTGTTCATCTATTAATTAACAAATACCTGTTGAGCACTTACGTGAGGGACAGTTTCCAAATGGGGCTGCCATCCTTCCCCTTCTGTCTGTGCAAGTTAGTTTTGGTTTTCTTCCTTCTGAATCTTGATCACCTTAAGTCAAAGCTTTGGCCATCAGAAAGCGACACAAGTGAAATTATGGAACTTCTAAGCCCAGGCCTCAAAAGGATTGGATATTTCTGTTTTCTACCTTTTAGAACATTCCTTTTTAACCCAGCTGTCCTGCTGTGAGGAAACACAGAGCCCCACGGAAGAAGCCCATGTGAGAGAGCTTCAGCGACGCTACCAGCCTGCAACCTGCATCAACTGTTAGTTACATGAATGAGACCACTTTAAAAAACACATTTTTATTTATTTATTTGGCTCCTGGGCCTTAGTTGTGGCACTAAGACTACAACTTCTAATTGTGGGATTGTGCAACTTCTAATTAGTTGCAGCATGTGGGATCTAGTTGCCTGACCAAGGATCAAACCTGGGCCCTCTGCATTGGGAGTGCAGAGTCTTAGCCATTGAACCACCAGGGAATTCCAAACAAGGCCACTGTGGACCTTCCAATTATCCCATTGTGTCAGTCATCATCATGTGAAACAGAAGAATTAAAAGGTGAACCCACAGAATCATGAAGAGTATCATTATGTTTAAACAACCAAATTTGGAGTGGTTAGTTATACGGCAATTGATAACTGAAACAGTCTACTATGTGCATACATATCATCTTTAAAATATGAACATTAAGACCTAGCTCAAACCATATCAACAAATTGAGAGACAAAAATCACATGATCATCTCAATAGATGCAGAAAAAGCCTTTGACAAAGTACAGCATCCATTTATGATAAAAACTCTTCAAAAAAGGGCATAGAAGGAACCTATCTCAACATAGTGAAAGCCATATATGAGAAGCCCACAACAAACATTATCCTCAATGGTGAAAAACTCAAAGCATTTCCGCTAAGATCAGGAACAAGACAAGGGTGTTTCCCCCACATTATCATGAGAAAAAATCCACTACTGGGGACATTCTCTGACCATCCTTCCCTTCTGTCTGTGCAAGTTAGTTATCTGGTTTCATCTTCCTATTAATTAACAAATACCTGTTGAGCACTTACGTGAGGGACAGTTTCCAAATGGGGCTGCCATCCTTCCCCTTCTGTCTGTGCAAGTTAGTTTTGGTTTTCTTCCTTCTGAATCTTGATCACCTTAAGTCAAAGCTTTGGCCATCAGAAAGCGACACAAGTGAAATTATGGAACTTCTAAGCCCAGGCCTCAAAAGGATTGGATATTTCTGTTTTCTACCTTTTAGAACATTCCTTTTTAACCCAGCTGTCCTGCTGTGAGGAAACACAGAGCCCCACGGAAGAAGCCCATGTGAGAGAGCTTCAGCGACGCTACCAGCCTGCAACCTGCATCAACTGTTAGTTACATGAATGAGACCACTTTAAAAAAAACACATTTTTATTTATTTATTTGGCTCCCCTGGGCCTTAGTTGTGGCACTAAGACTACAACTTCTAATTGTGGGATTGTGCAACTTCTAATTAGTTGCAGCATGTGGGATCTAGTTGCCTGACCAAGGATCAAACCTGGGCCCTCTGCATTGGGAGTGCAGAGTCTTAGCCATTGAACCACCAGGGAATTCCAAACAAGGCCACTGTGGACCTTCCAATTATCCCATTGTGTCAGTCATCATCATGTGAAACAGAAGAATTAAAAGGTGAACCCACAGAATCATGAAGAGTATCATTATGTTTAAACAACCAAATTTGGAGTGGTTAGTTATACGGCAATTGATAACTGAAACAGTCTACTATGTGCATACATATCATCTTTAAAATATGAACATTAAGACCTAGCTCAAACCATATCAACAAATTGAGAGACAAAAATCACATGATCATCTCAATAGATGCAGAAAAAGCCTTTGACAAAGTACAGCATCCATTTATGATAAAAACTCTTCAAAAAAGGGCATAGAAGGAACCTATCTCAACATAGTGAAAGCCATATATGAGAAGCCCACAACAAACATTATCCTCAATGGTGAAAAACTCAAAGCATTTCCGCTAAGATCAGGAACAAGACAAGGGTGTCCACTTTCACCACTCTTATTCAACATAGTCCTGGAAGTTCTGGCAAGAGCAATAAGAGAAGAGAAAGAAATTAAAGAATCCAGATTGGAAAGGAAGAAGTCAAACTCTCTCTATTTGCAGATGACATGATATTATACATAGAAAATCCCAAAGACACGGTTACAAAGCTACTAGAGCTAATCAATGAATTCAGCAAAGTCGCAGGATACAAAGTCAACACACAGAAATCACTGGCATTCCTATACACAAACAATGAAAAATTAGAAAACGAAATCAAAAAGGCAATCCCCCTCACCACTGCAACCAAAAGAATCAAGTATCTAGGAATAAACCTACCCAAAGAAACAAAAGAACTGTACACTGAAAATTACAAGACACTCATGAGAGACATTAAAGAAGACTTAAACAGATGGAGAGATATTCCATGTTCCTGGGTCGGAAGAATCAATATTGTGAAAATGACCATACTGCCAAATGTCATCTATAGATTCAATGCAATCCCTATCAAACTTCCAATGACATTTTTCACAGAATTAGACCAAAGAATAACACAGTTCATATGGAAACACAAAAGACCTCGAATAGTCAAAGCAATCCTGAGAAAGAAACACAGAGCTGGAGGGATCAGCCTCCCCAACTTCAGACTCTACTACAAAGCAACAACAGTCATCAAGACAGTATGGTACTGACACAAAAACAGAACTATAGACCAATGGAAGAAGATCGAGAACCCAGAGATAAACCCACGCACCTATGGGTATCTTATTTTTGACAAAGGAGGAGAAACTATACGACACCTACAGAAAAATCATGAAGAGTATCATTATGTTTAAACAACCAAATTTGGAGTGGTTAGTTATACGGCAATTGATAACTGAAACAGTCTACTATGTGCATACATATCATCTTTAAAATATGAACATTAAGACCTAGCTCAAACCATATCAACAAATTGAGAGACAAAAATCACATGATCATCTCAATAGATGCAGAAAAAGCCTTTGACAAAGTACAGCATCCATTTATGATAAAAACTCTTCAAAAAAGGGCATAGAAGGAACCTATCTCAACATAGTGAAAGCCATATATGAGAAGCCCACAACAAACATTATCCTCAATGGTGAAAAACTCAAAGCATTTCCGCTAAGATCAGGAACAAGACAAGGGTGTCCACTTTCACCACTCTTATTCAACATAGTCCTGGAAGTTCTGGCAAGAGCAATAAGAGAAGAGAAAGAAATTAAAGAATCCAGATTGGAAAGGAAGAAGTCAAACTCTCTCTATTTGCAGATGACATGATATTATACATAGAAAATCCCAAAGACACGGTTACAAAGCTACTAGAGCTAATCAATGAATTCAGCAAAGTCGCAGGATACAAAGTCAACACACAGAAATCACTGGCATTCCTATACACAAACAATGAAAAATTAGAAAACGAAATCAAAAAGGCAATCCCCCTCACCACTGCAACCAAAAGAATCAAGTATCTAGGAATAAACCTACCCAAAGAAACAAAAGAACTGTACACTGAAAATTACAAGACACTCATGAGAGACATTAAAGAAGACTTAAACAGATGGAGAGATATTCCATGTTCCTGGGTCGGAAGAATCAATATTGTGAAAATGACCATACTGCCAAATGTCATCTATAGATTCAATGCAATCCCTATCAAACTTCCAATGACATTTTTCACAGAATTAGACCAAAGAATAACACAGTTCATATGGAAACACAAAAGACCTCGAATAGTCAAAGCAATCCTGAGAAAGAAACACAGAGCTGGAGGGATCAGCCTCCCCAACTTCAGACTCTACTACAAAGCAACAACAGTCATCAAGACAGTATGGTACTGACACAAAAACAGAACTATAGACCAATGGAAGAAGATCGAGAACCCAGAGATAAACCCACGCACCTATGGGTATCTTATTTTTGACAAAGGAGGAGAAACTATAAAATGGGACAAAGACAGCCTCTTCAACAAATGGTGCTGGGAAAATTGGACAGCTACATGCAAAAAAATGAAGTTGGAACATTCCCTGACACCATACACAAAGATCAACTCAAAATGGATTAAAGACCTAAATGGAAGGCCAGAAACCATCAAACTATTAGAGGAGAATATAGGCAAAATCCTCAAGGACATCAATCAAAGCAAGATCTTCTCTGACCCACCTACTAGAATAGCGGAACTAAAACCAAAAATTAACATGTGAAACCTAATGAAACTTAAAAAGCTTTTGTACAGCAAAAGAAATCACAAAAAAGCTGAACAGACAGCCCACAGAATGGGAGAAAATCATAGCAAATGAAACAACAGACAAAGAATTCATCTCCAAAATCTACAAGCAACTCAGACAACTCAGCACTGGAAAAACGAACAACCCAATCAAAAAATGGGAAAAGGACCTAAACAGACACCTCTCCAAAGATGACATACAGATGGCCCAAAAGCACATGAAACGATGTTCAACTTCACTTATAATTAGAGAAATGCGAATCAAAACTACAATGAGATATCACCTCACACCCATCAGAATAGCCATCATCCACAAATCGACAGACAATAAATGCTGGAGAGGGTGCGGAGAAAAGGGAACACTCCTGCATTGCTGGTGGGAATGTAAATTGATACAGCCTCTATGGAAGACAGTATGGAGATTTCTTAAAAAACTAAAACTAGAAGCACCATACGACCCAGCAATCCCACTCTTAGGCTTATACCCTGATGAAATCAAATCTGAAAGAAGCACCTGTACCCCAGTGTTCATTGCAGCTCTCTATACAATAGCTAGAACATGGAAGCAACCTAGATGCCCATCGACGAACAAATGGATCCAAAAGCTCTAGTACATATATACAATGGAATACTACACAACTGTAAAGAGAAATGCGGAAGAATCAGCCCTAATGAGGTGGCTGGATCTAGAACGTATCCTAAAAAGTGAAGTTAGTCAGAAAGAGGACAAATACAGTATACTAACACATATATATGGAATCTAGTAGGATGGTGATGATGGCACACACAGTGAAGCAACGGAAAGACAGACATAGACAGTGGACATGTGGACATTGTGGGGAAGGAACAGAAGTTGGGAGGTGTAAAGGAAGTAGCATGAAGGCCTGTACTATCATAAGTGAAGAAAATAGCTATAGTCATTGCTCTGTGAGAAAAGGGGATCCTTCAGGGGTGCTGTGTGATGGTTGGGAGGGGTGGGCAGGGGGGATATACATATGACTAACCTGGGAATATGCATATCTGTAAACAACAAAATTCTGTAAAAGCTAAAAGCAAAATAAAGGTTAAAAAAATAAAATAAAATGATTGCTTAATTAAAAAAAAAAAAAAAGAAAAGACCTATCTCATTGATCTTCTGATGAAGTAGAAAATTCCAAGTATTATTGTACCAATGCAGTAGGGAAACTTTAACCTAACATTTGAATGTGTACTTCTAATTACACCCAAATATACTAGAAAACTGGTATGTTTCTGTCTCTCCTCCTTGCTTTCCTTCTTATTTGAAACATGTTTGCTATCTTCTTCATTTCTGTTAAAGAAAAGTGGCCAGAAGAAACAAAATAGCTGTTTGATCTTGAAGATAAAGGAACTGGAGAAAATGCTAATGAACTCCTAGCCTGATAGGGGTGAGTTTATCCTTCAGCCTGCAAGGTTTTCCATCTCCATTTTCAGTCTCTTACCTCGTGATTACTTATTCCTCCTATCTCAGCCCCAGGGGCCTAATTTTTTGCAGATTTCTCAAGGTTGGTCCACTAAATGCTTCCTTGGCATCACACAGCCTTCCTTTACAGCACTCAGCACAGTTTATAGTCATTTATATGTGTGGTATTAGTTGCTGAGTGTCTCTCTTCCTTGCTTTGTGGAATGAGAACCAAACTTCCTTCTATCTTCTGATTCACTGAACTCAAAAAGAAAATTGAATGAATGAATAAGTGAATTGGAAAAGGGGCCAACAGAACAAAACTGGCAAGTCAACACTTGTGACTCTACAAATATGACTGAAAAACTGCATATTTTGTCAACTGCCAACTCCCCCAAAAGACCACACAATATTCTGTTGATCAAGCTGTTTAGTACTTACTGCCGTAAGGGAGAACACCACCTTGCCAGTGTCTTAGTAGTAGCTTGCAAGGGACCAATCAAAGGAAGACATGTATGAAGGCTTAGATACATATTGAGTGATTTAAGCCAGGCTTTTATTTATTTTTTAACATCCTTTTATTTTGTATTGGGGGATAACCAACTAACAATGCTGTGTGATAGTTTCAAGTGAACAGTGAAGGGACTCTAGATATACATGTATCCATTCTCCTGCAAACTCCCTTCCCATCTAGGCTGACACACACCATTGAGTAAAGTTCCTGGTGCTATACAGTAGGTCCCATTTTAAAAATAGCAGTCTGTACATGTCCATCTTAAACTCCCTAACTATCCCTCCCCCCCAGGCTTCCTCCGGCAACCATAAGTTCATTCTTTAAGTCTGGGTGTCTCTTTATTTTGTAAGTAAGTTTATTTGTATCATTTCTTTTTAGATTCCACATGTAAGGGATGCCATATGATATTTCTCCTCTGTCTGACTTACTTCACCCAGTATAACAGTCTCTAGGTCTATCCATATTGCTGCAAATAGTATTATTTCATTCTTTTTAATATTCCATTGTATGTATATACACACACACATACCACATCTTCTTTATCAATTCCCCTGTGGCTGAACATTTAGGTTGCTTCCATGTCTTGGCTATGGTAAACAGTGCTGCAATGAACATTGTGGTGAATGTATCCTTTCTAATCATGGTTTTCTCTGGATGAATGCCCAAGAGTGGCATTGTGGGGTTATATAGTAGCTGTATTTTCAGGTTTTTTTTTCTGTTTTTCTACTCCATGCCACTTGTCTTCCCTCCCCAGCCCTCCTATTTTTAGTTTTTTAAGGAGCCTCCATACCGTTCTCCGTAGTGGCTATACCAATTTCCATTTCTACCAACAGCGTTGGAGGGTTCCCTTCTCTCTACACCCTCTCCAACAGTTATTGTTTGTGGATTTTTTGATGATAGTCATTCTGGCTGGTTTGAGGTGATGCCCCATTGTAATTTTGATCTGTATTTCTCTAAAAATGAGTGATATTGAGCATCTTTTCATGTGGCTCTTGGCCATATGTATATCTTCTTTAGGGAAGTGTCTGTTTAGGCCTACTGCCCATTTGTTGATTGGGTTGTTTGTTTTGATGCTGTTGAGTATCATGAATTGTATATAAGTGTTGGAGACTAATCCCTTGTCAGTCACATTACTTGCAGATATTTTCTCCACAGAAAGGTAAGGGTTCTAGTGCAAGATAGGCTTTGTGTGTCCTAGGGAGGTATCTGTTGACCTGAGAAATAGGCTGGTTGAGTAGTCTATTGTTTAAATAAAGAGAAATCGATTTTCAGGAATTTCCTGGAACAAACACTGAGGTATATATCGGGCAAAAATATTCTGGAATGAATAGTAAAGTCATGTTGATGGAGGCTTAGTTCTGATGGTTAAGTTATGAGGCCACTGGCAACTCCTCATTCCCAAATCCAAACTCATTGTCCTCAGTCTGAGCATAGAAAGGCAGATGGTTTCTCTAACCTTTATGTGCTGAATGAAGGGATAGTTCTTTGTAACAATTGCTAATACTGTGGATTGTTATATCTGGCAAAATCTGTAGTATCTTGGGATACTAATGCTGTTTTCCCACCTCTCGAATTTAACTCCTAAAAGCTCAATATTATTTTTATTGGAGGATTAAAAAGCTTATTCTGTAAAATTGTAACATCTCAGGAATTTCCTGGCAGTCCTGGTTTAGTCCCTGGTTGGGAACTAAGATCCTGCAAACTTCATAACAAACAAAGTAACATCTCAATAGGAAGTCCTGATGTTGAGATGTGGATTTCTGATGCTTCTTTCTTTTTGTTCTTTCTCTGACTTTGCCTTTTGATTTATGGTTGCTTTATAAGATGAAGTATTAGCTTCCCTATCAAAAGTCCAATGAGAAGGACTTCCCTAGTAGTACAATGGTAGGAATCTGCCTGCCAATGCAGAGAACTTGGTGCGATGCCTGCTCTGGGAAGATCCCATATGTGGTGGAGAAATGAAGCCTCAAGGCTGTAACTACTGAAGCCTGTGGTCCTAGAGCCCGTGCTCCACAATAAGAGAAGCTACCAATATGAGAAGCCCATCTAATGAAACTATAGAAAGCCCAAGCACAACAATGAAGACACAGCACAGTAAAAATAATATTGATAATTATAATAATAAAATAAAAATAAAATCCTGTGGGAGTCCATTGGGATCCTTCCTTCGTTTAGGGAGGAAGCACTAGTGGTAAAGAACCTACCTGCCAATGCAGGAGATGTAAGAGATGTAGGTTCAGTATCTGGGTGGGGAAGATCCCCTGGAGGAGGGCATGGCAACCCACTCCAGTATTCTTGCCTGGAGAATCTCACAGACAAAGGAGCCTGGAGGGCTACAGTCCATAAAGTTGCAAAGAGTTGGACACAACTGAAGCACTTAGCACAGCACAGCATGAGCAAGTTTGCATGCACTATCAACATAGTTGCTTTGCTGCAATGTGAGGAACAGTGAGATCTCCAGAGGACTCTTCAAGAATGAGGGATCTTCTTGGCCAAGATAAACATGACCTGGGGGTCAGGAGGAAGGACAGTGGGAAGAGTTACACAGAGGCAGTTAAGTGCAATGAAGTTAAGTAGTCATTTCTCTGTCAACCAGATCCCTAGTTACATTACTAACCATTCACCTGGTGTAAATAGAAGACAGAGCCAGCCCATAGAGCATTCCAACGGCACCATCAGCATCACCTTATGTGAACTTTGTGGCCAAGGCTTGACACACCAGTGTTGGAGGAAGCAAGCTGGGGCTTGTGCAACTCTTTAGTCACATGTGTGGCAGGTAAGGATGTAGGAAACTTTCTGGTTGTGGAAAGTAAACATCTCACCTCCAAAAGGGTAAAATCTTGCAAATATCATGAAACAAAGACTCAGTGTTATGAACCGAGCTGAGAATTTTCCAAAAGGGAGGGTGGAGCTCGGGCATGGCTTTCCTTCACTTCCCTTGTGTAATATCGTCACATCGTTTGGGGGTAGTACGTGCAGAAGGGAGCCTTTAGAAAGTTAGTTGTGCAACAATTTATGGTTCCCCTCAGCAACTAAATCTTTGCTCTCTGATCTGTAGCCCAGCAACCACAATTCCTCTCTCCCCTTTTAAAAGTTATTATTTTCCATAAAATATATGGATGTAATTTTAAAATTAAATAAAATGCTTACAAGTAGCAGGGTCCTTGCCTCTTTCTACCCCCAAGTCCTGCTCCCCAAGGCCAACTTTAATTTCGTTCAACTGTTTCTTCTGCTATTTATCTCTGCTTATATGCTTTCTGGGTTTATTCATTTTAGAACCAGTGTGTTGACTCCTGCTGTGTTAAATAAAGACACATACCGTTATGCACTCCCTTCTCTTTTCTTTTCTCCTATTTTCATAACTACACCATAAATTTTAGCTAAACCAATTGTCACTTTTTATGTGATTATAATTGTAAATATGTTTAACCCTAATAGTGTGGTTCAGGTTGTTCCATCAGATTTGTTACTGTCCATGGATAGGTTTTCTTCCCCCAAAGCTCAAACATAGCTATATAATAAACTAGATAATTTATCTAGTCTCTTTTTTTTCTCTGACGATTCCCTACCAGACCCCACTACTTTCCCATTTTTAATTTTTTTTGGTTGCACTGGGTGTGCATGGACTTTCTTTAGTTGTGGCAAAGGGGGCTACTGTCTAGTTGTGATGCACGAACTTCTCATTGCAATGGGTTGTCTTGTCACAAAGCACAGGCTCTGGAGCATGAGCTCAGCAGTTCTGGCACATGGGCTTAGTTGCTCCACAGTATGTGGGATCTTCCTGGACCAGAGATTGAACCCATGTTCCCTGCACTGGCAGGTGGTTCTTAACCACTGGAGCAATAGGGAAGTCTTCTGTTCTCCTGTTTTGATACAGTATTTGGGACTGCTGCACTGTTGTCATCCTGGAAGTTTCTCTACCATCACCCTGTAACCTCCTTTTCTGGATGCCCTGTCTCGGGATTCCCAAGTCCCCACCTGCTTAGCTTACTCCCTAAACAAAGACTCAGTGTTATGAACCGAGCTGAGAATTTTCCAAAAGGGAGGGTGGAGCTCGGGCATGGCTTTCCTTCACTTCCCTTGTGTAATATCGTCACATCGTTTGGGGGTAGTACGTGCAGAAGGGAGCCTTTAGAAAGTTAGTTGTGCAACAATTTATGGTTCCCCTCAGCAACTAAATCTTTGCTCTCTGATCTGTAGCCCAGCAACCACAATTCCTCTCTCCCCTTTTAAAAGTTATTATTTTCCATAAAATATATGGATGTAATTTTAAAATTAAATAAAATGCTTACAAGTAGCAGGGTCCTTGCCTCTTTCTACCCCCAAGTCCTGCTCCCCAAGGCCAACTTTAATTTCGTTCAACTGTTTCTTCTGCTATTTATCTCTGCTTATATGCTTTCTGGGTTTATTCATTTTAGAACCAGTGTGTTGACTCCTGCTGTGTTAAATAAAGACACATACCGTTATGCACTCCCTTCTCTTTTCTTTTCTCCTATTTTCATAACTACACCATAAATTTTAGCTAAACCAATTGTCACTTTTTATGTGATTATAATTGTAAATATGTTTAACCCTAATAGTGTGGTTCAGGTTGTTCCATCAGATTTGTTACTGTCCATGGATAGGTTTTCTTCCCCCAAAGCTCAAACATAGCTATATAATAAACTAGATAATTTATCTAGTCTCTTTTTTTTCTCTGACGATTCCCTACCAGACCCCACTACTTTCCCATTTTTAATTTTTTTTGGTTGCACTGGGTGTGCATGGACTTTCTTTAGTTGTGGCAAAGGGGGCTACTGTCTAGTTGTGATGCACGAACTTCTCATTGCAATGGGTTGTCTTGTCACAAAGCACAGGCTCTGGAGCATGAGCTCAGCAGTTCTGGCACATGGGCTTAGTTGCTCCACAGTATGTGGGATCTTCCTGGACCAGAGATTGAACCCATGTTCCCTGCACTGGCAGGTGGTTCTTAACCACTGGAGCAATAGGGAAGTCTTCTGTTCTCCTGTTTTGATACAGTATTTGGGACTGCTGCACTGTTGTCATCCTGGAAGTTTTCTCTACCATCACCCTGTAACCTCCTTTTCTGGATGCCCTGTCTCGGGATTCCCAAGTCCCCCACCTGCTTAGCTTACTCCCTCCTTTTGTAGGACTGCCTTCTCTAGTGGTTTCCTAAGAAAGGGCACAGAGAGGCCATTAGTTTTAAGTTCAGGGCCGTGTCTGAGATGTCTTTATTCTCCCTTTTATAATTATTCATAATTTGGCTGTTCATATATTCCTGGTTGAAACTCAACCCTTTCATTGCTTCTTGCATGCATATTGATGTGACCAGTCGAAAGCAAATTTCATTTTTTAATTGTTTGTAATTGACCTTCCCCCTCATACCCTGGGATAGATTTTAGGCCCTTCCCTTTATTTTGATGAACCTCAGAGTACTGGTCACTCAGTGTCCTCTTTCAATTTCAAGGAGTGTTCTTCAATGATGAAATTTTTCTTCTATTATTTCTTTGATAATTTTATTCTCCTTTTTCTCTTAGTCTCTGGGCCCCATTTTTGGATCTTGGGCCTCCTAGATGGATTCTCTAGGGCTCTTAATATTCTGTTTTTTTCCCTTAATTTTGGCCTCTTTTATTGATTTATTTATTTATTTATTTTCATCCATCTCTATTCTTTGGCCTGCGTGGGGGCTCCCATTGCAGTGGCCTCTCTCATTGCAGAGCACTAGCTCTAGGCACACGTGCCCCAGAGTGCTGGCTTGTAATTGGACATACCAGTTCAGCTGCTCCGCAGAACGTGGGATCTTCCAGGGCCAGGGATCTAACCAGTGCCCCTTGCACTGCAAGGCGGACTCTTTACCCACTGGACCACCAAGGAAGCCCTCTTATCATTCTTTTAAGGAAAATCTTTTCTGTTCTACTTCTTGAAAGGTTTTGCTACTTTATTTTCTACATCTTCTACTGATTAAAATAATTTAACCATCTTATTTTAAATGTATGAGTTGTGTCTTATAGTGTATTCTCAATGAGTGTACATGCAATGAATTTTGGATTTTTCATCATTCTACCTAATGATCAAGGGATCAAGAGGAAGACATAACAATCATAAATATCTATGCACCCAACATAGGAGTACCTCAATGCATAAGGTACTATCAGACATTAAAGGAGAAATTAACAGTAATACAATTATAGTAAAAGACTTTAACACCCCACTTAAATCAATGGACAGATCATCATTCTAGATATATCTGATTTCTGTATCCACGCAAGTAGATGCGATTTGGAACAGTGTATAATAATTCCAGTTTTCTATAACTATGCTGCTCAACACAGTAACTGCTTAGCCATAATGACTATTTAAGGCTAAATTAATCCTTTAAAAGTTCAGTGTCACACACTGGCCACATTTCAAGTGCATCCTAGTCACCTGTGACTAATGTCTATAGCATTGAATATCACAGAAAACATTCTCATTACCAAACATTCTCTTAGATACAACTGTTATATGATTACTCAAGCCTATTTTTTTAAATTGAGGTATAATGGACATATAACATATTAATTTCAGGCATATAACATAATTTGTACAAATCCTATTTTGTACAACAGTTATGTTGTCTGCCTATTACTTTCAGGCATACAGCATTATTTGCAGAAATCAAAATATACTCTAAAATTGACATTTTTGTGTGTGTGTAGTTCTGAGCTTTAATACAAGCACAGATAAAAGTAATCAGTACCACAGATATACATTGCTAATAGTACTAATTAGTATAACTAAAAGACAACTAATAAGGACCTACTGTGTGGCACAGGGAACTCTACTTAATACTCTGTAATGGCCTATATGGGAAGAGAATCTAAAAATGAGTGAATGTGTATGTGTAACTGATTCACTTTGCCATATACTGGAAACTAGTGCAACATTGTAAATCAACTATGCTCCAATAAAAATTAATTTTAAAAAGCAACCATTACCACAATCATGATCAGAACAGTTCTATAGTCCCCCCCAAATTCTCTCATGCTACTCCTTTTGAGGCAAACCCTCTCTCCACCCCTCTACAACCACTAATCTATTGTTTGTTTCTCTTGTTTTACTTTTTCCAGAATGTAGTCTAGATGGCGTCATATAATAATATATAACCTTTTGAGATTGTCTTCTTTTGTACAGCTTACTGCCTTTAAGATTTATCTACTTTGTTACATGTATCTTCTTCAGTGCTGAACATTGGATTGGCCAGAAAGTTTGCTTGACTTTTTCTGTGACATCAACCAATCAATAGTATGTGATTACAAGGTTGTACCACAGTTTGTTGGATGGTTCACAGATGTCCACTGAAGAGCATCTTGGTTATTTCCAGTTTTTGAAGTTTATGAATAAACCTGCTAAAATACTTGTGATCAGTTCTCTGTGTGAATATATTTTATTTCTCTAAAATAAATATCCAGGAGTAGGATTTCTGGGTCATGTGTTAAGTGTATGTTTAATTTTATAAGAAACTTTTGAACAAGTTTCTCAGCATGGCTATGCTATTTTGCATTCTCAAGAGCACTGTATTCTGTAGCCCTGCATCTTTGTCAGCGCTTAGCATTGTCTTCTCTCTCTCTTTCTTTTCTGTCATTCTACTATATTGTAGTATCTTACTGTCGTTTTAACTTACAACTCCTTAAGAGCCAAGTGTATTTTGCTTCTTTTCATGTGCTTACTCACCATCTTTATATCGTCTTTGGAAAGATGCAAACTTTTTTGCCCATTTTAAAATTAGGTTGCTTCTTTTCTTGTCAGGTTTTGAGTGAAAGTTATTTACATGTTCTGGTTATAAGTTCTTCATCAGATATGCAAATATTTCTTCCAGTCTTCAGCTTGCTTTTTCTTCTCTTAATAGTCTCTTTCATAGAGCAGAAGCTTTAAATGTTGATGGTTCTTATTACTGTTACTTTATAATAAATATTAAAATTAGGTAGTGTGATTTCTCCAATTTTATCATTCTTTCTTAAAATTGCATTGACTGTTGTAATTGCTTTTCCATGTAAATTTTAGAGCCAATGTTATTATACCTACAAAAGAAAATCCTAATGGAACTGAGATTGGAATTTAGTCAAATCCTTAGATCATTTTGGGGAGAAATTAACAGCTTAACTGTGTTGAGTCTCTCAACTCTTGGATGTGATATGTTTCTCTATTTACTTAGACTTTCTTGATTTCTTTCATTAATGTTTTATAGTTTTTATCATACAGATTATTCACTCTTCTTAGATTGCCACATAATTATGCTTCCCCAGTGTCTCAAGGGTAAAGAAATCACCTGCAGTGCAGGAAAATCAGGAGACGCATGTTTAATCCATGGGTAGGAAAGCCTCCTGGAGGAGGAAATGGCACCCCACTCCAGTATTCTTGCCTGGAGAATCCCACGGACAGAGGAGCCTGGTGGACTATAGTCCATAGCGTCACAGAAGAGTCAGACACAACTTAGTGACTGTAACACAATTTATATATCTACATAACTAGGTCATTTTAGAACTTTTTTTTTTTTCTGATTTCTAATTCTTTATTGCTTGTGTATAGAGGTCTGGTGGCTCCTACTGCAAAGAATCTGCATGCCAGTGCAGGTGACCTGGGGAAGCTCCCCTGGAGTAGGCAATGGCAACCCACTCCAGTATTCTTTAAAAAAAAAAAAAAAAGAAACCACTTATTTTATTTATCTTTTGGGTGGTGAGGTGGGGAGGGAGGGGGACGGGCAGGCCACTTCTATTGGTCTTTCATTTCTCTGTTTTCATCCGTCTTTGTTCTTTGGCTCCTGTGGGCCTCCCATCGTGGTGGCGTCTGTCATTGCAGAGCACTGGCTCTGGGCACATGGCGCCCCAGAGCTCCAGCTCGGTAATTGGACACATCAGTCCAGCTGCTCCGCGGCACGTGGGGTCTTCCCAGGCCAGGGGTCAAACTGGCGCCCCTTGCACTGCAAGGCGGTGTCCTTACCCACTGGATCACCAGGGGAAGCCCCTCCAGTATTCTTGACTAGAAAATTCCATGGACCGAAGATCCTGGCACAGTGCAGTCCACGGTGATGTGGACATAACTGAGCGACTAACACACACGCACACACACACACACACACACATTGATAGTATATGGAAATAAGATTGATTTTTTTTTTTTTTTTAAATATGAGCTTGGGCTTCCCTGGTGGTCCAGTGGATAGAGTCCGCCTTGCAGTTCAAGAGGCAGTGGTTTGATCCCTGACCCAGGAAGATCCCGTGTGCCACAGATCGGCTGGACCAGTGTGTCCAATTATGAGCCAGTGCTCTGCAGTGCATGTGCCCTGCAAGGAAAGAGTCCACTGCAATGGGAGGCCCACACATGCCAAAGAATAAAGATGGATGAAAATAAATAAATAAAATAAATAAATAAATAAAAGAGGCCAAAATTTAAAAATATATATGAGCTTACATCCTGTGACCTTGGTAAATTAATTTATTCATTTTAAGAGCTTTTTTTGGTAGATTACTTGAAAATTTCTACACAGAGTATCATTTTATATATGAATGGGCAAAGCCTTCTTTGTAGTGTCAGGATTTTGGTAACAAAAAAAAATAAAAATAAAGATTTCAAGTCATGTAAAACAAAGCTATGCTTTCCCTCCCCTTTTTCATTTCCATCTTCCTGACCTAAACTCCTCTGGGCTATCTGCATGTTTTCCCTTCCATGCCCCCAAGCATAGTGACTTTTGAATGAATATTATCCCAATGAAGTAATCTTATGGCCAAAGTGGTTTTAATGACATAGTCTCTGTGAACTATTAGCTATTATAAAATTGAAATCAACCTTCCTAGGTGTTCCTAAGGACTTAAAACTTCATACCTGCAACCCCCATGAATAAGTTATTTCATAGATATACTGCTTGATGAAAGTTGTATCTTTAACACCAGTGATGGAATGGAACTAAAACCAGACATCTCAGAGGCCTCATTAGGAACCTTCTGAGAAAGAAATGGAGAAGCATTATCCCAGGATGGAGATGAGCTATGGAGCCAGAGAGGAAGGGGCTGCCAGTTCTGACTCCTCAAAAGGCTCCTGGAACCTCTATGTCTGGTGTCTTCCAGACATAGAGGTTCCATCATTTATTTATAGGAAAACTGTCCTCCCACCACTGGCTGACTCCTTAAGAATGTTTCAAACAGCTTAACCCACACAAATGACAGGCTGAAGTTAACTGTACTGCTCTAATTGAGGACTGGCAAAAACACCAACACATGGGAGGTGGCACTTGATCTGCTCAGGGTCCAGAATTGTCTTAGAGAATAAGGAAGGTGAGAAAAATATTCCTCGTAGGCTGCCTCAGCATGCACACATTATGTTATTAATCTGGCAACAAAACAGGAAATGACAATGATGCTCAGAACAAAAATAAAGCCCAGGCACCATGTCTAGAAGTCCTAAGGACAAGACAAAGGGAGTCTTTTAATTAGGACCAACCAGCCATAACAAACCTATGGAGACAGAACTACATGCTCCCTGGCTTGTACTGCACCACCCATACAGCTCTGTCCAGAGCTAAAAATTCACTTCGAATGGAAAGAAAAAAACAGGACAACATGAAATCCATTATGTCCTAGGGATGGATTGTCTTTCAAGTTTTTTCACTGCTCCTGAACAGCTATGAGAGGACTCTGTCAGATCTAATCTCTCTGCCTCCCAGGCACTGTTTCTGTTCTAAGGGACCTTCAAAGGAGTGACCAGGTCTGTCTGCAGGAACCGGGTTTTTATTTTATGCAATAAATAGTCACAAACATGTGGCCACACCTCAACTATTGTTGTTCCTCAGCCACTTATTCTTTTTTTTTTAAGTTTTTTTCTATATTGAAATGTAATTGACATGTAACATTGTTTAAGATGTAGAAGATGATGATTTGAAACATGTATATATTACAAGATGATTACCATGAGGCATTTAAGTATCTTGGGAATGTTGAGGCATGTCCAATCCATTCACGATTGATCCACGATTACCTGGGATCTAACATGTGCCAACTATTGACTTAGGCGTTCCAAATACAATGTATGAAATATAGATGTCCCTGCCCCAAGAAGTTCACAGGCTTCACTACCCTTTTTTAGAAGTCATATTGTTCCTTCCATCATTCTTTCATTCTCCAAATCCTAATTGTGATACAGCCATTTAATCTTAAAATTTAACTTTATTTTTTTTCCCTTACTACTAAACCAACATAGACATATTGTAGAAAAATGAGAAGATACAGAAAATAGTAGACAAGTTGTTATCAGCATTTCTATATATATCCTTCTGGATAGGAAGTATTTTTTTTATTAATTTTTATTGTAGTTGACTTACAATGCTATGTTAGTTTCAGGTGTATAGCAAAGTGAATCAGTTATACATATACATATATCCACTCTTTTTTAGATTATTTTCCCATGTAGGTCATTATAGGTACTGAGTAGAGTTTTTTTAACACCAAAAACATTTTTATTGGCATGTAGCTAATTAACAATTTTGTGATAGTTTTGGATGAACAGTGAAGGAGATTGGCCATACATATACTATAATAGGTTCTTAATAGGTAGTAGTGTGTATACGTCAATCTCAATTACCCAATGTACTCCCCCCCACAACCATATGTATCCTTAAACCCAGAGTTTCCTGACTTTGGCACTACAGAGACATGAAGAAGATGATTTGTTGTCATTCAGGACTGCCCTGAGCCTGGTGAGGTCTTTAGCAGTATCTCTGGCCCTTACTCTCTCCTCCAGACTGCCAGGAGTGACCCCCTCCAACTCCCCAAATGATTCTAACTGCCTTAGGCCATTCCAGGTTTTGAGGTGGGGTTTGTTGACTGAATTCGATCATTTCTTTCCTCTCTTGGAGTCTAGTTCACACTAATAAACACGGACAATTGAGCCAAAATGGAATCAAAGTCATCGACTTTTATGAATTACTCCAGTTGAGGCAACCAGACCTCACATAAGCCTGTACTTCTTTCACTCATCCTCAATTGGAGAAGCTGGAGCCAGAAAGAGGAGCCTGACTGGGTCTCTGTGAGGCAGGAAATGTGGCCATGACCCACATGGGAGCAGATCTGAGAGGCTAAGCAAGGGGGAGGTTCTGTTTGAGGAGTTTTAGTTAGAATGACCCCATCTATTTCTGGGCTGACTCAGCCAACTGAGATAAGCTACTCTCTAGGGTGAAGGGTTGGTGCCAAGGTTGGGCGCTGCCTCTTCTGAGCTGTTGAGAAAGCCATAGAGCTAGGGGAGACTCCTGTTTTATGAGTCAAGGCTGGAGTGTGGGGGTCAGGCAAAGAAGGGCTCTGATACATAGAGTTTTCTTTCTGTGATGAAACAAATACACATACACAGTGCAAGGAACAACAGTATCTACTGTACACAATGTTTTGCAGCCTTTTGGGTGCCACACTGATTACACTGTTTTGTAAAGCTTTTCAGCTGCCATAACAACACTTCTCACATTAAAGACCTAATTTTAAATAGCTGCATATCACTTACTTGTACAGAATGTTTTTAGTCAATTCATTTTTCACTTTTGACTTCTGTTGTTTTCAAACTTTCTCTATTACAAACACACTTGGGCATCTAAGAGGTTAAGACTGCACAATACTCATTAGATTATTAGAAACACACCATTGGTTCAAATGCTGTATACAGCAATGCCCTTCTGGAAGGGAACTCCAAATTGTATATTGCTAGAGGAGCTAAGATGGTTGGGACATAAATGAAGAAAGGGAAACTTAACAGATACACTGCATATTTTTCTGACTTCTCTGATATCCAGATGACTGCTGACATCTGGAACCCCCAGTTTCAAAGGCTTGAGCCCAGGGTTTTGCTTTCCACCAGCAGCCATCAGCTCTGATGTCCCTGGGAAGACTCTCCTTGCCTATCCCTGGGTGCACTTGACTCCAGGCACACCATATGTGCCTTGCTGCTGGCGGTGGTGTGCACAGAACTCTGTTGTTTTGGGGATTTGAAATCCCTGATGAGATTAGGTGTAATTTCATTGGCTGTATCTCAGCTGGAGAAGAGTGTTGTATACTATGTGCATGCATACGTGCTAAGTCACTTCAGTCATATCCAACTCTTTGTGACCCCACAGATTGTAGCCCACCAGGCTCCTCCGTCCATGAGATTATCCCAGCAGGAATACTGGAGTGGGTTGCCATTTCCTTCTCCAGGGAATCTTCCCGATCCAGGGATGAAACCCACACCTCCTGTATCTCCTACATTGGCAGGCAGATTCTTTACTACTGAGCCATCCGGGAAGCCTGTTGTGTGTTATAAATATTTGTAATTTTCTATATATTATCATGTTTTGCCATCTTAGAAAAAATCTTTTCGACTGCCCCTCCCTGGGTTAACCAGCTCTTAGAGGTAGCAAAGAACTGAGCCAGCAATGTGCCCTTGATATGCAAAGTAACTAATGCTCAGAGTATCTACTGTACACAATGTTTTGCAGCCTTTTGGGTGCCACACTGATTACACTGTTTTGTAAAGCTTTTCAGCTGCCATAACAACACTTCTCACATTAAAGACCTAATTTTAAATAGCTGCATATCACTTACTTGTACAGAATGTTTTTAGTCAATTCATTTTTCACTTTTGACTTCTGTTGTTTTCAAACTTTCTCTATTACAAACACACTTGGGCATCTAAGAGGTTAAGACTGCACAATACTCATTAGATTATTAGAAACACACCATTGGTTCAAATGCTGTATACAGCAATGCCCTTCTGGAAGGGAACTCCAAATTGTATATTGCTAGAGGAGCTAAGATGGTTGGGACATAAATGAAGAAAGGGAAACTTAACAGATACACTGCATATTTTTCTGACTTCTCTGATATCCAGATGACTGCTGACATCTGGAACCCCCAGTTTCAAAGGCTTGAGCCCAGGGTTTTGCTTTCCACCAGCAGCCATCAGCTCTGATGTCCCTGGGAAGACTCTCCTTGCCTATCCCTGGGTGCACTTGACTCCAGGCACACCATATGTGCCTTGCTGCTGGCGCGGTGGTGTGCACAGAACTCTGTTGTTTTGGGGATTTGAAATCCCTGATGAGATTAGGTGTAATTTCATTGGCTGTATCTCAGCTGGAGAAGAGTGTTGTATACTATGTGCATGCATACGTGCTAAGTCACTTCAGTCATATCCAACTCTTTGTGACCCCACAGATTGTAGCCCACCAGGCTCCTCCGTCCATGAGATTATCCCAGCAGGAATACTGGAGTGGGTTGCCATTTCCTTCTCCAGGGAATCTTCCCGATCCAGGGATGAAACCCACACCTCCTGTATCTCCTACATTGGCAGGCAGATTCTTTACTACTGAGCCATCCGGGAAGCCTGTTGTGTGTTATAAATATTTGTAATTTTCTATATATTATCATGTTTTGCCATCTTAGAAAAAATCTTTTCGACTGCCCCTCCCTGGGTTAACCAGCTCTTAGAGGTAGCAAAGAACTGAGCCAGCAATGTGCCCTTGATATGCAAAGTAACTAATGCTCAGAGCTCTACCTAGCTAGCGCCCCCTAGAAGCATACCGGAATAATCCGAGTTTCAGGACCAGGACCAGGACCAGGTGCCAGAGGTTAAGCAAATAGGGACCACATTTAAAACCCAAAACCTGCTGCAAATATTCAAACGAGCCAATCCTAAACAGTTGACTCTGTCTTGCCTCGCCTTTTGAGTGGAATCTCCAACAAGGACCATGACCTGAACATCCTCTTCATTCTGGTCTTCTGCTTCCTGATCGCCTTGCTATCTTTCCCTGTGTAGATGCCCTTCTTCCTGCCTCCAGGATTCGTAAGTGTGATAAACTTTGACTTTTCCTGAGCCTCCCCTCTGTCTCATCTTGGGGCTGTACCTCTGGCCATCTCACTAAAGAATATACAACACAATAGTGCAGGACAAGTCTTCATGAAGTGGATTGTGTTTGAGTCTTGAGTTGCAATGATTAGTTGTCAATCTTCCAAGAATCCAGACACTGCCATTTTCATTTTCGTTTTTATTTTCTGGTTTGACAGCCCCATCAGGAAGAGCTAGGGGGTGCCCCTATATAATCCTTTCTGCTCTAAAAGCTTCAAAAAAAAGTAGCCTTTAACCTGGGAGGATTTTAAACACTAATGTCCGTTCAATACTGTCTAGAAATCAAAAGCTCACTTTGTTCTCGGCGACTTGGTGTCTTTTTCCTTCATCTCTCTCTCTCTTTCCCAGCTTCAACATGACCCCAAAGAGCACCGTCTAAGTTGTGAAGCAGTAGACAACCAGATTGCCAAACGTAATATTTGTGTTTGGAAGCGTGGCCCCGGTGAAACGGCAGTAGCCCTTGAGCTGCCTCCAAGGTTTCTCTTAGCCAGCATATTGGTCAAACAGTCCCGCACTTCATTCATTTTTGCAGGCTTGGGAGGGAGCTGTTTTCACGGGAAGAGACTGTCTAGGCATGGAGGAGGCAGTGGTGAGGGTCCGTCCCAGGGTCCTGCTCCACATCTAGGGCTGCTCCTTTCCAGCCCACCTCTGGCAAAGTCAGAGGAACCTGCTGGGTTTGTGGAAACAGTGGAACGGATGAGGTTGGCGCACTAACAAAAGCCTAGTGTTCCACCCACTCTGAACTCAGCGCCAAGGTCCATCCTCCAGAGACACTAACAACTCTGTTCTGTGAAGCGCCAGCCTTGCGTCACCCACTGGGAGAAGGCGTGCTTGACCTCCCCATCGGCAGACGAGACCTGCTAGGGAGCACGCCAGAGCCTTGACCCTGGATACACCATTCTGGTCTCTGCTTCCTGATCCCAAAGGACCATGACCTGAACATCCTCTTCATTCTGGTCTTCTGCTTCCTGATCGCCTTGCTATCTTTCCCTGTGTAGATGCCCTTCTTCCTGCCTCCAGGATTCGTAAGTGTGATAAACTTTGACTTTTCCTGAGCCTCCCCTCTGTCTCATCTTGGGGCTGTACCTCTGGCCATCTCACTAAAGAATATACAACACAATAGTGCAGGACAAGTCTTCATGAAGTGGATTGTGTTTGAGTCTTGAGTTGCAATGATTAGTTGTCAATCTTCCAAGAATCCAGACACTGCCATTTTCATTTTCGTTTTTATTTTCTGGTTTGACAGCCCCATCAGGAAGAGCTAGGGGGTGCCCCTATATAATCCTTTCTGCTCTAAAAGCTTCAAAAAAAAGTAGCCTTTAACCTGGGAGGATTTTAAACACTAATGTCCGTTCAATACTGTCTAGAAATCAAAAGCTCACTTTGTTCTCGGCGACTTGGTGTCTTTTTCCTTCATCTCTCTCTCTCTTTCCCAGCTTCAACATGACCCCAAAGAGCACCGTCTAAGTTGTGAAGCAGTAGACAACCAGATTGCCAAACGTAATATTTGTGTTTGGAAGCGTGGCCCCGGTGAAACGGCAGTAGCCCTTGAGCTGCCTCCAAGGTTTCTCTTAGCCAGCATATTGGTCAAACAGTCCCGCACTTCATTCATTTTTGCAGGCTTGGGAGGGAGCTGTTTTCACGGGAAGAGACTGTCTAGGCATGGAGGAGGCAGTGGTGAGGGTCCGTCCCAGGGTCCTGCTCCACATCTAGGGCTGCTCCTTTCCAGCCCACCTCTGGCAAAGTCAGAGGAACCTGCTGGGTTTGTGGAAACAGTGGAACGGATGAGGTTGGCGCACTAACAAAAGCCTAGTGTTCCACCCACTCTGAACTCAGCGCCAAGGTCCATCCTCCAGAGACACTAACAACTCTGTTCTGTGAAGCGCCAGCCTTGCGTCACCCACTGGGAGAAGGCGCGTGCTTGACCTCCCCATCGGCAGACGCAGACCTGCTAGGGAGCACGCCAGAGCCTTGACCCTGGATACACCAGGGTGTTCAGTGCAGGGAGGCTATTCGGCTTTCCCCTGGTGCCCTGTGAAGGCCAAGGACGCCTCCGGTTCTCACAGAGAACGCTGAGTGGGCGTCAGCCCCTGGACACTGCCTCATTGGCAGCTCCTAACCCCACCTGTCATGGTGGACTCCAGGGCCCAGAGGCCTCCCAGATCACAAAGGACAATGAAGTGGAGAAAAAAGTCAGCTCACAGAATTTCCTACATTCTGATTACTGCTGCTTACAAAAAAAAAAAAAAAAGACAAACCCACAAACGAACTTATTTTCAAAACAAAAACAGACACACAGACCTAGAAAACAAACTCATGGTTACCAAAGGGGAGAGGGGAAGGAATAAATTAGGAGTTTGGGATTAGCAGATACAAATTACTATGGATAGATACACAACGAGGACTATGTATAGCACAGGGAACTATATTTGATATCCTGTAATAAACCAAAACAGAAAAGAATATGGAAAGCAAACCTATATGTGTGCAAATAGGAGCTAAACAGAAATAAAATTTTTAATTGGAATTACATTGTATATCATCTTTACAATGAAAAAAAAGATGAAAAGGAAACAACTCAAAATTTTTCACCAGTTTTTTTTTCTTTCTTTTTAAAAATTTTGTTTTGTTGAAGTCTGGTTGATTTACAGTGTTGTGCTAATTTCACCAGGTTTTCAAAGGTAGAATTAGGGCAGGTTCTAGGGGGAAAGTGTGAAGGTGCCACACGGACTGAGAGTAAGTGGGGATGGTTTGACCAGACACGTTTACCTGTGTGAAGCTTGAATTTACAGTGGGGATGGTCCTTTCCAGCCCACCTCTGGCAAAGTCAGAGGAACCTGCTGGGTTTGTGGAAACAGTGGAACGGATGAGGTTGGCGCACTAACAAAAGCCTAGTGTTCCACCCACTCTGAACTCAGCGTCAAGGTCCATCCTCCAGAGACCCTACCAACTCTGTTCTGTGAAGCGCCAGCCTTGCGTCCCACACTGGGAGAAGGCGCGTGCTTGACCTCCCCATCGGCAGACGCAGACCTGCTAGGGAGCACGCCAGAGCCTTGACCCTGGATACACCAGGGTGTTCAGTGCAGGGAGGCTATTCGGCTTTCCCCTGGTGCCCTGTGAAGGCCAAGGACGCCTCCGGTTCTCACAGAGAACGCTGAGTGGGCGTCAGCCCCTGGACACTGCCTCATTGGCAGCTCCTAACCCCACCTGTCATGGTGGACTCCAGGGCCCAGAGGCCTCCCAGATCACAAAGGACAATGAAGTGGAGAAAAAAGTCAGCTCACAGAATTTCCTACATTCTGATTACTGCTGCTTACAAAAAAAAAAAAAAAAGACAAACCCACAAACGAACTTATTTTCAAAACAAAAACAGACACACAGACCTAGAAAACAAACTCATGGTTACCAAAGGGGAGAGGGGAAGGAATAAATTAGGAGTTTGGGATTAGCAGATACAAATTACTATGGATAGATACACAACGAGGACTATGTATAGCACAGGGAACTATATTTGATATCCTGTAATAAACCAAAACAGAAAAGAATATGGAAAGCAAACCTATATGTGTGCAAATAGGAGCTAAACAGAAATAAAATTTTTAATTGGAATTACATTGTATATCATCTTTACAATGAAAAAAAAGATGAAAAGGAAACAACTCAAAATTTTTCACCAGTTTTTTTTTCTTTCTTTTTAAAAATTTTGTTTTGTTGAAGTCTGGTTGATTTACAGTGTTGTGCTAATTTCACCAGGTTTTCAAAGGTAGAATTAGGGCAGGTTCTAGGGGAATGTGTGAAGGTGCCACACGGACTGAGAGTAAGTGGGGATGGTTTGACCAGACACGCTTACCTGTGTGAAGCTTGATCTCCTTACATGGACCGAGTGCAATAAAATCTTGGAAGACTTAGTGCCTCTGTTGTGCCTCAAGCCAAAGAAATCTTGGAGGCACTTGGGCTGTTTCCTGGGCATGCCATGACCCATTAATCATGTCAGCCAGTGAGAGACCCTGGAGGCAGGTGAACACAGGGTGGCCACGGATGCAGAGGGACAGGGGACGCATGGGAAAGACAAGGCCCTGGCGAGACGAGAGGGGCAGGCTTGGGAGGGAGCTGTTTTCACGGGAAGAGACTGTCTAGGCATGGAGGAGGCAGTGCCTAGGGGGGGCGAATAAATGTTGTTGGAGAACTTGGCCTCAGTGAACATCCTCTCTCACACTTGGTATTTTCTTCCCAGGAGATTAAATGTTACTAACTGTATCCACAAGATTCTTCAAAGAATAAAGTTTTCATCCCAGAAAACTTCTCTTTAATACATAGATGTCTATCTGCTAAATCCTCAGAATCTCTGATTTATCTGAGAATCTTCGCCATCCTTTGCTCCAAGTTTCTGTTCCTATTACATAGACACTCACCTTTCCCTTTGCCTCTGTTTTCTTGGATTAATTGCATCCTTTTATCAGAATCTGAAAAGTCTAGCTCTAAATGTTGTGTTGAAGGAAACTCTGGAGATCCAGTCAGGGCAGGTGTGTGTGGATTCTAGACATTGTAGACTTGAGAGCATCCCCAGGACCTATTCCCAAGGGTCTGGAGGTCAAGACCAAGAGTATGTCCTATTCGTCATAGGTCATGCTTCTCCCTCTCAGGGTGCGATTCCTGCTGGTGTCACATAACCAAAAGTTTCACTGGATACCTGAAAACAGAATTTTTCAAAATTAATTTTTACTGGAATACAGTTGCTTTACAATATTGTGTTATTTTCTGCTGTACAACAAAGTGAATGAGTTATACATATGCCCATATACTCTTTTTTAGATTTCCTTCCAATTTAGGTTGCCACAGACTACTGAGTAGAGTTTCCTATGCTATACAGTCAGTTCTCATTAGTTATCTGCTTTATACATATTAGTGTATACATGTCAACTTCAGTCTCTCAGTTCACCCCACTCCTTCTTTCCTTCTTGGTATTTACAAACTTGTTCTCTACATCTGTGTCTCTATTTCTGTTTTGCAAATAAGTTCATCTGTTCCATTTTTCTAGATTCCACATATAAGCATTATTATGTGATACTTATTTTCCTAAAAAGAATATCCTTAAAAAAAAAAAAAAAGAAAGATGGACTCAAATCTTGGTGAAGCTGTTGAGACAAGGGAGGAGTGGGACATTAAAACTCATGGGTGAGATTAACCCAGCTCTTGTGGTGGCTCTTGAAGATGGAGCTGCACTCTTAGACAAAAATCTTCCTGGTTTCTGGATTCTACAGGAATGGACCCTATTCTTTGGGATCCCTTGAGTCTTCCTTCCTCCTGACTGGCCACAACCATCTGCTGGGAGACCTGGACATGTGTTCAGCAAATGGAATCACAGGTGAATCGAAAGGTATGAGTGGGAGGAGGGAAGATTGCCCACCAAGGCCTGGGGGTGAGCAAGAAAGCTGGATGGTGGTGGAGAAGGGGGTGCATCTCAGGACAGAGTCAGGCTATCCTTGGATTGCAGGACTTTCTCACGAAGTAGGGCAGGAACCACACTTGCTTGACTCAGATCCATTGCCCTCAGGCCAGGGTGCTGGAGAAATACACAGAGAGAAAGCAGATGGGCTTTTTATTTTTTCCCTGCTCCCCACCCGAGATGAGCTTCTTTTGTTTGTACCCTGGTCCAAGGATTGTTTGGGAAGCCTCCCTAGTTTTCTGATTTGAATCCTGTGGATGAGAACTGAACTTAGCGTAGTCTCCAGAGCCAGAAAACAAGAACATGGGGAATGCAGGCCGGCAGGGCCATTTCCCAGGAGTCCCATTGGGCCTCCTACAAGTGCTGCTAAGCTCTGTCCTCCGGAGAGTGGTGGGTGAGGTGCGACGGTTGCTTTTTTTTTTTTTTGAATAATTTATTTTTTGCTGTACTATGTCTTCGTTGCTTCCTGGGATTTTCTCTAATTGTGGAGAGTGGGGGCTCCTCTCTTAATTGTGGTGTTCAGGCTTCTCATTGCCGTGGCTTCTGTTCTCCTGTGACTCTAGGGTGCTCTGACTGCAGTAATTGTAACTCCCCGACTCTGGAGCACAGGCTCAACAGGCTCAGTAGCTGTGGCACACAGGCTGAGTCGCTCCATGGCGTGTGGGGTGTTCCTGGATTAGGAGTCGAACCTATGTCTCCTACATTGGCTGGAAGATTCTTCACCAATAAACCACCAGGGAATTCCTGCCCTGGTTGCTTTGAGTGAAGGCTCTGGCTTCCCCAGGCAGCCCCTATGTAGATCTCATTCTGGCCTCCTGCCAAATCTCATTTAATACCTATATATATGAGTGGAGAGGAGTGATGTGAAATTTCTCATTTGCCACGCAGGACTCTGCCTGAGGGAAGAGAGGCTAGGGAAGGGACATTTGCCACATACACACCCCCACTGCCGTGGCCTATGACCCTTCTTAACCCCATAGCATCACAGCAGTAGTTTCTCCAGAGAAGGCCCTTTTTTCAAAGGTTCTGCCAGCAAAGGTTATGAGCCCAATTTTCCCCTCTTGAGACATTCCTTCCTGAGTCTCTGCGGCCACAACCTCAAGCTTCTCCTTGTCCAGGCCCCAGATAGAGGAAAGTAACCCAAGCTGAGTGAACACCCAACCCAGCATGCATACACCATTAGGAGGACCCTGTTGGGAGCATGTGATCCCTCTCATTCTCCTGCAAATAGCCCTGAGGTGATTTCATCCAAGGGACATTCCAAGGCTCTCTGCCACCTATTGTGTGGCTTATGCAATCCAAACTTGAAAGCTGAGGAAGGGTGAACTGGATTTGGGAAGCCTCCCTAGTTTTCTGATTTGAATCCTGTGGATGAGAACTGAACTTAGCGTAGTCTCCAGAGCCAGAAAACAAGAACATGGGGAATGCAGGCCGGCAGGGCCATTTCCCAGGAGTCCCATTGGGCCTCCTACAAGTGCTGCTAAGCTCTGTCCTCCGGAGAGTGGTGGGTGAGGTGCGACGGTTGCTTTTTTTTTTTTTTGAATAATTTATTTTTTGCTGTACTATGTCTTCGTTGCTTCCTGGGATTTTCTCTAATTGTGGAGAGTGGGGGCTCCTCTCTTAATTGTGGTGTTCAGGCTTCTCATTGCCGTGGCTTCTGTTCTCCTGTGACTCTAGGGTGCTCTGACTGCAGTAATTGTAACTCCCCGACTCTGGAGCACAGGCTCAACAGGCTCAGTAGCTGTGGCACACAGGCTGAGTCGCTCCATGGCGTGTGGGGTGTTCCTGGATTAGGAGTCGAACCTATGTCTCCTACATTGGCTGGAAGATTCTTCACCAATAAACCACCAGGGAATTCCTGCCCTGGTTGCTTTGAGTGAAGGCTCTGGCTTCCCCAGGCAGCCCCTATGTAGATCTCATTCTGGCCTCCTGCCAAATCTCATTTAATACCTATATATATGAGTGGAGAGGAGTGATGTGAAATTTCTCATTTGCCACGCAGGACTCTGCCTGAGGGAAGAGAGGCTAGGGAAGGGACATTTGCCACATACACACCCCCACTGCCGTGGCCTATGACCCTTCTTAACCCCATAGCATCACAGCAGTAGTTTCTCCAGAGAAGGCCCTTTTTTCAAAGGTTCTGCCAGCAAAGGTTATGAGCCCAATTTTCCCCTCTTGAGACATTCCTTCCTGAGTCTCTGCGGCCACAACCTCAAGCTTCTCCTTGTCCAGGCCCCAGATAGAGGAAAGTAACCCAAGCTGAGTGAACACCCAACCCAGCATGCATACACCATTAGGAGGACCCTGTTGGGAGCATGTGATCCCTCTCATTCTCCTGCAAATAGCCCTGAGGTGATTTCATCCAAGGGACATTCCAAGGCTCTCTGCCACCTATTGTGTGGCTTATGCAATCTCCAAACTTGAAAGCTGAGGAAGGGTGAACTGGATATTGTCATTGAGGGTCAGCAGGAGTTCCACAAATCCATCGGCCTGGGAACAAGCTGGTGAGGTGAGCTCGCCCTGGGTCCCAGGCAGGACTGGGAAACCCTGGTTAAGATTTTGATGGACAAAACCCTGACTGTGAGGCAGGTCCGAGAACCTCAGAAGGACATCATCATCATCTTATTTTGAAAGGGTGGCCTTTGGTGCCCCAAAAACATATCTCTGCTGACTCTGTCCCAGGTTCCAGGACCTCTGACCACAAAGCAATGCTCTGTCACAACTCATCTTTAAAAAATATATATATTTATTTTTAATTGGAAGATAATTATAATGTTGTGATGGTTTCTGCTATACATGAACATGAATCAGCCATAGGTACACACCCCTCCCTCTTGAACCTCCCTCTCACCTTTAACCCCACTCCACCCCTCTAGGTTGTCACAGACCACTAGGTTGCACACCCTGTGTTATAGAGCAACTTCTCATTGGGTATCTATTTTACATATGGTAATGTATGTATGTCAATACTACTCTCAGTTCGTCCCAGCCTCTCCTGCCCTCCTTGTGTCCTTAAGTCTGTTCTCTTATGTCTGAGTCTCTATTCCTGCCCTATCAATAGTTCCATCAGTACCATTTTTCTAGACTCCATTTATATATGTGTTAATATACGGTATTTGTTTTTCTCTTTCTGACTTATTTCACTATGTGTAACAGGTTCTAGGTTCATCCATCTCACTAGAACTGACTCAGATGTGTTCCTTTTTATGGCTGAGGTAATATTGCATTGTATATATGTACAATTCTTGATCTATTCATCTGTTGACAAACATCTAGGTTGCTTATGTGTCCTGGCTATTGTAAATGGTGCTGCAATGAACAATGGGGTACATGTGTCTTTTTCAGTTATTGTTTTATCAGGGTATATGCTTAGTAATGAAATTACTGGGTCATGGTAGTTTTATTTCCAGTTTTTTTTTTTTTTTTTTTAAAGAAATCTCCATACTGTTCTCCACAGGGCTGGGTCAATTTACATTCCCACCACGAGTGCAAGAGGATTCCCTGTCTGTCACATCTTCTTTAGTACTTACTGTTAGTAGATTTTTTGATGATGGCCATTCTGGTTGGTGAGAGTTGATACTTCATTGTAGTTTTGATTTTCATTTCTCTAATAGTAAGTGATGTTGAGCATTTTCTCTGTTTATTAGCCATCTGTATGTCTTCTTTGGAGAAATGTCTAGATTTTCTGTCTGTTTTTTGATTGGGTTGTTTGTCTTTCTGATATTGAGCTGCATACACTGCTTATATATGTTGGAGATTAATCCTTTGTAAGTTGCTTCATTTGCAATTATTTTCTCCCATCCTGAGGGTTGTATTTTTCTCTGGCTTATGATTTACTTTGCTGTTACATCTCATCTTAATCAATGGGTCAGACAGAACTGAACCATGCTCTTCTCTGAAAGAAACATCCTGGAAATAGCTAAAAGTCAAAATAATCATGAAAACAAACAACACAGCCAGACCTGCAATCTGTTCCCCCACTGGAAGAAAAAAAAACTGTCTGGGTTTTGGGGCAGAGAAAACTCAAGAAGGCCAAGCACACATGTGGCTCTGGGAAACTGGCTGAGGGTAGTCCCTGATGGTTAAAACACCACACGCCTTCTCTGGCTGTGCACGTGAGTGAAGTTGAGCTCCACTCATCCAGGGATTGGGTCTGTTTCCTCATCCCCTACATCTGGATTGGCCTGTGACCTGCTTCGACTAATAGAATGTGGAGGTGAGCATGTGCCAGCTGTGAATCTGAGCTTTTGCATACTTTCTCTAGTTCTCTGGCAATCACTATTTGAACAAGGCTAACCTGTTAGAGACTGACACACATGGCTCATCACCCCATTGTCTGACCCACAGCTATTTAACCCTTGACATATGATTGTGGCCCTTCTAGAACCGTGGCCCCCAGTTGACCACCCCATTGGGTTATAGAGTCTAAGCAAACCAGCCCAGATAAGAATCATCCAACTAATCATGGAATTCTGAAAAATAATAAAATAACAAATAACAAGTGTTTGTTTTGAGCTACTAGGTTTTCAGGTGGTTCGTAAGGTAGCAAGAGCAACTGATCTGCCAACTAAGTTCATCATTGTGGGGAAGAGGAGGTGAGAGAAAGGGACTTCAGAAGAGAAGGTGGTTGTTGCTGAAGCCATTCATATATGCATCGTCTCCTCTTTTTTAATTTAATTTTTTACAGAGTTTTGTTGTTTACTGCCACACATCAACCTGAATCCTCCATAGGTATCCACATGTCCCTCCTCCCCCCAAGCCTACCCTCATCTCCCTCCCCAACCCACCCTTCCAGGTCGCCACAGAGCCTCTGTTTGAGATCCCCTAGTTCCACAGCGTATTCTTCTTCCTCACCCCAATGTCTCTAAGACTGTTCTCCATGTCCACTGCTTCATTGCTGCTCTGCACATTCACTTATCAGCACCATCTTTCTAGGTTCCATATATATGTGCCAGTATACAATATTTATCTTTCTCTCTCTGACATACTTCACTCTGTCTAATAGGTTCTAGATTCATCCACCTCATTAGAACTGTTTCAAATGCATTTCTTTTTATGGCCGAATAGTATTCCATTGTGTATGTGTACCACAGCGTCTTTATTCATTCATCTGTTGATGGATATCTAGGTTGCTTCCATGTTCTAGCTATTGTAAATAGTGCTGCAATGAATAATGGGGTACATGTGTCTCTTTCTATTTTGATTTCCTCAGGGCATATGCTTAGTACTGGAATTGCTAGGTCATATGGTGGTTCTATTCCTAGTTTTTTGAAGAATCTCCACACTGTCTTCCATAGTGACTGTATCAGTTTATAGTCCTACCAACAGTGCAAGAGGGTTCCCTTGTCTCCACACCCTCTCCAGAATTTATTGTTTGTAGACTTTTTGATGACATCATCTCCTTTGATTTATCATCAACCCTGGCTTTACAGCAAAGTTCAAATAGAACAGGTAAGTTGCTTCAAGCCATATAGAAAATGCAGATTGAAGACTCAGACTCTGATCTTACAACCTGTCTCGTGACCTCTCTAATATTGGGTACCACAGATGGACAGTTGGCTTAGTGGATTAGCTCCTTGGCCTTAGAGTCATATAGACTCTGGTTCAAAGCCTGACTCCACTCTTCTCCAGAAACATGATCTTAAGCACATGGTTTAATTTCTCAGGATTTTTATTTCCTTGTTTGAAAAATAGGCTAATGGAACTGACCAAATAGAGATGTGATAAGGAATAATATTTATAGAGTATATATCTCTCATAATGTTTGGCACAAGGAATGGTATTATTATTTCTTCTTTAGGCACCCATCTTTGTCAGAACTAAATCTTCTGGCATGTACCAATAGCAATAGTCAGACCACATCCCTTTCCTCCCCAAGCCCTTAAGCCACTCATCTCCCTCCCCAACCCACCCTTCCAGGTCGCCACAGAGCCTCTGTTTGAGATCCCCTAGTTCCACAGCGTATTCTTCTTCCTCACCCCAATGTCTCTAAGACTGTTCTCCATGTCCACTGCTTCATTGCTGCTCTGCACATTCACTTATCAGCACCATCTTTCTAGGTTCCATATATATGTGCCAGTATACAATATTTATCTTTCTCTCTCTGACATACTTCACTCTGTCTAATAGGTTCTAGATTCATCCACCTCATTAGAACTGTTTCAAATGCATTTCTTTTTATGGCCGAATAGTATTCCATTGTGTATGTGTACCACAGCGTCTTTATTCATTCATCTGTTGATGGATATCTAGGTTGCTTCCATGTTCTAGCTATTGTAAATAGTGCTGCAATGAATAATGGGGTACATGTGTCTCTTTCTATTTTGATTTCCTCAGGGCATATGCTTAGTACTGGAATTGCTAGGTCATATGGTGGTTCTATTCCTAGTTTTTTGAAGAATCTCCACACTGTCTTCCATAGTGACTGTATCAGTTTATAGTCCTACCAACAGTGCAAGAGGGTTCCCTTGTCTCCACACCCTCTCCAGAATTTATTGTTTGTAGACTTTTTGATGACATCATCTCCTTTGATTTATCATCAACCCTGGCTTTACAGCAAAGTTCAAATAGAACAGGTAAGTTGCTTCAAGCCATATAGAAAATGCAGATTGAAGACTCAGACTCTGATCTTACAACCTGTCTCGTGACCTCTCTAATATTGGGTACCACAGATGGACAGTTGGCTTAGTGGATTAGCTCCTTGGCCTTAGAGTCATATAGACTCTGGTTCAAAGCCTGACTCCACTCTTCTCCAGAAACATGATCTTAAGCACATGGTTTAATTTCTCAGGATTTTTATTTCCTTGTTTGAAAAATAGGCTAATGGAACTGACCAAATAGAGATGTGATAAGGAATAATATTTATAGAGTATATATCTCTCATAATGTTTGGCACAAGGAATGGTATTATTATTTCTCTTCTTTAGGCCACTGCTTCTATCTTTGTCAGAACTAAATCTTCTGGCATGTACCAATAGCAATAGTCAGAGACTGGCATCTCTGATAATTACATATTTCCTTAGTTTATCATCACCTTGTCCCGCTACTTGAAGACTTTATACAAATCAGAAGTTTTTGGTTTTCCAGTGCATGCAAAAGTTATGTTTGCATTATACTGTACTCTCTTATGTATGTAATGACATTATGTCTAAAAAAATGTACTTGCCTCGAAAGACACTTTATTGCTAAAAAATGCTAACCATCATAGGAACTGCCAGTGATTTGTAGTCTTTTGGCTGGTGGATGGTCATGCCTCCCTGATAGCCACAGAGCAGATACATACCAAATTAATATCAACCATGAATGAATCTGGCACCAAACAAAACAAGTTGTAAGGGGAGAGATGCTTTTGATGGAATTTTGATAGCAAGGAAAGATTTGAAAGATATGCATTTGCATTAGTACCCACCCCCATTTCTTTTTTCTCTGTTACTGAATTATGGAATTGGAAGAGACCACAGAAATCATGAGAACTGTGTATAAAGCATCATAATGAGCTTCACATTCTCAAGCTCACAGTATCTCATTTAATCCTCAAAACTCCCTTGAAATATTGTGATTATCTCTATGTTGTAGACAATAGGACTGAATTCCCAGAAAGTTATCAATACCTTGTCCAAAATCACACCTAATAAGTAGTGGACTCAGAATGGAATTTGACTCTGTGTGAAAACAGAGGGTAGCTTCTTAATTATTCTGTTATAAAAAATTGGTTTATGTACTTAACCAAATTTGAAGTATGCTTACCTAAACCAATGAAAGGTACCAGAAAAGGAAAGATGAAAGTATCCTATCTAGAACAGGGGTCCCCAACCTCTGGGATCTAATGCTTGATGATCTGAGGTAGAGTTGATGTAGTAGTGCTGATGATAAGCCTGACCTTAGGAACCTTAGAGTCATATAGACTCTGGTTCAAAGCCTGACTCCACTCTTCTCCAGAAACATGATCTTAAGCACATGGTTTAATTTCTCAGGATTTTTATTTCCTTGTTTGAAAAATAGGCTAATGGAACTGACCAAATAGAGATGTGATAAGGAATAATATTTATAGAGTATATATCTCTCATAATGTTTGGCACAAGGAATGGTATTATTATTTCTCTTCTTTAGGCCACTGCTTCTATCTTTGTCAGAACTAAATCTTCTGGCATGTACCAATAGCAATAGTCAGAGACTGGCATCTCTGATAATTACATATTTCCTTAGTTTATCATCACCTTGTCCCGCTACTTGAAGACTTTATACAAATCAGAAGTTTTTGGTTTTCCAGTGCATGCAAAAGTTATGTTTGCATTATACTGTACTCTCTTATGTATGTAATGACATTATGTCTAAAAAAATGTACTTGCCTCGAAAGACACTTTATTGCTAAAAAATGCTAACCATCATAGGAACTGCCAGTGATTTGTAGTCTTTTGGCTGGTGGATGGTCATGCCTCCCTGATAGCCACAGAGCAGATACATACCAAATTAATATCAACCATGAATGAATCTGGCACCAAACAAAACAAGTTGTAAGGGGAGAGATGCTTTTGATGGAATTTTGATAGCAAGGAAAGATTTGAAAGATATGCATTTGCATTAGTACCCACCCCCATTTCTTTTTTCTCTGTTACTGAATTATGGAATTGGAAGAGACCACAGAAATCATGAGAACTGTGTATAAAGCATCATAATGAGCTTCACATTCTCAAGCTCACAGTATCTCATTTAATCCTCAAAACTCCCTTGAAATATTGTGATTATCTCTATGTTGTAGACAATAGGACTGAATTCCCAGAAAGTTATCAATACCTTGTCCAAAATCACACCTAATAAGTAGTGGACTCAGAATGGAATTTGACTCTGTGTGAAAACAGAGGGTAGCTTCTTAATTATTCTGTTATAAAAAATTGGTTTATGTACTTAACCAAATTTGAAGTATGCTTACCTAAACCAATGAAAGGTACCAGAAAAGGAAAGATGAAAGTATCCTATCTAGAACAGGGGTCCCCAACCTCTGGGATCTAATGCTTGATGATCTGAGGTAGAGTTGATGTAGTAGTCATAGAAATAAAATACACAATAAATGTAATGCACTTGAATCATCCCCAATCCATTCCTCCCAACCCTGATCAGTTGGAAAACTGTCCCACAAAACCAGTCCCTGGTGCCCGAAAGGTTGGGAACCACATCTCAAGGACTAGGAGAAGTTAGCCTGCTTCTTCTCTGGTTTGGGATGACATCTTGGGAGTGTCTTAGCTCAGGCTGTTATGACAGTATATCCTAAACTGGATGACTTAAACAAGAAGCATTCACCATTCACCATTCTGGAGGTTGAAAGTATGAGGCTGGAATAACAACATGCTTGAGTTCTTGGTGAGAACTCTCTTTCTGGTTTGCAGATGGTCCTCTTCTTGTTATCTCCTCACACAGCAGAAAAGAAAGCTTACTGACTTCCTTGCTTCTTCTTGTAATTAATTCCAGTTACCAGGGCTCCACAATAATTACTCTCCAAAGGCCCAGCCTTCAATTACCAGAACACTGGGGCTAGGGTTTCCAGATATGAATTTGGATGTGACACAGTCACTCCACTGCTGGAACCAAGTCCTACCTTACACAGTGATGGGCCTTGGGGCCACCAGGCTCTGTCTGGGTCACCTGCTTAAGAAATGAACCTTGCTTTCAACATGGTTGACATTGCAGCTGGCTCTTAGAAATAATCTTGGGCAAGCTCCTGTTGACTCAGTCTCCAAGTTGTAGGTCTAACTATTTGCTGGAACTCACCAGAGAAGACTTAGCACATCATATGACTGAAACAGGGAAGTATTTGCAACCACAATACTTGAAGTTAAGCCCAACTACTTCCTGGACAACTATAATCTCTTCTGCACTTGAGTTTCCTTTCTTTTCTTTTTTCTAGATTCATTAAGATAGACATAAAATGCTCTATGGCTTTAAAGGGAATAACATATTTGCAAAATGATCACCACGATAAGTTTAGTTAACCTCCATCAGCTTACATAGTTCAAAAGATTTTATTCTCATGATGAGAAATTTAAGAGCTACTCTCTTAGGAACTTTCAAATATACAAATCATATTGTTAACTATAGTCACAGTTTTCTTACTTTCAAAATGGGTGTAAGAAGAGAATTCCTTGGAGGTCCAATCATTAGGGTTCAGCACTTTCACATCTATGGTCCTGGATTCAGTCCCTCGTTGAGGAACTAAGACCCCACAAGCCATGTGGCACAGCCAGAAAAGAAAACCCAAAACAAAATGGAGATAAGAGTAACGAGATAATGAAAACTAGGTGCTATAACATCAGTTATTATTAGTATTATTACAAAAGTACAAATTATTATTGAAGTTGACGTAAATGACAAGTTTGAAAAGTTTTGGGTTTAACAAAAAAGGCATGTATTTGATTTCTTTCAAAACAAAAACCCTTAGAACAGTATATGTTGATACAATGAAGATTTTTCGAGGTGATTGGGTGTGTCATTTAGGAATACTGCCTGTAGCAGAGAATGCAACTGGCAGGAACTTGAATAAGTCAGCAGTTATTTTCCTGTTTGATGAGGAGTCTGGAGTTGGGAGGTTGCTGGCGTTTGTTCAGCTGCTCAGTGATGCCCCGGTGCCCACTTTGTCACCCTTGACGTATTGAATTTCATCCTGTGCTGACTGTCTCATGGTCCTGAGATACATGCTACAGCTTCAATAAAGGGAGGCAGATGGGAGACTCCAGAGTTTTTCCAGAAATTCCCTTAGGAGATTGATTTTTTCTATTTGGGTCTCATTGGCTAGAAATGTGACCTATGACCAAGTAGGAAAGTAATGACCTAACTAACCAATGATCCCATCACTTCATGATGAATGGAAGGGGAAAAAGTGGAAGCAGTGACATGTTTTACTTTCTTGGGCTCCCAAATCACTGCAGATGATCACTACAGCCATGAAATTAAAAGATACTTGCTCCTTGGAAGGAAAGCTACAACAAACCTGACAGCATATTAAAAAGCAGAGGCATCACTTCATTGACAAAGGTCCATATAGTCAAAGCTATGTTTTTTCCAGTAGTCATGTACGGATGTGAGAGCTGGACCATAAGGAAGGCTGAGCTCCAAAGAATGGATGTTTTCGAACTGAGGTGCTGGAGAAGACTCTTGAGAGTCCCTTGGACTGCAAAGAGATCAAACAAGTCAATCCTAAAGGAAATCATGATTTTATAACAAGAAAGAAAGTGATTTAGGCTATTACTTTTAAAGTAATCAGAAAAGACCTCAACCTACTGTTTTCTTGTTGCGTGTGTTGTAGGAAGGACTTGATTACACACATGCTGTCTGTTGTGTTTCCTTCTCTTATCTTTCAAGCCAAGAAGATTCATGTTCAACTCTTAGAAAAGGTTGACACACCACCACTTGTGATTTTGGGAAAAAAAGGACCATGTCTAATTCTAAAGAATTAGAACTGATCTAATTCTTTCTGATGCCCTCTGCAGATCACTTTTGGGACTTTGTTCTTTGTCCAAATGTCACATATAAGGAAAGAAAGTTTGGAGACACATGGAAACAAGTTCAAAAGCCTTAATGGCTAAATGTCAAACTCTGGTCAAGATGAAGTATGCAGGACAAGTTTATAATCAAAATCGGTTTCCCGAGTAACTGTTATTGACAGAGTGGCTGGTAAGCCAAACAAGAAGGTGATAAATGGTGACACTCAGAGATGTTGCAATCTGCAACGTGTTACAGATTAACTGGTATTTTCCCTGCCATGAGACCGTTAGGGAGAGGGGGGAAATGTGGCTTGATTTAGAGCTGATGATATCATGTGTCTAGTCACTGGAGATCAAAAGAACGCCTGTCTGTAAAACGCTGCTAATGAAATTGGAGCAAAGGGCAGTCTCTTCTCTTGGGTGTGTCCAGGGGAAGTTTTGCTCTGCACTAGGTTAGCGAGATGCTAGTCAGAGTCTGTTCTGGGGAGGTGGTCGTGGCCACGTGACCTCATGTTCAACCCCATAGTTGCCAATTGTGTGTAACCAATCCTTTTAATGCCTGATCATTTGGGGGATCAAATGGTTCTTTTCTTTTCCTATGATGTGTAACTAGAGGCTGCAGGTATTTTGTTTTGTAGTATCTTAGAAAGTGACGTGTGTCTGGTATGGGAGTTGTGTGTGTTTGTTGGTAGGGATGGGGGAATGTAGAGAAGCAACTGGCTTTCATAATCTTACTCTGTGTAAGATCAGATTTTGTGTGTGTGTAATTTAACCTTTTTCCATGATTTATTTTTGGCTGTGCTGGATCTTCACTGCTGCGTAGCCTTTTCTCTAGTTGCAGAAAGCCGGGGCTACTCTTTGTTGCAGTGGGTGGACTTCTCATTGTGGTGCTCTTGTTGTGAGGTACGGGCTCTTGGGTGCATGGGCTCAGTAGTTGTGGTGCCTGGGCTCCGTTGTTTGGCAGCATGTGGGATCCTCCTGTGGGATCCTCCCTCCACAGGGATCAAGCCTGTGTCTCCTGCATTGGCAAGTGGATTCTTTATACCACTGAGCTACCAGGGAAGCCTCTGTAAGAGCAGATTTTTGAACAACCCACCTGTGATGACTGTTTAGTCATCACTTATTTAGTCTCTTTTTCCTGAAACTAGAAACTGATATGTGATGTGTGAAAATATATTGGATAACTCTGAGGAATGTTGAGGATGCTATAAATTCAAGTGAGCCCAAGAAGTGACCATCACCATCCTTAGTGTGTGATTAGCACGAAGAAGGACAAGATTATCTTTAGTATGAAATCTTAATGAAAGAAAACTCTACTGTATCCTGAAGAAGAACTTCCCCAAGGTAGGAGTTTTTATTCCGGGTGAGGACACATTCTTTCTTAAATATACTCGGAACCATTGGCCCTGCTCAGCAACTTTCCATCAAGTCCCATGTGCCCAAATTTCCACAGAATTCCTGTTTCTAACACCACAGAGGTGCTGAAGAGCTGTCAGAGCCATACCCGGAGCTTAACTGAAGCGCTCACGTTTCCTCTCCTTCTGGCCTCTGGTTACTGAAAACATTTGCTGAAAATTGCTGTCCCACTCAAGAACTGTCAGAGGTAATTGCGTTGCACAAAAGTCCCCCTGAAGCATGAAGTAATATGGTTACCACCTGGCGACTGAGTTAACAGAACCTGTCTGATGCGCCACCAGCCTGCCACATATGGATACACCAGGCTCTGCCGAGAGGCCACGACAGCAGAAATTTGTGAGGGAGACGGGTATCAGAGGCCTCTTAGTGGCAATTTATGATACAAATCCCTGTGTTGAGGCCAGTTGTCAGGTCACCAAATCTGGTGAGGCCTGAGGCGCTAGGGGTGGTAGCCGAGGGGGAGAATTTAGCTTTTCAGGAAATGTGGACCTTCGTGAAGCAAGTAGCAGTACTGACTTCAAAAGCAAGGTTGAGACTTGGCTACTCTTACAGTTGGCAATGACCTTGGTGTCTAAGAAAATGAAAACCGGAGACTCAGGAGGTGGGGGTGGGTGAGGAGAGGGTCTGTCTGAGTTTCTCTCCCCTCCGTCCTTTGCCTCTGGCACCAACTATGCCTGTCCAAATGAGCAGGTTTTTCCTCTTAAAACTCCCCAGAGAAGAAATTCCTTTTCATTCTTGGTAGTCATTTCAGAGTCTCAGTCTCCTTGAGATGAATTTTGTCTTAACTTGAATTTCCACTTGAATTTTGAAGACCCCAATAAACTCTCCCAATACAAGTGCCTCTGTTCCTATGGCAAAAACTTCAGTAAGCCCCCCAATTCACTCATAGATTCCCTTGGGAGAATCTAGCTCTGGCTGAAATGGTCTTTCTCTTTTTTGGTCAGATATTTGTCCAAATGTAAATCCAATGTCTGGCGTCAGCACTCTTAATTCCATAGCCAGGGTGTGGCTCAGAAAAGACGTGTTATAATCAGGAATTTCCAAATGCAGGACGAGGGTCCACACACTGGAACCATTCTGACATCGTTATAAAATTAATCAGCATTAGGAGGACCCACTCTTTTTATCTTTGGTGATAGTCACAGTTGAGTTTTTGAGGCACAAAAAAAATTCTTGCTTCTCGAGCAGTCTCTAAATTGAAACCAGGGCTGGCTACATATTTCATGGGGCCCAGTGAAAATGAAAATGTGAGGTCTTTTTTCTCCCCAAAAAGCAGGAAAAAAAGCTTTTTTCTTTTTTCGGTGACCTTTCTCTTTCAACCTCACATGATGTTTTTTCCTTCACTGTTTTAATGTCAAACGCCCTCAGGCATGGGATATTTGTGGGGTGAGTGAGTGTAGTCTTCTCTTGGTGGGGGTCAGGGAACAGGTGGCCAAGGGAGGTGAGGAGGTGTCAGGAGGCAACTCTGTGGATGCACCACTGTCCTATCAGACTTCACTCAGAAAACACACATTCAAAGATAACATTAAGATTTTAAAAATGATGACCACAGCATTAAGGCCCAGTGTGAAGCACCCTTCTGAATTCAGGGGTAGCACATACATGAAATCCATTCTTTCTCAGAATTTCAAAAGCCATGGCATAACTTAGTGTCCATCTGGAGTCTTCTTAACTAATGACTGTTTGCTTACTGTTCTTTTCTATATAATCTGTTTCGAATTCCTGGATACTTTAGGATTTTCTTTTTCACCCTACTGTTCAGACATTTCTCACTTGTGCACCTTGTGTAAAATTTTCATCCTTTTTGGTCTATAGTCCTCAGAGAACCTTTTCAATGGAAACTCGTGTCTTTCTGTTCTGGGAATTTGTTTTGTATTGTTTCTTTGCTCATTTTCTCTCCTCTCTTTCTATTTTTTGCTCTTTTTATAACTCCTATTGGTAAATGTTAGGTTAATCCTTTAATTTGTTTTCTTAGTTTCTATTTACTTGACCTCTGCCCTTTCTCTCAGGGACTATTCCTCAACTTTGTCAACTTCCTATGAAATGTCTGCAACCATATCTTTTATTTTCAAGAGCTCTTTTTTTTTTCCCCCTATGGTTACCGTTTTTATATATACATTTGCTCTTTTTGGATGAAATCTTTCAGTTGTTTTCTATTTGAGAATTTTTCATGGTAAAAAAATGCTTTATTGGTGGCAGTTAGTACAAATCGATACATATTGATTCTCAAAGATGAATTCAGCTTTTTATCAGATTTCTGGTCCACAGAATGGAGTTGAACTGGCTGATTGGTAGAAGGATAAAGTGAAGTCAATCCTACTTCTTGGGAAACAAAGCCATAGTCAGCTGATATATGGCATCTGACATTCCACCAACTGTAAAAATCATGATGGCTCTATACAGGAGGGGGTCAACTCTCCTTGATGCTGAAGATTGAAGGCAGGAGGAGAAGAAGGTGGCAGAGGATGAGATGTTTGAATAGCATCACTGATTCAATGGACGTGAGTTTGAGCAAACTCCAGGAGATAGTGAAGGACAGGGAAACTGGCATGCTGCAGTCCATGGGGCTGCAAAGAGTTGGACATGACTTAGTCACTAAACAACAACTGACCTATGGGAATGGAGAAGAGCTGGGGACTGAGTTCAATCACCAATGGCCAATATTTTAATCAATCATATCTATCCAATGAAAACTCCCTAACCCATAGGATTCAGAGAGCTTCTGGGTAGGTGAGTACATTAAGGTGCTGAGGGAAGGTGGTGTACCTGCAGAGGGTATGAGAGCCCTGTGATCTTCTCCCCATGCCTTACCCTGGGCATCTCTGTCATCTGGCCATGCTGACTTGTGTCATGTGTAGTAAACCAGTAATAGTAAGTAGAGCAATTTCTTGAGTTTTGTGAGTCTTTCAAGCAAATTATCAAATCCAAGGAGGGGGTTATGAGAATACTCAGTTTGTATAATAGCTGCTCAGTCAGAAGTAAAGGTGGACTGAAACTTGTGACTTGACCTCTAAAGTGGGACAGTCTCATGGTACTGAACCCTTTAACTTGTGAGGATCAGACTTTATGTCTAGGTAGATGGTAAAACTGAATTGAATCATTGAACACTCAGTTGGTGTCAGAGAGTCTGAGAAATGGAGTTGGAAAAGACCCCATGTATTTGTTGTCAGGAGTAAGAAAACCACTCAGTCTGTATTCAGAAGTGAGGCATGATGATTGAGGGTGCAAAGACTGTGGATGGGGAACCTTTACCATAGGGTGATGATGATGTGAATCACTGGTTCATTAAAGAACTCCCAAATATCATCATCCATAGGTCTTTTCTATGGATCTCCTGCCAAGTGGTGTGTGTGTGTGGGTGTGTGTGACTGACTGCCTGCCTGCATGGTAAAAGGAGTCCTGGAAGCAAGGTGGGGAAAGGGGGTTGGGGCACCCACAGTATGGCATGTAGACTTTCACTTTGGTCTTTACCTCTGCATTTTTCAGGACTTGCTTGCCAAGTCCAAGTCTTCTGAAGACTAAATATCCAACTTTCTGTTCTGAAGCAAAGAAAGGGTAGTTGCATAGATGCATACAGTGGGAGAGGAGACCTTATGGGCTCAACCACGCTATGGGTGGACTTCCAACAAATGCCCTTTTCAACACCAGGCTTTCCTCTCACCTTCCTTTTGGAATTTTCATTGCTTTATAAACCCTGAGCCACTCAGAGTTCCTTCAGGGTGAAGCAGCTGTATTTCCACTTGTTGGCAAGCAGTTGGCTTTCTCCTTTCTTCCTTCTGCCAAGGTAATTACAGTTCCTCCATCCATTTCTCACCTTCCAAAAATTTATTGAAAGCATTTATAACAAATCATCTCTCCTTCTCTTTGACCCTGTTGATCAATTAATTTTTTAAAAATTTCTTGGCTGTCATTTTAATAAGATTGGGTAGGAATAAAAGATAGTTATGGCCAATTCCACTGTTTTCATCAAAAGTTTCCTTTATAATTCTTAATCGTTGGAATTCCAAGGAGGGGGTTATGAGAATACTCAGTTTGTATAATAGCTGCTCAGTCAGAAGTAAAGGTGGACTGAAACTTGTGACTTGACCTCTAAAGTGGGACAGTCTCATGGTACTGAACCCTTTAACTTGTGAGGATCAGACTTTATGTCTAGGTAGATGGTAAAACTGAATTGAATCATTGAACACTCAGTTGGTGTCAGAGAGTCTGAGAAATGGAGTTGGAAAAGACCCCATGTATTTGTTGTCAGGAGTAAGAAAACCACTCAGTCTGTATTCAGAAGTGAGGCATGATGATTGAGGGTGCAAAGACTGTGGATGGGGAACCTTTACCATAGGGTGATGATGATGTGAATCACTGGTTCATTAAAGAACTCCCAAATATCATCATCCATAGGTCTTTTCTATGGATCTCCTGCCAAGTGGTGTGTGTGTGTGGGTGTGTGTGACTGACTGCCTGCCTGCATGGTAAAAGGAGTCCTGGAAGCAAGGTGGGGAAAGGGGGTTGGGGCACCCACAGTATGGCATGTAGACTTTCACTTTGGTCTTTACCTCTGCATTTTTCAGGACTTGCTTGCCAAGTCCAAGTCTTCTGAAGACTAAATATCCAACTTTCTGTTCTGAAGCAAAGAAAGGGTAGTTGCATAGATGCATACAGTGGGAGAGGAGACCTTATGGGCTCAACCACGCTATGGGTGGACTTCCAACAAATGCCCTTTTCAACACCAGGCTTTCCTCTCACCTTCCTTTTGGAATTTTCATTGCTTTATAAACCCTGAGCCACTCAGAGTTCCTTCAGGGTGAAGCAGCTGTATTTCCACTTGTTGGCAAGCAGTTGGCTTTCTCCTTTCTTCCTTCTGCCAAGGTAATTACAGTTCCTCCATCCATTTCTCACCTTCCAAAAATTTATTGAAAGCATTTATAACAAATCATCTCTCCTTCTCTTTGACCCTGTTGATCAATTAATTTTTTAAAAATTTCTTGGCTGTCATTTTAATAAGATTGGGTAGGAATAAAAGATAGTTATGGCCAATTCCACTGTTTTTCATCAAAAGTTTCCTTTATAATTCTTAATCTTTGTTGGAATTGAAACCCATACATTAAAAGGTGAATCCTTGCTGTTTACTAAGTGAAATAATAACTTAGAGAAATATTAAATTTCAATTAATTTCTCATAGCCTGTGTATGTTTATTTAAAGACAATTCTAATAATCTTGTCTATTTAGTTTTCTAGTTTTTAGTAGACTAGAAACAGAATTTTAGTAGAAAGTTAGATCCGAATATAATCATATACCTGTGAGTATTGAGAATAGCTGGCATACCAAAAAGTGACAGAAAACTTATAACAACAAGGTAAAATAACATATGATAGTATAGTAGTTCCTACAGGTACAGATAGACTTACATGTTTTAAAAGGCATAGCTGCACTACGTGTAGTAACTACGTGTAACACTGTTACTATTCTCTTATTACAAAAGCTTCTATGGTTCCCAATTATCTGTTGATATGTTTAATATTCCCCCACTGTTTCATACATTACCCAACATACGACCTGAGGCTCCAACAAAATGGGCTTCCCTGGTGGCTCCTATGATAAAGAATCTGCCTGCAATGCTGGAGACCCATATTCTATCCCTGTGTTGGGAAGATCCTCTGGAGGAGAAAATGGCAACTCAATCCAGTGTTCTTGCCTAGAGAATTCCATGGACAGAGGTGCCTGGTGAGTTGCATGAGGTTGGAAGGAGTCAGACACAACTGAGTGACTAACACTTTCACACTTTCATTTTCAGCAAATACTCTGCAATATTTCACACCCATGGATTTCCATTTCTGACTTGTGAAGTTCTTACATGGCACACACTTTCTTGCCATCACAAGTCATCTTTTAGGACCCATTTGAGTTTCCTTAGTGTGCTCTGTCTCTTCTTCTGTGTCCCCGTGGTACTTGTTTAGATTTATGTAATAGTACTTGCTGTGTTCTGAGAGGAATTTTGAACTCGCATGTCTGCCTTAACTCTCCAATTGAATCATAAAAACCAAATAGCGGGGCCATTGCCGTGATTGTATCCCCCCAGATCCCACAGGTTGAAACTCTTATCTCAGTGTGATAATATTTGGAAGTAGGGTTTTCGGGAAGCAATTATGTCATGAGGGTGGAGCCCTCATCCATGAGGTTAGTGGACTTGTAAGAAGAGGCCAGAGAGCTAGCTAGTCCACTTTTCGCCATATGAAGATACAAGGACGGTTGTCTATCTGCAAACCAGGAAGAAAGTCCTCAACAAAAACCTCACCCAAATCCACTGGTACCCTCTTGCTTCCAGACTCCAGAACCATGAGAAATAAACTTCTGTCATTTATAAGTCACCCAGTCTGTGGTGTATTTGTTAGAGTGTCCCAGATTGACTAAGACAGCCATTAATCTTGGCACAGAGCCTTGCCTACAAATGCTCCTGCATCAATGTTTGTTGAATCCAATTGAAAGTATGATGACTGCTGTTTGACATGATAATCCTTAGTCCTCTAGGGTCAAGTAGGAATCTGAACATTCTTTTTTTTTTTTTTAAAGATTTATTTATTTATTATTTGGGGGGGGGCGGGGGTAGGGCTGGGGAGGGAAGGGAGCGGGCAGGCCACTTCTATTGATCTTGCATTTCTCTATTTTCATCCATCTTTGTTCTTTGGCTCCTGTGGGCCTCCCATCGCGGTGGCCTCTGTCGTTGCAGAGCACCGGCTCTGGGGGCATGCGCTCCAGAGCTCCGGCTCAGTAATTGGACACATCGGTCCAGCCGCTCCGCGGCACATGGGATCTTCCCAGGCCAGGGATCGAACCGGTGCCCCTTGGACTGCAAGGCGATGTCCTTACCCACTGGACCACCACGGGAAGCCCTGAACACTCTTTTTAAATAGAAGGTAAATGTGTCATACATTCTTAAGAGATTTCAAAAATAAAAATGAAACAAAAGCATTTTTATAATGCATAAAATATATATTACTTTTAATTGATTATAAGATTTATTTCTCATTGATGGAAAAATGAGGCACTGTTTTTCATATGGACTACAATCCAGTTATATCACTAAGCTGTTTAAGTTTGCACATTATAACTTACATATGGAACATTGACTCTGCCTTTTTGAAAAGAGACAGGGTAAAAAGATTGTGGCAGGTGGAAAAAAATGTGAATATTTTCATTTCATGATGTTTTAGAGAGCAGCTATGTGTTCCTTGACATAACCGACCTGTTTCCAAAATGTTTGGGATCAAACCCTATCTCGCTATGGACTCATGTTGTATTTTCCAAAATGCTTTTATCTTGCCTTTGGATTGATCTTTGATTAGGTGTGACTCCTGATACATTTGCTTTAAATTTCTTCCTCCTCCTCTGTCAAGTGGTTAATGATCTCAAAATGTCACACTAGATTCTGTAGATTTCCCAGGAGGTCAAGTGTGGGGAGAGCAATAAAACAAGTGAAAAATGCAGAATCACCCTATTGCTGATTTCAACAAGGTAACTGCCAGGCGGACTCTGTGGGCGTGTGACCCAGGCAGCTGCATGGGTCTATGCTCCCAGGGTCCTGCACTTTGTTGAGTGCTCGTCTGTTACTATCTTGACAGTCTTAATAATTTTATCTTTTAACCTGTGTAAGTGAAGTCTGGCAGGGCAATGGAGCATGTAGGTAAGCAGAAGAGGTGTGTACAACATATGGGTCTGCTGTTCATTCCCATAGCATGTTCATGATGGTCCGTGAGCACAGAACTCTAGTGCGCATGTGCTGCATGGGAGTTTGGCCAGTCTAGAAGCCTGCCTGTCCTGGGAAGCCATACTTGCCATTCAAACCAGGAGCTGCTTAGAATGCAGAGAGAAGAAAATGGCTTTGTAAGAAACAGGCATGATCAAAAAATCTCCATTAGCCAACCGTACAAGCAAAAAAGTGGCAGGAAAGGGAGGGAAAAGATTGGACAATGTGTTATTATAGCTCCTTTTCCTTTCATCCTTTCTAACTCATCAGTAAGCCCCAAGTGGAGACTGTTAGAACATGAGTATATGAAGAAGTGAAATTTAAATGTTTGAGTTTGTTTTTGCAGTATCTCTGTTGTTCTGATAAGAATGAAATGTATACCAATGCACAAAGGCAAAATGTGTAATCTGATGATTCCTCACACAGGTTAAATGCTTTTACATTTGCAGTTAAAACTGGTGATGCACAAAGATGAATAGTGAAATTCATGCTAATGATTTGAGATCTCAGTTTAAGTTTTCTCTACTTAAAATATCATTAAACAGTGAATAAAAAACACTATGAACAAGTCAAGACTTGTTGTGGAAGAGAGGGAAGAGCTATCTTAATACATTTATTGGCACCTTTTTCCTGCTTTTTGAGCAAAGGACCCACATTTTCATTTGGTACTGAGCTCCCTAAATTATATAGTCAGCCCTGTATGCAACTGTTATTGGAGAAGGAAATGGTAACCCACTCCAGTATTCTTGCCTTGAAAATTCCATGGATGGGAAAGTCTGGTAAGCTACTGTCCATGAGGTCTCAAATATGTGTGTGTGTGTGTGTGTGTCTGTGTCTGTGTGTGTGTAGGCAAATAGATACAATGGGGTTTCCCTGATGGCTCAGTGGTGAGGAATCTGCCTGAAATGCAGGAGACATGGGTTCCATCCATGGGTTGAGATGATCCCCTTGGAGGAGGGCATGGCAACATATTCCAGTATTCTTGCCTGGAAAATTCCATGGATGGAGGAGGTTGGCAGGCTGCAGTCCATGGGGTCACACAGAGTTGGACTTGACTGAAGTGACTCAGCAGCAGCAATAGTGTGCAAGGGTGAACTTTGGCAGACAAGAATTACAGGCTAATACAATTCTCAAGTAAGTAAGCTCTATCTCAAAAAACTACAGAGAATACTGTCAGAAGTTGTCAAGGGTGGGATAACATTTTTGTGATCTCTAGGGACACAGTGAATGAGTGTGCTATTAGGGCCACAGCCCAAGGGAGGAAGTGACATGGGGAAGTACCTATTGACCAGTCCACTTGTGATTAAGAAACATGTTCCAGCCTCCTTACCTTTAGTGAGTCCACCAACTGTTTGTGCCCTGACACCAACTAATTCCAGTGTCCCTTCATGTATTCCATAAATATGTGCTGGTCATAAATAATTATGGTGAACAAGAAAGTCACAGTCCTGATCCTTGTGGAATTTACAGACCAGTGTCATGGAATGTCACAAATAGAGATTAAAAAAAAAAAAAAAAAAAAGCTTTAAAAGCACAGTGGAGCTTCCTATGTACAGGAATTTCAATTCATCATTAGGACTCTGCTAATGACCAAAATAGAGAAAAACCTCTAAAAAAATAAAAAAATAAAATAAATAAATAAAAAATAAAAATAAATAAGAGAAAAACCTTACCTCAAACTGGTTTAAGCAAAAAGTTAAAAAGTGTAAGTTCATCTCACTCAAATAACATGACCTATGTGTGTTACAGAATTTTTAGATCTTTTGACAATGTAAATCATCATTCCTGGTCCATGGGAGTGTGTGCTTTAAAATGTGAGCATAGTGGCTTTCTTTAAGTCAGGAAGCTCCTCAATGCTCTTGTTACTTGCAGCTGTGCCTTGAGTCAGAGGACATTGACTTATGGGAAATGTCTATCTGAGATGTGGATAAAGTGCCTTGGAATGCTAAAAATATCCAATCTAAGGCTCTGCTGCACACCTGAGCGGTTGCCACTGCTGGAGACGGTTGAAAGAACCATTGTGGGAGCTCTTCACGAGGCAGGCGCCTTCTCCTTCCTGACGATCAGACCCGGCGAGTACCAGCGTTGGCGCTACTGTCACCCGACATGGTATCTGAAGTAAAAGGGGCATTAAAATCAAACGGTATTGAGATGGATTGGGTTATGAAACATAATGGTCCAAATGACGCTAGTGATGGGACAGTACGACTTTGTGGACTGCTATTTGGTTGCAGCAAAGAGGAAATAGTTCAGTTCTTTCAAGGGTTGGAAATCGTGCCAAATGGGATAACACTGAGGATGGACTACCAGGGGAGAAGCACAGGGGAGGCCTGTGTGCAGTTTGCTTCAAAGGGGATAGCAGAAAATGCTCTGGGGAAACACAAGGAAAGAATAGGGCACAGGTATATTGAGATCTTCAGAAGTAGCAGGAGTGAAATCAAAGGATTTTATTATCCACCAAGAAGATTGCTGGGCCAGCGGCCAGGACCATATGATAGACCAGCAGGAGGAAGAGGGGGTTATTATGGAGCTGGGCGTGGAAGTATGTATGACAGAATGCAACAAGGAGGTGATGGATATGATGGTGGTTATGGAGGTTTTGATGACTATGGTGGCTATAATAATTACGACTGTGGAAATGATGGCTTTGATATCAGAATGAGAGATGGAAAAGGTATGGGAGGGCATTGTTATGGTGGAGCTGGTGATGCAAGTTCAGGTTTTCATGGTGGTCATTTTGTACATATGATGGGACTGCCTTTTCATGCAACTGAAAATGACATTGCTAATTTCTTCTCACCACTAAACCCAATCTGAGTGCATATTGATATTGGAGCTGATGGCAGAGCAACAGGAGAAGCAGATGTAGAGTTTGTGACAGATGAAGATGCAGTAGCTGCCATGTCTAAAGATAAGAATAACATGCAACATCGATACTTTGAACTTTTTTTGTATTCAGCTCCTGGAGGAGGCTCTGGAATGGGAGGTTCTGGAATGGGAGGCTATGGCAGAGATGGAATGGATAATCAGGGAGGCTATGGATCTGTTGGAAGAATGGGAATGGGGAATAATTACAGTGGAGGATACGGTACTCCTGATGGCTTGGGTGGTTATGGCCATGGCGGTGGAGGCAGTGGCTGTTACTATGGGCAAGATAACATGAGTGGAAGTGGATGGCGTGGGATGTACTAGATGCATAACCACAAATACAAAAGTCCTGACAACAGCATCTGTCTACTAGACTTTCTTGCAGATTTACTTTCTTTTGTATTTTAAGAACTTTATAATGACAGAAGGAATGTGTTTTCAAATATTATTTGGTAAAGCAACAGGTTGTGATGGGAAAAAGAAATCTGTTTTCTGTAGGTTTTATTTGTTGCATACTTTGACTTAAATAAATTTTTATATTCAAACGACTGATGTTGATTCTTTTTATATACTAGTTAACTGCTGAGGATGTGCTGCTTTCATAAGATTGGGTTGATGTCTTTTACTATTAGGTCTACAAGTAGTTTAGTGTAATCTTAAGAGGACAATGTTTCACCTCTGCATAAACTACAAGGAAAGAATAGGGCACAGGTATATTGAGATCTTCAGAAGTAGCAGGAGTGAAATCAAAGGATTTTAGTATCGGCCGAGAAGATTGGGCCAGCGGCCAGGACCATATGATAGACCAGCAGGAGGAAGAGGGGGTTATTATGGAGCTGGGCGTGGAAGTATGTATGACAGAATGCAACAAGGAGGTGATGGATATGATGGTGGTTATGGAGGTTTTGATGACTATGGTGGCTATAATAATTACGACTGTGGAAATGATGGCTTTGATATCAGAATGAGAGATGGAAAAGGTATGGGAGGGCATTGTTATGGTGGAGCTGGTGATGCAAGTTCAGGTTTTCATGGTGGTCATTTTGTACATATGATGGGACTGCCTTTTCATGCAACTGAAAATGACATTGCTAATTTCTTCTCACCACTAAACCCAATCTGAGTGCATATTGATATTGGAGCTGATGGCAGAGCAACAGGAGAAGCAGATGTAGAGTTTGTGACAGATGAAGATGCAGTAGCTGCCATGTCTAAAGATAAGAATAACATGCAACATCGATACTTTGAACTTTTTTTGTATTCAGCTCCTGGAGGAGGCTCTGGAATGGGAGGTTCTGGAATGGGAGGCTATGGCAGAGATGGAATGGATAATCAGGGAGGCTATGGATCTGTTGGAAGAATGGGAATGGGGAATAATTACAGTGGAGGATACGGTACTCCTGATGGCTTGGGTGGTTATGGCCATGGCGGTGGAGGCAGTGGCTGTTACTATGGGCAAGATAACATGAGTGGAAGTGGATGGCGTGGGATGTACTAGATGCATAACCACAAATACAAAAGTCCTGACAACAGCATCTGTCTACTAGACTTTCTTGCAGATTTACTTTCTTTTGTATTTTAAGAACTTTATAATGACAGAAGGAATGTGTTTTCAAATATTATTTGGTAAAGCAACAGGTTGTGATGGGAAAAAGAAATCTGTTTTCTGTAGGTTTTATTTGTTGCATACTTTGACTTAAATAAATTTTTATATTCAAACGACTGATGTTGATTCTTTTTATATACTAGTTAACTGCTGAGGATGTGCTGCTTTCATAAGATTGGGTTGATGTCTTTTACTATTAGGTCTACAAGTAGTTTAGTGTAATCTTAAGAGGACAATGTTTCACCTCTGCATAAACTACAAGTCTTAATAAGCAGACATCTGGGATGGAGCTTAGAGAATAATTAGTGCAACTCTTTAATTTCTCCTGGACAACACTGTAAATATAAAACCTAGAAATAAGTTTAGTTGGCTTCACCTAAACTTCAGGAGTTATATAAATTCAGCAATTATATATTTTCAGATGTCATTTTATCCAGGATAGCTCTGAAATGTTAATCTAAGAGATATCTGGTCTTGGTGTATATTCATAATTGTGTTACCAGCAGATGGGAGTGTTGAAGTTCTAGTCCTAGATTTTACAAGAAATCCCCTTAGCATTTGAAGTGCCAAAAAGATGCTTCCCAAAAGTGATAGTTGTAAGTTCTCAAAATGTCATAATAGACTAGATTAAGGTTCTTGGTGACATGAGATTCAGTGCAAGTACAAAGGTATTTACTGTGGAATATGATTTTCACAGATGTGTTTTCAGTTTCCAGCCAATAGTTAAGGCATATGGGTTTTTTTTTTTTTTTTAAATAACTGTATAGATGACTACTTTACAAAAAAAATAAGACAAAAGTCCATGTCTTGAGAGTCTTGAGATTGGATTTTGCATCTAATTTGTTTGGAGTTTTAGAGCCATTGTGTTAAATAATTATATGTAGCAAGAAAAAAGGTGCTTTTTACTTTCAATCCCTTTGATCAATATGGCCTTTTTCCAAACTGGCTAATGGATCAAAATTAAATGGATCAATGTGAATTCAGTTATTGAACTTGTTATTTGTTTTCACTAGAAATGTTACTAAATAATAAATATTCAATGTGGGGGAAAAAATATCCAATCTAAAGCAGGCAGGTAAGTGGGGAAAAAAAGGATCGAGGAAACAGGAATAAGGAAGCAGAAAAGACAAACCAAGAGAATTAGAAGATATGTAAAATTAAACAAAAATGAAAGTACAACATGTCAAAATTGTGGAATGCAAATAAAGCAGATCTTAGAGGGAAGTTTAAAGCAGTAAATGCTTATACCAGGAAATAAAGAAGGCCTCAAGTCGATTCAACTTCAAGTTTTGTGGTGGTTTAATCATTGATATCTGACTCTTCTGTGACCCCATGGACTGTAGCCCTCCAGGCTCCTCTGTCCATGGGATTCTCAGGGCCAGAATAATGGAGTGGACTGCCATTTCCCCCTCCAGGGGATCTTCCCTACTCCGGAATCAAACTCAAGTCTCCTGCATCACAGGCAGATTCTTTACCACTGAGTTACTAGGGAAACCCAACTTCAAATTTAAGAAGCTAGAAATAAGTGCAAGAAAAACAAACAGAAGCAAGGACATCCTGTAGTTCTGATCAGAAATCAATAACATTGAATGAGAAAGCAATAGAGAAAATTAATTAAACCAAAACCTGTTTCCTGGAAAACTTCAATAAAATAAATCAATTCTAGCAACACTGATAAAAGAAACAAAACGGAGAAGACAAAAATTAGCAACGTCAGGAATACAAGAGGGGAATGTTAATACAAACCCCACAAACATGAAAAACAGAATAAGGGAATACTATTAGTAAGTCAGTCCATTTAAATTCTATAATATAGATGAAATGAAGATATTTGTCAAAACCCATAAACTACCAAACTTGCTTAATTTTAAAAAGATACTTAAATAGTCCTATAACTAGTAAATCAATTGAATCCATAGTTTAAAATCTTCCACTAGAAAAAAATTCCAGGCTTATTTTTGTTGTTGTTTTCTTTTTTCTTTATGGCATAGTCTATTTAGATGTAATACTAATTCTATAAAATCTCCTCCAGAAAAAAAAAAGGAACCAGCAATTATTCTTTTTTTATTAATGACACTGCAATTATTCTTTTTTATTAATGACACTGCATTATTTATGACATTTTATTTATGACACTGCAAGTTTTGTTTACTTAGTTTTTGGCTGTTCCATGTCTTTGTTGCTGTTCAGGCTTTTCCGTAGTTGTGGTATGTATGTGGTATGTATTTAAAAATCAATCAATGTCATCCAGTGTTTTAACAGATAAAGGAAGAAAAACCATATGATGATATCCACAGATACAGAAAAAGCATCTGACAGAATTGAATATTCATTCATGATAAACATTCTTAACAAGGAATAAAACCAACATCTCCAACTTGAGAATTAAAATTTACAAAAATCCTGCAGCTAGTGTCATATTTAATGGATAAAGACAGTATTTTTTTCCTATAAGATTGGGAAGACAAGGGTATCTAATCATGTTATTCCTCTTCTACATCATTCTTAAAGTCTCAACCATTGCAATTCCAAGAGTTAGAAATAAGGGCCATTCAGATTGGAAAGGAAAAGATAAAAAAGACTGTCCCTGTGTGAGATGACATGATTATCTGTATGGAAAGAACATAGCGGGGTATTACTAAGAAAAAGACTGTAGGACTAAGATTAGCGTTAACAAAGTTATGGGATATGAGGTAAACACAACCAATCATTTTTCTAATACTAGTAATAAACAACTGAAACTGAAAAAAAAAAGTGTTGAATTACTTTGCCACGGCTGCCATAACAAAGCACCACAGACTGAATGGCTTAAACGACAGAAATCTATTTTCTTATGATTACAGAGTCTGAAATCAAAATTTCGAAAGTGTTGATTTCTTCTGAGGTGTTTCACTTTGGCTTGTAGATAGTTGTCTTCTTATGTCCTCACATGATCTCTGTGTGTGCGCCAATCTCCAGTACTATTGGATTAGGGCCCACCCTAAAGACCTCATTTTAACTTTATTACTTCTTTAAAGACTCTGGCTCTAAATATAGTCACATTCAGAGATACTGTGAGTCAGGACTTGAACACATGGATGTTGGGGAAAGAAAATTAAGCCCATAAAAATGACTGACAATAGCTCAAAAAAAGGAAACAATTTATAAATCTAAAAAAATGTGCAGAATCTGGTATGGTGAAGACTTCAAAATGTTATGAAAGAAATCAAACATGTCACAACTAAATGGAGAGACGTATCATGTTTGTGGATTGCTAGATTAAACATAGTAAAATGTCACTTGTACTCAAACTGACTTGTAGATTTAATGCAATTTTAATAAAGATGATGTCAGAATTTTGTATAGATAAGGACAAGCTGATTCTACAATTTACATAGAAAACTAAAGGAATTAACACAGCCAAAAAAAAAAAAAAAATTGTGAAAACAGAATAGTTGGTGAACCCAACCTGATTCATTGACTTACGTTAAAGCTACAATAATCAAGACAGTCTTGGGGAAAGGATAGGCTTATAGAAAAAACAGAGCAGAATGAAACATAGGGGGAAAGACCTATATGAGTAAAATCAGCTGATTTTTGACAAAGGTGCAAAGATAATTAGAGGTTTTTTTTTCAATAAATGGTGTTGGAATAATTGATATCCTATGCAAAAAAAAAAAAAAAAAGTGAGTTTTGACCTAAACCTTGCACTTTATTTAAAAAAATAACTCAAAATGAGTCACACATATTTAAATACAAAATATAAAACCATATAAAATTTTTGAAGAAAACAAAAGAGAAAATCTTCCAGACCCAGGATTTGACAGACATTTTAGACATGACACCAAGATCCCAATAGATAGGGAATTTCAAGCTAAGTATACAATGCGGTACTATATAACTATTAAAATAGCTAAAATAAAAAATCTGATCAGTGTCAAGTGTTGATGAGGATAGGTGGGAAATGGAATGCTCATATATTGTTGGTAAGGATGTAAAATAGTAAAAGGAGTCTGGAAAATCATTCATTAGTTTCTTAAAAAGTCAAACATAGACTTACCATATGACCCAGCCATCCCACTCTTAGATATTTACCATAGAGAAATGAAATCTTATGTGCCTAAAAAAAACTGTACACAATTATTTACAGCATGTTTTCATAATTGACCCAAACTAATATGTTTTATAATAGATAACGGATAAATTGTGGTATATTCATACAATGGAATACTACTCAGCAATATAAAAGAGTGAAACAATTGCTCTCTCACACACGCACACATATACAAACACACACACACACAAGACGACTTGGATGAATCCTGAAAGTATTATGCCCTGCCAGGTAAAGAAGGCGGTTGCAAAGGTAACATCCTGTATGTTTTATTTACAAACACAAGACACAAACGAGTCTAAGCCAGATTAAACATTAAAATGTCACTTGTACTCAAACTGACTTGTAGATTTAATGCAATTTTAATAAAGATGATGTCAAAATTTTGAAAACAAAAAAGAAAACTAAAGGATTAACACAGCCAAAAAAAAAAACTTGTGAAAACAGAATAGTTGGTGAACCCAACCTGATTCATTGACTTACGTTAAAGCTACAATAATCAAGACAGTCTTGGGGAAAGGATAGGCTTATAGAAAAAACAGAGCAGAATGAAACATAGGGGGAAAGACCTATATGAGTAAAATCAGCTGATTTTTGACAAAGGTGCAAAGATAATTAGAGGTTTTTTTTTCAATAAATGGTGTTGGAATAATTGATATCCTATGCAAAAAAAAAAAAAAAAAGTGAGTTTTGACCTAAACCTTGCACTTTATTTAAAAAAATAACTCAAAATGAGTCACACATATTTAAATACAAAATATAAAACCATATAAAATTTTTGAAGAAAACAAAAGAGAAAATCTTCCAGACCCAGGATTTGACAGACATTTTAGACATGACACCAAGATCCCAATAGATAGGGAATTTCAAGCTAAGTATACAATGCGGTACTATATAACTATTAAAATAGCTAAAATAAAAAATCTGATCAGTGTCAAGTGTTGATGAGGATAGGTGGGAAATGGAATGCTCATATATTGTTGGTAAGGATGTAAAATAGTAAAAGGAGTCTGGAAAATCATTCATTAGTTTCTTAAAAAGTCAAACATAGACTTACCATATGACCCAGCCATCCCACTCTTAGATATTTACCATAGAGAAATGAAATCTTATGTGCCTAAAAAAAACTGTACACAATTATTTACAGCATGTTTTCATAATTGACCCAAACTAATATGTTTTATAATAGATAACGGATAAATTGTGGTATATTCATACAATGGAATACTACTCAGCAATATAAAAGAGTGAAACAATTGCTCTCTCTCACACACGCACACATATACAAACACACACACACACAAGACGACTTGGATGAATCCTGAAAGTATTATGCCCTGCCAGGTAAAAGAAGGCGGTTGCAAAAGGTAACATCCTGTATGTTTTTATTTACAAGACACTTCAAAAGGACAAGCCTATAGTGATGAGTGATTGCCAGAGGTCAATAAGGCCAATAGGGTTGAGGTGGAGGAAGTGACCACAACAGATAGGAAGAGAAATTTTGTGGGGTTGATGAAACTTTTTTTTTTTTAATCCATAAAGAAACATTTTAAAATGCTGAAATTGAAGAATAAGGCGTTCCTTCAAGGTGAGTGTTAAATACTCTTTTAAGATTTTTTCTTTTAATAAGCAGCTCCACAGGAAGCCCTTGGCATGTAGAAGAAAAATCATGCCCAAATACCCAGCTCATCAAATAAATTCAAAATAAATGCGCATTCACCACACGTCAATATTTTGATGCAGGTGGGATTCATTGACAAGCTGGTTATTTTGGATTTGGCTTCTCCTGGAGGGAGTTTTGTCCTCTGATGGCAGAAGGGGTTTTGTCTGTGGTCGTGTCCCCAGATGCCTGTTTCAAGAAGCTTGGGTGGGAGTTGGGGGTGAGTTACATTATAACCCTCTCCCCATTCCCTTTTCCCATAGCAGATCTGGGAGCCTCTTGAAGCATCTAAGCACAGTTCTACCCTGTTCAGGAATCAAAGTGGCAGGTTTCTCACCATTTTATTTATGGAGACAGATATCAGAAGAACAAGCAAGCAAACAAGAGCTCTAAACCTCAGGCACGAGGTGTACACATGTTGCAGATTTGCGTTCCCAGGACAGATGTGCAACCTTGTTTTTTAGAAGGGACGGGAGACCTCTAACCCCTTGCTAAGAACAAAAGATAATAGTCTCAGCTGTGGTATCACATGTGTTTCCCATGAGAAGGAGACTCACCAGGGTCACCCCGGAGTGGTCGGGCTGTCCTGTGGTCACCCCCTGGTGGTCACTTAGGTGGAGTGTCTCTTTGTTCAGAGCTCGCTTCTAGCAGCTCTGTCTGGGACCCTCCTATAAAAACAAAGAGAAACATTCCAGTTTGTTTCTTAGGAGCAGCAAGAAAGAAATAGTGACCAAGAAGAGAAGCAGCAGCAGAAAAGATATGAAGTACCCAGGTGAGCATCAGTGCTAGGAGCCCGTATGTTTTCTTCAGCTCCTGGAGCAGGACTCTTTGCCCCTTGGAGGCTTTAGTTTTCTCATCTTTGATTGACAGAGGTCAATAAGGCCAATAGGGTTGAGGTGGAGGAAGTGACCACAACAGATAGGAAGAGAAATTTTGTGGGGTTGATGAAACTTTTTTTTTTTTAATCCATAAAGAAACATTTTAAAATGCTGAAATTGAAGAATAAGGCGTTCCTTCAAGGTGAGTGTTAAATACTCTTTTAAGATTTTTTCTTTTAATAAGCAGCTCCACAGGAAGCCCTTGGCATGTAGAAGAAAAATCATGCCCAAATACCCAGCTCATCAAATAAATTCAAAATAAATGCGCATTCACCACACGTCAATATTTTGATGCAGGTGGGATTCATTGACAAGCTGGTTATTTTGGATTTGGCTTCTCCTGGAGGGAGTTTTGTCCTCTGATGGCAGAAGGGGTTTTGTCTGTGGTCGTGTCCCCAGATGCCTGTTTCAAGAAGCTTGGGTGGGAGTTGGGGGTGAGTTACATTATAACCCTCTCCCCATTCCCTTTTCCCATAGCAGATCTGGGAGCCTCTTGAAGCATCTAAGCACAGTTCTACCCTGTTCAGGAATCAAAGTGGCAGGTTTCTCACCATTTTATTTATGGAGACAGATATCAGAAGAACAAGCAAGCAAACAAGAGCTCTAAACCTCAGGCACGAGGTGTACACATGTTGCAGATTTGCGTTCCCAGGACAGATGTGCAACCTTGTTTTTTAGAAGGGACGGGAGACCTCTAACCCCTTGCTAAGAACAAAAGATAATAGTCTCAGCTGTGGTATCACATGTGTTTCCCATGAGAAGGGAGACTCACCAGGGTCACCCCGGAGTGGTCGGGCTGTCCTGTGGGCACCCCCTGGTGGTCACTTAGGTGGAGTGTCTCTTTGTTCAGAGCTCGCTTCTAGCAGCTCTGTCTGGGACCCTCCTATAAAAACAAAGAGAAACATTCCAGTTTGTTTCTTAGGAGCAGCAAGAAAGAAATAGTGACCAAGAAGAGAAGCAGCAGCAGAAAAGATATGAAGTACCCAGGTGAGCATCAGTGCTAGGAGCCCGTATGTTTTCTTCAGCTCCTGGAGCAGGACTCTTTGCCCCTTGGAGGCTTTAGTTTTCTCATCTGGAAAATGGGAAATTTAAACTGAGTGATTTCTAAATGTGCTTCAGGCTTTAAACTTATCTAGTATCTAATATATCTATAGTGTATGTTTAGTAGGTGTTTTCTGCAGAAGTGTTGGATGTCATTTTTGCCATCCAGACTTGGCACCTGACCTGAGAAGAGATCAGTGCCTTGAAAACTGAAGAAAATGGAAAGCCATCTTTTAAAAATTTCATTTATGGTTAATTTGAGTATAATTATTTTACCAGTTATTTAACCAATATTGCAGTGTTTCAGTCATATGTCATCATGAATTAGCCATAGGAATGCATCTGTCCCCTCCTTCTTGAGCCTCCCTCTCACCTCCCATGTCATCCCACCCCTCTAGGTTGTCACAGAGCTCCAGGTTTGAGCTTCCTGTGTCATACAGCAAATTCCCACTGGCTGTTTTACACATGGTAATATATATGTTTCAATGCTACTTTCTCAATGTGTTGCACCCTCTCCTTCCCCCGCTGTGTCCTCAAGTCTCCTTAGAAGGATATCTTGTAGATATCTGTTTGACCTCCATCATCCAGCCCTTTCTACTCCGGGAAGCTCCCACTTGCTGAAGATTTGAAATAGACGAGCATGATTAGAACATCTTTAAAGCCAAAGAAACTTAGTTTACTTTTGTCCAAAAGTCTCTTATCCAGTCCGGATGAAAACTCTTGAGTTTTCAGAGGAACCTAAGGATGTAAGTCTAAATTCAATGCTTCTGCTAAAAAAGACAAGACTGTCTTTCCACTCTTTTGGTTTCAGCCCATCATTTTAAGTCTTCATAAGTCGTGAGGTTAGAAGTTATATTTTAAAAAGCACACCTCATATTTACTTATCTCTTACAGAGATCGATGCAACTGATCCCACCTGTGTTCTGTGTATTTTTAATCTAGTCACTTAATTGCTTTCGCCTTTCATCTCTTTACCTGGGATTTGGGGCTGTGAAAGTCAGAGACAACCCACGGGGACATGCTTTGTAAACGGTTAGGCAAACACTAGTGTGTGCTGTTAAAGTCGATTTCACAGCCAGATTCCAGAGAAGGTGTCTGAAAGTTGCCTACAGAACATCAGTTAATTACTTCACATGTTTCTTGGCTTAAAACAATCATTCTTTTAGTGCACGTTATCGTCCTTATTAGAAGGAAGAAACAGAAAACATTTCTTAGAGGAACACATTGTATGTTTAGTAGGTGTTTTCTGCAGAAGTGTTGGATGTCATTTTGCCATCCAGACTTGGCACCTGACCTGAGAAGAGATCAGTGCCTTGAAAACTGAAGAAAATGGAAAGCCATCTTTAAAAATTTCATTTATGGTTAATTTGAGTATAATTATTTTACCAGTTATTTAACCAATATTGCAGTGTTTCAGTCATATGTCATCATGAATTAGCCATAGGAATGCATCTGTCCCTCCTTCTTGAGCCTCCCTCTCACCTCCCATGTCATCCCACCCCTCTAGGTTGTCACAGAGCTCCAGGTTTGAGCTTCCTGTGTCATACAGCAAATTCCCACTGGCTGTTTTACACATGGTAATATATATGTTTCAATGCTACTTTCTCAATGTGTTGCACCCTCTCCTTCCCCCGCTGTGTCCTCAAGTCTCCTTAGAAGGATATCTTGTAGATATCTGTTTGACCTCCATCATCCAGCCCTTTCTACTCCGGGAAGCTCCCACTTGCTGAAGATTTGAAATAGACGAGCATGATTAGAACATCTTTAAAGCCAAAGAAACTTAGTTTACTTTTGTCCAAAAGTCTCTTATCCAGTCCGGATGAAAACTCTTGAGTTTTCAGAGGAACCTAAGGATGTAAGTCTAAATTCAATGCTTCTGCTAAAAAAGACAAGACTGTCTTTCCACTCTTTTGGTTTCAGCCCATCATTTTAAGTCTTCATAAGTCGTGAGGTTAGAAGTTATATTTTAAAAAGCACACCTCATATTTACTTATCTCTTACAGAGATCGATGCAACTGATCCCACCTGTGTTCTGTGTATTTTTAATCTAGTCACTTAATTGCTTTCGCCTTTCATCTCTTTACCTGGGATTTGGGGCTGTGAAAGTCAGAGACAACCCACGGGGACATGCTTTGTAAACGGTTAGGCAAACACTAGTGTGTGCTGTTAAAGTCGATTTCACAGCCAGATTCCAGAGAAGGTGTCTGAAAGTTGCCTACAGAACATCAGTTAATTACTTCACATGTTTCTTGGCTTAAAACAATCATTCTTTTTTAGTGCACGTTATCGTCCTTATTAGAAGGAAGAAACAGAAAACATTTCTTAGAGGAACACATGTCATGAAAATGATGAGCTGACTGCATAGAAACCCAGAAATGTTCACAAGAAATAATGTGTTTCTCATCAATTTGGCTACTTAAAAAATAAATTTTGTCTGAGGGTGCGCAGAAGAAAGATTTTTCTTTAGATTTACCCTTCTTCCATGAGAAAACCTCCATTTCAGGCTATTGGGGTTAAAGAACAAAATGAGTGCTAAATTCTCTTCTTAAACAGTTTATTTTAATAATCAACTTTAGAAGTTCGTGACATGTATAAGAACCATGAGATTCAAAGTGATGGGCCCAGCTCATCACATGAAAGCTTTAATATGAAGGTAGACATAAAGATAAAATAGGATACCATGTTTTTTAGGCATTATTGTTTATTTATGGCTGATTCGGGTCTTTGTTGTTTCTCTCTAGTTGTGGTGAGTAGAGGCTACCTTCTAGTTGCAGTGCACAGGCTTCCCATCGTGGCCTCCCTTGCTGTGGCACCCAGGCATAGTTGCTTCGAGGAACGTGGGATCATCCCAGATTGGGGATCAAGCCCGCGTCTCCTGCATTGGCAAGCAGATTTTTGTTTTTGCCACTGAGTCACCAGGGAAGCCTGGATAATATGTTGACAATGCCTAACAAAGTCAGTGACCAAGAGGTCTTCACTTTTTATGACTAGTACTGAATGGAGTGAGGGGTCTGCCTCTGTTTTGGGAGGAAAAGGATACAAGAATATCAGCTGCCTTGGGAGAGAAGGTGATGTGCTTTCTCTGTGGGATGCACTGGAGGGGGACCCTGGTTCATTCTTGTTATCCGGGCTCAACTTCTTGTCCCTTTCTGAAGCTGCTGTATTTCTGAGAAGTCCTCTCCCTTCATCTCTTTACCTGGGATTTGGGGCTGTGAAAGTCAGAGACAACCCACGGGACATGCTTTGTAAACGGTTAGGCAAACACTAGTGTGTGCTGTTAAAGTCGATTTCACAGCCAGATTCCAGAGAAGGTGTCTGAAAGTTGCCTACAGAACATCAGTTAATTACTTCACATGTTTCTTGGCTTAAAACAATCATTCTTTTTTAGTGCACGTTATCGTCCTTATTAGAAGGAAGAAACAGAAAACATTTCTTAGAGGAACACATGTCATGAAAATGATGAGCTGACTGCATAGAAACCCAGAAATGTTCACAAGAAATAATGTGTTTCTCATCAATTTGGCTACTTAAAAAATAAATTTTGTCTGAGGGTGCGCAGAAGAAAGATTTTTCTTTAGATTTACCCTTCTTCCATGAGAAAACCTCCATTTCAGGCTATTGGGGTTAAAGAACAAAATGAGTGCTAAATTCTCTTCTTAAACAGTTTATTTTAATAATCAACTTTAGAAGTTCGTGACATGTATAAGAACCATGAGATTCAAAGTGATGGGCCCAGCTCATCACATGAAAGCTTTAATATGAAGGTAGACATAAAGATAAAATAGGATACCATGTTTTTTAGGCATTATTGTTTATTTATGGCTGATTCGGGTCTTTGTTGTTTCTCTCTAGTTGTGGTGAGTAGAGGCTACCTTCTAGTTGCAGTGCACAGGCTTCCCATCGTGGCCTCCCTTGCTGTGGCACCCAGGCATAGTTGCTTCGAGGAACGTGGGATCATCCCAGATTGGGGATCAAGCCCGCGTCTCCTGCATTGGCAAGCAGATTTTTGTTTTTGCCACTGAGTCACCAGGGAAGCCTGGATAATATGTTGACAATGCCTAACAAAGTCAGTGACCAAGAGGTCTTCACTTTTTATGACTAGTACTGAATGGAGTGAGGGGTCTGCCTCTGTTTTGGGAGGAAAAGGATACAAGAATATCAGCTGCCTTGGGAGAGAAGGTGATGTGCTTTCTCTGTGGGATGCACTGGAGGGGGACCCTGGTTCATTCTTGTTATCCGGGAAACTCTCTCTCTCCCTTTAGAGTGTGACTCCAACTTCTTGTCCCTTTCCCCTGAAGCTGCTGTATTTCTGAGAAGTGACCCGTCTCCCTTTGGTCCAGTCTTATCAGCTTCTGTCTTTACAGCAGACAAGTCTCAGTGCTTTCCCTGCTTTATGTGACTACACCTCCCCCCAACCCTGCCCAGTCCCTCATCCTCTGGACCAAGGAAGATTTGGGAACCTGAGCAGTGCTTTTCATACCACAGTCCGATTACTCCCCATTTAATGCCTGCTTTTCTTCAACGATATCCTGACACAATGCCTGGCAGGTTGGGGAAAATGCTTTGGACAAGTGACTGTGTACCTTTCAGAGCTCCTCGGGTGATGGGGGAATGCTGGGGTGGCGAGGAATCTAGGCAGAGAAATGAAGTGGTGCTGCCTTTTCCAGAGTGCACACGTGGTCGTGCCAGGGAGCCAAGAAGGACTGTGAGCTTTTCTGGCCTGACTTTGTCAAATACTGTGTCTTCCTATCATAATCCCAGGGACTCTTTTCATCCCAGGGTTTTATTCCAAATGGAATGTTAAGAGGGTTCAGATGCGGAGAGACAGGTCAGGGCAGTGGGGGCGGGGAGAGGTGTGAGCTTGTCCAGATCTGTGGCTTTGCCAGAACTGTTTTTAAGTTGACACAGGGCTAAATAAAAAGCCCCCTGGCTTTGATCTCAGGGACTTCCTGGGTAGACTGTCTGATTAGATAAAGATCATGTATCCACCCCACCCCATCATCTTTTAGAGGCAGTAAGTGGCACCCAGGCATAGTTGCTTGAGGAACGTGGGATCATCCCAGATTGGGGATCAAGCCCGTCTCCTGCATTGGCAAGCAGATTTTTGTTTTGCCACTGAGTCACCAGGAAGCCTGGATAATATGTTGACAATGCCTAACAAAGTCAGTGACCAAGAGGTCTTCACTTTTTATGACTAGTACTGAATGGAGTGAGGGGTCTGCCTCTGTTTTGGGAGGAAAAGGATACAAGAATATCAGCTGCCTTGGGAGAGAAGGTGATGTGCTTTCTCTGTGGGATGCACTGGAGGGGGACCCTGGTTCATTCTTGTTATCCGGGAAACTCTCTCTCCCTTTAGAGTGTGACTCCAACTTCTTGTCCCTTTCCCCTGAAGCTGCTGTATTTCTGAGAAGTGACCCGTCTCCCTTTGGTCCAGTCTTATCAGCTTCTGTCTTTACAGCAGACAAGTCTCAGTGCTTTCCCTGCTTTATGTGACTACACCTCCCCCCAACCCTGCCCAGTCCCTCATCCTCTGGACCAAGGAAGATTTGGGAACCTGAGCAGTGCTTTTCATACCACAGTCCGATTACTCCCCATTTAATGCCTGCTTTTCTTCAACGATATCCTGACACAATGCCTGGCAGGTTGGGGAAAATGCTTTGGACAAGTGACTGTGTACCTTTCAGAGCTCCTCGGGTGATGGGGGAATGCTGGGGTGGCGAGGAATCTAGGCAGAGAAATGAAGTGGTGCTGCCTTTTCCAGAGTGCACACGTGGTCGTGCCAGGGAGCCAAGAAGGACTGTGAGCTTTTCTGGCCTGACTTTGTCAAATACTGTGTCTTCCTATCATAATCCCAGGGACTCTTTTCATCCCAGGGTTTTATTCCAAATGGAATGTTAAGAGGGTTCAGATGCGGAGAGACAGGTCAGGGCAGTGGGGGCGGGGAGAGGTGTGAGCTTGTCCAGATCTGTGGCTTTGCCAGAACTGTTTTTAAGTTGACACAGGGCTAAATAAAAAGCCCCCTGGCTTTGATCTCAGGGACTTCCTGGGTAGACTGTCTGATTAGATAAAGATCATGTATCCACCCCCACCCCCATCATCTTTTAGAGGCAGTAATCTAAACTCGGCAGCCAATTCCTTGTCCTGGGCTCCCTGTCTCTTTCTAAAAGTGTATCTCTCTCTGTCTCAGTGGGTCCCTCCCTGGGTCTTGAGTTTTCCTTTCTTTGAGCAGGAAAAGGAGCCTGAGTAAATAGAGCACTTCTTTTCCTTTAATTCTTCTTAAGTTGTTTAGAAACAAAGCAAAAGCTTTGTTTGAGAGCCTCATATGGACCTCGTCTGGTTCTGGGCATCAAAGAGAATTGGTCTCTGTTTGCAACATGGTCAGCTGCTGGGGTGCTGTGATTTGGCAGGTGGAGGGTTTGGAGAGAGAAATACAGTCTGTCCCTGCACTGAGTTCATCAACCAAGACAACGGGGTGTGAGGGGTGTGGGAGAGTCTGCTCTCTGTGACTCATTAACTTAGAGCTGGTCATCCAGGAGATGCACCGTAAACCATCTCTGATGATGATGAAGTGACTTGCTCTTGCAATTTTCAGAAAGCTTCCAGACTGAAAATCATCTCGCCTGGGTGACAGCTTTCTACCTTTGTTCAGAGGAGAATCTCTTCACGACATTAGAAAAAATGAGACTTTGCAAAAGGGGATTTGCACTTTTAGTATTTTATTTTTCTTATTATCTTACTGTGCTAATTATTGTTGTAAGTGGCACAAACACTCACAGTTTACATAATATAAATGTTGACTCACTAAATCTTCATGACTACCCAGTGAGCAACAAATGGTACCATTTGCTAATCATATAAAGGAGGAAATGAGCTTTTCCAGCATTAGAAAAACCTGTGAGCTTTTCTGGCCTGACTTTGTCAAATACTGTGTCTTCCTATCATAATCCCAGGGACTCTTTTCATCCCAGGGTTTTATTCCAAATGGAATGTTAAGAGGGTTCAGATGCGGAGAGACAGGTCAGGGCAGTGGGGGCGGGGAGAGGTGTGAGCTTGTCCAGATCTGTGGCTTTGCCAGAACTGTTTTTAAGTTGACACAGGGCTAAATAAAAAGCCCCCTGGCTTTGATCTCAGGGACTTCCTGGGTAGACTGTCTGATTAGATAAAGATCATGTATCCACCCCACCCCCATCATCTTTTAGAGGCAGTAATCTAAACTCGGCAGCCAATTCCTTGTCCTGGGCTCCCTGTCTCTTTCTAAAAGTGTATCTCTCTCTGTCTCAGTGGGTCCCTCCCTGGGTCTTGAGTTTTCCTTTCTTTGAGCAGGAAAAGGAGCCTGAGTAAATAGAGCACTTCTTTTCCTTTAATTCTTCTTAAGTTGTTTAGAAACAAAGCAAAAGCTTTGTTTGAGAGCCTCATATGGACCTCGTCTGGTTCTGGGCATCAAAGAGAATTGGTCTCTGTTTGCAACATGGTCAGCTGCTGGGGTGCTGTGATTTGGCAGGTGGAGGGTTTGGAGAGAGAAATACAGTCTGTCCCTGCACTGAGTTCATCAACCAAGACAACGGGGTGTGAGGGGTGTGGGAGAGTCTGCTCTCTGTGACTCATTAACTTAGAGCTGGTCATCCAGGAGATGCACCGTAAACCATCTCTGATGATGATGAAGTGACTTGCTCTTGCAATTTTCAGAAAGCTTCCAGACTGAAAATCATCTCGCCTGGGTGACAGCTTTCTACCTTTGTTCAGAGGAGAATCTCTTCACGACATTAGAAAAAATGAGACTTTGCAAAAGGGGATTTGCACTTTTAGTATTTTATTTTTCTTATTATCTTACTGTGCTAATTATTGTTGTAAGTGGCACAAACACTCACAGTTTACATAATATAAATGTTGACTCACTAAATCTTCATGACTACCCAGTGAGCAACAAATGGTACCATTTGCTAATCATATAAAGGAGGAAATGAGGAAACGAAGGCACAGAGCAGTTAAATATCTTACTCAAAAATCACACAGTCAGTGGGCAGCAGATTAAGGCCAGGCAGTCAGGTCCAAGAATCTGACTCTGCTGCCTGCCCACCACCTCAACACACACACCTCCCCTTAGAAATTCACTAAGAAAACATACATGGATAAAAAGTTATGAATTTATAAATTCAAGAATATTTAAAATATTTACATACGCATGAAAAATAGGCACATTTTTGTGTGGGAGTCAGTTGAATGGAGTGATTTATTCATCAGGTTCACAAGCATTTCTTTGAGAACCTCTCAAGTCCTGGGCTAGCTGCTGGGGTTCGAATGGGGATTGAAATGCAGTCAGTCCCTGTGTTTAATTTAGGCTTCAAGGCACCAGGTCTGGGCCAAGAGACAAGCATCACGTTTACACTGCAACCTTCCTGAGGGGTTTCAATGCTCGGTGGCCAGGCTCTGGAACTTTCTGGAACAGAGCATTTCTCTCCTCGGATCCAAACAGTCAGCATCATTTTCCTGGAGAGAAGCACAGCTCCAGGTGGTGCGCCTCAGAGGGACCCTTTGCCTACAGTTGTTACCTTCAGGGTTCATATGGTTTATACCTCTATGAAAGAAACTGCTTATTTTCTCTCCAGTATCATCTTTATTCATCAGAGAATCCCTATGTGTTAGCTGGGGCACGTAGCTGCCCCATATAAAGATGCTATTCCTCGTCATCTCTTGCAACTAGGTATGGCTGGATGACTAAGTTCTGGTCAACAGAAAGCAAAGAGAAATGGTGTCTGAAACCTCTGGAAAGTCCTGTTTTACTCTTTCCTTTTCTGTGCTGACAGGACTATGGATGTGATGGCTGGAGCTTGGGCAGTCATCTTAGATGATGAAGTGGAAACTTCTTGAAACACATGTAACACAATGAGACTGAGGGACCCTAGAGCCCATACCTACCTGGGACTGCTTACCTCCAGATGTATTTTTTGTAAGAGATCTATAGACGTCTATCTTATTTAAGCTGTGGTGCCTTGTTTTTCTGTCACTGACGGTAGCTAAACCTAGTCCTAAATGATATGCCAGCCCTCTTAATTAACACATGATGTGGTTTTATTCATTGGAATCTTTCTAAAGCTACCTAGTATCTGCCCAATATACTTTTGTTCTGTTTAAATTAGCCAGAGTTAAGTTCTCTTGGGTTTCCCAGGTGGCACTAGTGCTAAAGAACCTGCTTGCCCATGCAGGAGACTTAAGAGACGTGGATTTAATCTCTGGGTCAGGAAGACACCCTAGAGGAGGGCGTGGCAATCCACTCTAGTACTCTTGCCTAGAGAATCCCATGGACAGAGGAGCCTGATGGGCTACAGTCCATAGGGTTGCTCCAGGTCTAACATGATTAAGAGGACTCAGCATGCACTCATGAAAGTTTTCTTTCTTTCAGCCTCGAGCCCTTCCTGGTACTATGAATCTCAAAGTTCTGCCCTTGGGTTAGCAAACACAGGATGATGCTAATGATTTTAGGGTGAAAATATCCCCTCAAACACAACTCTGCTAGTAAAGCCTGAACTCTCTTGGGAATTTATTCTAGCATCTTTTCTAAGGCATTGCCTTCATTCTTAGGAAAAAAGATAATTTCCTGTCTTCTAGGGCCCTGGAACCCCTCAGCTAGGAGAAGCACAGCTCCAGGTGGTGCGCCTCAGAGGGACCCTTTGCCTACAGTTGTTACCTTCAGGGTTCATATGGTTTATACCTCTATGAAAGAAACTGCTTATTTTCTCTCCAGTATCATCTTTATTCATCAGAGAATCCCTATGTGTTAGCTGGGGCACGTAGCTGCCCCATATAAAGATGCTATTCCTCGTCATCTCTTGCAACTAGGTATGGCTGGATGACTAAGTTCTGGTCAACAGAAAGCAAAGAGAAATGGTGTCTGAAACCTCTGGAAAGTCCTGTTTTACTCTTTCCTTTTCTGTGCTGACAGGACTATGGATGTGATGGCTGGAGCTTGGGCAGTCATCTTAGATGATGAAGTGGAAACTTCTTGAAACACATGTAACACAATGAGACTGAGGGACCCTAGAGCCCATACCTACCTGGGACTGCTTACCTCCAGATGTATTTTTGTAAGAGATCTATAGGCGTCTATCTTATTTAAGCTGTGGTGCCTTGTTTTTCTGTCACTGACGGTAGCTAAACCTAGTCCTAAATGATATGCCAGCCCTCTTAATTAACACATGATGTGGTTTTATTCATTGGAATCTTTCTAAAGCTACCTAGTATCTGCCCAATATACTTTTGTTCTGTTTAAATTAGCCAGAGTTAAGTTCTCTTGGGTTTCCCAGGTGGCACTAGTGCTAAAGAACCTGCTTGCCCATGCAGGAGACTTAAGAGACGTGGATTTAATCTCTGGGTCAGGAAGACACCCTAGAGGAGGGCGTGGCAATCCACTCTAGTACTCTTGCCTAGAGAATCCCATGGACAGAGGAGCCTGATGGGCTACAGTCCATAGGGTTGCTCCAGGTCTAACATGATTAAGAGGACTCAGCATGCACTCATGAAAGTTTTCTTTCTTTCAGCCTCGAGCCCTTCCTGGTACTATGAATCTCAAAGTTCTGCCCTTGGGTTAGCAAACACAGGATGATGCTAATGATTTTAGGGTGAAAATATCCCCTCAAACACAACTCTGCTAGTAAAGCCTGAACTCTCTTGGGAATTTATTCTAGCATCTTTTCTAAGGCATTGCCTTCATTCTTAGGAAAAAAGATAATTTCCTGTCTTCTAGGGCCCTGGAACCCCTCAGCTATGCTGGAGGTAGGATGGGGGTTCACACCATAAGGCCTGATTAGCGGGGCCAGGAGTCCCAGTCCGAGTCACCTCTCCCAGGAAAGGGAGCCCAGGGCCCCTTTCTGTGCAACACCACCTGCTGCTCCCCTACCAGCCTCTGCCTATGGGAACTTGGATCAGCTTCTCCAAGCAGGCTGGGGAGATTCTCCCCTAATTCTTAGGTGGGGTTTTCAAAATGTCCAGTGTTTTCACAGGAAGAGCCCCGCACTGTCTCCATGTGATCAGTGCTAGTCAGATAGCTTCCTTCTCTAAGTCGACTCCAGCCAAGCCATGTGTCAGGTCCCCAGCTGTGGCCACAGACTGGGAGATGACAGGGCAGGACACCCTCCTGGGCCTCTCCCAGGTGAACACAGGGTCTCAGCATCAGGATCATTGCAGTCAGCTGGCACAGCTGGCCATCTCTTGCTCTGTGGTTGCCCACAGGTGCCAAGGGGCATTAGAATCATGACCTTGTAGGAAGCCTTCTAACCTCACTACTTCATTTAGTTTTCCTTCCCAGTTTTTGCTTCTTTTTAGTACTTAGTTTAAAATATATCACATATACAGAAAATAATGTAACAGTTGCACATTATTCAATACTCAGGTTTAAACAGTATTAACATTTTGCCAGATGTTGCTGTTAAGTCAGTAAGTCATGTCCAGTTTTTTGAGACCCCATAAACTGTGGCACTCCAAGCCATGGGCCCTCTCATGTCCTCCATTATCTCCGTGTCCTCCACTAGCTCCTGGAGTTTGCTCGAATCCATGACCATTGAAGTTGGTGATGCTATCTAACCATTTCATCCTCTGATGCTCCATTCTCCTTTTGCCTTCAATCTTTTCCAGCATCAGGGTCTTTTCCAATGAGTCAGCTCTTCACATCAGGTGGCCAAAGTATTGGAGCTTCAGCTTCAGAAACAGTCTTTCCAATGAATATTCAGGGTTTATTTCCTTTATGACTGACTGGAACTCTCAAGAGTCTTCTCTAGCACTACAATTCAAAAGCATCGATTCTTTGACACTCAGCCTTCCAAGTATCACATTCACAAGCTGGTATCTCTTGCTTTTTGATACACTATCTAGGTTTGCCATTGCATTCTATCCAAGAAGCAAGCATCTTTTAATTTCAAGGCTTCAGACATCATCTGCAGTGATTATTGATAGGAACAGAGTAGAATAGGTAGGTGGTTGTAGAGTCCTAGTAGGGGAGGTAGGTAGAAGGGAGAAACCTGAGAAAGGTTGGGAGGCCAGTGAGTTGACGATAACTCAGGAGAGCTGCTCCTTGTTCAGTAAAGCAGGCTCAACTGGGTATAAACAGCTGATGAAGGAGGAGCTGGCGAAGAAGCAACCAATGATGTATGTCCTGCATCTGTGTTTACTTGAGGGGAGTGGTCTTCTACCATCCTATAAATATACTGCTGCCCACTCAATTGAAGAGAGTAGAGCAGAGCTTTCCTGCCTGCCCGCTTGCACCATTTACAGGTACCTTATCCTAATAAATCCTCTTCTTGCAGGTCCCCAGCTGTGGCCACAGACTGGGAGATGACAGGACACCCTCCTGGGCCTCTCCCAGGTGAACACAGGGTCTCAGCATCAGGATCATTGCAGTCAGCTGGCACAGCTGGCCATCTCTTGCTCTGTGGTTGCCCACAGGTGCCAAGGGGCATTAGAATCATGACCTTGTAGGAAGCCTTCTAACCTCACTACTTCATTTAGTTTTCCTTCCCAGTTTTTGCTTCTTTTTAGTACTTAGTTTAAAATATATCACATATACAGAAAATAATGTAACAGTTGCACATTATTCAATACTCAGGTTTAAACAGTATTAACATTTTGCCAGATGTTGCTGTTAAGTCAGTAAGTCATGTCCAGTTTTTTGAGACCCCATAAACTGTGGCACTCCAAGCCATGGGCCCTCTCATGTCCTCCATTATCTCCGTGTCCTCCACTAGCTCCTGGAGTTTGCTCGAATCCATGACCATTGAAGTTGGTGATGCTATCTAACCATTTCATCCTCTGATGCTCCATTCTCCTTTTGCCTTCAATCTTTTCCAGCATCAGGGTCTTTTCCAATGAGTCAGCTCTTCACATCAGGTGGCCAAAGTATTGGAGCTTCAGCTTCAGAAACAGTCTTTCCAATGAATATTCAGGGTTTATTTCCTTTATGACTGACTGGAACTCTCAAGAGTCTTCTCTAGCACTACAATTCAAAAGCATCGATTCTTTGACACTCAGCCTTCCAAGTATCACATTCACAAGCTGGTATCTCTTGCTTTTTGATACACTATCTAGGTTTGCCATTGCATTCTATCCAAGAAGCAAGCATCTTTTAATTTCAAGGCTTCAGACATCATCTGCAGTGATTATTGATAGGAACAGAGTAGAATAGGTAGGTGGTTGTAGAGTCCTAGTAGGGGAGGTAGGTAGAAGGGAGAAACCTGAGAAAGGTTGGGAGGCCAGTGAGTTGACGATAACTCAGGAGAGCTGCTCCTTGTTCAGTAAAGCAGGCTCAACTGGGTATAAACAGCTGATGAAGGAGGAGCTGGCGAAGAAGCAACCAATGATGTATGTCCTGCATCTGTGTTTACTTGAGGGGAGTGGTCTTCTACCATCCTATAAATATACTGCTGCCCACTCAATTGAGGGAGAGCAGAGCAGAGCTTTCTTGCCTGCTGGCTCGCACCTCTTACAAGTACCCTATCCTAATAAATCCTCTTCTTGCCTATCACTCTGCCTCTCACTGAATTCCTTCTGCGTTGAGGTACGAAGAACCTGAGCCTCAGTGGGTTCAGACGTTGGGTGAGTGCTGGACTAAGTCCCAGCAGTGTGGGTTCGAGTCCCAGACAGAGTTATGGCTGAGATTGAGTCCTGACTATGTGGATTCATGTCCCAAGCAAGGTTTTGGCTGGTGTTAAGCCTTAGCCATGTGGGTTCGAGTCCCAAACCAGGTTTTGGCTAGGTTCAAGCCCCAGTCATGTGGGTTCAAGTCCCAAACAGGGTTTTGGCTGGAATTCAAGCTCCAGCCATGTAGGTTCAAATCCCAAGCAGGGTTCGATCAGGTCTGGGCCCTTGGTTTAAGTATCAAATTGAGGTAAAACCCTTTCATTATGAAGCCCAAGAAAATAAAGTCTGTCTCTACTTATATTCCCTGCCTCCTTTATATTCTATGAAGTGATGAAACCAGATGCCATGATCTCAGTTTTTTGAATGTTGAACTTCAAGCCAGCTTTTTCACCCTCTTCAAGAAGCTCTTTAGTTCCTCTTCACTTTCTACCGTTAGAGTGGTATCATCTGCATATCTGTAAGTATACATATTTTAGGTTTTATATGTATTATTTATGGATATATATATATATATATATATATAGTTTTTTTAAAAGAGAAATAAAATAATACCTCTAAAATTTCCCTTCTTTTCCACCCAATTACTGTCACCCAGTCCTAGAGGTGACTGTTATCCTGAGGTTTTTGGTTACCCCTTCTGTGCATAATTGCATGGATAATTTCAGTCCAATCATATGCATAATGTAGAAGGGGTCCTAGTAGGGAGGTAGGTAGAAGGGGAAACCTGAGAAAGGTTGGGAGGCCAGTGAGTTGACGATAACTCAGGAGAGCTGCTCCTTGTTCAGTAAAGCAGGCTCAACTGGGTATAAACAGCTGATGAAGGAGGAGCTGGCGAAGAAGCAACCAATGATGTATGTCCTGCATCTGTGTTTACTTGAGGGGAGTGGTCTTCTACCATCCTATAAATATACTGCTGCCCACTCAATTGAGGGAGAGCAGAGCAGAGCTTTCTTGCCTGCTGGCTCGCACCTCTTACAAGTACCCTATCCTAATAAATCCTCTTCTTGCCTATCACTCTGCCTCTCACTGAATTCCTTCTGCGTTGAGGTACGAAGAACCTGAGCCTCAGTGGGTTCAGACGTTGGGTGAGTGCTGGACTAAGTCCCAGCAGTGTGGGTTCGAGTCCCAGACAGAGTTATGGCTGAGATTGAGTCCTGACTATGTGGATTCATGTCCCAAGCAAGGTTTTGGCTGGTGTTAAGCCTTAGCCATGTGGGTTCGAGTCCCAAACCAGGTTTTGGCTAGGTTCAAGCCCCAGTCATGTGGGTTCAAGTCCCAAACAGGGTTTTGGCTGGAATTCAAGCTCCAGCCATGTAGGTTCAAATCCCAAGCAGGGTTCGATCAGGTCTGGGCCCTTGGTTTAAGTATCAAATTGAGGTAAAACCCTTTCATTATGAAGCCCAAGAAAATAAAGTCTGTCTCTACTTATATTCCCTGCCTCCTTTATATTCTATGAAGTGATGAAACCAGATGCCATGATCTCAGTTTTTTGAATGTTGAACTTCAAGCCAGCTTTTTCACCCTCTTCAAGAAGCTCTTTAGTTCCTCTTCACTTTCTACCGTTAGAGTGGTATCATCTGCATATCTGTAAGTATACATATTTTAGGTTTTATATGTATTATTTATGGATATATATATATATATATATATATAGTTTTTTTAAAAGAGAAATAAAATAATACCTCTAAAATTTCCCTTCTTTTCCACCCAATTACTGTCACCCAGTCCTAGAGGTGACTGTTATCCTGAGGTTTTTGGTTACCCCTTCTGTGCATAATTGCATGGATAATTTCAGTCCAATCATATGCATAATGTCAGTGTCTAGTCATAATACAGAGTGTTTTGTGAGTTTTCAAATGATTGAAGACTGTATAATACTTTATATACCCATTTGTAATTTGTTTTTGTACACATATGTTTTCAGCATACCTGTGAGGATATGCCTAGCTCTACATCATTTAACAACTGGATGGTATTCTATCTTATGTATATAACATGGTGTATTTTTACATTCCTCTATTGCTGGGCAATTTTCCTTGTTTCTAATTTTTGATAATATGAAAAAGACCCTCAGGAAGGAAACTGGTGAATTCTGCAACATGACAGCCTCAGCACTTCTAGGGACAGTCAAATTATTCTCCAGTTTATATCACCATAAGCAGTGGTGATACAGAGGGTCTGTTTTCTCACTACCTTGCCAACACTTGAGATATCAGAATTGTTTTCATAAATAAAATGTGGTAACTCTGGCTTGTTAGTTACAATCCCTGGGATTAATCATGTCCTCATTGGTCTCCATGGTACCTATCACATTGTATTATAGTCACTTGACTTAGTCACCCGCATGGGTTCCTGTCCATCTTTTTTTGTGTCTCTGGTACCCAGACTGGTGGAGGGTGACTGACTCACACTTAGTACTCAGTATACATGTGTTGACTGAAATATAAGAGCAGAGAGATCAAAGAATAGTACAGTCAGGGAAGACTTAGTGAAAGGGCTAAAACCAAGATATATCCAAGAACTGGCAGCATCAAACATTCCTGGATAGTGTCAACCAACGTAACCACCTTGGAAAACTCTGAGACAATCTCTGGGACAGAGAGCTGTGTAGGCCCTCTGACCTAGCAGTTTCACTGCCAGTAGAAATGTTCTGCTATGAGCCCCAGTGACATACCCTGGACTGTTCAGAGTAGCGCTATTTGTAAACGTTTCAAACTGGCAAACTCCCACAGGCCCACCCATGGGAGAATGGTTAGATAGACATGAGCCATACTAGGCAGCATTGGGCATGCAGGACCTAAGCTGCAAGGAGCAATGTAGAAGAATCTCATAATGCAGTTTTGAGCAAAAGATACCAGATCTCAAGGAGCATAGGCTATGATTCCAATGACTTGACATTCAAAATCAGGCAAAACTAATCCAGTACAGAAGTCATGATAGTGATGACTTCTGTTGGGGAAGTCAGTATTGACTGGAAGGGGTTATGGAGTGCTTGTAATGTTTTATTTATTTATTTTATATTGGGGTGACATTTATGAATGATGAGATTCAACTTCCCTAAGTGGACAAGTCAGTGAGTTATGACAAATGCCTACAGATGTGGGGCTACCACTGTAATCAAGACTTAGAACATTTCCATTGCCCCCAAGAGCCTTTCTTGAGCTTCATTTTTTGGCTTGTCACAGATGTTGTTACAAGGGATTGTTTTGCTTTGTGAAAATTCACTGAGCCATGCCTCAGCACTTCTAGGGACAGTCAAATTATTCTCCAGTTTATATCACCATAAGCAGTGGTGATACAGAGGGTCTGTTTTCTCACTACCTTGCCAACACTTGAGATATCAGAATTGTTTTCATAAATAAAATGTGGTAACTCTGGCTTGTTAGTTACAATCCCTGGGATTAATCATGTCCTCATTGGTCTCCATGGTACCTATCACATTGTATTATAGTCACTTGACTTAGTCACCCGCATGGGTTCCTGTCCATCTTTTTGTGTCTCTGGTACCCAGACTGGGGGAGGGTGACTGACTCACACTTAGTACTCAGTATACATGTGTTGACTGAAATATAAGAGCAGAGAGATCAAAGAATAGTACAGTCAGGGAAGACTTAGTGAAAGGGCTAAAACCAAGATATATCCAAGAACTGGCAGCATCAAACATTCCTGGATAGTGTCAACCAACGTAACCACCTTGGAAAACTCTGAGACAATCTCTGGGACAGAGAGCTGTGTAGGCCCTCTGACCTAGCAGTTTCACTGCCAGTAGAAATGTTCTGCTATGAGCCCCAGTGACATACCCTGGACTGTTCAGAGTAGCGCTATTTGTAAACGTTTCAAACTGGCAAACTCCCACAGGCCCACCCATGGGAGAATGGTTAGATAGACATGAGCCATACTAGGCAGCATTGGGCATGCAGGACCTAAGCTGCAAGGAGCAATGTAGAAGAATCTCATAATGCAGTTTTGAGCAAAAGATACCAGATCTCAAGGAGCATAGGCTATGATTCCAATGACTTGACATTCAAAATCAGGCAAAACTAATCCAGTACAGAAGTCATGATAGTGATGACTTCTGTTGGGGAAGTCAGTATTGACTGGAAGGGGTTATGGAGTGCTTGTAATGTTTTATTTATTTATTTTATATTGGGGTGACATTTATGAATGATGAGATTCAACTTCCCTAAGTGGACAAGTCAGTGAGTTATGACAAATGCCTACAGATGTGGGGCTACCACTGTAATCAAGACTTAGAACATTTCCATTGCCCCCAAGAGCCTTTCTTGAGCTTCATTTTTTGGCTTGTCACAGATGTTGTTACAAGGGATTGTTTTGCTTTGTGAAAATTCACTGAGCCATGCCCTTATGATATGTGTGCCTTTTTCTGAATGGATACTCTATTGTAATAGTGTTCAAAGAGCATCTGTAACAAAAGATTGGCTCCAGAAACAGTAATTGGCTATGAGATGGCCAATTAGGTGGCAGAGGGGATGGGAGAGGCACTTTCAGAAAATGATGGACTGTGCAGTGTATGCAGCAAAAGCAGAGGAAGGGAGGTGGTGAGTGAGGCTGCATGCAGTTTTAGCTCAGCTTTGGTTTCTGCCATTTGTTGCTGATGAGTGGTGAACCAGCTGTTAGGTTTCTAGCACTGGATCCCTGCCCTCCTCGTTTTTCTGTTTATGTGTATGCTAAGTCACTTCAGTCATGTCCAGCTTTGTGTGATGCTAAGGACTATAGTCTGTCAAGCTCCTCTGTCCACAGGATTCTGGAATACTGGAGTGGGCTGCCATGCTCTCTTCCAGGGAATCTTCCTGACCCAGGGATTGAACCCACATCTCCTGCACAACAGGTGGACTCTTCACCCACTGAGTCATTTGGGAAGCCCATTTTTCTGTTTATATATCCTTTAATAGCAGGAGGGAGCCCTCAAGAATGTCTCAGAGGCAGGCTTCTTCCTGAAAAGAATGAAGGACCTTGAAATATTTCTGTCAGCAAGTCTGACCCTGCCCAGCCAATCAGAGTAGGACACTTTGCTCTCTTTTGACTGGAGGAATCCTGGTCACCTGACTGTAAGTTGTGAAGTTTTTGGAAGTCTCTTCCTGATTTTGATTAGGTACTACCCAGCCGTCTTTGTCGGGGATGGGAAGGCCTCTTGGGGGCAGATGCATCAGTGGTGTGAGTTTCTTCAGTGTCTCCTTTGTGAAGATCTTACCTTAGTTATGTTAACAGAGGTTCCAAAGCGAATTTCATCCTGGGAGATCCTGAGTTTTTCTTTTCTTTGTTTCTGTTTCATATTCTGTTTTCCCCTTTTGGCTTTTCTTCTCCATGTGTTCAGCCCACCAATGATTTAAAAGAAACATAACCCCCCAAACAAACCCAAAACACAACTAAGTTGGGATTAAAGAGATGGAATATAGGTAACCAAATTGAACTTCCCTGCCTACTGGTATAAAATTTTTAAAATGGTGCTTTTCAAGATCTGCTACCATTCCCTTTTACTAAGGAATTAAAAGTTTACTTCATTTAGACTGTTCCTTTCCATGACAAACAAACCTAACATTGAGCCATGACCTTTGTGAAAAAATAAACTTAGGAACTTACACTGAAAAAAGAGTTCCATTTCCTTCTTTAAAAGTCAGGTTTAAAAATTTTATATCCTTTGAGTCATATTCCTGAAGCAATTGGCTGATTAGTTCAAGAAATGTTACTTTCCCAATTCAAACATGACATTTTGAAAATCATTCATGAATTACATGCCTCAAGAATGAAAGGCTTTTCTGTGCTGTTGAAAAGTTTTTTTCTTCATTTTAAGAGTGATCATGAATATCTATAAGAGCACATTTATGACTCCCAGGACAGATAGAAAATTAACAAAGTCATAAAATTCTTACCCAGCTTTGCTATTGCAGCTGTGTCTCAGTCCAGTCCCCCCCCATTCCCCCTGCCACTAAAATGGCTAAGGATGATGTTATGTTTGCCATCACAGACAAGGTCCCAGTCTTTGTATGTTGGCTTTCCACATCTCTACATGGAGATCTGAAAGAAAAAAGGTCTCTATCTAAGCTTTGTTATTCTGGGATCAACAACAACAAAAAATGTTGCTGTTCCTATAAATCTGTTCCTGAAAAGCCTTACCTTCTGACTCTGGAAAACTCTCCACTTCTTCTAATCCTATACAGAAAACCAATACTTAACCTCAGAAAAGCAACTGGCTATAAGCTTTCTGCCTTAATTTACACTACTGTATTCAGGATCTGTAGACACGGATGTATGTTTCTGGATATACCCACCCAGTAATTACTGAGGCAAGCCTTTAATTTGTCTGAAACCGTACAGGCATAATGGTGACAACCCACACATTTTTCCATTGGAAATTGTAAATGGAAGACAAAGAAAGAACCCTTGCCCCTCCCACCCACCCTCCACTTCCTGGGATGCTTTTTCATGACTCTTTGTCCATCAGGCCAGAATCAAATTAACCTTCATGGTGTATTGATTGTTGTCACTCAGGTGCTTAGAATACCACTACTCAAAGTGCAGTCCCTGAAGCAGGATTGGTCTTTAGTCAGCAAGGAATGAAGTTAAAAATTAAGAAAATGTGTTTTAAAATGTTTACAGGTATTTGGAAGAATCATTTCCTGCTTGTTGAACCTAATCATAAAGACTGGGGGGGTATTTTCATTTTGTAAAAACTACCTGGTATGGTATTGAAGTCCAGTAGAGCTTCTCTTGGGAGCCAGTATTCAAGAAATTTTTTGTTAAAATTTTATATCCTTTGAGTCATATTCCTGAAGCAATTGGCTGATTAGTTCAAGAAATGTTACTTTCCCAATTCAAACATGACATTTTGAAAATCATTCATGAATTACATGCCTCAAGAATGAAAGGCTTTTCTGTGCTGTTGAAAAGTTTTTTTCTTCATTTTAAGAGTGATCATGAATATCTATAAGAGCACATTTATGACTCCCAGGACAGATAGAAAATTAACAAAGTCATAAAATTCTTACCCAGCTTTGCTATTGCAGCTGTGTCTCAGTCCAGTCCCCCACCAATTCCCCCTGCCACTAAAATGGCTAAGGATGATGTTATGTTTGCCATCACAGACAAGGTCCCAGTCTTTGTATGTTGGCTTTCCACATCTCTACATGGAGATCTGAAAGAAAAAAGGTCTCTATCTAAGCTTTGTTATTCTGGGATCAACAACAACAAAAAATGTTGCTGTTCCTATAAATCTGTTCCTGAAAAGCCTTACCTTCTGACTCTGGAAAACTCTCCACTTCTTCTAATCCTATACAGAAAACCAATACTTAACCTCAGAAAAGCAACTGGCTATAAGCTTTCTGCCTTAATTTACACTACTGTATTCAGGATCTGTAGACACGGATGTATGTTTCTGGATATACCCACCCAGTAATTACTGAGGCAAGCCTTTAATTTGTCTGAAACCGTACAGGCATAATGGTGACAACCCACACATTTTTCCATTGGAAATTGTAAATGGAAGACAAAGAAAGAACCCTTGCCCCTCCCACCCACCCCCTCCACTTCCTGGGATGCTTTTTCATGACTCTTTGTCCATCAGGCCAGAATCAAATTAACCTTCATGGTGTATTGATTGTTGTCACTCAGGTGCTTAGAATACCACTACTCAAAGTGCAGTCCCTGAAGCAGGATTGGTCTTTAGTCAGCAAGGAATGAAGTTAAAAATTAAGAAAATGTGTTTTAAAATGTTTACAGGTATTTGGAAGAATCATTTCCTGCTTGTTGAACCTAATCATAAAGACTGGGGGGGTATTTTCATTTTGTAAAAACTACCTGGTATGGTATTGAAGTCCAGTAGAGCTTCTCTTGGGCATCCCAGGTGGCGCTAGTGAAAAAAAAAACCTGCCTGCCAACCCTAGAGACTAAGAGACACAAATTTGATCCCTGGGTCAGGAGGATCCCCTGGAGAAGGGCATGGCAACCCACTCCAGTATTCTTGCTTGGAGAATCCCATGGACAGAGGAATCTGGTGGACCACTGTCCATAGGATTGCATAGAATTGGACATGACTGATGCGACTTAGCACACACTAGGGCAACCTAGAGAGTCATGTCTTGCAGATGGAAAGAATCTGGGTCCTTGAATCATCACTCAGAGGAGAGCCATTTGACCAGAAACACACTTTTTAGAGGTTTCTGTAAGCTGACACTGTGATTTTGAGCTTATCCACAGCAACTAGCATTAATGTAAATAACGCAGCATACACATGTGATCAAAAATTTTATTTTTCTTACTATCACTTACCATTATTTCAGATCATGTACTTTCTTATCAGTAATTTCCCTTCCATCAGGAAAACTGGGATTTGTACACTGCTGTATCTCTGACATCTAGCATAATGCCTGGCAACTAGCACATGCTCAATAAATATTTCTCCAGTGACGACAACAATGCACATGGTCCATGAAAGGCCCTGTGCTAGGAACTTCTTATCTCTTATTTCATTCTCTGAACAACTGTTTGAGGGAACTGGAATATATGGAGGCTGACTGACTTATCCAAGAGCGCCCAGCAGACAATTGAGGGAGCCAGGATTGGAAGTAGGCAGTCTGACTCAATCCTCAAATTCTTTTGACCTCTGTACCATACCTTATGACATCTGCCGGGTACAGAGCTACGGGCTTGGGAGTCTAGGAAAGCATGAGGCACAACATCTGCCCTTGACGTCTACTAAACAGCAACAGTCAGCACAGGGCTTGGGTGCAGCAGGAAAAACAGACCAGTGTCTGTATCTGTGGAGCAGCCTGTCTTCTAGAAAATCAGACTCTGTTACTCACCCAACCTGAGCACGGGCTCAGATAGAGGATCCAGATTCTGTGGAATTCAGGAGAACTGGGCAGAGCATGTAGAGCTGAAGCCATGTCCTCTGTCACCAATGTGAGGCACCAGGAAGGCTGGCAGAGAGACATTAGGCAGATTTGAACTATTGGCTTAAAGGTAGAGTGAATTGGAGCAAAAACCCTAATCCTGAGTGCTGGGAAGGCTTAGTTGAATAGGGGATAAAGTTAAGAACATGGGCTTAGTGATCAGACAGAATGGGCTTCAACCAGCTTTGCCATGTACACAAAGGGTTAGGTTAGATGGGCAGGTTAGATGATCTTGTTGCGCTTCTTTCGCCTCATTTGTCAAATGAGGTAGCACACACTAGGGCAACCTAGAGAGTCATGTCTTGCAGATGGAAAGAATCTGGGTCCTTGAATCATCACTCAGAGGAGAGCCATTTGACCAGAAACACACTTTTTAGAGGTTTCTGTAAGCTGACACTGTGATTTTGAGCTTATCCACAGCAACTAGCATTAATGTAAATAACGCAGCATACACATGTGATCAAAAATTTTATTTTTCTTACTATCACTTACCATTATTTCAGATCATGTACTTTCTTATCAGTAATTTCCCTTCCATCAGGAAAACTGGGATTTGTACACTGCTGTATCTCTGACATCTAGCATAATGCCTGGCAACTAGCACATGCTCAATAAATATTTCTCCAGTGACGACAACAATGCACATGGTCCATGAAAGGCCCTGTGCTAGGAACTTCTTATCTCTTATTTCATTCTCTGAACAACTGTTTGAGGGAACTGGAATATATGGAGGCTGACTGACTTATCCAAGAGCGCCCAGCAGACAATTGAGGGAGCCAGGATTGGAAGTAGGCAGTCTGACTCAATCCTCAAATTCTTTTGACCTCTGTACCATACCTTATGACATCTGCCGGGTACAGAGCTACGGGCTTGGGAGTCTAGGAAAGCATGAGGCACAACATCTGCCCTTGACGTCTACTAAACAGCAACAGTCAGCACAGGGCTTGGGTGCAGCAGGAAAAACAGACCAGTGTCTGTATCTGTGGAGCAGCCTGTCTTCTAGAAAATCAGACTCTGTTACTCACCCAACCTGAGCACGGGCTCAGATAGAGGATCCAGATTCTGTGGAATTCAGGAGAACTGGGCAGAGCATGTAGAGCTGAAGCCATGTCCTCTGTCACCAATGTGAGGCACCAGGAAGGCTGGCAGAGAGACATTAGGCAGATTTGAACTATTGGCTTAAAGGTAGAGTGAATTGGAGCAAAAACCCTAATCCTGAGTGCTGGGAAGGCTTAGTTGAATAGGGGATAAAGTTAAGAACATGGGCTTAGTGATCAGACAGAATGGGCTTCAACCAGCTTTGCCATGTACACAAAGGGTTAGGTTAGATGGGCAGGTTAGATGATCTTGTTGCGCTTCTTTCGCCTCATTTGTCAAATGGATATACCTGTCTCCATGGTAAAGTGATTAGCTCAGAGTCACAATGTGTGCTCAGGAAGGGTGACTGGCATGGTACCTATTCTTTGATTTGTGGTTTCTGTTCTTAGGGTAGGGAAATCTAGCCCTTGGTCACTGAGCTACGAAGTTGGAAAGGCTTGGAGACTAATCATGGTGGATGCTTGAATAGGGGTCAGGAGGATGCCCAGCTCTTCCGGGGCGTCATCCTTATCCTTCCATGTGAAGCCACTAGAGGGCCTTGGCTTCTCTGTCTGCCCTATTGGCTTGCTCAGACATGGTAGTGGAGAGAGAGCCCCAGTGGGCACTAGAGAAAGGGCTCTCTTTCCAAGGAATGGCCAAGGAGCAAAACAGTCAGTGAGAGCATTTGTAGTTAGTTATTGGTCTTGCAGGCAAGGGGGCAGACAGATGATTCTGCAGTGGGCAAAGATGACCCTTGAGCCCATGACCCCCTTTCCATGAAGGAATTACCCAGGTTACCCTGGGGCTGGCTTGGGGCCCTGTAGTGAATGAGATACATCTGGATAGAGATAGATTATAGTTCAGCAAATTTTCAGTGGAGGTGGCACTATCTGGATGATGGATGGAGACTAGCGGTGTTCTCAGTAGGTGAAGAGCCCAGGAGCCCTCCGCAGCTCCCAATTCATCCTACCTTCTAATTCTCAGTTCATTATGTCAGTAAGGTGTGATATGAAGAGGCAAGTAGGCCCATTATAAACATTGCTCATATCAGTTATTCTCACCATAGTAGGGAAGAGCTTTAATTTTTCCATGCTAAATTCTTAATACCTTAGACATGTCTCCATAACATTCCCTTCTTATCCCTCTGGCTTAGTTTGTTGGCTTTGCCCATGCTGTTTTCTTACTCTAAATGCATCTACTTGTGGTTTCCTCTTTTATCACTCCTCCCCTAGATCCAGGGAACCTGGAACCTCCCTGATTCCTGCCTCTATTTTTGCAGAAGACTTCCCACTTACTCTTTCTAGAACACTTATCAGAGTGGATGATTGCTGTACATTTTTGTCTTTTTTCATCACTAACATGAGCTTCTTAGGTGATTGATATTCACATGCTCTGCTTGAATACCTGTCCTGAGATCTTCACCATCCCGAAGGCATGCATTTCATGGCAACCAGCTCTTGGCAAAAATGGTTTTCCTATTATTAGGAACCAACTATTTTTCCCTGATACACACACCTACTGATTTTCTCTTTACCACTTCAGTTGCCTGAAAAAATTCTCATTCTGCAATTGGGAATAGATCTGAAATATCTTGAGAGTGAGCCATCTATATGTCACTTATTCTAAGAGCTCTTCCATAAGACCAAGATCTTCCTAAGAGAACAGAAGTGTAGGACTAGGAATACCAAAGGCATTATTTTGATATGAAATTTTGATATGAAAATCAAAACGACTAGAAAGAGCACTGGTCTAGGACATGAAGGATGGGCCCAATGGGATCTATTCTTTCCGAGTTTTGGTTTCCTCATCTGGAAGAGGAATAACTTAGATGGTGAAGAATCTATTTGTTATTCTAAGTGTAGAATTTTGTCTGCAAGTGGTCCCACTCACTGGGGCTCTCTTAAGCCTTTGCTCTGGCCTGGTTTTCTCAGCTCTGGGTGGGCAAAAAGTTGCATGTGTGTCAACGAGCTCCAGCCTCCTGGGGGCTGTGTTGAGGTTTTGGTGCTGAAGATGCTGACTTACACTACCCACCATCACGTTGATCAATGGGCCTGTTATTCCCACCTTATGGGAACCTTCCTCTCCCCTGTCTTGAAGCCCTGCTTTAGCTGGGCTATTTATGGAATTTGTGTCATAAATATTTTCAGGTAACACATTTACTGCAGGTAACACATTTTATTATGATTTTATTATATAATCTCTTTTCCTGGAGTTTTGCAAGTAACGATAGCATAAGATACCAACTCTTTATTTGTCCTAAGTTCCACCCTACAGAACCAGGCCAATATTACAGTTGCTTGACACACACGACTTAGTGACTCAATAAATACTTTACAAAAATAATGTATTTTTTTCCTTTGTTAAAACATAAAAACATTAGGATTTTCTAGACTTGAGTTCCCCTCCTTGTTTTTAAATTTATTTACTGGAAATATATTGGTAGAGGAAAAAATCTAATATGGTATTAAAATAAAATAGATGAAACGAAGTTCACACTCTTTCCCCATTTATTTTTCAGTTTTCTTTGGAGAAGTGCTACTCCTTGTTTATAAGTGTGACCTTCCCGTAGCCTTCTGAACCTATAAAGGCATGAGCAGATATCCTACCATTCTGGGGTCCTTTAGTAGAATTACAGCATTATGCTAATATCATCCTTTATTTTAAAACCTATTTAAAATCAGGTCTCAGATTTGTTCCTAAAATACTCATTCACCAGCTCACTCCCCAGCAGTCTGAAGGAAGGGCACCTTTTGGCAGCTTGAGACTTCAGCAAGGTACCTCACTGGCTGACTAACATTTAATTTCAGATGGGCGTTTTCTTGTGTTGATATCCTTCTATAGAACAGCTTATTTTTAAAAAAGTTATTGCTAGAAAAGTCTCTTTCTCGCCCACCTCCCTAAGCCCCTTTCTGAACTCTTATGGAAGTGATTAAATAATTTCACGATGACAACTCCAGAGAAAAGGTTATGCATAAATCACATTCATATTAAATAAGTTATACATAAAACTGCTTATTATGTTTACAACTTCAGTCTCTTAGCCCCACTGCTTCTCTTGGAACCATTGAAACTGAGGTGTGAGTTGAATCCCGCTGGTTAAGGCTTCCAGGTTCTTCTTCCGGCTTTTTTCTCCCCATCCTCCTGAGAACATTCCCTAGGATGAGTTCCAAGGGTACTGTTGGCATTGAAGATAGCAACGGTAGCTTCAACTGGCAGTCTGGAGGGCCTGGCGCACATCCCTAGTGTAACTTATGACAAATACTCACGTGGTATATACACATGTACATGTATGCGGGCTGCGCCAGGCTGCAATCAGTGCAGTGCCTTTGCATTAGCAACACCAGAGGTGGCGTCTCTTTAATACTCCCTGGCCTCTTGAAATTGCTTGATATAATCTTCATCCGAGGGGCTCTCTGTGCACTTCTGTCCGTTGTTAGGAGGCCGAGCCTCGTTATACCTGCTCCAGTCGCCCTTGCAGATAATCCAGGGCAGGATGTCCACTTTGTAGTGGAGCTCCGCTGAGAACTCCGTGCTGATGAGGTTGGGCGTCCCCGCCCCTTTGCCCCTGGTGATAAGCTGCATGTTGTCGCCATAGCAACAGTGCTGGGCCGCCAGCGTGGTGCTCTCCAGGGACAGCATGGAGCGAATGCAGTACCGGGCTGTGGGTTTGTAAATCTCTAGCTTCTCCTTGGGCCCGCTGGCATCCTTCCAGCGAAAATCCTTGCGCTTGATGCGGTCGAAGATGTCAGCGGTGCTGTAGGCCACCTCGGTGGGATAGGAACAGGGGCAACTAGGCAGGTCGTTGATCACTTTGTGCATGTACTTCTTTAGGAACTCGCTCTTGCAGCTCATCCAGCGCTCACAGCTGTCTGTGTCTGAAAAAGGCCACAGAGAAACCTTCTCATCACATGCTAAAGGGGCCGCAGGATGTCAACCTCTCCCTTCCTAAGTGGGAGCCCCCCTGGAACCACCAGGGAAAAGTGAACACCCCCACCGTCCTTGAACTTGGGAATTTCTATGTCCACGAAGTTCTCTGCTCCAGCAGTTCCTTAATTGACATTATGAAAACATTTCATATACCTAGGAAAGTAGAATATACTTATACAATTACTACCTAGATGCCATCACCTAGACTTAATCATTATATTTTCCTCATTAAAACTTTTTTTGGAAATATATAATACTATTACCCCTAAATCAGTCAATCCTAAAGGAAATCAACCCTAAATACTTATTGGAAGGAATGATGCTAAAGCTGAAGCTCCAATACTTTGGTTACCTGATGCGAAGAGCCAGCTCATCAGAAGAGACCCTGATGCTGGGAAATATGGAAGGAAAAAGTAGAAGGGGGCAGCAGAGGATCAGAGGGGTTAGATAGCATCACCAACTCAATGCACATGAATCTTAGCAAACTCTGGGAGATAGTGGAGGACAGAAGAGTCTGGCATGCTGCAGTCCATGGGGTTGCAAAGAGTTGGGCATGATTCAGTGACAGAACAACAACAAGGTTTAGTAAGCATCTACAAAAACAGGTGGATAATTAAACTGTATTTTCTATATGCTGTGTGGCAAGTTACTTCAGTTGTGTCTGACTCTGTGCAAGCCTATGGACTGTAGCTAACCAGTCTTCTCTGTCCGTGGGATTTAAAAATACTGGAGTGGGTTGCCGTGCCCTCCTCCAGGGCATCTTTCAAACTCAGGAATCGAACCAGGTCTTCTATGTCTCCCGCACTGGCGGGCAGATTCTTTAACCAATAGCGCCACCATGGTTTCCGAGATAACCATAGCCCATTATCTATCATTCATAACAAAATGAACAATAATTCAGAGAGCCATTTTGAATCTTCTCTCGAAATAAGTAATGAGTAATAAAAAAAATCCCTCAAAGTAGTACTTGTAAGACTAAGTTTTATTCTGCCACTCGCTGACTGATTTAAACTAGGCAGAAAACAGAAACAATCATTATTTGTAAATCGACATGAAAGATGCCTTAAAGAAGAAGAGGCTGGTGGTTCCTGCTTTTAGGCAATTTAACATTACGGTCCAAAGTCACTGACCTGTAACATCAAAGTAAATGTGGGGCTTCCCTGGTGGTCCAGTGGGTGGAGAGTCGACCTTGCTGTGCAAGGGGCACGGGTTCGATCCCTGCCCGGGAAGATCCCATGTGCCGCAGAGCGACTGGGCCAGTGTGTCCAATTACAAGCCAGTGCTCTAGAGCACATGTGCCCGGAGCCAGTGCTCTATAATGAGAGAGGCCATTGCAATGGGAGGCCCACACAGGCCAAAAGAATAAAAGATGGATGAAGACAAAATGATGACTTAGAGAGGCAAAAAAAGTATATGTGAACAGTTAGGTCCACAACCACACACCTGGCCCCAGAGGTTTGTTGTCTTTGGCCTGTACGGTATTAAAAATATTGAATTCATTGCCAACATTTAAGAATTAGGTGATTCTACTTATTAAGGTAGATTCCCTGTTTCATTTGAAAAAACCAAAGGTATAATGATGCAGATCCTGCATTGTTCTCATGGGAACAAGTGACTCTGTGAACAGGCGACCACTGGCCACTTCTTGGTCAAGGTAGGAGGTTCCCATTTCTTCACCATCCCTGCCTGATCCTGTCACTCACAGATGTTCACTCTGGGTCCCTCATTTGTCAGAGTCCAGGACCTCTGGGTTAGTGAATGTCTTAGTTTGTGTTTTCCCATATTCTGAGACAAAGATGCAGTGAAAGTGGTTCTTTGGGAGGTGATTCTGGGAAACACCAGGAGGGAAGGAAGGAAGGTAGCAATGTGAGGTGTGGATCAAACCAGTAATGGCTGGAGAAACTAAAACATCTTCCCCAGAGAAACCCATCCAGTGTCAGGGTGGACCTTTTACCCAATCGCCATGATCCTGGAAAACAGCCAAGGTTAGGAATATCACCTTGGTTAAGAATTCTCCCCTACCTTTGTACATTTTAGAAAACCACTTCCTGTAAGAACTCTCTTCCCCACAGCACATGTTAAGACTACAGCTGCTCCCTTGTTTATCTACAACAAAACCATACACAGGGACTTCTGTGGTGGCCCAGTGGCAAAGACTTGGTGCTCCCAAAGCAAGGGACCCAGGTTTGATCGTCAGTCATGGATCTTGCGTAGATTTTGTGTACCATAACTAAACTGAAGCAAAACAAACCAAAAAAACTCACACATAGACCCTCCAGGTTCCCCTTCCTTGCCTCATAAATGATTAGCTAAACTGCTCATCCCCATTGATCAATTAGAACAAAATGCATCTCAACTAAACTTCAGTTAATATTCTCCCCTCCTTTCAAGCCCCTGAGCTTGGGCCTACCCTCAGCCTAGGCCAGCATACAGCCTCTTCTTAAGGGTTCCCCCTGAAAATAGGCTGGTCTCGCGGTGGAACATTCTCTGATGTCTTATCTGATCTTGACACTCTTCCACTCCACATCTCCTCTCAGGGTTCTTCTCGCCTTATTTACCCCTCTAAAAAATAAACCCTTTTGCCCCTAACCCTTGAGGCCTATAGACACATTGTTCTCTCTATTGCCAATAGGCCCTTTCCTCTCTGCAATAGATACTCCTTTGAATACAGTCTTTGAAGAGAGATGTTTTTATTTGGTGGGGATCTGAGTATTGTCCACTAGCTCCCATCAGTTACCGATAGGGGGCTCCTCCTGGACTTTTGGATAGCTGTGTTATCATGAGCTGGTGGGCTGTGGAGACTAGAGCAAGTTCTCAGGCAGAGAGACCCACAGGGGCTGCTGGGGTGTAGAGATGGGGTGTGGGCAAGTTTCCTGCAATGTCTGGCTCAGGAAATTGCAGTGGCCAGGATGAACCATATCTAAGGGAATACACCATGGTTGAATGTAGGAATGTGTTGGGGAGGGGGCAAAAGCAAATAGTCCCATCAGTGTTGAAAAAAAATGTCTTTTTCTATCAGTGCTAGTCAAGAGGTGCTTCAAGGGGTGTTTGACTGGACTGAGGCTCTGTGGGGCTGGATTATGGCCCTATCTGACTTTCTCAGAACTCTTGCAAAAAAGCCTGCTAGGGGCACTTTGCCTGCCCACAGCTACTGTGGATCTGCCTTGGGGTGCACATCCAGGTCTCTCTCCCCTGGGGCTGCTCTTGGTGATAGCTGCATCTGGCAAGGGTGCTGCCTGACCCCTACGTCAGGCAACCTTTGCTGGATGTCCCTGTGGGTTTGGCCCAGACTTTCTCAAGATTTTCGGAGGCCCTTGCCTCCCAGTTCTCCTTCCTTCACCCCCTCTCTTCGCAGGGGTCAGACCCGCAGCTAGGTCTGAAAGCTCTCTCTACCTCCTCCTGCTGCCTCCCCACTTTATCCTTCCTGGGCGCTTCCCCAGTGAGTCTTTCAAGTGTCCAGTCCCATCTCAAAGAGCTGTACCTGACTCAGACTTCATACAAGAGCAGAGAAGGGGCCGGGTGAGGGGCGGGCCAGCCAGTCTGGCCTTAATTGTGCAGACCATAGTTAAGCAGAAAACGTCTGGGGGCAGGGAACACATTCAATTTCCCTGGAGCAGAGGATGTACAGAGGGAAGGTTGTTGGTGTCAAGTCATGGGGGTCTTCAGTGAGCACTAAAGAATTCAGAGGGCACTAAGGAATCATTGAGGGATTTTGAGTGATAGCAAGCTCTTCACTGAGCTGTGCGGGAGGAAGATAGATTCAGGGCTGATGCCACTCGTAAGTATCTCAGTGAAATACTTGGAGGGAGCAGCAAGTGGGATCGGGGTAGTCAGGGAGGTAGGGCTTCCAGGCCTTGGTGGGCTTGAGGGGAGGGAGGGAGGGAAGTATCAGAAGTGACTCTCTGACTGACTAGGGTCCTTGGAAGCTGATAGTGTCAAGAGTAAAAATCAAGCAGTCAGGACTGGGGGTCAGTTTGCAGGGAGGTTCAGGGTCCTCTTGAGGGAAACAAGGAAGTGAAAGCTGGGGCACCTCTCAGGAGCTTGGGAAAAGGCCTGGCTTCAGATGACAGGCGTGGGCTCTTGTGCCAGACTGCCTGCATTGAATCCCAGCGCACGTATTTCGTGGCTCCATGACCTTAGGCAACATATTCTACCTTGATGGACTTCAGTTTTCTCATCTTTAAATTGGGGATAAACATAGTGCTGATCTCAAAAAGTACCATGAGGATTAAACCAGAGGCCAGGCAGCAAGTATACAGAGCAGGGTTGAGAATTCTGCCTGCAGGAATGTGCTGCGTTCTGGGATTCCACCCCAGTGAGCCCCTGTCGGAGCAGCTGCAGAGACTGGAAGGTCCATCCTGGGAATTGTGTGACTGCAGAGCCAGTAGGGGTCTCCCTCAGAGGGCAGGGTTTTCAGAAGCAAAATTCACCGAGGGCCCCAGAAAATAACTTTGCCTTTTCCCTTCAGGGCATAAGGTCATCAAAAGTCACATACATACAGGACATCCATCCATGGACTTTTTTTTTTTTTAAATCAAACTTAGAGGGGATATTCACTGTGAATGTTTTCAGTGCTTTACGAGGATGAACTCATTCGACTCTACAGTAGACCTAGGAGGCAGGCACCATTACCCTAGAACATTTTTCAGATCAGAAGACTGAGGCAGTAGTAGGTCAAGGCACTTGACCTTATGCTAGATAAGCTTTTCGCATCTCTGCTGGGAATCTTCTATTTGTCCTTCTACATCCTCATTCTGCACTATTCCTTGCCCTGGAAGGCTGGCCCTGTATGGATGTAGTTGGTGAGCTCTCTGAGCCCTGGTTTCTAACTGGGTTGCACCAATGGAAGGACCAGGTCAGGGAGCAAAGGTAGGAAGCAGTGGAGTCAGGGTGTTGTCCGTGAGGCTCCTCCCTCACTGTTACAGGTTGGCTACATCCTTCTGGGAGCCAGAAGTGTATCAGGTAGCCCTTTCTACTCCTTCCCCTGGGCCCATTGGTCCAGTGGGTGGTGAGGGCGCCCCCCTGTTGCCCGCCCACCTGCTCACACCTTTGCCAACAGATCTTCATCAAATGCTCCTCTGTTACCTGATTTGAGTGTGAACCATGTCCTTTCCTATCTGGAACCTGCCAGCCCTCCTCATCCTCTGGGTCCTCAGCTGCCTGTGGGTTGCCCCAGTCCCAGCCCCTGTGAATGGGCAAGAAGCTGCCTGCCTGTGGAGCAGGATATGGGGAAAGACTGAGACACTGTCTACCCCCAAAGCCCATCTTGCTGTTTTATCATTTTATGCAAAATTCTACAGTCTTTAAATTTGTTGGATCAAAAGCATTGTGTTTGCAGAAGACTTTTGCTAGTGGCAGTGTGGTTGTACATGAAGGACTGTGATGGAAACCTTGGGCAACAGAATTTCCAAACCAACTCCAGTTTGGCTGAGGACAACAGAAGTGAAGAGGCCAAAGAAGTGTTTGAGGTGGGGGGCGGGGCACAAAAAAGAAATAGGGCAGAGGGAATCTTATCTTTCTGAAATATAAAGTTACATCCAGAGCACATGGAGCTATTTTTATACAGCAAGCTTTCCACTTGCTGTGTAGACTCTTTCAATTTTGTGTTTATTGTACTTGCTATGGCACTTTCTATCAGACGAGTAGCGGGTGTTACAAAGGTTTTAAAGAAATGCATGTGGTGGGGTTGGGAGGCCGAGATGGGGTGGGGAAGGTATAATACCAATAAGGTTCCCTTTTTCTCCTTCCTCCCTCTAGCCCTCTGCTAGGAAACTGACATCATCATTTCTCGATTTCACTGGGGACACTCAGTGAGGGCTATGAGAAGAGACTCCATGAGACTTGAGGCCTCATTGTGGATGGATCCCATGCTAGGGGCAGGACGTTCCACCCATGTGCTATGGAGGTTGTCTTGCTAGTGGGACAGACACAGCAGGGCTGCTGGGCTCTGTCTGTTGCAGGGGCTCCCTTTTATTTGGTTTCTGTTCATTGAGCAAGACATACGATGAGAGTATTGGACTCCCTAAGAGGAAAGTGAAACATTTAAATGGATCCAAAGATGGCATGGCAAAGGCAAAAGGAATCTCCAAGACACTAAATCAATATTTGGATGAAAAATAAAAGAATACACTTCATACCGACTTCAAACAGTTTGGTGGCATTAAACTCTTCATTTCCCGCAAGCAGACTCACTTCGGTTGCAGCTGTCCTGAAGGTGTCTTCAATTCCTAGACACAGACAGGAGCTCATTTTTCTCTAGTTATACGGAAAAAGTTCCCCCACCCCACCCTATCCCACTGGCAAATAAAAAAACAAAAACATCTGAACAAAGCCTTTTTTGTATTCATTACTACTTATGGGCAGAAACTTGCCAACAGAGGAAACAGTAAAAAGTAGGTATAGAGCATAAAATATATTAAAATCCCAGATACCATTTGCAGCATGAAATCAAATCCAAATGTGCCTAAAGGTGCCCCAGGACAACATGAAGGACTGAAAGGAAGTTCCAAACCAACTCCAGTTTGGCTGAGGACAACAGAAGTGAAGAGGCCAAAGAAGTGTTTGAGGTGGGGGGCGGGGCACAAAAAAGAAATAGGGCAGAGGGAATCTTATCTTTCTGAAATATAAAGTTACATCCAGAGCACATGGAGCTATTTTTATACAGCAAGCTTTCCACTTGCTGTGTAGACTCTTTCAATTTTGTGTTTATTGTACTTGCTATGGCACTTTCTATCAGACGAGTAGCGGGTGTTACAAAGGTTTTAAAGAAATGCATGTGGTGGGGTTGGGAGGCCGAGATGGGGTGGGGAAGGTATAATACCAATAAGGTTCCCTTTTTCTCCTTCCTCCCTCTAGCCCTCTGCTAGGAAACTGACATCATCATTTCTCGATTTCACTGGGGACACTCAGTGAGGGCTATGAGAAGAGACTCCATGAGACTTGAGGCCTCATTGTGGATGGATCCCATGCTAGGGGCAGGACGTTCCACCCATGTGCTATGGAGGTTGTCTTGCTAGTGGGACAGACACAGCAGGGCTGCTGGGCTCTGTCTGTTGCAGGGGCTCCCTTTTATTTGGTTTCTGTTCATTGAGCAAGACATACGATGAGAGTATTGGACTCCCTAAGAGGAAAGTGAAACATTTAAATGGATCCAAAGATGGCATGGCAAAGGCAAAAGGAATCTCCAAGACACTAAATCAATATTTGGATGAAAAATAAAAGAATACACTTCATACCGACTTCAAACAGTTTGGTGGCATTAAACTCTTCATTTCCCGCAAGCAGACTCACTTCGGTTGCAGCTGTCCTGAAGGTGTCTTCAATTCCTAGACACAGACAGGAGCTCATTTTTCTCTAGTTATACGGAAAAAGTTCCCCCACCCCACCCTATCCCACTGGCAAATAAAAAAACAAAAACATCTGAACAAAGCCTTTTTTGTATTCATTACTACTTATGGGCAGAAACTTGCCAACAGAGGAAACAGTAAAAAGTAGGTATAGAGCATAAAATATATTAAAATCCCAGATACCATTTGCAGCATGAAATCAAATCCAAATGTGCCTAAAGGTGCCCCAGGAACTCATTCCCTGTGCCCAGGAATGGGGTTTTGGGTGGTGCTGGACACACATCAGGATGTCTGTTGGTCTGGAGGTGTCAGGGTGGCAATATAAACCAGACACTGTAGAGTGTGTTGTTGTTGGTTGTCATTGTTTAGTCGCTCAGTTGTGTCCGACTCTTTTGCACCCCATTGTTTGTAAACTGCCAGGCTCCTCTGTCCAAGGGATTTCCCAGGAAAGAATAGTAGAGTGGATTGCTATTTCCTTCTCCAAGATATCTTCCCACTGTAGGGACTGAACCTGTGTCCCCCGCATTGGCAGGCGGATTCTTATCCATTGTGCCACCAGGGAAAATTCAAGGTTAACAACTTTTCTAGTGGTTACCACCGGTCTTAAGGACTGACTAGCCAGGGTTCAAATCATCGCTAGGTGTGTGACCTTGGGTAAGCCCCAGAACCTCTGTGTGACTTGTGGTTTTCACATCCATAAGCAGGGAGAACCAATGACACTCCTTAGAGCCTGGAATGGATTAAATGAGCTATGTGTAAAGAAAGCACTTGGAGTATGAAGTGGTGTTGGCTGACCTTTTCTCCTTGAATATTTGTCTAGTTCATTTTGAGGATGCCAGTGGTCCATAGCTGAAGGACCCCATCTCTTGTGTGCTTGGACTTTTAGCATTGCTGATGATGTTGCAAAAAGAATAAGTTGGGGGAGGGATGGATTGGAAGTTTGGGATTCGCAGATGCAAACTATTATATATAAGATGGATAAACAACAAGGCCCTACAGTATAGCACAGGGAATTATATTCAATTCCCTGTGATTAAACCATAATGGAAAATAACATAAAAAATGTATATGTATGTATACCTGAATCACTTTGCCATACAACATTGTAAATCAACTATGTTTGAATAAAATAAATTTAAAAAACTAAAAAAATAAATGCTAAAGAATAAGCTGAGCTCGTCATCACTTGCTCTGAGCAATTGAATCTAGTTTGCCTCACAGTTCCTGGTTCCCTCCCTTCCTCAAGACCAATACCACCCAGGGTTCCTTTGTAAACAGGAATTCTGCAGAGGAGGACAGAACAGCGGAATATGGACTATTTGTTGGAGACCGCCTGACCCAGGAACTCATTCCCTGTGCCCAGGAATGGGGTTTTGGGTGGTGCTGGACACACATCAGGATGTCTGTTGGTCTGGAGGTGTCAGGGTGGCAATATAAACCAGACACTGTAGAGTGTGTTGTTGTTGGTTGTCATTGTTTAGTCGCTCAGTTGTGTCCGACTCTTTTGCACCCCATTGTTTGTAAACTGCCAGGCTCCTCTGTCCAAGGGATTTCCCAGGAAAGAATAGTAGAGTGGATTGCTATTTCCTTCTCCAAGATATCTTCCCACTGTAGGGACTGAACCTGTGTCCCCCGCATTGGCAGGCGGATTCTTATCCATTGTGCCACCAGGGAAAATTCAAGGTTAACAACTTTTCTAGTGGTTACCACCGGTCTTAAGGACTGACTAGCCAGGGTTCAAATCATCGCTAGGTGTGTGACCTTGGGTAAGCCCCAGAACCTCTGTGTGACTTGTGGTTTTCACATCCATAAGCAGGGAGAACCAATGACACTCCTTAGAGCCTGGAATGGATTAAATGAGCTATGTGTAAAGAAAGCACTTGGAGTATGAAGTGGTGTTGGCTGACCTTTTCTCCTTGAATATTTGTCTAGTTCATTTTGAGGATGCCAGTGGTCCATAGCTGAAGGACCCCATCTCTTGTGTGCTTGGACTTTTAGCATTGCTGATGATGTTGCAAAAAGAATAAGTTGGGGGAGGGATGGATTGGAAGTTTGGGATTCGCAGATGCAAACTATTATATATAAGATGGATAAACAACAAGGCCCTACAGTATAGCACAGGGAATTATATTCAATTCCCTGTGATTAAACCATAATGGAAAATAACATAAAAAATGTATATGTATGTATACCTGAATCACTTTGCCATACAACATTGTAAATCAACTATGTTTGAATAAAATAAATTTAAAAAACTAAAAAAATAAATGCTAAAGAATAAGCTGAGCTCGTCATCACTTGCTCTGAGCAATTGAATCTAGTTTGCCTCACAGTTCCTGGTTCCCTCCCTTCCTCAAAAGACCAATACCACCCAGGGTTCCTTTGTAAACAGGAATTCCCTGCAGAGGGAGGACAGAACAGCGGAATATGGACTATTTGTTGGAGATCCTTGGCTGTCCTGCTAGGCCTGAGTTGATTTCTTTTAAGGAGCTTGTTCTGATTTTACGTGAGGCTCCTAAAACTTACTTGTGTGGCCAGCTTATGGGACATACTTTTAGAACGTAATCACTGCCAGGCCAAAGAGATTGCCTGCCCCATGAGTCTTACCAGTAAGGCCGAGAATCAAGGCATCAGACAAGGAAAGAGATCTTGGAAAAGGAGATCGTTCATGTTCAAGGGAGCCCTGAAACACAGGAAGACTCAGGGACATAAAGGCAGGAAGGAGGGAAGGAGGGAGGTAGGACAGGATCAGATGAGAAGAAAATGTATGAACAGGGCTGCTGGTCATTCTGCTCTCAGCAGTGAGAGAAAACAAGAAGGAAACATACAAAATGGTGGCAGAGACGATATCCATTATCAAGATATCTAAGTCTGCGGCTTTGGGTTTGCATGCCGACTCTGGAGGAGAAAGCAACAGAAAAGCTGCCAGGCCCTGACATTAAATGCAGTCTGTGTTCTCGTGTGCTGAGCCCAATACACTTCCCCTTGATAGAGGGGGGAGAGTTTAATGATTATAAGAACATGGGTTCTGGATTCAGACTGCCTGTATTCAAATTCCAGCTAGACCACTTGCTGCCTGTGTGACTAGACAAATTAGCCCGTGTGCCCCAATTTCCACAGCTGCCAAGTAAACACCACCATCAATATTTAGTTCATACTTAGTTTATCCACCATCCCCCACTCCTTTCCCTTTTGGGAACCATAATTTTGTTTTCTATGTCTGTGGATCTATTTCTATTTTGTAAATAAATTCATTTCATATACGGTCTTTGTCACATATTCTTTCTCCTCCTCTTTCTCTTCCTCCTCCTCCTGTTTCTTCACAACCCCTTAAAAATGTGTGGGCCATACAGAAACCAGCCCATGGTTTGATAATATTACTATAGTTATAATTGTTTTCTACTCCAGTATGGCCTCTCACCAAGTCTGCGATTAGTTAAATTTTTAAAATACGTACAATGCAGTTTAAAGATATAATTAACTGCCAAGTTGCTCCAATTTGCTCCCACTGGAGCCTTCAGCAACTCTCAGGTTAACACACAGTTTTTCTGCAGATGGCTGTTAAGCCTCTGGTCCAGGCTCCCTTATTAGACTATGAACATCTGTCTTCATGTGTCTCTTTAAGGTACAACCAGTCTCACATCAAAGGCCCAAGTTAAGCAGAGTCCCTTCTTTAAATTAAGTACATGGTAGCATTGTCTTCTAGGTCATGGTTACTGTAATTGTAGAAGGTTCAGAAAATCCATCTTTTTATCCATTAAGCTCATTATTTGTTTCTTGTCCCAGACTGGTCAGAATTCTTATTAGGCAAATGGTTGTCCGGTAAAAAGCCAATTTCTGTAAGTTTTTAAAAATAAACTAACAGCTGACTCAGACTCACAAGAGAACAAACTAGTGGTTACCAGTGAGGAGAAGGAAGAGGGGCGATATAGAGCTAGGGTGGTGGTGGAGGTACAAGCTATTGGGTATAAGATAGACTACAGGGATGTATTGTATGGCATGTGGAATATAGAAAGTATTTTTTTTATAACTGTAAATGGAGTATAACACTTAGAAATTGTATAAAAAGATTAAAAATAGAATAAAGAGAAAAGCTTTCCCTGGAGTGTGGAGCTCACCCCTGCGTACACCCACCTGGGCAGCTGGGACGGTCACATGTCCTAGATTCAGTTGCGGTACACGCGTAGCCACAAGACCTGGTCCGTTTCTGGTTGCCGTTCCCACAGGTGACACTGCAAACAGACCAGAGACTCCAGTCGCCCTCACCGTCTGTAGAATCTGCAAGGGAGCCAGGGAGATGGTCACCAGCCTCGCCCAAAGAGTCCTCAAATCCCCCTCATCAAAGTGCCTGTCAGTGGTCCAACTTCCAATATTCCCACGGTTGGAGGTGACCAGCTACCAGCTAGAATGGAGAAGCTATGGCCTCAGGGTTCATTTCAGGGATTAGCTTCATGAGGGCAGGGACTCTAAGGTTCTGGGCACATGGCCGGAGCCTGTACCCTAGAAGATGCGCAGTAAGTGATTACTGAAAATGCACATATCCACAGAGCATGGGACCATGGAATAATATGGCAGGGATTTCCCAAAATGATAACCAACAGTTTCTTTACATGCAAAGACAAGAGTCACATGAAGGGCTCCTGAAACACTCCATATGGGAATGAAGGCTTTTTGGAACTTCCAGGCTCTTCTCAGTGAACAGCTAAACATAGCTGAGGCCATTGGCAGCAGAAGAGCTGCCCAGTGGGGCCCTGCCTGAACCTCCAAGTCCCAGAATCATGAGAAATAACACACTGCTGATGTTTTAGTCATCAAGTTTTAGAATGGTTGTTATGCAGCAGTAGATAGTTGATACATTATGGTAAATCCAGATGATCCTTTGAGGTCATCACTCAACATCCATCTAACAAATGCTGAGCCTCTATTATGTGCCAGGCCCAATTCTGAGTATGTGAGATATATCATTAAATAAAACTTGCAAGGATCTCTGCCCTGTATTCCTACTAGTTTCATGAGAGGGATCAGATAGTAATGAATAAACACACAAAAAATGACTAAATTATACAGTATATCAGAAGTCAATGACTGATAAGAAAAAAGGAGAAATGAACCATATTGGGGGCCTGAGAGCTGTGAGAGAGGTTGGTATGTTATCTAGACTAATGTCCTCTTTATTTTATTTTTTAATTAAGAAAAATTTGGCCACACTGGTTAGCTTGTGAGATCTTAGCTCCCTGACCAGGGAACAAACCTGCATCCTCTGCCTTGGAAGCCTGCAGTCTTAATCACTGGACCACCAAGGAACTCACTTAATTTCTTCTTTTTAAAAGCTAGGAAACTAAATCCTAGAGTGCTTGGATGACCTATCCAATGTCATAAGGATAAGAGAAAGGAAGTTTGAGCTGCAGTGCTAAGCCTTTTTTCTCTAAAGCCTGACTGCAGCATCTCCCCTCTGAACTACTTTTTCCTGCTTTATCCAAAGCTTCCTGCAGCCTCGGGGCCTGTGCCAGTGCCAAGCATGGAGCCCCAGTCCTTTGCCTCACAGGGTAGGGGTCTGCTCCACTCAGAACAGGTCTCAGTGATTGTTATTACGTAGGTCTGGCAAGAATGTGGTCCACACATGTTTCTACCTGAACTACAGGCCCTGTGCCAGTCTCCCAGGCTGTTGTTTACAGGGTGTTCACTCTGAGCGCTGCTCAGGCAAACCCAAGGCCACTGACTCTCAGCCCATTATGCAGAGTTGGTGGGGGGTGGTGTGGTCCTGGTCCTTCTCCTCAATCCAGAGTCAAGAGTCCCATCAACCCTTACCTGCCCTGAGGGGGCCCATTTGTTTCTCTCCAATCCCAAAGAGGGATTTTTCCAAATTTTGATTTCCTTCTAAGACATGGTTTTCCAAACACATGGCCAAGTAGGTGTTTGAAACTACTGCCTTGTGTGAGGGAGGTGGGTCTGCTTCACCCCCTCCTCAACTGCCTCCATCTCTCCCATCTCCTCCTGGGTGTCAATGCAGTGGAACTGGAGAGATTGCAGAAGAACGGGCCATGGCTGCTACCTCCTAGACCTCTTGGTAAACTCCTCAAGAACACAAGGGCTGTGCCTGGAACAATCACATGCTCACACTCTTGTCAGCAGGGGTATCCATGTGTTATCTGTGCACATGAACACACTCCTCGCCTTCTGTGTAAATCCTCCTGGGGCCGGATTTGTTAAAGGGAATAACCACCACCACAAACAGTCACCAGTAAAGATGATCCTGTCTTTGGGCTCATCAAAATGGGGGAGTGGGTTCATCCAAAAAAGCTTATTAAATCACAGAGGTAGAGTCGCTGTTGTCTGTGGGGTGGGTCCCTAACTAAGACATGATCCAGTGAGGCTCAGCAGAAGCAGCGAGGCCTCAACCATCTAGAAATTTATCTTAGTATTTCTTCTGAGATATGGAGAGCTACTTTGGGAGAGGATCATCTCTGAACTTTTGAGTTTTTAGCACTAAAAACACCATCTTTGGAATCTCCACCTAAGGTAATTTCTTCTTCTTCTTTTTTGGATCTAAGTCATTGAATGTTAATACTGGGTCAAATTATTTGAAAAGTGGCTTCCATAGTTTTCCTCCCTGTACCCACCCTCTTGTTTATTACCCTTTCATATCCATCCCAGCCCAGGGCTACTTGACTTGCTCTGGCTGGTGAGAATATAGCAAATGTGATGCAATGCAGAGGATAGAAAAGCCCCGGTGCCTTAGGGCATGGTTTCTCAAAATAGGGAACAATTCCACCACCATGTGAAGAGCCGGGACTAGCGTCCTAGAGGTGAGGGACCAGAGGGAGAGAGGCCCCACAATCCCCAGTGCCCAGCTGACCAGCTGGGACCCTGTCATTGTTGAGTGAAACTGTGCTAGACCATGAACCCCAGCCATGTCAGTCCAGAACAGACCAACAGTGCAGACAACCTGCAGACTCTGTCTAGAGAAGACATTTGTTCTTTGAAGCCATTAAATTTTAGGTTGTTGTTCAGTTGCTAAGTCATGTCCGACTCTTTTGCAACCCCATAGATTGTAGCCCATCATGCTCCAGGCAAAACTGCCATCTCTCCATCTCCTCCTGGGTGTCAATGCAGTGGAACTGGAGAGATTGCAGAAGAACGGCCATGGCTGCTACCTCCTAGACCTCTTGGTAAACTCCTCAAGAACACAAGGGCTGTGCCTGGAACAATCACATGCTCACACTCTTGTCAGCAGGGGTATCCATGTGTTATCTGTGCACATGAACACACTCCTCGCCTTCTGTGTAAATCCTCCTGGGGCCGGATTTGTTAAAGGGAATAACCACCACCACAAACAGTCACCAGTAAAGATGATCCTGTCTTTGGGCTCATCAAAATGGGGGAGTGGGTTCATCCAAAAAAGCTTATTAAATCACAGAGGTAGAGTCGCTGTTGTCTGTGGGGTGGGTCCCTAACTAAGACATGATCCAGTGAGGCTCAGCAGAAGCAGCGAGGCCTCAACCATCTAGAAATTTATCTTAGTATTTCTTCTGAGATATGGAGAGCTACTTTGGGAGAGGATCATCTCTGAACTTTTGAGTTTTTAGCACTAAAAACACCATCTTTGGAATCTCCACCTAAGGTAATTTCTTCTTCTTCTTTTTTGGATCTAAGTCATTGAATGTTAATACTGGGTCAAATTATTTGAAAAGTGGCTTCCATAGTTTTCCTCCCTGTACCCACCCTCTTGTTTATTACCCTTTCATATCCATCCCAGCCCAGGGCTACTTGACTTGCTCTGGCTGGTGAGAATATAGCAAATGTGATGCAATGCAGAGGATAGAAAAGCCCCGGTGCCTTAGGGCATGGTTTCTCAAAATAGGGAACAATTCCACCACCATGTGAAGAGCCGGGACTAGCGTCCTAGAGGTGAGGGACCAGAGGGAGAGAGGCCCCACAATCCCCAGTGCCCAGCTGACCAGCTGGGACCCTGTCATTGTTGAGTGAAACTGTGCTAGACCATGAACCCCAGCCATGTCAGTCCAGAACAGACCAACAGTGCAGACAACCTGCAGACTCTGTCTAGAGAAGACATTTGTTCTTTGAAGCCATTAAATTTTAGGTTGTTGTTCAGTTGCTAAGTCATGTCCGACTCTTTTGCAACCCCATAGATTGTAGCCCATCATGCTCCAGGCAAGAATACTGCAGTAAGTTGCCATTTCCTTCTCCAGGCAATCTTCCTGACCCTGAGGATCAAACTTGTTTCCTGCATCCCAGGTTGATTTTCTTTCTTTCTTTTTTTTTTGCTGCTAAGTGGTTTCTAAAATAGCAAGAGCTGGGACTTCCCTGGTGGTCCAGTGGTTAAGAATCTGCCTGCCAATGTAGGGGACACAGGTTCAACCCTTCGCCAGGGAACTAAGATCCCACGTGCCACAGAGCAACTAAGACCCAACACAGCCAACTAAATAAATGTTTTTTAAAAATTCTTCAAAATAAAAGATAAAGTAGCAAAAGCTATCACAAATACACCAGAGCAATCCTCCCAATGAATAATGCTTTCTGAATGGCTCAGAGACTCTAAAACCATGAAGGATTTATTACTTCAGTGAGTGGCCTTCTCCGTGGCTTTTTAAAAAATGCTTGCAAAGCCATTTTTTTCCAAACAATTCTTAATACTGGTCCACCAAGGTCATGCACAGAACCCTTATATAGCCTCATGGCTGATTATTGCTACTGAGCCAGCAAGGAAGTTAAACAAACTGATGAAGAAAAGTGGGCATGTCAGCCCACTCCCTGGAAGCATCTACAACACAGAGCCCTGGATGCCTATCCCAGTCAAGCCCCTCCTCCCGGGGGTTTCTATTTGTTTAATGTGTTTGAAGGACAGAAAGGGAATTTCTGATGCAGGGGGGAGAGAGGGTGTGGACAAAGCTTTGAGAGCAGTATTCCTTTCTGCTAGAATAAAACAAGCCTAAAAAAAACAACAATAACAAAAAAACAAGCCTATTTTCATTGGCTTGCCTACCAGCGAGCATTGCTGAGAGCAGAAGATGAACTTGAACAGCAGTAATTACAACGATGACAACAAAACAAAGACAGTAGAAACAGTCCCTGTGAACATTTATGTGGGGCTGTGACAGTCCCTATTCAGTAACATCAAAGAGCCTAGGGAGGGCAGAGAAGAATCCCCATGCAGTGGGCTGAGAACCAGGTTTCCAGGATGTCATTTGAAAATTTCAAGTAGTCATTCTATACTTTCAGGGCACTAGAGTTCTGTGGTTCTAGTTATAGTGCTTGGGCAACTGAAGCAACTTGAGTCCTGGCCACTGGTACATTTCCACCGCTAATCATAGCTAGATCATGGGGCTGCCGATTTTTGAAGACCTGCCTTAACCAGCTGCTCTGTCTATACACCCTGACTGAACTCCTGTAATAATCCTGCAAGATAGGTAGAAACACTCTTCTTTTATGGATAAGGACCTGAGGCTCAGAGAGGTTAGGTACTTGATAAAGGTCACTCAGCTCAAACTTGGCAGAGCCGGTGTAAGATGAGATCTGAGATCTGCCTGCTCTGGCCATATCCTGCTCTATATCCTGATATTCCAGGAGTTTTGAGTCTGGCCCAAACAGCCCTTCCTTAAGATACCCATTGTGTTTGTGTGTTAGTTGCTCAGTCGTGTCTGACACTTTGCGATTCCATGAACTGTAGCCCTCCAGGCTCCTCTGTCCCTGGAATTCACCAGGAAAGAATACTGGAGTGGGTAGCCATTCCCTTCTCCAGGGGATCTTCCTTACCCAGGGACTGATCCTGGGTCTCCTGCATTGCAGGTGAATTCTTTACCATCTTAGCCACCAGGGAAGCCCAAAGTACCCATTATGTGGCTATAATTCAACAAGACAAAGAAAAACCCTTTCAAAAAAATCACTGTGAAATCTATTAAAACAGGACCACAACCTGCCAGACAATTGCAAAGAACCAAGTCCCAGCCAAGGTTACACTAAGCTGTGTCCATCTGATATCCTTAAGCAGGTTGCAGAGCAATCTTGGGAATGGTATACTATTATTTGACAAAAATATATTTACTGGAGTCCTTTCTTTGCCCTGGATGACACCTGAAGTATCTCAAACACACACAGTCCACAGCTGAGCTGACTCATGGTCATTATATGCTTTTACCATCACAAATTAGGTGTAAATTATCTTTTATTGTGAAGTTTATAATTTATTCTAAAGATGCTGTTACATTCTACTTATTTCACCTAGGATTTTTTGGAATACTCTTTGGCTGCAGACATTTACAGTCTTCTTAAAAACCCTAATGTCAAATATTTGAGATCAGTGTCCTCCATTAAGCCCAATTCCTGCAGCTACTGTAGCTGGTCTTACACAGGGCAGCAAATTCTCAGGCCCAGCGATGGGCACTGCTTTGCCACTGCATGAACCTCGCCTTCCTGGGCTGTATGTTCTCTCCTTGTACCTCCCCCAGCACCCGACTTTTTTCCACTGCATGAACTCCCTTCCTGCAAGATAGGTAGAAACACTCTTCTTTTATGGATAAGGACCTGAGGCTCAGAGAGGTTAGGTACTTGATAAAGGTCACTCAGCTCAAACTTGGCAGAGCCGGTGTAAGATGAGATCTGAGATCTGCCTGCTCTGGCCATATCCTGCTCTATATCCTGATATTCCAGGAGTTTTGAGTCTGGCCCAAACAGCCCTTCCTTAAGATACCCATTGTGTTTGTGTGTTAGTTGCTCAGTCGTGTCTGACACTTTGCGATTCCATGAACTGTAGCCCTCCAGGCTCCTCTGTCCCTGGAATTCACCAGGAAAGAATACTGGAGTGGGTAGCCATTCCCTTCTCCAGGGGATCTTCCTTACCCAGGGACTGATCCTGGGTCTCCTGCATTGCAGGTGAATTCTTTACCATCTTAGCCACCAGGGAAGCCCAAAGTACCCATTATGTGGCTATAATTCAACAAGACAAAGAAAAACCCTTGCAAAAAAAATCACTGTGAAATCTATTAAAACAGGACCACAACCTGCCAGACAATTGCAAAGAACCAAGTCCCAGCCAAGGTTACACTAAGCTGTGTCCATCTGATATCCTTAAGCAGGTTGCAGAGCAATCTTGGGAATGGTATACTATTATTTGACAAAAATATATTTACTGGAGTCCTTTCTTTGCCCTGGATGACACCTGAAGTATCTCAAACACACACAGTCCACAGCTGAGCTGACTCATGGTCATTATATGCTTTTACCATCACAAATTAGGTGTAAATTATCTTTTATTGTGAAGTTTATAATTTATTCTAAAGATGCTGTTACATTCTACTTATTTCACCTAGGATTTTTTGGAATACTCTTTGGCTGCAGACATTTACAGTCTTCTTAAAAACCCTAATGTCAAATATTTGAGATCAGTGTCCTCCATTAAGCCCAATTCCTGCAGCTACTGTAGCTGGTCTTACACAGGGCAGCAAATTCTCAGGCCCAGCGATGGGCACTGCTTTGCCACTGCATGAACCTCGCCTTCCTGGGCTGTATGTTCTCTCCTTGTACCTCCCCCCAGCACCCGACATGGGGATTAATATTTAGAAACTGCTGTATACTTTCTTGCTGATTGAAATGAAAAAGGTCCCTGCTCCTCTGATACTGTAAAGAATTCTGGAAATTGCATGCTCCCTGAGAGCTAGATCAAGAAGCAGCAATGATTCATCCACGTTACAAATGCTACTGAGTGACTGTAGTGTGTAAGCTACACACTTACAGTCTTGCTTCTCCAAGTGTGATCCGAGGACCAATAGCATCAGCTTTACCAGGGCTCCTGCCTCCTTCCTGCATCTATGGCTTCAGGAGTTGCTTCTATCAAGATGCCCAGGTGATTTGTGTGCACACAAAAGTTTGAGAAGCACTGCTTTAGGGGTTTCATAGGAACCAGATTTTCTTTATTAGGCTGGAATTCTGATGTCTGATGCTTCCCTGGTGGGAGGTGAAGAATCAGCCTGTAATGTGGGATACTTAGGTTCGATCCCTGGGTTGGAAAGATATCCCGGAGAAGGGAATGGCTACCCATTCCAGTGTTGTTTCTTGGAGAATTCCATGGATAGAGGCATCTGGTAGGTTACAGTCCATGGGGTCGCAAAGGGTTGGACATGACTGAACAACAGTCAAATGATGGTGACATTACTAAGAGAGACCCCAAATCATCAAATATGAGAGTTTCTCTCTGACCTGGGATGATCCAGATACAGAGCTCCTCCCAGGTGTTGTAGATCTAGAAAGCTGGGGTGAAGGTGCCTGTGGCAGCCACTGTAACTGCTCCAGCAGAAGCAAATTCTACCCTCAAGATAGAAATGGAAGAGGTGTTCTAAACGTTCATAAATTTGGCAGAATATATTGTGTAAATGAGCTGACTCATTGGAAAAGACCTGGATACTGGGAAAGATTGAAGACAAAAGGAGAAGAGGGCGACAGGGGATGAGATGGTTGGATGGCAACACTGATCAAGGGACATGGACTTGGGCAAACTCCAGGAGATGGTGAAGGACAGGCAGGCCTGGCATGCTGCTGTCTGTATGGTCCACAAAGAGTCGGACATGACTTGGTGACCAAACAACAACAATTCTGTAAAAGCTTTAGATGAAAAAGTTGTTTCTAAGCGGTGATCATCAAACTTCAGTGTGTATGACAATCAACTGCTGACTTTGGCTGAAACAAGAAAGAAGATAAGAAAGACTCCAGATCTCACTCCTGCGTGTTCTGATTCTGTGGAAGGACAACAGTGGCCCCTTGACCTGGACTGCATCCTGGAGTCACCCACACAGCTGTAAAAAACCCCTGATGCCTGGACCCCACCCCTAGAGATTGCAAGTTAATGGATCCAGAGAGAATTCCAGGCACTGGTATTTAAAAAAAAAAAAAAAAAAAGCCCAGATGAGTGTGAGCAACCATACTTAGAAAACATTGGTGTGTGGGGCCTGCTGTTCCAGGTCAGAGCCTGCTGGAGGGCTTGTTAAATAGATCTTTGGGATCTATCCAGAGTGTCTGAGGGCTTCCCTGGTGGCTCAGACAGTAAAAGAATTTGCTTGTAGTATGGGAGACCCAGGTTTGATCCCTAGTTTGGGAAGATTCCTGGAGAAGGAATGGCAACCCACTCCAGTATTCTTGCTGGAGAATCTCATGGATAGAGGAGCCTGGAGGGCTATAGTCCATGGGGTCGCAAAGAGTCGGACATGACTGAGTGACTATCACTGTTGCCTTCAGTTTTTCAAAGTGTCTGATTGAGTAGTCCTAGAGTAGGGTCTGAAAATCTGCGTTTCTATTATGGTCTCTGGTGATGCTGATCAATTGGCTTGGGGAACACACCTTGGGCTATATAGGGAAGGGGTGGAGGCCCAGGATGGGTGTTACATTTTTACAGGCAATGGAAGGATTCTGATGCTGAGGGGCTGAGCCTCACTCAGAGAGAACTACGACGCTACTGAGTTGGCTCAGGTCACATGCAGGGATCCTCTGGCAGAATATATTGTGTAAATGAGCTGACTCATTGGAAAAGACCTGGATACTGGGAAAGATTGAAGACAAAAGGAGAAGAGGGCGACAGGGGATGAGATGGTTGGATGGCAACACTGATCAAGGGACATGGACTTGGGCAAACTCCAGGAGATGGTGAAGGACAGGCAGGCCTGGCATGCTGCTGTCTGTATGGTCCACAAAGAGTCGGACATGACTTGGTGACCAAACAACAACAATTCTGTAAAAGCTTTAGATGAAAAAGTTGTTTCTAAGCGGTGATCATCAAACTTCAGTGTGTATGACAATCAACTGCTGACTTTGGCTGAAACAAGAAAGAAGATAAGAAAGACTCCAGATCTCACTCCTGCGTGTTCTGATTCTGTGGAAGGACAACAGTGGCCCCTTGACCTGGACTGCATCCTGGAGTCACCCACACAGCTGTAAAAAACCCCTGATGCCTGGACCCCACCCCTAGAGATTGCAAGTTAATGGATCCAGAGAGAATTCCAGGCACTGGTATTTAAAAAAAAAAAAAAAAAAGCCCAGATGAGTGTGAGCAACCATACTTAGAAAACATTGGTGTGTGGGGCCTGCTGTTCCAGGTCAGAGCCTGCTGGAGGGCTTGTTAAATAGATCTTTGGGATCTATCCAGAGTGTCTGAGGGCTTCCCTGGTGGCTCAGACAGTAAAAGAATTTGCTTGTAGTATGGGAGACCCAGGTTTGATCCCTAGTTTGGGAAGATTCCCTGGAGAAGGGAATGGCAACCCACTCCAGTATTCTTGCTGGAGAATCTCATGGATAGAGGAGCCTGGAGGGCTATAGTCCATGGGGTCGCAAAGAGTCGGACATGACTGAGTGACTATCACTGTTGCCTTCAGTTTTTCAAAGTGTCTGATTGAGTAGTCCTAGAGTAGGGTCTGAAAATCTGCGTTTCTATTATGGTCTCTGGTGATGCTGATCAATTGGCTTGGGGAACACACCTTGGGCTATATAGGGAAGGGGTGGAGGCCCAGGATGGGTGTTACATTTTTACAGGCAATGGAAGGATTCTGATGCTGAGGGTCTGAGCCTCACTCAGAGAGACCATGTTCAGTGTGGGCTAGGCAGACAGCTTAAGCTGCAGTCCTGTGCAGTGTCAGGTCAGCATGCAGGGATCCTCTGTGTTTCTTGTGTTCAACAGCTCAGTTCAACCCTGGACTTTCACTCCCTTTCCTATCTTCTAACCTAACTGTCCCTTTCTTGATTCACTTTACTGTTCCTAAAAGATGCACCATTTTAAATTTTTCGCCAGAGAGGAAGAATAACATAGTCATGAAGAAGACAGACCCGGGACCTAGACTGTCTGAGATGAAGCCTAGATCTTGACCCTTGAGGTCAAAGTTGCTTAACTTCTCTAGGTTTCATTTTCCCCATTTGTAAAATGGGGTCCCTGCCTCAATGAGCTGATTAAATGGGCTCATCTATGAGAGAGCTGCTATGAAGAGGGAAGAGGGATGAGGGACTGTGGAAGGCAAGTGCTATAGAAAGGTTGGCTTTGGTTCTCAATTCTTCTTCTTGGAAAATAAATTGGACTTCTGTGAAAGGGCAAGGTTTTATGAGCCTCCTGGCTGGGTGGGGGTCTGAGAGCTCTCTCTGCTACCCTAGCATTTGCTGTGTACCTCTACTGTGGCACTTTTTGCTCTACCCGTTAATTTTTCTCCTTCTGTCCATAGATAGGTGAGATACTCTTTAGGGAAGGACTGTGTCTTAGTCATTTTTGGATTCTCAGCACCTAGCAGAGTAAGGGGCATAAGATGTATTTAGTACCAGGTTTGATCCCTAGTTTGGGAAGATTCCTGGAGAAGGAATGGCAACCCACTCCAGTATTCTTGCTGGAGAATCTCATGGATAGAGGAGCCTGGAGGGCTATAGTCCATGGGGTCGCAAAGAGTCGGACATGACTGAGTGACTATCACTGTTGCCTTCAGTTTTTCAAAGTGTCTGATTGAGTAGTCCTAGAGTAGGGTCTGAAAATCTGCGTTTCTATTATGGTCTCTGGTGATGCTGATCAATTGGCTTGGGGAACACACCTTGGGCTATATAGGGAAGGGGTGGAGGCCCAGGATGGGTGTTACATTTTTACAGGCAATGGAAGGATTCTGATGCTGAGGGTCTGAGCCTCACTCAGAGAGACCATGTTCAGTGTGGGCTAGGCAGACAGCTTAAGCTGCAGTCCTGTGCAGTGTCAGGTCAGCATGCAGGGATCCTCTGTGTTTCTTGTGTTCAACAGCTCAGTTCAACCCTGGACTTTCACTCCCTTTCCTATCTTCTAACCTAACTGTCCCTTTCTTGATTCACTTTACTGTTCCTAAAAGATGCACCATTTTAAATTTTTCGCCAGAGAGGAAGAATAACATAGTCATGAAGAAGACAGACCCGGGACCTAGACTGTCTGAGATGAAGCCTAGATCTTGACCCTTGAGGTCAAAGTTGCTTAACTTCTCTAGGTTTCTTTTTCCCCCATTTGTAATATGGGGTCCCTGCCTCAATGAGCTGATTAAATGGGCTCATCTATGAGAGAGCTGCTATGAAGAGGGAAGAGGGATGAGGGACTGTGGAAGGCAAGTGCTATAGAAAGGTTGGCTTTGGTTCTCAATTCTTCTTCTTGGAAAATAAATTGGACTTCTGTGAAAGGGCAAGGTTTTATGAGCCTCCTGGCTGGGTGGGGGTCTGAGAGCTCTCTCTGCTACCCTAGCATTTGCTGTGTACCTCTACTGTGGCACTTTTTGCTCTACCCGTTAATTTTTCTCCTTCTGTCCATAGATAGGTGAGATACTCTTTAGGGAAGGACTGTGTCTTAGTCATTTTTGGATTCTCAGCACCTAGCAGAGTAAGGGGCATAAGATGTATTTAGTACCAGTTGAACGACTAAATGATGTGGCTAGGAAAAAATGGTCTTACACTTTTGGAAGTTGCCTAGGATCATCTATTAACAGGTGGAAATGACTTCAATATACAATGGGCCTTTCTGCTGAAAAATGGGGGTAAGGGTGAGAATGCAAATAGTACGAGTCATCCTCATAGAGTGTTTGCTGCTGAGTGTGCTGAGGCTGAGCCACAAGGACATCACCATGGTGGATGTATTTGAAAGATATCAAATACTCTGTCACATGGGGCACATTGCTTGATTCCTCATGAAGGATGGCCAGATGCTTTCCAAATCTGTTTCCTTTTCATCGAGGACACACAGAAAACGTTTCCCAGCCTCCCTTGCATTTCCTTTGTCCTCACAGTTGGTGGAGCTTCAAGATGGGAAGAGCCTAGGTCCCTGAATGACTAAGTGGAGCCGAGTTCCCCTGACCCTGTCTCCATCCCAGCTTAAGTGAGAAATGAACTTTGATCATTTTAAGCGACTAAATTTAGAAATTGTTTGTTGTCTCTTGTCACGTGTCCTACCCTGAAAGCACATGAAAAGCGGAAGTGTTAGTCACTCAGTCACATCCAATTCTCTGCAACCCCATGGACTTTATCCTGACAGGTTTCTCTGTCCATGGTGTTCTCCAGGTAAGAATACTGGAGTGGTTTGCCTTCTTCAGGGGATCTTCCTGACCCAGGGACTAAACCTGGGTCTCCTGTCTTGTGGGTGGATTCTTTACCATCTGAGCCACAAGAAGCCCACACTAAAAGCATGGGAAACTACAAATCCCAACTTGTAGTTTTGAAATTGATTGGAGAGGAGGCCTCATTTTGATAATCTGAGACATACATGTCCATGAGGGTCTCAAAGGGCCACTCCACTGCCAGTGATAAACATAACGCAGTTGCCTGGAAAAGGAGACAGCTGGGGACATCTCTTACTAAACTGATTTTCAGCATGGGTTTTTACAGTCAAATATATGAGGAAACGTGGAGAAGGAAATGGAGCCTGGTGGGCTACAGTCATTGGGGTTGCAAAGAGTCAGACATGACTGAGCACTAACATACTATATGACGAAGTTATTTCAGTGGTTTCATCATTTTTTGAAAAAAAAAAGAAAAAGAAAAATTTTGGGAGAAGTAAGACAGAACCTCAAAGACCCCTAACTTAAAAAAAAAAAAAAAAAACACCCTCCAAGGATAATTGACATTATTTTAAAATTATAGCCTTTCTGAAAAATGTGGCTGAGGTGGCCTCTTGGGCCTTCTGTGGGCAGGGTGGACTGAGTCTGTATGGGGTCCGCCTTGTTGAAGACCCAAAGCCACACACTGTAAACAGGATTTTGCTTGGCTCCAGGTCCACTGGACCTCATCATCCTCGTTTATCCTCTCCACCAATTTTATATTACTGGGTGGTAAACTCACCATATTCTGGCTGCTCTTTGGTTTCAAAAGTCCGGTGGCCTGGGGCCGGACGGTCCCACCCCCCGGGGGGGTTGAGGAAGTTGCTGTCGTCTGAGGTACTGTCGTACTTGTAGTCCTGGTCCCCGCCGTTGGCCCTCGCCAAGGACAAGGACCTCTGCCACCAGGCCCGCCAGTCGGGGGATGGGACTGACCAACTGGGCTTATTCTCCGGATGCTGATCTTTATCTGCTTCAGAGTCAGGACCGTCCACCACCTCTATGGTGACCTGAAGAATTCAGAACAGGCTAGGGTCAATGAGGAGTCAACAGCCTCCATGCCAGGTGACCCTTGGAAGAAAGTCTAGGAGAGTAGGGATCTTCCTGACCCAGGGACTAAACCTGGGTCTCCTGTCTTGTGGGTGGATTCTTTACCATCTGAGCCACAAGAAGCCCACACTAAAAGCATGGGAAACTACAAATCCCAACTTGTAGTTTTGAAATTGATTGGAGAGGAGGCCTCATTTTGATAATCTGAGACATACATGTCCATGAGGGTCTCAAAGGGCCACTCCACTGCCAGTGATAAACATAACGCAGTTGCCTGGAAAAGGAGACAGCTGGGGACATCTCTTACTAAACTGATTTTCAGCATGGGTTTTTACAGTCAAATATATGAGGAAACGTGGAGAAGGAAATGGAGCCTGGTGGGCTACAGTCATTGGGGTTGCAAAGAGTCAGACATGACTGAGCACTAACATACTATATGACGAAGTTATTTCAGTGGTTTCATCATTTTTTGAAAAAAAAAAGAAAAAGAAAAATTTTGGGAGAAGTAAGACAGAACCTCAAAGACCCCTAACTTAAAAAAAAAAAAAAAAAACACCCTCCAAGGATAATTGACATTATTTTAAAATTATAGCCTTTCTGAAAAATGTGGCTGAGGTGGCCTCTTGGGCCTTCTGTGGGCAGGGTGGACTGAGTCTGTATGGGGTCCGCCTTGTTGAAGACCCAAAGCCACACACTGTAAACAGGATTTTGCTTGGCTCCAGGTCCACTGGACCTCATCATCCTCGTTTATCCTCTCCACCAATTTTATATTACTGGGTGGTAAACTCACCATATTCTGGCTGCTCTTTGGTTTCAAAAGTCCGGTGGCCTGGGGCCGGACGGTCCCACCCCCCGGGGGGGTTGAGGAAGTTGCTGTCGTCTGAGGTACTGTCGTACTTGTAGTCCTGGTCCCCGCCGTTGGCCCTCGCCAAGGACAAGGACCTCTGCCACCAGGCCCGCCAGTCGGGGGATGGGACTGACCAACTGGGCTTATTCTCCGGATGCTGATCTTTATCTGCTTCAGAGTCAGGACCGTCCACCACCTCTATGGTGACCTGAAGAATTCAGAACAGGCTAGGGTCAATGAGGAGTCAACAGCCTCCATGCCAGGTGACCCTTGGAAGAAAGTCTAGGAGAGTGGAGGGAAACACGCCTCCTTCAGGAAGGAAAGCTTGAGGCTAAACAGGGACCCAGGACGGAGAAACTCCAGAGATGCCCAAAGCAACTGATGTTCACAGGCCTTGGGTTGGGAGGAAGCAATGCATCATAGGGTCCCTAATTTACTGATGGCTACATTGCTGGGAAATCTTTAATTCAAGGAGTTAACATGTACCATAAAGTGGCACAAGAATAGCTACAATAAAAATAGAGCCCTTATTGAGTACTAACCCATACCAGGCAATGTTCTATAGGCTCTCTATATCATTTATTTAACCCTCACAACTCTATATGGTTGGTTCTATTGATTGCCTCTTGTGGTTGCTGATCTGAAGTGAACTCCCTGCCACTCATTCCATTCTGATATGTGGGTACTGTACCTCCCACCAAAAGGTAGAACTTATTTCCCCTCCCTTAAAGTCTGGACTGGCCTTATGACTCACAGTAGAATGTGGTAGGTGTGACAATGTGACCAGCCTTACAGAGTCTTGAAGTTTCTGTGTTCATTCTCTCTGAAAGGCCCTGCCATTACGTATGGAAGCCTAGCTAGACTACTGTGCACATAGCTATCATGTGAAGAGAGAGGCCACACAGCAGAGAACAAAGACTCCTCAGTCACTGGACAGCTCTGAGGCCCCAGTCAGTAGAGCGGGGCCATCTTGGATCCTTCAGCCAAGATGGGTCACCCCAGCTAACACCGGGTAGAGACGAACTCTCCCAGCAGATCCCTGCTCAAATTCCTGGACCTGGAGCAATCTAGTGATTGTTGTTTCAAGCTGTTGTTTTTACAGACAGAGAAACTGGCACACAGAGAAGTTAGCAACTTGCCTAAGGTCACACAGCTAGTAACTGGCAGCCATAGTATTCCAACTCCAGAGCCTGCACTCTTACCAACTTTGTTATTAGATGCTTTCCTGGTGGCTCAGGGGGTAAAGAATCTGCCTGCAGTGCAGGAGACTGGAGTGTGATCCCTAGGTCAGGAAGATCCCCTGGAGTAGGGGAAGGCTACCCATTCCAGTATTCTTGCCTGGAGAATTCCATGGCTCATCCATGGGTCGCAAAGAGTTGGACATGACTTTGCTATACAGCCTCTCAAAAAGCCTGTCACCAAGGTCCTATCCCCTCTTGTGACCAGGTGAGCCAAGAGGCCACCGATGCTGGTGGGGGCTGGATGCCACAGATTGTGTAGAGACATGAGCACAAGGTCCTCAAGGTCCATCCTGTCAAACTGTGAGTTTCACTCATCCCCTCAAGCAGACCTAGTGCACATTCCTCCTTAAGTGACCCTAAGGGTCAGAGCAGATAGTCCCAGAGTCAAGGTTAGAACTTGCTGTTGGATTTATGGAGCCTGGTTTGGAAGTCACGGGACTGAAAGAATGTAGCTTCTTGGCTCCAAGAGACAATCAACATAGAGAAACTTGTTTAAAAAACATAAGAAAAGACTTGTTGGGTTCCTTTGGCCATCACATTGCTCTTGCAACACCCCCTGGCTGAGTTATGTGTAAATGAATCAGAAACATGCACTCCAAGTAATCAGCGCAAGATGTACTGGGCAGATGCTCTTCCAGCTTTGCCCCAACCCGACATCTGAGAGACTTGCTGAGATGCTCTGCCAAATTACACCAGATCATGCCAATCTCCAAGACAAATAGACCCTTCCTTTTGTCTCTGGAATGGAAACGTTTGAATTCTACCCTCTCCGACATTAAAGGAAGTGGGCTGTGGCCTTGTGTGGTCCAGACGCAAGGTCAAGGGTGTGGTCTTCCATCTCAGAGTATAATTGGGCTGTGGCAGGCCAAATGCTTCTCCTCCTCTGGTGTGGGATGCCTACAAGGGCACCATCGGCTTGATTCCAGGCCACCACCATCACCCCTGCCTCACAGGCATCCCTTGCATATTTACAAATAATTATGGAACTTTCAGTAATCCCCCAAAAGGACAAAAAGAGAAGAATTACGTCATTGATCTTGTATCATTGCTGTTTGCTGGAGGGATGGTTGTTGGAGGGACAGTGACCAGGACACACGCAATCCTACAAAAAAAGTGGAAGGATCCCATCAGGAAGATCCCTGGAGTAGGGAAGGCTACCCATTCCAGTATTCTTGCCTGGAGAATTCCATGGCTCATCCATGGGTCGCAAAGAGTTGGACATGACTTTGCTATACAGCCTCTCAAAAAGCCTGTCACCAAGGTCCTATCCCCTCTTGTGACCAGGTGAGCCAAGAGGCCACCGATGCTGGTGGGGGCTGGATGCCACAGATTGTGTAGAGACATGAGCACAAGGTCCTCAAGGTCCATCCTGTCAAACTGTGAGTTTCACTCATCCCCTAAAGCAGACCTAGTGCACATTCCTCCTTAAGTGACCCTAAGGGTCAGAGCAGATAGTCCCAGAGTCAAGGTTAGAACTTGCTGTTGGATTTATGGAGCCTGGTTTGGAAGTCACGGGACTGAAAGAATGTAGCTTCTTGGCTCCAAGAGACAATCAACATAGAGAAACTTGTTTAAAAAACATAAGAAAAGACTTGTTGGGTTCCTTTGGCCATCACATTGCTCTTGCAACACCCCCTGGCTGAGTTATGTGTAAATGAATCAGAAACATGCACTCCAAGTAATCAGCGCAAGATGTACTGGGCAGATGCTCTTCCAGCTTTGCCCCAACCCGACATCTGAGAGACTTGCTGAGATGCTCTGCCAAATTACACCAGATCATGCCAATCTCCAAGACAAATAGACCCTTCCTTTTGTCTCTGGAATGGAAACGTTTGAATTCTACCCTCTCCGACATTAAAGGAAGTGGGCTGTGGCCTTGTGTGGTCCAGACGCAAGGTCAAGGGTGTGGTCTTCCATCTCAGAGTATAATTGGGCTGTGGCAGGCCAAATGCTTCTCCTCCTCTGGTGTGGGATGCCTACAAGGGCACCATCGGCTTGATTCCAGGCCACCACCATCACCCCTGCCTCACAGGCATCCCTTGCATATTTACAAATAATTATGGAACTTTCAGTAATCCCCCAAAAGGACAAAAAGAGAAGAATTACGTCATTGATCTTGTATCATTGCTGTTTGCTGGAGGGATGGTTGTTGGAGAGGGACAGTGACCAGGACACACACGCAATCCTACAAGGACAAAGTGGAAGGAATACACAGTTAGGCCGCATAGACCTGAGCTGGGCAGAGACATAAACTTTCTCCTGCACAGTCCTGGCCCCCTGTGCCTGCAGACAGAACAACTGAGCCACAACAATTGTCTGCAAGGCTCTTAAGGGTCTTGGAGGGCAGAAGCTGCCAAAAGCCAAGCAAGCCTGCAATTATGGTAATAAGATCAGTCTCTGGGTAGGAGATAAGGGGCAACAGGCTGGACAGTTTTGGTATTCTGTTTGTATCCAGACTTGAGTCAAAGGGATTGCCTAAACAAAACGTGCCCTGCAATTTCTCCAAGCTGGGAATCAAAACAATTCCATGTTTTAAGCTATTACCGTCAATATGATTCTTTTTCCCCTAAACTGCCACTCAGATCCAAACAAAACAGATTTGTTGCCTGGCCAGGCAATGAGTAGCAAAATACAAATTTACTCCAAAAACTATTATCAATGACTCAAACTCATCAGCTTAGAGGTTTCCTTTTCCCCTTTCATTTCTAGCCACTGTTCCAACTGAATTAAAAATAAAAGACAACAAAAACAAACAAAAACCCCCACACAAAACAAAAACCACACAAACCTTAGTATCCACCCTTCCCTGCAGTTAAGAATATAGAAACCTCATAGTGATATGAAAAGAAGAAATCTAATCTTGAGTCTGAAATTTCATAGGCATCCAATTAAAAAGACTTAATGAGCACAATCATGACTTCTCAAATGGGGGGAGGAAGATTAGTTTTATGTTTCCTGTTGCTCTTATACTATTTACATTTTTTAAAATCTTCTATGTTTGAGTATAATTGGGCTGTGGCAGGCCAAATGCTTCTCCTCCTCTGGTGTGGGATGCCTACAAGGGCACCATCGGCTTGATTCCAGGCCACCACCATCACCCCTGCCTCACAGGCATCCCTTGCATATTTACAAATAATTATGGAACTTTCAGTAATCCCCCAAAAGGACAAAAAGAGAAGAATTACGTCATTGATCTTGTATCATTGCTGTTTGCTGGAGGGATGGTTGTTGGAGAGGGACAGTGACCAGGACACACACGCAATCCTACAAGGACAAAGTGGAAGGAATACACAGTTAGGCCGCATAGACCTGAGCTGGGCAGAGACATAAACTTTCTCCTGCACAGTCCTGGCCCCCTGTGCCTGCAGACAGAACAACTGAGCCACAACAATTGTCTGCAAGGCTCTTAAGGGTCTTGGAGGGCAGAAGCTGCCAAAAGCCAAGCAAGCCTGCAATTATGGTAATAAGATCAGTCTCTGGGTAGGAGATAAGGGGCAACAGGCTGGACAGTTTTGGTATTCTGTTTGTATCCAGACTTGAGTCAAAGGGATTGCCTAAACAAAACGTGCCCTGCAATTTCTCCAAGCTGGGAATCAAAACAATTCCATGTTTTAAGCTATTACCGTCAATATGATTCTTTTTCCCCTAAACTGCCACTCAGATCCAAACAAAACAGATTTGTTGCCTGGCCAGGCAATGAGTAGCAAAATACAAATTTACTCCAAAAACTATTATCAATGACTCAAACTCATCAGCTTAGGGGTTTTCCCTTTTTCCCCCTTTCATTTCTAGCCACTGTTCCAACTGAATTAAAAATAAAAGACAACAAAAACAAACAAAAACCCCCACACAAAACAAAAACCACACAAACCTTAGTATCCACCCTTCCCTGCAGTTAAGAATATAGAAACCTCATAGTGATATGAAAAGAAGAAATCTAATCTTGAGTCTGAAATTTCATAGGCATCCAATTAAAAAGACTTAATGAGCACAATCATGACTTCTCAAATGGGGGGAGGAAGATTAGTTTTATGTTTCCTGTTGCTCTTATTCTATTTACATGTTCTTTAGCATCAAAGAGCCTCTTCATAAAAATGTCTTGAACAATAATTGGTGTGACGAGCTGAAGGTGTGGGAGTGAGCACAGTAGATTTTCAAGCTTATAGAACTGGATCTTACCTTCCTTTGGCATCCTCCATAAACAGCATAGAAGCATCTCAAGTAGATTTGTTTCTTCTGAACTTTTCCATACCATGAATCAAGACAGTAAAAGAGAACTTTTCCAAAAGACCCAAGTCCAACTTCTGGCAGAATCTTGTCAGCTCCAAGAAAGAGAGCCTAGAATAGGTGCCAATTTGGAGAATTCTGTCCAAAATTGAGAAAGGATAAAATCCTTTGCAATATTACCAGTTTCTTTCTTCTGCTTGAGAGTTTAAACACAAATTAGAAACATACTCTTTAGTCTTGCACTGAGAAGCACTTTCCACTGGGAAATGGACACAGTTCTTAGTGTGATTGATAAGAAACTAATGCTATTGAGAGTACAAAAGTTGACCTTCTGAACTCAGAAGAATTTTCTAGAATGTTCTAACGTGATCGTCCTCCAAGTCTTGAGAGCTATGGTGAAGAGTCAGATTTGGGTTTGTATTTATTTCCCAGAGAGGAAAGTGAGCCCTGGGAGGTGAAAGGATTCCTCAAAAGCACAGAGCATCCACGGACAGGAAGATGGTCTTTAGCAAAGGGTTAGGCCCTAGATTATGTACCCTCTCTTCCTTGACAATTGCCAAAGTAAGAACACAAGGTTTAGAAAGATGTATAATCCCACATTTGTGTATAACCACATTTCAGGCACCGAAACTGGCCTGGAGAATTCACATTCCTAAGGTGAACAGCAAGGAAGGTGGAGAGCTGGTCTAAAAACTAGGTCTCCTGGCTCTTAATTATTTTCTACACATTTCCTCTGTCATTTTCATCCTGCTGCCATCACCAACCAGCATTCATCAGTCTGGGGAAGCTCCCCACATCTCCATCGCTGTGCTGAGCACTTCACATGGATGATTTCACTTACTCCTCGTGCGTGCATACGTGCTAAGTCCCTTCAGTCACGCCCGACTCTGTGTGACCCAACGGACTGTAGCCCACCAGGATCCTCTGTCCATGGGACTCTCCAGGCAAGAATACTGGTGTGGGTTGCCATTTTCTTCTCCAGGGGGTCTTCCTGATCCAGGAATCAAACCCACTTCTCTTACATCTCCTGCATTGGCAAGCAGGTTGTTTACCACTAGCACCACATGGGAAGCCCATTTAATCCTCACAACTCTACCACTACAGAGTATTGTCCTGCATAGGTACTACTCATAGGTTGTGTTATTCCTGTTGTATAGACATGGAAACGGAGGCACACGGAGGTCAAGTAACCTGCATGTGGCCACCAAGGCCAAGGCTGGTTGACAGAACGGTGCTGCCAGAGCCCAAGGGGAAGTGCACAGACTCTGGTTCATGATGGGGACAACAGCGCTCCCATGATAATCTGAACAATACCAAGTTGTCCCTAGGAGTGTGTGGGTCCATGTTTTGGGCACAGACATTTCTTGGTTCTTACTTGGCCAGACTTTCCTTTCCAAAGGAATTTTAGGAAGAAAGGACGCGGGAAAATCAGAAGTAGAAGCACATATAATACCTGTAGCCCTGGTCAAGTCATCTGATTGTATCAAGAGGTCTCAGTCATAGACCGAAAAACATCTACTTCTACTTCATTGACTACATTAAAGACTTTGACTCTATAGATCATAACAAACTGTGGGAAATTCTTAAAGAGATGGGATTACCAGACCACCTTACTTGACCCCTGAAAAACCTGTATGCAGGTCAAGAAGCAACAGTTAGAACTGGACATGGAACAAAGAACTAATTCCAAACTGGGAAAGGAGTACATCAAGCCTGTATATCGTCACTTTGTTTATTTAACTTATATGCAGAGTACATCATGCAAAATGCCAGTCTAGATGAAGCGTAAGTTGGAATCAAGATTGCCGGGAGAAATATCAATAACCTCAGGTATGCAGATGACACCACCCTTATGGCAGAAAGTGAAGAGGAATTCAAGAGTCTCTTGATGAGAGTAAAAGAGGAGAGTGAAAAAGTTCACTTAAAACTCAACATTCAAAAAACTAAAATCATGGCATCCAGTCCCATCACTTCATGGCAAATAAGACGGGAAACAATGGAAACAGTAACAGACTTTATTTTCTCGGGCTCTAAAATCACTGTGGATGGTGACTACAGCCATGAAATTAAAAGATGTTCGCTCTTTGGAAGAAAAGCTATGACAAACCTAGACAGCATATTAAAAAGAAGAGACATTACTTTGCCTACAAATGTCCACATAGTCAAAGCTATGGTTTTTCCAGTAGTCATTGGGAAGCCCATTTAATCCTCACAAGCTTTCCTACCACATGGGAAGCCCATTTAATCCTCACAACTCTACCACTACAGAGTATTGTCCTGCATAGGTACTACTCATAGGTTGTGTTATTCCTGTTGTATAGACATGGAAACGGAGGCACACGGAGGTCAAGTAACCTGCATGTGGCCACCAAGGCCAAGGCTGGTTGACAGAACGGTGCTGCCAGAGCCCAAGGGGAAGTGCACAGACTCTGGTTCATGATGGGGACAACAGCGCTCCCATGATAATCTGAACAATACCAAGTTGTCCCTAGGAGTGTGTGGGTCCATGTTTTGGGCACAGACATTTCTTGGTTCTTACTTGGCCAGACTTTCCTTTCCAAAGGAATTTTAGGAAGAAAGGACGCGGGAAAATCAGAAGTAGAAGCACATATAATACCTGTAGCCCTGGTCAAGTCATCTGATTGTATCAAGAGGTCTCAGTCATAGACCGAAAAACATCTACTTCTACTTCATTGACTACATTAAAGACTTTGACTCTATAGATCATAACAAACTGTGGGAAATTCTTAAAGAGATGGGATTACCAGACCACCTTACTTGACCCCTGAAAAACCTGTATGCAGGTCAAGAAGCAACAGTTAGAACTGGACATGGAACAAAGAACTAATTCCAAACTGGGAAAGGAGTACATCAAGCCTGTATATCGTCACTTTGTTTATTTAACTTATATGCAGAGTACATCATGCAAAATGCCAGTCTAGATGAAGCGTAAGTTGGAATCAAGATTGCCGGGAGAAATATCAATAACTTCAAATATACAGATGATACCACCCTGATGGCAAAAAGTGAAGAGGAATTCAAGAGTCTCTTGATGAAGGTCAATGAGGGGAGTTAAAAAGCTGACTTAAAAATCAATATTCAAAAAAAATGAAGATGATGGCATCCAGTCCCATCACTTCAGGGCAAATAGATGTGAAAAAATGGAAACAGTGACAGACTTTATTTTCTCGGGCTCTAAAATCACTGTGGATGGTGACTACAGCCATGAAATTAAAAGATGTTCGCTCTTTGGAAGAAAAGCTATGACAAACCTAGACAGCATATTAAAAAGAAGAGACATTACTTTGCCTACAAATGTCCACATAGTCAAAGCTATGGTTTTTCCAGTAGTCATGTATGGATATGAGAGTTGGACAAAAGAAAAGGCTAAGTGCCAGAGAATTGATGCTTTCAAGTTGTGGTGCTGGAGAAGACTCTTGAGAGTGCCTTGGACTGCAAGGAGATTAAACCAGTCAATCCTAAAGAAAATCAGCCCTGAGTATTCACTGGAAGGACTGATGCTGAAGCTGAAGCTCCAATACTTAGGCCACCTGATACAAAGAGCTGACTCATTGGAAAAGCCTCTGATGCTGGGAAAGATTGAAGGCAGGAGGAGAAGGGGTCAATAGAGGATGAGATGGTCAGATGACATAACTGATTCAATGGACATGAGTTTGAGCAAACTCCAGGAGATAGTGAAGAACGTGGAAGCCTGGAGCACTGCAGTCCATGGGGTGTTAAAGAGTTGGACTGAGTGACTGAACAACAGTCGTGTAAGTAAGTCTGCTAGAGGGGGCAAAGGGGCCTTTAGATGGATGTTTTTAAGCTCCCCTCAATAGAAGAAAAGAAAGAAATACACTGGTTAAAGTGAATATGAATCTCAGATGGACCGAGAAAAGAGAAATATTTGGTGGCAAATAGCTACTGTGGTAAGGAATTGATGCAGTGAGCCTAATAATGAGTTTGTTTTAGAGATTTCTTTCTTTGTTATCTGACCATCAGTTGCTGAGCAGAAACTTGGCCAAGGATACTGACGTTCCTCTTGAACTTGTCCTGAGGGATTTACTTTCTTTCCTGAAGGTTTATTTATTTATTTATTTGTTGCCAAAACCCAGCTTCTAGTTTTGTTTTAAATTTAATATGGAGATTGGGTTCAGGAGTTTGAGGCTGTTTCTCTCTATTTTGTGCATTGTTGGGCTTTTTTTTTTTTTTTTTTTGCCTATTCACTTCCACAGCCTGAAGCAGTCTTAAAATGAAGAGCCTGATCCAGCTGGGATAGAAGCCACCTGGCTTCAGGGTTTTTTGTTTTGTTTTGTTTTGTTTTTTTGAAAAAACAAAGCTCTAAAAAGCTGGACCTTTTGAAAAAAGATTTCCCTTCCTAAAAGTCAAGAGGCCCAAAGAGCTCAGCACTGTCTCTTTGGAAAGGTGTGGGCTTTTTGGTGGGGGTGGGGGTTGGGGAGACAGCAGACCCCAGCCCTGGAGCGTGGGAAATCTTGCAGACATGGTGGGGGCTAGGCGGGAGGTTCAGAGAGAAGGGTATCAAATTCCTGTGCAGCTCCCAGGCTCCAGTGAGGGCTAGCTAGGTGGGGGCCAGGGGCAGGTTGCCAGGATTGGGGGCGAGAGAGACGACGATGGAGGGCTGGGCAGTGGAAGCCGACCCACTGATATGCCTTCACCTGTTTTCAGTCCACTCCCCGGGGAGAGAGAATGCTTGGATGGCCTGGGGTGACCGGTGGGGTAGTCTGCTTGGCTGAATTGGCCCTGTGTCAAATCAGTGGATTTCAACGAAAGAGCCAAGCTCTGAAGAAGGGGCCAGGGTTGCCAGCATAAAAACCATCACCCCTTTTTAGAAAGCACCTCATCTTATAAAGGACCACCAGGGAGTTGGTTTACTCAAGTGTAGTGGAGCGTGAGGGTACAGCAGCCAGCTCTGCGTGGGTGTAATGTGTGTATACTCAGACCTATGACTGGGGTGCCCAGGGGTAGCAGCTGCACTGGTTTTTGAGCATCTTTCTGAATGACTGATGTTCCCCTTTGATGGTCTTTCCAGAGAGAGAAGGCCAGGAATACAGCTCAATGTTCCTTTCTTTAGGGCCCCTTTCTTTGGGGCCAACGAGTCATCAGATCAATAAAACATAGGCAGCACTACTCCTCCAAATGGCCGTTGGTGGTTATCAGTCACAGGGCTTGGGCAAAGCAGCAATGGGACAATCCATCTGACCAGTGGGCAACAGGACAGCACTGGCCTGGTTTTTTTAAGTCTTTGGCTGTGATGGTATCTGGGTTGGAGCTTCATTCACTTCAAGTCCATTTTGCCAAGAACCCTGATATTTGGAGCTACAGGGGAACCTATACTCTTTTTTTTTTTTTTTTTTTGTTAAGATCTATTTATTTATTTATTTTGGGCGGGGGTCAGGTTGAGGAGGGAGGGGAGCGGGCGGGCCACTTCTATTGGTCTTTCATTTCCCTATTTTCACCCGTCTTTGTTCTTTGGCTCCTGTGGGCCTCCCATCGCGGTGGCGTCTGTCCTTGCAGAGCCCCGGTTATGGGCGCATGTGCTCCAGAGCTCCGGCTCCGTGATTGGACACATCGGTCCACCCGCTCCGCGGCGTGTGGGATCTTCCCAGGCCAGGGATGGAACCGGCACCCTTTGCACTGCAAGGCGGTGTCCTTACCCACTGGACCACCAGGGGAAGCCTGGAACCTATACTCTTGAGGTTCATCTCTTCTGTCCAAAAGGAAATTCAAGAAAAATCTAGGGAACTCATAGGAGTGGCCTGGTCCCCTTCCTACCCTGTGCTACAAAGCATCTCTTTCTGAAGTGGTGTGGATGTGAGCTTCCTGTAGGTACTGGGGTGATGCTGAGACCGAATGAAGACAAAATGCTGATTGCTTCGCACCTGTTAGAACCTTGTACAGGGCTTCCCTGGTGGTCCAGTGGGTAAAGAGTCCACCTTGCTGTGCAGGGGACACCAGTTCGATCCCCAGCCAAGGAAGATCCCACGTGCTGCGGAGTGGCTGGACCGGTGTGTCCAATTACAAGTCAACGCTCTGGAGCGCATGTGCCCAGAGCCAGTGCTCTGCAAGGAGAGAGGCCACTGGAATGGCCCACACAGACCAAAGAATAAAAATGGATGAAAATAAATAATCAATAAAAGAGGTCAAAATTAAAAAAAAAGAAAAACAAAAAACTCTGTACAAACCAGTGACTGTGTGCTCAGAGGGGACAGGACGACTAATTTCTACTTGTCCCATCTCCACACCATCCTCTGTAATGTTAGATGGGGAAGCTATGTTTTACAGAAGTCTAGGAGGCTTTGTCAGAGTGTGGTCTTCTCATGATCCATCCTCCACTTATTCTCTGTTTCCTAGTCTCGCTTTATAGTTCTCTCCTACCCCTCAATTCCAACAGACCCCTCACCCTTCAGGAAGCATAGTGGGGCTGTTTCAAAGCTCTCTCCGTCTGGCTAAACGACACAGTTTATGCTGATGTAAAATGGATTGAGAGCCCTGGGGCTTTTCTGAGCTCATGCACAAATCCATTGCGTGGGCTGAAGAGAGCTTAGTGTTTCATAGCTGCCCTTTTCTTTTTATGGAAAAGTCATCAGGGAGTTTCCCAGATCTGAGGATCCCAACTGCCTTTGCATCACGGTTCTTCCCTGACATTTGGTTTAAAGCTTTTAAAAGACCCAAGTCAAGTCTGGGGGCTTCCTGAGGGATGGATTTATCTGGGAGAAAGAAAGCGGATCCTGAGAAATTTGCTAGAAATTCATTCTAGGTGGAGTCCTACTATGCACTAGGTAATTTTTGAATGAGGGGACTGCAGCCTTCCCATCCCCTGCATCCAGGCCTTTCCTTGTAAGTTTACTTTTGTAACTCTTAAATTGATGACATGAATAGCTCAATTCTCAGCATTAAGTCCCACAATGAGATTTCCCATCTCTGAAAAACCAATGCAAGCCACAAACCTAAAACTGTTTTGGGCTAAGTACCCTTGGGATGAGGGTGGTCTAGTCCTAGAACCAAAAAAAATCCATCAACAAGGAAAAATCACTTCCTGTCAATGAAGGCAGGATGGGGATTCATACTGAGCAACAGGAAGCTCTTTTTGCACCTCCCCCAAGTGGATCCTTTGTTCCTTATCTGAGAGAGAGTTCCTGGAGAGAGGAACTGTTTGTTCTTTATCTGGCCAGTTCCTGGAGGGTGGGCAGTGAAGTGAAAGGCCAGTTTTTCTGATTAATCAATTGGATTAATACAAGATCTATTGAAAACATTCATTGGTCTGTGCAGCAATTTCAACACACAGGTTGTCAAAGCGTGACTTCCAAAATATTGTTTACTTCTATACCCTCATTGCTGCCCTACCCTAATGGTCAGGTCTCTTCCCAACCATTCCATCTGTGCAGGTCTGCCCTCCATGGAACACAGCACTTTTTCTGCTCTGCTTCCATGATCCCTCTGGGACTATCTTAGGTGGCTGTGAGAATCTTCACACCTATGTCATTCCCTGGAGAGAGAAGACCTTGCCTTTCTTAACTTCCCAGTAGCTAATACAGCATTTCTCCCTGGAGGGGGAGAGAGGGGACTAGTGGTTGTATTCTAATTGAGGAGTATTCTCAGGAACATTCAGTAGCGACCACGACACTGGTATTGGGAGCAAAACAACTCTGGCCAAAGAAATATGATCTAAAAGGGTGTCATGCAGAAAGTGTAAGTCTTGAGAGGTGACTAACTTAATTATGGATCAACTGCTCCGAGGTCAGGTTCAGGAACTTTCTGCCATGGAAGCTAATTGGAATTTGATGCAGAGAAAGAATAAGGACAAGCTGCCCTTCTCTCAGTGAAAAGAGATGAGGACAAAGCTTAAAAGTATGGAAGCAGGCTCGTGAGGACAGGGCCTGTGGAGGGGCCTGGCTAATCAGGGAGATGAGCCTCCCTCCACTACCATGGGGTCCATCTCTGGGAAGAAACAGGGAGAGACAAGCGGAATTCAAAATTAGGAGTTTGAAATGTGGGTTGGTAGGGTGAGTATTCTTGGGAGCCTGAGAACCTGGGTGTGAGCCCCAACTACCATTTACTAGCCATGTGACTTTGGGAAAGCAAACCAAATAATTTCCTGAGAATCGGCTGCAGTATTGGAAGAAGACACAGGCTTCAACATGTTGGGTGATGCCAGATCCCTGTCAGATCCACCTCTGCTTTGCTGAGTTAACTGTGCTATTCCAGTGCAGATGAGGGTTCTTATTTTCAATTCCAGGTACCCCTTTCCCAAACCTCTGTTTCCTTCAGCTTTATCCCACCTCATCCTAGTGGTATGTATTCCTCTCTCTTTTGGTAGCTTCTATTTTCACCTCCCTTCTTTGTATCAAAATTTCAGTCATTTATACTTTAGAGCAACTCAACTGTTGTCATCTAAAAGAATCTCTGGAGATCAAGGAAAGTGAGAGAGGCATTGCCTTCCTAAGCATCTTGGAAATCATATTATGATTTGACTCATTTACTCACGTGTTAGACTGACCTTTCCCTATGGCTACCATATTTCATCAATTTCAGGGCATATCACTTTTTATATTTTGATAGCTCTGAAATAGGATAAGGATGTATCTTATAATCATTGGCAGGTCCTATTCTTATTAAGAGTGTTTTCTGTCTTTAGTGGTTTAGAAAACAATGAAATATCTCACAATCCATGGTGTTTCACAATACAGTATAACACTGCTCTGGTAGAGATAACACAGTTCATCCAGGGGTGAAAGAGGAAAGAAAGGTAAGGCAGCAGCTGCTTTGGGATCAGATCAGGAAACAAAGGCATGGACTATTTCATTTTCTTTCACCTTTCAGTTGCTCAGCATTACCTGGATATTTGGATTCTGCCCATTGATATCAGCTTTGGAAAGGTCTGGAAAGTTTGGTAGGTCAAGGAGAAAGGATCTGGGGCCATCTCTTTGCAATGAAGGGTGCCCAGCCTCTTGCTGGAATTGCTGTCTGGCGAAGGGATGGTGCTCGGCTTGGTGGTCTGAATGTTCCCCAGGTGCTTCTTTGGAGAGAGGAAAGCTGGTTTCTGATGTTGAGGCACCTTCCAGGTTGAGGTTATTCTAAAACAAATAAACAAACAAATAGAAGAAGCATGATTTAGGAATCCCACCCTTAAAAATTCAGGACAAGAACAATTCCAGGGATTAGAATTAAGCCAGGGATGTATTTTCAACTCATTTTTCTTCCAATGGCTTAATTTTTACATCTTCAAAATGCTAAATCATCAGAAAAATTTTCCTAGCTTGCTACTGGGGAATTTTCTGAAGGCGAATGTGGTATGGGATATTTACACAATGTCAAAACATCAACACGAAGAGCTATTTCAAAGAATAGTTGCTCATTTAAAACTGGAATCAAATTATAGTTTCCTTGTCACAGCTTCAATTGATTAACCACTCCGGCTTTAGTTATAATCCCACTGTCCAGAGTCTGTTTCTTTGTATGAGCCAGCAAAAGATCTGACCAAACCGGGCAAAATACTTCAGCCAAATCATTGATTATATCCATCCATCCATTCATCCATCCATCTACTTATCAACATACCTAACCTTCCTCCCTCCTTTCCTCCTTCCTTCCTCCCTTCCTTCAGTTTTTTTCAGTCATCCACTCATCAATTCTTCCATCCAACCAATCAACAGGTGTCAACCATGTGCTAAGCACAGGAAAGCCATGAACAAGATAGCGATAGGCCCTGTTCTATTGGACTGTACATCTAATTGGGAGGAATAAACAATAAACATACACATACATAAAATCAGATCAGTGAATGGTGACTGCTAAGAAGAAAATAGCAGAGAGTGGTCAGGAACAACATTAGATAGGTGGTTGAGAAAGACCTGTCTGAAAAGGTAGCATCTGAAGTGAAACCTGAACATATATAATTACCTGGGGGAAGAACACAGCAGAGAGAAAATCAAGTCAGCCAGTCCTGAGGTACCGATGGCTTGGCTCATTTGGAGACCAGAGAGAAGGCCAATGAGGCTGGGATGGAGCAAAGGAGAGGAGAATGACTTGAGATGCGGAGGCAGAGGTGCGGGCGGCTCAAGAAAAAGTGACAGAGAGGCATTCTGAAATCAAATGTCTTTATCCCCAAAAGACGAGTGCAAATCTGTTATTTTTCCAGGCTAGCGAAAAATGTCTGTGTTCAGTTGTCACTATGGGAAATGTTTTTCCAGTGATGGAAGAGTGTAGAAATTGCTAGAATTCTTTCCCAAAGGAGCTTCTCCTGCTCTCATTCTCCCTGGACCTCTTGTTGTTGGAGGCTTCCTCAATCCCTTCAGGGAGAGCATTTTCGTGTTTACTGGTGGAGGGAGATGTGGAGATAGAATTTCACCAGCGTTTGGGTCAGTGGTTCACGCTCTTGTTATTCTTGGGCATGTTTGGGGGCTTGGGAGTGGATATTCCAGCACGTTGCCTCCACACGCACTCCCTGCCCCCTCCACCCGCAGTGTCTTTGACCCAGCCAAGGGTTACATCTGGTATCAAAACACTCCTGACTCTGAGTACCCAAGGTCAAGACTGGCCAGAGGATGGAACACATGCAGCAGATAATGATCTTATTAGAGAGCTGACCTGAGGGGCTAAATTTTTCTATCTCTCTAAACAGACATGGGATGAGGAATAAACTCACTGGTGCAGAGACCATGTTTGTGAACATTCCCAGAGGCCAAGAAGAGGACTGAGTTAGGAAGAAGCATGTGTGCTATCTCTTTAAAATGTGCAGTTATAAAAAAAGGGAAAAAAATCAACATATAAAATGTGCAGTTATGGAGGGGGAAAGGGACTGCCTTTTATCATGTCTTTGCCTGCTCTTCCTCTTTGCTCAGCAGATGCCAGGGGCAGAGTCTTTGTTTACCTCTCCAGTAACCTCTCTGCCATGATTTCATCTCCTGGCGTATCCTCCTTGAGAGAACTGCCCTGGCATCCCCGGGCATTGCTCATTGCAACAGAGGCCAAATGTATAATGCCCAGATTGTACCATCCGGCACATGGAGCAAGTGAGAGAGGCAGGCTAATTCTTTCCTCAACACAAGAGCTCTCTCTCATAACCCAAGGGAAGATCACTGAATGCAATGTTCCCTGGTTTTTCTCCCTGGAGCCTAAATGGTTTTAGTGAGGACAGTTGACTTCTCACAGAAAACTTCTTACATGAGGTTTTGGAAATTTAAGTCTCGAAAATTTAATCAAATGTCTTTATCCCCAAAAGACGAGTGCAAATCTGTTATTTTTCCAGGCTAGCGAAAAATGTCTGTGTTCAGTTGTCACTATGGGAAATGTTTTTCCAGTGATGGAAGAGTGTAGAAATTGCTAGAATTCTTTCCCAAAGGAGCTTCTCCTGCTCTCATTCTCCCTGGACCTCTTGTTGTTGGAGGCTTCCTCAATCCCTTCAGGGAGAGCATTTTCGTGTTTACTGGTGGAGGGAGATGTGGAGATAGAATTTCACCAGCGTTTGGGTCAGTGGTTCACGCTCTTGTTATTCTTGGGCATGTTTGGGGGCTTGGGAGTGGATATTCCAGCACGTTGCCTCCACACGCACTCCCTGCCCCCTCCACCCGCAGTGTCTTTGACCCAGCCAAGGGTTACATCTGGTATCAAAACACTCCTGACTCTGAGTACCCAAGGTCAAGACTGGCCAGAGGATGGAACACATGCAGCAGATAATGATCTTATTAGAGAGCTGACCTGAGGGGCTAAATTTTTCTATCTCTCTAAACAGACATGGGATGAGGAATAAACTCACTGGTGCAGAGACCATGTTTGTGAACATTCCCAGAGGCCAAGAAGAGGACTGAGTTAGGAAGAAGCATGTGTGCTATCTCTTTAAAATGTGCAGTTATAAAAAAAGGGAAAAAAAGCAACAAATAAAATGTGCAGTTATGGAGGGGGAAAGGGACTGCCTTTTATCATGTCTTTGCCTGCTCTTCCTCTTTGCTCAGCAGATGCCAGGGGCAGAGTCTTTGTTTACCTCTCCAGTAACCTCTCTGCCATGATTTCATCTCCTGGCGTATCCTCCTTGAGAGAACTGCCCTGGCATCCCCGGGCATTGCTCATTGCAACAGAGGCCAAATGTATAATGCCCAGATTGTACCATCCGGCACATGGAGCAAGTGAGAGAGAGGCAGGCTAATTCTTTCCTCAACACAAGAGCTCTCTCTCATAACCCAAGGGAAGATCACTGAATGCAATGTTCCCTGGTTTTTCTCCCTGGAGCCTAAATGGTTTTAGTGAGGACAGTTGACTTCTCACAGAAAACTTCTTACATGAGGTTTTGGAAATTTAAGTCTCGAAAAGGGTGCAGGATTTGCTTGCCCAGACCTGAGGGATCCACTGCAAATCCAGCCCTTGCTACATCATAGAAACTGGAACACACTGCTCAACTGTGTGAAAAATGGAGCCCCCAGGACTTCTCTGGCAGTCTAGTGGTTAAGACTTCACAATTTGGTGCATGGAGAGAGGGTTCGATCCCTGGTCAGGGAGCTAAGATCTCACATGCCTCTCAGCCAAAAAAAAAAAAGAAGAAGCCGAAACATTAAACAGAAGCAATATTGTAACAGATTCAATAAAGACTTTAAAAATAGTCCACATCAAAAAAAAAAATCCCAAAAAACACACTTTCCTTTTCCTTGTGATGAAGCATTTTTTTACTACAAAAACTTATTTCAGAAGAAGAGAAAAGAAAGGTATTTTTGCTGCCTATTTGTCACTTTGCTTAGCTGGCTGATAAAACAGGGATGAAATCTGATGGGATTTCTTGATCTAACTCTGGAATTTTTCCTGGGAGGAGATGCAAGGATCCAGAGTGATCTGCCTAGACATGGACCAAGAAAACCCCTTAAACTCTCTGTGGCTCAATGATCCTCCATGTAAAACAAAGAAGACAATAAGGAGAATCCCATGCTGTCCCAGCAGAACCGTCTAGAGAACTCATGGTGAGTTGGGTCTACACTTGAAAAGAGAAACATAGAGTTAGAACAAGTGGGCTGGCTGATTCTGCCGGGAAAGCACCTCTGCCGGGAAATGAGGGCTGAAGTATGTTGTGGCTTAAATTATGCATGCAATTGTGGCATTTCTCCTTCTGCAATCCTTATTCTCCCGACCCTTATGCACCCTAAACAAGCTCAGTGTTCGTAAAGCACTTAGAAGATGGAAAATAATTTTTAAAAATGCTAATCATGATCTCTGAATATCTGAACTATTCTTGCTTTTCTATGGCACATATTTACCTGGAAACCTTGGCTCCCTCAAACCTTGGCACACCCCCAAATTGTTCAGAAACTGGAAGCCCTGGGTTAGGAGAAGGGTTCTTCACAATGGCTCATATAAAATGAAGCTCCACTTTACTTAATCAATAATAAGATTTGGGAGCAACCATTATTTTGATAATCAAGATTTGAAATCTAGGGCAGGAGACAGTAGACTGGGCCTGCTAACAAGACAGGAAAACACCTTTTCTTCTTCCTTTCTCAAAGACTTGCTACACAGCTTCCTTGCAGAGGCCCCATTGGAAGTCTTGGTTAATGGGCCAAGCTCGCTCACTGAGAGTTCACTTAATGATTCTAGCACAGTAAGGATTCTCAAGAAGGGTGGATCTCAAACTGATGATTTAAACAGTTTGCATCTTATTCAGAAAAGCAAGCATCCTTCTCTGAAGACATGAGCTTTGTAAAGTCAGGGACTGAAGGAAAGAGATATCATGATTCTTTCCAAGATGCTGCGGGATTCATTTTGCTTAAATTCAAGTGACATGAGGAAATCTGTTCGATTTGGGAAAATGTTTCTTTACCCACAATGTGTCTTTGAGTTGACTTTCAACCTGTGACCATGCTGCAACATTCTAATTTGAGAGATGTGACTATTAATAAGAACGAAACAGAAGAAGTAAAGCATAAAGTATAAAAAATGGTTTATACTCATGCAAAGGAAGGTGACTTATGGTGGCCAAATGATCCAGTTGCTAGTTGATGCTCCAATCTTTATGTATAATCCCTCTCCCACAATTATTCTACAACTTATGCTTTTTTCCCTATAACTTATTCTTATCTAAAACAGGAATAAGTAATAATAAAATACTAAAATAATAATAAAATAATAAAATAGGCTCCACACTCATGCAGGCTGGTGTTCTGCCTTAGGTGACAGCATTACTGCAGTAGATTTTAACTCAGTGTTTATTTCAGAAGGCAATGTTCCTGGCTAAAACTACATTTCCCAGCATCCATGCAGCTAAGAATGATGTCACACTGTTCTATCCAATGAGATGTAAGTAGAAGGTCCCAGATGCGACTGTTGGACAGAAGGCAGTCAGTTTACCTTTTGCCTCTTTTCTCTCTTTCATTATCTCCTGCCTGAAGTGCGGCTAATACAAGCGTTTGAAGTGGAACAAGGCTGCTGGCATGGGGTTGAAAATACCGTCTAAAGGTGGCTGAAATGAAAGATAGAGGGGCCAGGGTCCCTGGTGACATCCTAGTCTTTGAATGATGACCTCTAAATTTCTTGTACCCATGCTACAAACAGTAACATTGACAACACTGCAGTGTTAGTAGCAATGTTCCCCGTGTGACTCTAGTTTGAGAGCTATGACCACCAATAAGAAGAGAAAAGCCTGGTGCATCAAAGTAACTCAAGATTGGGTACTATCCCCAGCTGACTGAGGTACCAACCGAGTATTCAGAGAATCACTACTGAGAGCCTCACAGCATCAGCCAGGTTATGGGTGCTCAGCCCTGCTGCTGCCTCTCATATCCTCTTCCAAATCTGCCCTCTACTCCCTTCTCCACACTTTGTAAAGTCAGGGACTGAAGGAAAGAGATATCATGATTCTTTCCAAGATGCTGCGGGATTCATTTTGCTTAAATTCAAGTGACATGAGGAAATCTGTTCGATTTGGGAAAATGTTTCTTTACCCACAATGTGTCTTTGAGTTGACTTTCAACCTGTGACCATGCTGCAACATTCTAATTTGAGAGATGTGACTATTAATAAGAACGAAACAGAAGAAGTAAAGCATAAAGTATAAAAAATGGTTTATACTCATGCAAAGGAAGGTGACTTATGGTGGCCAAATGATCCAGTTGCTAGTTGATGCTCCAATCTTTATGTATAATCCCTCTCCCACAATTATTCTACAACTTATGCTTTTTTCCCTATAACTTATTCTTATCTAAAACAGGAATAAGTAATAATAAAATACTAAAATAATAATAAAATAATAAAATAGGCTCCACACTCATGCAGGCTGGTGTTCTGCCTTAGGTGACAGCATTACTGCAGTAGATTTTAACTCAGTGTTTATTTCAGAAGGCAATGTTCCTGGCTAAAACTACATTTCCCAGCATCCATGCAGCTAAGAATGATGTCACACTGTTCTATCCAATGAGATGTAAGTAGAAGGTCCCAGATGCGACTGTTGGACAGAAGGCAGTCAGTTTACCTTTTGCCTTTTTTCTCTCTTTCATTATCTCCTGCCTGAAGTGCGGCTAATACAAGCGTTTGAAGTGGAACAAGGCTGCTGGCATGGGGTTGAAAATACCGTCTAAAGGTGGCTGAAATGAAAGATAGAGGGGCCAGGGTCCCTGGTGACATCCTAGTCTTTGAATGATGACCTCTAAATTTCTTGTACCCATGCTACAAACAGTAACATTGACAACACTGCAGTGTTAGTAGCAATGTTCCCCGTGTGACTCTAGTTTGAGAGCTATGACCACCAATAAGAAGAGAAAAGCCTGGTGCATCAAAGTAACTCAAGATTGGGTACTATCCCCAGCTGACTGAGGTACCAACCGAGTATTCAGAGAATCACTACTGAGAGCCTCACAGCATCAGCCAGGTTATGGGTGCTCAGCCCTGCTGCTGCCTCTCATATCCTCTTCCAAATCTGCCCTCTACTCCCTTCTCCACACACATGCAGAATCGTCTCATTACTTTAGCACCTATACATTACATTTCTCAAATCTATTACTCATTGGGTAATATTTCCTTTCATTTGTTTGAAAATCCTATCATTAAATTTCAAGGAGTTTTTCCTCAAAGAATCCAGAGCTCCCTGGACAAATGGTATTTCAGAGCCGGGGTGGGGAAGTCAAGTAGAGTTTGGGATATGGCTATGTCAGAAAGTAAGGAAGACTTCAGTAATTAATGGTGTCCTCTCGAAACAACATGAGAGCCAGCTTGAAGGGCTCCTAGTGCACCACAATTAGAAAATTTGGGTGTCAAAACAAAAAGGTTGTCATTGACTGCCATACATTGCATCTGTGACATCTGATGATCCTACAACGGTACACAAAAGAGAGAAAGCCAGGAAAACCCATCGTCCCCACTCAAGGTAGCAATTATAAAACTCCTTACTTGGAGCATTTGTATTAAAGAGAAACAAGGTTTGCTTCAGAAAACAATGTTTGAACTGAGATTGAACAAATGAGTATCATGAAGTCCATGAAGCAGGTGACAAGCACAGAGCAGAGAGGAACATATTCCAGTGAACTCAACAATGCTGTCATAGGATACGGAGGGTGCAGGCTCTGTGAGGCCTCCCAGGGCCTGGCACCAAGGTCCAAAGGCTCTCGGCCTGGAATGGAGTGGGTGTTAGGCTCACTGCCACTCTGCTGTCTTTAGTAAGAGATCACTGAGTAAATAATACAAATGCCAGACCCAACCCCAGACGTTTGGACTCACCAGTCTTTGGTCTGAAAGCTTTCTATCCTAGTGTGCTGTGACTTTTCCATGAGGTACCCTCTGGGTCATCTGGAGGCTTGCTGGAGTTCTATGCTCAGGGATCGCTTCCCTGGCTCCCACCAGCTGGCCCTGAACGCCCCCAGGAAAGCTCTGAGATGCTATGCTAAGAAGGAGAAAACCTCTCATCTGCAGATCTGGTATGGTTTCTAAGACAACAAGCCCAGAGACTTTGTCACTTGTGTCCTTTCTCCCCAGGACATCCCTGACCTAAGACCAAGAATGTCCAACCACTGCCCTCAGCTGCCTCAGCATGAACCCATCATTTTGGCCATCTTTGTGACCAAGGTGGATCGCCACGACCACATTGAGGTCAGAGTGGTCACAACAGAGTCGCCGGCTGGTCATTGGACACAGGAGTGAGACAGGGAGGGGTTCTTTGGAGAACCAAGCTACAGAGCCATATAGGGTGATCAGCTCGAGGGGGACAATCAAGGTGTGAAAAGGGCCAGTGGGTCCACCTTTGGAAAAAATGTGCTCAGAATCCCTGCCACCTGGCCTGTTTCATAAACTTCAACCAAAGCCCAGTGTGTGAAAAACAGGGCTGATCTATCTGCCTACTTCCAGAGCCTCCAGAAGAGGCCCAAACCAGTAACAAATCGTGGCTAGCTTGGACAGTTTTAGTGCTTTTTTTTTTTTTTAAGGCTGTGGTAACTACTAACAGATTAACACAACCAGGCAGACTTCTTGGAGGCAGAAGGGATGGCAGATTTCTGGAGGGAAAAGAACAGGCTGTATCTGTAATCTCAAACCCCACACCCTCCAATTCCATGAGCTCAGGGGGCACCCAATAAGTACTAGTTGATGATAATGATGGCCATGGGCCTAGTTAGACGTTGCTTTAATTAGGCTCAGGCTACAGGCCCCCTTCATTTACCCCTTTTTTTAATTTTTGGCTTTTATGTGGGATTCACTGAGGCCTCCCAGGCTCACCAAGGTCCAAAGGCTCGGCCTGGAATGGAGTGGGTGTTAGGCTCACTGCCACTCTGCTGTCTTTAGTAAGAGATCACTGAGTAAATAATACAAATGCCAGACCCAACCCCAGACGTTTGGACTCACCAGTCTTTGGTCTGAAAGCTTTCTATCCTAGTGTGCTGTGACTTTTCCATGAGGTACCCTCTGGGTCATCTGGAGGCTTGCTGGAGTTCTATGCTCAGGGATCGCTTCCCTGGCTCCCACCAGCTGGCCCTGAACGCCCCAGGGAAGCTCTGAGATGCTATGCTAAGAAGGAGAAAACCTCTCATCTGCAGATCTGGTATGGTTTCTAAGACAACAAGCCCAGAGACTTTGTCACTTGTGTCCTTTCTCCCCAGGACATCCCTGACCTAAGACCAAGAATGTCCAACCACTGCCCTCAGCTGCCTCAGCATGAACCCATCATTTTGGCCATCTTTGTGACCAAGGTGGATCGCCACGACCACATTGAGGTCAGAGTGGTCACAACAGAGTCGCCGGCTGGTCATTGGACACAGGAGTGAGACAGGGAGGGGTTCTTTGGAGAACCAAGCTACAGAGCCATATAGGGTGATCAGCTCGAGGGGGACAATCAAGGTGTGAAAAGGGCCAGTGGGTCCACCTTTGGAAAAAATGTGCTCAGAATCCCTGCCACCTGGCCTGTTTCATAAACTTCAACCAAAGCCCAGTGTGTGAAAAACAGGGCTGATCTATCTGCCTACTTCCAGAGCCTCCAGAAGAGGCCCAAACCAGTAACAAATCGTGGCTAGCTTGGACAGTTTTAGTGCTTTTTTTTTTTTTTTAAGGCTGTGGTAACTACTAACAGATTAACACAACCAGGCAGACTTCTTGGAGGCAGAAGGGATGGCAGATTTCTGGAGGGAAAAGAACAGGCTGTATCTGTAATCTCAAACCCCACACCCTCCAATTCCATGAGCTCAGGGGGCACCCAATAAGTACTAGTTGATGATAATGATGGCCATGGGCCTAGTTAGACGTTGCTTTAATTAGGCTCAGGCTACAGGCCTCATTACCCCTAATGTGGCTTTTATGTGGGATTCTGAAGAAAAAAATATCCAAGAATCTTCTATTGAAGATATTAAAGAAGATATTATTAGCAATGCTTTTGGTCTCATAGACTTTGAACAACTAACAACAAAGATTATAATTAATGTCAATGCAGCCTCTCTCCTTTAAATATATTAACAATATAGCTAATTAGCAATATGTCCTCATTTGGGCTGGACATCTGCATATTATTATCGACAATGCTTGTTTCCTTTCTGTAGATTAAAGGCAGCCATGCTGCATCCAGGCATATGGCCACGCTCCTTCCACATTAAAACACTCCATTTTCTTCTCCCCATGATAAACACACTCAGGGCTTTATCTATGCCGGGCATCGATTTTTGTCTGGAACATTTCCACACATCTAAAAATAAGTTCAAGAATGGCACGGGTGGTATTTCAAAGGGAAGAGGCACACGCCTCCCTGTCTGGGGAGAAAAAAAGGGATACAAGATTGCATGGATCATCTTTTCACATGATTGGGGAGCGAACGCTCCCAGAAAGAGAAATTCAGCAGGATGAACAATGTGAATTTCAGATGGAAAACTTGCTTTCTCAGGAGGTGGTGGGGATGCTCACTCATTCTTAGGGCTCAGGAAGGTGGCAGTGGGATGGTGATCGTAGGCACCAGCTAGTGGTGGGCACTTGTTCAGTGTGGTGTTGGAGAGAAGGAACCAGATCTATGGGGAGGAGCCTGCACTGCTAAACACACTGATGGTGAGTTCGGCCACCTTCCATTGGTGTGTGATGGCAATCCTGCCCCTTCAGGTCGCAGGGACAGAGCCGATACCCATGGCTCCATTTTATAGCAAGCGTGAACATGCCATGCCCCTTTGAAGGAAAATACAAATTCCTGACAGAAGGAAGTGGCCAGAACTGTGCTTCAATCTTTGCTGTCAGATCCTGAAGACAACCCTGGGAGCTAGTGACACAAGCACATCATGTTTCAGGAATGTAGAAGTGCTTCATCTTGGTTGGGAATGAAGCCTTCTGCTGCAAGTCTGACTAATAGCTGAGGAATCTTCCGTTTTAGGGGCAGAAAGTATCAGAAGGCTGTTTACTCTAGGGCTCACTTATGATCTTGGGCAATGCTTTGGAAGGCATGAAGAACGGCTGACTCGTTGCACTTGGGCACGGAGCTGGCTCCATAGGGGAAGGAGCCGCTGGTGTTTCTTTCTTAATCGAAGGCTCTTGGGGCTGGCTGACAAAAGGGAGTCAAAGCCCCATAGTTTGCCTCAGATACTTCTGTAAACAGCTTTGATCTTAAAAATGTGGGGATTATTGGTGATTTTTCAAGCTGTGGTTTCTCCCCTGCTGGCAAAGACAGAGTGAGAACCACCAGGGCCCTGATTGCTTCATGTCTTGTTAGGCTAAAGAATGAACAGAAATGAGACATGACTTATTCTTTCAAGTCTAAGAAAACATGTAAGAAGTAGAGTTCAAGGTTGGAAAGCCAATCCGGCTAAAGAAACCTTCACCCATCATCTGAACCATCTCTGTCAGTGGAAGGGGATGGAGAGATTTTATTTTCCAGACTCTTTCTCAGGAGCAGCTGTGGACTTGCCTAGAAGAGACACTTACATAAAATCTCTTGGGGTGTGAGATATTTGGTCCCTACCTCCCATCTCCCTGGCCCCTGTAAGCTATGGGAAGGCTTTATCTGCTGAGTGTTGAGAGGGGTATTTGAAGCTGAGAGCTGAATTTGAACTTGGGCAGGGCTATGAAGCACAGGTCAAGGGTGGCCACCAGGGGGCTTTGGCCATGTGGAGATCAGCCTCCATTCTAAGTCAGATTTGGAGAAAATATTTAATGGGCGTGGATTATTGTGGATCTTTCAAGTTGTGCTTTCTTCATATCTGGGGAGGAAAACAGAGTAGCAACTAACCAGATCCTTTTCTAGGACCCAGTTTGATGAGACATCTAATTATTAGCCTGCCTCTGAAAGTTGCTCAGTCATATTCAACTTTGTGACCCCATGGACAAGCATGGAATTCTCCAGGCAAGAATACTGGAGTGGGTAGTCATTCCCTTCTCCAGGAGATCTTCCCAACCCAGGGACTGAACTCAGGTCTTCCACATTGCAGGTGGACTCTTTACAAGCTGTGCTACCAGGGAAGTCCCTAAATGGCTCAATTAAGTCCTCCCATGACCAGACAGAGAGGGTTGAACAGGACAAGGAAACCCCAGAGGTAAATGCCCCCTTAAGTGATTCTGTGTCTCCCTACACAGCAAGGGGGGCACCCAAAGCAAGTCAAGGCTGGTGTTCTGCTGTTGGCAGGCAGAACCTGGAAGGCAAGTCAAAGTCAAAGACGGCAGAGTTGAGACTGGCCTGGGGATGGGGATGGCCCTGGGGACCCTTGTCCAGATATGAAACCTTTGATCTTAAATGTGGATTATTGGTGATTTTTCAAGCTGTGGTTTCTCCCCTGCTGGCAAAGACAGAGTGAGAACCACCAGGGCCCTGATTGCTTCATGTCTTGTTAGGCTAAAGAATGAACAGAAATGAGACATGACTTATTCTTTCAAGTCTAAGAAAACATGTAAGAAGTAGAGTTCAAGGTTGGAAAGCCAATCCGGCTAAAGAAACCTTCACCCATCATCTGAACCATCTCTGTCAGTGGAAGGGGATGGAGAGATTTTATTTTCCAGACTCTTTCTCAGGAGCAGCTGTGGACTTGCCTAGAAGAGACACTTACATAAAATCTCTTGGGGTGTGAGATATTTGGTCCCTACCTCCCATCTCCCTGGCCCCTGTAAGCTATGGGAAGGCTTTATCTGCTGAGTGTTGAGAGGGGTATTTGAAGCTGAGAGCTGAATTTGAACTTGGGCAGGGCTATGAAGCACAGGTCAAGGGTGGCCACCAGGGGGCTTTGGCCATGTGGAGATCAGCCTCCATTCTAAGTCAGATTTGGAGAAAATATTTAATGGGCGTGGATTATTGTGGATCTTTCAAGTTGTGCTTTCTTCATATCTGGGGAGGAAAACAGAGTAGCAACTAACCAGATCCTTTTCTAGGACCCAGTTTGATGAGACATCTAATTATTAGCCTGCCTCTGAAAGTTGCTCAGTCATATTCAACTTTGTGACCCCATGGACAAGCATGGAATTCTCCAGGCAAGAATACTGGAGTGGGTAGTCATTCCCTTCTCCAGGAGATCTTCCCAACCCAGGGACTGAACTCAGGTCTTCCACATTGCAGGTGGACTCTTTACAAGCTGTGCTACCAGGGAAGTCCCTAAATGGCTCAATTAAGTCCTCCCATGACCAGACAGAGAGGGTTGAACAGGACAAGGAAACCCCAGAGGTAAATGCCCCCTTAAGTGATTCTGTGTCTCCCTACACAGCAAGGGGGGCACCCAAAGCAAGTCAAGGCTGGTGTTCTGCTGTTGGCAGGCAGAACCTGGAAGGCAAGTCAAAGTCAAAGACGGCAGAGTTGAGACTGGCCTGGGGATGGGGATGGCCCTGGGGACCCTTGTCCAGCTATTTTTTTAATTAAGAAGATGGGTTCCTCTCAACACCCAAAGTTGAGATCTATCACTGAAACCTACCATGAATTTCTCTGCTCCAAGTACCTATAAACTAGGTTTTAAGAGGGAACTGGGGCTTACCCTTGGAGTCTTAGAGAAAGGTTCATGGAGTTGTGGAAGGGGTCTGGGCCAGGAGGTATGAGGCCTGGGTCTTTGTCCGGCCTTACCCCTACCTAGTTTTATAAGCTTATGCAAATTCCTGTACCTTTGCACTTAGCTTGATAGGGTTTACAAAAATGTCCTCAGATTCTCTTTCTGTAAATATCCATGCCTGGGTAGTTGTCTGCTATACTGTCTCTGTCTTTGGTCATGTGATTTGCTTTGGCTGATACACAACAGCAAGCAGAGATAAATGTATATCAGCACTTGGCCCTACCCCCACCTCCCCCCACCCACCTTCCTGCTTTTCTTTCTTTTTTTTTTAAAGTTTTATTTATTTATTTATGGGGGGCGGGGGTTGGGGAGGGAGGAGGACGGGTGGGCCACTTCCATTGGTCTTTTCATTTATCTATTTTCATCCATCTTTGTTCTTTGGCCCCTGTGGGCTTCCCATTGCAGTGGCCTCTGTTGTCACAGAGCACCAGCTCTGGGCACATGCGCTCCAGAGCTCTGGCTCGGTGATTGGACACATCGGTCCAGCCGCTCGGCTGCATGTGGGATCTTCCCAGGCCAGGGATCGAACCCCTTGCACTGCAAGGCGATGTCCTTACCCACTGGACCACCAGGGAAGCCCCTTTCCTGCTTTTCTTATTGCTCTTTGGAATCCTGAGACCACCATGTGAAGGCTACCCTGCGGGATGAGGACAGTCAGGTGAAACAGATGATCTACCCCAGATTGAAAGCCAATGACCTGTCACATAAATGGAGACCATCTGATCCCTGCTGAGCCAATCCAAACTAGAAAGGTCACCCAGCTGACCCAAGGAATCATGAGAAGCAATAAACATTTGTGGTTTAAGCTAATGAATTCAGAGTAGTCTGTTACACGGCAAAAGCTAACTGATAAAGGAACTCGGTGATTTCTTCTGTAAAATGGGTATGGCGATGTAGGGTGAGAACTAGAGAAAAACTCCCAAACCATCTAGTTCTGACCTTCTACGAATGGAATGCTCAAGAGATCCTTGTCCTGAAAAAAAAAAAAAAAAAGTTTGCTAACAATGAAGGAAAAAAAAAAACCTGACACCAAATGCTAACAACACCAAAATTTATGGTGGGGAAATGAAACAAAAACCTGATGGTTCTAAAATACATGAAATGCAAATGTTATCTTCCACGTTAGGCACACCTTCTTCTTTCTCCCATTTGTCTACCTGCTGACTCAAAGCTGGATCAGATCTGTTGGAAAATACCCCTCTGCCTACTGCTTCCATCATTCATAGGGGCTGCTCTTTTAACAGCTTCATGGCCCGTGTTTCAATGATTCAGAGCTGAGACTTAACAATGCTCTCTCTCACTTTCACGATGCACCTGTATGGCTCTGCTGCCTGCCAGAAACCAGCAATGCTCATTTACTGGGGAACCCCTACTGACCCTATAAAGCAATTATAGAACCCTCATAGACCAAATATGGCCTGAGGTGAAGAAAAAACTGTACCCCACCAGAATGGTTCCCTTTTCCACCTGCCGATACAGATTGTTCTTATTTGGACCACTGTTCTGTTCTCCTCCAGGGAAACTGTTTGATCCCTGCTTGAAAAGCTGGCAGCTGCTGTGACTTGTGGGCACAGGACTTTGCTTGCTGATCTTCCTCTGTAAATGGATGGAGTTTTGTTCTATTCATAGATTCACTCAACAAGCACTTTCTGGGCATCTATCTGCCTTGGGCCAGGTGCCTTAAGACTGGGGTGAGACAGTTCAACAGCCTTTACTGTGTGAGAAGAAATGATCCAAAAATTGGAAATAAAGCAAAAGGATCTACCCCAGATTGAAAGCCAATGACCTGTCACATAAATGGAGACCATCTGATCCCTGCTGAGCCAATCCAAACTAGAAAGGTCACCCAGCTGACCCAAGGAATCATGAGAAGCAATAAACATTTGTGGTTTAAGCTAATGAATTCAGAGTAGTCTGTTACACGGCAAAAGCTAACTGATAAAGGAACTCGGTGATTTCTTCTGTAAAATGGGTATGGCGATGTAGGGTGAGAACTAGAGAAAAACTCCCAAACCATCTAGTTCTGACCTTCTACGAATGGAATGCTCAAGAGATCCTTGTCCTGAAAAAAAAAAAAAAAAAGTTTGCTAACAATGAAGGAAAAAAAAAAACCTGACACCAAATGCTAACAACACCAAAATTTATGGTGGGGAAATGAAACAAAAACCTGATGGTTCTAAAATACATGAAATGCAAATGTTATCTTCCACGTTAGGCACACCTTCTTCTTTCTCCCATTTGTCTACCTGCTGACTCAAAGCTGGATCAGATCTGTTGGAAAATACCCCTCTGCCTACTGCTTCCATCATTCATAGGGGCTGCTCTTTTAACAGCTTCATGGCCCGTGTTTCAATGATTCAGAGCTGAGACTTAACAATGCTCTCTCTCACTTTCACGATGCACCTGTATGGCTCTGCTGCCTGCCAGAAACCAGCAATGCTCATTTACTGGGGAACCCCTACTGACCCTATAAAGCAATTATAGAACCCTCATAGACCAAATATGGCCTGAGGTGAAGAAAAAACTGTACCCCACCAGAATGGTTCCCTTTTCCACCTGCCGATACAGATTGTTCTTATTTGGACCACTGTTCTGTTCTCCTCCAGGGAAACTGTTTGATCCCTGCTTGAAAAGCTGGCAGCTGCTGTGACTTGTGGGCACAGGACTTTGCTTGGCTGATCTTCCTCTGTAAATGGATGGAGTTTTGTTCTATTCATAGATTCACTCAACAAGCACTTTCTGGGCATCTATCTGCCTTGGGCCAGGTGCCTTAAGACTGGGGTGAGACAGTTCAACAGCCTTTACTGTGTGAGAAGAAATGATCCAAAAATTGGAAATAAAGCAAAAGGATGGTTGCAAGTTGATCAGTGCCCAGCAGGGCATAGTAAGACAGGCCTGTCCCAGGTTATTCACTTTTCTAGGAGACTAGACCTTTGTTTCCCTTATTATTTACTATTGCTTAGGGCTTCCCAAGCAGCAGTTGCGTTAAAGAACCCATCTGTCCATGCAGGAGACATGAGTCATGGGCTTGATTCCTGGGTCAGGAAGAACTTCTGGAGGAGGAAATGGCACCCCACTCCGGTCTTCTTGCCTGGAACACCTCATGGACAGAGGAGCCTGGCAGGCTATAGTTCATGGGGTCTCAAAGAGTAGGACATGACTGAGCAACTGAGCAAAGCACACATACAGGGCTTAGGCTAAAAGTTACATGTGAACTTGGAGATTTTTAACCCTGTGGAAATATAATTTTTTTTTAATTTGGCAGAAACAATAACTCTTTAAAAGTTCTCATCACAAGGGAAAAAATTCCAAGTATGTGAGGTGATGGATGTTAACTAAACTTATTGTGCTGATCATGCACAAGGTGTCATATATTAAATCATTATATTATATACCTTCAATATACACAGTTATATATCAATTATATTTCAACAAAACTATGAAAAAAGGAACAATAATAGGGCCATTGCCCTTGCAAATCTACTTTGTCATGATTTTGACCACTAATTTTATGAATTTCTGTTCCTCACATGCTCTGAACTGGCACTAACATCTTCCCAGTTCTCTCATTAACCAGTTAAATGAACCTTTGACATGCATTCATTTTACTATTTACTTATTTAGGATCATGCCACGTGGCTTGCAGGATCTTGATTCTCTGACTAGGGATCATATCTGGGCCTCCTGCCATGGAAGCACCGAGTCCTAACAGCTGGACGTCCAGGGAATTCAGACATGTATTCCTTTTGTAAGAGACTCATGTTTTGAACATTATAAAAATTGTATCTGGACAGGGTTTTGTCTTTAAGGGCTTCAGACTCCACTGGGGAGTTAAGAAATGCTTACACATAAAATGCCAGGGAGAAAATGGGAAATTCTTTAAGAGTGAAGGAGCTTGGTGAAGAGGCTTGGTCATACAGATATATGTCTCCTTTCTCCCTCAAACCCCTCTCCCATCCAGGCTAGTACATAACTTGAGCGGAGTTCCATGTGCTATACAATAGATTTTGATGGGTGATCCATTTCAAACATGGCAGTGTGTATACAACTTTCCCAAAGTCCCCAACCATCCCCTCTCCCCTGCAACCATGAGTTCCTTTTCTAAGTCTGTGAGTCTCTCTTTTTTGTAAATAAGTTCATTTATATCATTTTTAAAAGCATCTACATAAAAGGGATGTCATATGATATTTCTCCTTCTCTGTTTGACTTACTTCACTCACTATGACACTCTCTATGTCCATCCATATTGCTGCAAGCCTCTTCACTGTTCACCTGCAACTATCAAAAGATTGTTGATTGGCGATACCCTAATACAGAATGTTTTTGTTAAATGTTAAAAAAAAATAAATAAATAAATAAATAAATTAAATAAATAAATAAGTGGGTTTTTTTTTTTTTTTTTCAGGTAAAGAGTGAAGGAGTTCCACATACAGAAGTAAAATCCTCCATACTTCCAATTATGATTCCACAGCTCACTATTTACTGAGTCTTTAACAATCACCACTTCTTTCATTTTCTCTAAAAGACCCCTTCCTAGACATCTGTTCAAGGCACTAACAAGCTGGAACAAGTATGGAGAAGTATGGTTTGAAAGCTGAACTTTGTGGGTTTCTCCTTTTATTGGGGAGAGCAGAAGGCCAAGCGTAAACTGGCAGAGAGCACCTGCCACCCCACTTTCAATGACTTTATTGATAGTACCTCCCTGCCCCCACCCAATTTCTTATTCTGACCCTAGAAAACAAAGCACCTACTAGTTTTGTTCTCAACAAAGATCATTCTCCCACTGGATCTCAGTTAGCTGAGCTTCAAGAAAGAGAAGAATGCCTTTCTGAGGGCCTTTTTTTGGGGTGGTCACAAAAGTGGTGCAAAACATTGTTACATTTTGTAAGAGACTCATGTTTTGAACATTATAAAATTGTATCTGGACAGGGTTTTGTCTTTAAGGGCTTCAGACTCCACTGGGAGTTAAGAAATGCTTACACATAAAATGCCAGGGAGAAAATGGGAAATTCTTTAAGAGTGAAGGAGCTTGGTGAAGAGGCTTGGTCATACAGATATATGTCTCCTTTCTCCCTCAAACCCCTCTCCCATCCAGGCTAGTACATAACTTGAGCGGAGTTCCATGTGCTATACAATAGATTTTGATGGGTGATCCATTTCAAACATGGCAGTGTGTATACAACTTTCCCAAAGTCCCCAACCATCCCCTCTCCCCTGCAACCATGAGTTCCTTTTCTAAGTCTGTGAGTCTCTCTTTTTTGTAAATAAGTTCATTTATATCATTTTTAAAAGCATCTACATAAAAGGGATGTCATATGATATTTCTCCTTCTCTGTTTGACTTACTTCACTCACTATGACACTCTCTATGTCCATCCATATTGCTGCAAGCCTCTTCACTGTTCACCTGCAACTATCAAAAGATTGTTGATTGGCGATACCCTAATACAGAATGTTTTTGTTAAATGTTAAAAAAAAATAAATAAATAAATAAATAAATTAAATAAATAAATAAGTGGGTTTTTTTTTTTTTTTTTCAGGTAAAGAGTGAAGGAGTTCCACATACAGAAGTAAAATCCTCCATACTTCCAATTATGATTCCACAGCTCACTATTTACTGAGTCTTTAACAATCACCACTTCTTTCATTTTCTCTAAAAGACCCCTTCCTAGACATCTGTTCAAGGCACTAACAAGCTGGAACAAGTATGGAGAAGTATGGTTTGAAAGCTGAACTTTGTGGGTTTCTCCTTTTATTGGGGAGAGCAGAAGGCCAAGCGTAAACTGGCAGAGAGCACCTGCCACCCCACTTTCAATGACTTTATTGATAGTACCTCCCTGCCCCCACCCAATTTCTTATTCTGACCCTAGAAAAACAAAGCACCTACTAGTTTTGTTCTCAACAAAGATCATTCTCCCACTGGATCTCAGTTAGCTGAGCTTCAAGAAAAGAGAAGAATGCCTTTCTGAGGGCCTTTATTTTGGGGGTGGTCACAAAAGTGGTGCAACAGAGCATGTGCTTACATTTTGCGACTCTCCCCAGTAAACATCACGGTACACAGGTGTTATCAGATTGAAACTTGGCAGGAAATGGATGGCATTGAGATATGTGTGACCAAGGAAGCTTAATGAAAGAACAGTAGACAAATGTGTGGACAAAGAGGCTGGAAGCCACCAAAGATGCTGCAGTATCCAGGGCCAGTAAAGCCAGGGAGATCTCATACATCATGGCCTGAAGAGGCAAGAAAAGGGAGAGGTTACTGTTCCTCAAAGGGAGAGAAGTATGTGTGTTCCTCTTCCTCCTCTCTTGCCATGTTTATCATTGGCCCAGTCCAATCAAAAGTTCCAGTGCAGGCTTCCCTGGTAGCTCAGTGGTAAAGAGTTCGCCTGTCAATGCAGGAGACATGGGTTCAATCCCTGATCCAGGAAGATCCCACATGCTGCAGAGAAACTAAGCCCGTGAGCCACAACTATTGAGCCTGTGCTCTAGAGCCTCAGAGCCACAACTATTGAGCCCATGGGCCGCAACTACTGAAGCCTGTGTGCCCTAGAGACGGAGTTCCACAACAAGACAAGTCACCGCAACAAGAAGCCTGCTCACCTCAACTAGAGAGTAGCCCCCACTCCCTGCAACTAGAGAAGAGCCTGTGGCAGCAGTGAAAACCCAGAATGGCCCAAAATAAGTAAATAAATAAAATGCATTTCTCTTAAGAAAAAAAAAAAAAAAGCTCCAGTGCAAGGCAGTCTGTTGATGTGATGCATACAGATCATACACCTGAGCCACAAATCAGGATGGAGAAGGGTGAGGGGTGGACTTAGAGAGTTGAAAGGGCACACTGGACATGTCTGGAGAAACCACACTATCACCCAGGCTAGGCAATAGAATCTAATCTTCACAACATGCCTTTGAAGCAGACAGAAGCACTCATATCCTAGGGAGGAGGAAATTGAATCTGAAAGGCCCCTGACTAGCAAGTAGACACCACAAGCCTATTCCTTCCACTGTGTGGTGCTATCCTAATTTCTCTTCTGGGGTGTTATGTAGAGTAAGACGGTCTGCAGCCACCTGGAATTTCCAGTCTTCCCCCCACTGCAGCCCCTACCCAAGAATGGGTTCAAGGGGCCTGGTTCACGAACACTGGCCTTTAGTGCAGTGTTGATTTAATCCTCAGCTCTGCTCCCTCTACTTGTTGAGGTGTTATCAGATTGAAACTTGGCAGGAAATGGATGGCATTGAGATATGTGTGACCAAGGAAGCTTAATGAAAGAACAGTAGACAAATGTGTGGACAAAGAGGCTGGAAGCCACCAAAGATGCTGCAGTATCCAGGGCCAGTAAAGCCAGGGAGATCTCATACATCATGGCCTGAAGAGGCAAGAAAAGGGAGAGGTTACTGTTCCTCAAAGGGAGAGAAGTATGTGTGTTCCTCTTCCTCCTCTCTTGCCATGTTTATCATTGGCCCAGTCCAATCAAAAGTTCCAGTGCAGGCTTCCCTGGTAGCTCAGTGGTAAAGAGTTCGCCTGTCAATGCAGGAGACATGGGTTCAATCCCTGATCCAGGAAGATCCCACATGCTGCAGAGAAACTAAGCCCGTGAGCCACAACTATTGAGCCTGTGCTCTAGAGCCTCAGAGCCACAACTATTGAGCCCATGGGCCGCAACTACTGAAGCCTGTGTGCCCTAGAGACGGAGTTCCACAACAAGACAAGTCACCGCAACAAGAAGCCTGCTCACCTCAACTAGAGAGTAGCCCCCACTCCCTGCAACTAGAGAAGAGCCTGTGGCAGCAGTGAAAACCCAGAATGGCCCAAAATAAGTAAATAAATAAAATGCATTTCTCTTAAGAAAAAAAAAAAAAAAGCTCCAGTGCAAGGCAGTCTGTTGATGTGATGCATACAGATCATACACCTGAGCCACAAATCAGGATGGAGAAGGGTGAGGGGTGGACTTAGAGAGTTGAAAGGGCACACTGGACATGTCTGGAGAAACCACACTATCACCCAGGCTAGGCAATAGAATCTAATCTTCACAACATGCCTTTGAAGCAGACAGAAGCACTCATATCCTAGGGAGGAGGAAATTGAATCTGAAAGGCCCCTGACTAGCAAGTAGACACCACAAGCCTATTCCTTCCACTGTGTGGTGCTATCCTAATTTCTCTTCTGGGGTGTTATGTAGAGTAAGACGGTCTGCAGCCACCTGGAATTTCCAGTCTTCCCCCCACTGCAGCCCCTACCCAAGAATGGGTTCAAGGGGCCTGGTTCACGAACACTGGCCTTTAGTGCAGTGTTGATTTAATCCTCAGCTCTGCTCCCCTACTTTGTTTGGCTGAGGTATCCTGGCTGCATTTTTGTAGGAAGAATTACTATCTAGATCCATTTCAGCCACTTGGCTCCTGCAGGCTGATGACTTCATGGGGTCAATTAGTGCGGGTCAACACAGTTGGTATAATGCGGATGAACTACAATAGATGTTGGCAAACTCATGATGAAAGAAGACAGGAATGAAATGGTATGTAGTATTGCACACAAGTGTTATGGGAGCTACAGGAAGAATGCCAGTATCTTTTCCAACCACTCCAGTGTCAGGAGTGGCTAGGAAGGACTTCTTGGTGGTCCAGTGGTTAAAACTCCACACTGCCAATGCAGGGGGCATGGGTTTGGTCCCTTTGGGGAACTAAGATCCTGCATGCCACTCAGTCAAAAAAAGAAAAAGAAAATTTCTTGAACTGAATAAAAATGAAAATACAACCTATCAACTTAAAAAAAAAAAAGAGTGGCCAGGATACAGAGGGAGAACCTAGATTCTGGCCAGCAGCCTCTCCAAAGATGTTCAAATATGGGTGGGATGGGAAGTTGGTGCATTCATTGTTTCATTTTTAAAGCCATGTTCAAGCCTACAATCTCATATGAAAATACAAACTAGTCCTGAGAATGCTTACACCATACCTCCTGGGCAGGAGCAGAACATGAAGTGGGTTTAAGGATTCAATGCCCCATTCTTACAGAACATGGTGCAGGGGATCATTGGGGAGGAGTCTAGCTTGGGAGTTGAAAGGGCACACTGGACATGTCTGGAGAAACCACACTATCACCCAGGCTAGGCAATAGAATCTAATCTTCACAACATGCCTTTGAAGCAGACAGAAGCACTCATATCCTAGGGAGGAGGAAATTGAATCTGAAAGGCCCCTGACTAGCAAGTAGACACCACAAGCCTATTCCTTCCACTGTGTGGTGCTATCCTAATTTCTCTTCTGGGGTGTTATGTAGAGTAAGACGGTCTGCAGCCACCTGGAATTTCCAGTCTTCCCCCCACTGCAGCCCCTACCCAAGAATGGGTTCAAGGGGCCTGGTTCACGAACACTGGCCTTTAGTGCAGTGTTGATTTAATCCTCAGCTCTGCTCCCCTACTTTGTTTGGCTGAGGTATCCTGGCTGCATTTTTGTAGGAAGAATTACTATCTAGATCCATTTCAGCCACTTGGCTCCTGCAGGCTGATGACTTCATGGGGTCAATTAGTGCGGGTCAACACAGTTGGTATAATGCGGATGAACTACAATAGATGTTGGCAAACTCATGATGAAAGAAGACAGGAATGAAATGGTATGTAGTATTGCACACAAGTGTTATGGGAGCTACAGGAAGAATGCCAGTATCTTTTCCAACCACTCCAGTGTCAGGAGTGGCTAGGAAGGACTTCTTGGTGGTCCAGTGGTTAAAACTCCACACTGCCAATGCAGGGGGCATGGGTTTGGTCCCTTTGGGGAACTAAGATCCTGCATGCCACTCAGTCAAAAAAAGAAAAAGAAAATTTCTTGAACTGAATAAAAATGAAAATACAACCTATCAACTTAAAAAAAAAAAAGAGTGGCCAGGATACAGAGGGAGAACCTAGATTCTGGCCAGCAGCCTCTCCAAAGATGTTCAAATATGGGTGGGATGGGAAGTTGGTGCATTCATTGTTTCATTTTTAAAGCCATGTTCAAGCCTACAATCTCATATGAAAATACAAACTAGTCCTGAGAATGCTTACACCATACCTCCTGGGCAGGAGCAGAACATGAAGTGGGTTTAAGGATTCAATGCCCCATTCTTACAGAACATGGTGCAGGGGATCATTGGGGAGGAGTCTAGCTTGGGCCTGGAATATAAGGTTCTGGACTTCCAGCCTGGGACTCTTCCTGCTGAACTGGTTGCTCTGGTGGTACCATTCTGTTGCCCTCCACAGTTTCTTGAAACTGAACCACAAAACGTTAGGCGTTCCATTTGGAGTTGCAATCTCACCAAGAAATCTGGACCTTGATAAATGCTGAGTGGATGGATAGATGAAAAAAAACAAAACAAAACAAAAACAAATTTCAAAGCCCCCTGGATGTGGGCATACTTGACTTCCTGTGGTTTTGTTCAGGGACGCCTTGCCTGTTGTATAATCTGCGTATGGAACAAAAGAGTCTGGTAGGGGCAAGTGTGGGCTAAAATCAAGACTGGAGGAAAAGGTGTCTTCTGTCCAGAGGGAGTACCTTGCTGTAACTCAGACAGAAGCTAATAGAAGCCCTCGGGTCAAACCTCTCTATCTCCTCTCCCTGCAAAGCCTTTCCTTCTCTTGGCAACACAGAAAACTCCTGTGCATCCTTAAAAACCCTGTTAATACAATGTCTTCTCTGTGAAGCCTTCCCTGATCTTCAGTAGATTAGTCTCTCCTTGCTCTGTATCACTTTTGTATCTTATGTATGTGTGTATGTGCTCCATCACTTAATGGTGTCTGACTCTTTGGGACTCCATGGACTGTAACCCACTAAGCTCGTCTGTCCATGAGATTTTACCAGCAATAATACTGCTTCTTTTCATGTATTTTGATATATTATTAGAATTTTATTCATTTTTTGGTTCCGTGTCTGGCTAATAAAGGCACACAAAAATTGACTGAACTGCAAACAGCTGAGCAATGAGTAAATTACCTTAGTCATGTTAGCTTCTTCAAGTCCATTCATCCCTGCTAAGTATTAAAAGAGTATTTTGGCTATTTCTGAAATTCCTGTGCCATTGTTCTAGTCCAGGCTATCTACCATCCATCATCACTCTCTGTCTTCCAAATCTCAGCTATTTTTAAAGCCATGTTCAAGCCTACAATCTCATATGAAAATACAAACTAGTCCTGAGAATGCTTACACCATACCTCCTGGGCAGGAGCAGAACATGAAGTGGGTTTAAGGATTCAATGCCCCATTCTTACAGAACATGGTGCAGGGGATCATTGGGGAGGAGTCTAGCTTGGGCCTGGAATATAAGGTTCTGGACTTCCAGCCTGGGACTCTTCCTGCTGAACTGGTTGCTCTGGTGGTACCATTCTGTTGCCCTCCACAGTTTCTTGAAACTGAACCACAAAACGTTAGGCGTTCCATTTGGAGTTGCAATCTCACCAAGAAATCTGGACCTTGATAAATGCTGAGTGGATGGATAGATGAAAAAAAACAAAACAAAAACAAATTTCAAAGCCCCCTGGATGTGGGCATACTTGACTTCCTGTGGTTTTGTTCAGGGACGCCTTGCCTGTTGTATAATCTGCGTATGGAACAAAAGAGTCTGGTAGGGGCAAGTGTGGGCTAAAATCAAGACTGGAGGAAAAGGTGTCTTCTGTCCAGAGGGAGTACCTTGCTGTAACTCAGACAGAAGCTAATAGAAGCCCTCGGGTCAAACCTCTCTATCTCCTCTCCCTGCAAAGCCTTTCCTTCTCTTGGCAACACAGAAAACTCCTGTGCATCCTTAAAAACCCTGTTAATACAATGTCTTCTCTGTGAAGCCTTCCCTGATCTTCAGTAGATTAGTCTCTCCTTGCTCTGTATCACTTTTGTATCTTATGTATGTGTGTATGTGCTCCATCACTTAATGGTGTCTGACTCTTTGGGACTCCATGGACTGTAACCCACTAAGCTCGTCTGTCCATGAGATTTTACCAGCAATAATACTGCTTCTTTTCATGTATTTTGATATATTATTAGAATTTTATTCATTTTTTGGTTCCGTGTCTGGCTAATAAAGGCACACAAAAATTGACTGAACTGCAAACAGCTGAGCAATGAGTAAATTACCTTAGTCATGTTAGCTTCTTCAAGTCCATTCATCCCTGCTAAGTATTAAAAGAGTATTTTGGCTATTTCTGAAATTCCTGTGCCATTGTTCTAGTCCAGGCTATCTACCATCCATCATCACTCTCTGTCTTCCAAATCTCAGCTTAAATATCACCTCCAGAGAGTACTGTCCACTCCTGCAGAGAGTTCCTGCCCATCACTCTGCTCATTTCCGTTATAGTACCTGCCACAAGACAGAACTATTCCATGCACAGGCTTTCTTCTTTGTTGTCAGACCCCATCAGAGTGTGAGTTTTTTGAAGCAGGGATTGTATCTGTTCTGTCACTTCTGTGTCTTGGCACTTAGCCCAGAGCCTGGCATGTGTTAGGACCTCACTGCTGCCCTCTGAATAAATGGATGGATGAATAAGTAGACAAACAGGATTTCAAAGTCTGATAGGTTACTCCCCCTATGTCTCTGAAACCACAGCTGGGTCCCAGGGTGTGGGGATGAGGATGGTCTCCCCGACTCGGTCCCTGGCTTGGTCTCCACTTAAGTGATGACCACAAGTCTTCTTGGTACACTCACCAGCCCCCAAATCATGTCATGAGCAGGGCCTGGCGCCTCTCTTTGCCCAGAGAGAGACAGTGAAAACTCCACTGGGATATCGGTGGTGATATTCGCCTAAAAGTGGACTGTTCCTAGAGTGGAACTGTGTTACTGCTCCACACCTAACCAGTACAGCAAGGGACCTCCTTGGTGGAGGCTCATGGGACCGTGGGATTGGTAAGTGGGGCTGAAAGGAGACTTGGAAGGAGATAAAGCACAGGGGCTCAGCTATTGTGCCCTTTGGAATTCTGACTCTGAATGCTTTCTGAATCTCCTCGCTTTTCTTCAGTGTCAAACAGTTCTAAGACTTTATATAGACGCACATTTATATACATATTGATTTATAAGTGAACAGATATGTACAGAAGTATATATAAACATATAGTTGTATATATAAATGCACATATAAATATATATGTATATAAAAATATACAAGCATATTTATTAAATATATATACAGATATGGATATGTGGGCTTCCCTTGTGGCTGAGTGGTAAATATGCCGTATATCAGAAGGGTACCTAGGTGGAATGAAAAAAATGACAACCATCCCTGCTAAGTATTAAAAGAGTATTTTGGCTATTTCTGAAATTCCTGTGCCATTGTTCTAGTCCAGGCTATCTACCATCCATCATCACTCTCTGTCTTCCAAATCTCAGCTTAAATATCACCTCCAGAGAGTACTGTCCACTCCTGCAGAGAGTTCCTGCCCATCACTCTGCTCATTTCCGTTATAGTACCTGCCACAAGACAGAACTATTCCATGCACAGGCTTTCTTCTTTGTTGTCAGACCCCATCAGAGTGTGAGTTTTTTGAAGCAGGGATTGTATCTGTTCTGTCACTTCTGTGTCTTGGCACTTAGCCCAGAGCCTGGCATGTGTTAGGACCTCACTGCTGCCCTCTGAATAAATGGATGGATGAATAAGTAGACAAACAGGATTTCAAAGTCTGATAGGTTACTCCCCCTATGTCTCTGAAACCACAGCTGGGTCCCAGGGTGTGGGGATGAGGATGGTCTCCCCGACTCGGTCCCTGGCTTGGTCTCCACTTAAGTGATGACCACAAGTCTTCTTGGTACACTCACCAGCCCCCAAATCATGTCATGAGCAGGGCCTGGCGCCTCTCTTTGCCCAGAGAGAGACAGTGAAAACTCCACTGGGATATCGGTGGTGATATTCGCCTAAAAGTGGACTGTTCCTAGAGTGGAACTGTGTTACTGCTCCACACCTAACCAGTACAGCAAGGGACCTCCTTGGTGGAGGCTCATGGGACCGTGGGATTGGTAAGTGGGGCTGAAAGGAGACTTGGAAGGAGATAAAGCACAGGGGCTCAGCTATTGTGCCCTTTGGAATTCTGACTCTGAATGCTTTCTGAATCTCCTCGCTTTTCTTCAGTGTCAAACAGTTCTAAGACTTTATATAGACGCACATTTATATACATATTGATTTATAAGTGAACAGATATGTACAGAAGTATATATAAACATATAGTTGTATATATAAATGCACATATAAATATATATGTATATAAAAATATACAAGCATATTTATTAAATATATATACAGATATGGATATGTGGGCTTCCCTTGTGGCTGAGTGGTAAGGTATATGCCTGTATTGCAGGAAATGCAGAAGTTGTGGGTGTGATTCCTAGGTCAGAGAGACCTCCTGAAGAAGGAAATGACAACCTACTCCAGTATTCCTGATGAGAAAATCCCAAAGACACAGGAGCCTGGTGGGCTACAGTCCATGGGTTCCAAAGAGTCTGACATGACACATGGAATGTGTGCTTTAATTTTAATTTATGTTTTAATATTTAATTTGAAGACATCCTAAATAGCCCTTTCTTTCCTAGCCAAGCCCAGAGAAAAGCCGGTTTTAATAAAGCAGAACTATTGCTTTAACCTAACGGTTCTCAAAATGTAGTTCTCAGACTGGGGACTTGTTAAAAATGCTGGTTCACAGGCCCCACCCTCCCCCTGCAGAATCTGAGTCTCGGGGTGTATGTGTGGTTCAGCGGCCTGTGTTTTAACAAGCCATCCCAATGATTCTGATGCAGGCCAATATGTGAGAACCTCAGCTCCAACAAGAATCCTCATCTGAGGACGGGGTGGCTGAACCATAGTTAGGAGTTGTTCTTAGTCATTTTAGCAAAGGGAAAGATTTCCAGAAAACTAAAGCCTCTCAAAGACTTATACTTAGGGGAAATGTGATAAGGGAAACAGTAAATGAGCCCCCAGCAACCAGGCCTGAGACTCTCTGAGCAGCCAAGGATTCCCCAACAATGAGTACACCATGAGGGGAAGGGCAGAACCCCTCACCTCCTGGGTCCCTGAGTCAGGTGACAGTCAACACCGATAACAGGGGGTGAAGAGATGGAAGCCTGAAGACAGAGGGCCCACTGTCTTCCCACTTCCCACTTCCCGACTTACTTCCCACACCCGCTGGTATCTGTGGGTTCCTGCCTCATTCCACTCGCTTGGGCTTGGGCAGGAAGTGCCCCAAGTGGGGGAGGAGAGGGTTCCCAGCTGATTTCTCCCTCACAGTGTATTGCTTAGTCTCTGAACCAGCTTGCACAGGTCCGTGGAGAGGGCCAGGCTAGTGTCCTGAAGGGTGACTGGATAACCTTTTCTAGCTCTCAGGGCTTGTAGAAGATTAAATGAGGCCCAGAAAGAGGGGGAGGGGGCCCAGGCAGGCCTAAGAGAGAGAAGTTACTCATCAGTTTATGAGACATGTGGAAGAGAAACGCTCGGTTTGCAGACGGCTCCTCTTTCACCTGAGTGCTCCACAGTGCCCCCAAGCCCCACCACTGCAAACCCATCGGCGAGGATCAGTTGAAGACTGTGCAATTCCTAACCTGCAGTTTTCCAGAAGATTTAAGCAGTGATTCATGGGTGAAGCTGAAGAAGCAAAATCTACCCATCCCTGACACAGACAGCAGTCACTGTCGAAGTCAAATGTTCCCTCTCAAAGAAAAAGCATTCATTCACCAATGCACACATCTGCTCCTGATTCTTCAGAGATCTTCTAGAAAACAGAAGCCTGATGAATGCCTTCATTCTGGGGGTCTGAAGCCTCCGTAGGCAGCATCCATAGCTGCCAGGAATCCGCCCCCACGAAAACCCTCTGTTTAAACAAGCCTCACAGGCCCCAACTGGCAAGGCTCACCTAGCAACTAGAGCTCTACCCTGCTAGCAAATTTATCCCTCTTCCATGACAGCACCAGTGTCTGCTTTAACTCCAACTTCTTTCCCACCCACTCCCTATGTCTGCACATAGGTCTGGATTTTAGACACAGCCAAATCCATTTTTAACCAAATCCCGGGGTAGTCAGTTACTGAGAGCTCCAAACACCTTCTGAAGGTCTACAGAAAAGTCTCACAGTCGGCAGAAAGTTCTCCAACATGGTCCATTACACGGACTTATGAATGGCTTCTTTCAAAATCTTGAGTTTGAAAACAGGCTCTCGAAGGCCAGGAGACAGTTTGTTACAAGCGGATCTGCTCCCGCTCTGACCAAAGGAAATAGTTTCTAGCTTTTCCAAAGAGAAAGGAAGCGTCTTGTGCCCGGTCCTGGTTCCCTCCCTCCTCCTTCGCACCTCGCTCTCTCTGCCAGATCATGATCTCAGGCCTCAAACCCGAGAAAGATCCCAGGGCCTAGGATCCTCACCCCTGCCCCAAACGGAATTTCACCCGTTCCAGGTCTTGAACAAAGATCCCCCAACACACGTTTGATCTCTTCACGCTCCACTCTCATTAGTCCTTCACACTCTCCATCACTTGGAAAAATACAAACAGCATGGTTCAGTTTTAAGGTTAAGAACTGACACTCTCCATAAACACTGTTACAATAAAAGCTGATTCATCTGCTGCCAGCATTCAGCATCTGCGGGAGGGGGACATGGAAACCCTGAGCGTCAGAACCAGAGAACAAGTGCTGAGCGGCCAACTGCTGGGTGGAGGATGCCCCCATGGCGTGGTGGCCAAAGACATGCGTGAATCTATCTCTGGATAATCAAAGGATGACAGTGGAGGGGTGGGGAAATTCAGGAGCAGGGTAGCTCAGGTATAAATTCTTGATGCAGGAAAAACACACAAAGTCATCCATGGTCCTGTCATTGCAAAAAATAAAAGTGGTCCATGGGGCTTCCCTGGTGGTCCAGTGGGTAAGGACACCACCTTGCAGTGCAAGGGGCACCAGTTCGATCCCTGGCTTGGGAAGATCCCACGTGCCGTGGAATGGCTGGACCGCTGTGTCCAACTACCCACGAAAAAACCCTCTGTTTAAACAAGCCTCACAGGCCCCAACTGGCAAGGCTCACCTAGCAACTAGAGCTCTACCCTGCTAGCAAATTTATCCCTCTTCCATGACAGCACCAGTGTCTGCTTTAACTCCAACTTCTTTCCCACCCACTCCCTATGTCTGCACATAGGTCTGGATTTTAGACACAGCCAAATCCATTTTTAACCAAATCCCGGGGTAGTCAGTTACTGAGAGCTCCAAACACCTTCTGAAGGTCTACAGAAAAGTCTCACAGTCGGCAGAAAGTTCTCCAACATGGTCCATTACACGGACTTATGAATGGCTTCTTTCAAAATCTTGAGTTTGAAAACAGGCTCTCGAAGGCCAGGAGACAGTTTGTTACAAGCGGATCTGCTCCCGCTCTGACCAAAGGAAATAGTTTCTAGCTTTTCCAAAGAGAAAGGAAGCGTCTTGTGCCCGGTCCTGGTTCCCTCCCTCCCTCCTTCGCACCTCGCTCTCTCTGCCAGATCATGATCTCAGGCCTCAAACCCGAGAAAGATCCCAGGGCCTAGGATCCTCACCCCTGCCCCAAACGGAATTTCACCCGTTCCAGGTCTTGAACAAAGATCCCCCAACACACGTTTGATCTCTTCATGCTCCACTCTCATTAGTCCTTCACACTCTCCATCACTTGGAAAAATACAAACAGCATGGTTCAGTTTTAAGGTTAAGAACTGACACTCTCCATAAACACTGTTACAATAAAAGCTGATTCATCTGCTGCCAGCATTCAGCATCTGCGGGAGGGGGACATGGAAACCCTGAGCGTCAGAACCAGAGAACAAGTGCTGAGCGGCCAACTGCTGGGTGGAGGATGCCCCCATGGCGTGGTGGCCAAAGACATGCGTGAATCTATCTCTGGATAATCAAAGGATGACAGTGGAGGGGTGGGGAAATTCAGGGAGCAGGGTAGCTCAGGTATAAATTCTTGATGCAGGAAAAACACACAAAGTCATCCATGGTCCTGTCATTGCAAAAAATAAAAGTGGTCCATGGGGCTTCCCTGGTGGTCCAGTGGGTAAGGACACCACCTTGCAGTGCAAGGGGCACCAGTTCGATCCCTGGCTTGGGAAGATCCCACGTGCCGTGGAATGGCTGGACCGATGTGTCCAACTACTGGGCTGAAGTTCTGGAACACATGCGCCCAGAGCTGATGCTCTGCAGCGAGAGAGGCCACTGTGATGGGAGGCCCACACAGGCCAAAGAACAAAGAGGGATGAAAATAGATAAATGAAAGACCAATAGAAGTGGTCAAAATAAATAAATAAATGAATTAAAAAAATGTGGTCCATGAAAAAAGAGTTGGTCACAACTGAGAGACTAACACACAACAACAATGAAGAGGTTATGCAATAATTCTTGGGGTGCCCTCAGGAGGGAGAAGTCAAGGGTGAAACAGATGGGGACAAGGGCTTCCTTGAACTTCAGTTACACTCCACCCTTGACCACCAAAATATCTACGTGCTGAAGTCGCCTAATTAGCTGGAATTCATTTTGATGGTGTGTGGGCAGATGAGAGCCAGAACACTTATTCATATACTCATTTACTCAAACAATTACTAAGAGCCAATTACTCTGTGCCAAGTGCTGGGAACACAACAGAGGGGGACGGTCCTTGCCCTCATAAGGTTTATAGTCTCCAGCAGGGGTTCCCAAACTTGGCTCACCTTCTGATGGCCAGGCCACACCCCATGCCATTGAAATCAGGGTGTCTGGGTAGGATCCAGGTACTAGTACTTTATAAAGACCCCTAGAGGGTTCCAATGTGCAGCAAAGTTTGGGAACCACATAGGATTTTTAGCTGACTTGCCACAATTGGCCTTATTGTGAGGGCAGAAGCCTGGCCCATGGCTCAGCTTAGCAGTTCCTGCTCAGTTTGCGAAACTCCACAAGACCACAAATGAATGCATCCTTAGATGTTCAACGTAAGGGAAAAATTCTCTGTAAGCTCAATCCCCTCTGAGTCTTTCTCAGGGAGCTTCCTCACGAAAAGGACTAGCCACATCCTCACACTTTGGTACGGAAACCTCCTTAATCCAAACTCAAAATTGGGACACATGACCCCACACCTGATCTGATAATGGTATAAAATATTTGAAAGCTAGGTCATCCCAGAAGCCCTAAGCCCTCCAGCTGCCATATCAACAAGGTCATTTCATGGCATGGGTCCTGGGAGCAGACTCCCAGCAAGTTTAAATCACCTGATGGCTTTGTTAAGGTTGAAAAAGAGAACTTGCCTCTTAATTGAGATTTGATATCCAATTCCCCTCTAAGCGATCAATGGAAATACATTGTAGACTTCTTTTTTTGGACCTACTCTTGGATTTTCATCAATTTAGAAAGGAAACATTACATTAAGTCTTTTTTTTTTTGGACGGCTCCAAGAATTTTCAAAAATGAGAATAAAGGAGAAGAAAAGAGTCGGCTTCGAAGGTGCAATGAACACGCACAAAACAGAAGATGGATCTTGAGAATAAGTTTCAGCAGAAGGACATGTCCCTGCTTCCCATCACACCTTCTTTAGTAGGAAGTGGTCCCTTTTCAAACCACCAGAGCTTGCCAGTTGGCCAACTCGGCAGCATGCCACTCTCGTGATTAAAACCAACTTTATGATTGTGGTGCAAATAATAAAGAGGCTGGCAGGATCTCCTTCCAAAATGAAAGCTCATTTAGTTTCCAAGGTGTATACCTTGGTTGTAAATGTTTCCTTTGGGCCAAAACATCCCAGATTGGCTTTTCTGCCTGGAACACATCACTGCTTTGCTGGAGAGAAATGGACTTCGGTGTGGTCCCGCTGCATCCATCCACTCTGGGTATGGAGGGGTTCAAGCCGGCCTGCTCTTGCTTCATGTTTGGCCTGGTGACAGCAGTTTAGGGGGTAGAACCAGGGATGGGAAGCACTAGCTACTGGGCCCAGATTGACTGAACTCACTCCCAAGTCCTGGTCATTCTTTGCTCAGTTTGCGAAACTCCACAAGACCACAAATGAATGCATCCTTAGATGTTCAACGTAAGGAAAAATTCTCTGTAAGCTCAATCCCCTCTGAGTCTTTCTCAGGGAGCTTCCTCACGAAAAGGACTAGCCACATCCTCACACTTTGGTACGGAAACCTCCTTAATCCAAACTCAAAATTGGGACACATGACCCCACACCTGATCTGATAATGGTATAAAATATTTGAAAGCTAGGTCATCCCAGAAGCCCTAAGCCCTCCAGCTGCCATATCAACAAGGTCATTTCATGGCATGGGTCCTGGGAGCAGACTCCCAGCAAGTTTAAATCACCTGATGGCTTTGTTAAGGTTGAAAAAGAGAACTTGCCTCTTAATTGAGATTTGATATCCAATTCCCCTCTAAGCGATCAATGGAAATACATTGTAGACTTCTTTTTTTGGACCTACTCTTGGATTTTCATCAATTTAGAAAGGAAACATTACATTAAGTCTTTTTTTTTTTGGACGGCTCCAAGAATTTTCAAAAATGAGAATAAAGGAGAAGAAAAGAGTCGGCTTCGAAGGTGCAATGAACACGCACAAAACAGAAGATGGATCTTGAGAATAAGTTTCAGCAGAAGGACATGTCCCTGCTTCCCATCACACCTTCTTTAGTAGGAAGTGGTCCCTTTTCAAACCACCAGAGCTTGCCAGTTGGCCAACTCGGCAGCATGCCACTCTCGTGATTAAAACCAACTTTATGATTGTGGTGCAAATAATAAAGAGGCTGGCAGGATCTCCTTCCAAAATGAAAGCTCATTTAGTTTCCAAGGTGTATACCTTGGTTGTAAATGTTTCCTTTGGGCCAAAACATCCCAGATTGGCTTTTCTGCCTGGAACACATCACTGCTTTGCTGGAGAGAAATGGACTTCGGTGTGGTCCCGCTGCATCCATCCACTCTGGGTATGGAGGGGTTCAAGCCGGCCTGCTCTTGCTTCATGTTTGGCCTGGTGACAGCAGTTTAGGGGGTAGAACCAGGGATGGGGAAGCACTAGCTACTGGGCCCAGATTGACTGAACTCACTCCCAAGTCCTGGTCCATCTGTGAAATGGGCTGGTTCACTGGTGGTCCCCACTCAGCCCTGTTCTGCTCCCTCTCCAGAAGAGTGGAATACTCTTAGGAACGCTGTTCCCTAAGACCATTCTTGACTTTTCTTCTAGGTCTTTGTACCCTTATTTGATTGATCTTATCAAAAACAAATTATCCTAAAAAAATCCACCCAGCAGTGAAGAAGGTTTGAATAAAAGCAAAGCAAGATTCTTTCCAGGGATCATGGGCTGACCACACGGACTTGAGGCCAGAGTTTGGCCCCTGGTGTTAAGCCAACATCATCCCCCAAATAAATAGCTTTTTCTGCTATAACAACAGGTGAAGAAATAACAAGGTTTTCTACCATTTTTTAGGTTTATCATCTTTCTTCCTGACATCATACACTTTTAACTGGCTTTCCATTTGCATCTTCACATTAAAATTCAAAGCCTGTGCTATGCTTTGTAGATGAAAATATATTTATTCCACAGTTTTTTTTTTTTCTTTTCCTCCCAAACAGCTGGGTAACACGGAACAGGGAAACATCTTGTGGGATCAAAGAGATGGCATCAAAAGTCATCATGTGACATCCCTTTAGGATATCAGAAGTTGTTTCTCTAACACTGGGATCAAGTGAAGGAGAGGGAAAAGGGGGCTGAGAGAGGAAATAAGATAAATGCAATTCACTCGGGGAAGAGGAGAAGGACAGTGGCAGAAATAATTAGTGTTAACAGGACTCAGCTCAAAGGGTGAAGTTCAATGGTCTTTCTCTCTCTCTTTTTTTTTTTTTGATGTGGACCACTTTTAAAGTCTTTATTGAATTTGTCACAATATTGTTTCTGTTTTCTATTTTGGTTTTTTGACTTTGAGGCACGTGGAATCTTATCTTCAACCAAGGATTAAACCCCAACCTCCTGTATTGGAAAGCAACGTCTCAACCACTGGACCGCAAGGTTCATGTATTTTGAAGTTACCTGCTGGGAAGTGATGCAGCCCACTTTTGCTCACCATCAGATCCTCCTGAGATAAATCAGGAAGCCGTATGTCAGGCAAAAGGTAATAGAAAAAATAGTTTCCTATGGTGTGTAGACATCTAACTTTTAACATAAATGATTGACCCACCTTGTCAAATTATATCAAATTCTCTAGTTGGTCATGGTCACTCTGAGTCAGGACACAGCTCATACAGTTCACGCTCAGGTTTTTAGATAATCACCTGCCACTGGACATCAGGAGCTTCCCAAGTGGTGCTAGTGGTAAAGAACCTGCCTGGCAAGGCAGGCAGACATTTGGACCCCACTCCAGTACTCTTGCCTGGAGAATCCTGTGGACAGAGGAGCCCGGTGGGCTACTGTCCATGGGATCACACAGAGATGGACACCACTGAAGTGACGCACGCACGCACTCAGTGGACATCAGGTCCCTGATTCAAGTGGAGCAATAAGAAATATTCTTGAAGGAGAATGGGCTGAAGAAATGCTAGAGGATAAAGCTTGCTGACGATTCATACACCAAAATGATTTTAAGAACTAGGCAGCCACAGCCTCGAAGATAACTATGCTTTGTAGATGAAAATATATTTATTCCACAGTTTTTTTTTTTCTTTTCCTCCCAAACAGCTGGGTAACACGGAACAGGGAAACATCTTGTGGGATCAAAGAGATGGCATCAAAAGTCATCATGTGACATCCCTTTAGGATATCAGAAGTTGTTTCTCTAACACTGGGATCAAGTGAAGGAGAGGGAAAAGGGGGCTGAGAGAGGAAATAAGATAAATGCAATTCACTCGGGGAAGAGGAGAAGGACAGTGGCAGAAATAATTAGTGTTAACAGGACTCAGCTCAAAGGGTGAAGTTCAATGGTCTTTCTCTCTCTCTCTTTTTTTTTTTTTGATGTGGACCACTTTTAAAGTCTTTATTGAATTTGTCACAATATTGTTTCTGTTTTCTATTTTGGTTTTTTGACTTTGAGGCACGTGGAATCTTATCTTCAACCAAGGATTAAACCCCAACCTCCTGTATTGGAAAGCAACGTCTCAACCACTGGACCGCAAGGTTCATGTATTTTGAAGTTACCTGCTGGGAAGTGATGCAGCCCACTTTTGCTCACCATCAGATCCTCCTGAGATAAATCAGGAAGCCGTATGTCAGGCAAAAGGTAATAGAAAAAATAGTTTCCTATGGTGTGTAGACATCTAACTTTTAACATAAATGATTGACCCACCTTGTCAAATTATATCAAATTCTCTAGTTGGTCATGGTCACTCTGAGTCAGGACACAGCTCATACAGTTCACGCTCAGGTTTTTAGATAATCACCTGCCACTGGACATCAGGAGCTTCCCAAGTGGTGCTAGTGGTAAAGAACCTGCCTGGCAAGGCAGGCAGACATTTGGACCCCACTCCAGTACTCTTGCCTGGAGAATCCTGTGGACAGAGGAGCCCGGTGGGCTACTGTCCATGGGATCACACAGAGATGGACACCACTGAAGTGATGCACGCACGCACTCAGTGGACATCAGGTCCCTGATTCAAGTGGAGCAATAAGAAATATTCTTGAAGGAGAATGGGCTGAAGAAATGCTAGAGGATAAAGCTTGCTGACGATTCATACACCAAAATGATTTTAATATGAACTAGGCAGCCACAGCCTCAGTTTTCAAGTCACCCAGTGGCTCTAGATAATCCCTCCAGCACTTTTAGCCACCGCCACAGGCAGCACACCACCCACCTGCAACGGGGAAAATCAGACCCACACTGCATTTGGAAACCACAATACTGACACAGGATGAAAACACTGTAGAGGAAATTCCAACTTTCCTCAGTGTCAGACCCACAAAAGCAAGGGATTCAAACCACACCTGCTGTGTGAATGTCATTTCTGCACTGTGGTCAGAGGGTTTTTATTCTAGGACACACACATCATACTGCGATAAAAGAGAAGCCGAGAGCCGACTGCTTTTTGAAAATCGTAATTCTTTCCTACTTCACTACATTATGTCAATACATCTGAGCCTCTGGGGCTGTAAGTCACTTCCTGTGGTGGTCAAGTTTCATCTCCTTTAGAAGCTTTCAATCCTTTTCACAGTTCCCAGGTGCAAAAATGACTTGGCTGAAAGTCATTTTGAATTCAGACTGTTGCCTACAGAGGTCTGGACAGTGGGATTTAAGAAATAATTATCCTTCATGCCTCAGTCCCTCTTTTAAACCACTTTTCCTCCTGCACACCTGTGCGCGTGCACACACACATACACACATGAACACACACACACAAACCACTTTCCTGACAAAAATGCCTGTGGCTCCTGCCAAGGTATCTGGCAAAGGGATCCTGGGTCACCAGAACCTCTCTGACCTGTTCAGACCACAAGCTGCATGGTGCCTTCCTTAATCTCGTGCTCAGAAGTGAATCAGGGGACAGTCAGCAACATGCAAAGTGACGTTTAGCAACATGCAAAGTGACATTTAACAACATGATGCTCCCTGATGCTGCTTTTCAGGTAAGTTGAAATGGTTAATTCACAGAAGCACAGGCCCTCCTCTTGTCCCTGATGCTTATTTATTTATTTTAAAAATCTCAGTTCTACTCCATCCTTTGTCATGGTTAAAAAAAAAAATCAAAGAGTAGGACATTTATTACAGTGCAGGGGTTGGTGAGTGACTGTGAATTGTTCTATTAGAAAATCAAGTCAAATTAAGTGGTTTTTACATTTAGAAGAAAAAAAACCAAATATGAACAGAGAAGTCCAAACAGGTCACTTCTTTCTAGATCGCTTCTAGGCCAGGCCACTGGGAGAACTGGGGATTTAGTCATCATTGCCACTGTCTGCTGTCAGCAGGTAAGTAAACCTTCTGGGTCTCAGGTTCCTCCTCTATAAGAGGAAAATAAAGATATCTACTCCCCAAAGGTGGGGAAGGCATTTTGGAAAGCACATCACTCAGATTATAATGAACCAGTGCTATATGCCAAGGGCTACGGTAAGTAAGAGAAGTAAAGAGAAGTAAGCTACTATCCTGTTCCTAAGACCCTTACTCTGACTTGACAGGCAGAGCAGGGAGTAGGGATGTGTATATTATATTATGTTATATTATATACATGTGCATAGTAGGTCTACATTATGTCAATACATCTGAGCCTCTGGGGCTGTAAGTCACTTCCTGTGGTGGTCATCCTTTTCACCAGTTCCCAGGTGCAAAATGACTTGGCTGAAAGTCATTTTGAATTCAGACTGTTGCCTACAGAGGTCTGGACAGTGGGATTTAAGAAATAATTATCCTTCATGCCTCAGTCCCTCTTTTAAACCACTTTTCCTCCTGCACACCTGTGCGCGTGCACACACACATACACACATGAACACACACACACAAACCACTTTCCTGACAAAAATGCCTGTGGCTCCTGCCAAGGTATCTGGCAAAGGGATCCTGGGTCACCAGAACCTCTCTGACCTGTTCAGACCACAAGCTGCATGGTGCCTTCCTTAATCTCGTGCTCAGAAGTGAATCAGGGGACAGTCAGCAACATGCAAAGTGACGTTTAGCAACATGCAAAGTGACATTTAACAACATGATGCTCCCTGATGCTGCTTTTCAGGTAAGTTGAAATGGTTAATTCACAGAAGCACAGGCCCTCCTCTTGTCCCTGATGCTTATTTATTTATTTTAAAAAAATCTCAGTTCTACTCCATCCTTTGTCATGGTTAAAAAAAAAAAAAATCAAAGAGTAGGACATTTATTACAGTGCAGGGGTTGGTGAGTGACTGTGAATTGTTCTATTAGAAAATCAAGTCAAATTAAGTGGTTTTTACATTTAGAAGAAAAAAAACCAAATATGAACAGAGAAGTCCAAACAGGTCACTTCTTTCTAGATCGCTTCTAGGCCAGGCCACTGGGAGAACTGGGGATTTAGTCATCATTGCCACTGTCTGCTGTCAGCAGGTAAGTAAACCTTCTGGGTCTCAGGTTCCTCCTCTATAAGAGGAAAATAAAGATATCTACTCCCCAAAGGTGGGGAAGGCATTTTGGAAAGCACATCACTCAGATTATAATGAACCAGTGCTATATGCCAAGGGCTACGGTAAGTAAGAGAAGTAAAGAGAAGTAAGCTACTATCCTGTTCCTAAGACCCTTACTCTGACTTGACAGGCAGAGCAGGGAGTAGGGATGTGTATATTATATTATGTTATATTATATACATGTGCATAGTAGGTCACTTCAGTTGTGTCTGACTCTTTGTGACTCTGTGGACTGTAGCCTGCCAGGCTCTTTTGCCCATGGGATTCTCCAGGCAAGAATACTAGAGTGGGTTGCCATGCCCTCCTCCAGGGGATCTTCCCAACCCAGGGATTGAAGCTGTTTCTTTTACATTTCCTGCATTGGCAGGTGGTTGTTTACCACGAGTGCCACCTAGGAAGCCCATATTATATATATACATATAATATATATACATGTAAGACCATGTATATATATAATTGTGCATATACTGATATATAATTATATGCTATATATAATGATATATTATCAAATTGATACATGTATCTATATAAATGGTTTTATTGTATAGATATAGATTAGGCAGCTAGATAGATAACTATACATACGTAATCTTCACTTAATGGATGTGCAATGCTGTATGGGTTAAGAAATGAGCCCATTTCTACCTCAATAGTTCACAGGAAAGTTTTCGTGGTTTGTCCAGAATTTTTGCAGCTGGAAAGAGGCAGGAGGCAGTTTTAGCCCAAGTAGAGAGGCAAAAGAGCACAGGGAGGGTACAAGGACTAGTAAGAGTCTAATTTGGCTGCAAATATAGCCTATAAAGCAAAGGGCAAGAAAAGCTGATAAATTCCAGATATGCAGCTCCTCAATGACTGTTTTGAGGCAAGAAATAGGGGGAACCATTGGCCTTCTTAAGAAGAGAGGGCAACAATTTTTAAGAAGATGAAGCTGAGTATTATATTTTGAGGAGCATGAGAACAGAGAAACTAGACTTGAAAAGGAGGTCTGGGAAAGGAAAGACTCAGGTCACCACACTAGAGAGCAAAGGAGAATGGTCACCACTGAAACAACAAAAATGGGCAGGGAATGATGTCCATGTGGACAGGGAGTATGATCCCATCTCCTGGAATTCACATGTCTGTGCAGTTCACTCCCTTTGAGAATGGGATGGAACAAGTGACTTGCTTCTAACAAACAGAATAAAGCAAAAGTGATCTGAAGGTAGGCAGCAGAAACCCATGAATTTCATCTTGCGAGCACCCTTTGGCTGAGATGAAGCCAGCTGCCATATTTGGGCTGCCCCATGGAGAAACCCACATGGCAAGGAGCTGAGGCCACCCTCCGGCTAACAGCTCCCAAGAAAACAGATTCCTGCCAATGACCCAACCCAGAAGCCAGTCTTCCACCAGCCATGCCTGGAGAAGACTACAGCCCTGTCTGATACACCAGATCAGGATGGAAGAGACCCTGGACCAGGGGTGACCAAATTCCTAACACACAGAAATTCTGAGATTATAAATGTTTATATTTTAAGTTGTTAAATATTGGAACAAGAGACAAATAACACAGGGAAGAAGAGACTTAACTGGCCTGAGAATGGTGAGGAACAGATGCTCTCTGAGATTAAAATCCCAGACTCATGGCCCAAAGTAGTACATACTCTTTCTTCTAGGCTTTGTTGATTTTAGAAACTTTTCAATAAAAGGAACCTCTCCACCACCCTTTTCTTTCACTGTTTCCTAGGGCTGATTAAAGAAACACGACTTGATTTTTCAATTTCAAGTGACTAAGGGGGGCATTCCAATAGAAAACCGGCAGGAAATTAATGCCATACACACCCGGCCAGGCAGATGCTTCTGAGCTGACACGTAGGTGAAACACACCTTTCCTTTGTCCGCCTCTTACTCTCTTTTGATTTTGCGTTGGTGTTCGCTTTTAGGGGGTCTGGAAAGGGGGAATATATCCTCTTAACATACAATGAATGATCCCAGAAATGAATAGGGGTTAGTTGCTCAGTCATGTCTAACTCTTTGTGACCCCATGGACTGTAGCCTGCCAGGCTCCTTTGTCCATGGAATTCTCCAGGCAAGAATATTGGAGTGGGGCTTCCCTGGTGGTCCAGTGGGTAAGGCCACAGCCTTGCAAGGGGCGCCGGTTCGATCCCTGGCCTGGGAAGATCCCACGTGCCACGGAGCGGCTGGACCGATGTGTCCAATTACCAAGCCGGAGCTCTGGAGCGCATGCGCCCAGAGCCGGTGCTCTGCAACAACAGAGGCCACCGCGATGGGAGGCCCACATGGGCCAAGGAGCAAAGATGGATGAAAATAGATAAATGAAAGACCAACAGAAGTGGCCCACCCGCCCCTCTCCCTCCCCATCCCACCCCCATCCTAAAATAAAAAGAATATTGCAGTGGATTTCCATTCCCTTCTCCAGGGCATCTTCCCAACCCAGGGAATGAACCTGGTCCTCCTGCATTGCAGGCAGATTCTCTACCACCATGGAAGAACTATATGAGTAGCACCAAAATACTTGAATGCTAGATAAAAGCATTTAGGGGGTATTTTTAGTGATCTGAAGGTAGGCATCAGAAACCCATGAATTTCATCTTGTGAGCACCCTTTGGCTGCTCACCAGGGAATTTTTAAGAAGTCTCATTATCTCTTCATTTATTTTTGTTGTTGTTGTTCTTGTTATTTTTTAAAATACTTTTTGATGTGGGCCATTTTTAAAAATGATTTTATTGAATTTGTTACAATATTACCTCTGTTTTATGGGGGTTTATTTGTTTTTTGGGGTGTTTTTTTTTTTTTTTTTTTGGCTGAAAGCATGTGGGATCTCAGCTCACTGAACAGGGACTGAACCTGCAGCCCTGAAGGTAAAGTCATAACTGGACCAATAAGGAAGTTCCTCTTCTTTTAGGTTTGAATTATGGGTATATTTAGAAAAGTTAATATCATGCCTATGAGCTGAGAAATAAACCTCAAGGGAAAACATTTTTATTGTGTTTTAATAGGAAATGAAATGTAGTTATTCTTTTCATCTGTCTTCTTGCTGTGAGCAAAAGAGATTACAGAGCTATTCTGTCACATAATTTTTAGACCTTAAAGATGTGTAATGTCCAAATAGGGCTTACCTAGTGGCTTACTGGTAAAGAAACCACCTGCAATGCAAAATATGCAGGAGACCCAGGTTCTCCTGGGTTGGGAAGATCCTCTGGAAGAGGGCATGGCAACCCACTCTAGTATTCTTGCCTGGAGAATCCTATGGACAGAGGAGCTTGGCAGGCTGAAGTCCATAAGGTTGCACAGAGTCGGTCATGACTGAAGAAACTTACCACATATACATGCACAGTGTCCAAATAAGTAATGACACCCTTTTTTAGCAGCTAAGGCTGATTGTGCCTATGAATCTTCCATGGTAGTGGAAACAGACTTTGTATTTGAACTTGACACCTCGGCAAGATCTGTGATTATCTCAGCGCTTAGGGAGTGTCATCTGCAAGCCAATCAGAGGTGAGCTGCTCAGAACAGTCTCCTGTTCTTGTAGATGTTTCAGCCTTTGAAAATATGAGCAGATCTTTGCATTTAGTCCAGGATTGAGGCAAATTTTCTCTCTGTTTGAGTTTACCTCACCTAACTGTTACTGAAGGAAAAAAATACCCTTTTTGTTTGTTCATCAGTGTTACCCTTTAAACCTGGCTAATGGGGTTTCTCTTTTTCTTGTGGCTAGATCAGTACCCCCTCTGTTGCAGCGTCGGTAATAAACTTTCTCTTCTCAAATATTATGAGCACTGGGGCTCATTCCAGCGCTTCCATTCCATTAAAGCAAACATATTGCCTAGCTAATTGAGGAAATAAGTCCATCTTTCTTTCAAACACTGGAATAATTCAGGGATACTGCACCTCCTACTCTAAATGCAGAAATACTGTGAATTTCTAAGTTTTTTTTATTCCCTATCAGATGGGTTGTAACAAGTCCTACCGAAACTGTATTTTGCTAATTATTATTCAGATAAATATTCAAAGTACAAATAGATGCTTAAGGGTGATGAACATGGCTTCAGATTCTGGGCATGCTTAATTTTTTCCTTGGGTTTTGGCACTGGGAAGAATTGGGTTTCTTTACTTTTCTGACTAGGCCTTATATTTTGAGAAGCGATGGGCTGCATGGCAAGTAATGGTCAGTTATTGGTCACGTGATGAGAAAACCTAGAGGTGAGGCAGGAGTAAGGCAAGCAGAGGAGAGCCTAGGCCCAAGGGTGGTACCTGGAAGTGCTCATACAGAGTCCTGAGAGCATAAGCCACCATGAGCAATAAGGCAGAGAGGGCCAGAAGTCCAGCAAGAATAGGTGCCCCTGTTCCAAGGTACCCTGGCCCTAAGGGGAATGCATTTCCCAGACATCTTGTCTCAAGTATGACTGAGGAGGGTGGACATGATGCATGTCCCTTCTAAGCTGAGACTGGTAAGAAGACATCAGAGCCTATATCAGCTCATTCCCTTAATTTTTAAACTCAGTGAGACCCTCATTCTATGACCAATTCCTTACTATCCTTCAGTTTTCTTTTACCTGTGTGTATGCAACATGTTATAGTATTGTAACTATTCCTCTGCAGCCCCTATCCCCAGCTCTCCTTGCCCCCTTCTCTCCCTCTGATCTATTCACCAGCAAAACTTCAGTTCTGGTTGAACCAAGGGTCTGACTTCTCTAGGTCAGTAGCCAAGCAGATGGGGTATGGGAAAAATAAAATAACTCGATATGAAAACCTCACTCCATTTTAGATTCATGTTCTCAGACCCCTAATGAGCTTTCAGGACTGTTTGAAAGTCCACTGTCCCTTCTTCAGAACTTGGCCTTCTCCAGTATCCAAGCTGTCTGTTTCTTATCTTCGTCACTGGTCCACTCTTCGTCTTCGTCCACTCTTCGTCATTGTCCTCACTGCACATTCACTGAAGGAACAGCAATCATCCATCACAGAGTAATGCTCACATTCCCACCACTAGCTCTGTACTCCTATAGGCATAGACGACCTTCTCACTCGTCCCAATTGCTTCAATCAAAGGCAAGGTCCCAGACTCTCGCTCCTCCCTTCTTGAGGAATTTACTCCCCAGTCCTCGCCTCTCAATCTGGCATCATTAATTTCTCCCTTTCTATTTATCCAGTATGATTAGCATCAAAGATACCCTAGTATCTCCAATCTTAAAACAAATGAACCCCAAACTCCTCCTCAATCCCATGTCAACATGCTTCCCCTTCCCAGCAAAACTTCCCTAGACTTACTTTTAGATTCTGCTTCCTCATTTGCCACATTCACATCTATTCCCATAATGCCTCTGAAACTGGTCTCAACAAGGCTACCAGCCATGGTCATGTGGCCCAAGGGCATCGCTGTGTCCTCATCATCTTGGCTCTGACAACAGTATTCAACAGGAGGGCTCTCTCCTTAAGGCACTCTCCTCCCTCGATTTTGACACAACCCTCAGTTTTCCTTCTACCACTTTGGTCACAACGTCCCAGACTCATTTCCTGATCAGCTCATTCCCTTAATTTTTAAACTCAGTGAGACCCTCATTCTATGACCAATTCCTTACTATCCTTCAGTTTTCTTTTACCTGTGTGTATGCAACATGTTATAGTATTGTAACTATTCCTCTGCAGCCCCTATCCCCAGCTCTCCTTGCCCCCTTCTCTCCCTCTGATCTATTCACCAGCAAAACTTCAGTTCTGGTTGAACCAAGGGTCTGACTTCTCTAGGTCAGTAGCCAAGCAGATGGGGTATGGGAAAAAATAAAATAACTCGATATGAAAACCTCACTCCATTTTAGATTCATGTTCTCAGACCCCTAATGAGCTTTCAGGACTGTTTGAAAGTCCACTGTCCCTTCTTCAGAACTTGGCCTTCTCCAGTATCCAAGCTGTCTGTTTCTTATCTTCGTCACTGGTCCACTCTTCGTCTTCGTCCACTCTTCGTCATTGTCCTCACTGCACATTCACTGAAGGAACAGCAATCATCCATCACAGAGTAATGCTCACATTCCCACCACTAGCTCTGTACTCCTATAGGCATAGACGACCTTCTCACTCGTCCCAATTGCTTCAATCAAAGGCAAGGTCCCAGACTCTCGCTCCTCCCTTCTTGAGGAATTTACTCCCCAGTCCTCGCCTCTCAATCTGGCATCATTAATTTCTCCCTTTCTATTTATCCAGTATGATTAGCATCAAAGATACCCTAGTATCTCCAATCTTAAAACAAATGAACCCCAAACTCCTCCTCAATCCCATGTCAACATGCTTCCCCTTCCCAGCAAAACTTCCCTAGACTTACTTTTAGATTCTGCTTCCTCATTTGCCACATTCACATCTATTCCCATAATGCCTCTGAAACTGGTCTCAACAAGGCTACCAGCCATGGTCATGTGGCCCAAGGGCATCGCTGTGTCCTCATCATCTTGGCTCTGACAACAGTATTCAACAGGAGGGCTCTCTCCTTAAGGCACTCTCCTCCCTCGATTTTGACACAACCCTCAGTTTTCCTTCTACCACTTTGGTCACAACGTCCCAGACTCATTTCCTGATCCGTTTGACCCCTTCTCTGTTCATCATCTTCACTTAAGACATCACAGACATCTCAAATGCCACATGTACAACACAGGTTCACTGACACGTATGCCACCTCCACCCTTAAAACTGGAAGTTATCCAGGACTCTGAAGTCTGATTCATCTGCCCATTCTGTGGTCTTTGTGCTGGAACTGCGTCTTACATCAATCTGCCATCTATTCCTCTCCATCCTGGTCCACATCCCTCCCTCTCTTGCCTGTATTATTTTCTTATGACACGTCTGCACCCTCCCCTCCCACTCTCCACAAAGTAGACAGAGCGCTCAAAATCTTGTTAATGCCTCCTTTCTTGCCAATCTCAAAGGAACAGTCAGATTCTTCATCATGACCTACAAGGCCTTGCCCTCCTCTGAAAGTTCAGAGACCACTTTCTCCCTTACATAATGTTCTTCAGTCTCTTTTCTGTCTCAGTCAAGCTCAAGTCCTTCCCATCTTGAGGCGTCAGTACTTGTGATTCCACCTGCCTGACCTGCTCTCCCCCTAATTCTTTACATAGTTGGCTCTTTTTTATTCCCTAGCTTGGGACTTTAGGGTCACTTTTCCACCAAGGCCTTCCTTGACCACCCTCTTTCAATTGGTACCACTAGGCATTCTCTATCTTTATCCCCTGTTTATGTCCTGTACCCAACACAATCTATAATAATTATTTATTTATGAATGAATTACTTAATTTCAATCTCCTCATCTGGAATATAAGGTTGTTACATCTTGTTAACCTTGTTGCATCTGGTGCAACACTTGCATACAATAGGCACTCAATATGTAAGTCCTGAATGAATGAATGGGATTATGGAGTGCTTACTCTGTGGTTGGGTTGTGTCCTACACTTATAGGTATATGATTTCATTTACCTGGCTGCTATCTGGTTGTCTCTGAAATAATAAGCATAATTCATAAAAAAAAAGAAGATGGACTTTTACAACATTGTGTATCAACTATACTCCAATAAAAATGTTAAAAACAGAAACATGATTCGTGTTCATCTAGCTTCCTTTCAACTCCTTTGACCATCAAACAGTAACTGTCACATCACAGAGTCCAGGCACTTGAGATGAACATTTGCTCCAATTCTCCTTGGCAAAGACAAACCATGAAAGCTTTTAGAATGTTCAGAAATGGAGCTGTACAGCTTCATGAAAGATGACTGGCTTGGAGGGTCAGCCACCCTGGAATAAGCAGGATGGTCTTGGGAAAGTCTTTTTATTTCTCTGGGTTTTTGATTTCTTGTGTATAAAATGAGACATTTGGACTCAGTTTTCCAGGTTTCTCACCAACAATGAAACTAGGGTTTTACCTGCAACCTGTATTCTAAGCAGAATGCCTCACTGTGGTTGTGGTGATGGTGTGAGCTTACGGGATCTCACTAAGTCCAGCGAGCAGGGCACTGAGCATGTGTGTAGCCACATGCAGTGACTCGTATATATAAGAGCACCTGTCATGTGCCCACATATCCTGGCAACAAAAAAGGCATCCTATTCATATTGTAAGACCAAAACAGAACTTTCCAGGGCATGACCATGACAATTCTCTGCCAGGATCCAACTTCCCTTGGATCTCAAGGGGGAACCTGCTGATAAACCCTGAAGTCACTCTAGGCAGAACACTTGGGCTTTTGTGGTTACTGAGTTTTTCTTCTAAGCCTATAGGCAGCTCCCGACATCCAGGCAGACTCCACTGTACTGGAAGATTTCCACAGCACTCCTTCTACACTCCATTCTAAGTGACATGCCAAACCCCAGCCCCAAAGAACAATGGACACACCCAGAAGTCCTCAGAGTAACGTAAATTGAGTTAATGGTTTGAGAAATCTTGGAGTAACCATTCAGAGGCCCAGAGAAAAGATGTGCCTCCTTAATTAGAAAGTGGCTCTTCGAAGCTGCGATCCTGTCTCTGTTTTCCCCATGTATATCCTCATCGTTTGTTCACATTAGGAAGATGAATCATGCTATTCCTGGCTCCAAAGCACATGTATCTCCTCTTACTTAGGGCCACATCAGTCAGTAATCAGGGTCGCTGAGCCTGGTCAGGCCTACTTTCCTCCACTCATTCCCCCTTTCCCCATTTATGAGCAAATTTAAGGCCAAGGACTTGGATATTCACTTTGGGGTTATTCCAGAACCTAGCTCCGGGCAGAGAGGATGCAGTGACTGAAGCTCTGTGGGTGGGGAACCACACTGGGTGCTCTTCAGGGCAGCGAGGCCAGTGGGGAGGACTTAGAACACAAAAGCCATATGGTGCCTTCCAGGGAGCCTGGATCTAGTCACTCCCACTTAAAGTTCAATATCACAGAAACTTTCTCAGGATTCCCTGGCCTCTCCAAATATTTTCAGTGTCTTCTAGTTGATGCTTATTCCCATTTGTAGGTGAGGTTTCCTTTCCAAGGTGTATTTGGAAGTGAGTGTTTGGCCTCCGTCAAAAGCTCAAGTGTTTCACATGGTTGGTGTCTCTTCCTGACCGTTTCAGCCGGGGGAGCTGAAAAGCCAGGGTTTTGCCCAGCCGATAGGCTTTTTTCCAGCAAAATGTGGCATGCTGCAGTTTTCAAGAATAATGGATTAAATAAGAGGGGAAGCCCCAGGCCAGGGGTTTCTTGGCCACTTTTTAAAATGTTGTATCCTCAGTTGGCTGATTCCCTGCTGTCATAAGTAATTGCATATTGGAACAATCATCCTGGATGGTTCCATTTGGGTTGCTAATGTTGATTGCAGATGCTTCCGTCTCCACCACCTGGAGAAAGACTCTAAGTCAAGCCAAAGCATCCTTTATATTATAAGTCATTTCATGTGAATGCTTTGGAACTATTTTCCCTCTTAGAAAGGGAATAAGGTGCTTCATTTTCTGGGAATCATGCAAACAACTGAGTTCTTTCCTTGCCTGGTTCTAATGTCTATAAATGGTAACAGCTCCCTGAGATTTCCACACCAGGGTTATGTAAAGAAATGCTGCCCATGTGGATATTGGGGAACTGCATAGAACTAAACAAGCAGCTTAGTTTGGCTTCAATCTTCAAAAAGTGTTTACTCCATGAAGGATTAACTCCAAACAAGCTTATGAGAAAGGGGATATGAACTTTGACATTTTTCCTGACTTGGGTGAGGGGATCCTCTGGTTTGAAGCATATCTCCTCTCATTAACGACTTTCCCAAGACCTTGCAGAGCCTAGGGAAAGTTTTGGAGCATAAGACTATAACCTGATTAGTCAAAAAAGTCACCATATTGAGAAGAAGGCTCTCAGACCAATGGTTAGGCTCTCAGGAGTGTCTGAGCATATGTAACCACAGTGATGGAATGCCTGCCTTGCAGTGCTCCCAGATATTCTTTTTTACACAATGTTAAGTTGTTGCTTTGCTTTATTGTACATGATGTCCTATAAAGAAGATATATGTCTGCAATTGAGCTTTGAAAGGGTACTACGGGGCCAGCTCCATTTAAAGGGGATGAAGTCAAGCAGTAAATTTGCTAGTCCCTCTTTTCACAAAGACTGTATCTTAGCCAGTAGTTGGTCTTTGATGTCATGACAATAGCACTAGGCCACGGAGGCAGAGGAGGGTCCCCCCAACACTGAAACTATTTTCAATGAACCGGGGAGCTGAAAATCCAGGGTTTTGCCCAGCCGATAGGCTTTTTTCCAGCAAAATGTGGCATGCTGCAGTTTTCAAGAATAATGGATTAAATAAGAGGGGAAGCCCCAGGCCAGGGGTTTCTTGGCCACTTTTTAAAATGTTGTATCCTCAGTTGGCTGATTCCCTGCTGTCATAAGTAATTGCATATTGGAACAATCATCCTGGATGGTTCCATTTGGGTTGCTAATGTTGATTGCAGATGCTTCCGTCTCCACCACCTGGAGAAAGACTCTAAGTCAAGCCAAAGCATCCTTTATATTATAAGTCATTTCATGTGAATGCTTTGGAACTATTTTCCTCTTAGAAAGGGAATAAGGTGCTTCATTTTCTGGGAATCATGCAAACAACTGAGTTCTTTCCTTGCCTGGTTCTAATGTCTATAAATGGTAACAGCTCCCTGAGATTTCCACACCAGGGTTATGTAAAGAAATGCTGCCCATGTGGATATTGGGGAACTGCATAGAACTAAACAAGCAGCTTAGTTTGGCTTCAATCTTCAAAAAGTGTTTACTCCATGAAGGATTAACTCCAAACAAGCTTATGAGAAAGGGGATATGAACTTTGACATTTTTCCTGACTTGGGTGAGGGGATCCTCTGGTTTGAAGCATATCTCCTCTCATTAACGACTTTCCCAAGACCTTGCAGAGCCTAGGGAAAGTTTTGGAGCATAAGACTATAACCTGATTAGTCAAAAAAGTCACCATATTGAGAAGAAGGCTCTCAGACCAATGGTTAGGCTCTCAGGAGTGTCTGAGCATATGTAACCACAGTGATGGAATGCCTGCCTTGCAGTGCTCCCAGATATTCTTTTTTACACAATGTTAAGTTGTTGCTTTGCTTTATTGTACATGATGTCCTATAAAGAAGATATATGTCTGCAATTGAGCTTTGAAAGGGTACTACGGGGCCAGCTCCATTTAAAGGGGATGAAGTCAAGCAGTAAATTTGCTAGTCCCTCTTTTCACAAAGACTGTATCTTAGCCAGTAGTTGGTCTTTGATGTCATGACAATAGCACTAGGCCACGGAGGCAGAGGAGGGTCCCCCCAACACTGAAACTAGTCCACAACTCATTAAAATTTGGAGACCAGCCTTCAGGGAAGGGCATGCCAAGGAGCACAGGGAGTGGACTCTGGGTTGCTGGTTGCCTTTCCCAGTGAAAAATGGCCATCTCTTCTGTACTATCTGCCCTGCCTACTGCATTCTTTACTGTGTTTTTAAAAATCAATTAATTTTTATTGTTTATTTATTTTCATCCATCTTTATTCTTTGGCCTGTGTGGGCCTCCCATTGCAGTGGCCTCTTGTTTCAGAGCACTGGCTCTGGGCGCATGTACTCCAGAGCACTGGCTCACAATTGGATACACTGGTCTAGCCGTTCTGTGGCATGTGGAATCTTCTTGGGCTAGTGCTTGAACCGATGCCCCTTGCACTGCAAGGTAGATTTTCCACCCACTGGACCACCAGGGAAGCCCTAAAATCAATTAATTTTTATTGTTAGCCATGCAGCACAGCTTGTGGGATCTTAGTTCCCCTACCAGGGATTGAACCTGGACCTTCAGCAGTGAAGACATGGAGTCTTAACCACTGAACCACCTGGGAATTCCTTCCTTACTGTTTTTTTTTTTCTTTCTTTTTATAATTTTTTTTTGGGGGGGTGGGGGGGGGGGGGGGGGCAAGGGGGGGGGCGGGTCACTTCTATTGGTCTTTCATTTATCTATTTTCATCCATCTTTGTTCTTTGGCCCCTCTGGGCCTCCCATCGCGGTGGCCTCTGTTGTCGCAGAGCACGGCTCTGGGCACATGCACTCCAGAGCTCCAGCTCGGTAATTGGACACATCGGTCCCGCCGCTCCACGGAAGGTGGGATCTTCCCAGGCCAGGGATCGAACTGGCGCCCCTTGCACTACAAGGCGGTGTCCTTATCCACTGGACCACCAGGGAAGCCCCTGTTACTGTATTTTTAATTGAAGTGTGGTATACATACAGAAAAATGCATGTATAAAGCCATACAGCTCAATGAGATTTTGTAAACTGAACACAACTACATAGCCAAACACTCAGATCAAGAAACAATATGACCAGCAGCCAGATGGCCCCTTTGTGCCCCCTTGACAAGGGTAGCCAGTGTCCTCTCTCTTCCAACAGCATAGATTAGCATTTCCTGGTTATTTATCATCAACAGAATTATTCTGCGTGCAGGCTTTTGTGACTGGCTTCTTCCATGTGACACTACACTTGTGAGGTTGTACATACAGAATCTAGTTGTTTGCTTTTTCTCACTGTGTGGACTTACTGCCTTATTATCCATCCTAGTGTCGATAGGCACTTTGAGTATTTCCAGTTTGGGGCTATTTTAACTAGTGGTGCTATGAGCATTCTTTTTCAAGTGTTTGATTCCAGAGATGAATACGTCCCAGGATGGAATTGCTGGGTCAGAGGGTACATGTATATTCTATCTTAGTAGTTACTCCGGAAAAACAATTTTCCAAAGTGTTCACATCTGTTTATATTCCCTATAGGTGCTACCCATTCTTGCCAACAGTTTTTAGTTTTTGTTTTCATTTTGCCATTCTGTGGGATAATATAGTGATTCCACATTTCTAGTGGTCATCCATGTTTTCTTAAAGTTTTGTTTTTCTATTCAAGCCATCTACCCAATCAGTACATAATTCTGTGACAGTCACAAAATTAATAAGCTATTAAGATGGTTGAAATGAGACTGGTCCCAACCCAACATTTGGGGAGCAAAGAGAGAAGAGAGAGGGCACTAAGAACTTATCCAAAGGATCAGACAAATTCTGTCAGAATCAAAGCAAAACAAAGGATAAAATTCACTGGGGGTATTCAGAGATGTGGGAAGAATGACAGAGAAAGAGCCAGAGTGGGCTGCAAGCTGATTAGATATCAGCAATGTAATGCCACAACCAAAAAAGGAAATGAGATACTCCTCTCAACTGTGGGAAATATTTTAAAAAACCCTGACCACTTGCTCCTCAGAAGACCTTGAGGAAAAGGACTTTGTGACACACAGAGGAAAGGGAAAATCTGATTAGTCACAAGGAAAGGATTCTTCTTGACAGAAACTGTAATTAGAAAGCAGAATACACAGTTTAGAAATCTTGAGAAACTCCTGTCCCCAGGCATGTCCAGTTTCTCTTGTAATGTTTGAGGAAGGAAGATAGGAAAGGGTGCCCCTTTGTCAGGGAAAGTAGTTGCAGGCTTCGATTGTTAAAGCCCATAGGTGATGAATAACATATTTGTGGGCACAGTTCCATCCCTACCATAGAACACATGATTTTTAAGCAGTGAAATTGCATGAGAGAGGCCATGCAGAAGGAAGATGGAAAGAGAGGGATGTGTGTTTCTTGACTTAGCAACAATCTTTGATGGGATCCAGTGCTGACAACCCACAGCCTTTCTTGGTCTGGTTTCTCAGAGGCAGTCCTTTGGGCCCCACTCTCTGGTGGCTCAGATGGTAAAAAATCTGTCTGCAATGCAGGAGACCTGGGCTCAGTCCCTGGGTCAGGAAGATCTGCTGGAGAAGGGAATGGTCACTGACTCCAGTATTCTTGCCTGGAGAATTCCATGGACAGAGAAGGCTGGTGGGCTACAGTCCATGGGGTCACAAAGAGTTGAACATGACTGAGTGACTAACATCTTCACTTTTCTTTCTTCCCCTCAGCCTGATTCCATCCCAAGGCCAGGCTGAGCAGCTCCACAACACATCTTTGGGTAAGGGTTGGAGCCACTGGAAATGTTTGGCACATCCATCCAGCATCTGTTTCTTGGGACATGGACATGGCTGCATGGTGATTGAGGTGGGAAGTTATTGAGTTGCTATTCAGTTACTAAGTGGAATCTAACTCTTTGTGACCCCCATGGACAATAGCCCACCAGGCTCCTCTGTTCATGGGATTTCCCAAGCAAGAAAACATGAGTGGGTTGCTATTTCCTTCTCCAAGGGATTTTCCTGACCCAGGTATTTAACCCAAGCCTCCTGCATTGGTAGCCAGATTCTTTACCATTGAGTTATCTGGGAAGCCCAGGATGGGAAGGGGCCTGTTTAACCAGGAGACCAACTCTTTCCCACTCTCTTCTCCCAGTCTGTCCCTGCTCTTTCCTCTCCTTTTCTTCTTTGAGACAAGATGCCAGTAATAACCCGTCTAGAAGCATTACTGATGGGCATGAAGAAGAAGATGAGTTAGCACATCCAGCCTGGACTGCATCCCTTCTCTAATATATTTCCCTCCACATGACATGCTCAGGACAATCAGGCATTAAATTTTGATCTTCAGCTGCAAAATGCAGAGAATCTTCAGTGGGCTGCTATGAGAATTAAAGTTGCAAATACATAGAAAGTTGACCTTGCTCAAGGTCAGCTTTTGTATCACCATCACCATCATTATCACCAGGTTTGAAGATGAAGTTGATTTGATTTTTAAGCAGTGAAATTCATGAGAGAGGCCATGCAGAAGGAAGATGGAAGAGAGGATGTGTGTTTCTTGACTTAGCAACAATCTTTGATGGGATCCAGTGCTGACAACCCACAGCCTTTCTTGGTCTGGTTTCTCAGAGGCAGTCCTTTGGGCCCCACTCTCTGGTGGCTCAGATGGTAAAAAATCTGTCTGCAATGCAGGAGACCTGGGCTCAGTCCCTGGGTCAGGAAGATCTGCTGGAGAAGGGAATGGTCACTGACTCCAGTATTCTTGCCTGGAGAATTCCATGGACAGAGAAGGCTGGTGGGCTACAGTCCATGGGGTCACAAAGAGTTGAACATGACTGAGTGACTAACATCTTCACTTTTCTTTCTTCCCCTCAGCCTGATTCCATCCCAAGGCCAGGCTGAGCAGCTCCACAACACATCTTTGGGTAAGGGTTGGAGCCACTGGAAATGTTTGGCACATCCATCCAGCATCTGTTTCTTGGGACATGGACATGGCTGCATGGTGATTGAGGTGGGAAGTTATTGAGTTGCTATTCAGTTACTAAGTGGAATCTAACTCTTTGTGACCCCATGGACAATAGCCCACCAGGCTCCTCTGTTCATGGGATTTCCCAAGCAAGAAAACATGAGTGGGTTGCTATTTCCTTCTCCAAGGGATTTTCCTGACCCAGGTATTTAACCCAAGCCTCCTGCATTGGTAGCCAGATTCTTTACCATTGAGTTATCTGGGAAGCCCAGGATGGGAAGGGGCCTGTTTAACCAGGAGACCAACTCTTTCCCACTCTCTTCTCCCAGTCTGTCCCTGCTCTTTCCTCTCCTTTTCTTCTTTGAGACAAGATGCCAGTAATAACCCGTCTAGAAGCATTACTGATGGGCATGAAGAAGAAGATGAGTTAGCACATCCAGCCTGGACTGCATCCCTTCTCTAATATATTTCCCTCCACATGACATGCTCAGGACAATCAGGCATTAAATTTTGATCTTCAGCTGCAAAATGCAGAGAATCTTCAGTGGGCTGCTATGAGAATTAAAGTTGCAAATACATAGAAAGTTGACCTTGCTCAAGGTCAGCTTTTGTATCACCATCACCATCATTATCACCAGGTTTGAAGATGAAGTTGATAAATATATAGAATTATCCCATTAGGATGTCTATTTGTATTTTATTTTTTTAGTCTGCTTTTAGATGAGGAAAATGAAGTGCACAGAGTTGAAGTGCACTGTCCAAAGTCACACTGCTCTGTAACAGCAGGATTCATCAGTTAAAACATTTCTATGCACGAAGGACATTCCTTTCAATGTTATAACCTTCCAGGAATACATTGGGATATTATCCTATTGTATTCAACAGGACACAGAATCACAGAGAAGGGTCAGACTTTTGCTGAAGGGCACACCCTTCAGAAGCAGATGCAGAATTGGAACAAATCCCAAGTCTTTGGCCACTCCATTGCGCTTTGTGATGCATTTTGGCCAATAGGATGCTGACAGGTGTGACCTAAGCAAAGACTGGAGTGCGCTTGTCCTTCAGGTTCGCCTCTGCCTTTCTGTGATTTTTCATCACCATGAGAGAAATGCAGAGCAGGTATCCTGCTAGTTGCAGAAGTTTGGGAGATGCAAGGAAGAAACCCAGACCCAAACCTCAGCGTGGAACCCAGCTCATGTAGATCTGTTGAACCCAAGCAACCCACAGACCCACAAGTGTGAGAACACATGCTTAACGTTACAGACCACTGAGGTTTAGAGTAGTTTGTTATGATGCTCAGTTGGGCAATAGCTAAACAATACCTGATCTGTACTGAGTATTTCTGGAGACTTGCACTTGCAAGAAAAGCATGTCTCAGTCAGTTTCTTAACCTGTAACATGCATGTTCTTCTGGGGCTCGTGAGTTTTTTTATCTCCGTCTTTTCCCTGTTTTCCTTTTCCTCTCCGTTTCTTCTTTGAGACAAGATGCCAGTAATAACCCGTCTAGAAGCATTACTGATGGGCATGAAGAAGAAGATGAGTTAGCACATCCAGCCTGGACTGCATCCCTTCTCTAATATATTTCCCTCCACATGACATGCTCAGGACAATCAGGCATTAAATTTTGATCTTCAGCTGCAAAATGCAGAGAATCTTCAGTGGGCTGCTATGAGAATTAAAGTTGCAAATACATAGAAAGTTGACCTTGCTCAAGGTCAGCTTTTGTATCACCATCACCATCATTATCACCAGGTTTGAAGATGAAGTTGATAAATATATAGAATTATCCCATTAGGATGTCTATTTGTATTTTATTTTTTTAGTCTGCTTTTAGATGAGGAAAATGAAGTGCACAGAGTTGAAGTGCACTGTCCAAAGTCACACTGCTCTGTAACAGCAGGATTCATCAGTTAAAACATTTCTATGCACGAAGGACATTCCTTTCAATGTTATAACCTTCCAGGAATACATTGGGATATTATCCTATTGTATTCAACAGGACACAGAATCACAGAGAAGGGTCAGACTTTTGCTGAAGGGCACACCCTTCAGAAGCAGATGCAGAATTGGAACAAATCCCAAGTCTTTGGCCACTCCATTGCGCTTTGTGATGCATTTTGGCCAATAGGATGCTGACAGGTGTGACCTAAGCAAAGACTGGAGTGCGCTTGTCCTTCAGGTTCGCCTCTGCCTTTCTGTGATTTTTCATCACCATGAGAGAAATGCAGAGCAGGTATCCTGCTAGTTGCAGAAGTTTGGGAGATGCAAGGAAGAAACCCAGACCCAAACCTCAGCGTGGAACCCAGCTCATGTAGATCTGTTGAACCCAAGCAACCCACAGACCCACAAGTGTGAGAACACATGCTTAACGTTACAGACCACTGAGGTTTAGAGTAGTTTGTTATGATGCTCAGTTGGGCAATAGCTAAACAATACCTGATCTGTACTGAGTATTTCTGGAGACTTGCAACTTGCAAGAAAAGCATGTCTCTCAGTCAGTTTCTTAACCTGTAACATGCATGTTCTTCTGGGGCTCTGATTAAATTTCAGACAGTCATTCTAGATGGGGCTGGGGATTATTTTCTGACAGGCTCCCAGGAGATGCTGTTGTGACATGAACCACACCGTGGGTACTAGTGTGGAGAAGTCATCCGAACTTCTCACCTGTACCTGTGGGTCACGACTGCATCCAGTGAACATGGGGCAATGGACAGGCCACTTATGTGTCAGTGAAGAGTCCTGGCCCTCTAGTGAGCATCCTCTGTGGGTTTCTAAAAGTCATCACTCTCCTCACGTCCAGCGTGACCAGAGGGTCAGCTCATGTTAACACTCCTGCCTGGGCTAGGGATCAGAAACACTTGATGAGATCTCCCCTTTTGAATTTTTGTCCTTCCTGGAATTTGAAGATTCTAGGCAATAAACCTGGCTTCCAGTTCGTTTGGGGCCCATAACCAATACCAGATTTCCAAGTCATGATGCAATTGAGTCTCCAGGCAGGAGATACAAAATTTATTCCTGGTTCTCTTTTTTATTTTATTTCATTTATTTTTTGGGGGGGTGGGGTGGGGAAGGAGGGGAGCAGGCGGGCCACTTCTATTGGTCTTTTCATTTGTCCATTTTCATCCATCTTTGTTCTTTGGCCCCTCTGGGCCTCCCATCGCAGTGGCTTCTGTTGTCGCAGAGTGCCGGCTCTGGGCGCATGCTTTCCAGAGCTCCGGCTTGGTAATTGGACACATCGGTCCAGCCGCTCCGTGGCACGTGGGATCTTCCCAGGCCAGGGATCGAACTGGCACCCCTTGCACTGCAAGGTGGTGTCCCTACCCACTGGACCACCAGGGAAGCCCTATTCCTGGTTCTCTTAACTTCCAGTCAGGCAGGGGATGGGGACATGAAGATGATGGGAACATCAAACAGCAGCTTACAGAGGAAGCCAAGTCTCCCGTGCTGGGAGACTTTTCCAGTTAGTTCTTGTCCAACCACTACCTCTTTCTACGACCACCATCACCACGACTAGCAACTAGGATCATCTAAAGAATTGAATCCCTTCAGACTTTTGACTTGGAGAATCCTGAAAAGATAGGAGAATTCTTTCCAAGAAAACAGTATCTTCTCCCCTTCCTTTAGTTTTCCACAATATACTATGGATTGTACACCTGTGTATTAGTTGTAGGTAATTTGGCATGAACACACCGTGTACTAGTGTGGAGAAGTCATCCGAACTTCTCACCTGTACCTGTGGGTCACGACTGCATCCAGTGAACATGGGGCAATGGACAGGCCACTTATGTGTCAGTGAAGAGTCCTGGCCCTCTAGTGAGCATCCTCTGTGGGTTTCTAAAAGTCATCACTCTCCTCACGTCCAGCGTGACCAGAGGGTCAGCTCATGTTAACACTCCTGCCTGGGCTAGGGATCAGAAACACTTGATGAGATCTCCCCTTTTGAATTTTTGTCCTTCCTGGAATTTGAAGATTCTAGGCAATAAACCTGGCTTCCAGTTCGTTTGGGGCCCATAACCAATACCAGATTTCCAAGTCATGATGCAATTGAGTCTCCAGGCAGGAGATACAAAATTTATTCCTGGTTCTCTTTTTTATTTTATTTCATTTATTTTTTGGTGGGGGTGGGGTGGGGAGGGAGGGGGACGGGCGGGCCACTTCTATTGGTCTTTTCATTTGTCCATTTTCATCCATCTTTGTTCTTTGGCCCCTCTGGGCCTCCCATCGCAGTGGCTTCTGTTGTCGCAGAGTGCCGGCTCTGGGCGCATGCTTTCCAGAGCTCCGGCTTGGTAATTGGACACATCGGTCCAGCCGCTCCGTGGCACGTGGGATCTTCCCAGGCCAGGGATCGAACCGGCGCCCCTTGCACTGCAAGGCGGTGTCCCTACCCACTGGACCACCAGGGAAGCCCTATTCCTGGTTCTCTTAACTTCCAGTCAGGCAGGGGATGGGGACATGAAGATGATGGGAACATCAAACAGCAGCTTACAGAGGAAGCCAAGTCTCCCGTGCTGGGAGACTTTTCCAGTTAGTTCTTGTCCAACCACTACCTCTTTCTACGACCACCATCACCACGACTAGCAACTAGGATCATCTAAAGAATTGAATCCCTTCAGACTTTTGACTTGGAGAATCCTGAAAAGATAGGAGAATTCTTTCCAAGAAAACAGTATCTTCTCCCCTTCCTTTAGTTTTCCACAATATACTATGGATTGTACACCTGTGTATTAGTTGTAGGAAGATACCATCCTGCAACTCAACTTCCAAATTCTCTGAAGTTTTATCACAGTATCCTGGGTTGCTATAGATCCTAAAGATGGTATGTGAGTGTCTCTAAAAGACTGCCACAACTTTATTTTTATTTTTTTTCAATTTTTTACTTATTTAGTGTTTTTAGGTGAGGGTGTGACACATTGGGAGATTGGATTGACATATATACACTACTGTGTGTGAAATAGCTAGTAGAAACTTGCTGTGAAGCACAGGAAGCTCACCTTGATGCTCTGTGATGACTTGGAGGACTGGAATGGGGCACAGGTGGGAGTGAGGCCCCAGAGGGAGGAGACAGACATACACATACAGCTGGTTCCCTTTGTTGTACAGCAGAAACTAGCACTCCATTGTTAAGCAATTATAATCCCTCGAAAAGTTTAAAAACGATTTGCCACAATTTTAAGTAAGATAAACATACACCCAGCCAGTCCGCTCCTAAGGAATCACACAAGAGAAGTAAAAGCATATGTTCACGATGCAAGGACTTATGCCCAGACATTTGTCACATCTTTATTTTAATATGCCTGAGTTAGAAACAATCTAAATGTGCATCACTGGGCAAAAAGCATATTGTATATGCATACAATGGGATACTAACTGGCAATAAAAGGATCCAACTCTTATGCACCAAACAACATGAATGCATCCCAAAGTCATGATGGTGCACAAAGGAGCTCCCTGTACTGTACATTCTGTACCAGTCTACTTATATAAAACTCTAGGAAATGTAAAAACTGATTGATCATGATAGAAGGCAGATCCATGGTGGAGGTTCCTGATAAATGAGGAAGAATCCCCAAGGAATGCAGGAAGCTTTCGGAGATGGCAGATTTATCCATCGTCTTGATGGTGGTGATGGTTTCACAGGTGTCGACAACCTCTGACTGTTCACTTTGAATAAGTACTATTCACTGTATGTCAATTATGCCTTAATAAAGCTGTATTTTAAAATGTAATAACACAACTGCCACTTTCCTCCCTGTTGTCTCCCCATCACCATCTCTAAGAGGTGGCTGGAAGCCAAAACATGTGTTTTGTTTCATTGACTTTGGCATGAACGCTCTCTCTGGATGCTGGTGAGAGTAAGGTAACACCTGGTTGACCTATGACATCATTTCCAGCCCCCTGGCATTCTTCATATAGCTTCTAGCCACACATTGTTATTTTAAAAAATAGAGATGAGGTGTACAGCAGGAAGTAGCCTCTTGAATTTACAGTCGATCTTCCTTTCTCCAGGTCACTTCTGTTGCACATCTGGGGCCTTAGGTGCCCCAGACTGTGAGCCTGGGAGCCCAGAGCCCTAGATGTGAAGTTAGAATTCTCTTACTCCTTTGGCCCTACAGCACTGGTCCTTCTGGGGGCCCTAGGGTACTACTCTCTGATAGAGGTATATCAGCCACAGACAGGACTCTATGTGAGATGACTTGGTTTACAAAATGTACATGGGTCAGGTCAACAGGAAGACAGGGTAGTTAACCTACTGTTTTCACTTCTACCAATTTACAGAAACAACTTTTCAGTGACACATGCTGGTCTGTGCCTGGGGAGTTGATGCAAAGCTACACTTATCAAGGCACCCAGACATTTGTCATTTTTTAATGCCTTAGAAACAATCTAAATGTGCATCACTGGGCAAAAGCATATTGTATATGCATACAATGGGATACTAACTGGCAATAAAAGGATCCAACTCTTATGCACCAAACAACATGAATGCATCCCAAAGTCATGATGGTGCACAAAGGAGCTCCCTGTACTGTACATTCTGTACCAGTCTACTTATATAAAACTCTAGGAAATGTAAAAACTGATTGATCATGATAGAAGGCAGATCCATGGTGGAGGTTCCTGATAAATGAGGAAGAATCCCCAAGGAATGCAGGAAGCTTTCGGAGATGGCAGATTTATCCATCGTCTTGATGGTGGTGATGGTTTCACAGGTGTCGACAACCTCTGACTGTTCACTTTGAATAAGTACTATTCACTGTATGTCAATTATGCCTTAATAAAGCTGTATTTTAAAATGTAATAACACAACTGCCACTTTCCTCCCTGTTGTCTCCCCATCACCATCTCTAAGAGGTGGCTGGAAGCCAAAACATGTGTTTTGTTTCATTGACTTTGGCATGAACGCTCTCTCTGGATGCTGGTGAGAGTAAGGTAACACCTGGTTGACCTATGACATCATTTCCAGCCCCCTGGCATTCTTCATATAGCTTCTAGCCACACATTGTTATTTTAAAAAATAGAGATGAGGTGTACAGCAGGAAGTAGCCTCTTGAATTTACAGTCGATCTTCCTTTCTCCAGGTCACTTCTGTTGCACATCTGGGGCCTTAGGTGCCCCAGACTGTGAGCCTGGGAGCCCAGAGCCCTAGATGTGAAGTTAGAATTCTCTTACTCCTTTGGCCCTACAGCACTGGTCCTTCTGGGGGCCCTAGGGTACTACTCTCTGATAGAGGTATATCAGCCACAGACAGGACTCTATGTGAGATGACTTGGTTTACAAAATGTACATGGGTCAGGTCAACAGGAAGACAGGGTAGTTAACCTACTGTTTTCACTTCTACTCAGTTTACAGAAACAACTTTTCAGTGACACATGCTGGTCTGTGCCTGGGGAGTTGATGCAAAGCTACACTTATCAAGGCACCCTGGCCTCTGCCTTTTTTAGGCATTAGAACACACTCCCACACACCACTGAGGGCTTCCCATCATCGCTCATCCTCCCACCTAAAATAGCAAACAAGCAGGGTATAAAGCTCTCCTGCGAAAACAACAGTCATCTCTCTAAATACAAGCCATTCATAGGCTTTGCCTAGGCCTGACCTTTCCCATTCCTACAATTTTGGAATTCCTCTCTTCCCAGCTGCTCTGGGAGGGGAGGGCATAGCTTGATTCTGTTGCTGCCACAGTACATCCCTTTGTGAAGTGAACAGACCCCATTCAGCCTTGTTATCAGCAGCAAGATGCAGCAGGTACCTCATGGAAACTCCATAGTGTACTTTTCCCGCACCATTGCTACCTAAAGAAATGGCCAGTGATCCCATGGCTGAGGTTTGAGTAGTACTTTGTTTAGTCTGGATTCTTTCAGAAGCAAACCCTGAGACAAAGAGCTTGGAAGATGGCCCCAGGAAGCTCTGGTAGTGGAAAGGGAAAGAGGGAAAGAGTGAAGGGAGAGAGCCATAAGATTATATTCTCAAGTCAGTGACCAGGGTGAGGGCTTCCCTTGCAGCTCAGTTGGTAAAGAATCTGCCTGCAATTCAGCAGACCCTGCTTTGATTCCTGGGTTGGGAACATCCCCAGGAGAAGGGAACAGCTACCCACTCTAGTAGTGTTGCCTGGCTTGTTGTCCACGGCTTGTCTGTGAGTTGCAGAGTCAGACACAACTGACTTTCACTGACCAGGGTGGGCAGTGAGTTCTTCCTCCCAAGAGAACTAGTATGAACATTGCTTACCTTCACTCTATGCCACAGAGAAAAGGCTTTATATCTTTTATGTTTAGGCGCTTGTCTTGATACAGCACTGGTCCTTCTGGGGCCCTAGGGTACTACTCTGATAGAGGTATATCAGCCACAGACAGGACTCTATGTGAGATGACTTGGTTTACAAAATGTACATGGGTCAGGTCAACAGGAAGACAGGGTAGTTAACCTACTGTTTTCACTTCTACTCAGTTTACAGAAACAACTTTTCAGTGACACATGCTGGTCTGTGCCTGGGGAGTTGATGCAAAGCTACACTTATCAAGGCACCCTGGCCTCTGCCTTTTTTAGGCATTAGAACACACTCCCACACACCACTGAGGGCTTCCCATCATCGCTCATCCTCCCACCTAAAATAGCAAACAAGCAGGGTATAAAGCTCTCCTGAGAAAAACAACAGTCATCTCTCTAAATACAAGCCATTCATAGGCTTTGCCTAGGCCTGACCTTTCCCATTCCTACAATTTTGGAATTCCTCTCTTCCCAGCTGCTCTGGGAGGGGAGGGCATAGCTTGATTCTGTTGCTGCCACAGTACATCCCTTTGTGAAGTGAACAGACCCCATTCAGCCTTGTTATCAGCAGCAAGATGCAGCAGGTACCTCATGGAAACTCCATAGTGTACTTTTCCCGCACCATTGCTACCTAAAGAAATGGCCAGTGATCCCATGGCTGAGGTTTGAGTAGTACTTTGTTTAGTCTGGATTCTTTCAGAAGCAAACCCTGAGACAAAGAGCTTGGAAGATGGCCCCAGGAAGCTCTGGTAGTGGAAAGGGAAAGAGGGAAAGAGTGAAGGGAGAGAGCCATAAGATTATATTCTCAAGTCAGTGACCAGGGTGAGGGCTTCCCTTGCAGCTCAGTTGGTAAAGAATCTGCCTGCAATTCAGCAGACCCTGCTTTGATTCCTGGGTTGGGAACATCCCCAGGAGAAGGGAACAGCTACCCACTCTAGTAGTGTTGCCTGGCTTGTTGTCCACGGCTTGTCTGTGAGTTGCAGAGTCAGACACAACTGACTTTCACTGACCAGGGTGGGCAGTGAGTTCTTCCTCCCAAGAGAACTAGTATGTTTATTTTATTAGCATTGTACTCTATATAACCTTTGCACTCATATGCCACAGGAAGAAAATAGGCTTTATATCTTTTATGTTTAGGGCTTCTTATGACATTCTTATGGAAGAAGAGTACAGACAAGGTTTAAATAAAATGCAAACTGGGTGTTTCTCTTTCAGTAACACACTCTCTTGCTGTTTCTTTAACCTCATTGCATACGATTCTGGGAATTAAACCGATACCCAGGGTCACCCCTTAAATAATCTTCTGTCTTTTGAGGGATGAGTACAGACCGAGAGGTATCCTTAGCTGTCACTGAAGAAAGGGGCTGCATCACCATTCTTTTCTTTGTAAATCATAGAACCTTGAGCCAAGGATTGCAGAAGACAGATGTTCCGGGATGAGAGAGAAGTAAGAGGATCACAGAAACCATTAAACCATTAAAACATTGTAAAATAAGATTAGTGAAGACAAGTTAAAAAACTGAGATAATCAAATGTGGAGAAGTCAGAACTATTAAATAATTATCTTCAAGTCCTGCATGAGCTGTTTCTTGAAAAGTGAATGAATACTGGGAAGAGAAAGGCAAACATGGTATTAAGATATATCAAAGAAGATTTAAAGGCTACATTAGAGAAAAAATATTCTGTCATGGAAGGTTGTAAAAAAGCACTTGTACAAGTACACTTTTCTTTGGAGGCTTTAAAACCGTAACAGATTCTTAACTTAATGGATAGTTCTCATGACTTCTGAGGGTGTCCCCAAGCCTCAAAAACCAATGCCTTTTAGAACATGACTGGAAAAAAATGAATGAAGGGCCTGCACAAATAATGAAACTTTCTTCTGGTTGGTATACAGGAAAATCAAAGTAAGAAATAACATTATAGTGTTTCAGTTCAAGGTGACACACTGAGCACTTTCATTTCCTTCTTTTCCTTCTCCAAATTCTACTGAAAAGAAGATGAAATATAAGAACAAATTCCCAGCAGAACTGGAAGGCTGAGAGGGAACATCAGGAAGGAATGATTCTTGCTTGTACAAGAAAGTTAACATGATCTTATTTACCATATTTAAGCCATTGAAAACAACCCAAATGCCATCAATGAGGAAATGGATAAATCAGTTGTGACACAATGGAATACCACTTCACAAGAAAGAAACCTACAAATGTATACAGCAACCTAAATGAATGTCAAAAATATTAGGTTAAGCATGATGAAATCAAAACTGAAAGACGCACCTGTACCCCAATGTTCATTGCAGCTCTCTATACAATAGCTAGAACATGAAAGCAACCTAGATGACCATCGACGAATGAATGGATACAAAAGCTCTGGTACATATATACAATAGAATACTACACAGCTGTAAAAAGCAATGCAGAAGAATCAGTCCTAATGAGGTGGCTGGATCTAGAACCTATCATAAAAAGTGAAGCAATTCAAAAAGAGAAGGACAAATACAATATACTAACACATACATATGGAATCTAGTAGGATGGTAATGATAACACACACAGTGAAGTGATGGAAAAACAGGCATGGACAGTAGACATATGGACATTGTGGGGAATGAACAGTGGGTGGGAGGTGTAAAGGAAGTAGCATGAAAACCTAACTATCACATGTGAAAAGAATAGCTATAGTCATTGCACTGTGAGAAAAGGGGATCCTGCGGGGGTGCTGTGTGAGACGATCTGAAGGAGTGGGATGGGGGGAATATACCTATGACTAATCTGGGAACATACATATCTGTAAACAACAGAACTCTGTAAAAGTAAAAAGTAAAATAAAAATTAAAAAAAATATATTAGGTTAAGCAAAAGAAGTCGACACATACACACTCACACACACACACTCACAAATGCACACTGTGTGATTCTACCTATGTGAAGACCTAGATGAGGTGAATGAATCCATGGTCATAAGAGTAAGGCACCAACTGCTTATGGGAGGAGTAAGTTGCCTACAAAGGTGCACTAGAAGACTTTTGGAGATGATGGAGATGTTCTATATTCTAATTTTGATGTTGGCTACATAGGTATATATAATTGTGAAAAATAGAACAGAATCTTTAAGATGCATTCATTTTACTGTATGTAAATTACTCATCATTTAAAAAGAGTTTTGCATATGTCAAAAGAGAGAAAAAGAAAAGGAAGAGAGGAAAGGAGAAGGAAGAGAAAAGAAGGGAAGAGAAGAAAAGAAGTTGGGCTTCCCTGGTGGCCCAGTGGGTAAAGTCACCGCCTTGCAGTGCAAGGGTCACCAGTTCAATCCCTGGCCTGGGAAGATCCCACGTGCCGCAGAGCGGCTGGACTCATGTGTCCAACTACCGAGCCGGAGCTCTGGAGTGCATACGCCCAGAGCCGGTGCTCTGCGACAACAGAAGCCACTGCGATGGGAGGCCCAGAGGGGCCAAAGAACAAAGATGGATGGAAATAAATTAATGAAAGACCAATAGAAGGGCCCCCCCGAAAAAAGTTTTAAAAAATTATGAGAAAAAAAAAGAAAGAAGAAGCTATAGAAACTAGGTGAAAAGGATAAGGACAGAAAACTGATAAAGAGTGAAAGAACTAGCCCTGGGGTTGCAAAAGCTGGAAGATTAAGCTATGAAATAAAATGTATTAGGAAAATGCAAAGATAAAAAATAAGAGAAAAAACCTACAAGATGTGGAAGACTGATCAATTTTGAAATCCCAATATTAGTGTCAAAGTCTAGTAGGCACTCCAGAAGGAGAATACAAGGAAATTGGAAAAAAGCAAAGAAATTACTAAAGCAACTTCTCAGGGTGAAGACAAGCTTAAGGATTCAGATTGAAAGGGCGCACCACACGCTGAAGAGGACTAACAAAACCCTAATTCTACACAAGCTAATGAAATTTCCTAAGATTATGAATAAAGAGAAAAATCTTAAAAGCTGCCACTTGAAAATGTCACCTGCGAAGAAATTTACACTGAAACATGAGACAGGGTAAGAAAAATTACATATTATCTTCAAAATTCTGAGGGGCAACAAGATAGAACACAACTAGCACTCAAATTAGCATTTACATGTGAGAAACACATAAAGGTGCGTTTAAAAATTGAGAATTTGAGAAGTTATTTTTCCTATTCCTTTGACCACACCACACAGTTTGCAGGATTTTAGTTCCCCAACCAGGGAGTGGACAAGTGCCATGGTAGTGAAATTGCTCAGTCCCAACCACTAAACCTCCAGGGAACTCCAAAGAGTTTCACCTTTGATAAAACTTCACTGAGAGAACTTGAGAATGTATTCCAGCAAGATAAAGGATGAAAATATGAGATTCCAGAAACAGCAGCAGTAGACAAATAAAAATATAAATAAATCTTGTAGTTAAGTCTAAATAATTATTGAGAGAATTATACTACTGCTCAGACATTTTTTGTAAGATAGCTCTAACGAAAGAAAGAAGGAAGATATTGAAATTGAAGGAAAAATAAATAATCTAGCACTAAATATTCAGATAATGTGACTGAAATTTGAGACAGGCAAGAGAAAGAAAAGCATGTTAGAATCTTTTCTAGAGTGGATGGAAATAAATTAATGAAAGACCAATAGAAGGGCCCCCGAAAAAGTTTTAAAAAATTATGAGAAAAAAAAAGAAAGAAGAAGCTATAGAAACTAGGTGAAAAGGATAAGGACAGAAAACTGATAAAGAGTGAAAGAACTAGCCCTGGGGTTGCAAAAGCTGGAAGATTAAGCTATGAAATAAAATGTATTAGGAAAATGCAAAGATAAAAAATAAGAGAAAAAACCTACAAGATGTGGAAGACTGATCAATTTTGAAATCCCAATATTAGTGTCAAAGTCTAGTAGGCACTCCAGAAGGAGAATACAAGGAAATTGGAAAAAAGCAAAGAAATTACTAAAGCAACTTCTCAGGGTGAAGACAAGCTTAAGGATTCAGATTGAAAGGGCGCACCACACGCTGAAGAGGACTAACAAAACCCTAATTCTACACAAGCTAATGAAATTTCCTAAGATTATGAATAAAGAGAAAAATCTTAAAAGCTGCCACTTGAAAATGTCACCTGCGAAGAAATTTACACTGAAACATGAGACAGGGTAAGAAAAATTACATATTATCTTCAAAATTCTGAGGGGCAACAAGATAGAACACAACTAGCACTCAAATTAGCATTTACATGTGAGAAACACATAAAGGTGCGTTTAAAAATTGAGAATTTGAGAAGTTATTTTTCCTATTCCTTTGACCACACCACACAGTTTGCAGGATTTTAGTTCCCCAACCAGGGAGTGGACAAGTGCCATGGTAGTGAAATTGCTCAGTCCCAACCACTAAACCTCCAGGGAACTCCAAAGAGTTTCACCTTTGATAAAACTTCACTGAGAGAACTTGAGAATGTATTCCAGCAAGATAAAGGATGAAAATATGAGATTCCAGAAACAGCAGCAGTAGACAAATAAAAATATAAATAAATCTTGTAGTTAAGTCTAAATAATTATTGAGAGAATTATACTACTGCTCAGACATTTTTTGTAAGATAGCTCTAACGAAAGAAAGAAGGAAGATATTGAAATTGAAGGAAAAATAAATAATCTAGCACTAAATATTCAGATAATGTGACTGAAATTTGAGACAGGCAAGAGAAAGAAAAAGCATGTTAGAATCTTGTTTTGGGAAAGCTTAATGAAAGTTGCTCAGTCGTGTCTGACTCTTTGTGACCCCATGGACTGCAGCCCGCCAGTCTCTTCTGATCATGGAATTCTCCAGGCAAGAGTACTGGAGTAAGTAGCTATTCACTTCTTTAGGGAATCTTCCCAGCCCAGGGACAGAACCTAGGTCTCTATGTCTCCTGCACTGCAGGTGGATTCTTTATCATCTGACCACCAGGGAAAGTTTAGATTATATTATAAATACTGATTGAGTCTTAACACTGATAGAATAGTGTAAGTTCAAATCTGTTTGCTAAAAGGTTAAGAGTTGGAGAAGTAGAACACTTTCCAAACTTGAGAAATAATGAACGAAGTAAATAATATTTAAATGTTTATTAAAGTTTAAGTGTCAAGCTCTAACAGAATATTTATATTCATTCAATATTTAATTCTTACAACAACACTAGAAAATCATTTTTGTACATCTGTTTTACTTATGAGAACATTTAGACATAGGCTAACTCTCTTGCCAAAGATCACACAGATCATAACTTGGAAGGTGGGAGGCAAAATGATGAAAACTGAAAATTTGAAAGCACCAAATAAAATGGAAAACACATCTTCAAATCTATTAGTAATCAGAGTAAATACAGATGGGTTATATTGATTGATCTATTACATGGCAAAAGAAAAATGGGTTATTGTTTATTAATTAGAGATTTAAACAAAAATGACAGAGGAAGTTAGAAAATAACGCCTGGAAAAAAAATACCCAATGGATGGCAAGAGAAGAAAAATAAGCAGGAGATGCAAAATACTATCAAAAATGTTCAAGACCAAAGTCAATACAAAGATATATAAGGAATTTCACCTTGATAAAAATATAACTACCAGGGAATTTCCTGGTGGTCCAGTGGTGGTTCAGTGAGACTCCATGCTCTCACTGAAAAGGGTGTGGGTTCAATCCCTTGTCTGACTGCAAGCGAACTAAGACCCTGCAAGCAACTCAACATGACCTCCTCCCCCCAAAAAAACCACCAAAAAAGACATCTGGTGTCCTAACACCACGAATTCTAAATCAGTAAAGCAAAACTTAATGGGATAGTATGGAGAACAAAAAAATGCAGAATGCATGGTCAGAATGCAATTAAATTCTTTGACGAATGAGCAGATTAAATAAACAATAAGTAAATCAAGATGAAGAGTTTTCACAATATAATAAACCATCTTGATTTGATAGGTCTTATAGATGATGCTAGTGGGAAAGAACCTGCCTGCCAATGCAGGAGATATAAGAGATCCAGGTTCATGGGTCATGAAGACCCCCTGGAAGAGGCCATGGCAACCCACTCCAGTGTTCTTGTTTGAAGAATCCCATGGACACAGGAGCCTGGTGGGCTACAGTCCACAGGTTTGCAAGAGTGGAGATGACCCGACTTAGCATGCACATAAAAACTGAAGAATGTACATTATAAAAAGGTATAGTCATGAAATATTTCCAAACTATTTTTAAATTTTTTTCAAGCTCTAACAGAATATTTATATTCATTCAATATTTAATTCTTACAACAACACTAGAAAATCATTTTTGTACATCTGTTTTACTTATGAGAACATTTAGACATAGGCTAACTCTCTTGCCAAAGATCACACAGATCATAACTTGGAAGGTGGGAGGCAAAATGATGAAAACTGAAAATTTGAAAGCACCAAATAAAATGGAAAACACATCTTCAAATCTATTAGTAATCAGAGTAAATACAGATGGGTTATATTGATTGATCTATTACATGGCAAAAGAAAAATGGGTTATTGTTTATTAATTAGAGATTTAAACAAAAATGACAGAGGAAGTTAGAAAATAACGCCTGGAAAAAAAATACCCAATGGATGGCAAGAGAAGAAAAATAAGCAGGAGATGCAAAATACTATCAAAAATGTTCAAGACCAAAGTCAATACAAAGATATATAAGGAATTTCACCTTGATAAAAATATAACTACCAGGGAATTTCCTGGTGGTCCAGTGGTGGTTCAGTGAGACTCCATGCTCTCACTGAAAAGGGGTGTGGGTTCAATCCCTTGTCTGACTGCAAGCGAACTAAGACCCTGCAAGCAACTCAACATGACCTCCTCCCCCCAAAAAAACCACCAAAAAAGACATCTGGTGTCCTAACACCACGAATTCTAAATCAGTAAAGCAAAACTTAATGGGATAGTATGGAGAACAAAAAAATGCAGAATGCATGGTCAGAATGCAATTAAATTCTTTGACGAATGAGCAGATTAAATAAACAATAAGTAAATCAAGATGAAGAGTTTTCACAATATAATAAACCATCTTGATTTGATAGGTCTTATAGATGATGCTAGTGGGAAAGAACCTGCCTGCCAATGCAGGAGATATAAGAGATCCAGGTTCATGGGTCATGAAGACCCCCTGGAAGAGGCCATGGCAACCCACTCCAGTGTTCTTGTTTGAAGAATCCCATGGACACAGGAGCCTGGTGGGCTACAGTCCACAGGTTTGCAAAGAGTGGGAGATGACCGAAGCGACTTAGCATGCACATAAAAAAACTGAAGAATGTACATTATAAAAAAGGTATAGTCATGAAATACTTGCAAAATATGCTTGTATGATACACAAACTTAATAGTGATAAAGTAAAAATCCAGTAAAACATATGATTTTTGAGAAAGTATTAATGATCAAAAATGACTAGGGAAAAGTTATAATATCTGAATAGGCTACTGAACATGAAGTAACATTGAATATTAATCAGGGACCCAATCAAAGAGGCACTAAGCCCAAGAGGGCTAACAATGAGTGAGTTTTAACAAGAAATAGGTAATTATTATTTTTTTAAGTGCTAACATGAAGAAAAAGGGTTTCCAACTTGCACCATGAAACTCTAATGGTATTACTATTGAAGTGGTTACTGCTAGCTCTCATGCACACACCAAAGAAACTGTAAGTATATAACCTAGTACAGCTCTCCTAGATTCCAAAACTAACAAATTGGAGAATATAACAGAAAATAAATGAAAAATTCACAATAGCAATCAAACCTTGACAACAGTTTGTCAAAAGAAATGTGAAAAGAAAGATGGAGGAAACTATAAAGCTTTACTCAAAAAATAGAGATACACAAACCATGTCCTGAATGAGAGGATATGATATGAAATTCTCAACTCTTCTCAATTTACCCTCCCCCAAATATATTTAGCAATTGTCATGAAAAATTCAATGAGTTTTTAAACCAAATAACTCTAAAGTCTGTTTGAAATAGATATTTGACAAGAATTTCTAAGGAAAAAAATTAATAAAAGGTATCTGTCCTATTAAAATGTATTATGAAATAAAACAGTGTGGTGTTTATGCATGAATAAAAAATTAATATCAAGAAACAGAGTAATGAATATCTGAAAATTTTAGTATGTGCTAAAAATGATAGTAGTATCAATGAATATAGTATATTTAACAAAAGCGAAGTCACTCAATCATGTCTGACTCTTTGCAACCCATGGATGAGCCATAGAATTCTCCAGGCAAGAATACTGGAGTGGATAACCTTTCCCTTCTCCAGGGGAGCTTCCCAACCCAGGGATTGAAGCCAGGTCTCCTGCATTTCAGGTGGATTCTTTGCCATCTCAGCCACCAGGAAGCACTTATATTTAACAAATACAAGTGGCTTTTCACTTGGACAAAAACCAGTTATAATTTTATCTTAAACCTTAAAACCACGAATAACTTCAAAGTAGATTGTAGTTCTAAACAATAAGAATAAAAATACTAAAGAACTGTTAGAACAAAGTATATTTAAAGATTTTGACAATCTTTATTTGAGGAACCTTTCTCAAGTAAGGCATGAAAACCAAAGTCATAAGAGAAATCATCCCAGAGTTGATTACATTTAGAACGGAAAGTTTATGCATGGTCAAACACAGCATAAACAGTATTAAAAGATGAGTACAGGGCTTTCCCTGGTGGTCCAGTGGGTAAGGACACCGCCTTGCAGTGCAAGGGGCGCCGGTTCGAGCCCTGGCCTGGGAAGATCCCACGTGCCGCAGAGCGGCTGGACTGATGTGTCCAATCACCAAGCCAGAGATCTGGAGTGCATGTGCCCAGAGCCGGTGCTCTGCAACAACAGACACCACCGCGATGGGAGGCCCACAGGAGCCAAAGAACGAAGACGAATGAAAATAGAGAAATGAAAGACCAACAGAAGTGGCCCGCCCGCTCCCCTCCCTCCCAAACCCAACCCCAGCCCAAAGTAAATAAATAAATAAATAAATCTTTAAAAAAAAGAAAAAAAGATGAGTACATAAGTGGTTCAACATTTGCAAAGTTTCTGAACTTAAAGGTCAATATAGTAGGTATTTTGCAAAGACAGTCAACATTGACTCCTCCCATCCCTAAATACATGCTCTTTTGTTGGTCCTTCATCAAGAGGAATTGATTTCTGGTCCCCTAGGATCTATGCTGACTCAGTAATTTGTCTGACCAATACAACATGGCTGAAGTCGTACAAGTTCAACAACAGGCCTTGCAATTTCTGGTTTTATTCTCCTGCTACTCTGAGTCCACCATGTAAAGACATGTAGGATAACGTCTTTGAGGATGAAGAGACAGCATAGGCAACAGCCAACACCAACCATCAAACATATAAGCTAGGTCCTCCAGCATCATGTCAACCCAGCAGAAGGCTATCACCACATGAATAATCCTAGGCAAGATCAGCAGAAGAACCACCCAGCAGAGCCCAGAGCAAGATGCTGAAATGAACTTATGAGCAAATAAAATGTGTGTGTGTTTTAAGCCACTGTGTTCTGGAATGGTTTATTATGTAGCAATAGTTAGTGGATAGTTATACATAATTTTAAAAAGCATATCTGAGATAAGAGCATACAATCTGCCTGGAAAATGGGCAAGGCAAGTCATGAAATAAGAAACAAGAAAGGGCTTCCCGGGTGGTCCAGTGGGTAAAGAGTTCACCTTGCAGTGCAAGGGGCACTGGTTTGGTCCCTGGCCTGGGAAGACCCCATGTGCCCTGGAGTGGCTGGACCAGTGTGTCCAATTGCAAGTCAGTGCTCTGGAGCAATGAGAGAAGCCACTGCAATGGGAGGCCCACACAGGTCAAAGAATAAAGATGGATAAAAACAAATAAATGAAGAACCAATAAAAGAGGCCAAAATTTAAAAAAAAGAAAGAAAGAAAGAAACAGAAAGGCCGTTGACTTGAATCAGAGCTGGAGGAGTCTTGTTGATGAGCTGGAAAAAGAATTCCAGCCTGCTTGGGTCTGAATCCTGGCCCTGCCCACCATGGCTGTGTGGCCTTGGGCAAGCTATTCAAATCTCTCCTGCCTCAATTTCCTCATCTGTGAAATGGGTATATAAACATTATCTATCTCATAGAGTCATTGAAAGGAAACTTAGTAGCATTAAGTACAAGTAAATGTTGCTTTTGTTTTTATGCTATTCATAGCTCAGATCAATTCTTGACTAAAGCCGTGAACACAAGATGCTGAATAGTTTGAAAGCAAGTTGATGGATGACAGGGGTTAGGAGTTAAGAGAACAAGACATATTGTACATTCAGAGTGTGGCTTGCTTTAATGTTATTGTAAAAATGGTTAGTTTGATTATTTCAAACACTTCCTTAAATCACATTGCTTGAATGGATTCTAGCTATGTAAAATCTATAAAAATTCATGACTTTGAACCTGAGCTTTAATAAAGAAGCACTCATTTGAATTTCAAGTTAAAGGGATACAGTTATTAGCATTGCCTGTGTTTCTAAATTGTCAGAGAGTCTGTCTTCCAGACTGCTTCTGTTTATATATAATTGTTTTATTCTTACCATTTTCAATTAAAGACATATGAAAGAACTAATCTGAGTATCTGATCAACATGAGACAAGAGGAGATAAGATTTCATTCAAAAGTGAAAAAAGCTGGTTCTTCTGTGCATTTTTATACAGTTGTTGAAGAAAACTGTATAAAAGCCCTCTTATTAGAGGGCTTCCCTAGTGGTCCAGTGGGTAGACAGTCTGCCTTGCAGTGCAAGGGGCATCGTTTCGATACCTGGTCTGAGAAGATCCCACGTGCAGTGGAGCGACTGGATTGGTGTGTCCAACTGCCAGCCAGCACTCTGAAGCACATGTGCCCAGAGTCCATGCTCTGCAAGGAGGTAGGCCACTGCAGTGGAAGGCCCACACAGGCCAGGGAACAAAGGTGGATGAAAACAAATAAATTTAAAAAATAAACAATAAAAGAGGCCAAAAACTTTTTAAAATTCTTATTAGATATTTTAAAATATTCAAAACAGTACAAAAGCAACATCATGATTTATTATTATTTTTGGTATTGTGAGCCAAAAAAACAAATAGAATAGCATTTTGCTACCACCTTGTAACAGCGTACCTAACAGTACAGAGACAGTCACAAAAAATATGTATCTTTTTACATTGAGAAAGTATATCTCCTAGTATGTTGAAACTTCCAAATAAACTGTTAGATCATGTTTATGTGTGTCTGTATGTATATATACATAATGCAGATAGATAGATAATGTTCATATTTGATACAATAAAACTGTCAAGATGTGTTTGAAAATGTAAATTGTTAATAGATTTTCTCTCTTTTGTAGCCAGCATGATGACTTTATCAAGAACTTGGACTCATATAAAATGACAACAACAAACGAAGCAGCTTCTGGCTCTGCAACCTCAGGCAAGTTCTCTAACCTCAGGTTTTTCATTTGAAACAGGAATAACCATAATGTCTAAGTCATGAGATTTTTGTGAAAATTTAAAAAGAAAATATATGAGAAGCGCTAAGAATAGTACATGACACATAAAAGACACTTGACCGATCTTAGCTTACTATTGTTATACTTACTTCTAATTTATTCGATGCCCTTGAAATGCCAGATCTCAAATAAGGGTGCATCTCTTGTAAATATTCCCAAATACTAACCTGATAAAAACAGATACTACTACAAACAAATGTATTAGCATTGCCTGTGTTTCTAAATTGTCAGAGAGTCTGTCTTCCAGACTGCTTCTGTTTATATATAATTGTTTTATTCTTACCATTTTCAATTAAAGACATATGAAAGAACTAATCTGAGTATCTGATCAACATGAGACAAGAGGAGATAAGATTTCATTCAAAAGTGAAAAAAGCTGGTTCTTCTGTGCATTTTTATACAGTTGTTGAAGAAAACTGTATAAAAGCCCTCTTATTAGAGGGCTTCCCTAGTGGTCCAGTGGGTAGACAGTCTGCCTTGCAGTGCAAGGGGCATCGTTTCGATACCTGGTCTGAGAAGATCCCACGTGCAGTGGAGCGACTGGATTGGTGTGTCCAACTGCCAGCCAGCACTCTGAAGCACATGTGCCCAGAGTCCATGCTCTGCAAGGAGGTAGGCCACTGCAGTGGAAGGCCCACACAGGCCAGGGAACAAAGGTGGATGAAAACAAATAAATTTAAAAAATAAACAATAAAAGAGGCCAAAAACTTTTTAAAATTCTTATTAGATATTTTAAAATATTCAAAACAGTACAAAAAGCAACATCATTATTTATTATTATTATTGTTATTGTGAGCCAAAAAAACAAATAGAATAGCATTTTGCTACCACCTTGTAACAGCGTACCTAACAGTACAGAGACAGTCACAAAAAATATGTATCTTTTTACATTGAGAAAGTATATCTCCTAGTATGTTGAAACTTCCAAATAAACTGTTAGATCATGTTTATGTGTGTCTGTATGTATATATACATAATGCAGATAGATAGATAATGTTCATATTTGATACAATAAAACTGTCAAGATGTGTTTGAAAATGTAAATTGTTAATAGATTTTCTCTCTTTTGTAGCCAGCATGATGACTTTATCAAGAACTTGGACTCATATAAAATGACAACAACAAACGAAGCAGCTTCTGGCTCTGCAACCTCAGGCAAGTTCTCTAACCTCAGGTTTTTCATTTGAAACAGGAATAACCATAATGTCTAAGTCATGAGATTTTTGTGAAAATTTAAAAAGAAAATATATGAGAAGCGCTAAGAATAGTACATGACACATAAAAGACACTTGACCGATCTTAGCTTACTATTGTTATACTTACTTCTAATTTATTCGATGCCCTTGAAATGCCAGATCTCAAATAAGGGTGCATCTCTTGTAAATATTCCCAAATACTAACCTGATAAAAACAGATACTACTACAAACAAATGTATGGACACCACAGGGGAAAAGATGGGAGGATGAGCTGGGAGATAGAGACTGACATATACACACTACTCTTTAGAAAAGAGAAAGCTAATGAGAACTTGCTGTGTGGCACGAGGGACTCTACTCAGTGTCTGTGGTGAACTAAATGGGAAGGAAACACAAAAAAGAGGGGATATACATATACATTTAGCTGAGTCACTTCACTGCAGAGCAGAAACTAACACAACATTGAAAACAGCTAAAATACCCCAATTAAAATATATTTCCCAATATATTACACTTTGGGTAAGTAAAGCTACCATTTGGTATTTCTGATTCCAGCCTCATATTTTAGAATATTTTAAATAATATAAAAGCAAAAATAATGTAATAGAAAGACTGATGACCTTTTGGGTTGCAAAGAATGATTTCCAGCAGCTTAAGATATCCCAGTGCCAGCAAATTTAAGTTTAAATGCAGTGTAAGGGGCTTCCCTGGTGGTCCAGTGGGTAGGGACACCGCCTTGCAGTGCAGGGGGCACCGGTTCAGTCCCTGGTCTGGGAGGATCCCACGTGCTGCGGAGCGGCTGGACCGATGCGTCCAATTACCAAGCCAGAGCTCTGGAGCGCATGCGCCCAGAGCCAGTGCTCTGCGACAACAGAGGCCACCGCGATGGGAGGCCCACAAGAGCCAAAGAACAAAGACGGATGAAAATAGAGAAAGGAAAGACCAATAGAAGTGGCCCGCCTGCTCCCCTCCCTCCCCACCCCACCCCCCCAAAAGATAAATAAATAAAATAAATGTTAAAAAAAAATAAATGCAGTGTAAGATGGGTTAAACATGATCAGTAAACAGAAAAGAAAGGGTACGCACAGTTAGGTTTTCAAAAACACCTGCTACTAGCAAATTCACATCCTGGGCCCTGAAAACCACAGACTAATAAATGTATTCGGCAGACCTCCTCACTTGGTGAAATATATTCTCTTCATGTGAATACTTTTGGAGAGTCAGAGGACCAAAGGAATGCCTTTGGTTAGGAAGAAAATAAAACTTTTATAATAACAAATTACAAAAGAGAGTAGAATTATAAAATAAACTGTTAAATTCATCATTTTGCCCAAGTAAGTTCCTTGAGTGGACAGACTAACCAAATGTGATTACAGGATAAGCTGAAAGCTCATAATTACCAGCTACTTGGGACTCAAGCTACTCCTAGGAGCCTTGCTCTTTCTAAGCCTCCATTTCTTCTGCCTTCTTGGGACAGTTCTTCAGCCCTGGGCTCTTTTAAGAACTTAATTCACTTCCCCTTTGCAGTTGCCACTTCCACCAGCTGGTTCTCTCATCATCTTAACATTCAAATGGAAAAGGCCAAGCCCAGGTTATCCTAATGGTAGCAAACACCTCGTAAAAAAATCTACAAAATTTACTTTTCCATGGAACATCATTTTTACAGCTTTTCATGACTCCATGAAGAAAGAAAGCATCGCGTATAAACTATGACTTCCAAAATTCTTGACGATATTAGGCACTGTTCCCACAGTGTTGGAGTGAGTGGGTGTACCATGATCGATAGAATGGGGGTGTCTTCAATTTTCTTGGAGGGATCTGGTCAGGCCGTCTCTACCTGGTTGCCCATAGGCAAAGAAGAGAGGACCTCACAAAATTAGGACATTTTCAGAAATGTCCCCAGGTCAAAAAAACCTTAGGTTGTGGGGTGCATGCTTTGTTTACTCCTGGTTTTGCATTTGTGTGTAAAGATCACCTTGCTTTTGTCTGTAACATCCTGGTAGAGAGAAAACATGGTGTAACTAAGAGTTTGGAATGTGTAACCTTTGCAAGTTTCTTAACCTCTGTACCTCAGTTTTTGTATGTATGTGGTTGGGGGGTGGATATTAACAATATAATACATTACATCAGTTAAGCTCTGCAAAGCACTTAAAACTAGCACATGGAAAGCACTCTGGAAGTGAATTTTTCTCTCTACAGTAGGGTTTTTAGGCAACATATTACATAAAGATGTGAGAAATGAATTAACAGGGGCAATGATCTTAAAGGCCTTCAGGTACATTGAATGCCGCTTGTCTGAACATTGCAGAGAAAAGAATTTTAGAGAGGCTGCTTGGAGGAGATTTTAGGAGAGAATTCCTGCTGCTTCCTGAGAAAATCCCTGCTGACTTCTACCCATACCCTAAGTTGACAGTTGTCACACCTCTGATTGACCCAAGAAAAGGTGTTTTCCAAGACAGCGGCAGGAAATTCCTACTTGGGCAATCCTTATTTGGAAATCAGAGAATCCATCTTGTGTGTATGGATGCCCACTACCCACTTCCTAGTTTTGACCCGCCGCCTCTGGCTTGGATCTGCACAGATCATCAGAATTCCATTGCTAAGGCGACCTTCAACAGGGGCAGAACGCTGGAATTAGCCTTTGCTGTGTAACAGCCCCAGGTAACGCCATCTCAGAGTACAACAGGTGGCTTGACTCCACGTCCAAGGATGGCAGGGCCCCATGGGCGCGCAGGTGATGCTTGGCCATTCTCTTTGGAAATTTGGCCTGGTCTTATAGGTTCCCACCCCTGGTTCTCTCATCATCTTAACATTCAAATGGAAAAGGCCAAGCCCAGGTTATCCTAATGGTAGCAAACACCTCGTAAAAAAATCTACAAAATTTACTTTTCCATGGAACATCATTTTTACAGCTTTTCATGACTCCATGAAGAAAGAAAGCATCGCGTATAAACTATGACTTCCAAAATTCTTGACGATATTAGGCACTGTTCCCACAGTGTTGGAGTGAGTGGGTGTACCATGATCGATAGAATGGGGGTGTCTTCAATTTTCTTGGAGGGATCTGGTCAGGCCGTCTCTACCTGGTTGCCCATAGGCAAAGAAGAGAGGACCTCACAAAATTAGGACATTTTCAGAAATGTCCCCAGGTCAAAAAAACCTTAGGTTGTGGGGTGCATGCTTTGTTTACTCCTGGTTTTGCATTTGTGTGTAAAGATCACCTTGCTTTTGTCTGTAACATCCTGGTAGAGAGAAAACATGGTGTAACTAAGAGTTTGGAATGTGTAACCTTTGCAAGTTTCTTAACCTCTGTACCTCAGTTTTTGTATGTATGTGGTTGGGGGGTGGATATTAACAATATAATACATTACATCAGTTAAGCTCTGCAAAGCACTTAAAACTAGCACATGGAAAGCACTCTGGAAGTGAATTTTTCTCTCTACAGTAGGGTTTTTAGGCAACATATTACATAAAGATGTGAGAAATGAATTAACAGGGGCAATGATCTTAAAGGCCTTCAGGTACATTGAATGCCGCTTGTCTGAACATTGCAGAGAAAAGAATTTTAGAGAGGCTGCTTGGAGGAGATTTTAGGAGAGAATTCCTGCTGCTTCCTGAGAAAATCCCTGCTGACTTCTACCCATACCCTAAGTTGACAGTTGTCACACCTCTGATTGACCCAAGAAAAGGTGTTTTCCAAGACAGCGGCAGGAAATTCCTACTTGGGCAATCCTTATTTGGAAATCAGAGAATCCATCTTGTGTGTATGGATGCCCACTACCCACTTCCTAGTTTTGACCCGCCGCCTCTGGCTTGGATCTGCACAGATCATCAGAATTCCATTGCTAAGGCGACCTTCAACAGGGGCAGAACGCTGGAATTAGCCTTTGCTGTGTAACAGCCCCAGGTAACGCCATCTCAGAGTACAACAGGTGGCTTGACTCCACGTCCAAGGATGGCAAGGGGGCCCCATGGGCGCGCAGGTGATGCTTGGCCATTCTCTTTGGGGAAATTATTTCCTGGCCTTTGACACTGTTTTCTTAAGGGGGGTAGGTTCACCCCGGTTATTCCTCTCAGGTCCTGCTTGGGGGTTTATCTTAGTTAAAGTCTCCTTCCGCTTCCCCTTCCTCCCAGAGTAACACTACTCAAACCTCTAAAGGGCAACCAAAGCCTGGCAGCACCGCAAAGCAAACACATCCACAGTCCACCCTTCTTTCGCCCACCTCACGCTCGCAACCTCCAGCACCTGTGACGGACCTGGAGTAGCCTGCCAGACCTCGAAAGCAGTCCAGCCTCCACGAGCTCAGCCCGCTCCGCCCAGGCCGGAGACGCTTGGTCCCCGAACTGCTGCCCAAACAGATGCTCTTTGGTGGGACGGCGACCCGCCTCCTTGTACTACCAGGTACTAGGTCAGCACCCCGCCACCCGCGTCCCCTCTGCCGCGCGCGCCCCTCTGCGGCGGCGCACTCACCTCGAGCGGGCTCCGGCTGGCGTTGGCCAGGGCCGCGTCCGGCCCGTCTGCAGCTCCCGAGCCGCGCAGCACCGTGATGTGCAGCGTGAGCAGCAGCAGCCCCAGCAGCAGCAGCAACTCCGCCGCCAGGCGCAACATCCTCCTGAGGCGCGCGGCTTTAGGACCCGGCGCGGCGGGCGGCGGCGGCGGCGGCGGGGGAGGAGGAGTCGGAGCCCGGGAGTCCTGCAGCGCGGCTCCCGCCTCGGCCCCAGCCGGGGCCCCGCTCCCTGAGCCCGCGGGGCCGGCGGTGGGCGCGGCGGGGCGCGCCGGGCCGGGGGAGCAGGAGCCGCCACCGCCGCCGCCGCCGCCGCACCACGGCGGAGCCACAGCGGGGCCGGGGGCGTCCAAGCCGGCGGCGGAGCAAACCCCGGCGCTCCCCCGCGGCGGCGGCGGCGGGGACGGCGGGCCGCCCGGGGCCCGGGCCGGGCCGGGGACCACCCTGCGGGCAGGGGGCAGCGGGGGCGGCGGCGGGGCGGGCGCAGCCGAGCCCCCGAGCGCACATGGGCGCCCCAGATGTGGCCGCGGCGCCGCAGCTGGAGCGGGAGCGGCCGCCAGAGGAGCGCGGGGAGGAGGAGGAGGAGGAGAAGAGAAGGAGGAGGAGGGCTTCAGTGGCGGCCCAGAGTTACCTCCACTCTTGGCTCCCCCGCCCTTGCCGCCCGGAGCCACTCACCCGAGCCACCTCCCCTCCTCCCTGCGCTCCTTCGGGCTGCGGGCCGCGCCGCCCCGCCGCCGAGTCCGAGGGTGAGCCGGCTCCAGATGGGGGCCCCAGGTACACGCGGGTTGTCACTGTTTGGAGGTGACCTGCACGCCCCTCCGGAGTCCGCGTCCGCCTGCCGGGCTGTGCCAAGTGCGTGCCACCGTTGCCGAGGTCTCTGTGGCTGGCGAGGGCAGAGCCCTGTGCGCAATGAGGCTCGGGGCTTGTGGGTGGGTTGGGGATGCCTGGGCGAGTTTAGAAACCTTTATTGACAAGTGGAGTTGGGAGCTGTGGTGATGGAGGATGGAGAGGGCGCCGGACCGGCCAGGTGTCTGTCTGCGACTGTGCGCCCCTCCCTGAAGCTGGAGTTTATGCGAGGGGCAAGATAAAGTGTCGTTCCAGAAAAGTCTTGATACTCGCTGTCGGACGGTGAGCCGCCCGCTCTCTGAGCACCGCTGCTCAGGCGCCCGCCGCTATGGGTAGAGCCCAGGAAGGGAGGCGAGTCCGATTCGCTGGGCGTCCGTCTGGTCCAGCGCGCAGGTGTCTCGCAGAGAAGTCGCAGGGGCGGGGTGCCGGCGGATCAGGCTCGCAGAACGGAGCTGGGGCACCAGGGGGTGAATCTCAGCTCAGGCAGTCGCTGGTCGGGGGTCTCATCCCGGAGGCGCCGCGCCCGCAGGGAACCTGGGGGCTGCCAGAACACAGCTGCCGCTCCCGGGCCAGCGTCTCATGACCGCGCTGGAACCTCGGGCTCCCTCGCGCCGCTCATGCCTCGCAGGGGACAGTCGGCGAGTAGAAGGGCTCGAGCGTTGAGCAGAGGGCACGGGGTCCTCGCCTCGGATGCAAAAGAGAACCGGGTCCGGTGCTGGGCTCAGATCACCGCAGCGGAACCGCGCATCCTGCTCTGACTCCCGCCTTCTCCAAGTGGCTCGGAGTGGCGGGCGCGCTGTCTGGCTGGGGCCTTTTATAGTACTCTTCCTCCGCCTCCCCTAGATTTTCTCCTTCCCTCCTCCCCTGTGCCCGCCCAGTCCTTTCCTCCCCTTGAGCGGAACCTTCAGCGGAGGCGTTTACAAATTTCCGAGCGCACCTCGCGTCCCGGATTTCTGTGTCAGGCGGGAACGGATCCTCTCCTTTATCCCTTGGGAACTGAAATTAAATAAATAAACATACCTTTCTCTCTGGCACGCCCCCCTCCCCTGTTCCCTTCCCTACAAACTCAAGATTCTTAAATCAACTACCTTCCGAGCTCACATCTTTTCTCGTCACCTCAGCCAAGTTTTACCCAAATTAAGACCAAAAACACTTTCATTGTTCCGAAAGTTCCTCGAGGATCGCCCTGGGGTTTTGCAATATCGAATAGCGACAGTTAAAGTGTGGTATGTTCTTTAGTCACTGGATCGTGTCCAATTCTATTAGGACCCCATGAACTGTAGCCCACCAGGCTGCTATGTCCATGAGATTTCCCAGGCAAGAATCCTGGAGTGGGTTGCCATTTCCTTCTCCTGGGGATCTTTCCCTCTCAGGGATGGAGCCCATGTCTCCTGCATGGCAGGTGGATTCTTTACCGGTGAGCCACTAGGGGTGCCCATAGTATGGTATGCCGGTTGGTTTTGTGTTAGGTGCAAGAAGGGCTAGTTACCACTCCAGAGATGTTTTGGGAGCAGCTTTAAAATCCTAACGAAACCTACCATCTTATTAACACATTGACAGCTTTTTAAAGCATTCATTTTCTCTTTTAGCTCAGGCAGTCGCTGGTCGGGGGTCTCATCCCGGAGGCGCCGCGCCCGCAGGGAACCTGGGGGCTGCCAGAACACAGCTGCCGCTCCCGGGCCAGCGTCTCATGACCGCGCTGGAACCTCGGGCTCCCTCGCGCCGCTCATGCCTCGCAGGGGACAGTCGGCGAGTAGAAGGGCTCGAGCGTTGAGCAGAGGGCACGGGGTCCTCGCCTCGGATGCAAAAGAGAACCGGGTCCGGTGCTGGGCTCAGATCACCGCAGCGGAACCGCGCATCCTGCTCTGACTCCCGCCTTCTCCAAGTGGCTCGGAGTGGCGGGCGCGCTGTCTGGCTGGGGCCTTTTATAGTACTCTTCCTCCGCCTCCCCTAGATTTTCTCCTTCCCTCCTCCCCTGTGCCCGCCCAGTCCTTTCCTCCCCTTGAGCGGAACCTTCAGCGGAGGCGTTTACAAATTTCCGAGCGCACCTCGCGTCCCGGATTTCTGTGTCAGGCGGGAACGGATCCTCTCCTTTATCCCTTGGGAACTGAAATTAAATAAATAAACATACCTTTCTCTCTGGCACGCCCCCCTCCCCTGTTCCCTTCCCTACAAACTCAAGATTCTTAAATCAACTACCTTCCGAGCTCACATCTTTTCTCGTCACCTCAGCCAAGTTTTACCCAAATTAAGACCAAAAACACTTTCATTGTTCCGAAAGTTCCTCGAGGATCGCCCTGGGGTTTTGCAATATCGAATAGCGACAGTTAAAGTGTGGTATGTTCTTTAGTCACTGGATCGTGTCCAATTCTATTAGGACCCCATGAACTGTAGCCCACCAGGCTGCTATGTCCATGAGATTTCCCAGGCAAGAATCCTGGAGTGGGTTGCCATTTCCTTCTCCTGGGGATCTTTCCCTCTCAGGGATGGAGCCCATGTCTCCTGCATGGCAGGTGGATTCTTTACCGGTGAGCCACTAGGGGTGCCCATAGTATGGTATGCCGGTTGGTTTTGTGTTAGGTGCAAGAAGGGCTAGTTACCACTCCAGAGATGTTTTGGGAGCAGCTTTAAAATCCTAACGAAACCTACCATCTTATTAACACATTGACAGCTTTTTAAAGCATTCATTTTCTCTCATTTTCAGATATTGTGTGTGTGTGTGTGTGTGTGAGAGAGAGAGAGAGAGAGAGGGAGGGAGGAGGGTGCAGGGTCCGGGGGGCGGGGCGGGGGTGATGTTTGGAGTGTTTGTATGCCTTAAATGTTTAGGCAGCAGACCCTGTTAGGCATCTTATTGCAATCCTTAGGCTCTAAAATGCCAATAATTGTCCACTGGAGCACTGAGGAAGAATTTGAAACGATAGATGGTCCTGGATTCAGATGGAAGATTAAAGAAAAGATTCTAGCAGCTTTGAGATCTCCAAAGGATCCCAATTAGAGTCACTCGGGAGGGGAGGGAAGGGGGGGATATACATATGACTAATCTGAGAACATACATACCTGTAAACAGCAAAACTCTGTAAAAGTTAAAAGTAAAATAAAGGTTTAAAAAAAAAAAGAAAGAAAGAAAAGGGTGGGAGAGTGCAGGGAAATCAGCACAGGGATGGAATGTATAAATTAAGATGGAGACTGGAATCCCCTTATCGAGAGAGTTTAGGCTGGCTCTAACCCCCAGTTGTGCCCGATTTGATGTGGTGGGCACACAGGGAGAAATGACTTTCCCATTGCCTGAGGCAGGCTGGTCTGAATTAGAATCCAGGCACTTGCTGCTGCTGTCTGCTGTTTCCCTCAGGCACAGTCTCCACATGTGGCCTCAACTGCCTCTCTTCTCATCTAAAATGAACATTTTTTGGATCTTAAGGAAAAATAACTTTAAAAAAAAGTTGGAAAGAAGTCCTTGGGTAGCGAGTATAAATTCTTGTAAATGTGTAAAAGGAAAGTTGGAGATCAAAGTCTTTGAAAACGTTGTAAAATTGAGTCCACAGGCCCCCCTTGCTATGTCCATGAGATTTCCCAGGCAAGAATCCTGGAGTGGGTTGCCATTTCCTTCTCCTGGGGATCTTTCCCTCTCAGGGATGGAGCCCATGTCTCCTGCATGGCAGGTGGATTCTTTACCGGTGAGCCACTAGGGGTGCCCATAGTATGGTATGCCGGTTGGTTTTGTGTTAGGTGCAAGAAGGGCTAGTTACCACTCCAGAGATGTTTTGGGAGCAGCTTTAAAATCCTAACGAAACCTACCATCTTATTAACACATTGACAGCTTTTTAAAGCATTCATTTTCTCTCATTTTCAGATATTGTGTGTGTGTGTGTGTGTGTGAGAGAGAGAGAGAGGGGGGGAGGGAGGAGGGTGCAGGGTCCGGGGGGCGGGGCGGGGGTGATGTTTGGAGTGTTTGTATGCCTTAAATGTTTAGGCAGCAGACCCTGTTAGGCATCTTATTGCAATCCTTAGGCTCTAAAATGCCAATAATTGTCCACTGGAGCACTGAGGAAGAATTTGAAACGATAGATGGTCCTGGATTCAGATGGAAGATTAAAGAAAAGATTCTAGCAGCTTTGAGATCTCCAAAGGATCCCAATTAGAGTCACTCGGGAGGGGAGGGAAGGGGGGGATATACATATGACTAATCTGAGAACATACATACCTGTAAACAGCAAAACTCTGTAAAAGTTAAAAGTAAAATAAAGGTTTAAAAAAAAAAAGAAAGAAAGAAAAGGGTGGGAGAGTGCAGGGAAATCAGCACAGGGATGGAATGTATAAATTAAGATGGAGACTGGAATCCCCTTATCGAGAGAGTTTAGGCTGGCTCTAACCCCCAGTTGTGCCCGATTTGATGTGGTGGGCACACAGGGAGAAATGACTTTCCCATTGCCTGAGGCAGGCTGGTCTGAATTAGAATCCAGGCACTTGCTGCTGCTGTCTGCTGTTTCCCTCAGGCACAGTCTCCACATGTGGCCTCAACTGCCTCTCTTCTCATCTAAAATGAACATTTTTTGGATCTTAAGGAAAAATAACTTTAAAAAAAAGTTGGAAAGAAGTCCTTGGGTAGCGAGTATAAATTCTTGTAAATGTGTAAAAGGAAAGTTGGAGATCAAAGTCTTTGAAAAACGTTGTAAAAATTGTAAATTGAATTTTGGGGACAAAAGTCTTTATAAAATGTTGAAGAAATGTATGAATGAGTCCTATTAAAATTCTTGCATGCTAGGAAATCCAAATTCCAGGTGAATGTATGTTCTACTAAGCCCACATGACTAGTATTGATAACCCCCCAGGCTTTGTGACAACCCTTGCCAAACGAGGCTACTCCTAGGGCTCTGCTTTTGAGCAGTTAGGGAGAACTAGATTGCAAGTTCTATGAAAAAGAATTTCAAATTTAATAGGCCAAGCAAAGCAAGTTTCGAGCGCATTCAGGACATCATACCAAGAGCTAATGGAAGCCTTTAAAGTCCTGCCTGCTTCTTAAGTGTTCCCATAGCACCTTATTCATGTCTTTATTACTAATCTTACTGTGCCTTAGTAGAATGTGTCTGTTTGTATGTCTGCCTTTTTACCAAACCTGGATCACCTTCATGGTAGAACATTTCAGAACACATCCCTCTTCCCCTAGGAAGAGGATCCAGTTTTCTTCTTTTGTTTACAGCTAGAGAACAATTTTCAGCAACACTGGATCCAGGTGGGACTGTGGAGAGTTCTGTCACTTTGGGGTTTGGCCATAAATCACCCTAAGTGATCTCTGTCACACTGTCTCTTTGCTTTCTATAGGCAAAGGTCTCTCAGGTGCAAGGATTGTGTTCCTGCTCAAAAGAGAATGAGGTGGAAAGAGGGGGGCAGGAAATAGCAGGGATGGAATGTATAAATTAAGAGGCTGGATCCTTATCGAGAGAGTTTAGGCTGGCTCTAACCCCAGTTGTGCCCGATTTGATGTGGTGGGCACACAGGGAGAAATGACTTTCCCATTGCCTGAGGCAGGCTGGTCTGAATTAGAATCCAGGCACTTGCTGCTGCTGTCTGCTGTTTCCCTCAGGCACAGTCTCCACATGTGGCCTCAACTGCCTCTCTTCTCATCTAAAATGAACATTTTTTGGATCTTAAGGAAAAATAACTTTAAAAAAAAGTTGGAAAGAAGTCCTTGGGTAGCGAGTATAAATTCTTGTAAATGTGTAAAAGGAAAGTTGGAGATCAAAGTCTTTGAAAAACGTTGTAAAAATTGTAAATTGAATTTTGGGGACAAAAGTCTTTATAAAATGTTGAAGAAATGTATGAATGAGTCCTATTAAAATTCTTGCATGCTAGGAAATCCAAATTCCAGGTGAATGTATGTTCTACTAAGCCCACATGACTAGTATTGATAACCCCCCAGGCTTTGTGACAACCCTTGCCAAACGAGGCTACTCCTAGGGCTCTGCTTTTGAGCAGTTAGGGAGAACTAGATTGCAAGTTCTATGAAAAAGAATTTCAAATTTAATAGGCCAAGCAAAGCAAGTTTCGAGCGCATTCAGGACATCATACCAAGAGCTAATGGAAGCCTTTAAAGTCCTGCCTGCTTCTTAAGTGTTCCCATAGCACCTTATTCATGTCTTTATTACTAATCTTACTGTGCCTTAGTAGAATGTGTCTGTTTGTATGTCTGCCTTTTTACCAAACCTGGATCACCTTCATGGTAGAACATTTCAGAACACATCCCTCTTCCCCTAGGAAGAGGATCCAGTTTTCTTCTTTTGTTTACAGCTAGAGAACAATTTTCAGCAACACTGGATCCAGGTGGGACTGTGGAGAGTTCTGTCACTTTGGGGTTTGGCCATAAATCACCCTAAGTGATCTCTGTCACACTGTCTCTTTGCTTTCTATAGGCAAAGGTCTCTCAGGTGCAAGGATTGTGTTCCTGCTCAAAAGAGAATGATCGCACCAGGAATACCTGAATTTAACCTTGCACAGTGAGAAATACACTTTGTGATTCAAGACCACTGTGATTTGGGGAATATTTACTACGCCCCCGGTTCGACCCGTCACGACAAGTACAGTCCTCAAGACAGGGACAGCTACCTCCTCTGTAGTTCTAGAGCTAAGCTCAGAGCCTTGCATAGAGTAGATGCTCAATTAGTGCTCGTTTATTAGGTGCAACAAATGCAGTTTTTATACAGGCCCTACTTAATAAAGTAACTCTTCTTAGACTGCTCCTACTAGAAGTAGCTGACCTGTGAGTATTAACACTTCTGTCTTGCTTCTACCCTTCGCTCACAGGCTGTATCTTTTATTATTGGTTTTATCTTGTATTATATTATTATTTCTTTTGCAGATAAGCTTGTTTGAATAGTTGGAAAAAGTAAGAGAAATTAACAGGCCAGAACACCTATAGTTAATATAGCCGAAGAAAACCTTGTAAATATAAATATATATATATATATATATATATATATATTTCTTAAAAATTGTTGTAAGATAGTAAAGAGTAGGTTTAGTGTACTCTTTTTTTGTTGGGAAGGGAGGGGAAGAGGGAGGTGGGCGGGTGGGCCACTTCTATTGGTCTTTCATTTATCTATTTTCATCCATCTTTTTGTTCTTTGACCCATGTGGGCCTCCTAACGCGGTGGCCTCTGTTGTCGCAGAGCACCGGCCCTGGGTGCATGTGCTCCAGAGCTCCGGCTCGGTAATTGGACACATCGGTCCAGCCGCTCCGTGGCACGTGGGATCTTCCCAGGCCAGGGATCGAACCGGCGCCCCCTGCACTGCAAGGCGGTGTCCTTACCGACTGGACCACCAGGGAAGCCCTAGTGTACTTTTTTAAATAACATTTGTATTATTAAAAAATATATATACAAAAGTAAGGAGAGTATAATCAGTAACCAGCCTCAACGAAACTTGTGACCAAATCTGTCCTCTTAATTTCTATACTCAGATTATTTTGAGACACACCCATGACATCCTATCATTTCAGTGATACATACTTCAGTGCAACACTGGATCCAGGTGGGACTGTGGAGAGTTCTGTCACTTTGGGGTTTGGCCATAAATCACCCTAAGTGATCTCTGTCACACTGTCTCTTTGCTTTCTATAGGCAAAGGTCTCTCAGGTGCAAGGATTGTGTTCCTGCTCAAAAGAGAATGATCGCACCAGGAATACCTGAATTTAACCTTGCACAGTGAGAAATACACTTTGTGATTCAAGACCACTGTGATTTGGGGAATATTTACTACGCCCCCGGTTCGACCCGTCACGACAAGTACAGTCCTCAAGACAGGGACAGCTACCTCCTCTGTAGTTCTAGAGCTAAGCTCAGAGCCTTGCATAGAGTAGATGCTCAATTAGTGCTCGTTTATTAGGTGCAACAAATGCAGTTTTTATACAGGCCCTACTTAATAAAGTAACTCTTCTTAGACTGCTCCTACTAGAAGTAGCTGACCTGTGAGTATTAACACTTCTGTCTTGCTTCTACCCTTCGCTCACAGGCTGTATCTTTTATTATTGGTTTTATCTTGTATTATATTATTATTTCTTTTGCAGATAAGCTTGTTTGAATAGTTGGAAAAAGTAAGAGAAATTAACAGGCCAGAACACCTATAGTTAATATAGCCGAAGAAAACCTTGTAAATATAAATATATATATATATATATATATATATATATTTCTTAAAAATTGTTGTAAGATAGTAAAGAGTAGGTTTAGTGTACTCTTTTTTTGTTGGGGGGGTAGGGGAAGAGGCGGGCCACTTCTATTGGTCTTTCATTTATCTATTTTCATCCATCTTTTTGTTCTTTGACCCATGTGGGCCTCCTAACGCGGTGGCCTCTGTTGTCGCAGAGCACCGGCCCTGGGTGCATGTGCTCCAGAGCTCCGGCTCGGTAATTGGACACATCGGTCCAGCCGCTCCGTGGCACGTGGGATCTTCCCAGGCCAGGGATCGAACCGGCGCCCCCTGCACTGCAAGGCGGTGTCCTTACCGACTGGACCACCAGGGAAGCCCTAGTGTACTTTTTTAAATAACATTTGTATTATTAAAAAATATATATACAAAAGTAAGGAGAGTATAATCAGTAACCAGCCTCAACGAAACTTGTGACCAAATCTGTCCTCTTAATTTCTATACTCAGATTATTTTGAGACACACCCATGACATCCTATCATTTCAGTGATACATACTTCAGTGTGTATCTCAAAAAGATAAGGACTCAAAAAAAGTTAAACACATGCATATTGGGTGTGAGGTGTAATTGAGATTCAAGGCGTCAAAACCAGAGATTCCTGGGTGTAAGAATAATAAGCATTTAGGGATTGTAGTGAAGGTTGTTAGGTGTTCCCCAAAAGCTGTTTCCTCTTTTTCCTGGACATATGAGTTGACTACATGTCCTGATATCCTCTGAAGTTAGATACAGCCATGTGTCTGAGTTCAGGCTAATAGAACTCAATCTGCTGATTGGGTATTTCAGTCCAGGGTGACCTGAGATGAATGATCAGCCTGCATCCCTGCCACAGAGCCCTTACTCCAATCTAATTCTCCCCAGAACATTCTAGCTAGGCTATTGTGTGATTAGAAATAAACTTAGGGCTTCCCTGGTTGTCCAGTGGGTAAGGACACCGCCTTGCAGTGCAAGCAGTGCCGGTTCGATCTCTGGCCTGGGAAGATCCCACGTGCCGCGGAGCGACTGGACCAATGTGTCCAATTACCCAGCCGGAGTCTGGAGCGCATGCGCCCAGAGCCGGCGCTCTGCGACAACAGAGGCCACTACGATGAGAGGCCCAGAGGGACCAAAGAACAAAGATGGATGAAAACAGATAAATGAAAACACCAATAGAAGTGGCCCGCCCGCCATCCCCCCAAAAAGAAGTAAATAAATAAACTTAAAAAGCAATGAAATATAGTTGATTTACAGTGTTGTAATAGTTTTTGCTGTACAGAAAAGTGATTCAGTTATATATATATATACACACACACAAATATATATATTCTTTTATTCTTTTTCATACTCTTTGCCTTTATGGTTTATTATAGGATATTGTAGTCGTTCCCTGTGCTATACAGTAGGATCTTGTTAGTTATTTATTTTATATATAGTAGTCTGTATATGCTAATTCCAAACTCCTAGTTTATCCTTCCCACACTCCTCCTTTCCCCTCTGGTGACCATAAGTTTGTTTTCTATGTCTATGAATCTGTTACTGTTTTGTAAATAAGTTCATTTGTATCGTACAATTATATACATAATTATGTATATATACATACATATATATATATATATATATACACACACACACACACGTGTGTGTGTGTGTGTGTGTGTGTGTGTGTATGTATCCTCCCTCCCCTCCTCCCATTCCATTCCTCTAGGTCATCACAGGACAGCAGGCTGGAGTCCCTGTACTCTACAGTGACTTTGCCCTAGCTATATATTTTACATGTGATAATGTATATATGCAATACTACTTTCTCAATTCATCCCACCTTCTCCTGCCCCTGCTGTGACCACAAGTCTGCTCTCTACATCCGTGTCTCCATTCCTTCTCGGATAACAGATTCATCAGTACCATTTTTCGGGATTCTATATATATATATATATATATATATATATATATATATATCATATGTTAACTTTCAATATTTGTTTTTCTTTCTGACTTACTTCACTCTGTACAACAGATTCTAGGCTCATCCACCTCACAATAACTGACTCAAATTTGTTTCTTTTTATGGCTAAGTAATATTCCATTGTATGTATGTACCACATCTTTATCCATTCACTTGATGGACATTTAGCTTGCTTCCATGCCCTGTTGTGAATAGTCAGTGCTGCTGTAAACACAGGGGAGCATAAATCCTCTTAAATCAGTATACTCTGGATATACTGGTGAATGGGACTGTTGGATCATATGGCAACTCTCTTTTTAGCTTTTCAAGGAAAAATAAGCTTTAAAAAATGTTAAGCCGCTACAATTGGAGAGTTTGCTCCAGGGGCTTACATTGCCCCAATGTGCTCTGTGAAGGAGGAGTGGCTATACGTTTCTTTGGAGGACCAGATAGCAAAATAAATACTTAGGCAAAATATTTTTGTCTTTGTGGGCTATCAGGTCTCTGTTGCAACTGGTCAGCTCTCCTGTTGCAGTGAGAAAACAAAGAGTCAATGGAAATGTGTGAATGAATGGTTGTGACTGTTTTTTTATTTTTTTCTACAGCACCACAGGACATGCAAGGTCCTAGTTCCCTGATCAGTGATGAAACCCATGCTCCCTGCGGTGGAAACACACAATCTTAACCACTGGACTACCGGAGAAGTCCTGAGTAGCCATGTTTTAATAAGAACCTTGTATACATAAACACACAGCTGGACCACATAACTTAGTTTCTGCCAGTCCTATTCTAAGATATGGGCACACTTCACCACCTTATCTCAGGGGCCGTTGGTGGACAAACTAGCAAAATGGGGTTGAATGGAGTCTATTGACCAGCTGTGTAGCCTCGCAGATAAATTATTTTAGCTCTCTGAGCTCCGTTTATGGGCTTCCCAGGTGGCTCAGTGGTAAAAAACCCACCATGCCATGCATGAGACCTGGGTTTGATCTCTGAATCAGAAAAACCCCTGGAAATTGAAATGGAAACCCACTCCAGTATTCTTGCCTGGAGAATTCCATGGACAGAGGAACCTGGTGGGCTACAGTCCATGGGGTTGAAAAGAGTCTAACATGACTTAGGGACTAAACAACAAAGAGCTTAGTTTCCTCATCTGTAAATTGTCATGAAGTTCCACCATCACTCCCACAGGAGGTAAGATGAGTGGTTCCTGGTCTCTCTGTCCAATAGGTGAAGGACTCCGGATTGTGTCTGTGAGGGCAGGGAGCTGGCCTGTCTCATTCACATCTGAAGTCACATGGTGGCTCTTCCATAAATATTTGTTCCATGGATACAACTTTCCAAAAACTGCCAAAAAACAGTAGCTGTAAGGAGCCCTAGAGGTAAACTCTAAGCCTTTAAGGAAACACAAACCAAAACTTTCAAAATGTTGTTCCACCAGAGTCCTTTGAACTGTGCAAGGGTCATGGTGATCCCATGTGAGAAAATCACCATACAATTCCTAGTCAAAATAAATACTTAGGCAAATATTCTTTGTCTTTGTGGGTTTTAGGACCAGATAGCAAAATAAATACTTAGGCAAAATATTTTTGTCTTTGTGGGCTATCAGGTCTCTGTTGCAACTGGTCAGCTCTCCTGTTGCAGTGAGAAAACAAAGAGTCAATGGAAATGTGTGAATGAATGGTTGTGACTGTTTTTTTATTTTTTTCTACAGCACCACAGGACATGCAAGGTCCTAGTTCCCTGATCAGTGATGAAACCCATGCTCCCTGCGGTGGAAACACACAATCTTAACCACTGGACTACCGGAGAAGTCCTGAGTAGCCATGTTTTAATAAGAACCTTGTATACATAAACACACAGCTGGACCACATAACTTAGTTTCTGCCAGTCCTATTCTAAGATATGGGCACACTTCACCACCTTATCTCAGGGGCCGTTGGTGGACAAACTAGCAAAATGGGGTTGAATGGAGTCTATTGACCAGCTGTGTAGCCTCGCAGATAAATTATTTTAGCTCTCTGAGCTCCGTTTATGGGCTTCCCAGGTGGCTCAGTGGTAAAACCCACCATGCCATGCATGAGACCTGGGTTTGATCTCTGAATCAGAAAAACCCCTGGAAATTGAAATGGAAACCCACTCCAGTATTCTTGCCTGGAGAATTCCATGGACAGAGGAACCTGGTGGGCTACAGTCCATGGGGTTGAAAAGAGTCTAACATGACTTAGGGACTAAACAACAAAGAGCTTAGTTTCCTCATCTGTAAATTGTCATGAAGTTCCACCATCACTCCCACAGGAGGTAAGATGAGTGGTTCCTGGTCTCTCTGTCCAATAGGTGAAGGACTCCGGATTGTGTCTGTGAGGGCAGGGAGCTGGCCTGTCTCATTCACATCTGAAGTCACATGGTGGCTCTTCCATAAATATTTGTTCCATGGATACAACTTTCCAAAAACTGCCAAAAAACAGTAGCTGTAAGGAGCCCTAGAGGTAAACTCTAAGCCTTTAAGGAAACACAAACCAAAACTTTCAAAATGTTGTTCCACCAGAGTCCTTTGAACTGTGCAAGGGTCATGGTGATCCCATGTGAGAAAATCACCACCCTCGGAGGCTCAGAGATGCTCCTGGGGGCTCTACCCACTAAAGCAACAGCTAGGCTTGTGGGACACCTGGACCTCCAGCATCGTTTGAGTTCCTGAGGCTCTAACACACACACACACAATGTGTGAGAACCAAGAGGATGCTGTGTCTCTTTCCATTTCATTCTAAGAGTCCCTGACTGTACATAGGACCCAAGAGATGCCTGGGTGTATGACCTAGGAGGTGGAGAAGCTGCATTCCCATGTGAGGGCTGTTTTTCCCAGGCATGGGCATGAGTGATGACAAAATAAGATTGGTTCTTTGAAAGTTTTCATAATGGTTCTTCCTTGTGTGGCAGGGTCCTTTACTGCATTTCCTGTGTGATATTAAAATGTGATGCCCTGTCTATCCACTGACTTCTGCAAATACTTGGCCTATTTTAGCTCTCATCTGTACTGAAGAGACTCCTTTATTGCTTTAGCTTTGCTATAATTATTTCTGGGCAAATTGTGGAAAACAAAATAAAATCTCAGGCATGTTATAACTGAAGGAGAAAATATGTATCATATACATTTCAAGAAAAACCTTCTGATAAATAATATCTAGGCAAAAAGTGAGCAAACTAGTCAGAGTTGCATCTCAGAGTTGAGAGGTTGGAAGGGGTCAACCAGAATTCATCCAGCTTCCTTTTATAGATGAGGACACTGAGGCTCAGGGAATTAAATTGTTGTTTTCACTATTACAAAGGGAGTTGGTGGCAGTATCAAGTTTTCCAGCTTCAAGGCTTTTAGCCTTGCTTCTTTTCAAAGTAGAGTTTAAAAAGTTAAAGTATGACATACCTATGGGAAAGACTGCATATCCTAAGTGCTTATGAGTCTGTGAAATTTTTATTATTCAGATCAAGAAGTGGTATATTACCAGTACCCCAGAAATCCATTACCCAAACATTACCAATATTCAGACTTCCATCACTGTACATTTGAATTGACTTAGACAATAATATAAACTTAATTTTATAAGATCTTTCTTGGGATCTCACTTCTTGTGCCATCTTCCATTCTTCTCCCAACTTTTTGTTTGTTGGGTTCAGTCGCTCAGTCATGTCTGACTCTTTGTGACCCCATGGACTGTAGTGTGCCAGGCTTCCCTGTCCTTCACTGTCTCCTGGAGTTTGCTCAAACTCAGATCCATTGAGTTGATGATGCCATCCAAGTATCCTCTGTTGTCCCCTTTTTCTCCTGCCCTCAGTCTTTCCCAGCATCAGGGACTTTTCCAATGAGTTGGCTCTTTGTACCAGGTAGCCAAAGTATTGGAGCTTCAGCTTCAGCATCAGTCCTCCCAGTGAATATTCTGGGTTAATTTACTCTAGGATTGACTAGTTTGGCCTCCTTGTTGTCCAGGGGTCTGTCAAGTGTCTTCTTCAGCACCACAGTTCAAAAGCATCAGTTATTCGTTACTTAGTCTTCTTTATGGTCCAACTCTCACACCCATACATGACTACTGGAAAAACCATAGCTTTGACTATGCGGACCTTTGCCGGCAAAGTGAGGTCTCTGCTTTGAATATGCTGTCTAGATTTGTCATAGCTTTTCCTCTAAGGAGCAAACATCTTTTAATTTCATGGCTACAGTTCACAGTGATTTTGGAGCTTTTTATTTAGAAGAATTTATTCCTATAGAAATGTTTCAGGTATAGTTGAAAGAACACCTGTCTATCCTTGTGGTAGTTGGCACAAATGACCAGTTTTTCTTTCATGACATTCAGGCCATTTACATATGACTTTTCAGCTTTTCCCACCAAGATGCAGAGGCATCCACCCCTAGATTCTGAGCCGACCTTGTGATTGGCTTTGTCTGAGAAAATGCAGCACCATGAATCTGTGTCAGTTCTGTGGTTAGGTATCAAGAAGCTTCATAGGCCTCCTCTCTGTCTCTGTGTCTATCTTGGAACCTTGCCTTTCCCTGTGAATAAGCTAGGACCGACCTGCCAGAGGGACAGTGACAGGGTCCTAGTCACTGCAGCCAACCACTAGCATTGACCCAGAAGCAGAGCCACACACAGCTGGTTGACTGCTGATCACAGACACACAAGGGACCCCAATGGAGCTCACAGGAATGTCTCTGTGGAACTGAGTCTCAATAGAGGAATAATGCAAATACACAGTTGCTCTTTTGTGGGGATTTGTCACACAGGAAAAACTGCTCAAAGCAATCCTTTACCTCAAATATTTCAATGTATATCTCCTAAGAAGAAAGAGATCCTCCTACATCACCACAATATAATTATGCTCAGGACATTTACCATTGATACAATTATACCTAATTTAAATTCATTTTTAAAATGTTCTCATTGTTCCTACAATATTCTTTATAGCTTTATTTTTTTCTATTCAGGGCTCAGAGGAGAATTTCTTATTGCATTTAATTGTCATGGTCACATCTTATTATTTCTGTCTTGAACAATCCCCATCTCTTCCCCACACTCATTTTCTTTGGGTCTTTTGTCTCATTAACATTTTTAAGCATCTAGCTCAGTCTGATTTTGCAGAATAACCTTCAGTTCACACTTGTGTGTTTGTTTATGCAGGATTCATTTCAGATTATGCTCTTTGGGCAGGAATACTGCCTGGATGATGGCGTGTTCTCATGTGTACATCACATCACAGGGTCTGCAGTCCTGATTGCCCAGTTGTTGGGGTATCTCTCTCAAGTTGCAAAGGACTTGATTCAATGGGAAGAGTTCTTGACCGAGAATATGTTGGTGTGTTTTGTCTGGTGTGTGGAAACAGAATTCATCTAATTTCCTAGGAACCTACTCCACTTTGTTCTAAATTCTTTGTTAACCTTGTCCATCTCCCTCAGGGCAGTGGGGCATGACCATATTAGAGGGTAACTTTCTTTTATGAATAAATTGTTTATATATTTATTTATTTAGTCAACCTATGCTCTTTAGCAGTCACAGTCAAAACATCTTGAAAATTCTGTCGAATATAAAGATGCTTGTTTGAAAACTACATAAAATAAGAATTTCATGCAGTCATGTTGACTGTTTTAGGGGAGATATAAGCTTGACTTTTAAATTTTGCTTATATAAATGAATATATTTTAGGTTTGGTTTTTAATTGAAAAATAGCTGATTATAATGTGTTAGTTGTAGGTATACAGCACAGGCAGTGATTTAGTTATGCACGTATATGCATCAGTACTGAGTCACATATATGCATATACACACATACACACACACATATATGTATCTATATATACCCATATATATATATATTCTTGAATCAGTTATTTTTTTGTTTGCTGTAATCAGAAGTCATTATCAATTCATTCTTAATAGTTTAGCCTCAGTCTCTATCTGCCTTTCTTTTTCGTTAGTAAGACAACCTTGGTATAAGACAAAAGAGAAATTAATTTGCTATTAATCACACTTGACTTCAGTGATTTCAAAATAGTAAATGACTTAGTTTTATGATGAAGTAAAAAATTACAAGGAATCTAAAAATACCTAGGGAAGTTTAAAAGAGATGAAGAAAACTCCAGCCGATTGGTTATGTTAACTCTTTTTTAACAACTAAAGAGTAGTTGAAATATTTTTTTCAACAGCTCTAAGTGAGGTTATATCTGCCGGAAAGCTAAAACTGGCGAATTAGCCTTTAGAAGTGAATTTAGTAACAGTTCTTCAGCTGAGAAAGATCCAACCGACACGTCTAAGATGCCACATCAGAGGCATCTCCACTCCAAATATCTTCACAACCAACTGGTTCTCACATCTTTACTAATAAACACAAGATCTCATCACCGGGACACAATATTTTGGGTCATTGTGCGATTGTCTAATAAACACATTGACCGAGAATATGTTGGTGTGTTTTGTCTGGTGTGTGGAAACAGAATTCATCTAATTTCCTAGGAACCTACTCCACTTTGTTCTAAATTCTTTGTTAACCTTGTCCATCTCCCTCAGGGCAGTGGGGCATGACCATATTAGAGGGTAACTTTCTTTTATGAATAAATTGTTTATATATTTATTTATTTAGTCAACCTATGCTCTTTAGCAGTCACAGTCAAAACATCTTGAAAATTCTGTCGAATATAAAGATGCTTGTTTGAAAACTACATAAAATAAGAATTTCATGCAGTCATGTTGACTGTTTTAGGGGAGATATAAGCTTGACTTTTAAATTTTGCTTATATAAATGAATATATTTTAGGTTTGGTTTTTAATTGAAAAATAGCTGATTATAATGTGTTAGTTGTAGGTATACAGCACAGGCAGTGATTTAGTTATGCACGTATATGCATCAGTACTGAGTCACATATATGCATATACACACATACACACACACATATATGTATCTATATATACCCATATATATATATATTCTTGAATCAGTTATTTTTTTGTTTGCTGTAATCAGAAGTCATTATCAATTCATTCTTAATAGTTTAGCCTCAGTCTCTATCTGCCTTTCTTTTTCGTTAGTAAGACAACCTTGGTATAAGACAAAAGAGAAATTAATTTGCTATTAATCACACTTGACTTCAGTGATTTCAAAATAGTAAATGACTTAGTTTTATGATGAAGTAAAAAATTACAAGGAATCTAAAAATACCTAGGGAAGTTTAAAAGAGATGAAGAAAACTCCAGCCGATTGGTTATGTTAACTCTTTTTTAACAACTAAAGAGTAGTTGAAATATTTTTTTCAACAGCTCTAAGTGAGGTTATATCTGCCGGAAAGCTAAAACTGGCGAATTAGCCTTTAGAAGTGAATTTAGTAACAGTTCTTCAGCTGAGAAAGATCCAACCGACACGTCTAAGATGCCACATCAGAGGCATCTCCACTCCAAATATCTTCACAACCAACTGGTTCTCACATCTTTACTAATAAACACAAGATCTCATCACCAATGCTTGTGGTGAGGATTTCACAATAATTGGGGGTGTCGTGGCTCATTTGTGAACCAGATGTGTCTAAATTGAAATCTGAAAATTCTCACTTGGTAAACAGGATGATGAAAACTGGATGTGAAATAGCCTTGTGGAGGAGTAAGCATGAAAGGGCTGTTTACACGTTTCTGGAGCTCAAATTTGGGGCAGTTTCTACATTACAAGACTGAGATTTTCCTTTATTTACCTGGTGTCTAAGTTGGTTCTTGAATTGTAGTTCAGTTTTATTTATGGCAACAAAAGGAGTGTTTGAGAATGAAGCTTTTATTTGTTGGGGATATGAAAGCCAAATAATCTTGTTTGTTTTGGTTACTCATAAAGATCGAAGAATAAACTGTGCTCACATTTTTGTGTGTGTATTGTAAGTAAACATATGCCATGGTGATATCGGACCCAGAGATATCGGGAAAAAAAAATCTACCTATATTAGCCAGGGAAAGTAACATTGGCTGCTATGAGAAACAGTCCCGCCAAACTCAGTGACTCAGTGACACAATAAAAATTTATTTTGTTGCTCATACTGCAATACTATGAATATCTTGGTGTTCAAAGAGCAGCCTTCCTTTGGCAAAGGGCCCAGGTGCCTTATCTAGCAGACAAGGAAAGAAAGTATACATGGAAGATTGCTCAGGAGGCTTTAAAGGGCAGATCTCATACCACTGGCCAAAACTCAGGCATGCGGCTCCATCCAACTGTAAGGAGAGCTGGGAAATGTAGAATTCCTGCATTTCTAGGAAGAAAATAAAATGACTATGTTGAAGGCATGGTGCTCTGTTCATATAGAAATGTCTCTGCTAAAATACCAGTAGGTGAACAAAATCTTGTGGTGTCATAGGTGGGCTGGACAGAGCAGGGATTAACAGGTTTCCTTAAAGGTCTGGACAGTAAACATTTTCTGCTGTATGTGACAAGAAGAAAAATTATTACATTATGCATGTACTTTTATAACCATTTAAAATGTAACTTCTTAAAAATGCGAAAACCATTCGTAGCTCAAGAGATGGTACAAAAGGAGTGTGGGCTGGCTGTGTCCTGTGGACCATACTTTGTTGACCCCTGGACTAGATAAATCCTGAAAGGGAATACTCTGCACTGCAGGATTTTTCTGTTTCTCAGATCCTTCCTAAGGTGATTTTTGACTTCAGCTGAGTTTTTCAGATAACCATTTGAGGCAAATTATAAGACAATAAAGATTTAATTAGGGCTTCCCTGGTGGCTCACTGGTAAAGAATCCACCTGCCATGCAGGAGACGTGGCTTTGATCCCTGGGTCAGGAGTATCCCCTGTAGAAGGAAATGGCAGCCCCCTCCATTATTCCTGCCTGGGAAATCCCACAGACAGAAGAGCCTGGCAGTATATGGTATCTGGTACCAGGGCTTCCCTGTTAGCTCAGAACGTAAAGAATCTGCCTGCAATGTGGGAGATCCAGGTTTTATTCCAGGGTTGGGAAGATCCCCTGGAGGAGGGCATGGCAACTCACTCCAGTATCTTGCCTGCAGAAAAAAATCTACCTATATTAGCCAGGAAAGTAACATTGGCTGCTATGAGAAACAGTCCCCAAACTCAGTGACTCAGTGAAACAATAAAAATTTATTTTGTTGCTCATACTGCAATACTATGAATATCTTGGTGTTCAAAGAGCAGCCTTCCTTTGGCAAAGGGCCCAGGTGCCTTATCTAGCAGACAAGGAAAGAAAGTATACATGGAAGATTGCTCAGGAGGCTTTAAAGGGCAGATCTCATACCACTGGCCAAAACTCAGGCATGCGGCTCCATCCAACTGTAAGGAGAGCTGGGAAATGTAGAATTCCTGCATTTCTAGGAAGAAAATAAAATGACTATGTTGAAGGCATGGTGCTCTGTTCATATAGAAATGTCTCTGCTAAAATACCAGTAGGTGAACAAAATCTTGTGGTGTCATAGGTGGGCTGGACAGAGCAGGGATTAACAGGTTTCCTTAAAGGTCTGGACAGTAAACATTTTCTGCTGTATGTGACAAGAAGAAAAATTATTACATTATGCATGTACTTTTATAACCATTTAAAATGTAACTTCTTAAAAATGCGAAAACCATTCGTAGCTCAAGAGATGGTACAAAAGGAGTGTGGGCTGGCTGTGTCCTGTGGACCATACTTTGTTGACCCCTGGACTAGATAAATCCTGAAAGGGAATACTCTGCACTGCAGGATTTTTCTGTTTCTCAGATCCTTCCTAAGGTGATTTTTGACTTCAGCTGAGTTTTTCAGATAACCATTTGAGGCAAATTATAAGACAATAAAGATTTAATTAGGGCTTCCCTGGTGGCTCACTGGTAAAGAATCCACCTGCAATGCAGGAGACGTGGCTTTGATCCCTGGGTCAGGAGTATCCCCTGTAGAAGGAAATGGCAGCCCCCTCCATTATTCCTGCCTGGGAAATCCCACAGACAGAAGAGCCTGGCAGTATATGGTATCTGGTACCAGGGCTTCCCTGTTAGCTCAGAACGTAAAGAATCTGCCTGCAATGTGGGAGATCCAGGTTTTATCCCAGGGTTGGGAAGATCCCCTGGAGGAGGGCATGGCAACTCACTCCAATATTCTTGCCTGGAGAATTCCATGGAAAGAATAACCTGGTGGTCTACAGTCCATGGGGCTACAAAGAGTCAGGCATGATTGAGTGACTAACACTTTCACTTCACTTTGTGTGACAACAGGTACAGGAGACAGCAATAAATACAGGCATTTACTCTAACCTGGATAATAAGAAATATTAGATTATATTTCAAAATATAGTAAGCTTATATGTCAGTATAAAAGGGCTCACTTCTGCAACATAACATGCAGCTATATCATGCCAATATTTTCTAGGTACATTGTAACGACTATGTTTATGGAAATTCATCTAGTAGTCTGTGATCTCAATTAAGGCCTCAGATGTTGACTTTCTTGCTCTTCCTTCTCTCCTAGTGTTAGGATGGTATTTTTCTCTGGTTATTATACAATTATATAATAATGAGAACCTGGACTCAACAGTCTAGGGAGTGCCACGGAGGAGGATGTTTGCTTGGCATGACCCCATCCATCCTGACTCATTAGATGGTCTGGTAACAGGGAAGATTTTATAGATCATTTAGATTAAATAAGTGTAATACATAAGAAGAAGCATTTCAGAAATGGGGTTTGGGGACTTCCCTGGTGGTCCAGTGGGTAAGGACAGTGCAAGGGGCGCCCATTCCATCCCTGGCCTGGGAAGATCCCATGTGCCTCGGAACAGCTGGAACGATGTGTCCAATTACCGAGCCCGAGCTCTGGAGCTCATGCGCCCAGAGCCGGTGCTCTGCGACAACAGAGGCCACTGCGATGGGTGGCCCAGAGGGGCCAAAGAACAAAGATGGATGAAAAATAAATAAATGAAAGACAAATAGAAATGGGGGTCACTGGAGTATCCATGCAGGAGACGTGGCTTTGATCCCTGGGTCAGGAGTATCCTGAGAAGGAAATGGCAGCCCCTCCATTATTCCTGCCTGGGAAATCCCACAGACAGAAGAGCCTGGCAGTATATGGTATCTGGTACCAGGGCTTCCCTGTTAGCTCAGAACGTAAAGAATCTGCCTGCAATGTGGGAGATCCAGGTTTTATCCCAGGGTTGGGAAGATCCCCTGGAGGAGGGCATGGCAACTCACTCCAATATTCTTGCCTGGAGAATTCCATGGAAAGAATAACCTGGTGGTCTACAGTCCATGGGGCTACAAAGAGTCAGGCATGATTGAGTGACTAACACTTTCACTTCACTTTGTGTGACAACAGGTACAGGAGACAGCAATAAATACAGGCATTTACTCTAACCTGGATAATAAGAAATATTAGATTATATTTCAAAATATAGTAAGCTTATATGTCAGTATAAAAGGGCTCACTTCTGCAACATAACATGCAGCTATATCATGCCAATATTTTCTAGGTACATTGTAACGACTATGTTTATGGAAATTCATCTAGTAGTCTGTGATCTCAATTAAGGCCTCAGATGTTGACTTTCTTGCTCTTCCTTCTCTCCTAGTGTTAGGATGGTATTTTTCTCTGGTTATTATACAATTATATAATAATGAGAACCTGGACTCAACAGTCTAGGGAGTGCCACGGAGGAGGATGTTTGCTTGGCATGACCCCATCCATCCTGACTCATTAGATGGTCTGGTAACAGGGAAGATTTTATAGATCATTTAGATTAAATAAGTGTAATACATAAGAAGAAGCATTTCAGAAATGGGGTTTGGGGACTTCCCTGGTGGTCCAGTGGGTAAGGACAGTGCAAGGGGCGCCCATTCCATCCCTGGCCTGGGAAGATCCCATGTGCCTCGGAACAGCTGGAACGATGTGTCCAATTACCGAGCCCGAGCTCTGGAGCTCATGCGCCCAGAGCCGGTGCTCTGCGACAACAGAGGCCACTGCGATGGGTGGCCCAGAGGGGCCAAAGAACAAAGATGGATGAAAAATAAATAAATGAAAGACAAATAGAAGTGACCCGCCCGCCCCCCTCCCTCCCCAACACGCCCCCCCCAAAATAAACCATTAAAATTAAAAAGAAATGAGGTTTGTAGTACAAGACTTTACTAATGAGTACATTTCTATTTTTATTATTATTTTATTAAGCATTTTTATCATTATAAAAGTAATATATTTTTTAAAACTAATATATTTTTGCTGCTGAAAATATGGAAAATTATAAAAAATGAAATGTGTATATTTGAAATATGTATTTTCTGTATATACATATATATTTTGTAATATACATATTTCATACAAATATGAAAAATATGTATATTTGTATGAAATATGTATATTTTTGTCACCTAAAGATGTCCACTGTTAGCTTTGTGGTATAGTATAGTATAGCTTTTTTTTTTTTTAATTAATAATTTATTTATTTATTTATTTTTTTACATGTATGTTCCCAGATCATTCATATGCATATCCTTGGACCCTCCCCCCACCCAGTTCCCCCCCTCCCATCCCTCCAGAACATCGCTCCAAGTGGTTGTAGGTACTCCTATTCCCCTAGCACAATGACAATAGCTATCTTTTCCACACATGACAGTATAGGCTTCCATGTTACTCCCTCCATGCCTCCCTCCCACTGTTTGGTCTCCACAATGTCTTTATGTCTATTCTCTGTTTTTTCATAAGTTCGCTACGTATGTTATCATGACCATCTTACTAGATCCCATATATATGAGTTAGTACACTATACTTGTCTTTCTCTTTTTGACTGACTTCACTTTTTCTGATAGGTTCTAGAGCCAGCCACCTCATTAGGACTGAGTCTTCTGCATTTCTTTTAACAGCTGAGTAGTATTCCATTGTATATATGTACCAGGGCTTCTGGATCCATTCATTCATCCATGGACATCAAGGTTGCTTCCATGTTCTGGCTATGGTATAGAGAGCTGCAATGAACATTGGGGTACAGGTGCCTCTTTCAGTTTTGATTTCATCAGGATATAGGCCTAATAGTGGGATTGGGGCTAGGGTCATTTTTTTAGGAATCAACAGAGGCCACTGCGATGGGTGGCCCAGAGGGCCAAGAACAAAGATGGATGAAAAATAAATAAATGAAAGACAAATAGAAGTGCCCCGCCCGCCCCCTCCCTCCCCAACACGCCCCCCCCAAAATAAACCATTAAAATTAAAAAGAAATGAGGTTTGTAGTACAAGACTTTACTAATGAGTACATTTCTATTTTTATTATTATTTTATTAAGCATTTTTATCATTATAAAAGTAATATATTTTTTAAAACTAATATATTTTTGCTGCTGAAAATATGGAAAATTATAAAAAATGAAATGTGTATATTTGAAATATGTATTTTCTGTATATACATATATATTTTGTAATATACATATTTCATACAAATATGAAAAATATGTATATTTGTATGAAATATGTATATTTTTGTCACCTAAAGATGTCCACTGTTAGCTTTGTGGTATAGTATAGTATAGCTTTTTTTTTTTTTAATTAATAATTTATTTATTTATTTATTTTTTTACATGTATGTTCCCAGATCATTCATATGCATATCCTTGGACCCTCCCCCCACCCAGTTCCCCCCCTCCCATCCCTCCAGAACATCGCTCCAAGTGGTTGTAGGTACTCCTATTCCCCTAGCACAATGACAATAGCTATCTTTTCCACACATGACAGTATAGGCTTCCATGTTACTCCCTCCATGCCTCCCTCCCACTGTTTGGTCTCCACAATGTCTTTATGTCTATTCTCTGTTTTTTCATAAGTTCGCTACGTATGTTATCATGACCATCTTACTAGATCCCATATATATGAGTTAGTACACTATACTTGTCTTTCTCTTTTTGACTGACTTCACTTTTTCTGATAGGTTCTAGAGCCAGCCACCTCATTAGGACTGAGTCTTCTGCATTTCTTTTAACAGCTGAGTAGTATTCCATTGTATATATGTACCAGGGCTTCTGGATCCATTCATTCATCCATGGACATCAAGGTTGCTTCCATGTTCTGGCTATGGTATAGAGAGCTGCAATGAACATTGGGGTACAGGTGCCTCTTTCAGTTTTGATTTCATCAGGATATAGGCCTAATAGTGGGATTGCTGGGTCATAGGGTGCTTCTATTTTTAGTTTTTTAAGGAATCTCCATATTGTCTTCCATAGAGGTTGTATTAATTTACATTCCCACCAGCAATGCAAGAGGGTTCCCTTTTCTCCGCACCCTCTCCAGCATTTACTGTCTGTCGATTTGTTGATGATGGCCATTCTGACAGGTGTGAGGTTGTATCTCATTGTGGTTTTAATTTGCATTTCTCTGATAATAAGCGAGGTTGAGCATCGTTTCATGTATTTTTGGGCCATCTGTATGTCCTCTTTGGAGAGGCGTCTCTTTAGATCTTTTTCCCATTTTTTGATTGGGCTGCTCATTTTCCCTGTGCTGAGTTGTCTGAGTTGCTTGTAGATTTTGGAGATTAATTCTTTGTCTGTTGTTTCATTTGCTATAATTTTCTCCCATTCTGTGGGGTGTCTGTTGAGCTTTTTGGTGATTTCTTTTGCTGTACAAATGCTTTTAAGTTTCATGAGGTCCCACGTGTTGACTTTTCTTTTCAGTTCCACTATTTTAGTAGGTGGGTCAGAGAAGATCTTGCTTTGATTGATGTCTTTGAGGGTTTTGCCTATATTCTCCTCTAAGAGTTTGATGGTTTCTGGTCTTACATTTAGGTCTTTAATCCATTTTGAGTTGATCTTTGTGTATGGGGTCAGGGAATGTTCCAACTTCATTTTTTTGCAGGTAGCTGTCCAATTTTCCCAGCACCATTTGTTGAAGAGGCTGTCATTGTCCCATTTTATAGTTTCTCCTCCTTTGTCAAAAATAAGGTACCCATAGGTACGTGGGTTGATCTCTGGGTTCTCAATCTTGTTCCATTGATCTATAGTTCTGTTTTTGTGCCAGTACCATACTGTCTTGATAACTGTTGCTTTGTAGTAGAGTCTGAAGTTAGGGAGGCTGATCCCTCCAACTCCATTCTTCTTCCTCAGGATTGCTTTGGCTATTCGAGGTCTTTTGTGTTTCCATATGAACTGTGTTATTGTTTGGTCTAGTTCTGTGAAAAATGTCAATGGTCGTTGAATAGGTATTGATTGAATCTGTAGATGATATTTGGTAGTATGGTCATTTTCACAATATTGATTCTTCTGATCCAGGAACATGGAATATCTCTCCATCTGTTTAAGTCTTCCTTAATGTCTCTCATGAGTGTCTTGTAATTTTCTGTGTACAATTCTTTTGTTTCTTTGGGTAGGTTTATTCCTAGATATTTGATTCTTTTGGTTGCGATGGTGAAGGGGCTTGCCTCTTTGATTTCGTTTTCTGATTTTTCATTGTTTGTGTATAGGAATGCCAATGACTTCTGTGTGTTGACTTTGTATCCTGCGACTTTGCTGAATTCGTTGATTAGCTCTAGTAGCTTTGTAATAGAGTCTTTGGGATTTTCTATGTATAATATCATGTCGTCTGCAAAAAGAGAGAGCTTGACTTCTTCCTTTCCAATCTGGATTCCTTTGATTTCTTTCTCTTCTCTTATTGCTGTTGCTAGCACTTCCAGGACTATGTTGAATAGTAGTGGTGAAAGTGGGCACCCCTGTCTTGTTCCTGATCTTAGAGGGAATGCTTTCAGTTTTTCACCGTTGAGGATAATGTTCGCTGTAGGCTTCTGATAGATGGCTTTTACTATATTGAGATAGGTTCCGTCTATGCCCATTTTCTGAAGAGTTTTTATCATAAATGGATGTTGTACTTTGTCGAAGGCTTTTTCTGCATCTATTGAAATGATCATGTGATTTTTGTCTTTCAACTTGTTGATATGGTGTATCCCGTTGATTGATTTGCGGATGTTGAAGAAGCCTTGCATGCCTGGGATGAACCCGACTTGATCATGATGTATGAGTTTTTTGATGTGTCGTTGAATTCTGTTTGCTAGGATTTTGTTGAGGATCTTGGCATCTAAGTTCATTAGTGAAATTGGCCTATAATTTTCCTTTTTTGTGTTGTCTTTGCCTGGTTTGGGTAGCAGGGTGATGGTGGACTTGTAGAATGTGTTTGGAAGTTTTCCTTCCTGTGCAATTTTTTGAATGAGTTTTAGAAGGACAGGCATTCGCTCCTCTTTAAATGTTTGGTAGAATTCGGCTATGAAGCCATCTGGCCCTGGGTTTTTATTTTTGGGTAGATTTTTAATCACAGATTCGATTTCTTGTAGTAGAGTCTGAAGCTGGGGAGGTTGATCCCTCCAACTCCATTCTTCTTCCTCAGGATTGCTTTGGCTATTCGAGGTCTTTTGTGTTTCCATATGAACTGTGCTATTATTTGGTCTAGTTCTGTGAAAAATGTCAATGGCAGTTGGATAGGTATTGCATTGAATCTGTAGATGATATTTGGTAGTATGGTCATTTCACAATATTGATTCTTCCGATCCAGGAACATGGAATATCTCTCCATCTGTTTAAGTCTTCTTTAATGTCTCTCATGAGTGTCTTGTAATTTTCTGTGTACAATTCTTTTGTTTCTTTGGGTAGGTTTATTCCTAGATATTTGATTCTTTTGGTTGCGATGGTGAAGGGGCTTGCCTCTTTGATTTCGTTTTCTGATTTTTCATTGTTTGTGTATAGGAATGCCAATGACTTCTGTGTGTTGACTTTGTATCCTGCGACTTTGCTGAATTCGTTGATTAGCTCTAGTAGCTTTGTAATAGAGTCTTTGGGATTTTCTATGTATAATATCATGTCGTCTGCAAAGAGAGAGAGCTTGGCTTCTTCCTTTCCAATCTGGATTCCTTTGATTTCTTTCTCTTCTCTTATTGCTGTTGCTAGCACTTCCAGGACTATGTTGAATAGTAGTGGTGAAAGTGGGCACCCCTGTCTTGTTCCTGATCTTAGAGGGAATGCTTTCAGTTTTTCACCGTTGAGGATAATGTTCGCTGTAGGCTTCTGATAGATGGCTTTTACTATATTGAGATAGGTTCCGTCTATGCCCATTTTCTGAAGAGTTTTTATCATAAATGGATGTTGTACTTTGTCGAAGGCTTTTTCTGCATCTATTGAAATGATCATGTGATTTTTGTCTTTCAACTTGTTGATATGGTGTATCCCGTTGATTGATTTGCGGATGTTGAAGAAGCCTTGCATGCCTGGGATGAACCCGACTTGATCATGATGTATGAGTTTTTTGATGTGTCGTTGAATTCTGTTTGCTAGGATTTTGTTGAGGATCTTGGCATCTAAGTTCATTAGTGAAATTGGCCTATAATTTTCCTTTTTTGTGTTGTCTTTGCCTGGTTTGGGTAGCAGGGTGATGGTGGACTTGTAGAATGTGTTTGGAAGTTTTCCTTCCTGTGCAATTTTTTGAATGAGTTTTAGAAGGACAGGCATTCGCTCCTCTTTAAATGTTTGGTAGAATTCGGCTATGAAGCCATCTGGCCCTGGGTTTTTATTTTTGGGTAGATTTTTAATCACAGATTCGATTTCTGAGCTTGTGATTGGGTTGTTCAAAGTTTCTGTTTCTTCCTGGCTCAGTCTTGGGAGACTGATCTTCCCCAAGAAACTGTCCATTTCTTCCAGGTTGTCCAGTTTGTTGCCATAGAGTTGCTCATAATAGTCTCTTAGAATCCTTTGGATTTCTGCATGATCTGTTGTAATCTCTCCTTTTTCGTTTTTGATTTTGTTGATCTGGTTCTTCTCTCTCTTTTTCTTAATGAGTCTGGCCAGTGGCTTGTCAATTTTGTTTACCTTTTCAAAGAACCAGCTTTTTGTTTTATTTATCTTTACTATTGTTTCTTTTGTTTCTTTCTCATTTATTTCTGCTCTGATCTTTATGATTTCTCTTCTTCTGCTGACTTTGGGATGCTTTTGTTCTTCTTTCTCCAACTGTTTTAAGTGGAGAGTTAGGTCATCTGCTTCATATTTTCCTAGTTTCTTGAGGTGGGATTGTATTGCTATAAATTTCCCTCTTACAACTGCTTCTGCGGCATCCCATAGGTTTTACATGGTCGTGTGTTCATTGTCATTTTCTTCTAGGAATTGTTTAATTTCTCCTTTGATTTCCTCAATGATCAGTTGGTTTTTTAGGTATGTATTGTTTAATCTCCATGTGTTCCTGTTTTTAGGGTTTTTTTTCTGGTAGTTGATCTCTAGTCTCATTGCATTGTGGTCCGAGAAGATGGTTGATATAATTTCGGTTTTCTTGAACTGACTGAGGTTAGATTTGTGGCCCAAGATGTGGTCTATCCTGAAGAATGTTCCGTGAGCACTTGGAAAAAGTTGAGGATCTTTGTTGATGTGTTTTTGGCGTTGAATTCTGTTTGCTAGGATTTTGTTGAGGATCTTGGCATCTAAGTTCATTAGTGAAATTGGCCTATAATTTTCCTTTTTTGTGTTGTCTTTGCCTGGTTTGGGTAGCAGGGTGATGGTGGACTTGTAGAATGTGTTTGGAAGTTTTCCTTCCTGTGCAATTTTTTGAATGAGTTTTAGAAGGACAGGCATTCGCTCCTCTTTAAATGTTTGGTAGAATTCGGCTATGAAGCCATCTGGCCCTGGGTTTTTATTTTTGGGTAGATTTTTAATCACAGATTCGATTTCTGAGCTTGTGATTGGGTTGTTCAAAGTTTCTGTTTCTTCCTGGCTCAGTCTTGGGAGACTGATCTTCCCCAAGAAACTGTCCATTTCTTCCAGGTTGTCCAGTTTGTTGCCATAGAGTTGCTCATAATAGTCTCTTAGAATCCTTTGGATTTCTGCATGATCTGTTGTAATCTCTCCTTTTTCGTTTTTGATTTTGTTGATCTGGTTCTTCTCTCTCTTTTTCTTAATGAGTCTGGCCAGTGGCTTGTCAATTTTGTTTACCTTTTCAAAGAACCAGCTTTTTGTTTTATTTATCTTTACTATTGTTTCTTTTGTTTCTTTCTCATTTATTTCTGCTCTGATCTTTATGATTTCTCTTCTTCTGCTGACTTTGGGATGCTTTTGTTCTTCTTTCTCCAACTGTTTTAAGTGGAGAGTTAGGTCATCTGCTTCATATTTTCCTAGTTTCTTGAGGTGGGATTGTATTGCTATAAATTTCCCTCTTACAACTGCTTCTGCGGCATCCCATAGGTTTTACATGGTCGTGTGTTCATTGTCATTTTCTTCTAGGAATTGTTTAATTTCTCCTTTGATTTCCTCAATGATCAGTTGGTTTTTTAGGTATGTATTGTTTAATCTCCATGTGTTCCTGTTTTTAGGGTTTTTTTTCTGGTAGTTGATCTCTAGTCTCATTGCATTGTGGTCCGAGAAGATGGTTGATATAATTTCGGTTTTCTTGAACTGACTGAGGTTAGATTTGTGGCCCAAGATGTGGTCTATCCTGAAGAATGTTCCGTGAGCACTTGAGAAGAAAGTGTATTCTTTTGCTTTTGGATGGAAAGTCCTAAAGATATCAATGAGGTCCATTTCTTCTAGTGTGGCATTTAAGGCTTGTGTTTCTTTATTAATTTTCTGTTTTGTTGATCTGTCCATTGGTGTGAGAGGAGTGTTAAAGTCTCCTACTATTATTGTGTTATTGTTGATTTCTTATGTCTGAAAGTACCTGTCTTATGTATTGAGGTGCCCCTGTGTTGGGTGCGTAGATATTCATGACTGTTATGTCTTCCTCTTGGATAGATCCCTTAGTCATGATGTAGTGACCTGCCTTGTCTCTTAGAATCTTCTTTACTTTAAAGTCTATTTTATCTGATATAAGGATTGCTACTCCAGCTTTCTTTTGATTTCCATTTGCATGAAATATCTTTTTCCAGCCTCTCACTTTCAGTGTATGGGTGTCTCTAGGTCTGAAGTGGGTCTCTTGTAAACAGCATATATATGGGTCTTGCTTCTGGATCCATTCAGCCAGCCTGTGTCGTTTGGTTGGAGCATTTAGTCCATTTACGTTCAAAGTAATTATTGATACAAATGTTCCTATTGTCATCTCCTTAGAAATTTGGGGTTTGATTTGTAAGGCTTCTCCTACTCTTGTATTTATTGGCTATATCAGACCCTTTAACACTTGTTGTAGGGCTGGTTTTGTGGTACAGAATTCTTTTAGTTTTTGCTTGTCTGTGAAGCTTTTGACTTCACCATCGATTCGGAATGAGATTCTTGCTGGGTAGAGAATTCTTGGTTGGAGGTTGTTTTCTTTTAGCCATTTAAATGTATCTTGCCATTCTCTTCTGGCCTGTAGGGTTTCTGTTGAGAGATCCGCAGTTAAACGTATGGGGTTTCCTTTATATGTTATTTGTTGTTTGCTCCTAGCTGCTTTTAGTAATCTGTCTTTATATTTAGTCTGCATTAGTTTGATTAGAATGTGCCTTGGTGTGTTTCTTCTGGGGTTTCTCCTGTATGGAACTCTTTGTGCTTCTTGGACTTGGTTGACTATCTCCTTTCCCATGCTGGGGAAGTTTTCAACTATAACCTCTTCAAGAATTTTTTCATAGTCTTTCTTCTCTTCTTCTTCTTCTGGAACTCCTATAATTCTAATGTTGGTGCGTTTGATATTGTCCCATAGGTCTCTGAGGCTATCCTCAGTTCTTTTAATTCTTTGGGCTTTGTTCTGTTCCTCACCAGTTATTTCGACCAGTCTATCTTCCAGCTTGCTTATCTGTTCTTCCGCCTCCGGTACTCTACTGTTAAAACCTTCTATAGTATTTTTGAGTTAGGCAATTGAGTTGGTTGTCTCCATTTGCTTATTTTTCATTTCTTGCATGTCTCTTCTCAATGCACTAATTTCCTCTAATATTCTGTTTTGGTGTTTTGCATCCGCATTAATATAGCTTTTTTGAATTCTCTTTCATGCTGTACTTCCTCTTGGATAGATCCCTTAGTCATGATGTAGTGACCTGCCTTGTCTCTTAGAATCTTCTTTACTTTAAAGTCTATTTTATCTGATATAAGGATTGCTACTCCAGCTTTCTTTTGATTTCCATTTGCATGAAATATCTTTTCCAGCCTCTGACTTTCAGTGTATGGGTGTCTCTAGGTCTGAAGTGGGTCTCTTGTAAACAGCATATATATGGGTCTTGCTTCTGGATCCATTCAGCCAGCCTGTGTCGTTTGGTTGGAGCATTTAGTCCATTTACGTTCAAAGTAATTATTGATACAAATGTTCCTATTGTCATCTCCTTAGAAATTTGGGGTTTGATTTGTAAGGCTTCTCCTACTCTTGTATTTATTGGCTATATCAGACCCTTTAACACTTGTTGTAGGGCTGGTTTTGTGGTACAGAATTCTTTTAGTTTTTGCTTGTCTGTGAAGCTTTTGACTTCACCATCGATTCGGAATGAGATTCTTGCTGGGTAGAGAATTCTTGGTTGGAGGTTGTTTTCTTTTAGCCATTTAAATGTATCTTGCCATTCTCTTCTGGCCTGTAGGGTTTCTGTTGAGAGATCCGCAGTTAAACGTATGGGGTTTCCTTTATATGTTATTTGTTGTTTGCTCCTAGCTGCTTTTAGTAATCTGTCTTTATATTTAGTCTGCATTAGTTTGATTAGAATGTGCCTTGGTGTGTTTCTTCTGGGGTTTCTCCTGTATGGAACTCTTTGTGCTTCTTGGACTTGGTTGACTATCTCCTTTCCCATGCTGGGGAAGTTTTCAACTATAACCTCTTCAAGAATTTTTTCATAGTCTTTCTTCTCTTCTTCTTCTTCTGGAACTCCTATAATTCTAATGTTGGTGCGTTTGATATTGTCCCATAGGTCTCTGAGGCTATCCTCAGTTCTTTTAATTCTTTGGGCTTTGTTCTGTTCCTCACCAGTTATTTCGACCAGTCTATCTTCCAGCTTGCTTATCTGTTCTTCCGCCTCCGGTACTCTACTGTTAAAACCTTCTATAGTATTTTTGAGTTAGGCAATTGAGTTGGTTGTCTCCATTTGCTTATTTTTCATTTCTTGCATGTCTCTTCTCAATGCACTAATTTCCTCTAATATTCTGTTTTCGGTGTTTTGCATCCGCATTAATATAGCTTTTCTGAATTCTCTTTCAGATAATTTGTCTATCTCCTCCTCTGTCATTTGAAGTGGTGTTTCTCTAGCTTGGTCCTTCATTTGTACAGTGTTTCTCTGATGTTTCATTATTAGGTTAATTTTGGTTTCTTTGTGTGTGTCTGTGTGTATGGAGTTCTTATTCCCACCAGGCTTCTTGGTTGAATTCTCCCTTCCTTTGGGTTTCTGTCCTTCTAGAAGGGTTCAGTGGTTTGTGTCTTGGGTGGTGTTAGACCTTGTTTACAGGTGAATAATCTGTAGTGTTGTATGTTCTTTGATAGTGTGGGGTCTTGGAATCAGGGCTTCCGCTTCGAGGATCCTTGGTTTGATGATTTGTCAGGGGGTGTAGGCTCTATGTCTGGTTTGCTATGGTGTTCCGTGATACTAGTTTACATACTAGTATCTGAGGAAAAAGAGGTGCATCCCTGATGGGTGACAGTCATAAAAGCATGCAGATGTTTTCTAACATAATCGTAAGATATACATACATATACAGCAATCCCCACAACTGACCAGTTTTACAGAGATAAGGCACAGGAAATCTTTCTAGCAATTCATGCAATCACAGATGATACTTTCCCGTTGAGCTTTGAATTGATTGAAATAGTTCTGAATAATAGATCTAGCACAAGGTCCTGGCTTGGATAATTACAACGTGAGCAATTTTAAATTCGGACATGTGTTTGGGGTGACAAGGAGGAGAGTCTATAAGTAATAAAAAGGAAAAGATTCGTCTTGGAAGTATTTTATAGGATTAGGTAGCAAAGATTAGTGTGTGTATTGTTTAGTGTATTTTGAAGTGAATAGTGGAGACAGGAAGATAGGAAATAATTTATCTAGAGGATAGTAGCTAGGAAGTTAAACCTTCTTTTTTGTATTTTAAAAAGTTAGGCATATTGCCATGTCTCTGAGGCTATCCTCAGTTCTTTTAATTCTTTGGGCTTTGTTCTGTTCCTCACCAGTTATTTCGACCAGTCTATCTTCCAGCTTGCTTATCTGTTCTTCCGCCTCCGGTACTCTACTGTTAAAACCTTCTATAGTATTTTTGAGTTAGGCAATTGAGTTGGTTGTCTCCATTTGCTTATTTTTCATTTCTTGCATGTCTCTTCTCAATGCACTAATTTCCTCTAATATTCTGTTTTCGGTGTTTTGCATCCGCATTAATATAGCTTTTCTGAATTCTCTTTCAGATAATTTGTCTATCTCCTCCTCTGTCATTTGAAGTGGTGTTTCTCTAGCTTGGTCCTTCATTTGTACAGTGTTTCTCTGATGTTTCATTATTAGGTTAATTTTGGTTTCTTTGTGTGTGTCTGTGTGTATGGAGTTCTTATTCCCACCAGGCTTCTTGGTTGAATTCTCCCTTCCTTTGGGTTTCTGTCCTTCTAGAAGGGTTCAGTGGTTTGTGTCTTGGGTGGTGTTAGACCTTGTTTACAGGTGAATAATCTGTAGTGTTGTATGTTCTTTGATAGTGTGGGGTCTTGGAATCAGGGCTTCCGCTTCGAGGATCCTTGGTTTGATGATTTGTCAGGGGGTGTAGGCTCTATGTCTGGTTTGCTATGGTGTTCCGTGATACTAGTTTACATACTAGTATCTGAGGAAAAAGAGGTGCATCCCTGATGGGTGACAGTCATAAAAGCATGCAGATGTTTTCTAACATAATCGTAAGATATACATACATATACAGCAATCCCCACAACTGACCAGTTTTACAGAGATAAGGCACAGGAAATCTTTCTAGCAATTCATGCAATCACAGATGATACTTTCCCGTTGAGCTTTGAATTGATTGAAATAGTTCTGAATAATAGATCTAGCACAAGGTCCTGGCTTGGATAATTACAACGTGAGCAATTTTAAATTCGGACATGTGTTTGGGGTGACAAGGAGGAGAGTCTATAAGTAATAAAAAGGAAAAGATTCGTCTTGGAAGTATTTTATAGGATTAGGTAGCAAAGATTAGTGTGTGTATTGTTTAGTGTATTTTGAAGTGAATAGTGGAGACAGGAAGATAGGAAATAATTTATCTAGAGGATATTGGTAGCTAGGAAAATGTTTTACATTTAGAACATAGAGGAAGAAAGCAGTGGGAAGGAGGAAAGAGAAAAGAGAATTAGAGGTTTTCAAGAATTAAAATTAAAGTTAAAAAAAATACAATAAAAGTCAAAAAAAGTTAAAAATTAAAAAGCAGAAAAAATTAATAAGAGACCGAAAAACAAAGAAAAAACATATAAAACAAATCAAACAAATGAAAACTACAAAAAAAAAAAAAAAACACCAAAAAAACCCCCAATAAACAAAGAAACTAATAAACCCAAAACCAGACCAATCAATTGAATAAGCAAAATAGTCCACCACAAACAAGCAGAAGAAAAGGAAAAAAGAAAAAAAAAAAGGTAAATACTGTCCTTGGTTTTTATCTTCTCATCTGCCTGTTGGAAACTAATCTGCTCTTGATGGTGGTATCTTGATGGCGTAGTCTTTCCCTTATAGTGCCGGTTGCTGTGGTTTCTGTTTTTGTGTTCAGCAAAATGAGGGCTTTGCTGCCATACTGGGTGCTGGCCGGGGTGGTAGGCTGATCCCAGTCAGTCAGGCGGATGCCGGGGTGCGCACAGTCCCGTGTTGGAGGGGGGCGCCCCGGCTCTACCGCGCACCCGCCTGTAGTCTCCAATCCCTGCTCTTTCCCCAGCTTCCTCCGCTGCTGCAGCAGCTCTAGGGGAGCGCGGGCTCCTCCGCCACTGGCACACGCGGGCTGCCGGTTACGTGTCTTAAGTCCCAAAGGCGGACGCGAGCCTTCCCGTCCAACTCGTGCCCGGTCCCTGGTCAGCAACCCGTGGACGACTTCCCCTCTCCGTTCAGCAAGCCCTCCAGTTGGAGTGGCTGAACTTACCCGCGCCCCGGCTTTCCTCGCGGCGTCCGCGGCTCCTCGCGGCGTCCGCGGCTCCTGGCGGGTTCCGGCAGCTCCTCGCGGCGGCGGGTTCCCTATAGTATAGCTTTTATTCTGTTTATGCATACACATACACACACTAAACACATACACACATATGTACATACAAATATACAGAGCCCACATATCTATTTAGATATTTTTATATAATTTAGGGACACTATTGAAATCATATTGCTTATGGTCATTAAAACTTATCTAAAAGAAAACATTTCATGGCTGCAGTATGGTATCTTGTATAAATACATTGTAATTTAATTAGCCTAACTTCTAATTTTGGACACATGTTGTAGAAAATTTCCTTAATTAAAACACCATTAAGAGAGATAATACCAACAAAATAAATGCTTATATCAACAAAAAGACATATGTAAGAATATTCATAGCATTTTTTTTTTTGGACACTTTTATTGGTCTTTCATCATCCATCTTTTGTTCCTTGGCTTCATAGCAGCTTTGCTCCTAATAATCCGCAGCTGGAAACCATCCAAATGTGGATAAATTTTAGAATGGATAAACAATTTTCAATATATCTATGTAAAGTCATCAGTGGAGAAAAATTAGTGGTTAGCTGTTGTATGTAACAACATGGGTGATTCTCATGGACATGATGATTAGTAGGAAAAATAGATACAAAAGAATACATTCTCTATCATTCCATTTATGTGAAGTTCAAGAATAGGTCCAGCAATCTGAAATGATGGGACTCCCCTGGCCGTCCTGGGAAGGTTTAGACTTTATCTTCCAATGCAGAGGATGTGGGTTCAACCTCTGGTAGGGGAACTAGGAACCCGCATACTGCACAGTGTGTCCAGAAATCATTAAAAATTAAAATAAATAAAGTGCTTAGCGATCAGAATAGAGTCCTTGGGAGAAGTGTAGACCAGCATGGGGGCCTGGGGGAAGTTTCAGAGCATCAGAAGGGTTCTAATTTTTGATCTGGGTGCAGGTAATTATACCTCAATAAACTGAAAGAAGAATAAAATACATTTTTGAAGATAGATTTGGACTACATTTCTTATAAATTCCTTAGTATACAGTAATTTCATAATTTCTAAAAACATATGCTATTTTTCATTAAATAGCATATTCTTTTTCCTAAAAGTCTGCAATCTCTTTTGATTACACACGGTTTAGCTGTGTGACTTGCTTTGGTTTATAGCATGTGGGCAGGCTTCCCAGGTGGAGCCAGTGGGAAAGAGCTTGCCGGCCATTGCAGGAGACGTAGGACACGCGCATTCAATCCTTGGGTCTGGAAGACCCAGTATTCTTGCCTGGAGAATCCCATGGACAGAGGAACTACAGTCCATAGTGTCGCAAAGAGTGAGACACGACTGAAGTGACTTAGCACAGCGTACACATAACATGTGGGCAGAAGCAGTGGTGTGTCAGTTCGGTAGTGATGCTATGTACAAAATAGATAACTAATGAGAACCGACTGTATAGCTCAGGAAACTCAGTGCTCTGTGGTGAACTAAACAGGAAGGAAATACAAAAAGAGGGGATATATCTATATATAACTGATTTACTTTCTTGTACAGCAGAAACTAGGACAACATTGTAAAGCAGCTGTTCTCCAATAAAAATTAATAATAATAATAATAAAAGAGATGGTGTGTGTTTCCTCTTACCCTCATATGCTTCTGCTGTGGGACAGCTGCCATTCTAAGGGGCAAGAGAGATGTGTGTGGAGCAGACCTGGACCCAACTAGCAGCCTGGGGTCAAGGTCAGCTGGGCCTGAGTAGGCCACCCGTCCCCACCTGCTCTGCAGACCTGTGAATAGATGATTATGGTTTTAAGCCACTGAATTTAGGGTGATTGTTACCCACCATCGGTGTAGAACTAGTTAACAGATTCTTCAGATTTCCGTGAAAATGACCTAAATTGTTTGTCCATGATACAAAACTTGAAAAAAGAAATTCCACATAAAATTATATTGTTGGAAGACATTGGTATCCCACCTTTACAATTTGTTACATCTATATAACTTCTTCATTAGTACCAGTCTAATACCTTGCCTTTCCTTGACTTAATTCTAAATCAGTAGTTTAGACTGACATTTCCACCTATCCATATCCAAACAATAACAGACATGACATTAAAGTTTGATGTGTTATATGTTTTTTATTTTTATTGGAGTAGAGTTGTTTATATTTTGTTAGTTTCTACTGTACAGCAAAATGAATAACTATTCCTCTACATATATCCTTTTCGGTTTTTTTTGTTGGATTTCCTTGCCATTTAGGTTACCACAGAGCACTGTACTATATAGTAGGTTCTCTTTAGTTATCTATTTTAGGCTTAGTGTCAATAGTGTTTAAATGGCAATGTGTTACATTTTTAATATCTACATCGGTACCTGTATCTATATGTGTGTGTCTATAAATATCTACCTACAGTGGCAGTGATCACTCTATGTGTGTACTCATCAAATTTCATTTGTTATTTTTCTGGGTGCATAGAAAGATTGCATTTCCAAGTTAGGCAGGGCCATGTGATTGAATTCTGGCCAAGAATGTTTAGATTAAGAATAGTCAGGATTGGCAGTACTGATTTATTCATTTTTAGACTCAGTTCTTGAAATCTCCACCCCACCTTCTCTCTTTCCATGTCTAATTCTTGGATCTAAAAGAATGTAGTTTAAAACTTTAGAGTTGGGGTTTCCCTGGTGGTCCAGTGGGTAAAGAGTCCACCTAGCAGTGCAAGGTGAAGGGGCACCAGTTCAATCCCCAGGTTGGGAAGATCCCAGTGCTGTGGAGCAGACCTGGACCCAACTAGCAGCCTGGGGTCAAGGTCAGCTGGGCCTGAGTAGGCCACCCGTCCCCACCTGCTCTGCAGACCTGTGAATAGATGATTATGGTTTTAAGCCACTGAATTTAGGGTGATTGTTACCCACCATCGGTGTAGAACTAGTTAACAGATTCTTCAGATTTCCGTGAAAATGACCTAAATTGTTTGTCCATGATACAAAACTTGAAAAAAGAAATTCCACATAAAATTATATTGTTGGAAGACATTGGTATCCCACCTTTACAATTTGTTACATCTATATAACTTCTTCATTAGTACCAGTCTAATACCTTGCCTTTCCTTGACTTAATTCTAAATCAGTAGTTTAGACTGACATTTCCACCTATCCATATCCAAACAATAACAGACATGACATTAAAGTTTGATGTGTTATATGTTTTTTATTTTTATTGGAGTAGAGTTGTTTATATTTTGTTAGTTTCTACTGTACAGCAAAATGAATAACTATTCCTCTACATATATCCTTTTCGGTTTTTTTTGTTGGATTTCCTTGCCATTTAGGTTACCACAGAGCACTGTACTATATAGTAGGTTCTCTTTAGTTATCTATTTTAGGCTTAGTGTCAATAGTGTTTAAATGGCAATGTGTTACATTTTTAATATCTACATCGGTACCTGTATCTATATGTGTGTGTCTATAAATATCTACCTACAGTGGCAGTGATCACTCTATGTGTGTACTCATCAAATTTCATTTGTTATTTTTCTGGGTGCATAGAAAGATTGCATTTCCAAGTTAGGCAGGGCCATGTGATTGAATTCTGGCCAAGAATGTTTAGATTAAGAATAGTCAGGATTGGCAGTACTGATTTATTCATTTTTAGACTCAGTTCTTGAAATCTCCACCCCACCTTCTCTCTTTCCATGTCTAATTCTTGGATCTAAAAGAATGTAGTTTAAAACTTTAGAGTTGGGGTTTCCCTGGTGGTCCAGTGGGTAAAGAGTCCACCTAGCAGTGCAAGGTGAAGGGGCACCAGTTCAATCCCCAGGTTGGGAAGATCCCAGTGCTGTGGAGCAGTTGGACAGGTGTGCCCAATTACAGGCCAGCACTCTAGAGCGCATGCGCCCAGGGCCTGTGCTCTGCAAGGAGAGAGGCGACTACAATGGGAGGCCCACACAGGCCAAAGAATAAAGATGGATAAAAATATATAAATATAAATAAAAAACCGATGAAAAAAGGCCAAAAACAAACAAACAAATTTAGAGTCCTTAAAAATGACAGAGTCAGTAGTGGGAAGGAACTTTGAGTTTTAAACTGCCTATAGGTCAGAGATCTTCCTGCACCCCTTCCACCGCTCCTGCCATCCCACCAGTCCTCCCTGGATCACCAGGAGTGAGAAATCTCTGCTTACTGTGTTAAACTACTGGGAACTCAGGAGGTATTTGTTTAGAAGTTAAAATTACCAGTCTAATAAAAATGCATAACCCTTAGGATAAGAACATGTCCAGCCATTTACAGCCTCAGTTTACCTCTGTACCACCTGTAACGTATATGCCCCACTGTAGAAACACTAATAGTAGTAGCAGTTAGCTGCTCAGTTGTGTCTGACTCAGTTGTGTGTGACCCCATGGACTAGAGCCGCCAGGCTCCTCAGTCTATGGGATTCTCCAGGCAAGAATACTGGAGTGGGTCGCTATTACCTTCTCCAGGGGATCTTCCTGAGCACTGCTCTGATCCAAGTCCCCACTTTAGAGTTGAATACACTGAGCCCCAGAGAGGGAAGGTGCCACCCAAATGTGCACAGTGAGTTAGAGCTAGAGTTCAAGTCTCAAACTAGCTATCACCCAGGAACGCTGTACAGGGATTTAGTCTCCTCAGGATTAGGGAAAAGCTGGTAACCGACACTACCGATGCCCTCTGTTGCCTTGGTGCCACTGAGACATGTTGAGGACTCCACGCTGTGATCACCTGTGACTCTGGAGTCCCCCTCCACCAAAGCTTACACAGGAGGGGGTGGGTGAATCCACCACTGCCTTCCTGCAAGACCTGTTCTACATGGTCTCCCAGTGGGTCTTCAGAGAGCCTGGAGCCCCCATTGCCCTTTGGGATGCCTTGCCCTCTGACACCTGCCTCCACAGCCTACCCTCCTGTGACCCTCCTCCCCCACATGCTATGGCAGACAGCTTGAGGGAAGGCACCTCTGAGGAGGTGACCTTTGAACAGAGACAAGGATTTGACAAGAGACATATTGAGGAGAGTTTCAGGTACTTAAAACAGACCTGGAGGTTGGAAGGGTCTGGTGTGCCTAAGGCCTAGCAATGAGGCCGGTATTGCAGGAGCAGTGAGTTGGTGGATGGTGGTGGTGGTGGCGGGGACTCTGAGAGAGATGGGCACGGGCTACCACACTGTAGAGAGGAGAAAGATGGGAAGCCAGAAAAGGGTCTTAAACAAAGGAGACAATTAACCTAATTTATGTTTCCAAAGTTCAATAACAGGACTTTCCAGAAAATGTGGAGGCCAAGGTTTTTTTGGTCAAGGGGAGCATAGCTGCCAAACTATGAGCTCCCAAATGGAGGGGAGGCTGGGCTGGTGGGGTCCAGTGCCTCTCTACACACTGTCCGACCCACCACTCTCTCTGTGGTTTGTCTGTTCCCCCTTCCAGTCAGAACCTGCAGGAAACATGACCTGGATCAGGAGAAAACACCCCAACTGCTTTCTCACTGACCCCTTGGTCCCCCTTCTGTCTTAACCCCCCTAAAATTGCCAGCTACCTCATACCAAATCTAAAGGGGGCTTCGTTCAAAATGGAAAGAAAATATAAGCCCCAGTTAAAGAGGCATTTCCTTCACAAGAAATAATTATCTTTCTGTGCTGCCCCCTGTTAAAATTATTGAAGGAGGCTCCAGCCATATTTCCATGCCCAGGGGAAGAATTCTATTACAAAGGTGAACAGAATGGGCCCTTGAAAAACTCCAACAGGGGATCCTGGAGATTGCAGGAGGCAGGGATTGTGAGCTGTAGATGTAAAATATTTGACTAAAAGTGGCCCAGACAGGCAGAACAACTTAGCACTATGAGGGGAGCCTCTGTCATCCTATTTCCTTCAAAGGTGAGGAATTCTGTTGTGAAAGCAATTATGTTGTTCAAGACTTGAAACTAAGACGTCTCACAATTAAAACAAAACTATGGAAATCCAAAACCAATCAGTACTCAAAAGACTGATTAAGTCTGTCTTTAAATGTATAGGTGCTGGAGTACTATATTATTTGAATTATTATATTCATGAGGATTCTCAGAAGTCTTATTGTGTCGTTAAGTTTTATGTGAAATGATTTTGTAAAGCTGTTTCTGCTGTGAACCAGTGTGACAAGCACTTGGACACACACTTTTTTCCCCCTCTCTGAGAAACCCATTTATTGTCATTTCAAAATGGATTTAAAGAGTTGGGTCAGAAATTGTTTTAAAAGGTAAGCTTATCCTTGTAGTTTTTGCACTTCTTAGTCTGAAACCTCCAGCCCTCAGTCCTATCCTTAAATTTAAAAAGATGGTTTGACAGTACAAATTACTTTCTTTGTTTTCCATTGAACAGAGCTTCTGGTTTTTATAGGCATATAAACTATTTTTATAACTTAAATCTCTACAAGTTTTGGCATGAAGAGAAATAGTCAAAGGCTATAAAAATGTGTGGTAAATTATCACTGATTAAAAATGCAAGGATTGGCAATGTTAACTGAATCCAATGGTTGTTTTTTCATACTGTCATTTAACTAAATTCTTTTTTTTTTGTCTGTAAAGGTACATTTTATGAAAATAGACCACTATTTCAAGTGTACTGACGTAATTGACAATGCAAAAAAACTTCCAGTATTGGAACAAGATAGGAAAGTTTGATCCATGGACATTAAGACGAATGTTCACATATGAAGTAGATACATATGCACACAAATCATCATAAGATTGCTGAAGGAGAGATTTTGCTTCATATTTATTTATTTATTTTGCTTCATATTTATTTCTCTTAACTTTGTAGAAAGGATTCAAGTTGTCACATTTTCAACCCACTGGTCTCTGTGCTCCAATTTACCTCATAAAATGGGGAAAATAATAGTGTCTGTGATACTAGTCGATACTATTGTTAATACTAAGAGTTACTATCTCTGCAGGTATTAATTTAGTTCAAAATTACAGCAGTGCCCGGGCACACGGTAACATTCAATGTGTGTCACTTATATTCCCCAACTCCTAGTTATTGAACATGTAGTTAACGCTTAATAATTGATTATTAATGAATATTCAGCTAGGATTGTAGACAGTTTTTAAATTTTTTGTCTGTGAGGCACATGCACTCTTAATTGCCTGACCAGGAATCGAACCTGTGCCAGGGGAGTCCTAAGACAGATCTTTTCTAGAATTTAATAAGAGGAAAGACGTTTTCTTGGTAAAGGAGGCCAATAAAGTTCATTCAACACACATTCATTGGTGTGTGTTGTGAGTTACAGCAAATGACAAGTGGTGTGTTGGAGAAGGACAGACTGTCTGTCCTATGAAAATCAGAATTTAAATTACCAGGAATTTCATGGTCTCACTTTTAAACATGCCATTTTAAAGAATTAAATTATATAAATGCACAATGAATAAGTTATATTGAGAGCAAAAATAATGCTCATTGTTTTCCATTGAACAGAGCTTCTGGTTTTTATAGGCATATAAACTATTTTTATAACTTAAATCTCTACAAGTTTTGGCATGAAGAGAAATAGTCAAAGGCTATAAAAATGTGTGGTAAATTATCACTGATTAAAAATGCAAGGATTGGCAATGTTAACTGAATCCAATGGTTGTTTTTTCATACTGTCATTTAACTAAATTCTTTTTTTTTTGTCTGTAAAGGTACATTTTATGAAAATAGACCACTATTTCAAGTGTACTGACGTAATTGACAATGCAAAAACACTTCCAGTATTGGAACAAGATAGGAAAGTTTGATCCATGGACATTAAGACGAATGTTCACATATGAAGTAGATACATATGCACACAAATCATCATAAGATTGCTGAAGGAGAGATTTTGCTTCATATTTATTTATTTATTTTGCTTCATATTTATTTCTCTTAACTTTGTAGAAAGGATTCAAGTTGTCACATTTTCAACCCACTGGTCTCTGTGCTCCAATTTACCTCATAAAATGGGGAAAATAATAGTGTCTGTGATACTAGTCGATACTATTGTTAATACTAAGAGTTACTATCTCTGCAGGTATTAATTTAGTTCAAAATTACAGCAGTGCCGGGCACACGGTAACATTCAATATGTGTCACTTATATTCCCCAACTCCTAGTTATTGAACATGTAGTTAACGCTTAATAATTGATTATTAATGAATATTCAGCTAGGATTGTAGACAGTTTTTAAATTTTTTGTCTGTGAGGCACATGCACTCTTAATTGCCTGACCAGGAATCGAACCTGTGCCAGGGGAGTCCTAAGACAGATCTTTTCTAGAATTTAATAAGAGGAAAGACGTTTTCTTGGTAAAGGAGGCCAATAAAGTTCATTCAACACACATTCATTGGTGTGTGTTGTGAGTTACAGCAAATGACAAGTGGTGTGTTGGAGAAGGACAGACTGTCTGTCCTATGAAAATCAGAATTTAAATTACCAGGAATTTCATGGTCTCACTTTTAAACATGCCATTTTAAAGAATTAAATTATATAAATGCACAATGAATAAGTTATATTGAGAGCAAAAATAATGCTCAACTTATTTCCTCATCATCTTCCATTTTACAATTACCTATGGTCTTGAATTTATTCATATCTACTGTAGCAATATGCTGAAACTACTACTAATAATGCTGTGCTTTTTAAAGAATCTCTCAATTCTGTGTTCATGGACATTATTTATCTCAGTAGTTGAAGTCGGCCATGGAGGGCATATTCATACCATGGAAATCAGAAAATATGGAAATCAGGCTCCTCCCACCTCAAACCTCCCTTTCCCCCCAATAAATGTTAATCAGCACACTATTGACTCTGTCTGGCCTGTGGGGACAAGGAGGATGTTGGGAAGGGTGGACATCTTCAAAAAGTTTATCATCTAAATGAGTTCTCAACTGTTTATTGCTTCATCCCCAAGTTTTCTTCACATTTAAATTTTCACAGACCATCACATCAGAAAAATAAACTCATTTATTATGTTTCTGATCACTCAGAGTGACATCTGCATGTATTTCTCCTTATTTTATTTTTTGCCAATGTTAACTTCTGCTATATATGTAGCATTTTAGGAATTCATAGGAGAATCGGATATTACATTTCTTTTTTAATTGACTGATAGTGTTTAAAGATATGTACTAATCTAGGAAGCAATAGCATGGAAAATCTAAAATAGCACCCAATTAAGCACCACCATCCACCCAGCTGCATTTCTCCTTTCCCTCACCCTTCAGCAAGCCCTGTTGGTTCTGTGTTTTTTTTGTTTTATTTTTTTAATGCTTATTTATTTATTTTGCTTTACTGTGAGCTTAGTCAGCTTATGGTATGCGGGATTTTAGTTTCCTGACCATGGATCGAAACTGCATCCCCTGGATTGGATAGTGGATCCTTAACCACTGGACCACCAGAGAAGTCCCCAAGCCCTGCTGGTTCTTAACCTCCAAAAACACATCTAAAATTCACCAATAAGACAGATCTTTTCTAGAATTTAATAAGAGGAAAGACGTTTTCTTGGTAAAGGAGGCCAATAAAGTTCATTCAACACACATTCATTGGTGTGTGTTGTGAGTTACAGCAAATGACAAGTGGTGTGTTGGAGAAGGACAGACTGTCTGTCCTATGAAAATCAGAATTTAAATTACCAGGAATTTCATGGTCTCACTTTTAAACATGCCATTTTAAAGAATTAAATTATATAAATGCACAATGAATAAGTTATATTGAGAGCAAAAATAATGCTCAACTTATTTCCTCATCATCTTCCATTTTACAATTACCTATGGTCTTGAATTTATTCATATCTACTGTAGCAATATGCTGAAACTACTACTAATAATGCTGTGCTTTTTAAAGAATCTCTCAATTCTGTGTTCATGGACATTATTTATCTCAGTAGTTGAAGTCGGCCATGGAGGGCATATTCATACCATGGAAATCAGAAAATATGGAAATCAGGCTCCTCCCACCTCAAACCTCCCTTTCCCCCCAATAAATGTTAATCAGCACACTATTGACTCTGTCTGGCCTGTGGGGACAAGGAGGATGTTGGGAAGGGTGGACATCTTCAAAAAGTTTATCATCTAAATGAGTTCTCAACTGTTTATTGCTTCATCCCCAAGTTTTCTTCACATTTAAATTTTCACAGACCATCACATCAGAAAAATAAACTCATTTATTATGTTTCTGATCACTCAGAGTGACATCTGCATGTATTTCTCCTTATTTTATTTTTTTGCCAATGTTAACTTCTGCTATATATGTAGCATTTTAGGAATTCATAGGAGAATCGGATATTACATTTCTTTTTTAATTGACTGATAGTGTTTAAAGATATGTACTAATCTAGGAAGCAATAGCATGGAAAATCTAAAATAGCACCCAATTAAGCACCACCATCCACCCAGCTGCATTTCTCCTTTCCCTCACCCTTCAGCAAGCCCTGTTGGTTCTGTGTTTTTTTTTTTGTTTTATTTTTTTAATGCTTATTTATTTATTTTGCTTTACTGTGAGCTTAGTCAGCTTATGGTATGCGGGATTTTAGTTTCCTGACCATGGATCGAAACTGCATCCCCTGGATTGGATAGTGGATCCTTAACCACTGGACCACCAGAGAAGTCCCCAAGCCCTGCTGGTTCTTAACCTCCAAAAACACATCTAAAATTCACCAACTTCTCACCCTCAATGCTAGCCCTTCAGCCAGACCTCTATCAGTTCTCATCAAGGCTCCTCCAACAGTCTTGACTTCATTTTCATTATTCCCATTCTCTAATCCCCTTTTCTCACAATAGAAGGAATGATCTTGTATTTTTTTTTAGAATATATTAACTATTTTTTGCATTAAAAATAACTTTATTGAGTTATGACAGACATACAAAAAGCACAAGCTTGCCTTTGTCCCCAATCTGTCTCCAAAAGTTTCCTCCGACTCCCTTTATCTATTTATTATATATATATATATATATATATATATATATATACACATATTTCTTTTTTTCCCTGGCTTTCTGTGTAAATATTTGGGGATACTAGGGGTCTGTCTGTGTCACACTCAGCTAATGGGAACCTAAAGAGCAAAAAATCACAGTGGCGTTAGAAGGTGGGGTCCTCAGGAAAAGAAAGGTCCTAGAAATTGTTCACACCAGGGATGGCAAGGGGAGGAGCCGATCTTGGCTAGAGAGGGCAGATCTAGCAGAAACCCATAGGATAAATCTAGTGCTACATCAGAGGGTATGGGGAATTTTCTAGAGACCCTCTCCATGCCAGGGTAGAGGCTTTCCCACATTGTACGTACTCCTCCTCACTACTGAGAAACCCAGACGGGTTCAAACGCCCATCCCCAAGGGAGGATTTGAGCATTAGGCCTCCCTTCGCATCCGGCGTCTTTTCTCTAGCGCCTTGTGGGGCTTCTTTGCTCAGCTCAGGATCCAACCATCCCTTCCCCTAGGGCTTGGGCCAGCTTGGCTCTCAGGCTCCCCTGTGGCGCCTCTCCTCTCGGCTGGGTTGCGAGGCAACACCTTGCCACCCCTAGACTGTTGCCGCTTGTGCTGCAGGAGATCCCGGGTGGCAACTCACAACCTCCAACCACGGACTGCCCCCACCACTTTATTTATTATTATTATATTGTGAATGTGTGTGATGAGAGCACTTCTGTGATCTACCCTCTTAGCAGATTTTGAAGTCTACAATACAATATTTGTAACTATAAGCACGATGCTACATGTTGGATCTCTGAGTCTTCGTTATACGAATGCAAATGAAGCCATGTCACTCGCTCTTAAAAGCCAACTGGGGGTGTGATTTGCATAGAATTAAATGCAAATTCCTTACCTGGACCCAAAGAGACTGCCAGATCTGGTCTTTGTCAGTTTGCCCCACCTCATCTTGGGCCATTCTCCCTCTGACTTTTCTAACTTCTTGAGTCACTGTTTTTCTGACAGATCCTGGAATACATCCATTCCTTTCTATCTAGTGGCTTTAAACTTTTTTTTAAAGAAACTTCCGTTAAAATAGAATCAGAAGGCCAGAAGGGGGCGCCCTCATGCGCTAGGACAACAGTAGCAGGATCCACCTGAAAGAAGAAAACTTCTGGCTTGGCCAGAGCTCGCTCAATGACAGATTGCCACAACGCAGCCAATGAACAGTCACTATCCTTTAAACTCAATCTTGAAGTCCTGCAGAGTTTAGCTGCAATGTTATCTCCTCAGAGAGGTCTTCCCTAATCATCCTGTGTCAACTATGTCTCTTCTCTTCTATGTCCTCACCGCAAGTTTGTATTGCCTTCATTTACAGACTTTTTAATCATTTGTCAATGAATATTAATTCACTTGTTTTTTGTCTGGTTCCCTAATGAGTCTGTAAAGCCCCTTGAGCTCAGGGATTGCGTCTGTTCCATCACAGCCCACCTAAAGCCTAGCACAGTGCTGGACACACGGTGGCCACTCAGTAACATTTCTGGAATGAAAGATGGAACTGTGGCCATGCGTGAAGACTTCTTTAAGTCCAGAGTTACATTTTACTATAATTGCCACTTTCAATTGAAAATAGCCCTCGCTTTGCTTTTTTTTCTTTTTTGACAAGATAGCAAGAATTTGTTTCCCAACACTTGCACGTGTATCTTTTCACTTTTATACCTTCCTTGTCTGTTTATTTTTTCCAGACTTACCCACTGCCTCTCCTGCCCACCTGCTGTCCATAAGATTCCCATCTCAAAGGCTACTCCTCTGGAGGCTTTCCTCTGGTCTCCTGTGATGGTATGCCTTTTATTGAAACTTCTTCCTCCTTTCTGGTGACTTCTTTTAAAAAAATAGAATGAAATTTATTTATTTATTTATTAATCGTTGGTTGTGCTGGATCTTCATTGTTGCAGACTTTTCTCTAGCTGTGGTGAGCAGGGGCTAATTTCTAGTTATAGTGCACAGGTTTCTCATTGAGGTGGCTTGTTTCGTTGCAGAGCATGGGAACTAGGATGTTTGAGCTTCAGTAGTTGTGGCAGGTTGGCTCAGTAGTTGTGGCATGCTGGCTCAGTAGGTGTGGCACCCAGGCAGAAACCTAGCACTATGCTTACAGATAACCCTGCTCTCAGTAAAAGTTGATCAGTTAATTTGTTTATGGTGAAAAACTGAGTTAATTATCCAAATGTTTCCAAATGTCCAGGTGTTTATTCTCATGGAAGAAAAAAAGAAAACTGAATGACTGATTAGATGTCTCCCTTTTCATCTTAGTGGTTTAGAATTGTTTAAACACAGTCCCCGGGTTTGTTTCTTTTCAGCTTGCCTGTGTTCTCCCTTGCTCTAGGAGTGTTAATTTACCTTAGTCTAGTTCTTGCTCTTGAAAAATCATCTTTAAAAGATTTAGTGCTTTCTCTTTAAGGAAAGGCTTAAAAATACCAATACTATTTGTAGAAACACTACAGATACCAATACTGAATAATAAATGTCACAAAGTGAAATTCCTTTTGCACATTTTGTAGGAAGAGCCAAGGCAGACCCACTCAAAGGACTGGCAGTTTTTCTGTGTCAGGCTCAAAGGGCAGGTGACCTAGATTCCAGCCTGATGTTTGCAGCATAATGTGTTTGCAGTTCTGCCTCCAAATTCCAAAGGAAGTCACAGTGAAATGAGTGGGGTCGTGGTGACTCCATTTTCTTAACTTGAAAGGCTTAGAGGAGCAGCACGCTTCTCATTTTTAGAAGTTCCAGTATTCCTTTCTGTTTTGATCTTTTAAAGAAATATCTTATACTCTGGCTACAAAGAATGGGGCTATGAACTTCCTGGGGTAATGGTACTGATCTTCATCTTGCTAGGACTGTGGATCACCTAGGTGCATGCATTTGTTAGAACTTGTAGAATCGAGCACTTTAAGACCTGTGTACTTCCCCCTACAAATATCGTACAACAATTTTTAAAGGGAAAAAAGATAACACATGGATACTGAAACAAGTCTAGTACAGAATTGGGTGAAGAAAATACTAACAATAAAAAAGAAAAACTAGGTGAGCCATTATCATACAATGTGATTCATGGCCAGTATCACCCATCAGCATCTCGTGAGAGTTTAGTTACTTATGTAATTGGAGTATAATTGCTTTACAATGTTGTGTTAGTTTCTGCTGTACAGTGAAGTTAATCAGCTGTACGCATACATCTATCTCCTTTGTCAACTACAAACTGGCATTTACCAATTACATTGCCCATGCCTGGACAACAAGGACGTTTGCCGTCTGCCTCTGCAGAGACCAGACCTTATGCTGTTGAGGGCTGCTGACCTTCAATAACCCCTGATGGAGATCAGGGTGGGGTAGAGGCACTCTGTGCTCCAGGGGATCTGGTGGGGCAGGTCTTTAGACAGGTGGATGCTTTTAGGAACAACTTTTGTTACCTCAATCCTTGCATCTCCTCATATTTAGAAAAGCACTAAATCTCTTCACGGTGACATCAGATCTTCGTGACTGGGGACCTTTGTAAAATGACTGTTTAATGATATTAAACTCCCCCCTCACCAAACCCTTAAATATTGGCCCTCCTCCTGCTGCCTCTTCGAAGCAGTTTCTCAGAGCTATCTGGGGTGTTGTCTCCCGGGCTACAGTCCTAATTATGCCCCAAATAAAACTTAACCCACAACTCTCAAGTTGTTCATCCTTTTTAGTCGACAGCTTCCTCTTGAACCTCCCTCCCAGCCCCTCAATTCCACCCATCTAGGTCATCACAGAGCACTGAGCTGAGCTCCCTGTGATATTCAGAAGCTTCCCACTAACTACCTATTTTAAACATGTCAATCCAAATCTCCCCATTTGTCCACCTTCCCTGGTGTCCACATATCTGTTCTCTACGTCTGTGTCTGTGTTCCTGCCCTGCAAGTAAGTTCATCCATATCGTTGTTCTACGTTCCATATATATGTGTTAATATATGATATTTTTTCCTCTCTTTTTTTTTATGTTCTTTTTTTTTATTCTTTATTTTAAAGGTTTTACAGAGTTTTGTAGTTCACAGACATGTATGTTCCCAGATCAGTCATATGCATATCCATGGTCCCCACCCCACTAGTTCCCCCCATCCCACCCCTCCAGACCTTTGCCCCAACCCATTGTAAGTACTCCTATTCCCTTAGCAATATGACACTAGCTATCTTTTCCACACATAACAGTATAGGTTTCCATGTTACTCCCTCCATGCTTCCCCCTCCCTATTTCTCCCCCACAATGTCCATATGTCTATGCTCTGTCTGTTTTTCTATGAGTTCACTGCGTGTGTTATCAAGACCGTCCTACTAGATTCCATATATGTGTGTTGGTATACTGTATTTGTCTTTCTCTTTTTGACATATTTCAGTTTTTATGATAGGTTCTAGAGCCAGCCACTTCATTAGGACTGAGTCTTCTGCATTTCTTTTAACGGCTGAGTAGTGTTCCATTGTATATATGTACCAGGGCTTCTGGATCCATTTGTTTGTCGATGGACATCTAGGTTGCTTCCATGTTCTGGCTATGGTATAGAGAGCTGCAATGAAAAGCACTAAATCTCTTCACGGTGACATCAGATCTTCGTGACTGGGGACCTTTGTAAAATGACTGTTTAATGATATTAAACTCCCCCCTCACCAAACCCTTAAATATTGGCCCTCCTCCTGCTGCCTCTTCGAAGCAGTTTCTCAGAGCTATCTGGGGTGTTGTCTCCCGGGCTACAGTCCTAATTATGCCCCAAATAAAACTTAACCCACAACTCTCAAGTTGTTCATCCTTTTTAGTCGACAGCTTCCTCTTGAACCTCCCTCCCAGCCCCTCAATTCCACCCATCTAGGTCATCACAGAGCACTGAGCTGAGCTCCCTGTGATATTCAGAAGCTTCCCACTAACTACCTATTTTAAACATGTCAATCCAAATCTCCCCATTTGTCCACCTTCCCTGGTGTCCACATATCTGTTCTCTACGTCTGTGTCTGTGTTCCTGCCCTGCAAGTAAGTTCATCCATATCGTTGTTCTACGTTCCATATATATGTGTTAATATATGATATTTTTTCCTCTCTTTTTTTTTATGTTCTTTTTTTTTATTCTTTATTTTAAAGGTTTTACAGAGTTTTGTAGTTCACAGACATGTATGTTCCCAGATCAGTCATATGCATATCCATGGTCCCCACCCCACTAGTTCCCCCCATCCCACCCCTCCAGACCTTTGCCCCAACCCATTGTAAGTACTCCTATTCCCTTAGCAATATGACACTAGCTATCTTTTCCACACATAACAGTATAGGTTTCCATGTTACTCCCTCCATGCTTCCCCCTCCCTATTTCTCCCCCACAATGTCCATATGTCTATGCTCTGTCTGTTTTTCTATGAGTTCACTGCGTGTGTTATCAAGACCGTCCTACTAGATTCCATATATGTGTGTTGGTATACTGTATTTGTCTTTCTCTTTTTGACATATTTCAGTTTTTATGATAGGTTCTAGAGCCAGCCACTTCATTAGGACTGAGTCTTCTGCATTTCTTTTAACGGCTGAGTAGTGTTCCATTGTATATATGTACCAGGGCTTCTGGATCCATTTGTTTGTCGATGGACATCTAGGTTGCTTCCATGTTCTGGCTATGGTATAGAGAGCTGCAATGAACATTGGGGTACAGGTACTTCTTTCAGTTTTGATTTCATCAGGATATAAGTCTAATAGTGGCATTACTGGGTCGTAGGGTGCTTCTATTTTTAGTTTTTTAAGAAATCTCCACACCGTCTTCCATAGAGGCTGTATCAATTTACATTCCCACCAGCAATGCAAGAGGGTTCCCTTTTCTCCGCACCCTCTCCAGCATTTATTGTCTGTCGATTTTTGATGATGGCCATTCTGACGGGTGTGAGGTGATATCTCATTGTAGTTTTAACTTGCATTTCTCTAATAATAAGTGAGGTTGAGCATCGTTTCATGTGCTTTTGGGCCATCTGTATGTCCTCTTTGGAGAGGCGTCTCTTTAGATCTTTCTCCCATTTTTTGAGTGGGTTGTTCGTTTTTCCTGTGCTGAGTTGTCAGAGTTGCTTGTAGATTTTGGAGATTAATTCTTTGTCTGTTGTTTCATTTGCTATGATTTTCTCCCAGTCTGTGGGGTGTCTGTTCAGCTTTTTTGTAATTTCTTTTGCTGTACAAACGCTTCTCAGTTTCATGAGGTCCCACATGTTCATTTTTCTTTTCAGTTCTGCTATTTTAGTTGGTGGGTCAGAGAAGATCTTGCTTTGATTGATATCCTTGAGGGTTTTGCCTATATTCTTCTCTAAGAGTTTGATGGTTTCTGGTCTTACATTTAGGTCTTTAATCCATTTTGAGTTGATCTTTGTGCATGGTGTCAGGGAATGTTCCAACTTCATTTTTTTGCATGTAGCTGTCCAATTCTCCCAGCACCACTTGTTGAAGAGGCTGTCATTGTCCCATTTTATAGTTTTGCCTCCTTTGTCAAAAATAAGGTACTCATAGGTGTGTGGGTTTATCTCTGGGTTCTCAATCTTGTTCCATTGGTTGATATTTCTGTTTTTGTGCCAGTACCACACTGTCTTGATGACTGTTGCTTTGTAGTAGAGTCTGAAGTTAGGGAGGCTGATCCCTCCAGCTCCAGTTTTCTTTCTCAGGATTGCTTTGGCTATTCGAAGACTTTCGTGTTTCCGTATGAACTGTGTTATTGTTTGGTCTAGTTCTGTGGAAAATGTCAATGGTAGTTGGATAGGTATTGATTGAATCTGTAGATGATATTTGGTAGTATGGTCATTTTCACAATATTGATTCTTCTGATCCAGGAACATGGAATATCTCTCCATCTGTTTAAGTCTTCTTTAATGTCTCTCATGAGTGTCTTGTAATTTTCTGTGTACAATTCTTTTGTTTCTTTGGGTAGGTTTATTCCTAGATACTTGATTCTTTTGGTTGCAATGGTGAAGGGGATTGCCTCTTTGATTTCGTTTTCTGATTTTTCATTGTTTGTGTATAGGAATGCCAGTGATTTCTGTGTGTTGACTTTGTATCCCCTGACTTTGCTGAATTCGTTGATTAGCTCTAGTAGCTTTGTAATAGAGTCTTTGGGATTTTCTATGTATAATATCATGTCGTCTGAGTTGCTTGTAGATTTTGGAGATTAATTCTTTGTCTGTTGTTTCATTTGCTATGATTTTCTCCCAGTCTGTGGGGTGTCTGTTCAGCTTTTTTGTAATTTCTTTTGCTGTACAAACGCTTCTCAGTTTCATGAGGTCCCACATGTTCATTTTTCTTTTCAGTTCTGCTATTTTAGTTGGTGGGTCAGAGAAGATCTTGCTTTGATTGATATCCTTGAGGGTTTTGCCTATATTCTTCTCTAAGAGTTTGATGGTTTCTGGTCTTACATTTAGGTCTTTAATCCATTTTGAGTTGATCTTTGTGCATGGTGTCAGGGAATGTTCCAACTTCATTTTTTTGCATGTAGCTGTCCAATTCTCCCAGCACCACTTGTTGAAGAGGCTGTCATTGTCCCATTTTATAGTTTTGCCTCCTTTGTCAAAAATAAGGTACTCATAGGTGTGTGGGTTTATCTCTGGGTTCTCAATCTTGTTCCATTGGTTGATATTTCTGTTTTTGTGCCAGTACCACACTGTCTTGATGACTGTTGCTTTGTAGTAGAGTCTGAAGTTAGGGAGGCTGATCCCTCCAGCTCCAGTTTTCTTTCTCAGGATTGCTTTGGCTATTCGAAGACTTTCGTGTTTCCGTATGAACTGTGTTATTGTTTGGTCTAGTTCTGTGGAAAATGTCAATGGTAGTTGGATAGGTATTGATTGAATCTGTAGATGATATTTGGTAGTATGGTCATTTTCACAATATTGATTCTTCTGATCCAGGAACATGGAATATCTCTCCATCTGTTTAAGTCTTCTTTAATGTCTCTCATGAGTGTCTTGTAATTTTCTGTGTACAATTCTTTTGTTTCTTTGGGTAGGTTTATTCCTAGATACTTGATTCTTTTGGTTGCAATGGTGAAGGGGATTGCCTCTTTGATTTCGTTTTCTGATTTTTCATTGTTTGTGTATAGGAATGCCAGTGATTTCTGTGTGTTGACTTTGTATCCCCTGACTTTGCTGAATTCGTTGATTAGCTCTAGTAGCTTTGTAATAGAGTCTTTGGGATTTTCTATGTATAATATCATGTCGTCTGCAAAGAGAGGGAGCTTGACTTCTTCCTTTCCAATCTGGATTCTTTTGATTTCTTTCTCTTCTCTTATTGCTGTAAGTAGAACTTCCAGGACTATGTTGAATAGTAGTGGTGAAAGTGGACACCCCTGTCTTGTTCCTGATCTCAGAGGGAATGCTTTCAGTTTTTCACCGTTGAGGATAATGTTCGCTGTGGGCTTCTCATAGATGGCTTTCACTATGTTGAGATAAGTTCCTTCTATGCCCATTTTCGGAAGAGTTTTTATCATAAATGGGTGTTGTACTTTGTCAAAGGCTTTTTCTGCATCTATTGAGATGATCATGTGATTTTTGTCTCTCAGTTTGTTGATATTGATTTGCGGATGTTGAAGAAGTCTTGCATGCCTGGGATGAACCTGACTTGATCGTGATGTATGAGTTTTTTGATGTGTCGTTGAATTCTGTTTGCTAGGATTTTGTTGAGGATCTTGGCATCTAAGTTCATTAGTGAAATTGGCCTATAATTTTCCTTTTTTGTGTTGTCTTTGCCTGGTTTGGGTAGCAGGGTGATGGTGGACTTGTAGAATGTGTTTGGAAGTTTTCCTTCCTGTGCAATTTTTTGAATGAGTTTTAGAAGGACAGGCATTCGCTCCTCTTTAAATGTTTGGTAGAATTCGGCTGTGAAGCCATCTGGCCCTGGGTTTTTATTTTTGGGTAGATTTTTAATCACAGATTCGATTTCTGAGCTTGTGATTGGGTTGTTCAAAGTTTCTGTTTCTTCCTGGCTCAGTCTTGGGAGACTGATCTTCCCCAAGAAACTGTCCATTTCTTCCAGGTTGTCCAGTTTGTTGCCATAGAGTTGCTCATAATGGTCTCTTAGAATCCTTTGGATTTCTGCATGATCTGTTGTAATCTCTCCTTTTTCGTTTTTGATTTTGTTGATCTGGTTCTTCTGTCTCTCTCTTGATGAGTCTGACCAGAGGCTTGTCAATTTTGTTTACCTTTTCAAAGAACCGGCTTTTTGTTTTATTTATCTTTACTATTGTTTCTTTCATTTCTTTCTCATTTATTTCTGCTCTGATCCTTATGATTTCTCTTCTTCTGCTGGCTTTGGAATGTTTTTGTTCTTCTTTTTCCAATGTTTTAAGTGGAGAGTTAGGTCATCTGCTTCATATTTTCCTAGTTTCTTGAGGTGGGATTGTATTGCTATAAATTTCCCTCTTACAACTGCTTCTGCGGCATCCCATAGGTTTTACATGGTCGTATGTTCATTATCATTTTCTTCTAGGAATTTTTAAATTTCTCCTGTGATTTCCTCAGTAATCAGTTGTTTTTTTAGGTATGTGTTGTTTAATCGCCATGTGTTTGTATTTTTAGCGGTTTTTTTCCTGTAGTTGATCTCTAGTCTCATTGCATTGTGGTCCGAGAAGATGGTTGATATTATTTCAGTTTTCTTGAATTGACTGAGGTTAGATTTGTGGCCCAAGATGTGGTCTATCCTGGAGAATGTTCCGTGAGCACTTGAGAAGAAAGTGTATTCTTCTGCTTTTGGATGGAATGTCCTAAAGATATCGATGAGGTCCATCTTTTCTAGTGCGGCGTTTAAGGCTTGTGTTTCTTTATTAATTTTCTGTTTGGATGATCTATCCATTGGTGTGAGAGGAGTGTTAAAGTCTCCTACTATTATCGTGTTAGTATTGATTTCTTCTAAGTCTGAAAGTATCTGTCTTATGTATTGAGGTGCCCCTGTGTTGGGTGCGTAGATATTCATGACTGTTATGGCTTTCTCTTGGATGGATCCCTTAATCATGATGTAGTGACCTGCCTTGTCTCTTAGAATCTTCTTTACTTTAAAATCTATTTTGTCTGACATGAGGATTGCTATTCCAGCTTTCTTTTGATTTCCATTTGCATGGAATATCTTTTTCCAGCCTCTCACTTTCAGTCTATGGGTGTCTCTAGGTCTGAAGTGGGTCTCTTGTAAACAGCATATATATGGGTCATGTTTCTTGATCCATTCAGCCAACCTGTGTCGTTTGGTTGGAGCATTTAGTCCATTTACATTCAAAGTAATTATTGTTACAAATGTTCCTATTGTCATCTTCTTAGAAGTTTGGGGTTTGATTTGCAGGACTCCTCCTACTCTTGTATTTATTGGCTATATCAGACCCTTTAACACTTGTTGTAGGGCTGGTTTTGTGGTACAGAATTCTTTTAGTTTTGTCTCTCTGAGAAACTTTTGACTTCTCCATCGATTCTGAATGAGATTCTTGCTGGGTAGAGAATCTTGGTTGAAGGTTATTCTCCAATGTTTAGTGAGTTGTCCTCTTTTTCGTTTTATTTTCAATTTTTGCTTCTGGCATCCCATAGGTTTTACATGGTCGTATGTTCATTATCATTTTCTTCTAGGAATTTTTAAATTTCTCCTGTGATTTCCTCAGTAATCAGTTGTTTTTTTAGGTATGTGTTGTTTAATCGCCATGTGTTTGTATTTTTAGCGGTTTTTTTCCTGTAGTTGATCTCTAGTCTCATTGCATTGTGGTCCGAGAAGATGGTTGATATTATTTCAGTTTTCTTGAATTGACTGAGGTTAGATTTGTGGCCCAAGATGTGGTCTATCCTGGAGAATGTTCCGTGAGCACTTGAGAAGAAAGTGTATTCTTCTGCTTTTGGATGGAATGTCCTAAAGATATCGATGAGGTCCATCTTTTCTAGTGCGGCGTTTAAGGCTTGTGTTTCTTTATTAATTTTCTGTTTGGATGATCTATCCATTGGTGTGAGAGGAGTGTTAAAGTCTCCTACTATTATCGTGTTAGTATTGATTTCTTCTAAGTCTGAAAGTATCTGTCTTATGTATTGAGGTGCCCCTGTGTTGGGTGCGTAGATATTCATGACTGTTATGGCTTTCTCTTGGATGGATCCCTTAATCATGATGTAGTGACCTGCCTTGTCTCTTAGAATCTTCTTTACTTTAAAATCTATTTTGTCTGACATGAGGATTGCTATTCCAGCTTTCTTTTGATTTCCATTTGCATGGAATATCTTTTTCCAGCCTCTCACTTTCAGTCTATGGGTGTCTCTAGGTCTGAAGTGGGTCTCTTGTAAACAGCATATATATGGGTCATGTTTCTTGATCCATTCAGCCAACCTGTGTCGTTTGGTTGGAGCATTTAGTCCATTTACATTCAAAGTAATTATTGTTACAAATGTTCCTATTGTCATCTTCTTAGAAGTTTGGGGTTTGATTTGCAGGACTCCTCCTACTCTTGTATTTATTGGCTATATCAGACCCTTTAACACTTGTTGTAGGGCTGGTTTTGTGGTACAGAATTCTTTTAGTTTTTGTCTCTCTGAGAAACTTTTGACTTCTCCATCGATTCTGAATGAGATTCTTGCTGGGTAGAGAATCTTGGTTGAAGGTTATTCTCTTTTAGCCGTTTAAATGTGTCCTGCCATTCTCTTCTGGCCTGCAGGGTTTCTGTTGAGAGATCCGCAGTTACACGTATGGGGTTTCCTTTATATGTTATTTGTTGTTTGCTTCTAGCTGCTTTTAGTAATCTGTCTTTATATTTAGTCTGCATTAGTTTGATTAGAATGTGCCTTGGTGTGTTTCTTCTGGGGTTTCTCCTGTATGGAACTCTTTGTGCTTCTTGGACTTGGTTGACTATTTCCTTTCCCATTTTGGGGAAGTTTTCAACTATAACCTCTTCAAGAATTTTTTCGTAACCTTTCTTCCCCTCTTCTTCCTCTGGAACTCCTATAATTCTAATGTTGGTGCATTTGATATTGTCCCATAGGTCTTAGATGCTACCCTCAGTTCTTTTAATTCTTTCGGCTTTGTTCTGTTCCTCACCAGTTATTTCCACCATTCTGTCTTCCAGCTCACTTAACCGTTCTTCAGCCTCCGATATTCTACTGTTGAGGCCTTCTATAGTATTTTTGAGTTCAGCAATTGAGTTGGTAATCTCTATTTGCTTATTTTTCATTTTCTGCATGTCTTTTTTCAATGCACTAATTTCCTCTAATATTCTGTTTTCGGTGTTTTGCATCCTCATTAGTATAGTTTTTCTGAATTCTCTTTCAGATAATTTGTCTATCTTCTCCTCTGTCATTTGAAGCTGTGATTCTCTAGCTTGGTCCTTCATTTGTGCAGTGTTTCTCTGTTGTTTCATTATTAGGTTAGTTTTTGTTTCTTTCTGGGTGTCTGTGTGTACGGAGTTCTTTTCTGCACCAGACTTCTTGGTTGAATTCTCCCTTCCTTTGGGTTTCTGTCTTTCTAGAAGGGTTCAATCATTTGTGTCTTGGGTGGTGTTAGGTCTTGTTTACAGGTGAACAATCTCTAATGTTGTATGTTCTTTGATAGTGTGGGGTCTTGGAATCAGGGCTTCCACTCCGAGGATCCTTGGTTTGATGATTGGTCAGGGGGTGTAGGCTCTATCTCTGGTTTGCTATGGTGTTCCATGATATTAGTTCAAATACTAGCATCTGAGGAACAAGAGGTGTGTCCCTGATGGATGACAGTCATAAAAGCATGCAGATGTTTTCTAACATAGTCATAAGATATACATACATACACAGCAATAACCACATCTAACCAGTCTTACAGTGACAAAGCATAGGAAATTTTTCTGGCAAACGACGCAATCAAAGATGGTACTTGCCCGTTAAGCTCTGAATTAATTAAAATAGTGCCTGGAAAAATAGATCTTGGGTAAGGTGCCGGTTTGGACTATTTCATTGAAAGCAATTTTTAACTAAGACATGTGTTGGGGGTGAGGAGGTGGAGAGTGTATGGGTAATGAGAAGGAATAGATTCGACTTGGAAGGATTTTATAGGGTTATGTAGCCAAGATTAGTGTGTTGTATTGTTTAGTGCAGCTGGAAGAGAATAGTGGAGCCAGGAAGGTAGGAAATATTTATCTAGGTGGTAGTGGTAGATTGGAGAAAGTTTTAGATTTAGAACATAGAGGGAGGAAGGAGTGGGAAAGAGGAAAGAAAACTAGAAGTTCAAGAATTAAAATTTAAAAAAAAATTAATAATTAAAAATTAGAAAAAGAAATTAAAAATTAAAAAAGGGAAGAGAAACTTAATAAGAAGAGACAAAAGAGAGAAAAAAAAAAAAAAGGAAAAAAAAAAAACAAACAAAAACCCAAACCTGACCGATCAAACGAATAAACAGAACCGTCCGCAACAGATAAGCAAAAAAGCTAAATACTGTCCCTGGTTTTTATCCTCTCATCTGTCTGGTGGAAGCCAGTCTGCTCTCGATGGTGTTGTCTTGATGATGTAGCCTTTCCCTTATGGCACCGGTCTGCAAGCTCAGGTGCTGGCCGGGACAGCGGGCTGATCCCTGTCCGTCGGGCGGGGGACCGCGGCGCATGCCATCCCGGGGTGCGCGGGGGCATGGGCAGATCCCAGTCTGTTGAGCGGGTGGCCGGGGGGCGCACGCAATCCCGTGTTGGGCGGGGGCATCCTGGCTCTGCCGCGCCCCCGCCGGTAGCCTCTGATACCTGCCCTTCTCCCAGCTTCCTCCACTGCGGGTGTAGCTATGGGGGTGCGGCTATAGGGCTGCACGGGCTCCTCCGCCACTGGCGCAAGTCCCAAAGGCAGGCACAAGCTTCCCTGTCTGGCTCGAGCCCGGTTCCTGGTCAGCAATCTGTGGGCGACTTCCCCTTCAGCCAGTCCCCACTAGGAGTGTTTGAACTCACCCGGTGCCAGGCGGAAAGTCGTGATTTTCACCCGGCCAAGCAGCGTGATTTTCACACTGGGTGCTCCCTCCCGTCTCTCGGTCGGTCGCTAGGCAGCACTCCCCGCGTTCCATCAGGCCTTGGGTCACTAGGCAGGGAGCACGTTCTGCTCGGCCCTGCTCCAGTATCCTATCTTCGCAGTGTCTTAATTTCTGCCGGTGATCCGGGCGGATTCTTGGAGTTTTCACGCTGAGCGCTGCCTTCTCTCCCCCGAGGCTCTGCTCAGGCCCCCTTTTAGGGCACTTGCTGGTGCGCTCTCCGTCGGTGCGGTCAGGTGTGGGGGTTAGGATAGAGGATTCTTAGAACCCTAGCTCCGGGAAATTTCTGGCTATTCACTCTTCTACTCTCGCGGACCTACGGAATTCTTCTGTCGTTTAGCGGCTGGTTTGTTGGTGGTGATTCTTTTCTTGATTAGTTCTGGTGATTCTGTTGGGGAGCTGGTGAATTCTTCCCCTCATTCCTCCGCCATCTTGGCTCCCTCCCCTTTTTCCTCTTTCTGACTTAACTTCACTCTGTATGACAGACTCCAAGTTCATCCACTCTACATATGGCCAACTGGTTCCTTTTTATAGCTGAGTAATATTCCTTTGTATATCTGTGTACCACTTCTTTTTTACCTAACTCTTAGAGGAAATCATAAGAGAAACACTCTATGACATAAATCACAGCAAGATCTGAGAACTTATTTTGATGTACAGACCCTCAGACCTCTCCAGGGATCTGCTGAATCAAGATTCTTAGATTGTCAAGATGCCCCAGGAGACATGTCTGCACATCAAATTTAGAGAAACCCGACCTTAAAAAAATGGGGGCCAGTGATTTACATGCTGATGTTCGTCTTATCAGCTGAACTGCACTGCTTCCCTGTGGCTTTGTTTAAAATGTAGCCACTTCCTCATTTTCCCTGATTTTGCCTGATCTCCTCTATTCTCTCTTCCCTGAGCCTCCCTGGCCTGTGACTAGGGTGGGAGGCTGTCATTCAGACCCGGTTTTGTTCACAGTTCTGCAGCCAGCTGGCAAAGGAGCCTAGTGAAACCACTTAACTTCTTACACTTCTATTTACTTACTCTTCTTTACAAAAGACATAATGGCACTAGACTAGCCAGAGCTTAAATTAATTAATGTTTATAGAGCACTTCAAGCTTTGGGGATAAAAGCCTCTTTGAAAGTGTATGTAATTATCATTATGGCTAATGAAGCTCGATGCTGACCCCTCCCCTTCCCTGGGGTGGAGTGGGGAGCTGTCCTGGTAACATAATCCAGAGAAGATGGCAATTTAACTCAATGTCATTTACCTTCTTTGATTATTCTATTAGTATATTCAGGGTTTTTTCCCTTCTTTTTGAAACTACACATTGGATGTAGATGAACTAAGTTGACTGGGTTTATGGTAAAATAAGCAAAATATATTCTAAATACTGTGCTATTCTCCAACCTTAGACATTGTGTTTCCATTGTTTCCTTGGTTGGGATCCAGAGAGAAAGAGAGAGACACAGAAGAGCTTTTACTAGAAGTTTATAGTAATGTTCTTATGATACTGAGGTTTATCATTTAGTCTTGGGGTTGACCAACTTCCAGGACATATTCAATGCTCACCACAATAGAGAAGACACCCTTAGTAGGTCTTGATTCTGGGAAAATTACAGTTTAACAAAACGGATGCATCATCTCCAACTTAAAAACTCAACAACCAACATCATTCACAGGGAACCCCATTTCCTTAACACAGATTATGGTGCAGGTGACCATTTTAATTCTCTCTCTTCTCTGTTGTTTCTGTCTCAGCTTGTTAGCTCAACTCTGAAAATTAGGAAGGATGCAAATGCAAAAATGTCAGTGCAGGAGCCACTGTGCCTTTTGTGAATTTTCAAAAATGACTTATTATTTGAATTTTTGGAAGATCAACTCATATTTTATAGGTGGGAGAAACTTGCTACTTTATTTGGAATCATTTTGAAGAGCAACACGGGAGTTTGAAAGGATCTTATAAGGATACATTCATATGTTTGTGAAAATAGTTTTTATCACTGCTAGTAGAGCTACCTAAATGTAAGGGTTTTCAAATCAGGCCTTGGGAATGGACTGTGCCCAGAGTGAATCAACACCTTTGGTTAAAGGAGTTAAGCTACATCATAGGCCTGACTTGGAAGAGTAGAGTCTCTGAAACTGGAGTGCAAATAATGTCTTGACTTGTAAATCCCTAGAGTGGTTACCATCTTTGTAGTTTCTCAACCAGGGGTCTCCCCTCTTCTTCCTTTGTATCCCCCAGAAAGGCTGTTCCTGAAAACTGGAATCAGATTTCAAGAGGCAAATACACACATCATCAGTTATGAACATAAATATTAACTCACTTCTGGAGTCTTCGTCAATTTAAGAGGCATTCCTCAGAATTTCCTCTGCTCTGCACCATGAAAAGAGTTCCTTGCCTCAAGAAGGCTGGTGAATGGCCAGCCCTGGGGTCTGAGTGATTCTCTGGGCCCAGCAAAGGGACCAAGTTTCCAGAGCCTTGAAGACAAGGGGTAACACCCCAAAATACGGACTGATTTTCCACTCTACCTTCATTGGCCGAGCAGCTGCCAAGAACAAAGGCTGCGTCTCCCAGATACCTGGCAAACAAATGCAGTATTGCCTCATGAATTGATTACTTCTCTGAAGTGCCCACCAGTGTGTTTGGAGAGAACCTTCGAGAACAGGTTGAGGAGCGGCTGTGCTTCTATGAGATTGGAGAGATTCCACGAAAGAATCTGTATGTCATAAAGGAGGCAATGGTTCAGGCGGAGGAAGCGGCTGCTGAAATTACTAGGAAGCTCAAGAAACAGGAGAATAAATTGTTGAAGAAGGAAAAAAAAAAAGGCTGGCTGCAATTGCCCAGGCATCTTCAGAAAATAGTAGCGCCCTGGAGGAGTGTGAGGAGACAAATGAAAGACCCAGAAAGAAGAAAAAGCAAAAGCCCCAGGAGGTTCCTCAGGAAAATGGAATGGAAGACCCACCTGTCTCCATTTCCAAACCCAAGAAGAAGAAATCTTTTTCCAAGGAGGAGCTAGTTAGTAGTGAACTTGAAGAGACATCTGGCACTCCTCCCAAGAGGAAGAAATCTCTTCCCAAAGAGCAACCGGACAGTGACCCTGAAGAGTTGGAAAACAAGAGGGTCCCCAAGAAAAAGAGGAAACTGTCTTCCAAGGAAGAGCCACTCAGCAGTGAGATAAAATCTTAATTTATCTACTTAATAATTGTAATATATAGTAGAACTATATGTAGCTTTGTTCTGTATTTTCCTGTAAATGTGTTATCATACTTCCATAATTTAAAAATAAAAATTCAAACGTTTCCAAATAATTGAATATTTGTGATATATGGAAAATAATGTCAAAATATTAATATTAATATTAATTAGGTTGAAAATTTCTAAACTTTGCTATTTATATATTCACACTGGATGATATTTCCAGTTACTTTTTGGAAATAGTTTGTGTTTTAAGAAAGGCATAATGAGTATGCACATGAAAATAAACTTATTTTAAACTTATTTTTAATGGTAACTAAAATATTTTGGTGTGGGTGTATCCAAAATCAGGAAAGAGAAACAGAAGGGTTAGAAATGTTTCTAAAACTTGCCTGTAAATCATTGGCCAGCATAAAATTTGAATCCTAGGCTCCCTGGATGTTAGCTGAAAACTATACACCTTCTCTGTTCTTTGCATATAGAGATCTCCATTTTAGGATAATAAGGAGAAAAAGTTTGATTTATCACATAACATACAGAACACAATGGTTGCCTAACTCCAGACTCTTGACTTTCTGTACAGAGCAGAACCAATTCCATGAGCAAAGTATAAGTACGTTTTGACTAGGTCTGGACAAAGTCTTTGAGTCTTTAGAAAGGCAATCTAAAAATAATAGTAGTGAGTAAAATGTCAACTTTCCCATTCATCCTAATGGGGTTGTCAACTATGAAGTTTAATTATGTCACTGGTAGTCATTTGATGGCAGTTGTAGGACTCAGAGGCCAGCAGTTAGTGTGACTTCTAGCCCAACAAAGTACCTCTGGCTTCTTGATTGTTGTAATGATTGTTGGCTAAGCAGAAGGTCAGTTTCAGTCTTTTTGATCCCAGTCAGTCACCTTAGTTACTGAGTTATTAGCTTCATAATAACCAGCAAATCCTATGTTCAGCTGGGCCTGTCTTGAGTGTGTTGGTCATTCTTGCAAGATGAGCCAAATGATCTTGTATTTCTGATTGCAGTTTCATAAAGAAAACCACAAAATAGAATTAAGAAATGGCCAATGAGCTAGTTCTGTTTCTTTTGTGTGCCTGTACTTTCTCTGCCTCCAGGGAGATCTGGTCTAGCTCATCAACCAGATGAGAAGACTGAATGAAGTTGAGGTGTGATTGACAGGGGAGCTCTCAGGACAACAGAATGTCTGGGCCACTTATCCGTTTATTCCTTCATTGATTCAAGTCATAAAGTATGTTTTCAATTCTACTATGTGCGAGGCACTGTGTAGGGTAGGCTTGGCTGACAAGATCCTTGGAGTTTGTAGTATGTAAGTGAACAATTTAGAATTAACTTGGATAAGTCTAGTATTTTACAGGTAGTTTATGTCTTTAATTGAAGTATAGTTGATTTACCATGTTTCAGGTGTGCAGCAAAGTAGTTCAGTTATATATATATATATATATATATATATATATATATATATATAAACTATGTAGTATATGTATAAATTTTTTCAGATTCTTTAACATTATAGGTTATTACAAGATACTGAATATAGTTCCTTGTGCTCTGCAGTAGGTATATATTGGTTATCTATTTTTTATATAATATTGTGTGGGCCTCCCATTGTAGTGGCCTCTCTCATTGCAGAGCACAGACTCTCTATATAATATTGTGTATCACTTAATCCCGAGCTCATAATTTATCTCTTCCCTACCTTTCCTCTTTGGTAACCATACATTTGTTTTCTATGTCTGTGAGTCTATTTCTATTTTGTAAATACATTTACTGGTATTATCTTTTTAGATTCCACATATAAATGATATCATCTAGTATATCTTTCTTTGACTTATTTTACTTATTATAATGGTCTCTAGGTCTATCCATGTTGCTGCAAATGGCATAATTTATAAGGAACTAGTTTAAAATTGGCTTGTGTAAGGGTGATAGGGGCTTCCCAAGTGGTTCAGTGGTAAAGAATCTGCCTGCCAATTCAGGAGACCTAAGATATGCAGGTTTAGTCTTAGGGTTGGGAAGATCCCTTGGAGTAGAAAATGGCACCACACTCCAGGAGTGTTCCCTGGAAAATTCCATGGACCGAGGAGCCCAGCAGTCTACAGTCCATAGGGGTGCAAAGGGTTGGACATGACTGAGTAACTGGACACACACATGAGGGTGGTAAGGTGCTATATTGACAATAATACATGTGAGTTTTTCATAAAGAAAACCACAAAATAGAATTAAGAAATGGCCAATGAGCTAGTTCTGTTTCTTTTGTGTGCCTGTACTTTCTCTGCCTCCAGGGAGATCTGGTCTAGCTCATCAACCAGATGAGAAGACTGAATGAAGTTGAGGTGTGATTGACAGGGGAGCTCTCAGGACAACAGAATGTCTGGGCCACTTATCCGTTTATTCCTTCATTGATTCAAGTCATAAAGTATGTTTTCAATTCTACTATGTGCGAGGCACTGTGTAGGGTAGGCTTGGCTGACAAGATCCTTGGAGTTTGTAGTATGTAAGTGAACAATTTAGAATTAACTTGGATAAGTCTAGTATTTTACAGGTAGTTTATGTCTTTAATTGAAGTATAGTTGATTTACCATGTTTCAGGTGTGCAGCAAAGTAGTTCAGTTATATATATATATATATATATATATATATATATATATATATATAAACTATGTAGTATATGTATAAATTTTTTCAGATTCTTTAACATTATAGGTTATTACAAGATACTGAATATAGTTCCTTGTGCTCTGCAGTAGGTATATATTGGTTATCTATTTTTTATATAATATTGTGTGGGCCTCCCATTGTAGTGGCCTCTCTCATTGCAGAGCACAGACTCTCTATATAATATTGTGTATCACTTAATCCCGAGCTCATAATTTATCTCTTCCCTACCTTTCCTCTTTGGTAACCATACATTTGTTTTCTATGTCTGTGAGTCTATTTCTATTTTGTAAATACATTTACTGGTATTATCTTTTTAGATTCCACATATAAATGATATCATCTAGTATATCTTTCTTTGACTTATTTTACTTATTATAATGGTCTCTAGGTCTATCCATGTTGCTGCAAATGGCATAATTTATAAGGAACTAGTTTAAAATTGGCTTGTGTAAGGGTGATAGGGGCTTCCCAAGTGGTTCAGTGGTAAAGAATCTGCCTGCCAATTCAGGAGACCTAAGATATGCAGGTTTAGTCTTAGGGTTGGGAAGATCCCTTGGAGTAGAAAATGGCACCACACTCCAGGAGTGTTCCCTGGAAAATTCCATGGACCGAGGAGCCCAGCAGTCTACAGTCCATAGGGGTCGCAAAGGGTTGGACATGACTGAGTAACTGGACACACACATGAGGGTGGTAAGGTGCTATATTGACAATAATACAGTGTTGAGGTTGGTGTGGACCTGACTTTAGGTCAGTAGTAAACAACAGAAACATCATGTGGGCCAAAATATGAGCTCATGTAACATTTAAAATTTTCTCACAGTTGCACAAAGAAAAGTAAAGTGAAAGAGGTAAAATTCATTTTAATAATACACATTTAACTCAATATATCCAAAAACAGCATTTCAGCATGTATTCAACTTAAAAATTACTAATGAGATATTCTATAGATATCTTAGTATACTAAGTCTTTAACATTCAGTATATGTTTCATATATATGGCATCTGTATGGTCCCTATGAAGTGCTCAACATCCACATATGACTAGTGGTTTCTATATGGGACTGCACAATTGGAGAGGAACTTTCTACCACCCAAATAATGAGAAAGATCAAGCCTTGTAGAGATGTGCACTCCAGACAGAGGGATCAACAAGTGTAAAGGCCCTGAGACAGAGTTAAGTTTTGAAAAAAAAAATTGAACTCAATAGGAAAATAAAAAAACAAATATAGCTAGACAGTTTATAATACTTGCATGCAGCTCTCCCAAGTAGTTTAAAACCAAATTAATTTTTCAAAGTGCTTACATAACACAACAGATCATTATTTCTTATGTACCTAAATGAAAGGATCTGTCCAGCTCAGTTTAATCACTTGATTACAATAAAAATGAACTCAGTGCAAAACAAAACTTTTTTAAAAAGCAGCGGTTAAGTGGACACATCTTGAACATATTTTTTTCCTTTTGCATTCAAACACACAAATTCATCACAGTCTAGTGTGTATTTTTCTGATAAATACAATAATCATAGATTCTGGGTTCTAATAGCATTATCTATCTTTAGGACAGGACTTTGTAAAAAATACATCTGGGGACCATTGCTGGTGTTTCATCTTTCTCTGGAGTCAGGCCGTGTTTGACCCCTCAGTGAGCCTCACAACATAATGAATTAATCAGCAAAGAAGGTATGCTATACATAGAAAATGAAAAGTCACACAGAAATCACTTTAAAAGAATCATTAAATGTGTTTCAAAATACAAGGTCTGGAATATGCTTTGTGTCAAATAAGCATTCTTACAAATAGGCAAGTACATGATACGATCTTCATGCATGTCTTCATTTGGATTTCTCTAGAAGGCAACTCTGAGGAAAGGGTGTCTGTGCAAGGAGTTTATTTGGGAGGTCCTGGGAAGCAGGGGTTCATAGGAGGAATGAGACAGGGAGGGAAGAAAGCCAATACTGGGTGCATCGGCAAGCCACTGAACAGAGCAGATGATTAGAGTCACTACTCTGGGATTTGTGCAGAACAGATCCCAAAATCATTCCACCTGACTTGACTCCATCTATCGCAGGCTGGGCTGCTCCTGAGCTGGAGAAAAGGATGTTCATTTCCTAGTCATTGTGACCTTACACCCACACAGATGGAGAGGGATATGGTGCCCAGGGAAACCACAGGCAAAGGGATATAGGTGTGGCCAGTTGGAAAGCTGATGATGTGAGCAGGGATGGGAAAGGCCAAGTGAAGCAGGTCAGTGAGGGCGTGGTCTGCTCAGAGTTAAAACTTGACCTCCCAAGTAGTTTAAAACCAAATTAATCTTTCAATAGTAGCTAGACAGTTTATAATACTTGCATGCAGCTCTCCCAAGTAGTTTAAAACCAAATTAATTTTTCAAAGTGCTTACATAACACAACAGATCATTATTTCTTATGTACCTAAATGAAAGGATCTGTCCAGCTCAGTTTAATCACTTGATTACAATAAAAATGAACTCAGTGCAAAACAAAACTTTTTTAAAAAGCAGCGGTTAAGTGGACACATCTTGAACATATTTTTTTCCTTTTGCATTCAAACACACAAATTCATCACAGTCTAGTGTGTATTTTTCTGATAAATACAATAATCATAGATTCTGGGTTCTAATAGCATTATCTATCTTTAGGACAGGACTTTGTAAAAAATACATCTGGGGACCATTGCTGGTGTTTCATCTTTCTCTGGAGTCAGGCCGTGTTTGACCCCTCAGTGAGCCTCACAACATAATGAATTAATCAGCAAAGAAGGTATGCTATACATAGAAAATGAAAAGTCACACAGAAATCACTTTAAAAGAATCATTAAATGTGTTTCAAAATACAAGGTCTGGAATATGCTTTGTGTCAAATAAGCATTCTTACAAATAGGCAAGTACATGATACGATCTTCATGCATGTCTTCATTTGGATTTCTCTAGAAGGCAACTCTGAGGAAAGGGTGTCTGTGCAAGGAGTTTATTTGGGAGGTCCTGGGAAGCAGGGGTTCATAGGAGGAATGAGACAGGGAGGGAAGAAAGCCAATACTGGGTGCATCGGCAAGCCACTGAACAGAGCAGATGATTAGAGTCACTACTCTGGGATTTGTGCAGAACAGATCCCAAAATCATTCCACCTGACTTGACTCCATCTATCGCAGGCTGGGCTGCTCCTGAGCTGGAGAAAAGGATGTTCATTTCCTAGTCATTGTGACCTTACACCCACACAGATGGAGAGGGATATGGTGCCCAGGGAAAAACCACAGGCAAAGGGATATAGGTGTGGCCAGTTGGAAAGCTGATGATGTGAGCAGGGATGGGAAAGGCCAAGTGAAGCAGGTCAGTGAGCGTGGTTGCTCAGTGTGTATCATGGAAATTCATCCAGAAGCTTACCTTTAGCACTTGATAATTTGTCTACCTTGTAGCATTGACTACTTCACTATTTACAAAGGACCTTCATTGATGTTACCTGACCTAGTCTTTACTAGAAATCCGAGGGGTGGAGTGGGTTGTTGAGCATGACTTGCCAGCCACATAGAGGAGGAATCTGAGGCTCATGGTGGCCTGTGTTCACAGATGTAAGGAAGCTGGGCATGAATTTGAAAGATTTTCTCTTTGTCTGTTTTGGCAGTTTGAATGTGACATATATAGAGATTTCATTTCTTTTGCTTGTGTTTATTCTCTGTCTCTGAGCTTCCTGGATCTGTGGTGTTTTAGTGTTTGTCATTAGTTTTGTAAAGTTCTCAGGCACCATTACTTCAAATAATTCTTATGCTTTATCATTTCTTTCTTCTTCTGATATTCTAATTACTTGTATGGTACACTTTTCAAAATTGCCCTGCAGTTTTTGGATGTTGTTCTTTGGGAAATTTCTATATTCAAGTTCATTGCTTTATTCTTCTGTCATGTCAAGTCTACTGATGAGCCCATTAAAGGTTTTCCTTATTTGTGTTACAATTTTTTTTCTTTTGCCTAACATTTCCTTTTGAGTCTTCCTTAGAGTTTTTATCTCTCTGCTTATATTACCCATCTGTTCTTGCATGTTTCTACTCTTTCCATTAGAGCCATTAATATATGAATCATATATAGCATATTTAGCTTGCTCACTCAGTCATGTCCAACTTTTTCTGGCCCCCTAGATTGTAGACTGTTGGGTTCCTCTGCCCATGGAATTTTCCAGGCAAGAATACTGAAATGGGGTGCCACTTTTGACTTCAGGGTATCTTCCCAATCCAGTGGTTGATCTCTCCACCCCTCCACTGCATCTCTTCCACCTCCTGCATTGGCAGATGAATTCTTTACTACTAGTGCCACCTGGAATGACAAACAGTTGTAGTGCATGAGCTTAGTTGCTCCATGGTGCTTGGGATCTTCCTGAACCAGGTATCAAACCTGTGTCTCCTGCATTGGCAGTTGGATTCTTAACCACTGAACCACCAGGAAAGACTTAGATTCTCTGCTTTATAGTTTAAATGCCTATGTTATATATGGATCTTGTTCTGATGATTGCTTTGCTTCTTCAGATTGGTTTTTCATTTCCCTTTGGATGTTTCATTGGATTATAGGACTAGGGGGAAAGTAAATATTTAGTAGGAGGATTGACGTTTTTCTATATAGGAGTTTGAATCTGTTTAATGCTTGCTGTAGCCATAGGTTCAAGAGGTCTTAAATTCCTCTGATGTCCTTGCTTTTGTCTTGACTTTGGGCTTCCCTATGTGTTCCTTCTCAGAGAAATTCTGGGTCAGCATTTTAAGCTGTAATCAGCTGTTGTTATAGTGGAGTCTTAATGGTGTAGTGACAATGTATTGGAAAGGGATAATGTTTTCTAGTCTTGTAGTGAATTCTCAACGTTTCATCATCCTGTGCCTTTGGACTTAGACATTCACAAGTGAGTCACCAGTGACATTGCTATTTCTTCCTCAGTCCTCTACTTCCTTTCCTGGCTGTAGCATTCCTATCTATTCCTTTGGATCAATGCCCCTGTTGACTTTGTCTCTCTGCTTCCCCCACATTACATAGACCAAGAAGATTAGAGGGGACTAGATGGGGAGACAGATACTTTCTCCAGATGGGATAAGGGATGCTTTTCCCCATAAAGAGTAGGAATTTATGGTGGAAAATGTCCTGGGACACAGTTTCCCAAGGATTCCTCTTTCCATTTCTGGCTAGAGCCTGGAGGGGATCTTTCTCAGATCTTCAGTGTGAGGCTTTGTCGCGGGCACTGTGTGGGAGCTTACTCTGATGACTATTTTCACTAGTTCTCGCTAAAAGATACTATATTAAATAGCTCGGAGACCTTTTCGCGAACACGGTGTAGTCCCCTCAGGGTGTGAGCCTTGGATTTCGACAATAAAGTGTCGTGGTCTCAAGTATTGTCAAACCAAGAATGGGCTTATTAATCATCAAATAAAGGCAAGCACAAATAATCAGAAATAATCAGAACTCAATCAAATGCAAACAGATGTTCTTACCCCAGAGCTGGAAAGTCTCAGTCTCACATTAGCGCAGCCGATCTCTGTGAGCGAGCTTCCCGCACAATCTTCCTTTACCCTTTTTATATTTTTTCTAACTAGAAATCTCAAGTAAATTAATAATCATGAAGAAGCTTTTTGTTTCTCTAGAGATGCAAAAGAGGTCATCACGAGCATTTCCTCCCCCCACCAACACCTTTGCTCTTGAGGAGAAACATTCTTACAATTCTTAAGTTACAAAGGATGCTCAGAGTTGTAAAGTGTTTCATTATCATTAGAAAGCGGGTAAGAGGAAGAACCTTTGTGCTCTGTATTGGTCTCAAAGAGGCGAGGCTTGCAGGCAGCAACTATCCTTAATGTGAGGAGACATTTGTCTGCTCAGCCTGGATATCTTTTCTTAATCTTTCCTGTGAGAAGTGAACATGCCTTTACTTGCCCATGACAGCTTCTGTGTGAGAACTTGGTGGAGTTCCTAAGGGTAAAAACCCATAAAAGTTGACTGTCTAGTCCCACAGAATTGGGGACCTCAGAAGTTTCTCATTCCCTTGCTATGGACTCAACCTACAGCAATTCATCAGAATTACCATTTAAGTGTTCCTACTGCTTTTTGGCTTCAGCAGCTTGTGATTCAGGTAAGCCTATCTTGCCTGTGACCTTCTGGATTCCCTTGTCTCTTCAGATTTCAAAGTGGCTCTTTGCTCTACCTCCTCCATTCTCTGATGAGTCTAAGAGAAAACAGTAATTACGCTTGTTCAACCATTTCCTATTGCAAGAATGGGAGTGATGATCCAAGTTCTTTACATGTCAGACCTAAACCAGAAGTCTTCTTGTCTCTCTGTTGACTCTCACGTTCTTCATTTATAAAATTGTGTATGTTTATTGCTACCTTGGTGGCTCAGATGGTAAAGATACCTGCAATGTGGGAGAGCCAGGTTTGATCCCTGAGTCAGGAGGATCCCCTAGAGGAGGAAATGGCAACCCACTCCAGTATTCTTGCCTGGAGAATTCCATGGACAGAGGAGCCTGGTGGGCTACAGTCCATGGAGTTGCACAAAGTTGGACAAGACTGAGTGACTGACATTTTCACTTTCATAACTTCCATGCAGTATTATTATAATAACTTTATGAGACAATAATTTATGAGAAAGTCATGTAACACCAAGAGTAGGTGATGGATAAAACAGTGTTCTGTACTTAAATTTTAGAAGGGATTCCAATGTAATAAAGAAACAAAGTGGAGTTGAACCATGCAATCACTTAACATTACATGAGACCAACTAGACACGCTCAAAAACAAAATTGACAAATAGAAAGTAATTTAAGTAATGTGGACAATTCTGTATGTCAGTAATAGTACACTTATGTCAACCAGAAGAAAGGAGCAGTGAGGAGCAGAGGAGTGGGAGTGAGGAGGAGGAAAAAGGAAAAATTCCAGGCAGAAGGAACAATGTATGGGTGTGTGGGTGGTACCTGAGATAGGAAGACGCTATGAACAGTTAAGAAATATGGACAGAGGTGGCCAGAGGGAGGCCTTGTGATAATTGTGGAGGGCTTGGACTCTGTTTTAAGAGCAATAGACTATTATCTCCAAAAACTCAATTTCTGTCATTCACATATTTAATAGGTAGAAAGTTGAAAATGGTGCTTTCCTGTGAATTTATTTTGTATTTCTCTCCTTTTTTAATTTTGGTCTCTTTTATTTTTTTTTAATTAATTTATTTTCATCCATCTTTATTCTTTGGCCTGTGTGGGCTTCGCATTGCAGTGGCCTCTTGCTGCAGAGCACCGGCCCTGGGTGCATGCACTTCAGAGCACTGGCTCCTAATTGGACACACTGGTCCAGCCACTCCACAGCACATGGGATCTTCCCAGGTCAGGGATTGAACCAGTGCACCTTGCACTGCAAGGCGGACTCTTTACCCACTGGACCACCAGGAAACCATTTGTATTTCTTTTTATTGTGGCCCAAATTCAACTATTTTTCTTTATGTGAAATTATTATCTCATGTCTTTTATACATTGGTTCTTTGTGATATTATTACTGTTTGAGAAAAAAAATCCTCAATTTAAAAAAAATTAGTTCTTGCCATTCAGTTATTTAAAATGTATAGGTCACACTAATGGTGTGACCACTCACTGCCTTAAGCATGTGTTTCTCATTCGTCTCTCTGTGAGTGACCTGAGACCCAGCTGACCTGGCCTGTACACTTTCTGGGTAGTTGGTGGCATCTGTGGCAAGATAGTCCTCTGAAAAGGTCAATATTTGGTTTCTTGGAGGAAGTTGTGATAATGTCGTACTTGATTGAGAAAATTCTTGTGCCTCCAGTAAGACCATAGACCTCAACATTAGATGCTGGTGGGTCAAAGGGAAGAGGCATTTTGTTTGGGTTTACTCAATAGTAAATTCAGGGACAAGGATTTGAATAGTAGGAGTTTATTTGGGAGATGACTCCAGAAGCATGGTGAGGGAGTGTGAAAGGGAGATGTTGACAAGAAGACAGCCAATAAGGTGTTTGTTGATGAGCAGGCTGTCACTGTGGGCAGCTGGAACTCTAGCCTTTGTAGACACTCTGAGAGACTGTGTAGAAAATGCCTTCAAATTATGCCCCCAGATAGGAAAAGGCTCAAAGTGCTCATCTGCTAGCTCTCTTCACTCACTGAAGAGGGTAGCTCTTGGGGTATCAACGTTTGCTTTGTGTGAACATGGGCTCCTGGATACACAGAAAACCCTTAAACAGAGGGAGGCAGGTGCTTACTGTAGAAAATAATCAATGTGCCTTGTTACTTAAACCAGGACTAAAATTTGTCGCCATTGGAATATCTCAGTATAATTCAACAGCACAATAATGAACACAGAACAGCTTTTAAATAATTTCATAACTCTTTGGTTAACTAAGTCCATGTTCAATTTGCATGTCTCTCCTTTTAAGCATCTTAAAATTTTTTTCCAGGGCCAAAAAAAAAAAGTTTCAAAGTATGAAGTTTGCTCTTAGATTTTTGTTTCTAGTACTTTCCCTTTTTAATAGAACATCTGTCTCAGCAGGAACTTTGGAAGTATACATTTAAAAGAACTGAACAGGAATGCTCCTGAAATCCTGTTGAACAAGAGTTTTCTAAAAGCATGCCACCTCATTCTTACTTTAGCAAGATGAGGACCAACTACATATAAATCCTATCTTCACATCACTCACATATATTCACATATAAATCTGAATGTTTGACACTGCATGGGGATGGGTAGGGATGAATTGCTGTGCATGCTATTATTTTTAGTGGCTACTTCTTGTTGTCCTTACACTGTCACTGAAGAGTAGCTTTGAACAAGCTGCAAAATCCTGAAAGGTCATGACCTAAGAGGGGAGAAACCCCAGGAACGTGCACCAGGGAAGATGCAGATGGATAAACAAGCCACAAAGTGCACTATATTTTCTTGTTTTCAACATTTCACTGAAGAGTTGACCCCAGGTTATTCCCCTGTGAAAGTGGAATTTTAAAGGAACCAACCCCAAACAAACCTATACTAATCCCCAGTTGGCAGGCTTTCCCCAACACTAATGAAACCCAGGAGGGTCCCGAAGTGAGGTGTGACAATTTGAGAGGCAGAGTGAAGATCACAGAGGTGAGAAACCTACCACCTCTCTTTTCATATCCTGAGGAGCATATGGGCCTGACCTAGCACTCTCAGAGTTCTGGTGGCCAGGATAGAGTTCCCACTGCCTAAGAGCTGTGTGTGGATGGACACCCACCACTGGAATGCCCCCTCCTCCACCGTGGCTTAGCTCAAAGATGTCTTTTCAAAGATGCCTTGACTGAGAGCGTTGCACATATTGTTTCTGAGGAATGAAGTGAATGTGCCCAGTCGAGATGAATGCGAATGAGACATGGGATAAGGGACAGGCTGACCTGCTCACCAGCCAGCTGTGGGGATATAACTCTGGGCTTAGGATCAGACTACAGATGGAGCTTACCAAGTCTCATGTGTCAGTCAGAAGTTAATGGGGTGGGTGTTGGAGCAGTGCTGGGGCCGGAGGGCTAGATCTGTAGGGAGTGAGAAATCAGGGTGTATCTGCAGCAATTCTGCTTCTCATTAATCTCTTGATATTCCTTTTGGGATGATAGAAGCAGGGCCGGTCGTCCTTCTTGGAAGATATCCAAAGGGTCATGGGTAAGTCAATTATATAGAGCTAAGGGGTGGGGCTCCTCTATTGTCACCTTTCCTTTCTCACAGGTGAAAATCTGGAGCCTCAACCACACATGACATGATTAGGCTTGGTGGAGCCACAGGTGGGTGGCTGAGAATAACCTGGGTCTTTGAAATAGAAATAGCATGTGGAGGAGGGTGCTTGCCACGTTGAGATACAAACATAAAAATGCACAAAAGGACAATACAAACAGCCATACACACATGAAAAAAATGTATGACTAGTAAATGGAACTCAGACTTTACTAAGAACCTAGTTTCTTCTCTGTCAGGTTGACAAAGATTATAAAAATGGTAATATTCAGCATTGGCGCAGAAGGTGGAAGTGAATATTTTTATATACTACTGGATGGGTATGAAAATTGGAATGAACTTTCCAGAGGACACATCTGTAGTATTCAGAAGTAAAATCTGTTAACTTTTACTTTTGTAGGCAAGATTGTTTTATTTTTCTAGTTGAAAACTTTTGAATTTTCCTTATTTTTTTCTCTTTTATTATTTATTGATTTTCATCCATCTTTTATTCTTTCTGGCGTGTGTAGGCCTCCCATCGCAGTAGCCTCTCTCCTTGCAGAGCACCAGCTCTGGGTGCATGTGCTCCAAAGCGCTGGCTCATAATTGGACACACCAGCCCAGCTGCTTTGCAGTATGTGGGATCTTTCTTGGCCAGGGATTGAACTGGCCAAGGTGCCCCTTACATTGCAAGACAGACTCTTTAACTACTGGACTACCAGGGAAGCCCTTACATTTTCTTTATACTTGGTGTATCAAAGTTTTATAAAGATGCTTTTTTTCACATCTAAAAATAGATGTGAAAATTTATTTTTATTCATCAACTCAGTGCTTATTGGGTCTTTTCTACCTTCTGTTTTGTTTCAGCCTCAGAGAAATAGTTCTTCTATATTATTTCTTTAATGTTTCTTCTTGCTTTCAGCTTTCCTTATTCTTTCTTTCTCAATGTTTTTTAGCTGGATATTGGTCCTCCTGTATGGCTCTGCTATAATTTTAAATTTTTCTTTGGTGTTTTTCTTTCCATCTCTTTGCTTTGTGCACTGAATGTAAAAATGAATGTATTAGTCACTCACTTGTATCCTACACTTTGCAACCCATGGACTGTAGCTTGCCAGACTCCTCTGTCTATGGGATCCTCCAGGCAAAACTACTGGAGTGTGTTGCCATGCCCTCCTCTAGCGGATCATGCTGATCCAGAGACTGAACCCGTGTCTCCTGTGGCTTCTGTATTGCAGGCAGATTCTTTACCACTGAGTCACCTGGGAAGCCCTTATTAGACATAGACCCCCTTTAATATAATATTTTTATTTTTCCATGTAATGTGCCTGTTACATTATCTATAAGATTTATAGAAGTATCTGTGTAGAAAATGTTTGACATTTGATTCATCCTTCTTAGTTGATCCAACTTAATAAGTTGTCCCATTAATGAAAAATCTTACAAATATATACTTTAAAGTTTCTTCTAAAAAATTTTTTTTGTAGTCAAAAGCTCTTAGATATTTAGTTGAAAATGTTTCATGGGACCTGGATTGTATATTTTTATATCAACCCACTACCTCATTTATAAAGATAAATATAAAGTGTCTATAATTATCATATAATTATCATAAGTGTCTATAATTTCTGACCAAGATTTATTGATATTTATGTATGCAGAGATTTTTTAAAGGTCTGGTATAGAGTATGTGAAATTGATATGAACATTATTAAAATAGCTGCATAAGAACTATAATTATGTACAAAATAGGTGAATTATAGGGAAATCATGTATTGTTAGTTAAAGAGATTATTTTCCCCTTAAACAGAAAAAACCTTTCTGATTTGATTGGCTGCATCAACCCGCGGAAAAATTTTCATTTAAAAAATGCCAAGGTCTTTTTCCATGATCTCACATGGCTACCCGTTCATTTTTCACACAGAGACCCTTATTCATGCTGGAGATCCCTCTCAAGTAGGTTAGCCTGATCTCATCTCAGTGAAGCCACTGCACTTCTTTCAATCTTCCTTGCACATTTGCTCCATGCAAGCTTCAAATTTGGAAACAAAAACAGACTCGTGGGCTTGGAGAAACAAAGAAATAGCAATTTCCTTGCCTTATTCCTTGGCCAGTGATGAAATAGTGAGCATGTGATGATTGGAGCCACACTTTACCCTGGCCGTGGGCAGTGCACCCTAACCTAATTAAGAAAGATCCTGAGTAAACTTGGGTATGAGCCAAAAGCACTAGCCCCTTCAATCAATATTTTTGATATAAAAATTAGCATCTGGGCTGAATAAAAGGGAGCACTGTTTTATGCCACAGTGAGAAATGAAACACACCCTTTTTCTTTTACTCTGACCTCCTCATGTTGGGTGTTTCATTGATTTGTATCAGTGATAACTTTTCAGAGCAGTTGACTTGCAGCCATCAGATGTAAGCCTTTCATTTGGACCAAGGGGTACAATGAGATTGAGAATGACAAGTTTTACCTTCAACCGGGTCACAGGCATCACCCTTATTCAAACATGTAATCTGGGCTTACTTGTTCTTTCTCCTATTTGAATTACTCTTGCTAATATATACAGCTTAACTGAAATAACTGCTTAAGAAACTTGATTCAGAAAGGAAGAGGGCAGAAAATAGAGAAAATAGCAAAACCCCATCAGTGTCTTGGAAGTCTTCTTTAGGCATGGCTCATCCCCTGACATCTTAACACTGTTGCAGGCAAGGGGATTCCATTATTCATCTCTAAGAGAGTCCCAGAGGATAATGTATGTCAGAGCTCTTTGTTTTTATATGTGTGTGTGTGTGTGTGTGTGTGTATTTTAAGGATAATATGTTATTTTGTGGAAATTTTATTTATGTATTGCTTGGACTGAGGGGTCTGCAGGGTCTTAGTTCCCTGATGAGGGATGGAACCCTTCCTCCTGCATTGGGAACACAAAATTTTCACCCCTGGACCACCAAGGAAGTCCCAGTGTCAGAGCTCTTCATACAGTGTCTGTCACATTAACTTTCAAGACACCACATACCTGCTTCAGAAGTAATTCCTACTGTTACTCCAGGAAATTCTCATGCAGGATGTGAGATAGAGAAAGAAAATTTGACTCATTTTGATGCCTATTTTATTCTGAAGACTTATCTTTTAATGAGACTGAAACAAATGATGCAACATCTCTACCTTTTACAGTGACTCAGTGAGTACATACTGATGAAATCATAAGACTCCTGAGAGACACCTTCAAGTAATCCAGTGGGAGGGGGAACTAGATGGGAAAAGTTGGCTGTGAGTTGATGTTTGAAGCTCGATGATAGATACTTGTAGGTTTGTTATACTCTTCTCTTTTATTGTCTGTTTAGATTTTTCCCTTATACAACTTTTTAAAAGTGTGTAGATTAGAAATAATTTTTTTAAGGTCATCTTTTTATTGACTGTATTTTTCAAAAATCTCAGAAGTCAGCCTCTTTAAAGTAATATTAAACTATATTCATTAATGTCTTTATAATTGAGTCACTAAAGAGAATCAAATAAAGTTTTAAAAATAAGTATATTATATACAGGTGTATATAATAAAAAATAAAATATACATATAAAATAAAAATATGTAAAATATTTGTTTTTCTCTTTAGTGACTCAGTAATATTTATGTATTTTGGAAATAAAATTTTTAAGTGAGTGGATGGCTGTCAGCTCAAATCTTAGTCTTTCCCCAAGAATTGTCTTGTCTAAGGTAACACTCTTCCCCATAGTTCTGCTCTGTAGCATATATCCCATGACTAGTGGGTGGGGAGAGAAGACCTGGCTCCCTTGCCTCTTTCTGAGTTACTTCAAAAGGTCCATTTCCGTTGTATAACTCCTCTGGGGTTTACTGAAGCCTTTGTTATGATGACATCACAGTGCAACTTCAGTCTCCAATCCTGTTCCCTTCCTCCAACCTAGATATGTACTATTGTATGCAGTCTCAGTTGTGTGACTGGTCAATCTTTAGCAGCCAGCTAGCTCTCCAGAACACTGATTTGTAGTGTTTGCTAGTTTCTGTGTTGTAAATACTCCCAACATGGCCAATTTCTGGTTACCAAAGTGATGCCATTGAAAACAGAATTGGAAAGAGATGATCACCATTGGCCACTGTGACATAGTGCAAGCCAGGACTCTCCACCCTAGGCCATGTTTGCTCAATGAAATTCTTAAAAGAAAATCTCTACTTCAGTCTTTTATTTTTTAGGGCAACCCAGACCAAATCAACACAAAAGCCATCAATTCTTTTTTATATTGCCAATTTGGATGATTTGTTTATTAAAGAAATTAATGGATCACAAGCAGAATGAAATGAAATTGGTCACCTCAAATGTTTCACTGAAATACACACATACATACACCATACCACACCACAATACCTTAAGACAATGTCCCACAATAATTGCCTAGAAACATTTAAAATACAGACTTCTCTTAAATTCCTAAACATTACACAGCTGCATACAGTATTCTGAGAAAACAGACTTCAAATATGTTGCTCTTACTGAGACTGGTAAAAATTGCCAAGGAAGTATCAGATAAGTTCAGATTATAATTGTTATTATTGCCATAAATCAAAGTGTGTATTTTAGACAGCCAGTGTTTCCTCACTGAAATTTATAAGTCAGAGTAACCCATTTATAATATTTTTGATCTCTGAAGAAAAGTACAAAGGAGCATTGCTTGTTTGGAGATTCTGAAGATTTTCACCTGGTTCAAGAGCCATTGTTGGAATTTCCCTTCTCCAGGGGATCTTTCCAAATCAGGGATCAAACCCCGGTCTCCCATGTTGCAGGCACTTTCTTTGCTGTCTGAACCACCAGAGGAGCCCAAATAAATAATCAGAAGTTGAAGATATTTTTCAGAGGTGGGAAGAAAAAAAAAAAAGAAACAAGATACCACATTCAGTGGAACAAGGTTATGAAAAGGAAAAGAAACATTTTGTAAGAAATGACACAAAGGAAAACTAGAGAAGAGAATTTTGCTCAAATGAAGAACCTATTATTCTTCAATATTGAGTCTATTTTTGGAGAAAGAAAAGATACCTGAAAATGGGAACCAAATGTCCCATTGGTGTGAAAAGTTGGAATAATTCATTTATTTCAAGAATATAAACAATCTTAACCACAACAGAGTATCAGAATAAAGTTCCTAGTATGTTACTAGAATTGATGAATCTACCAAAAGTCCCAGTAGTAGTTTTCAAGCTATGACCTGGATGAGAATGCCCTGAGAAGGTTGACTGAAATGGCAGATTCCAGGGCACTGGAGCTATTCTGAGGCAGTGGAAGTCTGGTTTGGGGCCCAGGATCTTTATTTTAACAAGCTTACCAGTACATTCTGAACGCCCATGGGTCTGTTGTCAAAGGTCTTTTTTCCAAAATCATGAAATGAAATTGGTCACCTCAAATGTTTCACTGAAATACACACACACACCATACCACACCACAATACCTTAAGACAATGTCCCACAATAATTGCCTAGAAACATTTAAAATACAGACTTCTCTTAAATTCCTAAACATTACACAGCTGCATACAGTATTCTGAGAAAACAGACTTCAAATATGTTGCTCTTACTGAGACTGGTAAAAATTGCCAAGGAAGTATCAGATAAGTTCAGATTATAATTGTTATTATTGCCATAAATCAAAGTGTGTATTTTAGACAGCCAGTGTTTCCTCACTGAAATTTATAAGTCAGAGTAACCCATTTATAATATTTTTGATCTCTGAAGAAAAGTACAAAGGAGCATTGCTTGTTTGGAGATTCTGAAGATTTTCACCTGGTTCAAGAGCCATTGTTGGAATTTCCCTTCTCCAGGGGATCTTTCCAAATCAGGGATCAAACCCCGGTCTCCCATGTTGCAGGCACTTTCTTTGCTGTCTGAACCACCAGAGGAGCCCAAATAAATAATCAGAAGTTGAAGATATTTTTCAGAGGTGGGAAGAAAAAAAAAAAAGAAACAAGATACCACATTCAGTGGAACAAGGTTATGAAAAGGAAAAAGAACATTTTGTAAGAAATGACACAAAGGAAAACTAGAGAAGAGAATTTTGCTCAAATGAAGAACCTATTATTCTTCAATATTGAGTCTATTTTTGGAGAAAGAAAAGATACCTGAAAATGGGAACCAAATGTCCCATTGGTGTGAAAAGTTGGAATAATTCATTTATTTCAAGAATATAAACAATCTTAACCACAACAGAGTATCAGAATAAAGTTCCTAGTATGTTACTAGAATTGATGAATCTACCAAAAGTCCCAGTAGTAGTTTTCAAGCTATGACCTGGATGAGAATGCCCTGAGAAGGTTGACTGAAATGGCAGATTCCAGGGCACTGGAGCTATTCTGAGGCAGTGGAAGTCTGGTTTGGGGCCCAGGATCTTTATTTTAACAAGCTTACCAGTACATTCTGAAGCCCATGGTCTGTTGTCAAACCAAAACATGCTGAAAGGCAAGATAGCCTAACACTAGGATATTGCATTCCATAGATTAGGGAGGTGTCTATGTCATTTTGCTATTATGCAAATATATCCTCTTTCATCATCTGCTTCCCTGAAGGTCATTTTTATAAATAGCATCTTCCATTTATTTATTAGCCATCTTATGCCTGAATCATTATACCCCGATCTATAAAGAAAGGGAGAAGTGTGTTTGCAGGCGTGTTTGTGTTCACGCACATATACATTCTTCACAATTGGGAGGGTTGGGAATGTATAAAATTAGAGTTCTGTTAGAAAATTATTGTTCTGAACAGAGCCAACCAAAGGGGCATTTTTGGTTCTCATGTAGTTATTGAGATCCAATAATACCTATTGAATGACTAACTCAGCAGTAGATTTTTTTCCTATAAAATGAAAAATTCTTGCAAGGACCCTCTTAACCAACCTAACTCTCAAAGACATATATTCTTACATTATTAGACCTTTGGACCTGAATCCCTTTAATGTGCTCAGGAAACATTCCACCTAGATTAGAGTTGTTCTCATAAGTGTATATTCAACACAAACTGTTTGACAGAGGTAGGTTCTTGACCTCATATTCAAGAATGTTATCAATTGCTCAGGACTCTGATAAGGACTCTTGATAAAGATTCATTTTGGACTATTAACTAAGGTCAATTTCACTCAGATCAATTTTCAAGAGAGAAGACCTATGCTGCTTCTTTTCTTGGCACATGAATACAATATGTGATTTCTTTGTACAAGGAATGCTGCACTACAATCCCATTTAATTTCAAGAATATAAACAATCTTAACCACAACAGAGTATCAGAATAAAGTTCCTAGTATGTTACTAGAATTGATGAATCTACCAAAAGTCCCAGTAGTAGTTTTCAAGCTATGACCTGGATGAGAATGCCCTGAGAAGGTTGACTGAAATGGCAGATTCCAGGGCACTGGAGCTATTCTGAGGCAGTGGAAGTCTGGTTTGGGGCCCAGGATCTTTATTTTAACAAGCTTACCAGTACATTCTGAAGCCCATGGTCTGTTGTCAAACCAAAACATGCTGAAAGGCAAGATAGCCTAACACTAGGATATTGCATTCCATAGATTAGGGAGGTGTCTATGTCATTTTGCTATTATGCAAATATATCCTCTTTCATCATCTGCTTCCCTGAAGGTCATTTTTATAAATAGCATCTTCCATTTATTTATTAGCCATCTTATGCCTGAATCATTATACTCTCGATCTATAAAGAAAGGGAGAAGTGTGTTTGCAGGCGTGTTTGTGTTCACGCACATATACATTCTTCACAATTGGGAGGGTTGGGAATGTATAAAATTAGAGTTCTGTTAGAAAATTATTGTTCTGAACAGAGCCAACCAAAGGGGCATTTTTGGTTCTCATGTAGTTATTGAGATCCAATAATACCTATTGAATGACTAACTCAGCAGTAGATTTTTTTCCTATAAAATGAAAAATTCTTGCAAGGACCCTCTTAACCAACCTAACTCTCAAAGACATATATTCTTACATTATTAGACCTTTGGACCTGAATCCCTTTAATGTGCTCAGGAAACATTCCACCTAGATTAGAGTTGTTCTCATAAGTGTATATTCAACACAAACTGTTTGACAGAGGTAGGTTCTTGACCTCATATTCAAGAATGTTATCAATTGCTCAGGACTCTGATAAGGACTCTTGATAAAGATTCATTTTGGACTATTAACTAAGGTCAATTTCACTCAGATCAATTTTCAAGAGAGAAGACCTATGCTGCTTCTTTTCTTGGCACATGAATACAATATGTGATTTCTTTGTACAAGGAATGCTGCACTGGTTTACTGAAAAGAGTTGGAATTTAGTCTCCGTTGGAATTTAGTTAATCAAAATTCGCCATTGGATGGATCAACTGAATTTTCACAACCTACTTCCTGTCCTCTTGGAGTTATAGGACTCCTTATAAATGTTCGGGAGGAACTTTACCATGTGATCTACTTTTAAGCTGATGTACCTACTTGGGGGTATAGTTTCCCCATAAAAAGCTTTCCACACTGATCACCATTATCCTTTAAAAAGCTGTGAGCTGTGGACGGGTCCACAGTTCCATCCAACACAGGGTCTGTGGGTGGAGTTTCTATCTCAGAGTACAGCGTGAAAGCCTGAGCCCATCTGTGTCATGCAAAGTCAAACTTCAAGAGAAGTGATTTGTTTACAGTGTCATTTGATGGAGTGGAATGTTCTGTAACTCGTTCAAACTATTACAGAAGCTTTGCTAAAAGGTCACCACTTCTTTTTGAGAGTTTCCCAATCTGGGCACCATCTGGGAGCTTGTTAAAGATAAGGTTTTCCACTGGCTTTTTCCATTCCAACTAGATTCAATTAGCAAAGGGCTACTTTTGCAGAGATGCTTGTGTCCACATTTAGAGAGAGAAAGACAGACGGGCAGGCAGATGTACAGAGACAGAGAGACAGAGACAGAGGCAGCTCAAGGAAAGCACTTAGCACCAAACTGGAGCGCTTATGCCAGAGGACAGCTTAATAGGCCTGAATGAAGGGCTCAGAATTGAAAAGTAGAATAGTATTTACTTCGAAATGACATTTTTGAAATAATACATTTCTCAAGTGTAATCTTGGGAGTCAGCTCTAAAGGAACTTGAATTTCCTTGCATACTCCAAATTTAGCAGGAAAAATGACAACTTGTTCCTCAATGTAGTAAAAACGATGCTAAACATTCAGTCCACAAGGCACCAACGACGTTCAAGTTGTTATAACTTTACAATATTAGGCTAGACCTACAATTGGCTTGGTTGTTTTCTTCCCTCTTCCTGATGAAAGAAAAGTTTTGAATTTCCCAGACCTCAAAAGCTCAGCTGTAAAACTGTAGGAAACCAGCAAGAGGAAAAGGAAAGTTTCCTTTTAAGATGCCTTTGTTCTTTGCTGGCCAGATCTGAGCTCTCCCTTGAAACACTAACTACGGCTTTTGACACTTGTCCTTGGAAAAAGTCCAAATATGGCAAATGGCAGAGGCAACATTTCTTTATCCTCCTGCCTGGAACTTCCCCTGATACGGATGAGTTCTAGCTGGTTCTTTCATAGATAACAAGGAGTCCAGCTACTGCCTACTACCCTTGCCCCCATCTGTAGATAAAATAAGCAAACACATAGTGAGATCTACCAAAGTAAAAGATCCTTCTCTTTTGGTTGGAATTCCTAAAAGGGTCTGGCCCAAAGAGGCTACACGGTAGCAGGTAAAACACAGACTCTTTGCCATTACAAATATTCGAAGAAATCTGTGTGTGTGTTTGCAGCAGGACACTTGAAGGAGAAGAAAGTTAAATGGGAACCACGGTTTTGTCTCAGCAGAGGCATCAAAACACAACAATGACTGTCTCCCTTGGTTCAGTGAAATTGGTTTGGAAACAAAAACTGTCCTTAGAAAGGAGGAGAAATACATTTATGTTCCTTTTGAGGCAAGGAGGGAGGTCTTTCTGGCGAAGTATATAGGAATCATTGGGGACCAGGAGAACTCAATCCTCAAGTTCAAAGCTCGTCTCGTCATAGAGTTCAGGGCGCGCTGACTTCCTGTTCCGGGAATATTTCGCATTCAGAAGATCACCCATCTCATCCAGAGCTTCCAAAACCTACAGAGAGATTGCCTTACATTAGTTTTCTTTAAATCCCCAAGTGGCCTTGCTCTCTGGGGCCTCACAGAGAACCACATTATTCTTTTGCCGGCTTAATTGATTTTTAAAGGAAAGGAGAAAGACCCACATCAGTAAGCTGTGCTTCATAAACCAGCCCTAGAGGAATGTTAGGGGCTAATGAATTTTATTTCATATTCTTTAACAGTTTAACTCTACATTATGAATGTTTAATTTATTGTGGGAGTGTAAGGAGAGGAATAAAAGCATTTGATCCATGCATAGCCTTAAAGGCTTTACGTTTAAAATGTAAGGACATGTGTGAACTTGTGAGAGAAAGAGGAAAGTTTGTAGATTACATTCAAGTTAATTCTTCATGACACAGGAAACCAAGCTGGCCAGGAGGAAAATGGAACCTGGTGGTAGCTAATTAGCATCCCTCTTTCTCCCATACTTCCTCCACCTCCTCCCACTCCCAGCTTTTAAATACTCAGCTCTATGCTCCATAGAATAATAGAATTTAAAACCACAAGGCACCAAGAACTCATCTGTTTCAGTTCTCCTGGTCCAGGTATGTAAACATACAATTTTACAAATGAAACAACTGAAATCAATATATACAAAATGTAATTTTTCCTTCCAGTCTATCACTCATCCTACAGAACTGGGCATGCTTGTTAACAATTTTGGTCCTGTTTTTCTCAACCAGTCAAGAGAAAACGGAAAGATACTGGAGTCCAATGTTTTGAAAAAGAACAAGTGAGAGTTGTTAACATCCTAATGAATGACTCACAGGGCTTATGGACAACCACTCTGACAGGGGGCTTATGGAACATCCCCTGTTAGGTCTTTCAAAGATCTCTACCAAGATGTTAAGGATAATTTATTTCTGGGTGGTAGGATTATGGGTGATTAAAGTTTTCTTTTCACTCTAATGTATTTTCTAAACTTTTATACCTAATACAAGCACTAAGAAAAAGCAACAGACATGGCATTTTAAGTGGCATCAATCTGGGATAATTTCTATTGTTTTTTTGTGAATGTGAGGGATGGAGCAGCTCTGAAGCTTTGAAAAATAAAGGATCCATCTACTTGTGGGAGATGGGAGGCAATTCATGGAGGATGTGAGAGGAAAGCATAGGATTTCAATTAATTTTAATCTCAATCTTTAAAAAATGCACTTTTGTCATTTATAAAAATTTAAAGATTTTTTCCATTTACAGTTATTATGAAATATTGACCATATTCCCCATTTTGTATGGTACACCCCCAAGCCTATCTTACACCCAGCAGTTTGTGCTTCCTGCTTACCCACCCCCATATTGCCCCTCCCACTCCAGTGGTAACTACTAGATTGTTGTCGGTTTCTTTTTTGTTACATTCACTAATTTGTTGTAGTTTTTAAAGTTCACATATGATCAGCATCATACAGAACTTGTCTGACTTATTTCACTTATTTCACATAATGCTCTCCAAGTTGCTGCAAATGTATATATACATTTACATACATATGCACACACACAGACTGTATTTTCTTTATTCATTCATCTGTTGATAGACACTTAAGTTGTTTTCATATCTTAGCAACTATAAATAATGCTGCCATGAACATTGGGGATACATGTGTCTTTTTAAATTATATCAGATATATACCCAGGAATGGAATTGCTGTGTCATATGGTAGTTCTATTTTTATTTTTTTGAGAAGCCTCCATACTGTTCTTCACAGTAACTGCACCAGTTTACAGTCCTACCAACAGTGCACAAGGGTTCTCTGTTCTCCACATCCTTGCCAGCACAGGTTATTTGTGTTCTTTAAGATGACAGCCATTCTGACAGGGGTGAGGTGGTATCTCAATCTATTTAATTTCTTTTTTTGTGTCTGTTATAAAATGTGCATAATACACTGGTAATGCACATATAATCTCAAAGTGGGTTTATGTTGAGGCTCACTGATCAGCTACCTGAAACACACCAGCTGTATTTATGCAGCTTTTGTTGCAGCAGGGAATGCACACACTGGAAGAACCATCTTTGTCACAGTTGGGAAGGGCTACTTGTCAAATTTGGACCCATGCATGAGAGGATTCTAAGGAAACAGGAGCCAGTTCTGGGTAGGATGCTGTCGAGAAGTGAGAGCAGTTCAGTGTTGACTATATGTAGACTTCTCTGGAAGATGGAGGATTAAAGGGAGATTAGAGCTGACTTCCTTTCTTTACTGAGGGCTGCCATTCATGTTGGAAGAGGGACATTTTAAGTCATTTTGTATTTGTAAAGTGGCCCCATTTCTGTCTTGTTCCAAACACAGTCACTGGATAGACTTGTCTAATAATATGTATTTTCTGCAAGCGTTGTTTATATTCAGTCACTACCTTAACACCCTGACTGTTCGAGAGGTCATTTTTCACTTTCTTTGCTAGTAAGAAACTTGCTCAAAAGTTTGTATTAATTTGATACTCTCAAACGTTTAGAGGCATTTGTCTAGTTGAGAGCTCCATGTCACTTCCAAACTGGATAATCTGTGGGAATTAACTCAAGAAGACAATCACAAGATCTGGTATCTACCAAATTGGGTATTTACTGAGTGCTTCGATGCTTTTTGGATCAGAAAAAAGATGCAGATCCACTCAGCCTGTCCAACCCCTTCCTCTGTCTCTGGAGTTGGCTTCCTAGCATGGTCACTTCTCCCCACACCTGCAATATTCCTCTCTTCACTCCCTTTTTCTCTTGATGTATAATAGTTGGTCTTTCTTACAGATGACCCATAGACACATAATCCCAATATGTCTACAGATGAGCTCATTGATTCCCCCGGTTGAGTTGATGACGTGCTGTTCTGGGCCATATGCCTTATTTCATAGTAACTTAGCTCTGCCATTCTTCATTCACTAGAGGGCTAAAAGCCTTGGATTATCCTTGATACCCTCACCCACATGTGTCCTGCATCCAAATATTTGCCAAGTCTTGGCAGTTTCACGTGTCCGTAATATCCCTTCCTAGATCCATTTCTTTTGTTCCTATTGCCCTGTTTTTGTCCATAAAGGTTAATATGCTCCTAAACACACCAGCTGTATTTATGCAGCTTTTGTTGCAGGAATGCACACACTGGAAGAACCATCTTTGTCACAGTTGGGAAGGGCTACTTGTCAAATTTGGACCCATGCATGAGAGGATTCTAAGGAAACAGGAGCCAGTTCTGGGTAGGATGCTGTCGAGAAGTGAGAGCAGTTCAGTGTTGACTATATGTAGACTTCTCTGGAAGATGGAGGATTAAAGGGAGATTAGAGCTGACTTCCTTTCTTTACTGAGGGCTGCCATTCATGTTGGAAGAGGGACATTTTAAGTCATTTTGTATTTGTAAAGTGGCCCCATTTCTGTCTTGTTCCAAACACAGTCACTGGATAGACTTGTCTAATAATATGTATTTTCTGCAAGCGTTGTTTATATTCAGTCACTACCTTAACACCCTGACTGTTCGAGAGGTCATTTTTCACTTTCTTTGCTAGTAAGAAACTTGCTCAAAAGTTTGTATTAATTTGATACTCTCAAACGTTTAGAGGCATTTGTCTAGTTGAGAGCTCCATGTCACTTCCAAACTGGATAATCTGTGGGAATTAACTCAAGAAGACAATCACAAGATCTGGTATCTACCAAATTGGGTATTTACTGAGTGCTTCGATGCTTTTTGGATCAGAAAAAAGATGCAGATCCACTCAGCCTGTCCAACCCCTTCCTCTGTCTCTGGAGTTGGCTTCCTAGCATGGTCACTTCTCCCCACACCTGCAATATTCCTCTCTTCACTCCCTTTTTCTCTTGATGTATAATAGTTGGTCTTTCTTACAGATGACCCATAGACACATAATCCCAATATGTCTACAGATGAGCTCATTGATTCCCCCGGTTGAGTTGATGACGTGCTGTTCTGGGCCATATGCCTTATTTCATAGTAACTTAGCTCTGCCATTCTTCATTCACTAGAGGGCTAAAAGCCTTGGATTATCCTTGATACCCTCACCCACATGTGTCCTGCATCCAAATATTTGCCAAGTCTTGGCAGTTTCACGTGTCCGTAATATCCCTTCCTAGATCCATTTCTTTTGTTCCTATTGCCCTTGACCTTATCACCTCTTATTCAAACAGCTCCATATAAGTAATGACTTGATGCACCTATGCTCCTGAAGTTGTCTATATTTCCTTTCTGAGATGAATGTATTCTCTCTGGTATTATTATCAGGTGCTTCTTTATAGTATGTCCTCTTAGACTTTTTGTCCCTGGGTTTTGCATAGAGCAGGCACCTGATGGTGTTTGCTAAACTGTGTTGATATTTATGAGACAGTTTCATCAACCCTAAACTGACTGACCTGGCTTGAATCTCTGATATTATTTATTCAAACAGAGATCAAAATCAAAGGACAATAAAAGGTAGTTTTGAAATCTGTCACACCTCATGTAGCATGAGCCTATGCAATAGGCCTGTCTTTGTTGCTGGCTTTCCAAATGTGGCTTATTTGGGCCCTATTTTCTTGTGATGGATGTGGTGGCTATGACCAGTGCCAGGATGTAAGCAATTACTGATGAAACAGTATGAGAAATCAGCGTCAGCAGGACGTCTGGCTTCTCAGTCGGTCTTTGCTATGAAACCGAAACACCAACTCGACTCAAGTCTTCGCTGAGTTGATTTTCTTTTCCATTTGCTGGGCTGATCACATTGTTGGGACCCCTTTGTTGTTTTTTTTTAAGCAATGTATTATTGGTGTTGTTTTCCTAAACCATCTAAGAGAAAACTGGGGAAACCCAATCAAGTTCAGTAAAAGAAGGTGCTCAGAAGCTGAGGACCCTGCCGCTTCTTCTGAGCTGTGGGGCACTTACCTTGTCTAACATTTCCCGAGTATGTGCTGCCGAAACACAAATCCGAGCCCGGGCTTCTGCAAGGGGAGTAGCTGGAAATCCAACGACCACCACACCAATTTTTTTCTTTAATAGATGCCTTGCAAAAGCCCTAAGGGAAAGATTAAGAAGGAGGTTAGCTGAGAGATGACAAAAACTACCCTGCAAAAAAAGAATGTAGCTAATTGACTTTGTTTTTTAAAACTAAGTAGAAGATGATTGGAGTAAGGAAATTTCTGTCAAATACAATTGACTAGGAAATGTGGCAGCCAGTCACTTGATGATGGGGGTGTATCTTGTGGGATGTGGCACATTCATTAGACAATTGTGTGTATAGCATCTTTGACACTGAGCAGAAACATGACAGTGACTCTGATTTAACAATTTGCATATATTTAAAATCTTCTGTCTGCAGAGTTCCTAAGGAATAAAAGTCCAAACACATTCGCAGGACAAGAATAGAGACACAGACTTAGAGAAAGGACTTGTGGACACAGGGGCAAAGGGGAGGGTGGGATGGAGTGAGAGAGTAACATTGACACATATACACTACTATGTGTAAAACAGCTAGCTAGTGGGAAGCTGCTGTATAGCACAGGGAGCTCAGTCTGGTACTCTGTGATGACTTGGAGGAGTGGGATTGTTGGGGGAGAGTGATGAAGGCTCAAGAGAGAGGAGACACACGTGTATATATGACTGATTTGTGTGGATGTTCAGCAGAAACTAATGCAACATTGTAAAGCAATTATACTCTAATTAAAAAAGAACCATAGCACAATGTAATTACATAAAGAAACAATTTGTTAGATGCAAACCTATATGCTTTAAATACTTAATACAATACCAATAATACAGTATAGAAATTTCAAGAAACCTCTACTTCGTGAGCTAATTTCAGGATCAGAGGATCTGAGGGAGCCAATCTCAAGTCATGTTCTCTCTCCAGAGACAGGGATATTATTTTTCATCAAGTCAAAGATAGGAAATATCAAGGGTCTTCTCATTTTTCATTTGTGTCTTCAGGGCTAATAAACCCATTGGCTGGGTTAAGGGGGGATGGGGAAGAGGGAGGGAGGGAAAGAAATGTGCACACATAGAGGCCATCTATAAGCAGTCTGGAGGCTGGAGGTCATCGAATCACAAAGCTCTTTGATACAGAGTAAAACCTTTAAAAGTTATGATTCCTTCTCCTTAGTCATTTCTAGTTGCTTTTTATTTCAGAGCTAATCTCAGTAATGATTCTAGAATACCGAGCTCTCAAAATCTGTAAATTTCTTGCGCTGAGATCCGATGTCAGACACAGGCATGTGCGTCCAAGTGAGTGAATCTTTCCCGTCTGTGCTCCTTAACTATCTTCATGCCTGAGAGGTTATGCCTGCAGATAGGGTAAATATCTCAGATCTCCTCAGCATTAACTATCGTCGTTGTTGTTTAGCTGGTAAGTCTCTAAGTCGTGTCCAACTCTTTGTGACCCCATGGATTGTAGCCTGCCAGGTTCCTCTGTCCATTGGATTTTTCAGGCAAGAATCCTGGAGTGGGTTGCCATTTCCTTCTCCTTGGCAGGGATCTTATTTCAGGCTGGAAGCTGACAGCAGCACAGAAACCATGAGTCTTTTTTTTTTTTTTTGGCCACTTCTATTAGTCTTTCTTTTATTTATTTTCATCCATCTTTGTTCTTTGGCCCGTGGGCCTCCCATTACTGTGGCCTCTCTTGTTGCAGGGCGCCAGCTCTGGGCATATACGCTCCAGAGCTCTGGCTCGGTAGTTGGACAGACTGGTCCAGCCGCTCCGTGGCACATAGGATCTTCCCAGGTCAGGGATCAGACTGACGCAAGGTGGTGTCCTTACCCACTGAACCACCAGGGAAACTCCTTCCACGAGTCTTGACTGAGGAAGATTCTTCTACGCAGAGGTGGAGAGGAAGGTTGCGGGGTTGCTTATTCTCCCCGTTTAGCTGTCTGATTTTGATTTCCTCATGCAGAATACAGACTATCAAAGGGAGTGATGTAGCTTTCAGGGACCACCAAACACACAGCCTCTCTGGCCCCCTGGCTCTGGCAAGACAAGATTCAGCTTTTGATTTGGGAAGGTGACAAGGAGATGGGGTTTTCTAACTGAGGAAGCTTGAAAACTAGCCATTCTTTCTCTATCTTGATCACCGTATGGAAGGCTGCCCACGGAACTGCACAGGGCGAGAGCTTGTAATTGTCTGAGAAACAAGTCAAGTGCTTTTATGACCAGAGTACAAACCACCTGACCTATGATCTGGGGCCCACTTTGGGGACTCCCCAAAGATCATTTTCATTGCTTGTAAAATGAGGCCATCTATAAGCAGTCTGGAGGCTGGAGGTCATCGAATCACAAAGCTCTTTGATACAGAGTAAAACCTTTAAAAGTTATGATTCCTTCTCCTTAGTCATTTCTAGTTGCTTTTTATTTCAGAGCTAATCTCAGTAATGATTCTAGAATACCGAGCTCTCAAAATCTGTAAATTTCTTGCGCTGAGATCCGATGTCAGACACAGGCATGTGCGTCCAAGTGAGTGAATCTTTCCCGTCTGTGCTCCTTAACTATCTTCATGCCTGAGAGGTTATGCCTGCAGATAGGGTAAATATCTCAGATCTCCTCAGCATTAACTATCGTCGTTGTTGTTTAGCTGGTAAGTCTCTAAGTCGTGTCCAACTCTTTGTGACCCCATGGATTGTAGCCTGCCAGGTTCCTCTGTCCATTGGATTTTTCAGGCAAGAATCCTGGAGTGGGTTGCCATTTCCTTCTCCTTGGCAGGGATCTTATTTCAGGCTGGAAGCTGACAGCAGCACAGAAACCATGAGTCTTTTTTTTTTTTTTTGGCCACTTCTATTAGTCTTTCTTTTATTTATTTTCATCCATCTTTGTTCTTTGGCCCGTGGGCCTCCCATTACTGTGGCCTCTCTTGTTGCAGGGCGCCAGCTCTGGGCATATACGCTCCAGAGCTCTGGCTCGGTAGTTGGACAGACTGGTCCAGCCGCTCCGTGGCACATAGGATCTTCCCAGGTCAGGGATCAGACTGACGCAAGGTGGTGTCCTTACCCACTGAACCACCCGGGAACCTCCTTCCACGAGTCTTGACTGAGGAAGATTCTTCTACGCAGAGGTGGAGAGGAAGGTTGCGGGGTTGCTTATTCTCCCCGTTTAGCTGTCTGATTTTGATTTCCTCATGCAGAATACAGACTATCAAAGGGAGTGATGTAGCTTTCAGGGACCACCAAACACACAGCCTCTCTGGCCCCCTGGCTCTGGCAAGACAAGATTCAGCTTTTGATTTGGGAAGGTGACAAGGAGATGGGGTTTTCTAACTGAGGAAGCTTGAAAACTAGCCATTCTTTCTCTATCTTGATCACCGTATGGAAGGCTGCCCACGGAACTGCACAGGGCGAGAGCTTGTAATTGTCTGAGAAACAAGTCAAGTGCTTTTATGACCAGAGTACAAACCACCTGACCTATGATCTGGGGCCCACTTTGGGGACTCCCCAAAGATCATTTTCATTGCTTGCACTTTTTTCTTTGTACCAGAGGAAGTGAATTTTGCCAAAGAATGTAGAGTGAAATATATGACTGTTGATTCATTAGGCTATCGGAGGCCTTTGCAGAGCACTTCTAAGTTTAAAACGTACACAGCTAAAGCTAGCCTCCTTCAGTTAATGTATAGGATTTCCCTGAACATTGAATATAACGAGCCTCTGGGTTTGTACTCCCCAAAGCAATCTATAGCTGGCATAGGCTGAAAAAAACTAAATTACTTGTATAAGAAGAAGAAGAAAATATTAGCTCTGCACTGCATGCAGCATTGGTGCATTTTCTGCACCACTATCCTCCAAGTGTATGATGATGGAAAATGGCAATCCTGTACCACACAGTAAGTACAGTTCTTTTGATTATTTAACTGAATTTTTATGAGCAAATTTTAAGTAATTTTTTACGGGTAAGGGCTTACCTGGTGGTTCAGATGGTAAGAAATTCGCATGCAATGCAGGAGACCTGGGTTCAATACCTGGGTCAGGAAGATCCCTTGAGGAAGCGAACAGCTACCCACTCCAGTTATTCTTGCCTGGGAAATTCCATGGCTTGTCCATGGGTCACAAAGAGTCAGACACAACTGAGCAACTTGCACTTTATGAGTAAAATTAAATTCTCCTAAACTCCATAGATACATCTAGCAGTAGAGCTATAATAAGGCTTTATTCAAAAGGATACCTGACTAAAGATTTTATTTCTATTCGGGTTGCTTATTCTCCCGTTTAGCTGTCTGATTTTGATTTCCTCATGCAGAATACAGACTATCAAAGGGAGTGATGTAGCTTTCAGGGACCACCAAACACACAGCCTCTCTGGCCCCCTGGCTCTGGCAAGACAAGATTCAGCTTTTGATTTGGGAAGGTGACAAGGAGATGGGGTTTTCTAACTGAGGAAGCTTGAAAACTAGCCATTCTTTCTCTATCTTGATCACCGTATGGAAGGCTGCCCACGGAACTGCACAGGGCGAGAGCTTGTAATTGTCTGAGAAACAAGTCAAGTGCTTTTATGACCAGAGTACAAACCACCTGACCTATGATCTGGGGCCCACTTTGGGGACTCCCCAAAGATCATTTTCATTGCTTGCACTTTTTTCTTTGTACCAGAGGAAGTGAATTTTGCCAAAGAATGTAGAGTGAAATATATGACTGTTGATTCATTAGGCTATCGGAGGCCTTTGCAGAGCACTTCTAAGTTTAAAACGTACACAGCTAAAGCTAGCCTCCTTCAGTTAATGTATAGGATTTCCCTGAACATTGAATATAACGAGCCTCTGGGTTTGTACTCCCCAAAGCAATCTATAGCTGGCATAGGCTGAAAAAAACTAAATTACTTGTATAAGAAGAAGAAGAAAATATTAGCTCTGCACTGCATGCAGCATTGGTGCATTTTCTGCACCACTATCCTCCAAGTGTATGATGATGGAAAATGGCAATCCTGTACCACACAGTAAGTACAGTTCTTTTGATTATTTAACTGAATTTTTATGAGCAAATTTTAAGTAATTTTTTACGGGTAAGGGCTTACCTGGTGGTTCAGATGGTAAGAAATTCGCATGCAATGCAGGAGACCTGGGTTCAATACCTGGGTCAGGAAGATCCCTTGAGGAAGCGAACAGCTACCCACTCCAGTTATTCTTGCCTGGGAAATTCCATGGCTTGTCCATGGGTCACAAAGAGTCAGACACAACTGAGCAACTTGCACTTTATGAGTAAAATTAAATTCTCCTAAACTCCATAGATACATCTAGCAGTAGAGCTATAATAAGGCTTTATTCAAAAGGATACCTGACTAAAGATTTTATTTCTATTCTGTGGTAGGTAAAATGTGGAGCAATCACACTTCTTTAATAAAATCAAAGGTTTTTAAATAAGGCAATTGAAAAAGTGTTCAGACACTGACTTAGACAATTAACTCCCTGTGTATAAACTTTTCATTGTAAGTGTATCAGAGAAGGAAACAAGATCAGGCAGTAGCAACAGACTAAACTCCTTGTGTTATACAGCAGCTTCCCACTAGGTATCTATTTTACACATAGTATATATATATACACATAGTATATATGTCAATGCTAGTCTCTTAATTTATCCCACCCTTTCCTTGTCTGGCTGTATCCATGAGTCCATTTTCCCATTCAAGTAGTAATCAGGCCTGAGTCTGCTTAGCTTCCGAGATCAGATGACATTGGGCGCATTAAGGGTTGTATGGCTGTAGACCATAAGTTCATTCTCTACATCTCTATTCCTGTCCTGCAAATAGGTTCATCAGTACCATTGTTTTGATTCCATATACATGTGTTAGTATATGATCTTTGGTCTTTTTTCTGACTTAATTCACTCTGTAAAATATTCTAGGTTCACTCATCTTATTTCAACGGACTTAAATTCATTCCTTTTTATGGCTGAGTAATACTCCATTATATATACATACCATGACTTCTTTATCCATTCATCTGTCAATGGATATCTAGGTTGCTTCTATGTTCTGGCTATTGTAAATAGTGTTGCAATGAACATTGGGGTACATGTGTCTTTTTGAATTATGATTTTCTCAGGGTATAAAGATGCTCAACATTGCTCATGAACAGAGAAATGCAAATCAAAACTACAATGAGGTATCACCTTATACTGATCAGAATGGCTATCATCAAAAAGTCTATAAACAATAAATGCTGGATAGGATATAAGAAAAAGGGAACCCTCTTGGACTGTTGGTGGGAATGTAAATTGATACAAGCACTATGGAGAACAGTATGGATATTCCTTTAAAAGTTAGGAATAAAGCTACTCTGCATGCATGCTAATCACTTCAGTCATGTCCAGCTCTTAGTGACTCCATGGACTATGGACCACCAGGATCTCTCTCCAGGGGATTACCCAGGCAAGAATCCTGGAGTGGGTCATTATGTTCTCCTCCTAGGGATCTTCCTGACCCAGTGATCAAACCCGCATCTCATGTCTCCTGCATATGCAGGCAGATTGTTTACCACTAGCACCATCTAGGAGGCCCCAAACCTACCATATTATCCAGCAATCCTGCTGGTGGTTAGTATGACCTGATATAGCTCATTTTCTTTTTTTACATTGACATTTTTTAAATTTTATTTTTTACAGAGTTTTGTTGTTACTGCCACACATCAACCTGAATCTTCCATAGGTATATATATATATATATCTCCTTCCCTAAACCCCCTCCCTACCTTCCTCCCCATCCCACCCCTCCAGGTTGCCACAGAACCCCTAGTCTCACAGCATATTCCCCTCCCTCACCCTAATGTCCCTAAGACTGTTTTCTATGTCCACCGCTCCATTGCTGCTTTGGACATTCACTTATCAGCACCATCTTTCTAGGTTCCATATATATGTGTCAGTATACAGTATTTATCTTTCTTTCTCTGACATACTTCACTCTGTCTAATAGGTTCTCTTCACTCTGTCTAATAGGTTCTAGATTCATCCACCTCATTAAAACTGTTTCAAATGCATTTCTTTTTATGGCTGAATAGTATTCCATGGTACATATATGTACCACAGCTTCTTTATCCATTCATCTGTTGATGGACGTCTAGGTTGCTTCCATGTTCTAGCTATTGTAAATAGTGCTGCAGTGAACAATGGGGTACATGTGTCTCTTTCAATTTTGATTTCCTCAGGGTTTATGCCTACTGGGATTGCTGGGTCATATGGTGGTTCTAGTCCTAGTTTTTTGAGGAATCTCCACATTGTCTTCCATAGTGGCTGTATCAGTTTACATTCCCACAAGCAGTGCAAGAGGGTTCCCTTTTCTTCACACCCTATCCAGCTTTACTGTTTGGAGGCTTTTTGATGATGTCCATTCTGACTGGTGTTAGGTGTTATTTCATTGTAGTTTTGATTTGCATTTCTCTGACAAAAAAACAAGGCTTCAGAAGACTGGCTTAATGAGGAAGAGGGAGAAATGAAAGTTCTTTTCATTCAAAATCTCATTACGGATCCAGGAAGATCCTGAGTGGGTCATTATGTTCTCCTCCTAGGGATCTTCCTGACCCAGTGATCAAACCCGCATCTCATGTCTCCTGCATATGCAGGCAGATTGTTTACCACTAGCACCATCTAGGAGGCCCCAAACCTACCATATTATCCAGCAATCCTGCTGGTGGTTAGTATGGCCTGATATAGCTCATTTTCTTTTTTTACATTGACATTTTTTAAATTTTATTTTTTACAGAGTTTTGTTGTTACTGCCACACATCAACCTGAATCTTCCATAGGTATATATATATATATATCTCCTTCCCTAAACCCCCTCCCTACCTTCCTCCCCATCCCACCCCTCCAGGTTGCCACAGAACCCCTAGTCTCACAGCATATTCCCCTCCCTCACCCTAATGTCCCTAAGACTGTTTTCTATGTCCACCGCTCCATTGCTGCTTTGGACATTCACTTATCAGCACCATCTTTCTAGGTTCCATATATATGTGTCAGTATACAGTATTTATCTTTCTTTCTCTGACATACTTCACTCTGTCTAATAGGTTCTCTTCACTCTGTCTAATAGGTTCTAGATTCATCCACCTCATTAAAACTGTTTCAAATGCATTTCTTTTTATGGCTGAATAGTATTCCATGGTACATATATGTACCACAGCTTCTTTATCCATTCATCTGTTGATGGACGTCTAGGTTGCTTCCATGTTCTAGCTATTGTAAATAGTGCTGCAGTGAACAATGGGGTACATGTGTCTCTTTCAATTTTGATTTCCTCAGGGTTTATGCCTACTGGGATTGCTGGGTCATATGGTGGTTCTAGTCCTAGTTTTTTGAGGAATCTCCACATTGTCTTCCATAGTGGCTGTATCAGTTTACATTCCCACAAGCAGTGCAAGAGGGTTCCCTTTTCTTCACACCCTATCCAGCTTTACTGTTTGGAGGCTTTTTGATGATGTCCATTCTGACTGGTGTTAGGTGTTATTTCATTGTAGTTTTGATTTGCATTTCTCTGACAAAAAAACAAGGCTTCAGAAGACTGGCTTAATGAGGAAGAGGGAGAAATGAAAGTTCTTTTTCATTCCAAACATCTCATTACACCCTAGAACATAACTTTTCCAGGAAACTCCCTCTCAGTTTTATTTTCATTTTTCACATTAGCTTTGTCTGTTCGGGACTCCTGGCATATAAAGGAGGAAGGGAACTCCCTTTATTGTTCGTTCTGTACATGCACTTGAATTCTTGCTTTGAAGTGCATTTGTTTTTCTTTTTCTTGGGCTCTTCTCATTAGATGGGACTCATCTTCCCAGACTGTTGAGGTTCTAATTCCAGCTTCTATCATCAGAGTGTCCAGAACACTCTAGACACTACCCTCCAGTATTGTGTACTTGACACTTCCCAAAATAAAACAAGTTTACTTTTGGCATCTTCATTGGAGCTAATCATAAGCTCCAATGAAGTAGATAAGCAAGGAGTAAGCATGGAGTCAGAACACACTATTTTCCTAAGCACTCAGAATAAATGTGAATTTTCTCTCATGTCATCCAAGATCAGATGATGAAGGGTTTTGGGTTATCTGCCACTTGGAATCACCATTGTCACCCTTCCCTACCATCAGCATGGAGTAGTATCCTGTGACATTCCTGAAGAATGCTATCTTCTTGGCCACTCCAGGCTCTGATTTCCTGACCTAGATCCATGCACAAAGGGCTGAGTAGTGGATGGCTGTGGCACATAAGGCAACATATACATGTGCTTTAATTGTATGCCATTTTGTCCTGGTGAAATGACAGAGTGTACATCAAAGAAACCATCTTAGAAATGTATAAGCCAGTTCTACCCATAATGAGTTTTCAATGAAGTGCCCCAGAACTTCTTTTCTATACTATTTCTAATACTCTGCCAGTCAACTTAGATAGCCAGAGAAACAAACAGAGAATTCCAACAATAGGATTGTGTTAAAGAAATGTCAGGACCTCCAGAATCTGATAAACACCTGCTGAGAATTACTTTCTATCACGTGCTTGGTTTTCTTAGGAAAGATTTTAATTAACTTCTTTTACAAAAAAACACCCTTAGGAGGATTTCATGGTAGTTTTGATTTGCATTTCTCTGACAAAAAAACAAGGCTTCAGAAGACTGGCTTAATGAGGAAGAGGGAGAAATGAAAGTTCTTTTTCATTCCAAACATCTCATTACACCCTAGAACATAACTTTTCCAGGAAACTCCCTCTCAGTTTTATTTTCATTTTTCACATTAGCTTTGTCTGTTCGGGACTCCTGGCATATAAAGGAGGAAGGGAACTCCCTTTATTGTTCGTTCTGTACATGCACTTGAATTCTTGCTTTGAAGTGCATTTGTTTTTCTTTTTCTTGGGCTCTTCTCATTAGATGGGACTCATCTTCCCAGACTGTTGAGGTTCTAATTCCAGCTTCTATCATCAGAGTGTCCAGAACACTCTAGACACTACCCTCCAGTATTGTGTACTTGACACTTCCCAAAATAAAACAAGTTTACTTTTGGCATCTTCATTGGAGCTAATCATAAGCTCCAATGAAGTAGATAAGCAAGGAGTAAGCATGGAGTCAGAACACACTATTTTCCTAAGCACTCAGAATAAATGTGAATTTTCTCTCATGTCATCCAAGATCAGATGATGAAGGGTTTTGGGTTATCTGCCACTTGGAATCACCATTGTCACCCTTCCCTACCATCAGCATGGAGTAGTATCCTGTGACATTCCTGAAGAATGCTATCTTCTTGGCCACTCCAGGCTCTGATTTCCTGACCTAGATCCATGCACAAAGGGCTGAGTAGTGGATGGCTGTGGCACATAAGGCAACATATACATGTGCTTTAATTGTATGCCATTTTGTCCTGGTGAAATGACAGAGTGTACATCAAAGAAACCATCTTAGAAATGTATAAGCCAGTTCTACCCATAATGAGTTTTCAATGAAGTGCCCCAGAACTTCTTTTCTATACTATTTCTAATACTCTGCCAGTCAACTTAGATAGCCAGAGAAACAAACAGAGAATTCCAACAATAGGATTGTGTTAAAGAAATGTCAGGACCTCCAGAATCTGATAAACACCTGCTGAGAATTACTTTCTATCACGTGCTTGGTCAGACACACAAATATTTTACATTTAGGAAAGATTTTAATTAACTTCTTTTAAATAACAAGGTTCATTCATCTCTGGCAGATTGGAAAATGGCTTTCATTAAAACTCATCTATGCCATACTGAGAAAAAGCCATCTTCTTCTTTATTTATTTGTTACTAATGCTCAGTTTCAGAGTCACAATCAGTGGAAAACAACCCCAATGTGGCCTACAGAAGAGGCATTACAATTAGGTGTTAAGAGCAAGAACTTTGGAACAAGCCTAAATTTGGGTTTGCCTCTTGGTTTTACTACCATTTGACCTTGACTTTGGAAAGCTTTTTAACTGCTCTCAGCCTCAGTTTTCCCACATGTGAGGTTGCCTTCTTTTGTGAATGGCTATGAGAGTTCAATGGAAGAAAACACAGAGCTTGGTAATGTTACTTTTGAATGTTGAAAGAGATGGTCTTTTGAGGTTCTCCCTGAGAAAGATCTTGGGGCAGGAAGGAGAGCAGGATCATTATTAGTTTATAGCTGAGGCCTCAGACAATAAGTGACTCAGCTCAATTCACAGAGTGTGGAAGGAGTGGCCCGCAGCACCTGGCTCTCTTCCCACAAGACCTGCGGAAAGGTCTTGCTGATGGGTGGGAATGTGGCTTCTGAGAAACTGGGTGGGTGAATTCTGAACTCAAGATCTTGCTCAAAGTCAAAAGCAACATCTGTGCTGAAAGAACCCACTGGTGTCAGAGCACCATCTCCATCAGATGACCTTAGGTCTTAGGTGTTACTCTAGAGGTCTACTGGATACTTACGCTATTTTTGCAGGCATGTAAAAGAGCACGGGGATCACGGGAGACTCCTCATGGCCATAGACAATGAATCCCATTTTGTTCAGTCTCTGTCTGAAGTATCTTGTGTTTTTTGCAAGTTGCTGTACTCTCTGAAGCCCTGGAAGGAGACAGGCATGAATACCATCAATTCCCACCTGATAGAAGGAAGCAAAAGTCAGACTGTCTTAATGAGTACTGCTAAGTCTTTCTGCAGGCCTGCATTAATAGCTGGAAGAGGGGGCATCCCTGGTGGCCCAGTGGATAAAGAGTCTGCCTTGCAATGCAAGGGGTATTGGTTTGATCCCTGGTCCGGGAAGATCCCACATGCTGTGGAGCAGCTGGACCTGTGTGTCCAATTACGAGTTAGCGCTCTGGAGTGCAAGCACTGAGAGCTGGTGCTCTGCAGTGAGAGAGGCCACTGCAATGGGAGGCCCACATAGGCTGAGGAATAAATATGGATGAAAATACATAAGTCAAAAAATTAATAGAAGAGGACAAAATTTAAAAAAAAAAAGATCTGGAAATATCTCTTGGTGAGCCGATGTGGGCACTGATGCCCAGGACCTGCCCTAAGTCTGGAAGACAGGGCCCAGGAGGGGATGGTGCTGCTGGCTACTGCTAGCAACTAAAGCCAGGCTAGGCTGCAAGGCAGTAGGGGAGCAGAAAGAGTGTCTAGCAAGAAGGAAGGGGATGAACTACCATTTATTAGATACCTATTACGTGTGGAAATCAATGTATGATGAGTGAGCTGAGATCTGAAAAGCTGACAAATGTTAACAAAATAAAGAGGAGAGAATTCCTGACACAAGAAACATGCAATGGTCCTATAGTTTGTAGAAAAACAGTGGTTGAGAAACAGCAAGATGTGGTGGAGTGCAGGGCAAGATGAGAAGGAACAATGAATAGACTGTCTGAAAAAACAGGAGTACAGAGATTGGAGAATCCAACATTGAATGGTTAGGAAGAGGAGGATGAGCTTAAAAGTGAGGCAAACTGAAGCAATTAGGGAGGGAGAAGAAAAGTCAGGAGAACTGGTGTTCACTGGAGTTGTTAACATGGCACGGATAACCTTTTCTTTGAGGATTCCTGTAAGGAACTTGATTTTAAGGAAAACCAAGTTTCGGAGACTTGATTTTAAGGAAACAGGTAGTTGCATGTATGGTTTACGTTAATTTATATGGGCTTTTAATTTCCTATTTACAGTCTCTGTCTGAAGCTGTTTTGAAGGGACTCTCTGAAGCCCTGGAAGGAGACAGGCATGAATACCATCAATTCCCACCTGATAGAAGGAAGCAAAAGTCAGACTGTCTTAATGAGTACTGCTAAGTCTTTCTGCAGGCCTGCATTAATAGCTGGAAGAGGGGGCATCCCTGGTGGCCCAGTGGATAAAGAGTCTGCCTTGCAATGCAAGGGGTATTGGTTTGATCCCTGGTCCGGGAAGATCCCACATGCTGTGGAGCAGCTGGACCTGTGTGTCCAATTACGAGTTAGCGCTCTGGAGTGCAAGCACTGAGAGCTGGTGCTCTGCAGTGAGAGAGGCCACTGCAATGGGAGGCCCACATAGGCTGAGGAATAAATATGGATGAAAATACATAAGTCAAAAAATTAATAGAAGAGGACAAAATTTAAAAAAAAAAAGATCTGGAAATATCTCTTGGTGAGCCGATGTGGGCACTGATGCCCAGGACCTGCCCTAAGTCTGGAAGACAGGGCCCAGGAGGGGATGGTGCTGCTGGCTACTGCTAGCAACTAAAGCCAGGCTAGGCTGCAAGGCAGTAGGGGAGCAGAAAGAGTGTCTAGCAAGAAGGAAGGGGATGAACTACCATTTATTAGATACCTATTACGTGTGGAAATCAATGTATGATGAGTGAGCTGAGATCTGAAAAGCTGACAAATGTTAACAAAATAAAGAGGAGAGAATTCCTGACACAAGAAACATGCAATGGTCCTATAGTTTGTAGAAAAACAGTGGTTGAGAAACAGCAAGATGTGGTGGAGTGCAGGGCAAGATGAGAAGGAACAATGAATAGACTGTCTGAAAAAACAGGAGTACAGAGATTGGAGAATCCAACATTGAATGGTTAGGAAGAGGAGGATGAGCTTAAAAGTGAGGCAAACTGAAGCAATTAGGGAGGGAGAAGAAAAGTCAGGAGAACTGGTGTTCACTGGAGTTGTTAACATGGCACGGATAACCTTTTCTTTGAGGATTCCTGTAAGGAACTTGATTTTAAGGAAAACCAAGTTTCGGAGACTTGATTTTAAGGAAACAGGTAGTTGCATGTATGGTTTACGTTAATTTATATGGGCTTTTAATTTCCTATTTACCTCCTTAGAAAATAAGGTCTCTCCCCTAAAATTTCAGATTTGCAACCTGAATTCAAGAAAGGGATTTGGAGAGGTGTAGGACCATTTGCATGAATTTTATTGCATAGACAGTCTCTTTTGTACTTAAAAAAAAAAAAGAAACTGTTCTGTAATATGCTGAAGGGTCTCTTGGTACAGAGAGCAACCTATTTGAAGGACAGAATTAGACGAGGAAGAAAAATATCTGTTATTACCTTCAAAAAACTTTTTTTTCCATACATTGAAACTGTGTGTGTTTAGGAAGATGAGAACAGAAGGAGTAGGGGGAGACTGCGGACCAGAAAAGAAAAAAAGAAAAAAAAAAGAGGGGCTGGAGCATGCCTTATTTAAAGGTGATTCAGACACAAATGAACTTACTTACAAAACAGATTTACAGATATCAAAAATAGACTTATGGTTACCAAAGGGGAGACAGTTAGGAATAAACCAGGAGCTTGGGATGAACATACCCACACTACTTTACATCAGATGGATACAAGGACCTACTATATATTAATGGTATAGGGAATGCCACTCAACATTCTGTAATGATCTATGAGAAAATAATCTAAAACGAATGTATATACGCATGTGTATAACTGAACCAGTTTGCTGTACACCTGAAACTAACACAACATTGTAAATCAACTACATTCCAATAACATTTAAAAAATAAGGTGATTCAAATGAAGGCATAGATATACGTTCCAGTCACCAAAATATATTCCATGTGCATTCAGCTCTTCTCTTGATTGCTACCTGCACAATGAATAGATGAGTTCATCAGGCTGAGTCTGATGCTTCCTAAATGATCCTTCTCTATCACTAGAAGGATTTCCTGGTCTGGAAGAGGAGGATGAGCTTAAAAGTGAGGCAAACTGAAGCAATTAGGGAGGGAGAAGAAAAGTCAGGAGAACTGGTGTTCACTGGAGTTGTTAACATGGCACGGATAACCTTTTCTTTGAGGATTCCTGTAAGGAACTTGATTTTAAGGAAAACCAAGTTTCGGAGACTTGATTTTAAGGAAACAGGTAGTTGCATGTATGGTTTACGTTAATTTATATGGGCTTTTAATTTCCTATTTACCTCCTTAGAAAATAAGGTCTCTCCCCTAAAATTTCAGATTTGCAACCTGAATTCAAGAAAGGGATTTGGAGAGGTGTAGGACCATTTGCATGAATTTTATTGCATAGACAGTCTTTTTTGTACTTAAAAAAAAAAGAAACTGTTCTGTAATATGCTGAAGGGTCTCTTGGTACAGAGAGCAACCTATTTGAAGGACAGAATTAGACGAGGAAGAAAAATATCTGTTATTACCTTCAAAAAACTTTTTTTTCCATACATTGAAACTGTGTGTGTTTAGGAAGATGAGAACAGAAGGAGTAGGGGGAGACTGCGGACCAGAAAAGAAAAAAAGAAAAAAAAAAGAGGGGCTGGAGCATGCCTTATTTAAAGGTGATTCAGACACAAATGAACTTACTTACAAAACAGATTTACAGATATCAAAAATAGACTTATGGTTACCAAAGGGGAGACAGTTAGGGAATAAACCAGGAGCTTGGGATGAACATACCCACACTACTTTACATCAGATGGATACAAGGACCTACTATATATTAATGGTATAGGGAATGCCACTCAACATTCTGTAATGATCTATGAGAAAATAATCTAAAACGAATGTATATACGCATGTGTATAACTGAACCAGTTTGCTGTACACCTGAAACTAACACAACATTGTAAATCAACTACATTCCAATAACATTTAAAAAATAAGGTGATTCAAATGAAGGCATAGATATACGTTCCAGTCACCAAAATATATTCCATGTGCATTCAGCTCTTCTCTTGATTGCTACCTGCACAATGAATAGATGAGTTCATCAGGCTGAGTCTGATGCTTCCTAAATGATCCTTCTCTATCACTAGAAGGATTTCCTGGTCTGGAAGAGAATGAATGACTTAAATTGCTTTTCCCAATGGCATTATCTTTTCACTTTCCCATAATGACTCATCCATCATTGAGCTGCCCAGCTACTTAAATCGGCCCCATCTGTCCTTTCTACTTTGATTAACCCAAGCAACTGAATCACCAGCTAATGTCATCACTTTCTGGCTTCTAGATCCTTGGAAGAGTTGACCAGATGGATCAGAATACTGATCACAGTGGATGCTGACTTAAGAACTGAATGTTTTATTCTTTCCCTGTCTTTTCTGTCTTTGAACTGTGTAGCATGGCTGGCAAGCCATTACAGCACACTTTGTGGTCACCGTGTTTTCTCACATAGGGTCACTATAAATGCCTTGAGGTCTTTTGAACTGGCCAAGATACAGCTCCTTTCAATTACTCTATTGCTCACTCTTGAAAATTGAAAACATTCTCCTCCTCTTGGAGGGCCTGGGGGCAGAGAGAAATTTGTACATATAAAATGCTACTCATCTGATACAGGATGTGGGTGATTAATTATGTTGTACTTTGAGATCCTTGTTTGAAAAGTGCTTTGTAAAAGTAGAAGGAATTATTGCACTTGTCCTTTCCTGACAGCCATGCCAGGATGGCCTGGAGACTGGGCATGGTAGTGACCCTCCCTTTGGAACACACAGAGTCCATAATTAAATAGTTTCTGATTCTTCTTCCACCTGTTACATAGAAGACAGGGGAGGCCCTTGCAGTGAAGGATCAGATCTCTATGTAGAGTTCTAGAGAATTTATACAATTATTTTATTTTGCTGCATCCTGGGTTCTCTGGAAAAGGAATAAGCTTTGGAGATAAATGGACTAGGAACCAAACTCCACCTGGACAACATAAGACTTTAAAATTTCAGTTTTTCTAGAGTTAATTAAGTTTATCTCACAGGAAGTCTTGGAGCAATAAAGGGGTTAATGCAGGAACATGCTTTGTACTATGTCTGGGAAGACTTAAGGAAATACCAAACTCATGGCACCTGCACAATGAATAGATGAGTTCATCAGGCTGAGTCTGATGCTTCCTAAATGATCCTTCTCTATCACTAGAAGGATTTCCTGGTCTGGAAGAGAATGAATGACTTAAATTGCTTTTCCCAATGGCATTATCTTTTCACTTTCCCATAATGACTCATCCATCATTGAGCTGCCCAGCTACTTAAATCGGCCCCATCTGTCCTTTCTACTTTGATTAACCCAAGCAACTGAATCACCAGCTAATGTCATCACTTTCTGGCTTCTAGATCCTTGGAAGAGTTGACCAGATGGATCAGAATACTGATCACAGTGGATGCTGACTTAAGAACTGAATGTTTTATTCTTTCCCTGTCTTTTCTGTCTTTGAACTGTGTAGCATGGCTGGCAAGCCATTACAGCACACTTTGTGGTCACCGTGTTTTCTCACATAGGGTCACTATAAATGCCTTGAGGTCTTTTGAACTGGCCAAGATACAGCTCCTTTCAATTACTCTATTGCTCACTCTTGAAAATTGAAAACATTCTCCTCCTCTTGGAGGGCCTGGGGGCAGAGAGAAATTTGTACATATAAAATGCTACTCATCTGATACAGGATGTGGGTGATTAATTATGTTGTACTTTGAGATCCTTGTTTGAAAAGTGCTTTGTAAAAGTAGAAGGAATTATTGCACTTGTCCTTTCCTGACAGCCATGCCAGGATGGCCTGGAGACTGGGCATGGTAGTGACCCTCCCTTTGGAACACACAGAGTCCATAATTAAATAGTTTCTGATTCTTCTTCCACCTGTTACATAGAAGACAGGGGAGGCCCTTGCAGTGAAGGATCAGATCTCTATGTAGAGTTCTAGAGAATTTATACAATTATTTTATTTTGCTGCATCCTGGGTTCTCTGGAAAAGGAATAAGCTTTGGAGATAAATGGACTAGGAACCAAACTCCACCTGGACAACATAAGACTTTAAAATTTCAGTTTTTCTAGAGTTAATTAAGTTTATCTCACAGGAAGTCTTGGAGCAATAAAGGGGTTAATGCAGGAACATGCTTTGTACTATGTCTGGGAAATAGACATTTACAAGGTTAGCTACATTTTTCTATTAGCCATAGTTCTAGGCAGCCTCAGTGGCACCTCAGAAGCACCTAGAGAGCTTGGTCAAACCCCATGCCCAGCCTGTACTTCAAACCAAGGAAATCAGCAGCTCTGGGAATGAGACCAAGCATGAGTTTTCGCTTTCACCAGATACAGCCAAGGAAACTCAATGTCTCAGAAACAAAGGCCATTACCAGTGTAGCCCCAAGGCCACGTATGGCTGTGTTAGGGACCTGGCTGTTGTCTTGGCTGAGTCATGCTCCTTGGTTGGACATGGAAGTAAAAAGATGGGTGTATGATGTCCTGGCCTCTTATTTGTCAAGATGACATCCCAGCAGTTACTGAGTGCCTTGGGTCTTCGGTAATACATTTGTGGGATGGCTTGCTCCCCTGACAGGTATCGGCTCCAAAATGCTCACTTGACTTGAGACCAACCCCACTGTGAACCTCGCCCCTCTCGTGAGGCTGGATAAAGTCAGGGATGCACCCAGCTGGGCAGATGACCTGCAGGGTGCCATTTAACCCACTTGGAGTTCTAGCTCTGCCGACTTGAGGGATGGACTGGGTTTAACCTTCTCCCCAATGCTGTTAAAACAAAAACAGCTGGAGCCGAGGAAGGAAAACAAATAAAACCCTAAGCGTCCCACTACAAAGTCATGCAGTCCCCTAATAAAAACAATCATCTGTGGCATTTCCAAAAATATGCTTGGGACAACTCAATCTCCAGAGGGCCAGAAGACACTGTGGACAAAGGACACTCCCAGACTGATCTGTCAGACGCTAAAAGAAGAAACATTTCTTCTCTGATGAACCATCGGCTGGCAAAAACAGAGAAAAGCATTTCCTCTGTAAGGCTCCAAGCGGTTGCCAGCCAGCACCAATGACACTCTGTATTTTCTGCAGACTTTTCAAGCTTGCTCTCTAACAGAGGAAACATTCACAGACCAAGATGCCATCAGGGTCTTATTTTATTATGCCCCAGGTTGAAAAATGCACATACAGGAATACACATGGCGCTCCTCTAACCAGTGCAGGATACAGACTAGATGGCCTCAAACTCATTTCTGGGCAGAGGTGGGAAAAATCTTCCCCTACATCTTGTCTCACAATTTAAGAAGCTGATCTTTCTGAATAACCAAACTGATTCCCCAGACTGCCTGCAGTGGTCTGAGAAGGTCTCCCCAATTCTTGGCTGCCTCCCCACTTCTTCCACTTCTTTGTCTGATGCTTACACTCAGCTTCTCCTCCAGGCATGGGGAAGCGGTAGGAGCAGGGTGCTGGGAGAGACCTTGGAAAGCCGTCCCAAGTGTACTCAGGCCCCCCAAAAAAAATGCTCACTTGTTGGGGAGGGACCTGGCTGTTGTCTTGGCTGAGTCATGCTCCTTGGTTGGACATGGAAGTAAAAAGATGGGTGTATGATGTCCTGGCCTCTTATTTGTCAAGATGACATCCCAGCAGTTACTGAGTGCCTTGGGTCTTCGGTAATACATTTGTGGGATGGCTTGCTCCCCTGACAGGTATCGGCTCCAAAATGCTCACTTGACTTGAGACCAACCCCACTGTGAACCTCGCCCCTCTCGTGAGGCTGGATAAAGTCAGGGATGCACCCAGCTGGGCAGATGACCTGCAGGGTGCCATTTAACCCACTTGGAGTTCTAGCTCTGCCGACTTGAGGGATGGACTGGGTTTAACCTTCTCCCCAATGCTGTTAAAACAAAAACAGCTGGAGCCGAGGAAGGAAAACAAATAAAACCCTAAGCGTCCCACTACAAAGTCATGCAGTCCCCTAATAAAAACAATCATCTGTGGCATTTCCAAAAATATGCTTGGGACAACTCAATCTCCAGAGGGCCAGAAGACACTGTGGACAAAGGACACTCCCAGACTGATCTGTCAGACGCTAAAAGAAGAAACATTTCTTCTCTGATGAACCATCGGCTGGCAAAAACAGAGAAAAGCATTTCCCTCTGTAAGGCTCCGAAGCGGTTGCCAGCCAGCACCAATGACACTCTGTATTTTCTGCAGACTTTTCAAGCTTGCTCTCTAACAGAGGAAACATTCACAGACCAAGATGCCATCAGGGTCTTATTTTATTATGCCCCAGGTTGAAAAATGCACATACAGGAATACACATGGCGCTCCTCTAACCAGTGCAGGATACAGACTAGATGGCCTCAAACTCATTTCTGGGCAGAGGTGGGAAAAATCTTCCCCTACATCTTGTCTCACAATTTAAGAAGCTGATCTTTCTGAATAACCAAACTGATTCCCCAGACTGCCTGCAGTGGTCTGAGAAGGTCTCCCCAATTCTTGGCTGCCTCCCCACTTCTTCCACTTCTTTGTCTGATGCTTACACTCAGCTTCTCCTCCAGGCATGGGGAAGCGGTAGGAGCAGGGGTGCTGGGGAGAGACCTTGGAGTAAAGTTTCAGCGTGGCAGCAGGAACCCAAAGTCTGTTATTTTAAGCTCTGGACACCAGACAGGACGTTTTGTTTCCAACACACTCTGGGGCAGGGAGATCTCAGGAAAGATCAAGAGGCTACAGAGCAGCAAGAATCGTAAGAATCACATTAGCAGTGACAAGCTTCCCAGTGGGATGGAGAAAACAGGGTTTGGAGTGGTTTGTGGAAAGCAACACACATTTTTATCAGGCACTGAAGCACTGCCTTTTGATGTTCAGATTCCAAGGTTACAGCATGTTTTATAGTCACATACACATGTGCCAAGGACTGTCCAGGCCACTCAGTCCTGCCCCTAGTGGAATGCACACAGGAGTGGGAGTGGGCAGGCTGGATGTCAGGCGTGGGCTGCAGTCTGCAAGATAGGATTTCACGCCCTTGCCTCTACCTCCCCACTCACGGCTCAAAGACACCATCAGGGGCTTAATCCACATGGAGAGGTGAGAATGAACATCTTGTGCAGCTACTATGAGCCGGGAGCTGTGCTTTTGGGCCCCCTTCACAGATGAGGAGATCTAGGCTAGGAGATGGTTCGTAGGTTATCTAGCTGACCTGGAAACTGGCAGTGCCTACAAGTCTATCAAGGTCTGTTCTTTGAAGAGGCTGGTAAACTCATTCCTGATAAGGTGTGAGTCCCATTATCCTTGGATTCACACATTTCACAAATGAAAAGCCTTCACTTTGTGCCAGAGAAAGGCCAGTTGCTAAGGTGGAGGAGAAGATGAAACAATTCTGGGGTTGTTTGGCAAGAAATAATCCACCAGTTAGGGCTTCCTAGCTGGCACTGGTGGTATTGAACATACCTGCCAGTGCAGGAGATCTAAAAGACGCAGGTTCAGTCCCTAAGTTGGGAAGATCCCCTGGAGGAGGGCAGGGCAACCCACTCCAATACTCCTGCCAGAAGAATCCCATGGACAGAGGAGCCTAGAGGGCTACTGTCCATGGGGTGGCAAAGAGTCGGACACGACTGAAGCAACTTAGCACACACACACAATCTAACAGTACACTGGGCAGATATCGGATAACAGAAGAGCCATAAAACAGAGACAGAGTCAGTAGGCCTGACTGTTTCTTGAATCCTTACAGAATGACTTAAGATTTAATTTTAATTTGCATTTAAATAGAGAGCAGTTTCTTAGCAAGTCACTAATGATGGGGAATGGAGTAATTTGGGAGACTGGGGAGGGGGGTCTTCTGAGAACCTTGAGAATTTTTTTAATTTTTATTTTACTTTTTACTTTTACAGTTTTGTTGTTTACAGATATGTATGATCCCAGATTAGTCATCTGTAACCCCCCCATCCCACCCTTCAGACCATCGCACAGCGCCCCTCCAGGATCCCCTTTTCTCACAGCACAATGAAAATAGCTATTTTTTTCACATATGATAGTATAGGTTTACATGCTACTTATCAGGGGAGTACACCAGAGTCTTTGGGGAATTTTTGTTTTCTAGAGCACTCACAGGTTCACAGGTAAACCCTCATCTTGCAGTGATTCTGCTCCTGAAGGACCTTCTTGAAAACCTTCCTCTGGGTGACCGTGGTGTGCATCCCAGTTCAGAAACAGCATGCATAGTCATAAATTACTGTAGTGATTGATTCTATGGAGATAATAAGGCTGATTCTAAGTGAAGGATTCAGAGAGAAATTTTTGTCTCCAAGCATTTTTGCATTGTTTTGCTCCATCAACAGCTCCGTATGACAGTTTCCATCTGCCCTTTTCCTTTTTTATGAATATGAGCAAGTCACTCATATCTGAGCCTTAATTTACTGATCTGTTAAATGGGGGTGATAATGAATGTATTTCCTAGGATTTGGGGGAGCGTGCTACTTAGTACTTTTCCCTATAGGTGGCTATTGTGTTCAGGGGATGGTTAAAAGATAACTATGTCTACTATTTTCAAGGCGCTTATAGATTAGAAAAATTTATTGAATAATCATGAATGGTAGAAAATTGAATGCCCTGTGGAAGAAATGCTCTGGGAGCTTGAAGCAGAGACCTACAGGTGGTAAGTGAATATCCTGTGGACCAGAGAGGGATGGTAGCCCACTTTCCTAGAATGTTTGGTTTACCATCAGGAGAAAGATCAGTGGAATTAGACCTGGAGGGCTATGTATGCCACCCTAAGAGGTTGTGGGCACTAGGGAGTCAAGGCAGCACCACAAACAGCATATGTCATGTTCTGAGGGGATCTAGGAAGAGGAAGTTAGAGTGTATAGTGCACGGAGTTGGATAAGGGAAAGACTGGAGGTGGTCAGACAGGATGGTTAGAATGGCAGCAGATGTGGGTGAGAGACATGCTGCACCAATGGTTGTGGCAGGCAGGCAAAGCAGAGATTCTGGCTGAGGAATCGTCTTCATGGGATTCCTTAAAAAGGCTCCAAGAAACAGTGCAAATGAAAGTAGCCTCTAGGTAGCTCCTTTGAGGCAGTGTGTACCTGAGTCAGCTTTCTGGTTTCCAAAGTGTTTGCTGGGGAGGTTACACTGAGGAAGCCTCAGGGAGGAGGTGCAGGGGAATATTGAGGAGGAGGCTCAGCAGCTAGGAGATCAGATTGACCCACCCCAAATTTATTTCCATGACAACAGCATCATGGCCAAGTGCTCAAGGACCGCAAGGCTAATTTTCTTGGGGTTAAAATCCACTCTGCCACCTTGTGCAAGTCATTTTATCTTTCTGCAACTAAAGTTATTCACCTGTAAAATCTGAATAATGACAATGACAATAATAAGGATGCCCATTTCGTACTGATACGAGGGTTTGATTTTAAACACTTTGGAGAGTGTTTGACATGCAATAAGTCCTATAGGAGGAGTGTTGTAAAGTTTTTCAAAAATTTTATAAAATGGACTTCCATGTACATTTCATATGAAAAAAATTCTGTGGTTCAAAAACATCAAAAACCATTCATTATCAGTCTTCATCAAGCACTGAACTGACTTGCTTGGGTTTACCCTCCAAAGCTGTGATCAACAGAAGCGACCTGTGATATCTACAAGCAATCTGGTTGTTCCTGTAACCTCTTCAGTTTGTTGTTGCTGTTGTTTTGGTGCCTAGGACACAACTTTTGGTATTTTCTTATCTCCTAGAATTAAGTATTCACTAGAATAATATTCATTCTCAGTGTTCAAGTTGAAGCTTATAACCACTAGAAATCTGATTACACAAAGTCCTATTTTATAAAGGTCAAATGAATTTCAGGGACATTAACTAATACTTAAGACCTAATAGGTGAGTTCTTAGAAAGCACTAGGATCTTGCAGAAAGAGATTCAAAGAGGGAGAAAGGGGTCTGATACGGACATTCTCCACTGCCGACTTTGAAGATGGAGGGGGTCACATGGTATGAAATTTAACTCTCCAGAAGTTGAGGTGAGGCCGCAGCTGACAGCTGACAAGCAAGCAGGAACCTCAGTCCAGCAACCCCCAGGAATTGGGTTCTACCGTCCCCATGTGAGCTTGAGAGAGAGGGGTGTGCTCCAGAAAGAAGCTGCTGACACCCTGATTTCTGCCCTGCCAGAGACTGAGCATAGAAGAAACTGTCCAGCCTCCTGACTCCAGGAGACTGAGACTTTCAATGGGGATTGTTTGAAATCCTGACATTTGGGACTTCCCTGTGGCTAACACTGTGTGCTTCCAATGCAGGGGGCCAAGTGTCAATACCTGGTTGGGGAAATAAGATCCCACATGTTGTGCAGCATGACCAAAAGACAACAAAAATTCCTAATGCGATTGATCTCAAGACCACTAATTTTCTTGGGGTTAAAATCCACTCTGCCACCTTGTGCAAGTCATTTTATCTTTCTGCAACTAAAGTTATTCACCTGTAAAATCTGAATAATGACAATGACAATAATAAGGATGCCCATTTCGACTGATACGAGGGTTTGATTTTAAACACTTTGGAGAGTGTTTGACATGCAATAAGTCCTATAGGAGGAGTGTTGTAAAGTTTTTCAAAAATTTTATAAAATGGACTTCCATGTACATTTCATATGAAAAATTCTGTGGTTCAAAAACATCAAAAACCATTCATTATCAGTCTTCATCAAGCACTGAACTGACTTGCTTGGGTTTACCCTCCAAAGCTGTGATCAACAGAAGCGACCTGTGATATCTACAAGCAATCTGGTTGTTCCTGTAACCTCTTCAGTTTGTTGTTGCTGTTGTTTTGGTGCCTAGGACACAACTTTTGGTATTTTCTTATCTCCTAGAATTAAGTATTCACTAGAATAATATTCATTCTCAGTGTTCAAGTTGAAGCTTATAACCACTAGAAATCTGATTACACAAAGTCCTATTTTATAAAGGTCAAATGAATTTCAGGGACATTAACTAATACTTAAGACCTAATAGGTGAGTTCTTAGAAAGCACTAGGATCTTGCAGAAAGAGATTCAAAGAGGGAGAAAGGGGTCTGATACGGACATTCTCCACTGCCGACTTTGAAGATGGAGGGGGTCACATGGTATGAAATTTAACTCTCCAGAAGTTGAGGTGAGGCCGCAGCTGACAGCTGACAAGCAAGCAGGAACCTCAGTCCAGCAACCCCCAGGAATTGGGTTCTACCGTCCCCATGTGAGCTTGAGAGAGAGGGGTGTGCTCCAGAAAGAAGCTGCTGACACCCTGATTTCTGCCCTGCCAGAGACTGAGCATAGAAGAAACTGTCCAGCCTCCTGACTCCAGGAGACTGAGACTTTCAATGGGGATTGTTTGAAATCCTGACATTTGGGACTTCCCTGTGGCTAACACTGTGTGCTTCCAATGCAGGGGGCCAAGTGTCAATACCTGGTTGGGGAAATAAGATCCCACATGTTGTGCAGCATGACCAAAAGACAACAAAGGAAGCCCTGAAATTTGTGGTCATCTATTATGCAGAAATAGAGAATTAATAAATGCATCCTCTCTAGCCCAGAGCACAGCCACAAATCCACCTGCTTAATCCTTTCCAGCTGTGGCTGGTGGGGTTTTCTCCCCAAACTTCTCCAGACAGAGGAGGAGTGGAGCTGGGGGTACAGCCCCTGCTGTATTGGGGATTTTTGTTGTTTAGCTGAAAATGAACCTGTGATAGGGAAAACAAAGATCAATGTGGAACAGCAACTCCCCTTCACCCTCAAAGATCCTACAGCTGGAATCATGTTCTTCCCCAGTTGGACTGAACGGACAGAGAATTCCACATGTGTTACATCACAACACCCCCATCTCACTGTCCACACAGAGGAAATAAAAGTGAGGAGGAACTCCAGCAGGACTCATGGTGTAAAAGGATATCTTGTTTGTAGGATGGGAGGAAGGAAGTGGCTATACTATCCTTTTGCCCCAGTGCCATGGAAAAGACAAACAGATTCTCTTTACACTCATGCCGGGGAAATCGTTTAAGGCCTCAAAAGCAAAGACAGAATTTACTGAACTGCCGTAAAATTCTACCCTTGGCTAACTCAAGGCGAAGGAAATGAAGGGACAGAACGTCATGGAACATTTTTCAAGCCATTTCTGCACAACCAGAGAAACTTCACCTCCTAGGTGGGGTTCTGTGGGTTGGCTAATTCTGTGTTGATTGGATGCCCTCCCCACCCCCTCCACAGTGGTCCTGAAAACACATGAGTGGCAATAGGGCAGAGAGGCAGTTCCTGTCACTTTGCTTGCTAACTCCAGTTTTTGGTCCCCCCTGCACAAAGGCCAGGTAGAACTTTCTTACCCCCCAGCACAGGTGATTAATCATGGACAGAGGCAGCCTCTCAGTTGAAAGCCAGCCGAGCGTAGCACCTGCCATCTGTTCTGCATTAACTGTTGCTGAAAGGCCAGTGGCCTGTAACCATTTAGAAAACGCAGCCCTCTGTGCCTTCTGTCTCTTTCTCTGCCTTTCTCTGCATCTCCAGCTGGTAACCAAGTGTCAAATATATTTAGGAAGCAGTGGCTGGGGTCCTCCCTGAGTAAGGCCACAGGTCTCAGATGCCAGGGGCTTCGGACGGCCCATTTTGGGTGGGATTCTCCTCGGTGGATTCCTCTGAATTCACGAGGGAACTTAGAGGGACAGAACTAACCACACATGGTGGGGTGTCGGGGGAGAAAAGAACTTGGAGGAAGTCAGTTTTGTATTCGCTGAACTCTCCACCAAGGTAGATGCTGCGAAGACCTTTAAGAATACCGTATCTCATTTTCATGGTTTCATCTGCCTTTCTGGCTGTCACTATTTATTCCTTACAGAGATCCTGGGTGAAGAGGAAGTTAGCAAGGACAGCTACAGGATAAGCTTGATGGTTTGGAGGGAGAAGTGTAGGTTGTAGCCACCCAAACAGTTTGCCTGCAGAGACGCAACGTCTTAGAACAGAAGTTTGTGAATGAGTCTCGTGTCCAATAAAAGGATATCTTGTTTGTAGGATGGGAGGAAGGAAGTGGCTATACTATCCTTTTGCCCCAGTGCCATGGAAAAGACAAACAGATTCTCTTTACACTCATGCCGGGGAAATCGTTTAAGGCCTCAAAAGCAAAGACAGAATTTACTGAACTGCCGTAAAATTCTACCCTTGGCTAACTCAAGGCGAAGGAAATGAAGGGACAGAACGTCATGGAACATTTTTCAAGCCATTTCTGCACAACCAGAGAAACTTCACCTCCTAGGTGGGGTTCTGTGGGTTGGCTAATTCTGTGTTGATTGGATGCCCTCCCCACCCCCTCCACAGTGGTCCTGAAAACACATGAGTGGCAATAGGGCAGAGAGGCAGTTCCTGTCACTTTGCTTGCTAACTCCAGTTTCTGGTACCCCCTGCACAAAGGCCAGGTAGAACTTTCTTACCCCCCAGCACAGGTGATTAATCATGGACAGAGGCAGCCTCTCAGTTGAAAGCCAGCCGAGCGTAGCACCTGCCATCTGTTCTGCATTAACTGTTGCTGAAAGGCCAGTGGCCTGTAACCATTTAGAAAACGCAGCCCTCTGTGCCTTCTGTCTCTTTCTCTGCCTTTCTCTGCATCTCCAGCTGGTAACCAAGTGTCAAATATATTTAGGAAGCAGTGGCTGGGGTCCTCCCTGAGTAAGGCCACAGGTCTCAGATGCCAGGGGCTTCGGACGGCCCATTTTGGGTGGGATTCTCCTCGGTGGATTCCTCTGAATTCACGAGGGAACTTAGAGGGACAGAACTAACCACACATGGTGGGGTGTCGGGGGAGAAAAGAACTTGGAGGAAGTCAGTTTTGTATTCGCTGAACTCTCCACCAAGGTAGATGCTGCGAAGACCTTTAAGAATACCGTATCTCATTTTCATGGTTTCATCTGCCTTTCTGGCTGTCACTATTTATTCCTTACAGAGATCCTGGGTGAAGAGGAAGTTAGCAAGGACAGCTACAGGATAAGCTTGATGGTTTGGAGGGAGAAGTGTAGGTTGTAGCCACCCAAACAGTTTGCCTGCAGAGACGCAACGTCTTAGAACAGAAGTTTGTGAATGAGTCTCGTGTCCAATATAAATAGCAGAAAAGCGAGAAAATTCTTCTCTGAAGAGGGAATTGTTGTCAGTACACTCATTTCTTCTACCCTTTAAAGTTCTAAATCTTCCCAGTTAGTCATTCCTGTTTTTTAAAGCTATCAAACTCAAGTGTAAAAATATGTGTGCCCTGTTCCAGGGACCAGAGCAAAGGTCCAAGGTCACAGCTGGAAAGCGTGAGGCCACTTTCTCCAAGTCCACATCAGGTTAGGAGTGGGGTCAGTACCTCACCTGCCAATCTCATGATAAAATTTCACAAATGAGCAGGATGAATGAAATAATCTAGACAAAATATTTTAAAAACGAGGCATGACTGGATTTTCCAGTGTAAATACATTATAGTTTAAGTCTCACTCTTGTAAGTTTCCTCTCCAGAGGATAAAGAAAAGAAAAATGACTGAAGTTATTTGAAAGACTTTGCCATTTTCTTCAACTCCTGTTAAGAACTAAATAAAAACAAAAAAAAACCCAGGAATTTAAGCCTCTGGAAAAATTTTTAAAATAAAATCCCAGATATGGTACAGAACGAATTATATGGACTGAATTTGCCCATGTATACAGAACAGAAGCACACAGCTTTTAATGTTTCCCAAAACAGATGGACTGCTTAAAGCAATGTTAAGTAGAATCATATTTTCATATAAACTTTTAAAATTTTGGCCTCTTTTATTTATTTTTTTTTATTTTGTTTATTTTCGTGCATCTTTACTCTTTGGCCTGTGTGGGCCTCCCATCACAGTGGCCTCTCTCCTTGCAGAGCACCAGCTCTGGGGGCATGCGTTCCAGAGTGCTGGCTCCTAACTGGACACACTGGTCCAGCGGCTCCAGGGCATATGGGATCTTCCGGGGCCTGGGATCGAACTGGTGTCCCTTGTACTGCAAGGCAGACTCTTTACCCAGACCACCAGGGAAGCACCATATAAACTCAACCTTCATATAAAGTTGCTGGTTGTATTTTTCTACCTGGGCATAGAATTTAATTCCTCTTGACTGGTTTACCTTGATTTGTCACATGCTGGCTACTGAGGTGGTAAACATCAAAAGTTTTATACTTTTTTAAGTTTCCTTTTAGTTCACAGCCCCAAAGGAAACAAAGTGTGACTGAATAAGAGAGCTGGGCTATCTCTAACCCATTTAATTCAGATAACTAGCCTAAATGTCCCAGTTTTTTTTTTTTTTTTCTTCTGGCAGGGGTGACAGGAAGGGTGTCAATGTCCATGTAAACATGTAAAAGTTGCATGTTTTAAATAGCAATTTATAATTTTCTGATAATGATGTGATTTATAATTTTCTGTCTCATCACATTCTCCCTTCCCCAAAATTGTCCTGAATTTCTGAGTGTGTGTTACCATTTCCAAAATACATGTCCTCTCCTGTTCTGGCCTGACTTCCAGAGCTGTTCCATTTTCATATCTTTTTAGTTTTTTCTGGGAAGCATTAGGCCCAGGGTCTACTTTCTGCCTCCAAAAACTCCACAGCATTGGGGAATTTAGAACCATCATAATGGTAATGTTCTCAATACCTGCCATGGCCTGGGATCAATTTCTGTGAGAAAGAAGCAGAAGCGGTTCTGTAAAAGCCCGGCTAGAAGCTCTGAGAGTCCCTATAAAAGAAAAAGATTCATCTTTGGTCTTTTGGACTTTGTTTTTCTTTTTTTTTTTTTTTTTATGTCAATAAACCTTGTTTTTTGTTTGTTTGTTTGTTTTGTTTTGTTTTTCATTTTTCTCTAGTTACTTTTATTCCATTCCAGGTCAAGAGTTTATTTACTAAGTCAATAGAGAAAGATTAGGAGACTCTAAAATATACCATGGGCTTTCCTGGTGGTCCAGTGGGTAAAGAGCCCGCCTTGCAGTGCAAGGGGCACCAGTTCGATCCCTGGCCCAGGAAGATTCCATGTGCCACAGAGCACCTGGACCAGTGTGTCCAATTACAAGCTGCTGCTCGAGTGCATGTGCCCAGAGCTGGTGCCAACGAGAGAGGCCATGCAATGGGAGACTCACCCATGACCACCAGGGTAATATGCCCACCCATAAATTTAACCCCCTCAACCTTCATATAAAGTTGCTGGTTGTATTTTTCTACCTGGGCATAGAATTTAATTCCTCTTGACTGGTTTACCTTGATTTGTCACATGCTGGCTACTGAGGTGGTAAACATCAAAAGTTTTATACTTTTTTAAGTTTCCTTTTAGTTCACAGCCCCAAAGGAAACAAAGTGTGACTGAATAAGAGAGCTGGGCTATCTCTAACCCATTTAATTCAGATAACTAGCCTAAATGTCCCAGTTTTTTTTTTTTTTTTCTTCTGGCAGGGGTGACAGGAAGGGTGTCAATGTCCATGTAAACATGTAAAAGTTGCATGTTTTAAATAGCAATTTATAATTTTCTGATAATGATGTGATTTATAATTTTCTGTCTCATCACATTCTCCCTTCCCCAAAATTGTCCTGAATTTCTGAGTGTGTGTTACCATTTCCAAAATACATGTCCTCTCCTGTTCTGGCCTGACTTCCAGAGCTGTTCCATTTTCATATCTTTTTAGTTTTTTCTGGGAAGCATTAGGCCCAGGGTCTACTTTCTGCCTCCAAAAACTCCACAGCATTGGGGAATTTAGAACCATCATAATGGTAATGTTCTCAATACCTGCCATGGCCTGGGATCAATTTCTGTGAGAAAGAAGCAGAAGCGGTTCTGTAAAAGCCCGGCTAGAAGCTCTGAGAGTCCCTATAAAAGAAAAAGATTCATCTTTGGTCTTTTGGACTTTGTTTTTCTTTTTCTTTTTTTTTTTTTTTTATGTCAATAAACCTTGTTTTTTGTTTGTTTGTTTGTTTTGTTTTGTTTTTCATTTTTCTCTAGTTACTTTTATTCCATTCCAGGTCAAGAGTTTATTTACTAAGTCAATAGAGAAAGATTAGGAGACTCTAAAATATACCATGGGCTTTCCTGGTGGTCCAGTGGGTAAAGAGCCCGCCTTGCAGTGCAAGGGGCACCAGTTCGATCCCTGGCCCAGGAAGATTCCATGTGCCACAGAGCACCTGGACCAGTGTGTCCAATTACAAGCTGCTGCTCTGCAGTGCATGTGCCCAGAGCTGGTGCTCCGCAACGAGAGAGGCCACTGCAATGGGAGGCCAACACAGGCCAAAGAATAAAGATGAATGAAAAATAAATGATGAATTAGAGGCAAAAATAAAACAAAGAATAAAATATACCATGTCTTCCCACAGTATGCATCCATCAGAAAGGCTGGGGAAAGAAGGTCTGGACTGGAGTTCAATACTGTGGCAAAGACTGGCTGGCTGTTCAACGAACCCATTTCTTTCTCCCAGTCAGATGCTTAATTTCATTTCCCAGGATCCTTTGTGGTTACCCAAGGTCATACAACCAAGTTATACCAATAGGATGTGGGCAGAAGTGAAACATGACTTTCCAATTACGGCCTCTGAAAACTTCATATGCATAGATCCTCTTTGTTCCTTACACCAACCTTGGAAGTCATAGGTTGAAGTGGGAGGAGCCACAAGATGGACGGAGACTGGGTTAACACCCATTTTGGACTTTTTATGGACAACACATAAATGTCTGTTGTGTTATGTGTTGGAGTTTATTTCAACATCTAATTAATCTTAACTAAAACTGACCTTATAAAGAAAGATACCAGGAAAATTTTTCAAGGATTCAAAACTCTAATGACCATTTGCTTTTCATTGGCTAAGTATCAAGGGAAACTCTAATTTTTCTGTGGGAATTGTTGTTCCTCAACTTCTCATTACTAGTCGCCAAGGAATGTCATAAAAACATTAAATTTCTTGATTGAAAAAGATCCTAAGTGCAAATCACCATTAAGATGGGGGAGAGGCAGGAAGGATATCCTTTGAGCATACTCAGTGGAAAATAGCATTTTTGATGCTTAAGAAAGCCATTTACCTCTATTTTGGAAATACACTTCAACTTGGACAGAGGATTAGCTGGTGCCAGTCTTTGCTGATTACTGTGTGAGAGTCAAATGCACATTTGAGCTTTGGATGGTGTCTCTATAGGAAACCTTAAATGGTGGGATTCAGTGAACTACTTCAATAATTAAAGGAAAAAACTACATTTTTGCTTCTGCGATTTAGTAGCAATGACTTGAATTATCCTGCTTCCTCATCTCTCTATATGAGATGGTGTCTAGACCAGCCTGAGCATATATAATAATATTAACCATTCATTCATCAAAAGAATACAAAAGAAACTCTACATTTTGGCTTATGCATATATCTATCAAGGAAATAATTATAACTCTGGTATTTGAACCAAAGTATTTCTATAAGTAACCTCTAAAGAAATGATACTGTAATTGCTTATAGAGTGTGATTAGAATTCAAGGAATCTGCTTAGCCTTGAGTTTAGTAATTCAGTTTTCATCCATTCATATATTTGATGGTTATGTGCAGGCTTAGTCAACTCAATTGTAGCTGACTCTTTGCAACCCTATGGACTGTAGCCCTCCAGACCCCTCTGTTTATGGGATTCTCCAGGCATACCAATAGGATGTGGGCAGAAGTGAAACATGACTTTCCAATTACGGCCTCTGAAAACTTCATATGCATAGATCCTCTTTGTTCCTTACACCAACCTTGGAAGTCATAGGTTGAAGTGGGAGGAGCCACAAGATGGACGGAGACTGGGTTAACACCCATTTTGGACTTTTTATGGACAACACATAAATGTCTGTTGTGTTATGTGTTGGAGTTTATTTCAACATCTAATTAATCTTAACTAAAACTGACCTTATAAAGAAAGATACCAGGAAAATTTTTCAAGGATTCAAAACTCTAATGACCATTTGCTTTTCATTGGCTAAGTATCAAGGGAAACTCTAATTTTTCTGTGGGAATTGTTGTTCCTCAACTTCTCATTACTAGTCGCCAAGGAATGTCATAAAAACATTAAATTTCTTGATTGAAAAAGATCCTAAGTGCAAATCACCATTAAGATGGGGGAGAGGCAGGAAGGATATCCTTTGAGCATACTCAGTGGAAAATAGCATTTTTGATGCTTAAGAAAGCCATTTACCTCTATTTTGGAAATACACTTCAACTTGGACAGAGGATTAGCTGGTGCCAGTCTTTGCTGATTACTGTGTGAGAGTCAAATGCACATTTGAGCTTTGGATGGTGTCTCTATAGGAAACCTTAAATGGTGGGATTCAGTGAACTACTTCAATAATTAAAGGAAAAAACTACATTTTGCTTCTGCGTTTTAGTAGCAATGACTTGAATTATCCTGCTTCCTCATCTCTCTATATGAGATGGTGTCTAGACCAGCCTGAGCATATATAATAATATTAACCATTCATTCATCAAAAGAATACAAAAGAAACTCTACATTTTGGCTTATGCATATATCTATCAAGGAAATAATTATAACTCTGGTATTTGAACCAAAGTATTTCTATAAGTAACCTCTAAAGAAATGATACTGTAATTGCTTATAGAGTGTGATTAGAATTCAAGGAATCTGCTTAGCCTTGAGTTTAGTAATTCAGTTTTCATCCATTCATATATTTGATGGTTATGTGCAGGCTTAGTCAACTCAATTGTAGCTGACTCTTTGCAACCCTATGGACTGTAGCCCTCCAGACCCCTCTGTTTATGGGATTCTCCAGGCAAGAATATTGGTGTGGGTAGCCATTCCCTTCTCCAGGGTATCTTCCTGACCCAGGGATTTAACTTGCATCTCCTTCATTACAGGCAGATTCTTTACAGTCTGAGCCACCGGGGAGGCCCAATTGATGCTTAAGGCACAGTTAATAATAATTAACAAATCACTACCTATTTGCAGGACTGGATTAAGGTAGTGTGACTAACATAAGAGCCAAGGATTGCATGAGACAGAGGAGGGAAGGATTACTTCCTGACTGTGACATCGAGATAGCACTGGGAAGCCTGAACAAGGATTCAAAAGAAGAAGAGTGGATATAGTGGATGCATGGGGGAGAGATGAGGGCCTTTTAGATAGAGGAAATATCACACATATGCAGAAAGGTGGTACAATGACTCATGAATAGTTGATGGGATATGGCCAATGCCTATACTGTATGGGGGCCACTCATCCAGCCAACATGTACTGCTTGAGGTTGGGGACAGTGTCCCTCCTTCATGGCACTTGTGTTCTCCTGGGGGAGACAGACAATCACCAAGGAAGCAAGTACATAATTCCAGGTTGTGATGGGCCTTATGAAGGAAAATGTTTGGAATGAAGGAGAAGATAGAATCAGCCACAAGGGAGGGAAGTGATACTTTAGAAAGGCTAGCTAAGGAAGGTCTGGGGTTCATGGTAGGAGTTGAAATGGTCACTCCAACATGAACCACCCCCTCCAATTTTAAACTGTCCCGAGTCCAGATTTCATCTGCTCCCCAAGTTTGGGTCTGAAGTTCTTCTGAGAGATGAACTGGAGTGGCAGAAAACACAAGGGCATCTGTGCCTGGTTTGGGGAGTGAGGAAGGTCTGGGTGGTGGTCCAGGGGTCAACAATGAGGGAAGATGGAAGTTGCTGGAAATCAGAAAGGACCACCATTGTTTTCTTTGATTTTGACTTATCTGTGTTTTCGAACACGACCTGAACTTCATCCACTAATAGAATTCACCCCTCCATTTTCCATTGCTGTTTCTTTTTGCACAGAACACACAGTCACCTTTAACCCCATGGATATCCTCAGTGAATAGAACCAGGGATTTTGCAGTGAAGGGACAGAACACTCAGTTTTAATTTAAGAATGGGCAACATCACCATAAAGTAGTATGCTATAATCTAATCAAATGTGGATTTAAAAGATATCACCTCTCCAGTTCAGGAGTGGAGAGCCTCTGCATGGCAAAGGCCAATATGCAGAAGGAAAAAGAAGGGTGGTTCCATTAGCTGATTCTCCATTCTTCAACGTTGCCAAAGGCAGCACAGGACATGCAAACAGAATCCGAGGGCCAGCGTAACAGCTTCTTCACAGATGGAATGTTTTGAATACCTCTCAAGTCATGCAAGAAATAAAAAGAGTCTCAGAAAGTTAGTGTGAGGAGGCCCTCTGTTGGGGAGCATGTCTATTTAATTCTTCCTCCTCAGATCTTGATTGAGCTTATCACAATTTTGATTTTCTAAAGAGCAAAGGAAGTCCCACTTGAGGAAGAATTCCTGTATCAGCACAATGACGGGGAGGACTCAGCTCTAATTTGGGGGGTTGGTTCCCCATTCCTCTCTTATTGACCTCCCTGCTAATATTTACCAAAGCCTGAGCTTCCATAGTAGAATACTGAAAGTGGAGAATTCAGGTAATTATCTGGATAATATTTAAGTTTGATTGATAATATCTAAGATGATTGAAGAAGGAAGCTGGCAATACCAATTGTCTCATCTTTTTGCAGCAATAATTATAGAATACTATATTCAGAAAACATATTAAGTTACAAAGGTAAAACAGCCTATTGTGTTCTGCCCTGCATTTTTGGAGGATCGTGCATAGCTAATTGCTTTATTTCCAAAAAGAAAACAATTCATTATTCCATCTTGATTTCACCTTTACTTTTTCTCTACCTATGCAGTATCCAGACACATTCCCCGATCTACCACCCAAAAGCTCCTATTTAAGGGCAAGACAAGCATGACTTAGAGGAAAAATAGAAGATTCTATTTTTCTTAGCTTTAGTGTTTAAGCACAGGAGATTTTACTAACGATAAAACTGTATTTTACTGAATACTATATATTAAAAGTGTATTCTACTAAATATCTGCTGATATTATATATTAGAAATTGGAACTCTGTATTTATTTTTCACTTGTATGTAAATTTCCACTACTCTTCTCCTTTCTAGGAAAACATTACTGGCCTCTCCATTATAAACGAATCAAATGTACTATGTACATGATAGCAAATACAGTTTTGTGATTCAGTGTTGGTGATTATTCATTCCATCAGTCCAGCACTGAAGTAACAGTAGGAAAATTTGATAAAATCATAGAGTTTCTTTTTTTTTTTTCCAATATCCATTTCAGTGAGATAAGGCAAGTGTTAGCCAATAGAGTAGTCCATTGTTCTGAGGTGAAGCGGCTTTCATCACTTTTTCAGATGACTCTGATACTGGCTCAAGTTTGAGAAGCACTTTTATACATGACAGGAAGGAAAGGGGGCAAACGTACGCAGAGGGAGACATAAAGAGAGCAGAGGGGGCTTCCCTGGTGGTCCAGCGGGTAAGGACACTGCCTTGCAGTGCAAGGGGCGCCGGTTCGATCCCTGACCTGGGAAGATCCCACTTGCCATGGAGCGGCTGGACCGATGTGTCTAATTACCGAGCCAGAGCTCTGGCGCGCATGCGCCCAGAGCCGGTGCTCTGTGACAACAGATGCCACCACGATGGGAGGCCCACACGGGCCAAAGAACAAAAATAGATGAAACTAGACAAATGAAAGACCAGTGGAAGTGGCCTGCCCACCCCCCTTCCTCCCCACCCCCGCCAAAAAAAAAAAAAAGAGCAGAGGATGGAATTCTGGCACATGCAGACAGGGAAGAGGACCTAACAGAAAAGGAGAGGAAGAAGAGACAAATAAAAAGACCAAGAAAGAAAAACATCTTCCACAGATAGGGGAAGACGGTTCTCAAGAAGACAGGGTGAGGTGGAAACATCAGTCAAGTTTGGCTGGAGAAGGAGCAACAGGGTAAGTGGACAGAGATGACCTCTGAGGGAACAGAGTCCATGGAAATGGGCAGAAGACGAAGGCTGAGGGCTGAGTGGGGAGTAGGAGAGCTGGCAGATGGGCCATTCTTTTGAATAATGTTTTTGAAGATTTGCAGCAATGGAAGCGGTGCAACTCAATGGCTGTTGAAACAGAAGGAAGAATGAGGAGAGGCTTTTAAGGAGGAAAGAAATGAGCAAGTTCATAGTTGAGAAAAGGGGCCAGTGCATTTAGAAAAGGTGTGAAGGCAGAGACTCAAACACAGAGATGTGGAGGAGATGAGGGTCTTTATTTATGGAGTTAAAGGGAAAGAGAGAAGGATTCAGCACTTATTTGTTGGGAACGTGTCATTGTCAGGTACTGTTTGCAGTGTAAGGAGTAAGACAAAATGCTTGTTCTCCTGGAGTTTACATCCTAGTGAGGGAAATCAGAAAAGTAAGCAGATATGTGCATAATATGTCAGGTGCTTAGAAATGCTATTATGACTGAAGCAAAATGAGGAGAATTAGAGGGATGAAGTGGGGGTGCAATTAAGAATACAGCTGCTCCTCTCATAAGGCTCAATCTGAGCAAAGATGGGAAGAAAGTGAGGGAGAGGCTCATGCAGGCATTGGCTGGACATGCTGTTCTAGAAAGACCAGGAAGGGCGAAGACCTCTGTAGGAGCTGTTCCCTGTGTTTCAGAAAAAGCAAGTATACCAGATACTCAGAGCAGGCCAAGCAAGGGAAAGAGTGGTAAGAAACATGGAAGACCACATCAGGAGCAGCCCTGAAGGCCACAGTTGGAACTTGTATACTAAAGGGGGAAACAAGGGGAAAGTCTGAGTGGTGGGGTGATTAGTCTGGGTAACTTTTTTTTTTTTTTTTACAAAGACAATTCTCTGTGCAGAGAATGTCATAAAATAACAAGAGTGGGGAGTGGGCTAATTCCAGTGATCCAAGTGAAAGCTGACGGAGGTGATAGCAGAGGGAGTGGGAAGAGGCCCAAATCTGTGGTTATGTCAAAGGAAGTGCTGCAGGATCTGCTGATGGAGTAGGTGTTAAGGTCTGAGAGACAGGAAGATTCTAGGGTGCATAAACACTGTTGGAAAACTTAAGGAAGAGGAAAAAACAAATACATTAAAAAACAATAGTAATTGTTCATCTTTATTGGGTGCTTACTGCACATCAAGCATTGTGCTGAGTTCATTATCTATATGGCATCACTTAATCCTCCCTACAATCCCAGTTTAGAATGAAGGAGCTGAGACTAAGAGAAGGCAAGCAATTTGCCATTCGTGGAGCAAGTAGTGGGTTGGGGACCTCACCCCATGCAGTTTAGCTGCAAAGCATACATCCTGAACCCTTCCCGTGATAAAACTTCTGTGTTCTCTGAAAAGTGAAAAGATTACCCAGAGCTGAGAATACAGAGAACCCAAATTAGGGGTTCAAAAGTAATGTTGGCTAATTAACTGAAAAAATAATAAGATGACAATTGTAGATGATGCCTCCTTTAGGGGAGTGGTTGGTGGGGCTTGGAGCTCACTCTCTTGTGGCTGCCTGGGCCATAAAAAAATGACAGAGCTTCCATCTTTCTGGATCTCTTCAGAAGTGGTGTCCATCACTGAGAGATTCCCATCACCAAGTGACCCCTTCAACAGTTGCCACAACTGGTGTGGGACTGTCCCCTCAGCTACTATTCCTATGAAATAACATTCCCTCCATCTGAAGGCCCAAAGCTGAGTTGGCTGGACATGCTGTTCTAGAAAGACCAGGAAGGGCGAAGACCTCTGTAGGAGCTGTTCCCTGTGTTTCAGAAAAAGCAAGTATACCAGATACTCAGAGCAGGCCAAGCAAGGGAAAGAGTGGTAAGAAACATGGAAGACCACATCAGGAGCAGCCCTGAAGGCCACAGTTGGAACTTGTATACTAAAGGGGGAAACAAGGGGAAAGTCTGAGTGGTGGGGTGATTAGTCTGGGTAACTTTTTTTTTTACAAAGACAATTCTCTGTGCAGAGAATGTCATAAAATAACAAGAGTGGGGAGTGGGCTAATTCCAGTGATCCAAGTGAAAGCTGACGGAGGTGATAGCAGAGGGAGTGGGAAGAGGCCCAAATCTGTGGTTATGTCAAAGGAAGTGCTGCAGGATCTGCTGATGGAGTAGGTGTTAAGGTCTGAGAGACAGGAAGATTCTAGGGTGCATAAACACTGTTGGAAAACTTAAGGAAGAGGAAAAACAAATACATTAAAAAACAATAGTAATTGTTCATCTTTATTGGGTGCTTACTGCACATCAAGCATTGTGCTGAGTTCATTATCTATATGGCATCACTTAATCCTCCCTACAATCCCAGTTTAGAATGAAGGAGCTGAGACTAAGAGAAGGCAAGCAATTTGCCATTCGTGGAGCAAGTAGTGGGTTGGGGACCTCACCCCATGCAGTTTAGCTGCAAAGCATACATCCTGAACCCTTCCCGTGATAAAACTTCTGTGTTCTCTGAAAAGTGAAAAGATTACCCAGAGCTGAGAATACAGAGAACCCAAATTAGGGGTTCAAAAGTAATGTTGGCTAATTAACTGAAAAAATAATAAGATGACAATTGTAGATGATGCCTCCTTTAGGGGAGTGGTTGGTGGGGCTTGGAGCTCACTCTCTTGTGGCTGCCTGGGCCATAAAAAAATGACAGAGCTTCCATCTTTCTGGATCTCTTCAGAAGTGGTGTCCATCACTGAGAGATTCCCATCACCAAGTGACCCCTTCAACAGTTGCCACAACTGGTGTGGGACTGTCCCCTCAGCTACTATTCCTATGAAATAACATTCCCTCCATCTTGTTCAGCATAAACACTGATCTGAAATCAAGTGGGCCTACAAGGTGAAAGCTGAGTCATGGTACATTTATTAAACCAAGCAGTGGAATTAATTCAAGACACAGCTCTTGCCCTTGAGGGGCTCACAAGAGTTGGTTTGGCTATTGGACCATCCAACATCCAGTAGGATGGACCAACCAAATCTCCACTCTGGGTTTACTGTGCTGTATGGGGGGACAAGCCAGGGGATAAAAAGGGCCTTGGTGCCTGAGGAAGGACTGGGCGGCTTGTACACTCTCAGCTCATGTGTATTAACTCTGTGAGGAGCCTGGCTACAGAGTCAAGGTGGCTGCTTGTGCATAAACATTGTCATTTCACTGAGACTGCTAATTCATCTTTGAACTTTGGCTTCAAAGGAACACTGACCTTATTCCAGCAGCCTGTCTTTCTTTGAAGTGTATGGCTTTGCCTTGCAGATTAAAGTGAAGACATTCATCAAGGAACAGATCTGGCCAACCGCTCCCCAAACTCAACCCCAAAACAAAGCCTTGAAAGGCTCCTATCAGAGCAGTAGGGGAGCAGACTGAAGATGAAGGCTCAGAGCAGGGCACTTTCTCAGATCCCGTAATGCAGCTCTGGCTTGACGTAGTGCAGCCCTTTGAGCCTTGGGCAACTTTACCCCGAGAGTTGGTCTATCTGCAGAGAGGGGTGAGTTAATGCAATGTTCCCGACCAGTCTTGTTTATCTTACTTAAAGCAGGCACTGTTGTCAGTGAGGCCAGGGTGATCATTCACTGTGTGCCTTTGAATTCTTCAAAAGCCATGTCAGGCTGAACCATCTGCAACTTGGCTGATGATTCAGTCAGTTTTCTTTTCCATCACGTTCTTTTGTTCATTCCTTTGAAAAGAAATTATTCAGTCTTTCTCCCTGCTTTCCCTATCTAGATTCTGAGAACACAGACTGTTCACATAGCTTTCTCTCTTATTTCTTTCATTTTGTTTTCTCTTAAAATGGCAAGAAGACTAAAAAGAGACACTTAAACTGGGAGGTTGAAAATAATAACCAAGCAATTCTTTAATTATGTGGCTAAGAGAGAGAACTAAAGGATATATCTCCCCCACTGGAGGGAGAAAAACTGATGATAGACAGCTATCAAAGGACTTAAGATCATATCTTTAAATGTAATTTTTCTGCAGATATTTTTGATCAAACAGAGTGAGTTCTATCTGTGATGAAGTGGCAAAGTCATTTAGAGGCAGAAAGGAAAAGATTGTCAATCTGGGTAAGTGTTAATCAATGGGTGATGAGGACATATGCCCTTAAGAAGTCAGTGATCTTTATAAGGACATAGGCTAATTTTCAAAGTAACTTTTTTTCTAGTTATTTGTCTTTAAAATAAGACCAATGGATAATTTTGGTCATCACAGGACAATTCATTTAGCTTGCATTTTAGCTTAAGTCTCAAATAACTGTTTTTCATTAAAAGTGTACATAGTCAAGATCTTAAGATGATTTCACATCACCTGGGAAATGGGGCAAGGCGCATGGATGGTATAGCCCATTGGGCAGATCTGGGGCCAGGATAATTTCCTGCTTCTACAAACACACTCACTAGATTGCTTGACAGGAAGAACTGCCCCATTCATGACTGTCCCCCATTGTGATATACAGTGGACGCTTTATAATCTATATCTTAAAGATATAAGGGAAGGGCTTCCCTGGTGGTCCAGTGGGTAAAAAGTCTGCCTTGCAGTGAAAGGGACACCAGTTTGATCCCTGGCCCAGGAAGAATCCACATGCCATGGAGTGGCTGGACAGGTGTGTCCAATTGCAAGTCAGAGCTCTGGAGTGCATGCACCCAGAGCCAGTGCTCTGTAACAAGTGAGGCCACTCCAATGGGAGGCCCACAAAGACCAAAGAATAAAGATGAATGAAAATAAATAAATAATAAAAAAAAGAAAGCAAGTTCCAAGAGCCCTCAATGAAAGCATTTTTCAAAAATAATTAAATAAATAAAAGATTAATCTCATTTGAGTTGAACAAAGTAGCACACCTTGGTTGTAGATACCCAGCATCAAAGAAATGGCTGGTCAGTTATTGTTGTGAATGTTTTTTCCATAAATACTAGATGGGCAGTGGTAGATTCCTTCTTCCCAATCCCCAATGGGTAATAATTAAAGGAGCGAATGAATAGATGGATGGATGGGTAGATAAAAAATAGACTATTAAGATGAACTATTAAAGACTAGTTCATTCTAAGGGAAACATCACTGACAATCCCAAGAAAGCACAGGTAAACACATAATGAGGTAGGCTTCATTTTAACACAACTAATTAAACAAAACTATCCACATTTGCTGATCATATTAAGAGACAAATTAGAAAGTTTTTCTTTGCTTTAAAAAAGCATTGCCCCTTCACCATTTTTGTACGCTAATGGCAGTTCTATTAATAGTACATTTTATGTACCCTGTGCTATGATGTATTGTGCATGTGCATGCTTGCTCAATCATATCTGACTTTTTGTGGCCCTATGGACTATAGCCTGCCAGGTTTCACTGTCTATGGAATTTTCTAGACAAGAATACTGGAGTGGGTTGCTATTTCCTCTTCCATGGCATATTCCTGACCCAGTGATCCAACCTGTGTCTCTTGCATTGTCAGGTGGATTCTTTATACCATTGTAACACCTAGGTACTATTAATTTGCACATGGCTTGATTTACAAATTGGTTATGTTAAAACAAGCTGTATATCTGAGAAGGGGAGAAGTTGATGGGGCAGAAGGGAGGCAAAGAAAGGAAAGGAATTTATGGCATATGGGGTCACTGCAGACCATCTTACCTTTCGTGGTCCCATCTAGTCCCATGATGAGTTTCACTATTCTGATGATTTGCTCAGCTATCGGGGGGCTCATGGACGTGGCATAAGCTGCACTGTGGGAGTGAGCCCGTAAATAATCCACAAGTTCCTTTAATAAGGAAGGGAAACAAAAAGAAGGCACATAAATCTCAGAGTTGGTCGCCCCATCTCCATCAAGCAGAGCATAAGACATTTGACTCTCAAATGTGGTCTGATTTTCCATGGGCATCTCTAAACTATTTATTTTTTATATCCCTTCTTTGTCTCTCTCACAACAACCTAGAAAGTATACCAAAATGTGTGCTAAGTCACTTTAATTGTGTCTGGCTCTTTGTGACCCTATAGACTCTAGCCTCCCAGGCTCCTCTGTCCATAGGATTCTCCAGGCAAGAATACCAGCGTGGGTTGCCATGCCCTCCTCCAGGGGCTCTTCCCAACCTAGGGATCATGTCCATGTCTCCTGCATTGCAGGTGGATTCCTTACCATGTGAGCCACCAGGGGAAAACCCGAAACTAGATGTGTAAAAGAAAACTGGTTTCCTAGACACTTGTTTGGGTACCTAGATCATACAAGCACTGGCTTAGTTTTCATGAGTCCAAACAATAATCTAAAATGCGTGTTTTTTTTCTTTGCTCTTGAGCATATTCCATCAGCTTGTGCCCATAAAGAAGTAATGGCTGGGAGAGTAATAGGATATGTAGACTAGTATATGCAGCGAGGCTACCAGGTGGCAGAGAGAAAAGACGTGATGCTGCTGGCAGGAGTAGACATGGGAAGTTCCAGTGAGGAAGTGAAATTACATCTGGAAGAAAGACAGGATAAAAAGAACTTTCAGAGGAAGGGAGCTGTGGAAGGGAGAGTAGAAATTAAACCAGTGTGGAGGTGAGGACAAGATAAACTCTGACTGTACCTTGGGCAGGAGAGAACTATTGGGATTTTGCACTCTTTGGAGTGTTGACTTGTTGTAGGATGTGGATCCTTATGGTGGTAGGAGTGATTCTCCACCTGTACACCTGACCCTTGGGGTTGAACCTGAGGTCCCAGGAAAGCATGTTGAGAGTCTAAAGAAGCTCCAGTCACTACATTCTACAGTGATGTGGTGGAGGGGAGGCTCAGGGCTGGCACCCTGAGGCACTCAGCCTGGTTGGAAAGACCTCCATTCACCTACCATCCTGGCTTACAGCTCAGGATCCTCTGGGAGTCCTGCAGAAAGTCTAGTGTGCTCATGATGGCTCTGAGTTAGCGGTGGGGTATTGCATCAGCCACTTCTCTTCCAGGATAATGAGACAGCTTAACCACATTCTTTATCTCCTGGAAGATGAACTGGGGCAGCTCTGTTTTGAGCAGACCCATCTCCTCCTGATTTTTATATCCCTTCTTTGTCTCTCTCACAACAACCTAGAAAGTATACCAAAATGTGTGCTAAGTCACTTTAATTGTGTCTGGCTCTTTGTGACCCTATAGACTCTAGCCTCCCAGGCTCCTCTGTCCATAGGATTCTCCAGGCAAGAATACCAGCGTGGGTTGCCATGCCCTCCTCCAGGGGCTCTTCCCAACCTAGGGATCATGTCCATGTCTCCTGCATTGCAGGTGGATTCCTTACCATGTGAGCCACCAGGGAAACCCGAAACTAGATGTGTAAAAGAAAACTGGTTTCCTAGACACTTGTTTGGGTACCTAGATCATACAAGCACTGGCTTAGTTTTCATGAGTCCAAACAATAATCTAAAATGCGTGTTTTTTTTCTTTGCTCTTGAGCATATTCCATCAGCTTGTGCCCATAAAGAAGTAATGGCTGGGAGAGTAATAGGATATGTAGACTAGTATATGCAGCGAGGCTACCAGGTGGCAGAGAGAAAAGACGTGATGCTGCTGGCAGGAGTAGACATGGGAAGTTCCAGTGAGGAAGTGAAATTACATCTGGAAGAAAGACAGGATAAAAAGAACTTTCAGAGGAAGGGAGCTGTGGAAGGGAGAGTAGAAATTAAACCAGTGTGGAGGTGAGGACAAGATAAACTCTGACTGTACCTTGGGCAGGAGAGAACTATTGGGATTTTGCACTCTTTGGAGTGTTGACTTGTTGTAGGATGTGGATCCTTATGGTGGTAGGAGTGATTCTCCACCTGTACACCTGACCCTTGGGGTTGAACCTGAGGTCCCAGGAAAGCATGTTGAGAGTCTAAAGAAGCTCCAGTCACTACATTCTACAGTGATGTGGTGGAGGGGAGGCTCAGGGCTGGCACCCTGAGGCACTCAGCCTGGTTGGAAAGACCTCCATTCACCTACCATCCTGGCTTACAGCTCAGGATCCTCTGGGAGTCCTGCAGAAAGTCTAGTGTGCTCATGATGGCTCTGAGTTAGCGGTGGGGTATTGCATCAGCCACTTCTCTTCCAGGATAATGAGACAGCTTACAATTCCACTTAGGTGTCTTCATGATCGTTCCCTGGAAGATGAACTGGGGCAGCTCTGTTTTGAGCAGACCCATCTCCTCCTGACTCCCCTTCATCGACCACATCTACTCCCACCTCTGTGCCTGGGACCATGTCCACCCTTTTTCTTTTCACTTTTCTCCCTCAGAGTGTGGGTGTCCATGTAGCTCCCAACCATGGGCTATTACCTAAGCATTTTAAATGTACATAGTTCATCTTCCTATGAACTAATAACTGAAGTTAGTAGTGAAGTAGGTGGAGTAGCTGCAATTACGGTGCCCTTTTCTAAATGTTCACATAAAGTGAGTGGTCTGCCTCATGGTGCTGATGCGATACCTCTACCTGACCTACTGGGGGAACAGGTAGCTCTGTGTATCCTGCCTTTTTCAGAATGTACTTCATCTGAGATTCCCTCTCCCACAATCCTGCTCTCCCGACTTTCTTTCTCCTTCATTTCATACTTTTCATTACTTGTGGGTTTTTTTTTTCATCCCTTGTTTTTTGTTTCTTCTTTTCCTTCTCCATTCCTTCGACTCTGATTTTCTCTTTAGTTCTTTTAACTATTCAAATCCATTCAAATCCCCTCTCTGTTTCTAAGTATTTCCTTCCTCTCTCCCCTCCTGTCTTCCTTCTTCCTTTCCTCCCATCCTTCCCTGCTTCCCTCCTCTCCCTATTCCCCTGCTCGTCCCCTCCTTCTATCTTTCCTTCCAGCAAGTCTGTAGAAGGATGTGCTCTGAACTATGTTTTGCATGTAGGAGCCTGAGAAGAGGAGGAGGATAGAAAACCTAGTCGCCGGCAGCCATTCTCTGCTTACATTAAGATCAAAATTAAGTTTCTGTTTATTCTTCAGTTTTGTGAATCACATAAAAATTGTGTTTTCACTGTATCTAAACAGGATGTGCATGATGTTGGCCTGACTGGGGCACTGACTATATGGTATCCAGGAAGTTCACTTTGGAGGATGGAAGACTTTGGGGGGGATTTTTGAAGGACTCCTCCATGAGCAGAAGCAAGGGTTTTCTTTCTGTACTAGAGGGTCAGGGAGGGGAGAAGGGGAGGGGCCCCTCTTTCCACCCCTTATAGATGGAGACGGGCTTACTTTTCCACCTTTAGGTGGTCTTCATGATCGTTCCCTGGAAGATGAACTGGGGCAGCTCTGTTTTGAGCAGACCCATCTCCTCCTGACTCCCCTTCATCGACCACATCTACTCCCACCTCTGTGCCTGGGACCATGTCCACCCTTTTTCTTTTCACTTTTCTCCCTCAGAGTGTGGGTGTCCATGTAGCTCCCAACCATGGGCTATTACCTAAGCATTTTAAATGTACATAGTTCATCTTCCTATGAACTAATAACTGAAGTTAGTAGTGAAGTAGGTGGAGTAGCTGCAATTACGGTGCCCTTTTCTAAATGTTCACATAAAGTGAGTGGTCTGCCTCATGGTGCTGATGCGATACCTCTACCTGACCTACTGGGGGAACAGGTAGCTCTGTGTATCCTGCCTTTTTCAGAATGTACTTCATCTGAGATTCCCTCTCCCACAATCCTGCTCTCCCGACTTTCTTTCTCCTTCATTTCATACTTTTCATTACTTGTGGGTTTTTTTTTTCATCCCTTGTTTTTTGTTTCTTCTTTTCCTTCTCCATTCCTTCGACTCTGATTTTCTCTTTAGTTCTTTTAACTATTCAAATCCATTCAAATCCCCTCTCTGTTTCTAAGTATTTCCTTCCTCTCTCCCCTCCTGTCTTCCTTCTTCCTTTCCTCCCATCCTTCCCTGCTTCCCTCCTCTCCCTATTCCCCTGCTCGTCCCCTCCTTCTATCTTTCCTTCCAGCAAGTCTGTAGAAGGATGTGCTCTGAACTATGTTTTGCATGTAGGAGCCTGAGAAGAGGAGGAGGATAGAAAACCTAGTCGCCGGCAGCCATTCTCTGCTTACATTAAGATCAAAATTAAGTTTCTGTTTATTCTTCAGTTTTGTGAATCACATAAAAATTGTGTTTTCACTGTATCTAAACAGGATGTGCATGATGTTGGCCTGACTGGGGCACTGACTATATGGTATCCAGGAAGTTCACTTTGGAGGATGGAAGACAGAGGATATAGAGGGTCAGGGAGAGAGAGAGGTGGTCATTTTCTAGTATAGCCACAGCCAGGCTGCTCTTCACACTCCTCCATGAGCAGAAGCAAGGGTTTTCTTTCTGTACTGAGAGCTGGTGCCTCCAGGCAGGAAGCTGGGTGGGATTTAGGAAACGGGATGATGGGGGCTCCTGTTGTCTGGGAAGGAATGTTTTGAGGAGGTGATCTGGCCTTGAAGGATAAAAGTATATTTGGATAGTTGCAGAGGAGAGGAGAGGCATGGACATGTGTTAGAATTAGGAACAAAGATGTTATGTTAACCAGCACAGGATGGAAGAATTAAATCAGGGCAGAGGGAGAAGCTAACGTCTCCAGGAAATGTGATACAGAGTTGTTCCCTTGAGGAGACGTCTGACCTCAGAATTACAAGATAGACTCTGGACCCTGGATCATTTGGGTTCACATAGTAGCTCTGCCACTTACTGATATGTGGCCATGGGCAAGTTACCAAGCCTGTCTGTGCCTTAGCTTTCTTCTCTGAGAAATGGAATACTGGTATTACTTATCTCAGAGTCGTTAGAGGATTAGAGTCGACATAAACATGGTGCTTAGAAAAGTATCTGCCACATAGCCAATACCAGGTACTACTGGCAGTTTAATTGTTTATGGATGGCCAACTCAGATTCTTAACACTCGGAGCATGAGGTGGGAAGAGGGAGCCAACCAACAAACACTTCGAGTGGCTTTATTCCAGCTCACTCATCCTGCAGAGGGCAGTGCTAGATGGTCACCACACATTGGTAGACTGGGGCATCAGAGAAAGATGTGTAGCCTAGCACGTCCCCATCCTTACTGGGTAGTAACATCAAGAGTGGAAATAAAGGAAGAGAGAGGCATTTCAAAGAAGAGAGAACCCCATCCTAATGGCAGACTGCATGACTGCAGAGCTGAAGCTCAGTAATGTACCCAGAGCTGATATTCATGGACTGCTGGGGGCTCTATTTGAAGAATTTCACAAGTATAATTACATGTATTAACTCACTTTATAGGCGGGGTCTCTGAGTTAAAGAACAGATCAGAAAATTATCCAACCACAAAGGCTGGATGACAAGGATTTGGACTCAAAGAGTCTAGCTCTAGATTTCCACCCCATCCCTCACCCCTTAGCATCAGACTATGTTACTTCTTCAGACCAGAGGAGTTGACTTGTGGTAGGGTGTTAGGGAGGACCAGTGGAGCACAAAGACTACGTTCATGGCTACTTATTCCTGTAGTGCTTTCCCTAATCCATAGATACTGCACCTCTGAGGGAGGTGGGAAGGGGAGAATTCCTAATATACTCAAGTGTCACTGTTCTAAACCACAGATCGAATTGTGTCAGTTTTAGAATGCTTCCAGTCTGTTACTCTTACTTCTCCAAAGAGACCGGGACCTCCTTCAGAGTAGGAAACAGACTTATACACTTCGGTGGGTACTTACTGGGAATCTGGTAAATACCTATGGTCTAATGGAAGGCAGAGGGGTTTTATGGACCAAGGAAAAGATGGTAAGAGTCCCTGAAGTATACTGGGAGGAGGGGTTACAAAGTTGTATTCTTAGGAACTAATGTAGCAATATTCTCTTAGCTTTGGGGCATTACTGACAAAGATCAAAGAAAGAAAGCTGCCCGTGACTCCTAAATGTATGTCTTCCATCCCCCATTTTCTTTGTAAATTGAGAAATTTCACAAAGCTAAGGTCATGTGCATCTTTAGTTTGAGTACCTCATGGGTACAGTATCACTTCCTTTTAACAGTAAGACTATCTTGCCCATAATCTTACTTCTTTCAGACTGAGTCCACCTTTTCTCAGAGTCTGAGTGTGTGGATAGGAGCAAATTAGATTTTGTACTTCAGAAAGAGGGGCTCTTGGGGTCACCTTAACAGAGCACTATCAGGGACCCTTGGTTCCTATTTTCTGATTCCTTCCTATCACTCTCGCTGAAGCCAAAAGCCATGAATTAAGAGTTGGCCTTGGTTTTCAGTAAGGAGAGTGTGGGCTCTGTTTTCCTCAGGGTGGGTTAGAGGTCTTCTCAGAATTCCCCAAGGTTTGAACCTGGAGTTCAAGGACAACAGTGGCTTTTCTGAGGAAGTAGGACAGGAGGTTCTTAAGGTAAACATCTTGGTGTTTTGGTTTAAAATTACATGTATTAACTCACTTTATAGGCGGGGTCTCTGAGTTAAAGAACAGATCAGAAAATTATCCAACCACAAAGGCTGGATGACAAGGATTTGGACTCAAAGAGTCTAGCTCTAGATTTCCACCCCATCCCTCACCCCTTAGCATCAGACTATGTTACTTCTTCAGACCAGAGGAGTTGACTTGTGGTAGGGTGTTAGGGAGGACCAGTGGAGCACAAAGACTACGTTCATGGCTACTTATTCCTGTAGTGCTTTCCCTAATCCATAGATACTGCACCTCTGAGGGAGGTGGGAAGGGGAGAATTCCTAATATACTCAAGTGTCACTGTTCTAAACCACAGATCGAATTGTGTCAGTTTTAGAATGCTTCCAGTCTGTTACTCTTACTTCTCCAAAGAGACCGGGACCTCCTTCAGAGTAGGAAACAGACTTATACACTTCGGTGGGTACTTACTGGGAATCTGGTAAATACCTATGGTCTAATGGAAGGCAGAGGGGTTTTATGGACCAAGGAAAAGATGGTAAGAGTCCCTGAAGTATACTGGGAGGAGGGGTTACAAAGTTGTATTCTTAGGAACTAATGTAGCAATATTCTCTTAGCTTTGGGGCATTACTGACAAAGATCAAAGAAAGAAAGCTGCCCGTGACTCCTAAATGTATGTCTTCCATCCCCCATTTTCTTTGTAAATTGAGAAATTTCACAAAGCTAAGGTCATGTGCATCTTTAGTTTGAGTACCTCATGGGTACAGTATCACTTCCTTTTAACAGTAAGACTATCTTGCCCATAATCTTACTTCTTTCAGACTGAGTCCACCTTTTCTCAGAGTCTGAGTGTGTGGATAGGAGCAAATTAGATTTTGTACTTCAGAAAGAGGGGCTCTTGGGGTCACCTTAACAGAGCACTATCAGGGACCCTTGGTTCCTATTTTCTGATTCCTTCCTATCACTCTCGCTGAAGCCAAAAGCCATGAATTAAGAGTTGGCCTTGGTTTTCAGTAAGGAGAGTGTGGGCTCTGTTTTTCCTCAGGGTGGGTTAGAGGTCTTCTCAGATCAAGGTTTCCAAGACCACTAGGAAGTGTAAAACCCTGAACCTGGAGTTCAAGGACAACAGTGGCTTTTCTGAGGAAGTAGGACAGGAGGTTCTTAAGGTAAACATCTTGGTGTTCATTCCATGACCCCGTCTACTTCAAAAGGGCTATTACCTCTGGCCAGGGCTGAGTGCGCAGGGCAGAGCGGGTGTCAGCCTTTGTCTGGTGCCCGGATTCCTGGGCTAATATTCACACCAAGCTCAGAGGCCCTCTCTCAGCCCCTTCCTCCAGAATTCCAGTCCTGCAACCTATTGACCCTGAGGGTCACTTTTGCTTTATTCATTTGCAAATCTCTGGTCTTGTGGAGGCTGTGAAATCCAGTGGTCAGCTCTAGGCATGCGAGAGGACTCAGGATCCGTGCCTGAGAAAAATCTGGACCTCCAGAAGTTGGGGTCTATGCTGTTGACTCCATCTCCTTGGCAAGTGGGTCAGTGCAAATTAGAAAATATGAATAAGAAAACCAGCCCTATCAGCTCAGGTTGTCTTCAAAGAAGCCATTCATGGCAGGGAGCTCTGATAGGTGGAGAGAAGTAAGTCCCTGACATTTCACCTGAGGGTCTTGAAAGGACAGAAAGCTTCAGTGTGAGTTGTTCATGGCTCAGCTACAACAGCTCTGAACTCACAGTGGGCAAAACAGTAAAAACTAGCTGGCTCTTGAAAGACTGTTTTAGCAGTTTTCCTGAGGTCAGGAGAGTAGGTCGGGCCAAGGCAATAAACTCCAAGAGTGGAGATGAATTTCTAGGATGTTTTGTTACAGGAAGGCTGAAGTGAAGACAAAGTCTCTACTCTCTGCGGTCGTATCTTAGCATGAAAGCAAGTTTTCTCTTGTGTGTTTCCAAACATTCTTTTTCTTCCGTGACATATCTGGCTGCTAATGCATGTGGTTCTGACCTTGACCTGCACCGTAAAGATTTTTAGAACCTCCTAAAAACTGTTATTAGGAATACAGTCCCTGCACCACTAACAGAGATATTTAAAAAGAGAGTTAAGAACTTGCAACCGGTAAAGAATTTTATAGAACCTTTCTTTTTAAAACTTTTTTATTTTTAGGTAATTTTCTGAGCGGGTGTGGGCTCTGTTTTTCCTCAGGGTGGGTTAGACCAAAAAAAACCCTGAACCTGGAGTTCAAGGACAACAGTGGCTTTTCTGAGGAAGTAGGACAGGAGGTTCTTAAGGTAAACATCTTGGTGTTCATTCCATGACCCCGTCTACTTCAAAAGGGCTATTACCTCTGGCCAGGGCTGAGTGCGCAGGGCAGAGCGGGTGTCAGCCTTTGTCTGGTGCCCGGATTCCTGGGCTAATATTCACACCAAGCTCAGAGGCCCTCTCTCAGCCCCTTCCTCCAGAATTCCAGTCCTGCAACCTATTGACCCTGAGGGTCACTTTTGCTTTATTCATTTGCAAATCTCTGGTCTTGTGGAGGCTGTGAAATCCAGTGGTCAGCTCTAGGCATGCGAGAGGACTCAGGATCCGTGCCTGAGAAAAATCTGGACCTCCAGAAGTTGGGGTCTATGCTGTTGACTCCATCTCCTTGGCAAGTGGGTCAGTGCAAATTAGAAAATATGAATAAGAAAACCAGCCCTATCAGCTCAGGTTGTCTTCAAAGAAGCCATTCATGGCAGGGAGCTCTGATAGGTGGAGAGAAGTAAGTCCCTGACATTTCACCTGAGGGTCTTGAAAGGACAGAAAGCTTCAGTGTGAGTTGTTCATGGCTCAGCTACAACAGCTCTGAACTCACAGTGGGCAAAACAGTAAAAACTAGCTGGCTCTTGAAAGACTGTTTTAGCAGTTTTCCTGAGGTCAGGAGAGTAGGTCGGGCCAAGGCAATAAACTCCAAGAGTGGAGATGAATTTCTAGGATGTTTTGTTACAGGAAGGCTGAAGTGAAGACAAAGTCTCTACTCTCTGCGGTCGTATCTTAGCATGAAAGCAAGTTTTCTCTTGTGTGTTTCCAAACATTCTTTTTCTTCCGTGACATATCTGGCTGCTAATGCATGTGGTTCTGACCTTGACCTGCACCGTAAAGATTTTTAGAACCTCCTAAAAACTGTTATTAGGAATACAGTCCCTGCACCACTAACAGAGATATTTAAAAAGAGAGTTAAGAACTTGACAGTTTTATAGCTTTCTAGATTTTTGGATCAAAGTGATTATTTCAACTCTCAAGATTTACTAGGAAGCCCATGAACATAGTAAACTTGAAATTATTAATAATTTAGAAAAATGTAAAGTCCTAGTGTGTATACTTTAACTTTTTCATAGGTAATTTTCTTGCTTTGTAGCATTTAGTATCTATAATGTTAAATATTTTTCAATACTCCCCCAAATTGAGATATATACTTTAAAATATTTGGAAAAAAATTGTATGATGGAACTCTGAAAACTGAACTCAGATTATTTAAACAGGCACTAGAAAGATTTTTTCCAAAGATCTTTAGCATTTGACCAATCCTATGTCCTATCAATTAAAAAGCAAATTCAGAGTGAAAATCCTTTACAAAATTCTTCAAAGTTCGGGGGAATTTAAAACTATGATTTAAATGGAAACTACACATAATTTAAAATTAACATAATTTAACAGGTTAAAGACAGAGGAGTAGATGCATAAGTTCCATTAACTCATGGGCTAATTAGGCTGGAAGGAAACCAGATTACCTGGGTTTATAGTCTCACCGAAACGATTCCAGACAGGTGTTTTTTATCTGACTGAATTTTAAATCATCAGGGAAGAACCTATGAGACACTCTCTCAAAAGGCCTCTTCTGCTCACCTTTCAAATCTTGAAAACTGCCCCGTGTTTTCTAGGTTTTTGCATCTTCTGGTTTCAGGGCCAATGGGTCCTCAAGTACTCTCTAATTCGTGCTGCCACCTAGTGGTAAATTCAGACACTGCAGTGTAATGCGGAGGGAGAAGGGGAAGGAATGGGATAAGGGACAGGAAGTGGAGGGGGATGAAGAAGACACCCCTCAGGTTCCAGGTGTGCGAAGAATGAGGTTTTTAAAAAGCAGAAAATGATCCACATACTTTTTCTTCCTCGTTATTAAGCTAAATACTAAACATTAGTAATTTTCACAATGGCTCAATATTTACCCCAAATCAACAGAAATTATGTAGGCAAGAGCAAATATACTTTTAAAATAGTCCACCTGCCTTCAGGATGGGGTGTATGTGAGAGAGCCTTACTGAGCTGGTCCTAAACGGGCATCAGGAGCCTTTGTTTAAAGCGAGTATCACACACACGAACTCTAAGGGGAGACAGGATGACAGCGACCAAACGTGACAGCATTTCAAGGATCTGTTCGCTTCAGTTTATTCAGGTGCTTTTGGCTCAGGAAACAGAGCTACGCTTGGTTGAAAATTCTGTAGCTCAGAACTGCTGCTAAAGTCATTACAAAACACAAGTTCTCAAAGTGAGGTAACCTGGGCGAGAGCGTGCCTACGTTCCGGACCCTCGGATCCCACGGGTTTGACGGTTGAGGAAGGGATCATTCAATGTTGCACCAGATCTAGCTGAATTTTGTAAGATCCTAGGTGTTTCCTATGCTTTTAGCATCGTTCAGCGAATTTTCGCAGGCCCGCGGAGGGATGCTGAACAATAATGCTTTGAGTTCAGGTGGAAGTGATGCTTTTGGAAGAGGTAAGATCACTAGGAACTCTGAACTTTTCCAGCATTTGTGTGTCTGATGGCAGGGTTAGGTGCCTGCAATAAAACCTGCCGTTTTAATTCACGGGCATTCCATCCCCAGACTGTTTTCCAGCTGTACTCCCTGGTTTGTCTAACTGGTTTACCAGGAGTCTCAACTCCTGTTCCAGCTGATGACAGTGAGTGAGGAATCAGGAATTTTAGAGATGCCACAGAGCCACCTGCAGGCACTGCAGTGCCATCCTTGGTGGAGCCAACACCACCCTCACTGTCCTTCTGGGGCAGGGGTAGACCTGGAGGAGGAAACGATCAGAATAGTTGTTGTATAATGAAGCAGATGACTGGATTTTTAAGCACTGAAACTCAACTTTTAATGTTTCATTTTCTTTCTCTTGTCCTCATCCCTCTTCTTTGAAAATCTTTTCAAATACTTGTTTCATGTTGGCAACCCTCTGGGTGGTGTTGGCAGTGAAAGACAGAGATAACAGTTTAATTCCATCAGCTTGGAATCTTCAGCAATGTAGATAAGATATGAGAGTGTGACAAGATCTGACCTATGGCTTATCCAATTACGTGGAGAGATAATTATGGGGGAGATAATTATTTTGCAGAGCAACATCTCTTACAGAACTAGAGATGGTCATACAGAGTGAAGGAAGTCAGAAAGAGAAAAACTAATATTGTATAATATCTCTTTCATGTGGAATCTAAAGGAAAGGTACAGATGAGCTTATTTGCAAGGCAAAAATAGAGACTCAGATAAAAGAACAAACACAGGGACACCAAGAGGAAGAGGGGGTGGAATGAACTGGGAGACTGGGATTGACAGATATACACTCTTGATATTATGAATAGGTATATAATAGATAATTAATAAGAACCTAGCTTGGTTGAAAACTGTAGCTGAATGTTTCCCCGTCAAAGTGAGGTAACCTGGGCGAGGCGTGCCTACGTTCCGGACCCTCGGATCCCACGGGTTTGACGGTTGAGGAAGGGATCATTCAATGTTGCACCAGATCTAGCTGAATTTTGTAAGATCCTAGGTGTTTCCTATGCTTTTAGCATCGTTCAGCGAATTTTCGCAGGCCGCGGAGGGATGCTGAACAATAATGCTTTGAGTTCAGGTGGAAGTGATGCTTTTGGAAGAGGTAAGATCACTAGGAACTCTGAACTTTTCCAGCATTTGTGTGTCTGATGGCAGGGTTAGGTGCCTGCAATAAAACCTGCCGTTTTAATTCACGGGCATTCCATCCCCAGACTGTTTTCCAGCTGTACTCCCTGGTTTGTCTAACTGGTTTACCAGGAGTCTCAACTCCTGTTCCAGCTGATGACAGTGAGTGAGGAATCAGGAATTTTAGAGATGCCACAGAGCCACCTGCAGGCACTGCAGTGCCATCCTTGGTGGAGCCAACACCACCCTCACTGTCCTTCTGGGGCAGGGGTAGACCTGGAGGAGGAAACGATCAGAATAGTTGTTGTATAATGAAGCAGATGACTGGATTTTTAAGCACTGAAACTCAACTTTTAATGTTTCATTTTCTTTCTCTTGTCCTCATCCCTCTTCTTTGAAAATCTTTTCAAATACTTGTTTCATGTTGGCAACCCTCTGGGTGGTGTTGGCAGTGAAAGACAGAGATAACAGTTTAATTCCATCAGCTTGGAATCTTCAGCAATGTAGATAAGATATGAGAGTGTGACAAGATCTGACCTATGGCTTATCCAATTACGTGGAGAGATAATTATGGGGGAGATAATTATTTTGCAGAGCAACATCTCTTACAGAACTAGAGATGGTCATACAGAGTGAAGGAAGTCAGAAAGAGAAAAACTAATATTGTATAATATCTCTTTCATGTGGAATCTAAAGGAAAGGTACAGATGAGCTTATTTGCAAGGCAAAAATAGAGACTCAGATAAAAGAACAAACACAGGGACACCAAGAGGAAGAGGGGGTGGAATGAACTGGGAGACTGGGATTGACAGATATACACTCTTGATATTATGAATAGGTATATAATAGATAATTAATAAGAACCTACTGTATAGCACAGGGAATTCTACTCAGTATTCTCTGTGACCTAAATGAGAAGCAAATCTAAACAAGAGGAGATATATGGATACATAGAGCTGATTCACTTTGCTTTACAGCAGAAACTCACACAACATTTAAAAACAACTATACTTCAATAAAATATTTAGAAAAGACATTTCCAATCTTACTACTATTTTGTTAAAACTCTGAAAACCCACGTCTTGTAGCACAGCCTCAGTGTCTTTAACATCTGACCTCTGCCACTGTCTCTATCATCCGCCTTGTGTTTTTCCCACCACAAAACCCCAACTATTTACCATTCTGCAGCATCACTTCTGTGGCTCAGTAAACAGCATTCCCTCTTTTTGACATATCACCCATATACCCCCTCACCATCCTTTATCTACAAGACTGACTATCTTTCTAAGCCTTCTTCGGTATTGTCCTCACCTTTGCATGAAATCTTTGCCCGTGTGCACAGCTGGTATTGTCCTTCTATGATAATGGTATTACTTATCACAAGTTCATCTGCACTATCCAAGGATGAGCTCCTTGACCTCCTGGGCCTCCCTGGCCTGTGAACCCATGCTGCCCAGGCTGCCCTGATCAGCCAGGTGTGCTAACCTGACCTGAAGCCCTCAGAGACACCAGAGCACCTTGAAGACTGCATTCCCAGGGCATTCATGTTTTAAATAGATGCAAGGGGGCTCTCTTACCTTCCTTCCAGCTATGTAACCTCCTGAGGCTCCAAAGCTTTTGGTGAATGTGCCCATGAGTACATCAATATCTCTGGGGTCCATTCCAAAGAATTCTACCACACCCCGACCGGTCGGGCCCACAGACCCAATACTGTGAGCTTCATCGATGTAGAGGTAAGCCTTGTATTTCTTCTTCAGAGCCACAATCTCAGGCAGACGCACGATGGAACCTTCCATGCTAGGGCATAAGAAAACATGCTTGTCATCAGAGTGCACCCTCCAGGGAAGCTCTATGTCACTCTCCCTTTCTGCCCTTGCACCAGACAGGGATGACAAGACATATGCCATGCCTTTCTTCCTCAGGCGTATATTTTATTTGGTGGAGACCATGCTCTCCATCTTGCTCTGGCATTGTCACACTGAGGGAAAAATAACTTACCTGCAATGGATTTAAGTGCTTTGAGTTGTTATAGCTAATTTCCAAGTAAATGATTGGCTCACTGCACTATTGTTTAACTTATTTGGGAAGCATAACTAGATGGACCATATTGAACTCCAGGTATTTTGCTAGTTTTAATGAAATTGCTCTATGTTGATGCATTTTTATCAGCCTGCTCCTGTTTATTTGGCCAGTTCTATCTGATCTAAACTCAATGCTTAAATGGCTAAAGATTAAAAGAAGGAAGTGAAAATGTCTCTGGTGGCACAGTGGATAGTCATTCACCTGCCAATGCAGCGAACATTGGTTTGATGGCCAGTCTAGGAAGATTCTACAAGCTGTGGACCAACTAAACATATGTTCCACAACTACTGAGCCTTAAACATGTATGCCACAACTACTGAGTCCATGCTGAAACTCCTGAAATGCACGCGCCTAGAGCCTGTGCTCTGTAACAAGAAAAGCCACCTCTGTGAAACCTGTGCACCTCAACAAAGAGTAGTCCCCACTCACTGCAGATAGAGAAAATCCATGCAAAGCAACAAAGACCCAGAACAGCTATAGATAAATTAAAGACATCATAGTGTTTGTTAAAGCACAGGAGAAAGTCCTTAGGCTCTCTTGTTGAGTCCTTACTGAACCTGAAGCTTTGAGGCATCTGGTGGGGTCCCTTCTTTTCCTTTAGGGCAATGGTTCTCAGTCTTGTGTGAACATCAGAACCTTTGAATAGTTTGTTACTACAGCAGGTTTCTGGGCCCCATCCAGAGTTTCTGATGTAGGTCTGGGTTGGGCTGAGAATTTGCATTTCTAGCAAGCTCCCTGGAGATTCCGGTATTGCTAGTTGCAGACAGCACTTTAAGAACCTTAAGATCAACTTTAGTTTTAACCCTAAGTGCTTAATTCGTGGTATTACTGTAATTTGATAAATTTCTGTGGTATTTTAAGTTGCAAAATCACTTCAAGTTCTCCAGTAAAGGGAAAGACAGGAAGTAAATAACCAAGTAAAATGAGCATTTGTATTTATGTGGCACCTCTGGAACCCAAGGGTTTGAAAGAGCGTTTGTCTTTAATCCATTCTCAGAACACTTTGTAAGCTGTTTCTGCATCACACACAGTTTTGACTGCACTGATGGGCGAGTTCTATGAAAACACACAGACTCACCCCCTCACCCCTATGAAGGAACTTGTCAAACAATGCAAGGAACCCATCAGTTGAGTTCAAGAACTAGTCAATTGACATAAACAGAGTTGAACTTCTTTCTTCTTATTAAGTGTTTATTTATTAAAATTACTGTGTTGAAAAATAACTAAAATGTTAGGTCCATTCAGTCAAAACAGTCCAGCTATTAGATAGTTATGTAGACCAATGGGTATTGGATACTGTTTTTAAAAAATGTATTTATTATCTATTTATTTTTGACTGTGCTGGGTCTTTATTGCTATGTGGGCTTTTCTGCAGTTGCAGTGTGCAGGCTTCTCATTGTCGTGGTTTTCTGGTTGTAGAGCACAGGCTCTAGGGCTGACGGCTTCAGTAGCTGCAGCTCCTGGGCTCTAGAGTACAGGTTCAGTGGTTGTGACACATGGGCCTAGTTGCTCTGTGGCGTGTAGGATCTTCCTGGATCAGGGATTGAACCCGTGCTCTGTGGCAAGTAGATTCTTCACCACTGAGCCACCAGGAAAGCCCTCCCCTATAGATAAATTAAAGACATCATAGTGTTTGTTAAAGCACAGGAGAAAGTCCTTAGGCTCTCTTGTTGAGTCCTTACTGAACCTGAAGCTTTGAGGCATCTGGTGGGGTCCCTTCTTTTCCTTTAGGGCAATGGTTCTCAGTCTTGTGTGAACATCAGAACCTTTGAATAGTTTGTTACTACAGCAGGTTTCTGGGCCCCATCCAGAGTTTCTGATGTAGGTCTGGGTTGGGCTGAGAATTTGCATTTCTAGCAAGCTCCCTGGAGATTCCGGTATTGCTAGTTGCAGACAGCACTTTAAGAACCTTAAGATCAACTTTAGTTTTAACCCTAAGTGCTTAATTCGTGGTATTACTGTAATTTGATAAATTTCTGTGGTATTTTAAGTTGCAAAATCACTTCAAGTTCTCCAGTAAAGGGAAAGACAGGAAGTAAATAACCAAGTAAAATGAGCATTTGTATTTATGTGGCACCTCTGGAACCCAAGGGTTTGAAAGAGCGTTTGTCTTTAATCCATTCTCAGAACACTTTGTAAGCTGTTTCTGCATCACACACAGTTTTGACTGCACTGATGGGCGAGTTCTATGAAAACACACAGACTCACCCCCTCACCCCTATGAAGGAACTTGTCAAACAATGCAAGGAACCCATCAGTTGAGTTCAAGAACTAGTCAATTGACATAAACAGAGTTGAACTTCTTTCTTCTTATTAAGTGTTTATTTATTAAAATTACTGTGTTGAAAAATAACTAAAATGTTAGGTCCATTCAGTCAAAACAGTCCAGCTATTAGATAGTTATGTAGACCAATGGGTATTGGATACTGTTTTTAAAAAATGTATTTATTATCTATTTATTTTTGACTGTGCTGGGTCTTTATTGCTATGTGGGCTTTTCTGCAGTTGCAGTGTGCAGGCTTCTCATTGTCGTGGTTTTCTGGTTGTAGAGCACAGGCTCTAGGGCTGACGGCTTCAGTAGCTGCAGCTCCTGGGCTCTAGAGTACAGGTTCAGTGGTTGTGACACATGGGCCTAGTTGCTCTGTGGCGTGTAGGATCTTCCTGGATCAGGGATTGAACCCGTGTCTCCTGCATTGGCAAGTAGATTCTTCACCACTGAGCCACCAGGAAAGCCCTCCCCCTCACCTTTTTTTTTAAAGGATTTTAATTTCAGAGCAATTTTAAGGTCACAGCAAAACTGAGCAGAGGGTACAGAGATTTCCCATATATCCCTGGCCCCACAAAGGCATAAGCTCCCCCATTATCAAAAGTACTCCCCGAAGTGGTACATTTAACCAATTAACCTACACTGGCACATTATCATCTCAAACACACAGTTTATATTAGAGTCCACCTTTTGTATTGCAGGTGAAACTGAGCAGGACCTTGTGGGACTCCTGGGCACAAAAGTCTTTCTGTCCCCAGTTTCTTGTTTATAGGAGTAGGCTTCAGCCTTATGACTTTCCCTGAGTTCCAAGGACAGGTTTAAACAGTTGCCTTTCAGAGAAGGGATGGGACGCAGAGACAGGGAAGAGCAGTAAAGAGTCTTCCCTGCAGTGCAAGGGACACCGGCTCCATCCCTGGCCCAGGAAGATCCCACATGCTGCAGCACGGCTGGACCAGTGTGTCCAATTACGAGCCCTTGCTCTGGAGCGCATGCGCCCAGAGCTGGCGCTCTGCAACGAGAGAGGCCCCTGCAACAGGAGGCCCACACAGGCCAAAGAATAAAAATGGATGAAAATAAACAAATAAAAAACCAATAAAAGAGGCCAAAATTTTAAAAAAAGAAGCAATAGAGTAGCTTTGGGGCAGGGTTCTGGTTCTGCCTCAAGGGATGTACATAACATTATCTTTGAGATCTTCTGCAGAATTGAAAACCTCCATCAAAAGAAAGATGCTAAATACTTGATGAAACATTCGTTTCAGAGAAGGTCAAAGTGTTATAACCTTCAAAACTACCAAAGCTTATCAAGTGAACACCTGAGGCCAGATTAAAGGAATCAGGCCCTGCCTGGCTTTTGAACCACTGCTGCAAAACTCCTCACCAAATTCTCCCAGGTTGGGACACAATTTTAAGGGCATTATTCCCTTGTGTCCCCCTTTGCCTGGCAACTGTTCCTTTTCACTTCACCCAGAACTCTGTCTCTGAGATTCAGTTTAGCACTGGTGCAGTCAGTTCAGTTGTTCAGTTGTGTCTGACTCTTCGTGACCTCATGGACTGCAGTACGCCAGGCTTCTCCATCCTTCACCATTTTCTGAAGCTTGCTCAAACCCAGGTCAATTGAGTCAGTGATACCAGCCAACCACTTTTTTCTCTGTTGTCCTCTTCTCCTCCTGCCTTCAGTCTTTTGAGCATCAGGGTCTTCTCCAGTGACTCATCTCTTCACATCAGATGGCCAAAGTATTGGAGCTTCAGCTTGAGCATCAGTCCTTCCAGTGAATATTTGGGGTTGATTCCCTTTAGGATTGACTAGTTTGATCTCCTTGCAGTCCAAGGGACTCTCAAGAGTCTTTCCCAACACTACAGTTTGAAAGCATCAATTCTCTGGCCTTCTGTACGGCCCAACTCTCACATGCATATACAACTACTGGAAACACCAGCACCCAGGGACTGAGTTTCAGCATTATACACTCTATGGGTTTGGACAAATGTATAATGACAAGTATTCATCATTATAATATAATGCATGTGGTGCCCCAAGGATGGAAGAACAAGGCAAACGAGGAGGGTCTTGGAATGCAAGAAGAGATAAAGCAGACCCTTGGGCTTCCCTACCCCAGGCTGTAGTACACCGCCCAGTCCTTAAGACCCCTATGCCACTCCTTGGACCCTCATGTCTTTCCTTCATGCTGTAGCCATCACTCTACCCACTCAGTACACATCCAATCAGCAATGATCCTTAAGACCCCTATGCCACTCTTTAGACCCTTGCTATAAAATGGATCAAAAACTCCTGCTTGGGCTTCCCCTGGTGGTCCAGTGGGTAAGGACACCGCCTTGCAGTGCAAGGGGCGCCGGTTCGAGCCCTGGCCTGGGAAGATCCCACGTGCCGCGGAGTGGCTGGACCGATGTGTCCAATTACCGAGCCGGAGCTCTGGAGCGCATGCGCCCAGAGCTGGTGCTCTGCAACGACAGAGGCCACCGCGATGGGAGGCCCACACGGGCCAAAGAACGAAGACGACTGAAAATAGAGAAATAAAAAGACCAATAGAAGTGGCCCGCCCACTCCCCTCCCTCCCCAACCCGACCCCCGCCCAAAGTAAATAAATAAATAAATCTTTAAAAAAAACAAAACAAAACAAAAAAACTCCTGCTTAAGATCGGTTCTCCCTTGAGCCGGCTCATTGCTCTAGCAGCGTCTCCCACTTTCTCCCTTAAGCTGGCCCACTGTACTGGCAATGACTCTCCCTTCCCCAACCCTAATAAACTTTACTTTCCTCTCACTCTGCCTTGTGTCTGGAAATTCTTTTCCAACCCATGCACAGACCTCGACAATACATACTGCTTTCACTGCCCTAACAGAACATCCATGGTGCTCCATCTGTGTATCCCTCTCCCCACCCAACCCCTAGCACCCAGAGATCTTTTTGCTGTTTTTATAGTTCTGCCTTTTCCAGAACATTAGGTATTTGGAATCATACACTATGTAATGTTTTCAGACTGGCTTCTTTCACTTAGTAATATGCATTCAGATTTCCTTCATGTCTTTTCATGGCTCCACAGCACATTTCTTTTTACAACTGACTAATATTCCATCGTCTGAATGCACCACAGTTTATCCAATTACCAACTGAAAGACATTTTAGTTGCTTCCAAGTTTTGGCATTTATAAATAAAGATGCTATAAACATCTGTGTGCAAGGTTTTGAGAGAGCACAAGTTTTCAACTCCTTTGGGCAAATACCAAGGACCGTGGTAAGAGTATCTTTGTAAGAAACCAACCGTCATCTCAAGTGGCTAGACCATTTTGCATTCCCGTCACCAGTGAATGAGAGTGCTGGGTTCCTGTACATTATCACCAGCGTTTAGTGTTGTCAGTGTTTCAGATTTTAACCTTCTAATAGGCATGTCATTATCTCTCATTGTTTTAAATTTGCATTTTTCCTGATGGCATATAATGTGAAACATCTTTTTACCTGCTTAGTTCCATTTGTATGTTTTCTTCGGTAAGGTATTTGTTAAGGTCTTAGGCCCATTTTTAATTCAGTTGTTTGTTTTCTTATTGTTGAGTTCTAAGAGTTCTCCTCTTTGCCTCTTGGATAATAGTGCTTTATCAAATGTGTCTTTTGCAAATATTTTCTCCAAGTTTGTGGCTTGTCTTCTAATGCTCTAGGTACTGTTTGGCAGAGCTAAAATTCTTAATTTTAATGAAGTCCATCTTATTTGTGCTTTTCATAAGGTCATTCTGAATGGATGTTTTCAGATTTTAATGACATGAAGATCAGAGTCATCTTCTCTTACGTAAGTTTGTGAGTTAATTCCAGTATTTTCTTAGAATAATGGCTTGTTAAAATTGTTTCCATAGAAGGGAAGGATGTCCAGCTCTCTGACTCCATAAACTGAGGGGGTAGCCACATCACTTACTAATTAAAGACTTGGGTACATTAGTTGCTGTTCTCTGTCTCAGTTTCCTTGGATATAAACTTAACATGATGATGGCACACTGCTCATAAAGTCTTATGGAGAACTACTAGAAATATACTTGTAAAGTATCTGACACATAATGAACACCCATTGGATTGTTCTTATTCTCAGGAGGAGCTTAGGAGAAAATGATAGCAAAAAGGCCCAGTATGGAAAATTGGGAGCCCTTGACAATGCTCTGTGTTGAATCTTTCAGGTGGGAGGCATATGAGTATCATACGTGGATGTATGCCCTCAAAATTCTGGAATCTTCTTCTCACCTTTTAAAATATTCTAAGTTGGTAACACAAACATGCTAAAAGCCTGACACATCGTAAATAGCTGTTCTTTGTTCTGGAAGTGAGTTTGGCACAAGCCTGAGTTCACATTGAACAGTTAGCAGACACTGCAGGCAACCTAATTAGTCATCTTTGTTGGGGTTGGTCTAGGTGATATTAGGAGTTTGCTTACCTGGTTTATGTTTCTTCCTCAAAGATTAATGACGCAACGATCCTTTTGATTTCAGGAGTTAATGCAGGGTACACAAGAGTCTTAGAGGAAACTCAGTTTTTAAAAGAGCTATATTCACCACCCTAAGCTTTCATTTTCTCAGTGTGACCACATTTGAATTGAACCTTTCCCTATAGTGGGATATTGAGTTCGGTATGTACATGAAAATGCTATCTATGTTATTCTTGCAAATTGCTGTTAAAGAACACTGTGCCAAGAACAATTAGAAACCCCCAAGAATTGTATTTTATTCTTCCTTCCTGAGGGGAAGTCTGTGTTTTCTTTTGACTTCAATAGGAAAAAAAAGCAACAGTAGATAAAGATAATTTCACTCGTTAATTTGAAGTTCTGTGTAGGGACTTCAATTATTCTTAAACCAGCAAGCCAGTGAATAATTTCTTTATATCTTTTCTATTACATAATGTATTAGCTAAGTGACGAGACTCTTTTTTGAAATCTCCCTCTCAACACCTTGTCCTCCGTGTATAGAAGGGAAGGATGTCCAGCTCTCTGACTCCATAAACTGAGGGGGTAGCCACATCACTTACTAATTAAAGACTTGGGTACATTAGTTGCTGTTCTCTGTCTCAGTTTCCTTGGATATAAACTTAACATGATGATGGCACACTGCTCATAAAGTCTTATGGAGAACTACTAGAAATATACTTGTAAAGTATCTGACACATAATGAACACCCATTGGATTGTTCTTATTCTCAGGAGGAGCTTAGGAGAAAATGATAGCAAAAAGGCCCAGTATGGAAAATTGGGAGCCCTTGACAATGCTCTGTGTTGAATCTTTCAGGTGGGAGGCATATGAGTATCATACGTGGATGTATGCCCTCAAAATTCTGGAATCTTCTTCTCACCTTTTAAAATATTCTAAGTTGGTAACACAAACATGCTAAAAGCCTGACACATCGTAAATAGCTGTTCTTTGTTCTGGAAGTGAGTTTGGCACAAGCCTGAGTTCACATTGAACAGTTAGCAGACACTGCAGGCAACCTAATTAGTCATCTTTGTTGGGGTTGGTCTAGGTGATATTAGGAGTTTGCTTACCTGGTTTATGTTTCTTCCTCAAAGATTAATGACGCAACGATCCTTTTGATTTCAGGAGTTAATGCAGGGTACACAAGAGTCTTAGAGGAAACTCAGTTTTTAAAAGAGCTATATTCACCACCCTAAGCTTTCATTTTCTCAGTGTGACCACATTTGAATTGAACCTTTCCCTATAGTGGGATATTGAGTTCGGTATGTACATGAAAATGCTATCTATGTTATTCTTGCAAATTGCTGTTAAAGAACACTGTGCCAAGAACAATTAGAAACCCCCAAGAATTGTATTTTATTCTTCCTTCCTGAGGGGAAGTCTGTGTTTTCTTTTGACTTCAATAGGAAAAAAAAGCAACAGTAGATAAAGATAATTTCACTCGTTAATTTGAAGTTCTGTGTAGGGACTTCAATTATTCTTAAACCAGCAAGCCAGTGAATAATTTCTTTATATCTTTTCTATTACATAATGTATTAGCTAAGTGACGAGACTCTTTTTTGAAATCTCCCTCTCAACACCTTGTCCTCCGTGTATAAACCATATTACCCACTGGTGTGACCGGGAATTAAACCACTGGTTCGCCAGCTTACCTGGTGGAAAAATCTCCTCAGTGGGCCCAGAGTATAATCCAAGAGAAGAAAGGAGATGGAAAGAGAGGAGCAAAAAGGAGTTAAGATTAATTAAAAATAAAGTAACAACTGTTTTCTTTCCCTCGGTCTTTATTTATTTAATATAGGATATAGGTTAGAGCTTACCCCAAAAGTTCTCAGTTCTTAAACTTACATTGTTTGGGGCAGGAGAAAGGTTTCCATTTTTAGAGAAAAAGGCATCCTGAGAATCCAATATTTTTTTATATGCAGTTTTGGAAAGGGCTGGATAGTATTTCTTGATGAATTTTACTTTGAACATTTGGGCTCCAGCTATACTAGTTTATATATCAGTTTATTTGGGACTCCTCTCCCCATCTCTAGGACTTCCCTGGTGACTCAGATGGTAAAGAATCTGCCTGCAATGCAGGAGATCCAGATTCAATTTTGGGGTTGGGAAGACTCCCCTGGAGAAAGGAATGGCTACCCACTGCAGTATTCTTGCCTGGAGAATTCCATGGACAGAGGAGCCTGGCGGGATACAATCCCTGGGGCCTCAATGATTGGCCATGACTGGGACTGACACTTTTCAGTTTTCCCATGTCTAGTGTATATGTGAATAATTTAAAAATTCTCAACCCCTACATATCAACCACAAGGCTTCTCAGAGGCACAAAACGAAAAGAGTGTGACTAAAACAAAGGAAAATGCAGATGAGAACACCAAAATAATACTATTGTACTTCTAAACCCCAAATGCGCACTATTCTGTACACTATGCTATTAAAAAATGTAAATTAGCCCTTAATTCTTCCTTCCTGAGGGAAGTCTGTGTTTTCTTTTGACTTCAATAGGAAAAAAGCAACAGTAGATAAAGATAATTTCACTCGTTAATTTGAAGTTCTGTGTAGGGACTTCAATTATTCTTAAACCAGCAAGCCAGTGAATAATTTCTTTATATCTTTTCTATTACATAATGTATTAGCTAAGTGACGAGACTCTTTTTTGAAATCTCCCTCTCAACACCTTGTCCTCCGTGTATAAACCATATTACCCACTGGTGTGACCGGAATTAAACCACTGGTTCGCCAGCTTACCTGGTGGAAAAATCTCCTCAGTGGGCCCAGAGTATAATCCAAGAGAAGAAAGGAGATGGAAAGAGAGGAGCAAAAGGAGTTAAGATTAATTAAAAATAAAGTAACAACTGTTTTCTTTCCCTCGGTCTTTATTTATTTAATATAGGATATAGGTTAGAGCTTACCCCAAAAGTTCTCAGTTCTTAAACTTACATTGTTTGGGGCAGGAGAAAGGTTTCCATTTTTAGAGAAAAAGGCATCCTGAGAATCCAATATTTTTTTATATGCAGTTTTGGAAAGGGCTGGATAGTATTTCTTGATGAATTTTACTTTGAACATTTGGGCTCCAGCTATACTAGTTTATATATCAGTTTATTTGGGACTCCTCTCCCCATCTCTAGGACTTCCCTGGTGACTCAGATGGTAAAGAATCTGCCTGCAATGCAGGAGATCCAGATTCAATTTTGGGGTTGGGAAGACTCCCCTGGAGAAAGGAATGGCTACCCACTGCAGTATTCTTGCCTGGAGAATTCCATGGACAGAGGAGCCTGGCGGGATACAATCCCTGGGGCCTCAATGATTGGCCATGACTGGGACTGACACTTTTCAGTTTTCCCATGTCTAGTGTATATGTGAATAATTTAAAAATTCTCAACCCCTACATATCAACCACAAGGCTTCTCAGAGGCACAAAACGAAAAGAGTGTGACTAAAACAAAGGAAAATGCAGATGAGAACACCAAAATAATACTATTGTACTTCTAAACCCCAAATGCGCATGTGCTGATTCTTCTGTTTACACTAGATCTCTATCCCAGCAGAGACACCTGGTTTGAATCCCAGTTCTGTTTTTCATCTTGGTTACCTTCCCTGGGACAAGGCACCTAGATCTTAGCACCTGAATGCCTCCATCCTCAAAATACCAAGAGTATTGAAGGTGCTTACTCAAGATGGCACCTGTGAAAGGTTTAACAAGGCATGGGCATTTGACAAACAATGCTCACACACTTGATAAATGTGAACCTGTCTTCTGATACCCATCCTCCAGGTGTCAGACAGCTTCACCATGCAGATGGCTTATTGTTTTCTGAGTTGTGACTTCCTCAACTGAAAATAAATGTAATGATGAAGACAGCTACCGTTGGTTATGGGTTTGCTATAGACTGGCTTCTGCCCAGCACTGACTTATATGATCTCATTTAATTCTTACAAAAGAACCCTATGAAGGGCGCATAAACCTAGGTGGCAACACAGGATTTGCATCTGTGTCCAGGCCTGCCTTCAAATCCTGACTCCCCTATATTCTATATATAGATACTAATACCTACATTATCTATATGGGGCTTCCCAGGTGGTGCTAGTGATAAAGAGCCTACCTGCCAATGAGGAGATGTAAGAGATACGGGTTCACTCCCTGGGTCAGGCAGATCCCCTGGAGAAGGGCATGGCAACCCACCCCAGTATTTTTGCCTGGAGAATCCCATGGACAAAGGAGTCTGGCAGGCTACAGTCCACAGGGTTGCAAAGAGTTGTACACAACTGAAGTGACTTAACACTCATGTATATGATCAGTAGATGGTGATATTATTATTGCTACTATTATTATCATAACTGCTGTTATGGAGTTTACTGCCTTCGGACAGAGGAGCCTGGCGGGATACAATCCCTGGGGCCTCAATGATTGGCCATGACTGGGACTGACACTTTTCAGTTTTCCCATGTCTAGTGTATATGTGAATAATTTAAAAATTCTCAACCCCTACATATCAACCACAAGGCTTCTCAGAGGCACAAAACGAAAAGAGTGTGACTAAAACAAAGGAAAATGCAGATGAGAACACCAAAATAATACTATTGTACTTCTAAACCCCAAATGCGCATGTGCTGATTCTTCTGTTTACACTAGATCTCTATCCCAGCAGAGACACCTGGTTTGAATCCCAGTTCTGTTTTTCATCTTGGTTACCTTCCCTGGGACAAGGCACCTAGATCTTAGCACCTGAATGCCTCCATCCTCAAAATACCAAGAGTATTGAAGGTGCTTACTCAAGATGGCACCTGTGAAAGGTTTAACAAGGCATGGGCATTTGACAAACAATGCTCACACACTTGATAAATGTGAACCTGTCTTCTGATACCCATCCTCCAGGTGTCAGACAGCTTCACCATGCAGATGGCTTATTGTTTTCTGAGTTGTGACTTCCTCAACTGAAAATAAATGTAATGATGAAGACAGCTACCGTTGGTTATGGGTTTGCTATAGACTGGCTTCTGCCCAGCACTGACTTATATGATCTCATTTAATTCTTACAAAAGAACCCTATGAAGGGCGCATAAACCTAGGTGGCAACACAGGATTTGCATCTGTGTCCAGGCCTGCCTTCAAATCCTGACTCCCCTATATTCTATATATAGATACTAATACCTACATTATCTATATGGGGCTTCCCAGGTGGTGCTAGTGATAAAGAGCCTACCTGCCAATGAGGAGATGTAAGAGATACGGGTTCACTCCCTGGGTCAGGCAGATCCCCTGGAGAAGGGCATGGCAACCCACCCCAGTATTTTTGCCTGGAGAATCCCATGGACAAAGGAGTCTGGCAGGCTACAGTCCACAGGGTTGCAAAGAGTTGTACACAACTGAAGTGACTTAACACTCATGTATATGATCAGTAGATGGTGATATTATTATTGCTACTATTATTATCATAACTGCTGTTATGGAGTTTACTGCCTTCTAAGATTTGGCATCTAGACTTTTCTATCTTGATACCTACCTGAAACTGTCTGATTTGGCTGACTACTCTCTTTTGGAGTTTTTGAAAAAATGGATTTATGTGAGCTATCTGTGGTAGGGGGACTTTGCCTATAGGGGCAAACCGTAGCCAGGGATTAAAAAGATCTGGGAATGAAAATTCTAAAAAAGATTCTCGTGGATGTTAACAAGGTATACAGCCATAATACATCTCTGGAAAGCAGAACTGATTTTTTCTTTTTTTTGTTTTAGCCTTTTTTTGGGGGGAGGGGGGTTGGAGGGGAGGGAGGGGGCGGGCAGGCCACTTCTATTGGTTTTTCATTTATCTATTTTCATCCGTCTTTTGTTCTTTGGCCTGTGTGGACCTCCCATCGCGGTGGCCTCTGTTGTCGCAGAGCACCGGCTCTGGGCGCATGCGCCCCAGAGCTCAGGCTCGGTAATTGGACACATCGGTCCAGCCGCTCCGTGGCACGTGGGATCTTCCCAGGCCAGGGATTGAGGCAACGCCCCTTGCATTGCAAGGCGGTGTCCTTACCCACTGGACCACCAGAGAAGCCCCAGAACTGAGTTTTTCAACTACTGATTTTCCATTCCTAACCCTGGCCTTTATGGAAAATCTTGTGGAAAATAATTTTATTTTCCGGAGATCAACAAAAGAGAATGTCCCTATGTTCTAGAACACTACTCTTGGCTAATGCAGAAGGTCCCAGGAGGTACAGAGGCTTGTCTAAGAAGGACCTTGTTTTCTATCTATGAATGAGTCTTTTTAGGTCACAGTTTCACTTAACGACAACATTCCTGTGCAGGTGAGACCAAAGGAAACACTCTGAGAAAGCAAGTCTGTGGATAGAGAAGACATCTCTCTGTATACATGGCAGGTCAATGGAGCTGCTGTGGTACTGCTTCCAAAGATGGCTGCTTGTAACTCTTCCCCTCTCTGTATATACAAGCCAATCCTCTTGTCAAAAGGTAGGTTCTTTTTCTCCTCCCCTTGGATCTGGGCTAAGCTTGCAAGAGTTGTACACAACTGAAGTGACTTAACACTCATGTATATGATCAGTAGATGGTGATATTATTATTGCTACTATTATTATCATAACTGCTGTTATGGAGTTTACTGCCTTCTAAGATTTGGCATCTAGACTTTTCTATCTTGATACCTACCTGAAACTGTCTGATTTGGCTGACTACTCTCTTTTGGAGTTTTTGAAAAAATGGATTTATGTGAGCTATCTGTGGTAGGGGGACTTTGCCTATAGGGGCAAACCGTAGCCAGGGATTAAAAAGATCTGGGAATGAAAATTCTAAAAAAGATTCTCGTGGATGTTAACAAGGTATACAGCCATAATACATCTCTGGAAAGCAGAACTGATTTTTTCTTTTTTTTGTTTTAGCCTTTTTTTGGGGGGAGGGTTGGAGGGGAGGGAGGGGCGGGCAGGCCACTTCTATTGGTTTTTCATTTATCTATTTTCATCCGTCTTTTGTTCTTTGGCCTGTGTGGACCTCCCATCGCGGTGGCCTCTGTTGTCGCAGAGCACCGGCTCTGGGCGCATGCGCCCCAGAGCTCAGGCTCGGTAATTGGACACATCGGTCCAGCCGCTCCGTGGCACGTGGGATCTTCCCAGGCCAGGGATTGAGGCAACGCCCCTTGCATTGCAAGGCGGTGTCCTTACCCACTGGACCACCAGAGAAGCCCCAGAACTGAGTTTTTCAACTACTGATTTTCCATTCCTAACCCTGGCCTTTATGGAAAATCTTGTGGAAAATAATTTTATTTTCCGGAGATCAACAAAGAGAATGTCCCTATGTTCTAGAACACTACTCTTGGCTAATGCAGAAGGTCCCAGGAGGTACAGAGGCTTGTCTAAGAAGGACCTTGTTTTCTATCTATGAATGAGTCTTTTTAGGTCACAGTTTCACTTAACGACAACATTCCTGTGCAGGTGAGACCAAAGGAAACACTCTGAGAAAGCAAGTCTGTGGATAGAGAAGACATCTCTCTGTATACATGGCAGGTCAATGGAGCTGCTGTGGTACTGCTTCCAAAGATGGCTGCTTGTAACTCTTCCCCTCTCTGTATATACAAGCCAATCCTCTTGTCAAAAGGTAGGTTCTTTTTCTCCTCCCCTTGGATCTGGGCTAGACATGCTTTGGCCAATAGAATGATGCTGGATAAGTTGTGGGTTTAGCCCTTATGAGGCTAGCAACTTCTGCTTTCATTTTCTTGGAAGCCAGCTGCCATGTTTTAAGGAAGCTCTAGCTAGACTGCAGAATGAGAAACCCTTCATAGAGAGAAAGTACACCCAGAGAAGTGAAGGCACTCCAATCAACAGCCAGTACCAAGAGCCCAAATGCATGAGTGAGGTAATTTTTTTTTTTTTTAATTTATCCTTTGGAGGGTGGGGTGGGAGAGAGGGGATGGGCAGGCCACTTCTATTGTTCTTTAATTTGTCTATTTTCATCCATCTTTGTTCTTTGGCCCATGTGGGCCTCCCATCGGGGTGACCTTTGTTTTGCAGAGCACCAGCTCTGGGTGCATGCACTCCAGAGCTCCAGCTCGGTAATTGGACACATCGGTCCAGCCACTCCGCGACACGTGGGATCTTCCCAGGCCAGGGACCCAACCAGTGCCCCTCACACTTCAAGGCAGTGTCCTTACCCACTGGACCACTAGGGGCAACCCTGAGTGAGGTAATTGTGAATGTTCTAGCCCTAGTTGAACATCCTGTTGAATGAAGCCCCATGAAGGACCCTGGCCAATGCCACATGGAGCAGGGCTGCCCTGTTGGTCCAAATAACCCACAGTGGCATGGGAAATAATTACTAACTGCGGGCCATTTTAAGGACCTGGCCTTTATGGAAAATCTTGTGGAAAATAATTTTATTTTCGGAGATCAACAAAGAGAATGTCCCTATGTTCTAGAACACTACTCTTGGCTAATGCAGAAGGTCCCAGGAGGTACAGAGGCTTGTCTAAGAAGGACCTTGTTTTCTATCTATGAATGAGTCTTTTTAGGTCACAGTTTCACTTAACGACAACATTCCTGTGCAGGTGAGACCAAAGGAAACACTCTGAGAAAGCAAGTCTGTGGATAGAGAAGACATCTCTCTGTATACATGGCAGGTCAATGGAGCTGCTGTGGTACTGCTTCCAAAGATGGCTGCTTGTAACTCTTCCCCTCTCTGTATATACAAGCCAATCCTCTTGTCAAAAGGTAGGTTCTTTTTCTCCTCCCCTTGGATCTGGGCTAGACATGCTTTGGCCAATAGAATGATGCTGGATAAGTTGTGGGTTTAGCCCTTATGAGGCTAGCAACTTCTGCTTTCATTTTCTTGGAAGCCAGCTGCCATGTTTTAAGGAAGCTCTAGCTAGACTGCAGAATGAGAAACCCTTCATAGAGAGAAAGTACACCCAGAGAAGTGAAGGCACTCCAATCAACAGCCAGTACCAAGAGCCCAAATGCATGAGTGAGGTAATTTTTTTTTTTTTTTAATTTATCCTTTGGAGGGTGGGGTGGGGAGAGAGGGGGATGGGCGGGTCACTTCTATTGGTCTTTCATTTCTCTATTTTCATACGTCTTTGTTCTTTGGCCCGTGTGGGCCTCCCATCACGGTGGCCTCTGTTGTCGCAGAGCACCAGCTCTGGGTGCATGCACTCCAGAGCTCCAGCTCGGTAATTGGACACATCAGTCCAGCCACTCCGCGGCACGTGGGATCTTCCCAGGCCAGGGATCGAACCGGTGCCCCTTGCACTGCAAGGCAGTGTCTTTACCCACTGGACCACTAGGGGAAACCCTGAGTGAGGTAATTTTGAATGTTCTAGCCCTAGTTGAACATCCTGTTGAATGAAGCCCCATGAAGGACCCTGGCCAATGCCACATGGAGCAGGGCTGCCCTGTTGGTCCAAATAACCCACAGTGGCATGGGAAATAATTACTAACTGCTGTGTAAGCCATTGTGATTTGAAGTGACTTGTTTCACAGCAATAGGCCACTGGGCGGTCACCATTGCTGGTGAAACCTAAGTGGTCGTTTGGGATCACCCTATCTTGGAAATGATGTCCACTCCTGGTTTTCTGATATCATGGTTGGACCCAAGTCCAATATAGCCATTATCATGGGGGTTCTTTGTGTAATGGATGGGAATATTTGGCAGTGAAACACTGGTGGTCCACTTAATTCAGCCATGACCAAAGTACTTAGAACACACAATTTCCCCTTAGTGGAGTTGAGTTCTGTTTATTTGCAATTGGGTTCTGTTTACTCTTCTTAAGGGAGATGCCCATCTGCTCTCACTCAGCTGATCCATGCTCCCGCCAAATCCAGGCCTGACTGACAGGTGTTTAAGTAAAGGTTTCCCCTCCCAAACTGACATCTGGTATAAATCTTATAGGGAGAAATACCCATTCTTGGGGCTGTGACAGTCTAGAGTCAAAATGAGATTATTTCTTAAAAGCAGCAAGTTTAGGGCCCATGAGTGGTTACATTATTCTATAACAGGGTTTTTCAACCACAACACTGTTAATGTTTTGAGCCAGGTAACTCTCTGTTGTAGAGGACTATTCCATGCATTGTAGGAGGTTTAGCAGCATCCCTGGCCTCTGCACACCAGGTGCCAGAAGTGCTCTACTGTGGTTGTGATAGCTGAAAATTGACCAAGGTCCTTGGGTGGTGCCCTTGGGAACTGAGAAAAATGATGCTTCTCATCTCAAGCTTCCTTTACAAGTTCCCGTTGGGGGTCTTAATCAGACTCGGTAATTGGACACATCAGTCCAGCCACTCGCGCACGTGGGATCTTCCCAGGCCAGGGATCGAACCGGTGCCCCTTGCACTGCAAGGCAGTGTCTTTACCCACTGGACCACTAGGGGAAACCCTGAGTGAGGTAATTTTGAATGTTCTAGCCCTAGTTGAACATCCTGTTGAATGAAGCCCCATGAAGGACCCTGGCCAATGCCACATGGAGCAGGGCTGCCCTGTTGGTCCAAATAACCCACAGTGGCATGGGAAATAATTACTAACTGCTGTGTAAGCCATTGTGATTTGAAGTGACTTGTTTCACAGCAATAGGCCACTGGGCGGTCACCATTGCTGGTGAAACCTAAGTGGTCGTTTGGGATCACCCTATCTTGGAAATGATGTCCACTCCTGGTTTTCTGATATCATGGTTGGACCCAAGTCCAATATAGCCATTATCATGGGGGTTCTTTGTGTAATGGATGGGAATATTTGGCAGTGAAACACTGGTGGTCCACTTAATTCAGCCATGACCAAAGTACTTAGAACACACAATTTCCCCTTAGTGGAGTTGAGTTCTGTTTATTTGCAATTGGGTTCTGTTTACTCTTCTTAAGGGAGATGCCCATCTGCTCTCACTCAGCTGATCCATGCTCCCGCCAAATCCAGGCCTGACTGACAGGTGTTTAAGTAAAGGTTTCCCCTCCCAAACTGACATCTGGTATAAATCTTATAGGAGAAATACCCATTCTTGGGGCTGTGACAGTCTAGAGTCAAAATGAGATTATTTCTTAAAAGCAGCAAGTTTAGGGCCCATGAGTGGTTACATTATTCTATAACAGGGTTTTTCAACCACAACACTGTTAATGTTTTGAGCCAGGTAACTCTCTGTTGTAGAGGACTATTCCATGCATTGTAGGAGGTTTAGCAGCATCCCTGGCCTCTGCACACCAGGTGCCAGAAGTGCTCTACTGTGGTTGTGATAGCTGAAAATTGACCAAGGTCCTTGGGTGGTGCCCTTGGGAACTGAGAAAAATGATGCTTCTCATCTCAAGCTTCCTTTACAACCGTATTCCCTATCGTTGGGAAGTTAAGCCCTCACTCTCTTCCTTGTAATATCATTCACTTTTCCACAGTTATTTCATAGGAAACATCACCCTTGATTCTTCTAATATTAGAATTAAGAGTTGATTTAGGAACAAGCAACTCAACTTCCTTGACTCATAGACTAGGGCATCAGACAGAAGTCAACCTTGGGGACAATTTCTACTCAAGTAATAATAACCAATTTGGAGAATAAGGCAAATTCAATGACAACTTGAAATATAAAAGTGCAGCTCTGACCTGCTTAGTGTATGTTTTTTCTGCTCTGCCCAAAAGCTGTGGGAAGACTGAACATGCCTTCAGACGCCAAGACCATCTTCCCCTCTTCCCAGCTCTGGATCAAGAATTGTGCTCCTGGTTAGTCTTACCTTGAGGAAAATGTGCAGGCCTTTTGTATTCTGATGCCAACAACTAGCCAAATTCAATGAGCAACTAAAGTTTGGGTGCACTGTTGAGTTAGCGGTAGATGAGTGCCCATTAGCAATATCTGCTTTCCTGCTTTTGTCATAAAGGCAATAAGTGTTCTAAATAATCCAGACCCAAAGGACTTTGAAACTGTGAAGCAGTCAGACATAGTGGAAGTTATCCATGCAGGTTAGAGATGACAGTCAGGACATTTCTGAAGACAGTTTCTCAAGTGCGCCAGTCTCAGAGGTGCTGCAGAGGTCATAGATATGTATGGCCATTGATAAGACCCAAGATCTGACAGCTCACATTGATGGCTCCCACTCAGGTCCCTTCATAACCCCTATATCTTATTCATTTTTCCATTTCCCTAGGAAAGGTTAGCCTTGCCCCCCTTGTCAGCTTGCTGTGGGCCTCAGCATGTGAATAGGTCTCTGGTTATCACCTACCTGTAGATGCTCCACTAGGATGAGAATCTATTTCCAAGCTTTTGCATTGTAGGAGGTTTAGCAGCATTGGCCTCTGCACACCAGGTGCCAGAAGTGCTCTACTGTGGTTGTGATAGCTGAAAATTGACCAAGGTCCTTGGGTGGTGCCCTTGGGAACTGAGAAATGATGCTTCTCATCTCAAGCTTCCTTTACAACCGTATTCCCTATCGTTGGGAAGTTAAGCCCTCACTCTCTTCCTTGTAATATCATTCACTTTTCCACAGTTATTTCATAGGAAACATCACCCTTGATTCTTCTAATATTAGAATTAAGAGTTGATTTAGGAACAAGCAACTCAACTTCCTTGACTCATAGACTAGGGCATCAGACAGAAGTCAACCTTGGGGACAATTTCTACTCAAGTAATAATAACCAATTTGGAGAATAAGGCAAATTCAATGACAACTTGAAATATAAAAGTGCAGCTCTGACCTGCTTAGTGTATGTTTTTCTGCTCTGCCCAAAAGCTGTGGGAAGACTGAACATGCCTTCAGACGCCAAGACCATCTTCCCCTCTTCCCAGCTCTGGATCAAGAATTGTGCTCCTGGTTAGTCTTACCTTGAGGAAAATGTGCAGGCCTTTTGTATTCTGATGCCAACAACTAGCCAAATTCAATGAGCAACTAAAGTTTGGGTGCACTGTTGAGTTAGCGGTAGATGAGTGCCCATTAGCAATATCTGCTTTCCTGCTTTTGTCATAAAGGCAATAAGTGTTCTAAATAATCCAGACCCAAAGGACTTTGAAACTGTGAAGCAGTCAGACATAGTGGAAGTTATCCATGCAGGTTAGAGATGACAGTCAGGACATTTCTGAAGACAGTTTCTCAAGTGCGCCAGTCTCAGAGGTGCTGCAGAGGTCATAGATATGTATGGCCATTGATAAGACCCAAGATCTGACAGCTCACATTGATGGCTCCCACTCAGGTCCCTTCATAACCCCTATATCTTATTCATTTTTCCATTTCCCTAGGAAAGGTTAGCCTTGCCCCCCTTGTCAGCTTGCTGTGGGCCTCAGCATGTGAATAGGTCTCTGGTTATCACCTACCTGTAGATGCCCTCCACTAGGATGAGAATCTTTTTCCAAGCTCTGTGGGTTCGAGGCTGGCCGTAGATTATAGCATCTCTCAGGAGCTTCTCTAGGCTTTGCATGTCTTTAAATAATACAAACAAAACAAAACAAAACAAAACTGGAGTCATGAGAGGGTTTTATTTTCTACTTTTTTTTTCTTTTTTTAATTCTGAAGTAGGAGTCAGACATTTTACAGTCAGACTTTCAGAGAGCAAAGCTGGAATCAGAGAACACATTGGGGGAGAGAAAGCAGTTTATTTTTTGATAAAATTTTACTCTGACAAGATGAGTAGTTGGGTTTGCAAAACAAACCTCTCATGGAGGTACTGATACATGGTTTCATAGGCTCTTCCACAGCTCTCCTTGCCTGCCTTAGAGACTGAAGAAGTGCATTACATGCATTTCTTAGGCTGAAGCTTTGTTGCCAGGTTAAAACTAACCTGGAGACATGTCCTTAGCTGATATGCACCAGTCAATCATTTAGCCACAAGCACAGGAGAGTTTAGCTGAATTTGTATGAGTGGCAGCATTTTTGGCTGACTGGGGTCTCACTATCTAAGCTTTGGTAGGAGAGTGAATAGATGTGGCATGGAGGCCATATCCTGGGGCAAAGCAGTCCCAGGATTGTTTCAAAACTTGAAGGCAGTGTCATTTTTATGTCATTTATCTATCAGTGGGTCTCAGATTTCAAAGACTATGAAGCATCATCTGGGGAGCTAGTTAACATGCAGCTCCCCAGTCTCACCTTTAGAGATTCTGGACAAGATGGCACGGGATGTCCACAAGGTTGCATGTTTGAGGTCTTGAGACTCCTGGATCCATCACTCAAAGCCTGGCCTCTATTTTTTTCAATGAAACCTCTTCACTTTAACTTTCTCAAGTGCCAGTCTCAGAGGTGCTGCAGAGGTCATAGATATGTATGGCCATTGATAAGACCCAAGATCTGACAGCTCACATTGATGGCTCCACTCAGGTCCCTTCATAACCCCTATATCTTATTCATTTTTCCATTTCCCTAGGAAAGGTTAGCCTTGCCCCCCTTGTCAGCTTGCTGTGGGCCTCAGCATGTGAATAGGTCTCTGGTTATCACCTACCTGTAGATGCCCTCCACTAGGATGAGAATCTTTTTCCAAGCTCTGTGGGTTCGAGGCTGGCCGTAGATTATAGCATCTCTCAGGAGCTTCTCTAGGCTTTGCATGTCTTTAAATAATACAAACAAAACAAAACAAAACAAAACTGGAGTCATGAGAGGGTTTTATTTTCTACTTTTTTTTTCTTTTTTTAATTCTGAAGTAGGAGTCAGACATTTTACAGTCAGACTTTCAGAGAGCAAAGCTGGAATCAGAGAACACATTGGGGGAGAGAAAGCAGTTTATTTTTTGATAAAATTTTACTCTGACAAGATGAGTAGTTGGGTTTGCAAAACAAACCTCTCATGGAGGTACTGATACATGGTTTCATAGGCTCTTCCACAGCTCTCCTTGCCTGCCTTAGAGACTGAAGAAGTGCATTACATGCATTTCTTAGGCTGAAGCTTTGTTGCCAGGTTAAAACTAACCTGGAGACATGTCCTTAGCTGATATGCACCAGTCAATCATTTAGCCACAAGCACAGGAGAGTTTAGCTGAATTTGTATGAGTGGCAGCATTTTTGGCTGACTGGGGTCTCACTATCTAAGCTTTGGTAGGAGAGTGAATAGATGTGGCATGGAGGCCATATCCTGGGGCAAAGCAGTCCCAGGATTGTTTCAAAACTTGAAGGCAGTGTCATTTTTATGTCATTTATCTATCAGTGGGTCTCAGATTTCAAAGACTATGAAGCATCATCTGGGGAGCTAGTTAACATGCAGCTCCCCAGTCTCACCTTTAGAGATTCTGGACAAGATGGCACGGGATGTCCACAAGGTTGCATGTTTGAGGTCTTGAGACTCCTGGATCCATCACTCAAAGCCTGGCCTCTATTTTTTTCAATGAAACCTCTTCACTTTAACTTTTAGAATTGCTTAAACTAACTTTTTAATTGAAGTATAGTTGCTTTACTTTAGTAGTTAGCTAGTTAGTAGTAGTAGTTGGTAGTAGTAGTAATTAGTTTCTGCTGTGCAGCTAAGTGAATCAGTCATACGTATATCCACTCTCATCTAGACTCCATTCCCAATCAACTCTATTTTGAGCTACATAATGATTTTCCAATGACATTTTAGAAAAACACATGGGTACCTCAAATCCAGCATTTCTAAGACAGAACTTGTGGCAGGTGGCACCTTTAGCCCCAGTTCCTACTCTCCCCATATTTGAGTCCTTTGACATATGACCTCACAGACCTCCCACTAAAGAGGTGGAAGATGTCTTCCTGCCTCTAACTTGAGTTCAGCCTATGACTTACTTTGGCTAATAGCATCCAAGGATGAAAGAGCAGGTGAATTCTGAGTATGGCCTTAAGAGACCTTTCATGTTTCTGCTTTTCCTCTTGTGCTTCTGCCAGTACCATGAAAAGAACACCCCAAGGCTAGCCCACTCGTCCTGGGAGGGGCCCAAGAGAGGCTGAGAGACAAGTAGGATAGTTCACCCCGCCCACCTTCAATCACAAGTGAAAAATCTGTGATGTTTATTGGGTGCTGCTGAGGGTTCGAGGTTGTTTGTTGCGGGAATGGCTAATGAATGTAACCTCCAAAGGCCCTTCCTGACCTAGCTCCTGGCTGTCTTCCTGGTATTGTTTCTCAATATTCCTTTGCACATAGCCTCTTGGCTTTCTTACATGCTTTCCCTCTCTTGTCTGTCCGGAGAACTTCCGCACATCATGTAAGTCAAACTTTTTTGGCCAACAGAGCAGATTTTCTTTCTTCCTTGTGTCCTTAATGATTTATCTGCGCTGTTGTTTTTTAAATTGTACTTTTGTTGAAGTATAGTTGGTTTACAATGTTGGTCATGTCTGTTACGCAAAAAAGTGATTCATTTATGCATATATGCATTCTTTTTTATCTTTTTCTCCATTATGGTTTATCGCAGGATTTTTTTTGGTGGGGGGAGGGAGCGGGGCAGGCGGGCCACTTCTATTGGTCTTTCATTTATCTGTTTTCATCCATCTTTGTTCTTTGGCCCATGTGGGCCTCCCATCACAGTGGCCTCTGTTGTGGCAGAGCACCTGCTCTGGGCACATGCACCCCAGAACTCCAGCTCGGTAATTGGACCCATCAGTCCAGCCGCTCCGCGGCACGTGGGATCTTCCCAGGCCAGGGATCAAACTGGCACCGCTTGCACTGCAAGGCAGTGTCCTTACCCACTGGACCACCAGGGAAGCCCCAATCACGGGATTCTGAATATAGTTTCCTGTGCACTACAGTAGGACCTTGTTGTTGAAGAAGATATGGTAAATATACACAGTGGAATACTATTCAGCTATAATAATGCTATTTTCAGAAGCATGGATAGACATAGAGATTATCATAATAAGTCAAGTATGTCAGACAGAGAAAGACAAATACCAAATGACATCACGTACGTGTGGAATCTAAAAAGCGTTAGAAACGAACTTGGGCACGAGACAGATACAGACTTGTCTATTTTGTTTGTAAGCATTCATCACATTATTTATTATTTGAGTTCATGTCTCTCCTCCAGGGAAGTCAGAGACCTTATCTTATTTATTCTTTCAGCCCTGGTCCTACTGCATAGTGTTAGGGCTAAGTTGATATGTAATAGTTGAATCACTTGTCTTTTCACAGAAAAGACTGTAGACCAGGAAACAGGAAAGGGAATGACACTTTGGGATCTAAACAGGAACTATATAGAGGATAATTCTTTATGCTTGCAGTAATTTTTTTTTTTTATTAACTGAACTTTTAGCTTTTGTTTTAAAGACAGGCAGATATGTCTTCCGAGGCTTGACCTAAGATGCATTGTTTGAAATGACACCAAATCATTGACCACTAGAGGGCAACAAGGAAACACAAAGTCACTGAGAATTTCAGGGATAACAAACCTTCACTTTCATCGACATTTTGCTTTCAGCAGGGTTCCTAAAACTTTGAAGGAACCCATGTGCTTGGGGAAGCCAGCTCCCTTTCCTACAATCTGCTGCAGGTCTGTTAGTCTCTGACAAGGATAAAGAGACGATGAGAATAAGCTGACCTGATTAAAGAGATTTTCTTCCACCTTCTATTGGTCTTTCATTTATCTGTTTTCATCCATCTTTGTTCTTTGGCCCATGTGGGCCTCCCATCACAGTGGCCTCTGTTGTGGCAGAGCACCTGCTCTGGGCACATGCACCCCAGAACTCCAGCTCGGTATGGACCCATCAGTCCAGCCGCTCCAGCACGTGGGATCTTCCCAGGCCAGGGATCAAACTGGCACCGCTTGCACTGCAAGGCAGTGTCCTTACCCACTGGACCACCAGGGAAGCCCCAATCACGGGATTCTGAATATAGTTTCCTGTGCACTACAGTAGGACCTTGTTGTTGAAGAAGATATGGTAAATATACACAGTGGAATACTATTCAGCTATAATAATGCTATTTTCAGAAGCATGGATAGACATAGAGATTATCATAATAAGTCAAGTATGTCAGACAGAGAAAGACAAATACCAAATGACATCACGTACGTGTGGAATCTAAAAAGCGTTAGAAACGAACTTGGGCACGAGACAGATACAGACTTGTCTATTTTGTTTGTAAGCATTCATCACATTATTTATTATTTGAGTTCATGTCTCTCCTCCAGGGAAGTCAGAGACCTTATCTTATTTATTCTTTCAGCCCTGGTCCTACTGCATAGTGTTAGGGCTAAGTTGATATGTAATAGTTGAATCACTTGTCTTTTCACAGAAAAGACTGTAGACCAGGAAACAGGAAAGGGAATGACACTTTGGGATCTAAACAGGAACTATATAGAGGATAATTCTTTATGCTTGCAGTAATTTTTTTTTTTTATTAACTGAACTTTTAGCTTTTGTTTTAAAGACAGGCAGATATGTCTTCCGAGGCTTGACCTAAGATGCATTGTTTGAAATGACACCAAATCATTGACCACTAGAGGGCAACAAGGAAACACAAAGTCACTGAGAATTTCAGGGATAACAAACCTTCACTTTCATCGACATTTTGCTTTCAGCAGGGTTCCTAAAACTTTGAAGGAACCCATGTGCTTGGGGAAGCCAGCTCCCTTTCCTACAATCTGCTGCAGGTCTGTTAGTCTCTGACAAGGATAAAGAGACGATGAGAATAAGCTGACCTGATTAAAGAGATTTTGCTTCTGGGACTTGGAATTCACAATCGTTTATAACAGAAATAATACATGATGAATGTGACTCCAGTAGTAAGAGGAAACCCAAGTGAACTAAATTAGAAGTCGCTTAAAAAAAATCAGTATTCTCCCAGTAGTAGACTAGGAAGGGGCTGGGAGATTGCAAAGGGTCAGAGGGAAATGTCTAGAGGTGGAGGTATCCCAGTGTATATGTACATCAAAATGGATCACACTCTATATTTTTGATTAAAATATAGAAATGAATATTCTAAAATTTTGAAAAAATCTGTACATAACATAGATTATTGTCCTCTTTATGCAATCAGGAAGGTCACATATATCTTGGAGACTGTGTTTGAGAGTTTAAGTGAACCCCACTAAAGAAAAGAAGTTTCTATCCATTCTTTTAATATTAGGCGGCCTCCTCAGGGGACTCATTGTGTCAGTCATGAAGGGAAAGTTCCATAGAGAGAAGCTTTTAGTGGAACTGGGGTCCTTGAGCAAAGGGAAAGTCAATCAGTCATGATTGGTGGGGCACAACATCACTAACCTCTTCATAGAATTGCTGAAGCTAGACAGAGAAAGGTATGACTTCACTCCTTGTGCCATTCTGGACCCATGGTAACATCTGGTAGTTTCTGATTCTCAGATTCTTGCTCTCTAATTCTACAGTGTGGGTTACATACCCATAGGATTCATGGCATTGCGGTTTATGTTCTGCAGGCCTTCTGAAAGTCTACTGTTTCAGCAAATCATGTGTTAACATCTGCAAGGGATTTTCAAATAATAATACTTATTAAAGTACTTATACTGGCATTAGGTTAATCCCTGTGACACCTCTGAGAAGTAGGCAAGAGTGGTTAGCTTTTGACTTTTTTAACATAAGCAAACTAACGCCAGAAGTTTGTAAAACCAATAACAACCAAAACTAAGAAGAAAAAAAAAAAAGACTCTAAGCCTAAACAAACCAGTTTCTTCTCAGAGTATAAAGAAAGTCTTGAGATAAGAAATTAAAAGAATACATTTGACACCATCCAGGTGCACCTCCACAGTAGTATTGTACCATGTTGCTACAAAGTCAGACTTGTACTCATCACAACAAGGAGTACCAACAATGCCTCAGACATTATTCACCACCAAGTCCAGCTCATCAGGCTGGGCCCCATTGGTCTGTGACGGTCTGAGAAGAGGGAACTGGCATGAGGGGAGGGGGATGAGATGTGACCTGGGGGCCATGTTCTGGCACAAAGCTGCCCCGGATTGTCACCTTAACGGAATTTCTAAATCCCAAGAATGAGGCCAGGTTTGTGCCCAAAGTGCCAATCAGCCTTAGGTGGCAATGATACTCTGCAAGCCAGTTCTTGCATCTGTTTTTACATCCAAAGCCCTGGAAATATCAGCAGGCTTCTGGGATGGGTGCAGACACTGTGAGAAGACAGCCTAAGTCAACAAAGAAGCAGTAATGGTCTCAGAAGCGAGGTTCAGTGTAATTCAAAGAGCGTCCTCCTAGAAGTTAGAACTAGGTCTCTGTTTTTTCTTTCTTTTTTTTACTATCCTATACAGTAGGCTCTGTTTCTTCTGCCATGGCTGCCTCTTTCCTCATGTCTTGTGCAACTGAGCTTTTGTTGAGACAAGAACTTCACCCCCAGCCATCCCTCACTGCCCCACCCTGCTCTCCACGTGGGGGCCAAACGGCAGCCTGTACTTCCACATGCCTCCCAGGGTGCTTGCGACAGCGTCCTCCCTCAGAGCTCCAGGAGACCTGCCTCACGCTGCATTTACCTCCTCTGCTTTCTTGCTCTGTGAGACACTGGCCTCTCGCTGCAGAGCACCAGCTCTGAGCGCATGAGCTCCAGAGCTCTGGCTCGGTAGTTGGACATATGAGTCCAGCTGCTCCGTGGCTCGTGGGATCTTCCCAGGCCAGGGATCGAACCAGCGCCCCCTGCACTGCAAGGTGGTGTCCTTACCCACTGGACCACCAGGGAAGCCCCAATAGCTATTTCTTAAGTGGAAGGATTGTTGAATGATGAAAAAATGCTGCTTGTTATTCTTTCTAATTCTTTGGCTCACCTATCTTTCCCACCCACCCCTCCATGTCACACTTCATACCCCATTCCTCGTGTTGAGAGAAACTCAGTTTCTTCCTTCAATATTCAGTGCAAAGGTGAACTATTAAGCAATAGGTACCTAACTGAGGGAGGATGAGATTGATGATAAATTATTCTGACTTTTTTTTTTTGGTGTGAGCCGTTTTCAAAGTCTTTATTGAATTTGTTACAATATTGCTTCTGTTCTGTGTTTTGGTGTTTTGGCCATAAAGCATGTGGATCTTAACTCCCCAACCAGGGCTGGAACCTGACCACCAGGAAGTTCCCTGTTCTTACTTCTAAGATGGTTTCAGGGGAACTGCCCCCTCATGTAGTCTTTGGGGAAAACATAATCATAATGACCACTTCTGGCAAGCAAAAAAAATTCTTCTCCAGGTCACACTTATGGACTCTCCTCCATGAAACCAGTGGGTGCATTTCTTTCTTTCTTTTCTTTTTTTTTTTTCTCTTTCTTTTTGGGCATTTCTGATGTACTGAAAAACTAGAGGCTTCAGTTTTGCAAAGCAATTTGGATACATACTTTGGTTCAGGTCTTCTGGATAGATCTGTAAGTATGTAGGCAGGTATCACGTGGTCAAAGAAACAAGGTGGGCTTCCTGGAAGATGGCAAAAGGTGCAGCTGGGAGGAGAGGAGTTGGGCTGGCCTGAGGGTGAGGTGGGTGCTAGAGACAAGGGAGAGGGTCATCCCAGAAATGTCTGGCCTTGGGGACATAAAAGAAAGAACAGAAAGAGTCTGCACACAGGGACAACATTTCCCCTGCATTCAGGCTCCGGGCCTGATGTAGCATGGGAACCCCTGATCCTCAGGCAAGTGCCTGTGGGACTAGACGGAGTACTGAATGGGATCTCTGGGTAAGTGGGGTCAGTGCAGGAAGTCGAGTGTTGATTCAGGGAGCCCTGTGAGAGCCCAGGAGTCAGCACCCAGATGCTGTGTCTCAGGTCGGAGTGTGGTCAAAGGCAGCCAGTGAATTCTGGCTGCCTCCACCTAACCCAACAACCTGGGAGGGTTCCACGAGAGATGGAAGCTACAGTGTATGGCACACATCACCCTTCCATCCGGGGGAGGCACCAAGTGGAAAGGAGGTCAAGGTTCACAGTGTTTCTACTGGGAACTCTGAACTCAAACCTGCTTAATTTAAATCTCGTCTCTGCTTCTCTCCAGCGGCACATCTAAACAGGTCACCTCCCCACTGTGTGCCTCTGTTTCTTCATTTGTAAAAAGGGGTAATCGGTAGGTGCCTGTTGTGTAGGTGAGGCTGAAAGGAGTGGTGCATGTGAAAGTTTCATTACAGCAAGGTTCAATACTCTTACTGTTAAAAGGTAGAGGAACCTGACCACCAGGAAGTTCCCTGTTCTTACTTCTAAGATGGTTTCAGGGGAACTGCCCCCTCATGTAGTCTTTGGGGAAAACATAATCATAATGACCACTTCTGGCAAGCAAAAAAAATTCTTCTCCAGGTCACACTTATGGACTCTCCTCCATGAAACCAGTGGGTGCATTTCTTTCTTTCTTTTCTTTTTTTTTTTTCTCTTTCTTTTTGGGCATTTCTGATGTACTGAAAAACTAGAGGCTTCAGTTTTGCAAAGCAATTTGGATACATACTTTGGTTCAGGTCTTCTGGATAGATCTGTAAGTATGTAGGCAGGTATCACGTGGTCAAAGAAACAAGGTGGGCTTCCTGGAAGATGGCAAAAGGTGCAGCTGGGAGGAGAGGAGTTGGGCTGGCCTGAGGGTGAGGTGGGTGCTAGAGACAAGGGAGAGGGTCATCCCAGAAATGTCTGGCCTTGGGGACATAAAAGAAAGAACAGAAAGAGTCTGCACACAGGGACAACATTTCCCCTGCATTCAGGCTCCGGGCCTGATGTAGCATGGGAACCCCTGATCCTCAGGCAAGTGCCTGTGGGACTAGACGGAGTACTGAATGGGATCTCTGGGTAAGTGGGGTCAGTGCAGGAAGTCGAGTGTTGATTCAGGGAGCCCTGTGAGAGCCCAGGAGTCAGCACCCAGATGCTGTGTCTCAGGTCGGAGTGTGGTCAAAGGCAGCCAGTGAATTCTGGCTGCCTCCACCTAACCCAACAACCTGGGAGGGTTCCACGAGAGATGGAAGCTACAGTGTATGGCACACATCACCCTTCCATCCGGGGGAGGCACCAAGTGGAAAGGAGGTCAAGGTTCACAGTGTTTCTACTGGGAACTCTGAACTCAAACCTGCTTAATTTAAATCTCGTCTCTGCTTCTCTCCAGCGGCACATCTAAACAGGTCACCTCCCCACTGTGTGCCTCTGTTTCTTCATTTGTAAAAAGGGGTAATCGGTAGGTGCCTGTTGTGTAGGTGAGGCTGAAAGGAGTGGTGCATGTGAAAGTTTCATTACAGCAAGGTTCAATACTCTTACTGTTAAAAGGTAGAGGAACAATTGCTTTATTTATTAAAGTGAATAATCTAGAGCAGGAACCTTGAGATCTAAAAGGCTGTGGCTTGTAAAGTAATCCAAGTGATGTTTATAGGTTTGACCTTCCACACAAATGACACGCATGACCCTCCCTCTCTTCTGCAGAAGAGGCAGGGTTCAGAGTATTCCCACAAACACTGCATCCTTTGTTCCCCCTCCTCCTGGCCTGTAAATGCCTCTAGAAAGAATCCTGATCTTTCCTCTCGACTTTTTTTCCCCAAACCACTCCAAATTCTTGGTCTGCCCAGTCTTCTGACCTCATGGAAACTCTCCTAGCTGAAAAGACTGCTTCTCCTCTTCAAGACCAGCTCAAGAAGTTCTTTGTGACTCATTTGAGTATGGAGCTTACTTACAGCCTCACTGTTCCAAGTGTGGTCCAGCACCTGGAACATCAGCATCACCTGAGAGCTTGTTGGAAATGCAGGTGCTCAGGTCTCTGCCCAGATCTGTCAAATCCGGGTCTGGACTTTGCATTTTAACAAGACTCCACATAGTGACTCCTTGTACATTAAAGTCTAAGAAACAGTATTCTAGAATCTATGTCATATGCATTTACCAGTAAAGCAAGCAGGTTCAGAAAAAATAGAAACAAAACTCAGTTCTGATTTCTCCAGACCTGTGAAAAAAGAGGTTGACCTTTCCAGAAACTTGAAATCCACCCAGAGTTTGAGGTCCTGGAATTCTCAGGGTGCTGATATATTCATCCCAGAGGATGTGTTTACCAAGGGCCTCCAGGTACCCAATGGTCCTTGAACCCATGTGCTCAACACATCAGAATTGTGAAGGAGACCAAGTCTGGGGGTCCCTGGTTGGAGATGATGCCTTGGCTTGTGCTGTGAAATGAACAGAGAGCCTGTTTTGTGGTTCTGATGAGTCACAAAGGCAAACTAAGGGTTGGCTATTTCCCTGGAGCTCCCACAGTAGAGAGCACAAGAAGACACTCCTAGCATGTAGCCAGAGGCCTTCAGAGGCCAGACTTCAAGTTTGGGGTTAAAATTCAGACTAGCAACAGCATAAGGCATTGCATCAGATGAATTTTCACATGAGAACCTACAGCTCTCTGGGTCCTACATGTAGTCTGGCAATAGTTGGACTTAGCAAGAGGCTCAGAATATCATCTAGAGTTGTCCACATGCTTGGGTTCTCTCATTGCAAAAAAATTTTTCCTGGCTACAGGAACATACTCAGCCTGAATTGGGACAGCCTACAACCAACCACAAGTGGGGACTGGTGGATAGCTACTGTGGTTCCCACGCCTCAGGTGGGATAACACTGAGGCATGTCTATACTGGTGCCCAGAGTCTCCTGGCAGACTTGTGCTCCAGTTGTCTATGTGGTACACAGCACACCCTCTATTGGTTGCCTCCCCTTCTCTGCCTTCATCCTCTGCTCATCAACCTGCATCCTGGGATCACCTCCTAAGTAAAGGACTTGCCTCACATTCACATCTCAGGTCTGCTCCTGGGGGAAATGAACCAAGACAAGAGCAATAGATTTGGGGTTGAACTTTGACTCTCACCATATGTTGTGTGTGTCCTCGAACATTAAAGTCTAAGAAACAGTATTCTAGAATCTATGTCATATGCATTTACCAGTAAAGCAAGCAGGTTCAGAAAAAATAGAAACAAAACTCAGTTCTGATTTCTCCAGACCTGTGAAAAAAGAGGTTGACCTTTCCAGAAACTTGAAATCCACCCAGAGTTTGAGGTCCTGGAATTCTCAGGGTGCTGATATATTCATCCCAGAGGATGTGTTTACCAAGGGCCTCCAGGTACCCAATGGTCCTTGAACCCATGTGCTCAACACATCAGAATTGTGAAGGAGACCAAGTCTGGGGGTCCCTGGTTGGAGATGATGCCTTGGCTTGTGCTGTGAAATGAACAGAGAGCCTGTTTTGTGGTTCTGATGAGTCACAAAGGCAAACTAAGGGTTGGCTATTTCCCTGGAGCTCCCACAGTAGAGAGCACAAGAAGACACTCCTAGCATGTAGCCAGAGGCCTTCAGAGGCCAGACTTCAAGTTTGGGGTTAAAATTCAGACTAGCAACAGCATAAGGCATTGCATCAGATGAATTTTCACATGAGAACCTACAGCTCTCTGGGTCCTACATGTAGTCTGGCAATAGTTGGACTTAGCAAGAGGCTCAGAATATCATCTAGAGTTGTCCACATGCTTGGGTTCTCTCATTGCAAAAAAATTTTTCCTGGCTACAGGAACATACTCAGCCTGAATTGGGACAGCCTACAACCAACCACAAGTGGGGACTGGTGGATAGCTACTGTGGTTCCCACGCCTCAGGTGGGATAACACTGAGGCATGTCTATACTGGTGCCCAGAGTCTCCTGGCAGACTTGTGCTCCAGTTGTCTATGTGGTACACAGCACACCCTCTATTGGTTGCCTCCCCTTCTCTGCCTTCATCCTCTGCTCATCAACCTGCATCCTGGGATCACCTCCTAAGTAAAGGACTTGCCTCACATTCACATCTCAGGTCTGCTCCTGGGGGAAATGAACCAAGACAAGAGCAATAGATTTGGGGTTGAACTTTGACTCTCACCATATGTTGTGTGTGTCCTCGAACAAGTTATTCAATCAGTTTGAGCATAGTGGTTTGGTTTTTTTTAATATGTGGAAATAATGAAGAAAAATATGAACCTGGACTTTTGTTAAAATTAAACAGCTGATTATCTAAAGGGCTTAATATAATGCTTGGCAGCAGTGAATGTTGAATAAATGATAGTGGGATCTCAACATGGTCATCCCTTGGGATCCACAGGGAACTGGTTCCAGGAACTCCTGTGGACACACAAGTCTATAGATACTTCAGTTCAGTTCAGTTGCTCAGTCGTGTCCGACTCTTTGTGACTCCACGGACTGCAGCACACCAGGTTTCCTTGTCCTTTACCATCTCCTGGAGCCTGCTCAAACTCATGTCCATTGACTCAATGATGCCATTCAACCATCTCGTCCTCTGTCCTCCCCTTTTCCTTCTGCTTTCTATTTTTCCCAACATCAGGGTCTTTTCCAATGAGTTGTCTCTCACACCAGGTGGCCAAGGTATTGGAGCTTCAGCTTCAGCATTATTCCTTCCAATGAATATTCAGGGTTGATTTCCTTTAGGATTGACTGGTTTGATTTCTCTGCAGTCCACGGGACTCTCAAGAGCCTTCCCAACACCACAGTTGAAAGGCATCAATTCTTTGTCGCTCAGACATTATATATATGTTTGCATATAATCTACGCACGTCCTCTCATATAATTTAAATCATCTCTGGATTACTTATAATACCTAATACAACATAAATTCTGTACAAATAGTTGGCAGCATGTAATAAAGTTTTGCTTTCTAAAAATATTTTATTTGTTTACTTATTCGTTTCTTGGCTGTACCAGGTCTTCATTGCTGTGTAGAATCTTTTTCCAGTTGTGGCAATCTGGAGCTACTCTCTAGGTAGGGTGCACAGGCTTCTCACTGCAGTGGTTTCTGTTGTTGCAGAGCACGGTCTCTAGGGTGCATGTGCTTCAGTAGTAGTAGCCCGTGGGCTCAGTAGTTGTAGCACATGGGCATAGTTGCCTCTACACGTGGGTTCTTCCAGGACTGGAGATTGAACCTGTAAATGAACAAAAATAGATTTGGGGTTGAACACCATGTTGTGTGTGTCCTCGAACAAGTTATTCAATCAGTTTGAGCATAGTGGTTTGGTTTTTTAATATGTGGAAATAATGAAGAAAAATATGAACCTGGACTTTTGTTAAAATTAAACAGCTGATTATCTAAAGGGCTTAATATAATGCTTGGCAGCAGTGAATGTTGAATAAATGATAGTGGGATCTCAACATGGTCATCCCTTGGGATCCACAGGGAACTGGTTCCAGGAACTCCTGTGGACACACAAGTCTATAGATACTTCAGTTCAGTTCAGTTGCTCAGTCGTGTCCGACTCTTTGTGACTCCACGGACTGCAGCACACCAGGTTTCCTTGTCCTTTACCATCTCCTGGAGCCTGCTCAAACTCATGTCCATTGACTCAATGATGCCATTCAACCATCTCGTCCTCTGTCCTCCCTTTTCCTTCTGCTTTCTATTTTTCCCAACATCAGGGTCTTTTCCAATGAGTTGTCTCTCACACCAGGTGGCCAAGGTATTGGAGCTTCAGCTTCAGCATTATTCCTTCCAATGAATATTCAGGGTTGATTTCCTTTAGGATTGACTGGTTTGATTTCTCTGCAGTCCACGGGACTCTCAAGAGCCTTCCCAACACCACAGTTGAAAGGCATCAATTCTTTGTCGCTCAGACATTATATATATGTTTGCATATAATCTACACGTCCTCTCATATAATTTAAATCATCTCTGGATTACTTATAATACCTAATACAACATAAATTCTGTACAAATAGTTGGCAGCATGTAATAAAGTTTTGCTTTCTAAAAATATTTTATTTGTTTACTTATTCGTTTCTTGGCTGTACCAGGTCTTCATTGCTGTGTAGAATCTTTTTCCAGTTGTGGCAATCTGGAGCTACTCTCTAGGTAGGGTGCACAGGCTTCTCACTGCAGTGGTTTCTGTTGTTGCAGAGCACGGTCTCTAGGGTGCATGTGCTTCAGTAGTAGTAGCCCGTGGGCTCAGTAGTTGTAGCACATGGGCATAGTTGCCCCTCTACACGTGGGTTCTTCCAGGACTGGAGATTGAACCTGTGTCCTCTGCATTGGCAGGTGGATTCCTAACCATTAGACTCAAGGGAGTCCAAGTTCTGTTTTTCACAACTTTCTGGAAGATTTTTTTCGCAAATAATTTCAGTCTGTGGTTGGTTGAAGCTGATGGATGTGGAACATGCAGAAATGGGGGAGGGCTGACAGTAACTGTCCACATTGGCAATCCAAGAAGAACAAATCCCTGATGATAAATTCTGCTAAAAATAGACTTAAGAGTTGTCTACTTTTCCTTAAGTATATAGCCTTTAGGTGTTCTGATTTTGTTTCCTTTTAGAATGTTCATTTTTTTAGTCTTTTCAATTCCTCTTTCTAATTTGATGGCAATTAGAGAAATGATGAGGGATTCCCAGGTGGCACTATAGTGATAAAAGAACCCACTTGTCAATGTAGGAGACATAAGAGAACCCAGGTTGATCTGTGGGTCAGGAAGATCCCCTGGAAGAGAGCATGGCGACCCACTTCAGTATTCTTGCTTGGAGAATTCTGTGGACAGAGGAGCCTGGCAGGCTACAGTTCATAGGGGCTCAAGGAGTTGGACACGACTGAAGTGATTGAACAGGCAGGCAGGCAGAGAAATGATGAATAGCTTTAAGTTACTGGTCAAATCTGGTCACGTAGGTCAACATCTGGTCAACATTTATTATGATGGTCTGAATAATTTTAACTACTCTTCAGGTATATTTTTTCCCATACAGAATACAAAAATGCAAGGACCCAGAATTCTGATTTATTTATAGTTGCTCTAAATAACAAGCAGGTATTCTCTAGTATTTATTTACATAAAAATAGGACCTCTTCTCCCTCCAAAGTCATGTCAGTATCCTTAATATATAAGCAAAGGATACAGGTGGAACAAAGTAAGTCCAGGAAAGCAGAACATGTATGATTGTATTGTATCCCATAATCTTAAGCCAGTTTTTATTTATTTGTTCAGTTCTCTCCTCCTTCCACTACAGAATTGTCAGTTTTTCTTATTCAGCAATCATGTCACCAGGTTAGCAAAAATAGTTCTTTTTTTCACACACAAACCACTATTGAGTTCATCCTCGTATTGCAGTAAAGTATTTGAGCCTAAGTGTAGGATTTTACATTTGTCTCAGCTACACTAAATTTTATGTATATGACCTTATAGATATTTTAAGATAGTTGTTTTTGTTTTTCCTGAAGTGATATGTATTCCTCTTTTCTTGGAGTCATCTTCACTTTTAATAAAAAAAAAAAAAAAAAAAGACTTCCAATTCTTCCTCAAAGCCTTGGAACATGCCCATCAGAGAGGATTCGGAGAAATAGAGTTTTGTTTTTCCTATTAAGTGGGAGTTTTAGAATTCTATCATTTTCTGTTGGTCAATCACGATACAATGGTGTTAAGTGAATAAGAGTTACATAATCAGAAAATAGTAAAATCACGTCTATCATTATTATTAGTTTTCACAATCAATAGCTAGGCAAAAAGTAAAAGATAATCACAATTGCAAGCCATAATGGAAATATGATTAACCTAACAATATACAATAATTACATATAACTTGGGGGGGCTAAGCTGAGTGACAGGTAAGTGGAAGTGCATACAGGCACCTGTTCTCATCCACTCAGACAGTCTATGTCTTGTGGTTGGTGCATTTAATCCATTTACAGTTAAGGTAATTATTGGTATGTATGATCCTATTACCATTTTCTTAAATTGTTTTGTGTTTTTTTTGTGTGGGTGTTTTCTCTCTCTTGTGTTTCCTGCCCAACAAGTTCCTTTAGTATTTGTTGGCTTGCTGGTGCTAAATTCTCTTAACTTTTGCTTGTCTGGAAGACTTTTGACTTCAAATCTGCTGAAAGTCTTCCTGGGCAGAGTATTTTTGGGTGTAGATTCTTCATCTTTCATCTTTAAATATATTGTGGACGTGGCCATTCTTAAGAATCCACCTCACAAGCTACTAGCTCCTATCTGGCTTGGTTGGACGCCTCTTACACACATCAGAAGGCAACTTTACACCTTCTGCAGATCCTTTGAAAAATCTCTAACCTTATCACTCCAATCTGCCTGTGTACCCATTAAGGATTGAAGTATCATTGTTTACTGAGGCATTTAGGATTATCCCAGGATAAATGAAAATTTTACTGTTTGTAACTTTCTGGAAGTTTTCTCCTCAAATGTTTTTAGCCTGTGGATGGTTGAATCCAGGGGATGTGGAACCTGCAGCAATGGAGGACTGACAGTAACTTTACACATTTGAAGAACTCATCCAGCAAGAAGGCAGGAAAGACAGCCAGCAACTACCGACGTGTTACCTATTGTGATTCCACAGAATTGTTTTCCCTTTCCTATACCATCTCACTTCTGGAACATCTCAAGCAAGAAGTTGTTCTAAGGACCCTGAAGGTAGCCCTGCTCTCAAAGATGGCTGTTTTCTGGTATAAATACAGCAGCAGGGAGAATGGTTCATGAGTGGAAGTTGAGCTGAACACATTATGGAGTGAGACCAAGTGATTTGTGTATCTGAGAGTGAAAGTGGATTAGTTTCCCACAGCTGCTGTAAGAAATCAGCACAAATATATAGCTTTAAAATAACACAACATTTGCTATCTTACTGTTCTGGAGGTTAAAAGTCTGAAATGTGTCTCACTAAGCTAAAATCAAGGTGTTGGCTGGGCTGCTCACCTTTCTGGAAGCTGGGCCTGAGAGGGAGTGTGGTAGGGGTGGAGGTGGAGGGCAGAATCTATTTCCTTGCTTTTTGTAACTTCTAGAGGCTTCCACCATTCCTTGGCTTGTGGTCCTTTGATCTCCAAAACAGCAATGACTTAAAGTTTTTCTCATGTGGCATCACTCTGACACTCACTAGTCTCCCTTTTCCACGTTTAAGGACCTCGTGATATACTGAATCCCGTGTAGGCACTCTTTACCTTAAGATTGTTTAAATAGCAACCTAAGTTCCATCTGGATCCTTCATTCCCTTTTATTACATCATGTAATATATTCACATGTTCCGGGGATTAGCACACAGCCATGTTGTGTGTAGCAGGAAGAGGGTGTGCATTATTCTGCCTCCTGCAGAGACTTAAAGAGCGATAGAAACTCATACGCAACAGAGGCTTGGAACTGCTTACACCTTCTGCAGATCCTTTGAAAAATCTCTAACCTTATCACTCCAATCTGCCTGTGTACCCATTAAGGATTGAAGTATCATTGTTTACTGAGGCATTTAGGATTATCCCAGGATAAATGAAAATTTTACTGTTTGTAACTTTCTGGAAGTTTTCTCCTCAAATGTTTTTAGCCTGTGGATGGTTGAATCCAGGGGATGTGGAACCTGCAGCAATGGAGGACTGACAGTAACTTTACACATTTGAAGAACTCATCCAGCAAGAAGGCAGGAAAGACAGCCAGCAACTACCGACGTGTTACCTATTGTGATTCCACAGAATTGTTTTCCCTTTCCTATACCATCTCACTTCTGGAACATCTCAAGCAAGAAGTTGTTCTAAGGACCCTGAAGGTAGCCCTGCTCTCAAAGATGGCTGTTTTCTGGTATAAATACAGCAGCAGGGAGAATGGTTCATGAGTGGAAGTTGAGCTGAACACATTATGGAGTGAGACCAAGTGATTTGTGTATCTGAGAGTGAAAGTGGATTAGTTTCCCACAGCTGCTGTAAGAAATCAGCACAAATATATAGCTTTAAAATAACACAACATTTGCTATCTTACTGTTCTGGAGGTTAAAAGTCTGAAATGTGTCTCACTAAGCTAAAATCAAGGTGTTGGCTGGGCTGCTCACCTTTCTGGAAGCTGGGCCTGAGAGGGAGTGTGGTAGGGGTGGAGGTGGAGGGCAGAATCTATTTCCTTGCTTTTTGTAACTTCTAGAGGCTTCCACCATTCCTTGGCTTGTGGTCCTTTGATCTCCAAAACAGCAATGACTTAAAGTTTTTCTCATGTGGCATCACTCTGACACTCACTAGTCTCCCTTTTCCACGTTTAAGGACCTCGTGATATACTGAATCCCGTGTAGGCACTCTTTACCTTAAGATTGTTTAAATAGCAACCTAAGTTCCATCTGGATCCTTCATTCCCTTTTATTACATCATGTAATATATTCACATGTTCCGGGGATTAGCACACAGCCATGTTGTGTGTAGCAGGAAGAGGGTGTGCATTATTCTGCCTCCTGCAGAGACTTAAAGAGCGATAGAAACTCATACGCAACAGAATTACATGGATTAATGATGGACTTTGACTCTCATTGCACTTAATTGGAAAGAGCAGCATTTAGACAGACAGTGCCGGGTTTCTATGATCTTGAACAGGTATTAAGCAACCTGCTGTGAAGCCTGAATCTGTGCTATGCTTAGTCTCTCATTCGTGTCTGACTCTTTGTGACCCCATGGACTGTAGCCTGCCCGGCTCCTTTGTCCATGGGGATTTTCCAGGCAAGAATACTGGAGGGGGTTGTTATGCCCTCCTCCAGGGGATCTTCCCAACTCAGGGACTGAATGAACCCAGGTCTCCCGCATTGCAGGCAGATTCTTTACCGTTTGAGCCACCAGGGAAGCCCAAAAATACCGGAGTGGGTAGCCTATCTCCCTTTAGGGAATCTTCCCCATCCAAGACCGCTTGCATTTCCGGTGGATTCTTTACCAGCTGAGCTACCAAGGAAGCTTGAATTTACTCATCTGTAAACTAGTACTGACCTTATGGGGCTTTTCACAAGGTTAAATAAGTACATAAGGGAAGGTCATTAGCTCAGCATCTGGTGCAGAGTAAATTTGCAGTAAGTGCTAGTTGCTGGTATAAAATAACCACAGTGAGCATTTATCATAAAGATATAAACAAGAACTGTTATCTGTTGTCTGGGGGCCCAAAGAGGGAGTATGAGGAATAAGTTACTGAATGTTTTAAGAGCTTCATAAAATTGCAAGATAAAGAAATTCTTGAATTACATTAATTTGGGCAGTGGATTAAAGAATTATAATTTTGTTTGAAGATAATTTCAAGCCTAACAAGACACTTGCAAGAATAAGAATATTACAAAGAACACCCAGGTACCTTTTACCCAGGTGCATCTGAGAACATAGCAGGTACAAACAATTCAGTAGTTTCTATTACCAGGCATTGTGCTAAGCATTTCACATTCCTTTTTCAACACACCATGAATTAGGGATCATAATATAGATTATTTTTGGAATTAGTAGACAGAGATCCAAGAAGCTTAAATTTGCCCAAGACCACATGACAGTAGGCTAAAAACAAGTCTACAAATGTTCAGGTCAAAGACTACTTAAAAAAAAAATCAATGGTTCTAGATTTATGCATGCTGTATACTATAATTGTGGTTGCTATTAACACATTTCATCTGTTCTATCACCCTATCTACCTGTGTGTTGCCTCTATTGCTATAGAATCTTAATCTATATATCATCTTCATCTCTATGATATCTCTGTACCATCTACCTATCTATCATCTTTATCACTATAGAATCTCTAGTTTTCCCTTCTCCAAGGGAAGACTACTACATTTAGAATGAGTAAACAAAAAAGTTCTACTGTATAGTACAGAGAACTATATTCAGTATCCTATGATAACCCATAATGGGAAAAAATATAGAAAAAGATGTATATATGTGTATAACTGAGTCACTTTGCTGTATAGCAGATTGGCACAACATTGTAAATCAAACATACTCAATAAAATGAAAAATATGACACAAACAAACCTATCTATGAAACAGAGACAGACTCACAGACACAGAGAACAGAGTTGGTGGTTGCCAAGGGTGGGGGGCGAGGGAAGAAATGGAATTTTACTAGATGTAAAACTGTTACATAGAGAATGGATAAACAACAAAGTCCTATTGTGTGGCACAAAGAACTATACTCAATACCCTGAGATAAACCATAATGGAAAAGAATATTAAAATATTAAAAGCATTAAAAATGTATTAAATATATATCTTTTTAAATATTATATATATATATATACATATATATATATATAACTGAGTCACTTTGCTGTATAGCAGAAATGAACACACCATTATAAATTAACTCTACTTCAATAAAAAATAAACTAAAAAAAATAAATAAATAAACTAAAAAACCTTAAGTCTCCAAACTTTCCCAAGGCAGAGTTACAAAACAGGAGGCAATTTTGCACTTCTACTAATTACACGCACTCTTAAGAGCTCAGCCACAGCTTCAGAGGCTGTGTGGCAAGACCATTAATGACATCAGCACTAATGTGTTTTGGGTTACACTTAGCAATTTGGGTGTTTAATGCAGTTCAACCATTTGTTCCAGTTCACCAGAGGTTAACAAGCCAGTAGTGAATATAAACATAACTGTGTTTCATTAGCTAAGCTCCCAGGTTGAAGAGCAAGGACAAAGCCCCATCAATAATCTTTACTTTTGTCTAGAAGCAGGCAGTACCTATTGGATAAAAGCACTGATACTCACTGTTGTGTTTGAAGATCCTTACGGTCGCACCTGAGAGTCCCCGGGGCCCCAAAAGCCCAAAAAAAGAGGGTCAGGCCTCTTCTCTCTATAGCTCTGTACCATCTACCTATCTATCATCTTTATCACTATAGAATCTCTAGTTTTCCCTTCTCCAAGGAAGACTACTACATTTAGAATGAGTAAACAAAAAGTTCTACTGTATAGTACAGAGAACTATATTCAGTATCCTATGATAACCCATAATGGGAAAAATATAGAAAAAGATGTATATATGTGTATAACTGAGTCACTTTGCTGTATAGCAGATTGGCACAACATTGTAAATCAAACATACTCAATAAAATGAAAAATATGACACAAACAAACCTATCTATGAAACAGAGACAGACTCACAGACACAGAGAACAGAGTTGGTGGTTGCCAAGGGTGGGGGGCGAGGGAAGAAATGGAATTTTACTAGATGTAAAACTGTTACATAGAGAATGGATAAACAACAAAGTCCTATTGTGTGGCACAAAGAACTATACTCAATACCCTGAGATAAACCATAATGGAAAAGAATATTAAAATATTAAAAGCATTAAAAATGTATTAAATATATATCTTTTTAAATATTATATATATATATATACATATATATATATATAACTGAGTCACTTTGCTGTATAGCAGAAATGAACACACCATTATAAATTAACTCTACTTCAATAAAAAATAAACTAAAAAAAATAAATAAATAAACTAAAAAACCTTAAGTCTCCAAACTTTCCCAAGGCAGAGTTACAAAACAGGAGGCAATTTTGCACTTCTACTAATTACACGCACTCTTAAGAGCTCAGCCACAGCTTCAGAGGCTGTGTGGCAAGACCATTAATGACATCAGCACTAATGTGTTTTGGGTTACACTTAGCAATTTGGGTGTTTAATGCAGTTCAACCATTTGTTCCAGTTCACCAGAGGTTAACAAGCCAGTAGTGAATATAAACATAACTGTGTTTCATTAGCTAAGCTCCCAGGTTGAAGAGCAAGGACAAAGCCCCATCAATAATCTTTACTTTTGTCTAGAAGCAGGCAGTACCTATTGGATAAAAGCACTGATACTCACTGTTGTGTTTGAAGATCCTTACGGTCGCACCTGAGAGTCGGGCCCCAAGCACAAGAGATGCATGGTTTAACTCATCACTTAAAATGAGACATCCCTATGTAGAAAACAAGCACGTGGAGCTCAGGTCAATAAATGAAATTAAGGGAAATCAGTATGTGGAACAGGAACTTGCTTCAGGATCTGAAATGTGGATTCTCAAAACACTCTAATTTTAAAAGACCAAGACTTTAAACAGGTGTTTATATGGATAAAATCCTTGAGAGCAATTAGCTGATGGAGACTGGAATCCTGTTAAGGGAATAACGTATTTTCAAAATATTTGCATATAGTTTTCAGCAGAGTGTGTTATCCAAGTAAAGCACCAGGTAGACTCTTAAGGACTGATGGTTGGGAGGAAAACTAATACATTTTTGTGTAGAGTGTAGATTTGCTTGGACTTTTCAATTGCATGCTGTCCCCCAGAGGAGGGCATGGCAACCCAGTCCAGTAAGCTTGCCTGGAGAATCCCATAGACAGAGGAGCCTGGTGGGCTGCCATCCTTAGGGATGCACAGAGTCGGATATGACTGAAGTGACTTAGCAAACAGGCATGCAGACTCTCAAGGATTGATGGCTGGCAAGAAGACAAATATACTTTTGGGTGGGCTGTGAATTTGCTGGGACTTTTCAATCACATGCTAGATTATTTGAAGTGGTTTGGGGGCACTCCAACTAGAAATCATGGCTGTTTGTTTTCCTGCAAGATATTTCTAGCTCTTGTTTTTTGATTCTCATTTCCCATTATAGTAATGTCCATATAGAAGCATCACTGCTTTATGATTAAAAACTGCATCTGGAAAAGGGTGTCCCTGCATTTTGAGTAGGGCTAAGCAATTTCATAATTTGGAAGTCTTTACATTAATAAAGAAAAATAATTTTGAGTAGTAATTGATAAACAGTGCTTTATACAAGCTACTCTAACTTCCTTATCTTAAGGAAATAACTTACTTATCTAAATAGATAAGAACCAGATCCTGTTCTCAAGTCACCTAATTTGCCCAGGCATCTGTCTTTCTTAAGAGGAATTCTTTTGTTTTTCCTTGCTTATGGGCACACCTTTTCTATAATGCTCATCCTATGTAAACTGGTGTGCTATTCCCCCATAGACCATAAGCTACATGAATTTACAGGGCAGAGATCTTGTACATCTTTGTATGCCCTGTATCTTGCCTCATAGGAGGACACAGCAGATTCTCATTAGGTGACTTAATGAGTGAATAAAGAAATAAATTACATATGCAAAATGTTTTGTTAAAATAAATGCTTAATAAACATTTGCTACATTGAACATGGTGACTCAGGAGCCTAGAAATTTAACTGATCTTGCTAAACTGTCACAGAAGAGGGATTTTGACTCACATCTAGGGCTGAAAGTGTATAACCAGAATACCATGATGAAAAAATTTGCTGTACTCAGCAGTACTGACACAGGCTGGGACCTGGGACCCTATGCTGTAGCGCTTGCACTCAGACAAGCATTTCTGTGTTCTCCAGCAACAAAATACAAAGAAACTATGCATATGGGACAAAAACATAACTCTGTGCATTCCCAGTTGGGACAAATTATGGACAACAATATACAAAAAGAGCAAAAAAAACCAAAAATCCAACTGCCAGTTCTGAACAGCTGGGGGCAAAAGCAGGATGTTGGGAGCAAAAACAGGGTACTACATATGTCTCCTGTACACAACACCACAAAAGGGTGAGCAGAACACCTAAGCCACCCCTCTGGCCTGACCTTTGGACCTATCCCTACCCTTATCTTATATAAGTAACCAGCTTGTCCTCCTTCAGGGAGTAAGCTAGCAAAGGATACTCTTGTTTTTGCTCCCGGGGCTACCATAAAGCCTTCCCTGAATTTCTCGTCTGGTCTCTTATCAATTTCTATTGATTAAGAAAGGCCAAGGACACTAATAATTGGTAATTGGTACACATATTTAAAAAGCTGGACATTCAATACTAAGAAAAGAAATTTCTCAGCTACATGTCTAACAAAGGACCTGCTCAGACTTATTTATTATTGAGTCACTAAGTCGTGTCCAACTCTTTGTGACCCCATGAACTGCAGCATGTCAGTTTTCCTTGTGCTTCACCATCTTTCAACATTTGCTCAAACTAATTTCCATTGAGTTGGTGATGCGATCCAACCATCTTTTCCTCTGTGGTCTTAGGAATAACACAGCGGAAGACGATTATGTTAATAAAGACTCACCTTTCCAACAAGTGCAGGGATATTCATTGAGTTCGTTGCAAATCCCAAATGCCCAAATTCCCATCCCAAAAACCATAGCAGCTTAATGAGTGAATGTTAAACATATGCAAAATGTTTTGTTAAAATAAATGCTTAATAAACATTTGCTACATTGAACATGGTGACTCAGGAGCCTAGAAATTTAACTGATCTTGCTAAACTGTCACAGAAGAGGGATTTTGACTCACATCTAGGGCTGAAAGTGTATAACCAGAATACCATGATGAAAAAATTTGCTGTACTCAGCAGTACTGACACAGGCTGGGACCTGGGACCCTATGCTGTAGCGCTTGCACTCAGACAAGCATTTCTGTGTTCTCCAGCAACAAAATACAAAGAAACTATGCATATGGGACAAAAACATAACTCTGTGCATTCCCAGTTGGGACAAATTATGGACAACAATATACAAAAAGAGCAAAAAAAACCAAAAATCCAACTGCCAGTTCTGAACAGCTGGGGGCAAAAGCAGGATGTTGGGAGCAAAAACAGGGTACTACATATGTCTCCTGTACACAACACCACAAAAGGGTGAGCAGAACACCTAAGCCACCCCTCTGGCCTGACCTTTGGACCTATCCCTACCCTTATCTTATATAAGTAACCAGCTTGTCCTCCTTCAGGGAGTAAGCTAGCAAAGGATACTCTTGTTTTTGCGCCCGGGGCTACCATAAAGCCTTCCCTGAATTTCTCGTCTGGTCTCTTATCAATTTCTATTGATTAAGAAAGGCCAAGGACACTAATAATTGGTAATTGGTACACATATTTAAAAAGCTGGACATTCAATACTAAGAAAAGAAATTTCTCAGCTACATGTCTAACAAAGGACCTGCTCAGACTTATTTATTATTGAGTCACTAAGTCGTGTCCAACTCTTTGTGACCCCATGAACTGCAGCATGTCAGTTTTCCTTGTGCTTCACCATCTTTCAACATTTGCTCAAACTAATTTCCATTGAGTTGGTGATGCGATCCAACCATCTTTTCCTCTGTGGTCTTAGGAATAACACAGCGGAAGACGATTATGTTAATAAAGACTCACCTTTCCAACAAGTGCAGGGATATTCATTGAGTTCGTTGCAAATCCCATCCCAAAAACCATAGCAGCTTCCACATTTAGGAATTTAGCCACGAGATCCTCCAACTCTTTATGCTTATCCAAGGTTCCTGCACATGAAATGATAGGATGGATGAGTCTCCTGTTCTTAAAAAGTCAAGGATTGAAAACTCAATTTCCAGTGCTTATCCATCATAAAAAGACACATAAAACAGTGCTCATAGCAGGTCTAGTGGCCATAGACTCCTTCTAGAAACAACTCAAATACTTACACACTGTCGAATGGATCAATATACTATGCAAGGTATTTGTATAGTAGAATTCAACAAAGCAATGAGAAAAAAACAAACTATTGTCCCAGTTAACAACATGGAAAATCTCACAAATATGTGTGTAAGTGAAAAAAGTCAGACATGTATACATTCATATCATATGAATTCATTTATAGTTTATAGACAAAACCAACCTATAGTGCCAGTGTTAAAAGTCAGGAATTTGTTATTGTTATTTAGTTGCTAAGTCATGTCTGATCACAAGGACCATAGTCTACCAAACTTCTCCGTTCATGGGATTTTTACAGGCAAGAATACTGGAATGGATTGCCATTCCCTTCTGCAGGGAATCTTCTCAACTCAGACGTGAAACACCACATTTCCTAGATTGGCAGGTGGATTCTTTACTGCTGAGCCACCAAAGAAATCCTGAAAGTCAGGAAAGTGGTTACTTTTGTTGGAAGCCTGCAGAGAGCTTTGAGATGCTCTATGTGTTTTGTTTCTAGATCTTGATGCTGGCTATGTGGGTGTGTTTGCTTTGTGAAAATTCACTGAACTTTATACTTATGATTGGGGCAATTTTCTTTCTCTCTCTCTCTATATATATATTGATGATATAATACAATTTATAAAAAATGCCACATTTCTTCCTTCTTCCCACCCTACATCCAACAGATAATTAAATTCTAACTCAGTTTTCCTTGTGCTTCAACAATTTGCTCAAACTAATTTCCATTGAGTTGGTGATGCGATCCAACCATCTTTTCCTCTGTGGTCTTAGGAATAACACAGCGGAAGACGATTATGTTAATAAAGACTCACCTTTCCAACAAGTGCAGGGATATTCATTGAGTTCGTTGCAAATCCCATCCCAAAAACCATAGCAGCTTCCACATTTAGGAATTTAGCCACGAGATCCTCCAACTCTTTATGCTTATCCAAGGTTCCTGCACATGAAATGATAGGATGGATGAGTCTCCTGTTCTTAAAAAGTCAAGGATTGAAAACTCAATTTCCAGTGCTTATCCATCATAAAAAGACACATAAAACAGTGCTCATAGCAGGTCTAGTGGCCATAGACTCCTTCTAGAAACAACTCAAATACTTACACACTGTCGAATGGATCAATATACTATGCAAGGTATTTGTATAGTAGAATTCAACAAAGCAATGAGAAAAAAACAAACTATTGTCCCAGTTAACAACATGGAAAATCTCACAAATATGTGTGTAAGTGAAAAAAGTCAGACATGTATACATTCATATCATATGAATTCATTTATAGTTTATAGACAAAACCAACCTATAGTGCCAGTGTTAAAAGTCAGGAATTTGTTATTGTTATTTAGTTGCTAAGTCATGTCTGATCACAAGGACCATAGTCTACCAAACTTCTCCGTTCATGGGATTTTTACAGGCAAGAATACTGGAATGGATTGCCATTCCCTTCTGCAGGGAATCTTCTCAACTCAGACGTGAAACACCACATTTCCTAGATTGGCAGGTGGATTCTTTACTGCTGAGCCACCAAAGAAATCCTGAAAGTCAGGAAAGTGGTTACTTTTGTTGGAAGCCTGCAGAGAGCTTTGAGATGCTCTATGTGTTTTGTTTCTAGATCTTGATGCTGGCTATGTGGGTGTGTTTGCTTTGTGAAAATTCACTGAACTTTATACTTATGATTGGGGCAATTTTCTTTCTCTCTCTCTCTATATATATATTGATGATATAATACAATTTATAAAAAATGCCACATTTCTTCCTTCTTCCCACCCTACATCCAACAGATAATTAAATTCTAACTCCCTCAGAGGTCTGCCACTCTTAAATGCAAACAGAGCTCATGACTTTCATACATTCATAAAGCTATAATTTATTGAACCTTTGGAATGTGCTAGATTGCAGAGACCACTATTTAGGTGATCTCATTTAATTTTAAGGCCCAATCATGCAGGTATTATTACTTTATAGATAAGAAAACTGAAGTAGGAAGCAGTCACAGATAAAAGTCAACAGAGACAGTCAAGTCTAACTCCAAAGTTCACATTTTTACTACTTTAGTACTTTTAATGCTTATGCTCTGACCCTTCTTTTTTTTAATTTTTAAAAATTTTTAGCTATTTTCCCCTCTTCTATATAATAGGTTCTCATTAGTTGTATATTTTTTATATAGTAATGAATATATGTCAATCTTAATCTCTCAATTTATTCCTCCCTCCCTTCCCCTCTTGGTGTCCATGCTTTTCTTCTCTATGTCTCTGTCTCTAGTTTTGCTTTGCAAATAGTTTCATCTCTACTATCTTTCCTAGAGTCCACATATATGCATATAGATGGCCAAGAGGCACGTGAAGAAATGCTCAACATCACTAACTATTAGAGAAATACAAATCAAAACTACAATGAGAGATTCCCTGGCAGCTCAGTGGTAACCCAGGAGACATGGGTTGATCTGGGAAGATCTCACATGCTGCGGAGTAACTAAACCTGTGCACCACAACTATGGAGTCTGTGCTTGAGGGCCGGGAGGTGAAACTATCCCTTCTGCAGGGAATCTTCTCAACTCAGACGTGAAACACCACATTTCCTAGATTGGCAGGTGGATTCTTTACTGCTGAGCCACCAAAGAAATCCTGAAAGTCAGGAAAGTGGTTACTTTTGTTGGAAGCCTGCAGAGAGCTTTGAGATGCTCTATGTGTTTTGTTTCTAGATCTTGATGCTGGCTATGTGGGTGTGTTTGCTTTGTGAAAATTCACTGAACTTTATACTTATGATTGGGGCAATTTTCTTTCTCTCTCTCTCTATATATATATTGATGATATAATACAATTTATAAAAAATGCCACATTTCTTCCTTCTTCCCACCCTACATCCAACAGATAATTAAATTCTAACTCCCTCAGAGGTCTGCCACTCTTAAATGCAAACAGAGCTCATGACTTTCATACATTCATAAAGCTATAATTTATTGAACCTTTGGAATGTGCTAGATTGCAGAGACCACTATTTAGGTGATCTCATTTAATTTTAAGGCCCAATCATGCAGGTATTATTACTTTATAGATAAGAAAACTGAAGTAGGAAGCAGTCACAGATAAAAGTCAACAGAGACAGTCAAGTCTAACTCCAAAGTTCACATTTTTACTACTTTAGTACTTTTAATGCTTATGCTCTGACCCTTCTTTTTTTTAATTTTTAAAAATTTTTAGCTATTTTCCCCTCTTCTATATAATAGGTTCTCATTAGTTGTATATTTTTTATATAGTAATGAATATATGTCAATCTTAATCTCTCAATTTATTCCTCCCTCCCTTCCCCTCTTGGTGTCCATGCTTTTCTTCTCTATGTCTCTGTCTCTAGTTTTGCTTTGCAAATAGTTTCATCTCTACTATCTTTCCTAGAGTCCACATATATGCATATAGATGGCCAAGAGGCACGTGAAGAAATGCTCAACATCACTAACTATTAGAGAAATACAAATCAAAACTACAATGAGAGATTCCCTGGCAGCTCAGTGGTAACCCAGGAGACATGGGTTGATCTGGGAAGATCTCACATGCTGCGGAGTAACTAAACCTGTGCACCACAACTATGGAGTCTGTGCTTGAGGGCCGGGAGGTGAAACTACTGAAGCCCAAGCATCCTAGAACCCATGTTCTGCAACAAGAGAAGCCACCGCAATGAGAAGGCCATGTAGCCTGCAAACAACAAACAGCCAGCACCACCAAAAATAAATAAGTAAATACATGAGCTTATATTTAAAAACTACCATAAGGTGCCACCTCACACCCCAGAATTTGCATACATGTATGCTAACTTGCTTCAGTCATGTATGACTCTCTGTGACCTCATGAACTATAGCCCACCAGACTCCTCTGAACCTCCTTTGGGGTCTCCCAAACAAGAATACTGGAGTGGGTTGCCATGCCCTCATCCAGGGCATCTTCCCAACCCAGGGACTGAACCCACTTCTCTTAAGTTTCATGCACTGGCAGGTGCGTTCTTTACCACTAGAGCCACTGGAAAGCCATTCATCCCCAAAGAGCCACGATTTAAAAATCTACAGAAAATAAATTCTGCAGAGGATGTAAAGGGAGCCATCCTACACTGTTGGTGGGAATATAATTTGATACGGCTACTATGGATAACAGTATGGAGATTCTAACCCCCACTCCCACTCCCAGATTACATATGATCCCTCAGGCTTTATGGAGAGTAACAGTCAATGTTCCTGTAGTCTTATATTTGGCATCACTCTAAGTTCTAGGTCTGTACTGTCCAACATGGTAGCCACCAGCTACATATGGTTAGTGCAATGGAGGACTAGAGTTCAAATTTTTATTTAATTTTAGTTAATTTAAATGTGAAAATGAAAGGTCTATAAAATATTTTATACTAAACGCAATTTTATTGTTTTAATACGATTATTTCACATTTATTTCAGTTTAACCAATGAAAATTTAGTATCTGAATTGACATGTGCTTTAAAATATCAACTATTTTTTGAAGAGAGTACAAAGAAAATAAAAGCAATATAGTATAGTGTATTGACATTCTACTTATTGATCACAGGTTTAAATGATAATACTTAAGATATATTTAGTCAAATGCATTTTGAAGTTGTTTTCCTTATTTATTTATTTTTTTAAATTCTTTACTTTAAAGGTTTTACAGAGTTTTGTTGTTCACAGACATGCATGTTCCCAGATCAGTCATATGCATATTCATGGTCCCCACCCCACCAGTTCCCCCCATCGCACCCCTCCAGACCATCGCCCCAAGCCATTGTGAGCACTCCTATTCCCTTAGCACAATGACAATAGCTATCTTTTCCACACATAACACTATAGGTTTCCTTGTTACTCCCTCCATGTTTCCCCCCGCCTACTTCTTCCCCACAATGTCCCTATGTCTATGCTCAATCTGTTTTCCCATGAGTTCCCTGCATGTGTTATCAAGACCGTCCTACTAGATTCCACATATGTGTGTTAGTATACTGTATTTGTCTTTCTCTTTTTGACTTACTTCACTTTTTATGATAGGTTCTAGAGCCAGCCACTTCATTAGGACTGAGTCTTCTGCATTTCTTTTAACAGCTGAGTAGTATTCCATTGTATATATGTACCAGGGCTGCTTTATCCATTCATTCGTCAATGGACATCTAGGTTGCTTCCGTGTTCTAGCTATTGTATAGAGAGCTGCAGTGAACATTGGGGTACAGGTGCTTCTTTCAGTTTTGATTTCATCAGAATATAAGCCTAAGAGTGGGATTGCTGGGTCATAGGCTGCTTCTATTTTTAGTTTTAAAGGAATCTCCAGACTGTCTTCCATAGAGGCTGTATCAATTTACATTCCCACCAGCAATGCAAGAGGGTTCCCTTTTCTCCACACCCTCTCCAGCATTTATTATCTCTCAATTTCTTGATGATGGCCACTCTGACAGGTGTGAGGTGATATCTCATTGTAGTTTTGATTTGCATTTCTCTAATTATAAGCGAGGTTGAGCATCGTTTCATGTGTTTTCGGGCCATCTGTATGTCCTCTTTGGAGAGGCGTCTCTTTAGATCTTTTTCCCATTTTTTGATTGGGTTGTTTGTTTTTCCTGTGCTGAGTTGTCTGAGTTGCTTGCAGATTTTGGAGATTAATTCTTTGTCTGTTGTTTCATTTGCTATGATTTTCTCCCACTCTGTGGGGTGTCTGTTCAGCTTTTTTGTGATTTCTTTTGCTGTACAAAAGCTTTTAAGTTCTACTTATTGATCACAGGTTTAAATGATAATACTTAAGATATATTTAGTCAAATGCATTTTGAAGTTGTTTTCCTTATTTATTTATTTTTTTAAATTCTTTACTTTAAAGGTTTTACAGAGTTTTGTTGTTCACAGACATGCATGTTCCCAGATCAGTCATATGCATATTCATGGTCCCCACCCCACCAGTTCCCCCCATCGCACCCCTCCAGACCATCGCCCCAAGCCATTGTGAGCACTCCTATTCCCTTAGCACAATGACAATAGCTATCTTTTCCACACATAACACTATAGGTTTCCTTGTTACTCCCTCCATGTTTCCCCCCGCCTACTTCTTCCCCACAATGTCCCTATGTCTATGCTCAATCTGTTTTCCCATGAGTTCCCTGCATGTGTTATCAAGACCGTCCTACTAGATTCCACATATGTGTGTTAGTATACTGTATTTGTCTTTCTCTTTTTGACTTACTTCACTTTTTATGATAGGTTCTAGAGCCAGCCACTTCATTAGGACTGAGTCTTCTGCATTTCTTTTAACAGCTGAGTAGTATTCCATTGTATATATGTACCAGGGCTGCTTTATCCATTCATTCGTCAATGGACATCTAGGTTGCTTCCGTGTTCTAGCTATTGTATAGAGAGCTGCAGTGAACATTGGGGTACAGGTGCTTCTTTCAGTTTTGATTTCATCAGAATATAAGCCTAAGAGTGGGATTGCTGGGTCATAGGCTGCTTCTATTTTTAGTTTTTAAAGGAATCTCCAGACTGTCTTCCATAGAGGCTGTATCAATTTACATTCCCACCAGCAATGCAAGAGGGTTCCCTTTTCTCCACACCCTCTCCAGCATTTATTATCTCTCAATTTCTTGATGATGGCCACTCTGACAGGTGTGAGGTGATATCTCATTGTAGTTTTGATTTGCATTTCTCTAATTATAAGCGAGGTTGAGCATCGTTTCATGTGTTTTCGGGCCATCTGTATGTCCTCTTTGGAGAGGCGTCTCTTTAGATCTTTTTCCCATTTTTTGATTGGGTTGTTTGTTTTTCCTGTGCTGAGTTGTCTGAGTTGCTTGCAGATTTTGGAGATTAATTCTTTGTCTGTTGTTTCATTTGCTATGATTTTCTCCCACTCTGTGGGGTGTCTGTTCAGCTTTTTTGTGATTTCTTTTGCTGTACAAAAGCTTTTAAGTTTCATGAGGTCCCACATGTTCATTTGTCTTTTCAGTTCCACTATTCTAGTAGGTGGGTCAGAGAGGATCTTACTTTCATGTCCTTGAGGGTTTTGCCTATATTCTCCTCTAAGAGTTTGATGGTTTCTGGTCTTACATTTAGGTCTTTAATCCATTTTGAGTTGATCTTTGTGTATGGTGTCAGGGAATGTTCCAACTTCATTTTTTTTTGCATGTAGCTGTCCAATTCTCCTAGCACCACTTGTTGAAGAGGCTGTCTTTGTCCCATTTTATAGTTTCGCCTCCTTTGTCAAAAATAAGGTACCCATAGGTGCGTGGGTTTATCTCTGGGTTCTCGATCTTGTTCCATTGGTCTATAGTTCTGTTTTTGTGCCAGTACCACACTGTCTTGATGACTGTTGCTTTGTAGTAGAGTCTGAAGTTAGGGAGGTTGATTCCTCCAGCTCCGTTTTTCTTTCTCGGGATTGCTTTGGCTATCCGAGGTCTTTTGTGTTTCCGTATGAACTGTGTTATTGTTTGGTCTAGTTCTGTGAAAAATGTCAATGGAAGTTGAATAGGTATTGCATTGAATCTGTAGATGACATTTGGTAGTATGGTCATTTTCACAATATTGATTCTTCCGACCCAGGAACATGGAATATCTCTCCATCTGTTTAAGTCTTCTTTAATGTCTCTCATGAGTGTCTTGTAATTTTCTGTGTACAATTCTTTTGTTTCTTTGGGTAGGTTTATTCCTAGATATTTGATTCTTTTGGTTGCGATGGTGAAGGGGACTGCCTCTTTGATTTCGTTTTCTGATTTTTCATTGTTTGTGTATAGGAATGCGAGTGATTTCTGTGTGTTGACTTTGTATCCTGTGACTTTGTGAATTCGTTGATTAGCTCTAGTAGCTTTGTAATAGAGTCTTTGGGATTTTCTATGTATAAATATCGTGTCGTCTGAAAAAGAGAGATCTTGACTTCTTCCTTTCCAATCTGGATTCCTTTGATTTCTTTCTCTTCTCTTAATGCTGTTGCTAGAACTTCCAGGACTGTGTTGAATAGTAGCGGTGAAAGTGGACACCCCTGTCTTGTTCCTGATCTTAGAGGGAATGCTTTCAGTTTTTCACCGTTGAGAATACTGTTTGCTGTGGGCTTCTCATAGATGGCTTTTATTATGTTGAGATAGGTTCCTTCTATGCCCATTTTCTGAAGAGTTTTTATCATAAAGGGGTTTTGTTTCTGGTCTTACATTTAGGTCTTTAATCCATTTTGAGTTGATCTTTGTGTATGGTGTCAGGGAATGTTCCAACTTCATTTTTTTGCATGTAGCTGTCCAATTCTCCCAGCACCACTTGTTGAAGAGGCTGTCTTTGTCCCATTTTATAGTTTCGCCTCCTTTGTCAAAAATAAGGTACCCATAGGTGCGTGGGTTTATCTCTGGGTTCTCGATCTTGTTCCATTGGTCTATAGTTCTGTTTTTGTGCCAGTACCACACTGTCTTGATGACTGTTGCTTTGTAGTAGAGTCTGAAGTTAGGGAGGTTGATTCCTCCAGCTCCGTTTTTCTTTCTCGGGATTGCTTTGGCTATCCGAGGTCTTTTGTGTTTCCGTATGAACTGTGTTATTGTTTGGTCTAGTTCTGTGAAAAATGTCAATGGAAGTTGAATAGGTATTGCATTGAATCTGTAGATGACATTTGGTAGTATGGTCATTTTCACAATATTGATTCTTCCGACCCAGGAACATGGAATATCTCTCCATCTGTTTAAGTCTTCTTTAATGTCTCTCATGAGTGTCTTGTAATTTTCTGTGTACAATTCTTTTGTTTCTTTGGGTAGGTTTATTCCTAGATATTTGATTCTTTTGGTTGCGATGGTGAAGGGGACTGCCTCTTTGATTTCCTTTTCTGATTTTTCATTGTTTGTGTATAGGAATGCCAGTGATTTCTGTGTGTTGACTTTGTATCCTGCAACTTTGCTGAATTCGTTGATTAGCTCTAGTAGCTTTGTAATAGAGTCTTTGGGATTTTCTATGTATAAATATCATGTCGTCTGCAAAGAGAGAGAGCTTGGCTTCTTCCTTTCCAATCTGGATTCCTTTGATTTCCTTCTCTTCTCTTATTGCTGCTGCTAGAACTTCCAGGACTATGTTGAATAGTAGTGGTGAAAGTGGACACCCCTGTCTTGTTCCTGATCTTAGAGGGAATGCTTTCAGTTTTTCACCGTTGAGGATAATGTTCGCTGTAGGCTTCTCATAGATGGCTTTTATTATGTTGAGATAGGTTCCTTCTATGCCCATTTTCGGAAGAGTTTTTATCATAAATGGGTGTTGTACTTTGTCAAAGGCTTTTTCTGCATCTACTGAGATGATCATGTGATTTTTGTCTCTCAATTTGTTGATACGGTGTATCACACTGATTGATTCGCAGATATTGAAGAATCCTTGCATGCCTGGGATGAACCCGACTTGATCGTGATGTATGAGTTTTCTGATGTGTCGTTGAATTCTGATTGCTAGGATTTTGTTGAGGATCTTGGCATCTAAGTTCATCAGAGAAATTGGTCTGTAATTTTCCTTTTTTGTGTTGTCTTTGCCTGGTTTGGGTATCAGGGTGATGGTGGCCTCGTAGAATGTGTTTGGAAGTTTTCCTTCCTGTGCAATTTTTTGAAAGAGTTTTAGAAGGACAGGCATTAGCTCTTCTTTAAATGTTTGGTAGAATTCGGCTGTGAAGCCATCTGGCCCTGGACTTTTATTTTTGGGTAGATTTTAAGCACAGATTCGATTTCTGAGCTTGTGATTGGGTTGTTCAAAGTTTCTGTTTCTTCCTGGCTCAGTCTTGGGAGATTGATCTTCCCCAAGAAACTGTCGATTTCTTCCAGGTTGTCCAGTTTGTTGCCATAGAGTTGCTCATAATAGTCTCTTAGAATCTTTTGGATTTCTGCATGATCTGTTGTAATCTCTCCTTTTTTGTTTTTGATTTTGTTGATCTGGTTCTTCTCTCTTTTTCTCTTGATGAGTCTGGCCAGGGGCTTGTCAATTTTGTTTACCTTTTCAAAGAACCAGCTTTTTGTTTTATTTATCCGTACTATAGTTTCTTTCATTTCTTTCTCATTTATTTCTGCTCTAGTCTTTATAATCTCTCTTCTGCTGGCTTTGGGATGTTTTTGTTCTTCTTTTTCCAATTGTTTTAAGCGGAGGGTTAAGTCATCTGCTTCATATTTTCCTAGTTTCTTGAGGTAGGACTGTATTGCTATAAATTTCCCTCTTACAACTGTTTTTGTGGTATCCCATAGGTTTTGCACAGTCGTGTGTTCATTGTCATTTTCTAGGAATTTTAAAATTTCTCCTGTGATTTCCTCAGTAATCAGTTGGTTTTTTAGGTATGTGTTGTTTAATCTCCATGTGTTTCTTTTGTTTTTGTTTTTTAAGATTTATTTTTATTTATTTATTTTGGGCGGGGGTCGGGTTGGGGAGGGAGGGGAGCAGGCGGGCCACTTCTATTGGTCTTCCATTTCTCCGTTTTTAATCTATCTTTGTTCTTTGGCTCCTGTGGGCCTCCCATCGCGGTGGCGTCTGTCGTTGCAGAGCACCGGCTCTGGGCGCACGCGCTCCAGAGCTCCGGCTCAGTGATTGGACACATCAGTCCAGCCGCTCCGCGGCACGTGGGATCTTCCCAGGCCAGGGGTCGAAGCGGCGCCCCTTGCACTGCAAGGCGGTGTCCTTACCCACTGGACCAGGGAAGCCCTGTGTTTCTGTTTTTAGCGGTTTTTTCCCTGTAGTTGATCTCTAGTCTCATTGCATTGTGGTCCGAGCAGATGATTGATATTATTTCAGTTTTCCTGAATTGATTGAGGTTAGATTTGTGGCCCAGGATGTGGTCTATCCTGGAGAATGTTCCTTGAGCACTTGAGAAGAAAATGTATTCTTCTGCTTTTGGATGGAACATCCTAAAGATATCGATGAGGTCCATCTTTTCTAGTGAGGCATTTACAGCTTGTGTTTCTTTATGAATTTTCTGTTTAGATGATCTATCCATTGGTGTGAGAGGAGTGTTAAAGTCTCCTACTATTGTTGTGTTATTATTGATTTCTTCTTTTAAGTCTGAAAGTATCTGTCTTATGTATTGAGGTGCCCCTGTGTTGGGTGCGTAGATATTCATGACTGTTATGTCTTCCTCTTGGATAGATCCCTTAATCATGATGTAGTGACCTGCCTTGTCTCTTAGAATCTTCTTTACTTTAAAATCTATTTTGACTGACATGAGGATTGCTATTCCAGCTTTCTTTTGATTTCCATTTGCATGGAATATCTTTTTCCAGCCTCTCACTTTCAGTCTATGAGTGTCTCTATGTCTGAAGTGGGTCTCTTGTAAACAGCATATATATAGGTCATGTTTCTTGATCCATTCAGCCAGCCTGTGTCATTTGGTTGGAGCATTTAATCCATTTACATTCAAAGTAATTATTGATACAAATGTTCCTATTGTCATCTTCTTAGAAGTTTGGGGTTTGATTTGTAGGACTTCTCCGACTCTTGTTTCTATTGGCTATATCAGGCCCTTTAACACTTGTTGTAGGGCTGGTTTTGTGGTACAGAATTCTTTTAGTTTTTGTCTGTCTGAGAAGCTTTTGACTTCCCCATCAATTCTGAATGAGATTCTTGCTGGGTAGAGAATTCTTGGTTGGAGGTTATTCTCTTTTAGCCATTTAAATGTGTCTTGCCATTCTCTTCTGGCCTGCAGTGTTTCTGTTGAGTGATCTGCAGTTAGACGTATGGGGTTTCCTTTATATGTTATTTGTTGTTTGCTTCTAGCTGCTTTTAGTAATCTGTCTTTATATTTAGTCTGCATTAGTTTGATTAAAATGTGCCTTGGTGTGTTTCTTCTGGGGTTTCTCCTGTATGGAACTCTTTGTGCTTCTTGGACTTGGTTGACTATTTCCTTTCCCATGCTGGGGAGGTTTTCAACTATAACTTCTTCAAGAATTTTTTCGTAACCTTTCTTCCCCTCTTCTTCCTCTGGAACTCCTATAATTCTAATGTTGGTGCGTTTGATATTATCCCATAGGTCTTAGATGCTACCCTCAGTTCTTTTAATTCTTTCGGCTTTGTTCTGTTCCTCACCAGTTATTTCGACCAGTCTATCTTCCAGCTTGCTTATCTGTTCTTCTGCCTCCAGTACTCTACTGTTGAAACCTTCTATAGTATTTTTGAGTTAGGCAATTGAGTTGGTAATCTCTATTTGCTTATTTTTCATTTCCTGCATGTCTTTTCTCAGTGCATTAATTTCCTCTAATATTCTGTTTTCGGTGTTTTGCATCCTCATTAGTATAGTTTTTCTGAATTCTCTTTCAGATAATTTGTCTATCTCCTCCTCTGTCATTTGAAGCGGTGTTTCTCTAGCTTGGTCCTTCATTTGTGCAGCGTTTCTCTGTCATTTCATTATTAGGTTAGTTTTTGTTTCTTTGTGGGTGTCTGTGTGTATGGAGTTCTTTTCCCCACCAGGCTTCTTGGTTGAATTCTCCCTTCCTTTGGGTTTCTGTCCTTCTAGAAGGGTTCAGTGGTTTGTGTCTTGGGTGGTGTTAGGTCTTGTTTACAGGTGAACAGTCTCTAGTGTTGTATGTTCTTTGATAGTGTGGGGTCTTGGAATCAGGGCTTCCACTCCAAGGATCCTTGGTTTGATGATTGGTCAGGGGGTGTAGGCTCTATGTCTGGTTTGCTAAGGTGTTCCGTGATATTAGTTCAAATACTAGCATCTGGGGAGCAAGAGTTGTGTCCCTAATGGGTGACAGTCATAAAAGCATGCAGATGTTTTCTAACATAGGCATAAGATATACATACATACACAGCAATAACCACATCTAACCAGTCTTACAGTGACAAAGCATAGGAAATTTTTCTGGCAAATGACACAATCAAAGATGGTACTTGCCCGTTAAGCTCTGAATTAATTAAAATAGTGCCTGGAAAAATAGATCCGGGGCAAGGTCCTGGCTTGGACTATTACATTGAAAGCAATTTTTAACTAAGACATGTGTTGGGTGTGAGGAGGTGGAGAGTGTATGGGTAATGAGAAGGAATAGATTCGACTTGGAAGGATTTTATAGGGTTACATAGCCAAGATTAATGTGTTGTATTGTTTAGTGCAGCTGGAAGAGAATAGTGGAGCCAGGAAGGTAGCAAATATTTATCTAGGGGGTAGTGGTAGATTGGAGAAATCAGTTCTTTTAATTCTTTCGGCTTTGTTCTGTTCCTCACCAGTTATTTCGACCAGTCTATCTTCCAGCTTGCTTATCTGTTCTTCTGCCTCCAGTACTCTACTGTTGAAACCTTCTATAGTATTTTTGAGTTAGGCAATTGAGTTGGTAATCTCTATTTGCTTATTTTTCATTTCCTGCATGTCTTTTCTCAGTGCATTAATTTCCTCTAATATTCTGTTTTCGGTGTTTTGCATCCTCATTAGTATAGTTTTTCTGAATTCTCTTTCAGATAATTTGTCTATCTCCTCCTCTGTCATTTGAAGCGGTGTTTCTCTAGCTTGGTCCTTCATTTGTGCAGCGTTTCTCTGTCATTTCATTATTAGGTTAGTTTTTGTTTCTTTGTGGGTGTCTGTGTGTATGGAGTTCTTTTCCCCACCAGGCTTCTTGGTTGAATTCTCCCTTCCTTTGGGTTTCTGTCCTTCTAGAAGGGTTCAGTGGTTTGTGTCTTGGGTGGTGTTAGGTCTTGTTTACAGGTGAACAGTCTCTAGTGTTGTATGTTCTTTGATAGTGTGGGGTCTTGGAATCAGGGCTTCCACTCCAAGGATCCTTGGTTTGATGATTGGTCAGGGGGTGTAGGCTCTATGTCTGGTTTGCTAAGGTGTTCCGTGATATTAGTTCAAATACTAGCATCTGGGGAGCAAGAGTTGTGTCCCTAATGGGTGACAGTCATAAAAGCATGCAGATGTTTTCTAACATAGGCATAAGATATACATACATACACAGCAATAACCACATCTAACCAGTCTTACAGTGACAAAGCATAGGAAATTTTTCTGGCAAATGACACAATCAAAGATGGTACTTGCCCGTTAAGCTCTGAATTAATTAAAATAGTGCCTGGAAAAATAGATCCGGGGCAAGGTCCTGGCTTGGACTATTACATTGAAAGCAATTTTTAACTAAGACATGTGTTGGGTGTGAGGAGGTGGAGAGTGTATGGGTAATGAGAAGGAATAGATTCGACTTGGAAGGATTTTATAGGGTTACATAGCCAAGATTAATGTGTTGTATTGTTTAGTGCAGCTGGAAGAGAATAGTGGAGCCAGGAAGGTAGCAAATATTTATCTAGGGGGTAGTGGTAGATTGGAGAAAGTTTTAGATTTACAACATAGAGGGCGGAAGCAGTGGCAAAGAGGAAAGAAAATTGGAAGTTCAAGAATTAAAAGCAAAGAAAAAATTAATAATTAAACATCAAAAAAAAGAAATTAAAAATTTTAAAAAGGGAAGAGAAACTTAATAAGAAGAGACAAAAGACAAAAAAAGAAAAAAAGAAAAAAAAAAAACCCAAACCTGATGGATCAAATGAATACACAGAACCGTCCTCAACAGATAAGCAAAAAAGCTAAATACTGTCCCTGGTTTTTATCCTCTCATCTGTCTGGTGGAAGCCAGTCTGCTCTTGATGGTGCTGTCTTGATGATGTAGCCTTTCCCTCATGGCACCGGTCTGCAAGCTCACTCAGGTGCTGGCCAGGACGGTGGGCTGGTCCCTGTCCGTCCGGCAGGGGGGCCGCGGCATGTGCAATCCCGTGTTGGGCGGGGCGTCCTGGCTCTGCCGCGCACCCGCCGGTAGCCTCTGATACCTGCCCTTTTCCCAGCTTCCTCCGCTGCGGGTGTACTTATGGGGGTGCACGGGCTCCTCCGCCACTGGTGCGCGCGTACTGCTGGTTACGCCTCCAAGTCCCAAAGGCAGGCACAAGCTTCCCCGTCTGGCTCGAGCCCGGTTCCTGGTCATCAATCTGTGGGCGACTTCCCCTTCAGCCAGTCCCCCACTAGGAGTGTTTGAACTCACCCGGTGCCAGGCCGAGTGGCGCGATTTTCACACTGGGTGCTCCTTCCCGTCTCCCAGTCGGTTGCTAGGCAGCACTCCCCGCGTTCCATCAGGCCTTGGGTCACTAGGCAGGGAGCGCGTTCTGCTCGGCCCTGCTCCGGTATCCTATCTTCGCAGTGTCTTAATTTCTGCCGGTGATCTGGGTGGATTCTTGGAGTTTTCACGCTAATCGCTGCCTTCTCTCCCCCGAGGCTCCGCTTAGGACCCCCTTTTAGGGCACTTGCTGAGAGCTCTCTCCATCGGTGCAGTCCGGCGTGGGGGTTAGAATAGCGGATTCTTAGAACCGTAGCTCCAGGAAATTTCTGGCTATTCACTCTTCTACTCTCGCGGACCTATGGAATTCTTCTGTAGTCTAGCAGCTGGTTTGTTGGTGGTGGTTCATTTCTTGATTAGTTCTGGTGATTCTGTTGGGGAGCTGGTGAAATCTTCCCCTCACTCATTCGCCATCTTGGCTCCCCCTATTTTTTAAAAAAGGGAGAAACATGACTCTATTCTGCATGTGGTCAGATGTGGCTGGGTCATTTGACCCACTTAAAAATTCTTCTCTTATCGAGATTAATTGTGACAGGAAGGTTCATCATAATTATATATCCATGTCTCACTTAAGGTTTCTGTTTGCATGACGTTCTAATTACCTATTAATGTTTTAACCTTCCAAGAGGTCCTAAGAGGTTTGCTCAAAACTAAGGCCTGGTAAGGTAGGCAGATGAAAAAGGTTTTTGTTCTCTTCCTGGACGTCATTAGGATGAGAGGCCTCTTGATCCAGCAGCAGTGGCCAGTGTTGCCTGTGGCAGTTCTAGCCCCATTTCAGGCATGATGTCTGGCTTCAAGGTTTTTCTCTGAATGTTTCCTAGGAAAACAAAGGTACTCAAGAGGCTTTGTAGCTCCATAAACCCTCCCAGGCTGGACATAAGCAGAATAAGCAGAGAGCAGATATTCTAGGAGCTTTGGGGTGAAGAGCTGAGAGGTGGGATCCTTTAGGCAGAGGGATTGATGCCAGTTCTAATGCAACAATCACCGACTCAAGCACAGTGGCTCGTACGTGGGCTGGGAGCCATGGCACAGTAGGAGCAGCCAACTGAGAAGACTGGCAGGAGGTCACAATAAATGAACACCTACTCCTAGCTCACACCTAAGACACAATCCACGAACAAGATTTTCTGGACAAAAAGTGCCCACAGTCACAGTTTGGAAAATAATCTGGCAAAATCAGTGGTTGTGAAACAGCCTTGTTAATAATACCCTTGCTGTTTACTATTAATCAGGGTCAATATCAAGGCCAATATCATTTAAAAATCAGCTGAAATGCAGAGTTCATAAACATGCCACCTTTTCTTGATTCTGATTTTTATTGATGTGACTGATGGTGACATATCCTGGGCTTAGCATGAGAAAATACTACTGAGAAAGCTGGCAAGAGGATACACTCAGCTTGTATTTATTCTTTTATCACAAAGCAGATTTCCAGTAGCCACTGGATAAATAAACCTTCAGGATAAGAACAATGTCAGTATAGGCTCAACATCACAGTTTGGAGATCCTTTCTCACCAGCCTACATGTGGCTGTTTTGAGGTCCAAAGACTAAAGAAAAGGTGAAAGTCATAAAGAGAAAGAGAAATTAAAGACTACTGTACATTTAATTGTACCTTCAGAATCTGCCTGCCAATGCAGGAAATCCTGGGTTTGATCCCTGGGTCAGGAAGATCCCTGAAGAAGGCAATGGCAACACACTCCAGTAGGGCTGGGAAATCCCGAGACAGAGGAGCCCAGTGGGCTACAGTCACAAAGAATTCGACATGACTATGTTAGTTAGCACCCAATGTTAGTTAGAACTAAAGCTATGCTTTGGGGACAACAAAATGTCAGCAACAAAAGATTGAATATAATTTCTAGAGTTTCTCAAGATCTCAGACCACTAACTTGAACAGAACCCGGCCATCTTCATTCAACCAGGTTATGGCTTGAATGCTGGTGGAAACAAGCTAGTTAAGTTTCTAGGGACCATTTTATTTCCCCAAGGTCTTCCTACATTTTCTTAATTGTTTTCAGTTTTAATATTTTTACTGAAGTATAGTTGATTTGCAACACTGTGTTAATCCCTATACTTTTATTTCTTGAATTCGAAGAACAGGAGGAAGAAATCAGCAGTCCATTAATATGAAGGAGATATATTATTTATTTTTTCTTAAAAACCCAACTCCATCCCAGACCAGACCAGTCTAACTTTGAAAAGCTTGGCTTCCTAGAGTAGAAAATTTTTAGCCATCCTGGAACTCTCTCAAATCTGTTGATGAAATTTGAGCGATGAACACTGCACAGAGACCCCATGATCATAGGGGTTGGCGGTGAGGACTATTCTTTCCTACAAATTGAAGGTGCAAGACCACTCAAAACACATAAATCAGCTGAAATGCAGAGTTCATAAACATGCCACCTTTTCTTGATTCTGATTTTATTGATGTGACTGATGGTGACATATCCTGGGCTTAGCATGAGAAAATACTACTGAGAAAGCTGGCAAGAGGATACACTCAGCTTGTATTTATTCTTTTATCACAAAGCAGATTTCCAGTAGCCACTGGATAAATAAACCTTCAGGATAAGAACAATGTCAGTATAGGCTCAACATCACAGTTTGGAGATCCTTTCTCACCAGCCTACATGTGGCTGTTTTGAGGTCCAAAGACTAAAGAAAAGGTGAAAGTCATAAAGAGAAAGAGAAATTAAAGACTACTGTACATTTAATTGTACCTTCAGAATCTGCCTGCCAATGCAGGAAATCCTGGGTTTGATCCCTGGGTCAGGAAGATCCCCTGAAGAAGGCAATGGCAACACACTCCAGTAGGGCTGGGAAATCCCGAGACAGAGGAGCCCAGTGGGCTACAGTCACAAAGAATTCGACATGACTATGTTAGTTAGCACCCAATGTTAGTTAGAACTAAAGCTATGCTTTGGGGACAACAAAATGTCAGCAACAAAAGATTGAATATAATTTCTAGAGTTTCTCAAGATCTCAGACCACTAACTTGAACAGAACCCGGCCATCTTCATTCAACCAGGTTATGGCTTGAATGCTGGTGGAAACAAGCTAGTTAAGTTTCTAGGGACCATTTTATTTCCCCAAGGTCTTCCTACATTTTCTTAATTGTTTTCAGTTTTAATATTTTTACTGAAGTATAGTTGATTTGCAACACTGTGTTAATCCCTATACTTTTATTTCTTGAATTCGAAGAACAGGAGGAAGAAATCAGCAGTCCATTAATATGAAGGAGATATATTATTTATTTTTTCTTAAAAACCCAACTCCATCCCAGACCAGACCAGTCTAACTTTGAAAAGCTTGGCTTCCTAGAGTAGAAAATTTTTAGCCATCCTGGAACTCTCTCAAATCTGTTGATGAAATTTGAGCGATGAACACTGCACAGAGACCCCATGATCATAGGGGTTGGCGGTGAGGACTATTCTTTCCTACAAATTGAAGGTGCAAGACCACTCAAAACACATAACCCAATAGTGAGACATCTGGCCATAGAGATTGATATATTTGAGAATTTACTAACACCTGACCACAAGGAATATATAAGATTGGTTTCTGGAGACCTAATATGGTCATCTGCATTTCCTCCCTTCTCCTCTTTAAGTCAAGCTCATGAAAGAGACCTGGTAGAAGGCAACTTTTCAGGCTGTTCTTAGACACACCCACTTCTCATTAGTTGATTGGCTGTTTAATCATTCACATGATATCCCATATTATCTTAAGGATTTTTAGTGATGCAATTGTTATAGATAAGCCCCTAGAATGGCAGATTTAGAGATGTAATTGGAGGAAGACATCATAGAGATTCAGCGTGAACATCTACTTATGCACTTCTGGGTGACCTGGCCAGGAGACTGCTGTCCTCAGACCTCTGGACAGGAAAGTCCAGAGGAACTTGGGGAAGGCTCCCAAACTGAAAAACTTAGGGAACCCTCCATCCTTGCAGAGGCCTTCCTCAAGTATCAGTGTTCCCAAGCTGGTGGCCTTGGTACCCTGGCATCACATGGCCTTTTGACCTTTTTCCTGGGGCTGTCAGCTCCTCTAACTTCAGTCCTGGCTTCCTTCTTTATCAAAAGACAGCGTGCATCTCATCAAGCACCTGCTATGTGTCTATCTTGCAATAGGCACCATGTTAGCAAAAGACAGATGTCCCACACGCAGTATCTGCACTCTGCAGTCTCTTCCCATAATAAGAAAGATGGACCCATGAATATCCCAGGTGAAACTTATTAAATGCTATAACCATTCTGTGATGAAGCTCATGAAATCTCAGGGAAGAAAATGACTATATTTGCCTGAGGCTGCTGAGATGGCACCAAGAAAACACGTCATGTTAAGGGGATCTCAAAGAGTGACTCAGAGCTGCAAGAACTCATTGTAGGTGGAGAAAAGAATACTCTCAAGGTCAAGAATGCCTAAAACAGCAACCTCTCCAGCAACTGCAAGGAGAGACAACCAGAGGTCACTCAGCTATTTAATGGAAGAGTTGGCATCAAAATCAGTTCTCCTCATGGCTAAGTTGGTGGTCATTTCACTACCTGTTCTTGGAGTAGTTCCCTTTGGGATTCAGTCTCTCCTAGGTAATAACAAGTCTGGCAAATGTGCCCACATTTTATCTTAAATTTTAAGTTTCTTTTTTTATACTATGCCTTGGATAATAAAGTTTTAAATTACAATTTAAATTTCTACATTTCTAACTCCAAATCTTGAGTAAAATTGACTCTGCTAGAATGTTTGTTTTGCAATGTTTTTAGACAGTTTGGAGGATAAATGAACTCTGACTTGAGAAAAAGGACACCAGCTAGCAGTTTCACTCTCTTAGGAAAGGCAAAAATGGGTCATTAGACATTCTGTTTATCTTAAATGCAAAGTAAAATTTCAACTCACCATGCAATGCCTTTTAATTAACCCTTCATCGTGCTAGTTCAATAAGCAAGCTGATAGACCAATTTAAATAAAATTCTGATATTACAAACTGTATGCCAAAATATGCTAATCTTTAGGTTGATAGAAGAATGTTTACAATAGTTGTGAATATGCTAACAATATTCCTCTAGCTTAAATCTGCTCCTATGCTCTGTGAATGCAACTTATAGCATTTCGCAATTTATATCTTTTTCTATTTTGTTAAGTGCATCACTTAGAACAATAAAAATATAATGCAAGACACATATAAAATTAAGTCTTTTTAGTAGCCACATTTAAAAAAATTTTTTTAAATAAGGAAAACACCTAGAGACACTCATAGACTGAAAGTGAGAGGCTGGAAAAAGATATTTCATGCAAATGGAAATCAAAAGAAAGCTGGAATAGCAATCCTCATATCAGACAAAATAGATTTTATAGTAAAGAAGATTCTAAGAGACAAGGCAGGTCACTACATCATGATTAAGGGATCTATCCAAGAGGAAGACATAACAGTCATGAATATCTATGCACCCAACACAGGGGCACCTCAATACATAAGACAGATACTTTCAGACTTAAAAGAAGAAATCAATAATAACACAACAATAGTAGGAGACTTTAACACTCCTCTCACACCAATGGATAGATCATCTAAACAGAAAATTCATAAAGAAACACAAGCTGTAAATGCCTCACTAGAAAAGATGGACCTCATCGATATCTTTAGGATGTTCCATCCAAAAGCAGAAGAATACATTTTCTTCTCAAGTGCTCAAGGAACATTCTCCAGGATAGACCACATCCTGGGCCACAAATCTAACCTCAATCAATTCAGGAAAACTGAAATAATATCAATCATCTGCTCGGACCACAATGCAATGAGACTAGAGATCAACTACACGAAAAAGACCACTAAACACACAAACACATGGAGATTAAACAACACATACCTAAAAAACCAACTGATTACTGAGGAAATCACAGGAGAAATTTTAAAATTCCTAGAAAATGACAATGAACACACGACTGTGCAAAACCTATGGGATACCACAAAAACAGTTGTAAGAGGGAAATTTATAGCAATACAGTCCTACCTCAAGAAACTAGGAAAATATGAAGCAGATGACTTAACCCTCCGCTTAAAACAATTGGAAAAAGAAGAACAAAAACATCCCAAAGCCAGCAGAAGAGAGATTATAAAGACTAGAGCAGAAATAAATGAGAAAGAAATGAAAGAAACTATAGTACGGATAAATAAAACAAAAAGCTGGTTCTTTGAAAAGGTAAACAAAATTGACAAGCCCCTGGCCAGACTCATCAAGAGAAAAAGAGAGAAGAACCAGATCAACAAAATCAAAAACGAAAAAGGAGAGATTACAACAGATCATGCAGAAATCCAAAAGATTCTAAGAGACTATTATGAGCAACTCTATGGCAACAAACTGGACAACCTGGAAGAAATCGACAGTTTCTTGGGGAAGATCAATCTCCCAAGACTGAGCCAGGAAGAAACAGAAACTTTGAACAACCCAATCACAAGCTCAGAAATCGAATCTGTGATTAAAAATCTACCCAAAAATAAAAGCCCAGGGCCAGATGGCTTCACAGCCGAATTCTACCAAACATTTAAAGAAGAGCTAATGCCTGTCCTTCTAAAACTCTTTCAAAAAATTGCACAGGAAGGAAAACTTCCAAACACATTCTACGAGGCCACCATCACCCTGATACCCAAACCAGGCAAAGACAACACAAAAAAGGAAAATTACAGACCAATTTCTCTGATGAACTTAGATGCCAAGATCCTCAACAAAATCCTAGCAATCAGAATTCAACGACACATCAGAAAACTCATACATCACGATCAAGTCGGGTTCATCCCAGGCATGCAAGGATTCTTCAATATCTGCGAATCAATCAGTGTGATACACCGTATCAACAAATTGAGAGACAAAAATCACATGATCATCTCAGTAGATGCAGAAAAAGCCTTTGACAAAGTACAACACCCATTTATGATAAAAACTCTTCCGAAAATGGGCATAGAAGGAACCTATCTCAACATAATAAAAGCCATCTATGAGAAGCCTACAGCGAACATTATCCTCAACGGTGAAAAACTGAAAGCATTCCCTCTAAGATCAGGAACAAGACAGGGGTGTCCACTTTCACCACTACTATTCAACATAGTCCTGGAAGTTCTAGCAGCAGCAATAAGAGAAGAGAAGGAAATCAAAGGAATCCAGATTGGAAAGGAAGAAGCCAAGCTCTCTCTCTTTGCAGACGACATGATATTTATACATAGAAAATCCCAAAGACTCTATTACAAAGCTACTAGAGCTAATCAACGAATTCAGCAAAGTTGCAGGATACAAAGTCAACACACAGAAATCACTGGCATTCCTATACACAAACAATGAAAAAATCAGAAAAGGAAATCAAAGAGGCAGTCCCCTTCACCATCGCAACCAAAAGAATCAAATATCTAGGAATAAACCTACCCAAAGAAACAAAAGAATTGTACACAGAAAATTACAAGACACTCATGAGAGACATTAAAGAAGACTTAAACAGATGGAGAGATATTCCATGTTCCTGGGTCGGAAGAATCAATATTGTGAAAATGACCATACTACCAAATGTCATCTACAGATTCAATGCAATACCTATTCAACTTCCATTGACATTTTTCACAGAACTAGACCAAACAATAACACAGTTCATACGGAAACACAAAAGACCTCGGATAGCCAAAGCAATCCCGAGAAAGAAAAACGGAGCTGGAGGAATCAACCTCCCTAACTTCAGACTCTACTACAAAGCAACAGTCATCAAGACAGTGTGGTACTGGCACAAAAACAGAACTATAGACCAATGGAACAAGATCGAGAACCCAGAGATAAACCCACGCACCTATGGGTACCTTATTTTTGACAAAGGAGGCGAAACTATAAAATGGGACAAAGACAGCCTCTTCAACAAGTGGTGCTGGGAGAATTGGACAGCTACATGCAAAAAAATGAAGTTGGAACATTCCCTGACACCATACACAAAGATCAACTCAAAATGGATTAAAGACCTAAATGTAAGACCAGAAACCATCAAACTCTTAGAGGAGAATATAGGCAAAACCCTCAAGGACATGAAAGTAAGATCCTCTCTGACCCACCTACTAGAATAGTGGAACTGAAAAGACAAATGAACATGTGGGACCTCATGAAACTTAAAAGCTTTTGTACAGCAAAAGAAATCACAAAAAAGCTGAACAGACACCCCACAGAGTGGGAGAAAATCATAGCAAATGAAACAACAGACAAAGAATTAATCTCCAAAATCTGCAAGCAACTCAGACAACTCAGCACAGGAAAAACAAACAACCCAATCAAAAAATGGGAAAAAGATCTAAAGAGACGCCTCTCCAAAGAGGACATACAGATGGCCCGAAAACACATGAAACGATGCTCAACCTCGCTTATAATTAGAGAAATGCAAATCAAAACTACAATGAGATATCACCTCACACCTGTCAGAGTGGCCATCATCAAGAAATTGAGAGATAATAAATGCTGGAGAGGGTGTGGAGAAAAGGGAACCCTCTTGCATTGCTGGTGGGAATGTAAATTGATACAGCCTCTATGGAAGACAGTTTGGAGATTCCTTTAAAAACTAAAAATAGAAGCAGCCTATGACCCAGCAATCCCACTCTTAGGCTTATATTCTGATGAAATCAAAACTGAAAGAAGCACCTGTACCCCAATGTTCACTGCAGCTCTCTATACAATAGCTAGAACACGGAAGCAACCTAGATGTCCATTGACGAATGAATGGATAAAGCAGCCCTGGTACATATATACAATGGAATACTACTCAGCTGTTAAAAGAAATGCAGAAGACTCAGTCCTAATGAAGTGGCTGGCTCTAGAACCTATCATAAAAAGTGAAGTAAGTCAAAAAGAGAAAGACAAATACAGTATACTAACACACATATGTGGAATCTAGTAGGACGGTCTTGATAACACATGCAGGGAACTCATGGGAAAACAGATTGAGCATAGACATAGGGACATTGTGGGGAAGAAGTAGGCGGGGGGAAACATGGAGGGAGTAACAAGGAAACCTATAGTGTTATGTGTGGAAAAGATAGCTATTGTCATTGTGCTAAGGGAATAGGAGTGCTCACAATGGCATGGGCCGATGGTCCGGAGGGGTGCGATGGGGGGATCTAGGGGGATGGGGACCATGAATATGCATATGACTGATCTGGGAACATACATGTCTGTGAACAACAAAACTCTGTAAAACCTTTAAAATAAACAATTAAAAAAAAAAAAAACCAAGGTAACACTGATTGAAATGGAGACGTGTATGGCTTATTTAATTGAATCCACTGGTTTAAAGCATATTTATAGCATTGACTTGCATAAAATATGTTAATTAAAATTTTTTTAAAAGAGAAGGATCTACACTTGGTAGTAATTTCTTAAAAATCGCTCTCTATGCCCATAGGAATTTGAAGATGACACATTTGAAATAGGTTTTAATATAGACATTTTGCAAATTCAGGTTGACTCCTTCTTCAATATATAGGTCAGCAAGAATACACATTCCCTGAATTTAGCTAGAAATGCTTGAGAAAGAAATACAGGAAGAGCCTTAGTAATTTGAATTAGACGATAGCAGAGAACGTTGTCAGGTAGATATAGGAGGAGTCAAATAGCTAATGATTAAGGACAATGTTCTCAAATTGAAAAACAGAAAATTAAGCAAACTTGTATTTAACTAATGTGATAAATCACATCTGAAACCTGATAATGAAACAGAATATCCTATTATATCCAGTAGCACTGATTCCTTAAGTCAACATGTTATTTCTGACATTTTTAAGATGGAACTGTTTCAAGCCTACTTCTTAAAACTGCAATTATAATTTGAATGAATGCTCTCAACTAGGCAGTTTTTAGGTAGGCATACTATTTAGGTTTTCCTGATGTGTTGAATTGAGCACAAGGCTTTCCTTCTCAGGGAAAAAAGATCTCCAAGTAAAGATGAGCTTTCATGGACACAGAGTTAGTCCTGTGGTATCCCATGAGGTTGTTTTCTTAGAAGGGAACTTCTGAACATTTGAACAGTTGCTGGGTGAAACTATGGCAGCAGAGAGGGCTTACAGAGCATATGGATTCAGATAATATACTGTTACTACACATCCACCTTTTGAAAATTTTTTAAAATTTAAAAAAATTTTCAGGCTTCCCTGGTGGTCCAGTGGGTAGGGACACCACCTTGCAGTGCAAGGGGCACCAGTTCAGTCCCTCATCTGGGAAGATCCCACGTGCCACAGAGCAGCTGGACCGATGTGTCCAACTACCAAGTCGGAACTCTGGACTGCATGTGCCCAGAGCCAGTGCTCTGTGGTGAGAGACCTCTGTGATGGGAGGACCACACAGGCCAAAAAGAACAAAGATGGAAATAAATGGAAGGTGGAAATAAATGACCAAAAAAATTTTTTTTCAATTTTTATTGGAGTGTAGTTGCTTACAATATTGTGTTAGTTTCTGTTGTAGAACAAAGTGTAGCAACTATCGGTTTACATATATATCCTCCCTCCTGAACCTCCCTTTTGCCCCTGCTATCCACACCTCTAGGTCACCACTGTGCTGAGCTTCCTGTGGTATAGAGCAGCTTCCTGCTCACTAGCTATTTTGCACATGGTAGTGAATATGTGTCAATACTACTCTCCCGATTTGCCCCACCCTCTCTTTCCTCCACCATGTCCACAGGTGTCTTCTTTTTTTTTTTTAATTTTAATTTTATTTTTTATTTATTTATTTTTTTTGGCCACTTCTACTGGTCTTTCATTTTTATTTCCATCTTTGTTCTTTGACCTGTGTGGGCCTCCCACTGCAGTGGCCTCTGTCACTGCAGAGCACCGGCTCTGGGCGCATAAGCTCCAGAGCACTGGTTGGGTAGTTGGACACATCGGTCCAGCCCCTCCATGGCACATGATACCTTCCCAGGCCAGGGATCAAACCGGCGCCTCTTACACTGCAAGGCAGTGTCCTTCTCCACTGGACCACCAGGGAAGCCCCACAGGTGTCTTCTTGATATCTGTGTCTCCATTCCTGCCTTGCGAATAGTTTCATCCGTGCCATCTTTCTAGATTCCAGATATGGATATTTGTTTTTCTCTTTCTGATTTACTTCACTCTGTATGACAGACTCCAGGTCCATCCACATCACTACAAATGACCAGTTTGGTTCCTTTTTAATGGCTGAGTCATATTCCATTGTACATATATACCACATCTTCTTTATCTCTTCATCTGTCATTGGATATTTAGGGTGCTTCCATGTCCTGGCTATTGTAAACAGTGCCTCTATGAACATTGGAGTGCATGACACATCCACTTGTAACAATCCAGTACTTAGGGAAAGAAAGATCAAGAAATTACCCCTCCTTGCTTACCAAAAGTAGAGAAGAGGGGAGAAATTGATCCAAGAAATGTTCACATATTGATGTATGGGGAAATTATTCTGGCTTACACATGACTTAACAAACTGTATGCTAACCAGCATATCTATCTGTGGCTGGTCAAACATGCACTGTACATATGATTTAACCATGAAAGAAAGGGTGCACTTAGAAATCAGAATGGAGTAACTGTGTTTCAGGCATTCAACATGGAGCAAGGTGGTCATTATGGATATGGTTCCAGACATGTTCTTGCATCACTGAGACCTTGAATTTGCTGACCTGTATAAAACTTAAGGACCCCGCCATTCTCAAACAGTACTGAATATGTGTCAATACTACTCTCCCGATTTGCCCCACCCTCTCTTTCCTCCACCATGTCCACAGGTGTCTTCTTTTTTTTTTTTAATTTTAATTTTATTTTTTATTTATTTATTTTTTTTGGCCACTTCTACTGGTCTTTCATTTTTATTTCCATCTTTGTTCTTTGACCTGTGTGGGCCTCCCACTGCAGTGGCCTCTGTCACTGCAGAGCACCGGCTCTGGGCGCATAAGCTCCAGAGCACTGGTTGGGTAGTTGGACACATCGGTCCAGCCCCTCCATGGCACATGATACCTTCCCAGGCCAGGGATCAAACCGGCGCCTCTTACACTGCAAGGCAGTGTCCTTCTCCACTGGACCACCAGGGAAGCCCCACAGGTGTCTTCTTGATATCTGTGTCTCCATTCCTGCCTTGCGAATAGTTTCATCCGTGCCATCTTTCTAGATTCCAGATATGGATATTTGTTTTTCTCTTTCTGATTTACTTCACTCTGTATGACAGACTCCAGGTCCATCCACATCACTACAAATGACCAGTTTGGTTCCTTTTTAATGGCTGAGTCATATTCCATTGTACATATATACCACATCTTCTTTATCTCTTCATCTGTCATTGGATATTTAGGGTGCTTCCATGTCCTGGCTATTGTAAACAGTGCCTCTATGAACATTGGAGTGCATGACACATCCACTTGTAACAATCCAGTACTTAGGGAAAGAAAGATCAAGAAATTACCCCTCCTTGCTTACCAAAAGTAGAGAAGAGGGGAGAAATTGATCCAAGAAATGTTCACATATTGATGTATGGGGAAATTATTCTGGCTTACACATGACTTAACAAACTGTATGCTAACCAGCATATCTATCTGTGGCTGGTCAAACATGCACTGTACATATGATTTAACCATGAAAGAAAGGGTGCACTTAGAAATCAGAATGGAGTAACTGTGTTTCAGGCATTCAACATGGAGCAAGGTGGTCATTATGGATATGGTTCCAGACATGTTCTTGCATCACTGAGACCTTGAATTTGCTGACCTGTATAAAACTTAAGGACACCACCAGCCATTCTCAAAACAGTACTGCTAGCAGCTGCCAACGGCCAACTTATGGTCTCACAGTATCTCCTTGGAACTATGTGACCATTTCAGACCCCACTCAATCCTTTTTTAGCAAACATGCTTACATCTTGCTAGTTCTTAACAAATAACTATGCAAATACATCTTGATAAACAACTTCTGTAACTAACTAATTACATCTTGATAATTATGTAACTAACTTATATAACTAGTTACAGTTTTGACCTTTATAAACCTCCCCCATTTTGTACTCTGGTGGAACACAATTCAAGTGCTTCTTGAATCTGTGTCTTCTGGGTTATAGTCCTCAATTTGACTGGAATAAAACTTATTTTCTATTCTGCTCTGGATTGTTTCTTGATCCTTTACATCACCAAATGGAAACAAAAGCTTTTCTCTCTAGTTTTCCAGAGTTTAACCTATCCTGAATTTAGACCTACACCATCAGTGTGTGTAATAAGACTCAAAGATCAAAATCAAATTGCTTCACTGATTCCCGGTATATCTTACCTATTTTTCCAGTTTTTATTTATAGGTTCCAACCCATAGGCATATGTGGTATTTATTCCATGCAAGGTGAAAGACCACTGTCTTTTGGAAAATTTTTGACAATGTGGTCAAGAAAGTCAGCCTTGCTAGATAGTTTCCAGTAGTTCTCAAAGTGAGGTCCTCAGAGCAGCAGCATCAACATCACCCGGGAACGCCCAGAAATATGTTAGAAATGCAAAGTCTCAAGTCCTGTTCCAGACTGACTGAATCAGAAACTGTGTGGGTGGGGCCAATAGTCTGCAGTTTTCCAAGTCCTGCAGGTAGTGCCAATGTGAGCTAAAGTTTGAAAAACACTGGTTTAAGGTAAACAATACACATAACCAGCAGCAAAGACCCTCCAGTGCACTGAAAAAAATCTGCTCAGTCTGATTTAATGGCAACATCTTGGAAATACTACAACTGTTTTCATAAGACTATTCCTTTATCTAGCTGACTTTTAAGAAAATAAATCAAGCAATATGAGATCACTGTGCAAAAATAGAAAACACGACATGATAAAATAGAGCCATCTTTATCAATGTAGATTGTTAAGTAAAATAGATTTTAAAAAGTGGACTAATAATATATATACTGTTCTATGACTTGTTCTATTGTTTTAACACTGTATCTTCTTTCTTTAAATTGAAATATAGTTGATTTAAAATATTGTGTTGTTTTGCTGTATAGAAAAATGATTCAGTTATACATATATAATGGCTTTCCTGGTGGTTCAGATGGTGAAGAATCTATCTGCATATATATATATATATGTCTTCTTTCATATTCTTTTCCATTATACTTTATCACAGACTACTGAATATAGTTTCCCATGCTATACAATAGAACCTCATCCTTTACTCATTCTACATATAATAGTTTGTATCTACCAACCCCAAATTCCCATCCCTCCACACCGCTACACCTGGCAATGACAGTCTGTTCTCCACATCTATATTATCTGTTTCCTGTTTCGTACATCAGTATATAAGTTCATTAACAATGTATTTTCCATTTTACAGAAGAGAAGATTGAGGACTAGGAAGGCATACACCTTATCTCAGGCCCTAGTTTGTTAAAAGGCAAGACTTGGATTTGAATCTCAGCAACCTCATCCCAGAGCCTTTGCTCTCAATCTCGGTGCTGAGCAACTATATCATGATTTTGCAAAATATTATGTTAAACAGATCTACCAACTATATCTAGTCAATTTCCTATTGCTAGAAATTGACTTACTTCCCTATTTTTTCTATTATTGTGTGTTAGTTGCTTGGTCATGACCAGCTCTTGCGACCCCATGGACTGTTGCCTGCCAGGCTATTCTGTTCATGGGATTCTCCAGTCAGGAATACTGGAGTGGGTTACCATTTCTGTCTCAAGGGGATCTCCCCAACCCAAGGATTGAACCTGAGTCTCCTGCATTGCAGGCAGATTCTTTATCATCTGAGCTAGAGGGAAATGACTTTCTATTATTAAATATAATTCAATGATTATTCTCAATCACGTATCACTAAACACATTTAAATTTTTCAAAGCAAACTTTCTCTTTTTTTTTTTAACATTTATTTATTTATTTATTTTGGCGGGGGTGGTTGGGAAGGGGTGGGGAGGGCAGGCCACTTCTATTGGTCCTTCATTTGTCTATTTTCATCCATCTTTGTTCCTTGGCCCATGTGGGCCTCCCATCGCAGTGGCCTCCATTGTCACAGAGCACCGGCTCTGGGCACATGTGCTCCAGAGCTCCAGCTTGGCCATTCTACACATCGGTCCAGCCACTTTGTGGCATGGGGGATCTTCCCAGGCCAGGGATCCAACCTGCGCCCCTTGCACTGCAAGGCGGTGTCCTTACCCACTGGACCACCAGGGAAGCCCAAAGCAAACTTTCTCAAAATGGAAGTGCTGAGTTACATGATACATGTATTGTTGATACACTTTCAAATTGCCCTGCAATTTACTCTATCAACAGTATATAAGGAGGCCTTTTTCTTTACTCTTTTGAAACTATGGGATATTATTTTTTGTCTTTTGACAATGAGGGGAAAGATGGTAACTCTGCATCTTCATCATTTGTTATTTAAAGGCAGAGGATTTTTCACAGCCTCATTGACCACTTCTAATTATTTATTTTTCTTAATTGTCTACTTACGTATTGGACCAACATTTAAGAGTAAAATTTTCATTTAAGCTAGAACATACATAGAGAAAAGAAAGTAAATTGTACATACGGAATTCTGTGACGTTTCATAAAGCAAACTTATATAACTGCATCAAGATAAACAAACAATATGAACAGCTTCCAGAAGGTCCCTTTGTGCCCTCTTTGATCACCATCCACCTCCTCTGAAGGTAACATATGTATTCTAAACAAGGATGATATTGCTCCAAAGGGCTGGAAATTGGTTCCTGGAGGGGGAATATCCTACTTATACGTAAAGCAGAGATATCCATGTACCACATAAACAAATATATAGTGTATCTGTGATGTTAAAGTACCATAAGAAGAGGTGATAATGAAAACTTGGAACATCACACTGTCATGATTCCACTGTTTGATCTGCTTTGAACTTTGCCAAAATCTTGGTCCACTTCTTAATCTGGGATGGTCTTTCTTTTGATTTGTAAGAGTCTTTACACATTAAGAATATGAACATCTTGGTATATATCTGTGAATAATTCTTTCTAATTTTGTTCTTTGACTTTTAACTTTGTTGACATTGTTGTTGATTTTTTTTTTTTTGGACAGAAATTAAATGTTTCATTTTATTGGGTCTTTTGTCTCATTGTTTCTGGGAGAGCTATCTCTGCTTCCCTGGAGTACTAGTACACAGTAGAAAGTACCCAGTAGACAACTGTCTAAATCAAGCTTGTGGAATCTGAGGGGCAGATGTCTGCAGCTAGGGGTTGGATTGGGAGCAACTTGTCTATCTTAACAGAGTGCCTGTTTTCTATGGAACTGAGCAGCGTGTATTGCATGGAGCCAGACTGGACATCATTTTAAATGGATTGCTGCCATGTAAGAGGGCATTCTGCCAGGTGAGGTGTGTTCAGCCAGAAAGTCCTAAGGTCATTATGTGTCATAGAGCTGAGAAGTGATGAGTGACAAGCTAGAGAAGAGGCTACTGGGGTCCAATTGCTTGTGTCTCCCCAAATTCATACTTTGAAAACCTAATGTCCTAAATGATGGTATTTGGTGGTGGGGTTTTGGGACATGATTAGGTCTGGAAGATGGAGCCCTCATAAATAGGGCTCCTCATAAATAGGGTTCCATCTTCATCAATAAGGTTCATGACTTTATGAAAGAGGCCCCAAAGAGCTAGTCCCTCCCTTCTGCCACATGGGAAATACACAATGAGTAGGCAACACAGAAGATGGCCCCATCTGGCCATGCTGGCTCCCTGATCCTGGACTTTCAGCTTCCAGAATCATACAGAATTGTTTATAAGCCCCTCAGTCTGTGGTATTTTGTTATATCAGCCCAAACAGAATTAAGACACAGGCATTACTCTCATCCAGACAGCTGCAGTCTGACATTTCTAGCAGGGCCCTTCCCAAGGAACACAAACTAGTGCATTATGTACTTGAATTGTCTGAGAGGCTTAATTCTGTTCATTTGTTCATCCAGTCATCCATTCAATCATTCACTCAGTTTTAGCTTTATTTATATAGTTATTTCTGGTGGTGATTGGTTTTATTTTTATATTACAATTGCAAACACATCAATGATTTTTCTAAGTGCAACTTACCAAGATACAATCTTGGTAAACTAATTCTGACATAGCTGATCCTTTTCCAACTGATCTGAAATACTGCTTTTTTTATATATGCAAATGGGTGGAACAAACTGTCTCTTGACTTTCAGTTAGACCTCCCCACCACCACCCATACTGAGGATTAAGGTCATGGGGTCATGTTCAGTTTACATATTCAACTGGGTAAAAGCTTTATCTATCAGTAGAAAGTACCCAGTAGACAACTGTCTAAATCAAGCTTGTGGAATCTGAGGGGCAGATGTCTGCAGCTAGGGGTTGGATTGGGAGCAACTTGTCTATCTTAACAGAGTGCCTGTTTTCTATGGAACTGAGCAGCGTGTATTGCATGGAGCCAGACTGGACATCATTTTAAATGGATTGCTGCCATGTAAGAGGGCATTCTGCCAGGTGAGGTGTGTTCAGCCAGAAAGTCCTAAGGTCATTATGTGTCATAGAGCTGAGAAGTGATGAGTGACAAGCTAGAGAAGAGGCTACTGGGGTCCAATTGCTTGTGTCTCCCCAAATTCATACTTTGAAAACCTAATGTCCTAAATGATGGTATTTGGTGGTGGGGTTTTGGGACATGATTAGGTCTGGAAGATGGAGCCCTCATAAATAGGGCTCCTCATAAATAGGGTTCCATCTTCATCAATAAGGTTCATGACTTTATGAAAGAGGCCCCAAAGAGCTAGTCCCTCCCTTCTGCCACATGGGAAATACACAATGAGTAGGCAACACAGAAGATGGCCCCATCTGGCCATGCTGGCTCCCTGATCCTGGACTTTCAGCTTCCAGAATCATACAGAATTGTTTATAAGCCCCTCAGTCTGTGGTATTTTGTTATATCAGCCCAAACAGAATTAAGACACAGGCATTACTCTCATCCAGACAGCTGCAGTCTGACATTTCTAGCAGGGCCCTTCCCAAGGAACACAAACTAGTGCATTATGTACTTGAATTGTCTGAGAGGCTTAATTCTGTTCATTTGTTCATCCAGTCATCCATTCAATCATTCACTCAGTTTTAGCTTTATTTATATAGTTATTTCTGGTGGTGATTGGTTTTATTTTTATATTACAATTGCAAACACATCAATGATTTTTCTAAGTGCAACTTACCAAGATACAATCTTGGTAAACTAATTCTGACATAGCTGATCCTTTTCCAACTGATCTGAAATACTGCTTTTTTTATATATGCAAATGGGTGGAACAAACTGTCTCTTGACTTTCAGTTAGACCTCCCCACCACCACCCATACTGAGGATTAAGGTCATGGGGTCATGTTCAGTTTACATATTCAACTGGGAAACCATTGATTGCATTATAATACTGAGATAGTCCATTCTAGGACATTCATATCTTTCTCTGTTTCTTTCAAGTATTCTTTTAGGTCCTTATAAAAATCTTACAGTTTTCTTCAAATGGGCTCTAAACAGTTTCAGAGTATGCTTATTCCCTATTTTTGTGCTATTTTTCCTCATATTTATTAGAAATAATAGTCTCCTTAGTATACCCTCTTATTGATTGTGGATTATGGACTTGATGAATTTTAAAAATTGTCTTTTTTGAATGTAGGTTTATATATATGTTTTTAAAATTATTTTTTGTTATATGTTTATATTTCCACATTATGTGTGCTTTTTTAATATTTACATTTATTTACTTGGGTGTATCAGGTCTTCGTTTTGGCCTTTGGAATCTTCATTGCAGTATGAGAGCTCAGTAGCTGCAGCATGCAGACTTCCTTGCTCCAAGGCATGTGGGATCTTAGTTTCCCGCCCAAGGATCGAACCTGCATCCCCTGCACTGCAAAGCAGGTTCCTAACCACTGGGCCACCATGGAAATCCCCCAATGTAGGCTTATTTTGAATTATTTATTAAATATTTATTATTTCTAATAAATTTTTGTTAGTTTAAATGTAAAATGGAAGAAAGTGGACTAAAATTCTGTTCCTCCTGCTCCACTAGCCCTTATGTCTACACTGGCCCCAAGAACATGCCCTTTAGAGGATTATTTTACTTCTCAAAAATCAAGGCTTTAAAACTAGAGAAAGGAACAACCAGATCATATGCAAATAATGGTTAGTTCACCTCTTCTTTTATTGCTCATATATGTCTTATTATATCACACGGTAGTTATTCAATAAATATTTATTGATATAAAGAATAAAAAATAAATGAATAAACACTAATGAATAATGATGCTTGCCTAGTACTTCCACAGGATATTAAAATGGTGGTAAAACACATCTTCAACTTTTCTCTGACTTCAAATTGAAAGCTTCTAATAACCGGAAGCTTCATCACTGATCTGAAATACTTTGAAGGGTCAAACTGTCTCTTGACTTTCAGTTAGACCTCCCCACCACCACCCATACTGAGGATTAAGGTCATGGGGTCATGTTCAGTTTACATATTCAACTGGGAAACCATTGATTGCATTATAATACTGAGATAGTCCATTCTAGGACATTCATATCTTTCTCTGTTTCTTTCAAGTATTCTTTTAGGTCCTTATAAAAATCTTACAGTTTTCTTCAAATGGGCTCTAAACAGTTTCAGAGTATGCTTATTCCCTATTTTTGTGCTATTTTTCCTCATATTTATTAGAAATAATAGTCTCCTTAGTATACCCTCTTATTGATTGTGGATTATGGACTTGATGAATTTTAAAAATTGTCTTTTTTGAATGTAGGTTTATATATATGTTTTTAAAATTATTTTTTGTTATATGTTTATATTTCCACATTATGTGTGCTTTTTTAATATTTACATTTATTTACTTGGGTGTATCAGGTCTTCGTTTTGGCCTTTGGAATCTTCATTGCAGTATGAGAGCTCAGTAGCTGCAGCATGCAGACTTCCTTGCTCCAAGGCATGTGGGATCTTAGTTTCCCGCCCAAGGATCGAACCTGCATCCCCTGCACTGCAAAGCAGGTTCCTAACCACTGGGCCACCATGGAAATCCCCCAATGTAGGCTTATTTTGAATTATTTATTAAATATTTATTATTTCTAATAAATTTTTGTTAGTTTAAATGTAAAATGGAAGAAAGTGGACTAAAATTCTGTTCCTCCTGCTCCACTAGCCCTTATGTCTACACTGGCCCCAAGAACATGCCCTTTAGAGGATTATTTTACTTCTCAAAAATCAAGGCTTTAAAACTAGAGAAAGGAACAACCAGATCATATGCAAATAATGGTTAGTTCACCTCTTCTTTTATTGCTCATATATGTCTTATTATATCACACGGTAGTTATTCAATAAATATTTATTGATATAAAGAATAAAAAATAAATGAATAAACACTAATGAATAATGATGCTTGCCTAGTACTTCCACAGGATATTAAAATGGTGGTAAAACACATCTTCAACTTTTCTCTGACTTCAAATTGAAAGCTTCTAATAACCGGAAGCTTCATCACAAAGTGTAGTCTTATTGTCTGAAGTAGATATTTTTTTATTCCATTCAAAAATCTCCTGTTTTTATTCTATTAAATGTTTTATAAGGAATGGATACTAAATTTTGTTACTGCTTTAGTGACATCTATCAAAATAATCATGTGTTTTCTTCTTGGATCTTTCAAGGTTTCAAATTAACTGAACTAAATACCCTTATAGTTCCTGAACAGACTATTTGATCACAGTATTCTGTTATTTGACTGTGATGTTGAATTTGCAATGCCAGTTTCTTGTTTAGTTTTTTCTCAAGTAATATTGCCTTGTAATTTTCCTTTTATGAAATTCTCATTTGTTTGTCAAATTTGGGGATCAGGGTTATGCTAGCTTAGTGGTTTGCAACTCTAAGTGGTTGGCAGCTCTTATTGGTTGGCATAAGTATCACCTCTAGTGACTTAGTAGAATATAGGTGCCTCAGTCCAATAGAAATTAATCTCTAATTTAGGTTTCTGTTTTTATTTTAACTTTCCTCTTATATGTTGTTTCATTGGTTGGTTAGTTTACTAGCTTCAATTTTACTTCTTTAGTAATAGAAGAATACACGTTTTCCTCTGTGTATATAACTTATTGGATCCTACGGTGTTCTCATAATTGTTAGTTTCTAAATATGATAGCCTTGTGACTTCAAATTCCCTGTTGATCCAAGAGTTACTTATGAGAGGTCTTTGAAACTTTCAAGTGATTTTTAACAAGTCTTTGTTTCTAATTTTGGTATTTATTTTTAGCTTTATTTCGCTGTGGGCCAAGAATGTGACCTATGTAGGTTTCATTTTTTTAGAGTTTAATGAAGGTTTCTTTGTGCATAAAATACAGTAAATTTTAATGAAAATTTAGTAAGTATTTAAAGAGATGACATTTGCTGGTAATTTTTTTTTCAGGAGACATGAGTTTTATTTTACAGTATGCAACACCATATTCTGCAATTTTTAATGGCTTTATTTATTTCTTTTTTTCAAACAGCTTTCCTAAAATTTTACTTGTTTCTTTTTTTATTAAATTTATTTTTTAATTGGAAGAAAATTGCTTTATAATGTTGTGTTGTTTTAAAGTTCAGGATTCGGTATATAAATATTAAATTAAATCATTACAATAATTACCTTGTCATTGTCTTCTATTTCTTGGTTTATTATTTTTCCTTCTTCATTTTTTTCAGACACTGGAAGGTATGTTAGGGTCTCCTATCACTATTTCATTCATTATTTTTCTTGCATTTGCTTTTAATCAAGCATATTAAGCTGACCCACATGATTTTTGAAACCTCCCATAATTCATTATCCTAGTAATTTCCATTTGTATAGAATAATTAAGAGCCATCTATGCTTCTGCAGTGGTATGAGGGCACAGAGGCTCTAGGAGCTGCATCAATCTTTATTATGGTCCTTCCACATACTTTTTATAAGGTGAATCACTTCTTATGCTTACTAATTCATGCATTAATCTTAAATTCTGCTTTCCTTTCTGTTTGAATTTGCAACACAACTTTAGTCGTTTGTTTGTTTTTCAAGTATCATTTATTCTTTTCTTGAAACTTAATTCAAATGAAGGAAGAACAAGCAGTTCTGTGCTGACTTTGCATTAGATGTGACTGCACCAATGTCTCCCATTGTTAAATCAGTAGATTCAAATTAACATCTTCTGTGTAGAGCAAAATTAAATAGTTCTTTGCAATAAGGAAATTAGAAAAGCAAATATAGACATCTCTTGCATAATGAAGATAATACTGATTGGTTTTTCCATTTAATTTAATGTATTTATTTATTTAGGCCATGTTATGCAGCTTGTAGGATCGAATTTCCCTGACCAGGGATGGAACCCATGCCTCTCAGTGAAAGCATTGAATCATAACTACTAGACTACCAGGGAATTCCTGAAGATACTGCTAATTGTTTGATGTTACTCGGTTCAATTCAATAGCTCAATTGGGTCTAACTCTTTGCGACCCCATGGACCATATCACGCCACAGGTTCTCCTGTCCTTCACCAACTCCCAGAGTTTGCTCAAACTCATGTCCATTGACTCAATGATGCCATCCAACTGAAATGTAGAATATTACTACTTAGACAATATAAACAACTTTTACATAATTCTCCGTTCTATTGCTAATAATCTAACTAATCATGTAGTTTTAGAATCTATTCCTAAATAAATTCTGGTAGCCATTCTAGCTACTTTTCAGCAATGACAGCTAATCTACATACTTTCCGCCTAAAAATTTGAAGGCAGGCTCCCTTAAAACATGTACCACTCACCATATATGATAGTCTGGAAGTTCCTAATTCAAAACATAATATCACACATACCTGAACATAATATCTGAAATTTCCAAAAAGATAATTATCATACCTTTTTCTTTTTGTGTATTACAACAGCATTTGGAGGCACACAGTCTAGATATGATCTAGATTTGGGAAGTAGCCCCAGGAATCTGAGGCCTAACTGGAAAAAAATTTCAAAATAGTCAATGTACATACCCATTTCCTGTCTGGTGCTGGCCACGCCTACGCCATACGTCTCTAAAACCTCCTTTACTGTCCTCATGGATTCATCGTACTTGGCTGCCAGGCCAAGGAAGTTATAGGAACCCACATTGATGACATCTTTGATGATTCTTCCAGTAAACCTTTAGAGAGAAGGTCAGGTGAACACAAAGGACTTTCTCATTCAACGTCATCCTAGAGTCTCACAAAATACTCTCTGGAGACTTAGGCTTGGCCTAAATCACATTTTTTCTATTTTCCTTTTGATTGGCCTTGTTGCCACCACAAAATGATTTGCCCTTAGAAGAGAGTAGCCCCATAATAAAGCTGGACAGAGCCTTGGGAAAATGGGGCTCTTGCATAATGAAGATAATACTGATTGGTTTTTCCATTTAATTTAATGTATTTATTTATTTAGGCCATGTTATGCAGCTTGTAGGATCGAATTTCCCTGACCAGGGATGGAACCCATGCCTCTCAGTGAAAGCATTGAATCATAACTACTAGACTACCAGGGAATTCCTGAAGATACTGCTAATTGTTTGATGTTACTCGGTTCAATTCAATAGCTCAATTGGGTCTAACTCTTTGCGACCCCATGGACCATATCACGCCACAGGTTCTCCTGTCCTTCACCAACTCCCAGAGTTTGCTCAAACTCATGTCCATTGACTCAATGATGCCATCCAACTGAAATGTAGAATATTACTACTTAGACAATATAAACAACTTTTACATAATTCTCCGTTCTATTGCTAATAATCTAACTAATCATGTAGTTTTAGAATCTATTCCTAAATAAATTCTGGTAGCCATTCTAGCTACTTTTCAGCAATGACAGCTAATCTACATACTTTCCGCCTAAAAATTTGAAGGCAGGCTCCCTTAAAACATGTACCACTCACCATATATGATAGTCGGGAAGTTCCTAATTCAAAACATAATATCACACATACCTGAACATAATATCTGAAATTTCCAAAAAGATAATTATCATACCTTTTTCTTTTTGTGTATTACAACAGCATTTGGAGGCACACAGTCTAGATATGATCTAGATTTGGGAAGTAGCCCCAGGAATCTGAGGCCTAACTGGAAAAAAATTTCAAAATAGTCAATGTACATACCCATTTCCTGTCTGGTGCTGGCCACGCCTACGCCATACGTCTCTAAAACCTCCTTTACTGTCCTCATGGATTCATCGTACTTGGCTGCCAGGCCAAGGAAGTTATAGGAACCCACATTGATGACATCTTTGATGATTCTTCCAGTAAACCTTTAGAGAGAAGGTCAGGTGAACACAAAGGACTTTCTCATTCAACGTCATCCTAGAGTCTCACAAAATACTCTCTGGAGACTTAGGCTTGGCCTAAATCACATTTTTTCTATTTTCCTTTTGATTGGCCTTGTTGCCACCACAAAATGATTTGCCCTTAGAAGAGAGTAGCCCCATAATAAAGCTGGACAGAGCCTTGGGAAAAGCTCATCAGACCAACTCAGCCCTGTTTTTTCTTGGGTGCTTGCTTTCATGACACCTTGGTTAAAATTGCAGCAAGGACTTTGAAATGAGAAACAGCCATGGTCATCATGGGCTCTTTCAGCAGGAACTAGGAGGGTACAGTTTGTCAATAAAGCTGAAAAGGACTCTTTTCCCCTGGTTCTGTGTATCCTGCACCTTCTGTCACAGATCTCTCTTAATTGCAATACAAATAAGCTGCCCTTGGCAACTTAATTACTGTGACTTCCCCCACTGGCACCACAAGGGCTTGCAAAGGGCTGAATGATGGAAGACCAACTGTTCTATTGCTGTGATTTTTTTTTCAGGTTTTAAATCTGGTGCCCATGCTAGAATTTTCTTGAAAGCATTTTCTTTTAACAAAGCTCTTTTAGGTGGCTGCCTCACCTAAATGTCCAGTTGCAGTCATCTGTCACCCTCTCCACCACATCGAACAGAGCTCCTGGGGCACTGCAGATGGGCCGGTTCCAGTTGTCTCTGATTCTCATATAAATGTTCCGTGTATAAAAATTCTCAAAGTTTTGATACAGTGGCACAAAATCCTGTTACAACAGAGGCAGACGTTTACCTTTGGTCTCTTACTTTTTGTAGTTCATTTGCAATTAAACACTAAAAAATGTGGAGGAGACATGAATATGTTCCATGTACAAATATTTTTAGCAAGGGTCTTGGGTAAGGGGATGGGTGGGCCCCACCAATAACTCTGAGTCATTCACTTCCAAGGAACTTACATTTAGTGGAAGAAGTAAAACTTGTGACAAATAAAGGTACCAAAGATGACAGCATAAGTCTCCAAAGGAATGCTGGAGACAACAGTATTTATGTCTAAAGCAGTTTAGTTGGAAAAGAACTGGTTGGATGATAATTTGGCCTTAACTTTTTTGACCTTGAATAGATGTACTTGTTATGTGTTTAGAAACATGGATGGACTTAAATTGTTGGATCTACTGGCATAACTGTTGGCAGGTGACTAAGGGCATAGACATTGAGTTGAAGAGCTTCTGGAGGCATATGGCTTCTCCCAAAGTTGAGGTGACATCACTGTTTTGCTGTATCAAATGTCACCAGTGCCTGAGGGATTTACAATCCAGCTGAGATTTAGAGCAAGACACTGACTTTGTCATCTAACTCCTAATTTAGTGCAAGGTAAAAAATGCAAAACTTTGGGCAAAGCCAAGTTGTCTGAGTGTCTGTAAGGTTTGATCCAGAGGAGGAGTGAGGTTTCGCTGAAGTAATCAAGATAGCTTTTCCTAGGAGAGGCTTTGGAGATCGACACTAAAGGTGGAATGAAATTGCTATGGGCAGGAGTGCTTGGAGAGGCTACTTAGGGTGAATGGGTCTCTTGGCTGGAAATGTAGGATATATTTGAGAAGAATGAGTAAATATAAAACCTATGGTGGGCCCTGTCATTCTTTGCTCAGAGCTTATAATAATTCCTACTTTACCTGGAGTCAAAGCCAAGGTTCTGATGGTCTGGCTCCATTGCCTCTCAGAGTTCCCTTGCTATTTACTGTAGTATGGCTGAGGCTGCCACATCTGCTCAGCACAGAACATGAAAGTTGTACATATACACACAAGAAACTCCAACATTATCCTGGGGAAAGTAAGGAGCCACTAAAAGACAGGGAGTGAGCTTTCTCATTTTCCTTCTCATCTTCTTTGTAATCTTTGCTCTCTTTCTCTTTATAAAATGGAGCTGATTTCCTGAAGGCACAAGGGGGATGATGGGGGAAGGCTTTGTGGAAGACCTTCGTAGGCTACTAATCTGGCCCACACATCTCCTGAGATGGTCTAATCAGACGGAAAAAGATAGAACCCGCATCATTTGATGGCTGCTGGCTGCATCCATGACACAGTGTTTTCTGTTATTTTACTTCTTGGTTTTTAGTGACAATAGCATCATGTCTGGGGGAAAATTGTGACTATCTATAAGAAAAAATGCTCAGAACCACATCCTGAGGACTATTGCCTATGAATTTGAAGGATAGTTGGGAAACTCTATTGATTACATTTGTAAGTTGAAAAATTTGCTCTCTCAGGGGCTAGGACCCAAATAAGGGCATAGACATTGAGTTGAAGAGCTTCTGGAGGCATATGGCTTCTCCCAAAGTTGAGGTGACATCACTGTTTTGCTGTATCAAATGTCACCAGTGCCTGAGGGATTTACAATCCAGCTGAGATTTAGAGCAAGACACTGACTTTGTCATCTAACTCCTAATTTAGTGCAAGGTAAAAAATGCAAAACTTTGGGCAAAGCCAAGTTGTCTGAGTGTCTGTAAGGTTTGATCCAGAGGAGGAGTGAGGTTTCGCTGAAGTAATCAAGATAGCTTTTCCTAGGAGAGGCTTTGGAGATCGACACTAAAGGTGGAATGAAATTGCTATGGGCAGGAGTGCTTGGAGAGGCTACTTAGGGTGAATGGGTCTCTTGGCTGGAAATGTAGGATATATTTGAGAAGAATGAGTAAATATAAAACCTATGGTGGGCCCTGTCATTCTTTGCTCAGAGCTTATAATAATTCCTACTTTACCTGGAGTCAAAGCCAAGGTTCTGATGGTCTGGCTCCATTGCCTCTCAGAGTTCCCTTGCTATTTACTGTAGTATGGCTGAGGCTGCCACATCTGCTCAGCACAGAACATGAAAGTTGTACATATACACACAAGAAACTCCAACATTATCCTGGGGAAAGTAAGGAGCCACTAAAAGACAGGGAGTGAGCTTTCTCATTTTCCTTCTCATCTTCTTTGTAATCTTTGCTCTCTTTCTCTTTATAAAATGGAGCTGATTTCCTGAAGGCACAAGGGGGATGATGGGGGAAGGCTTTGTGGAAGACCTTCGAGGCTACTAATCTGGCCCACACATCTCCTGAGATGGTCTAATCAGACGGAAAAAGATAGAACCCGCATCATTTGATGGCTGCTGGCTGCATCCATGACACAGTGTTTTCTGTTATTTTACTTCTTGGTTTTTAGTGACAATAGCATCATGTCTGGGGGAAAATTGTGACTATCTATAAGAAAAAATGCTCAGAACCACATCCTGAGGACTATTGCCTATGAATTTGAAGGATAGTTGGGAAACTCTATTGATTACATTTGTAAGTTGAACTTCTCATATTAAATACATTTGCTCTCTAATAGTGAAATGTCCTTAGATAGATTTCCTGTGATCTAAATCTTAGTAATCTATCAATGGAGATGGACATGTATTTGAGAGAAAAGGTGATTATGTAATTCTTGGAAAAGACTTTTTCAAACTATTTCTGTTTTGATTTCATACATTTTTCTCAGACTTTTTGTTTTGTTTTTACTGATTTGTGAGTTACTTTATATTGCCAAACATTCTTTGTGTCCTTCTATTTCTACTTTTTAATTTCTTATTTGAAAGGAAGTCATATAAATTTACCAAAAAATAAAGAAAAGAAACAAATAGGTCTGTTAGTAATATTTCTGGACTCTGAATGGAATTATAGTTGTAGGTTTTTATGAGAAATTTGACACAAAATAGCATTAGCAGTTGGTTTAGGAGAGAAGGTAAGCTTTTGTTTAAGAAAAGAGCTGGTTTTGATTTTAGAAAAAAAATAGCCAAAATATTATGCTTATAAAATTAAAACAAAATTAATCTCAGACATGGAACCATAAGATGCTTACAATACCAGGGCAGGAAAGACATGGAAACCATGGCCTTCAAATACCCGTTTGACCTGTGTAGATCCAGCCATATGAGCAACTTCAACTCTGGTAGCCTCCAGTTCCATATGGTCTACCAAAGGTCACTTCAGACACGTGCACACTGCTATATTTAAAACCAGTATGGACTTACTATATAGCACAGGGAATTCTGCTGTATATTGTTCAATAACCTAAATGGGAAAGGTATTTGAAAACAAATAGATACATGTATATGTATAACTTAATCACTTTGCTATACATCTAAAACTAACACAATGTTAATCAACTATACAATATAAAATAAAAATTGAAAAACCCTGGCCCACAATATGGAAAACTAAGGCCAACAAATCACCATGTTATGGAAGAGGGTGCATGCATCATATGGAACTTGACACTGATTGAGAAAAAATTCTGAGGCTTCGGTCATTGATGTCTCATGAAGATGTCGAACCACATCCTGAGGACTATTGCCTATGAATTTGAAGGATAGTTGGGAAACTCTATTGATTACATTTGTAAGTTGAACTTCTCATATTAAATACATTTGCTCTCTAATAGTGAAATGTCCTTAGATAGATTTCCTGTGATCTAAATCTTAGTAATCTATCAATGGAGATGGACATGTATTTGAGAGAAAAGGTGATTATGTAATTCTTGGAAAAGACTTTTTCAAACTATTTCTGTTTTGATTTCATACATTTTTCTCAGACTTTTTGTTTTGTTTTTACTGATTTGTGAGTTACTTTATATTGCCAAACATTCTTTGTGTCCTTCTATTTCTACTTTTTAATTTCTTATTTGAAAGGAAGTCATATAAATTTACCAAAAAAAATAAAGAAAAGAAACAAATAGGTCTGTTAGTAATATTTCTGGACTCTGAATGGAATTATAGTTGTAGGTTTTTATGAGAAATTTGACACAAAATAGCATTAGCAGTTGGTTTAGGAGAGAAGGTAAGCTTTTGTTTAAGAAAAGAGCTGGTTTTGATTTTAGAAAAAAAATAGCCAAAATATTATGCTTATAAAATTAAAACAAAATTAATCTCAGACATGGAACCATAAGATGCTTACAATACCAGGGCAGGAAAGACATGGAAACCATGGCCTTCAAATACCCGTTTGACCTGTGTAGATCCAGCCATATGAGCAACTTCAACTCTGGTAGCCTCCAGTTCCATATGGTCTACCAAAGGTCACTTCAGACACGTGCACACTGCTATATTTAAAACCAGTATGGACTTACTATATAGCACAGGGAATTCTGCTGTATATTGTTCAATAACCTAAATGGGAAAGGTATTTGAAAACAAATAGATACATGTATATGTATAACTTAATCACTTTGCTATACATCTAAAACTAACACAATGTTAATCAACTATACAATATAAAATAAAAATTGAAAAACCCTGGCCCACAATATGGAAAACTAAGGCCAACAAATCACCATGTTATGGAAGAGGGTGCATGCATCATATGGAACTTGACACTGATTGAGAAAAAATTCTGAGGCTTCGGTCATTGATGTCTCATGAAGATGCGTCATCATGGTGCCCTTGGGGAAGGGGCAAACAAAATCCACCCTGCCCAAACTTCTGGTTTCTGGCTCAGAGATTCAGGATTTGTACCTGTGAGGGAATGTGTAGCTAGCTCCTCATTGAGATGAACACTCTGAAAGCAAGAGATGGGGATTCTAAATGATTCTGCAGGGTCAGAGAAGACTTTCTGCTAGGGAATAATCTCCACATTCAATATAAATTTCTATAAATTAAGCACAAGAAACTTCTCTGCCAAAGAGATGGGCCAATTTTTAACTGCACAGACTCATTTCTTTGTGGGTGGTGTGAGAGCTAACTTAAATCTGAATCACAGGCTTGGCCTGTGAGTGAATAAGCTTGGAAATTTAGAATGCAAGAGTAATGCCATTTGCCACCACAAAGATGGACCTGAAGATTATCATACTAAGTGAAATAAGTTAGAGAGAGAAAGATAAATAACATGATATGGCTTGTATGTGGAATTTCTTTTTTCATATGTGGAATCTTTAAAAAAATGGATACAAATAAACATATTTACAAACCAGAAATGGATTTACAAGACATAGAGAACAAATTTATGGTTGCTAAGGGGTAGCTGAGGAGGGGAGGCAGTGTTACGGAGTTGGGATTGACATGTACACAATGCTATGTTTAACATAGATCATCAACAAGGACCTACTGTATAGCACAGGGAACTCTGCTCAATACTCTGTAATAACCTAAATGGGAAAAGAATTTGAAAAACAATAAATACATGTATATGTATAACTTAATCACTTTCCTATACATCTGAAATCAGCACAATATTGTTAATCAACTATACTTCAATATAAGATTAAAAATTTGAAAGAATAGGTCTGGTCAAGAGAAGGTTTGATTTCCGGTTACAGATCTCCTATTCCCTGCACCCATGAGGGCTCTTGCCTCCGTGTAGGTATTTTTCCACCCCACTCCATTCCTTTGAGCACTATGAGGTTTCTTCAGGAACAATGAATGTCTTCCAAAGGTTATTGGCCTCAGTCTCAGGTAAGCCTCCCACAGCACTGTCACTATACCAAGAAAGGAATCTGGACTAGATGTTGGAAAAGCTGAAGTACTGCATTGGGACATATCTTTATCCATCTGTGTATTAACTCATCATGTGGTCTACTTGCTATATTTTTCTTCCTGACACAAAATGCTAGATGTAAGAATGAACCTCAGTCCACAAGAGTACAATTATTTTCAAGGGTAGAGTATTGCAGGGTTGCTGTTGTTTAGTTACTAAATTGCATCTGACTCTTTGTGACCCCTTGGACTGTAGCCCACCAGACTCCTCTGTCCATAGCATTTCCCAGGCAAGAATATTGAAGTGGGTTACCATCTCCTTCTCCAGGGGATTTTCCTTACCCAGGAATTGGGTCTCCTTCATTTCAGGCAGATTCTTTACTGTCTGAGCCACCATGGAAGTCCAAGAAAGGCTTTCTTATAACTAAATTCTAAATTATATATTCTAAGAAAATTATTAAAAAATAGTAGGGGATATACTATACATAATTTTCTAATAGAGACAAAGAAGGAAAAAGGCATAACAAGGAAAACTCAATCAAATGTACCAAAAATATGAAAGGAGAAATATTTAAAATTTAAAAATAAGCCACAGAAAATGTGAATGCAAAAGATAAAGATGGCAGAAAAAATTTAAACAAATGAATAATTAAAATATCAGGTTTAACCACATGGAATTGTCAATGTTTGATTCTTCTGACCTATAAGTATAGCAATTAATTGTTCATAGGCTGTATTATTAAAACTGAAGTTTTCATATTTGTTTTGAAGATAAATCTATATGCTTCTCATCAGAGGCATACATTTCTGAAAATGATGAAGACTGAAAATAAAGATATGAATATTGAACAAAATACAGATATATAAATATTATTATCAGGCAAAACAGGGTAAAAGTAAGTTAAAGGAAAAAATCCACTAAGAATCCACTAAGAACTGTAAGAATCATGGTCTTTTGTGTATCTGAAAGTTACATAGAAATACACAAGAACAAAAAGCCTAAGAAATACACAATCACAGTGAAAGGCATTAACACATTTCTCAGAAACTGTAAGTTTGAGCAGACAAAAAAATAAATCTAGAGGATTCAAATAGCACAATAAACAACCCCCTTTTTGAGGTTTCTTCAGGAACAATGAATGTCTTCCAAAGGTTATTGGCCTCAGTCTCAGGTAAGCCTCCCACAGCACTGTCACTATACCAAGAAAGGAATCTGGACTAGATGTTGGAAAAGCTGAAGTACTGCATTGGGACATATCTTTATCCATCTGTGTATTAACTCATCATGTGGTCTACTTGCTATATTTTCTTCCTGACACAAAATGCTAGATGTAAGAATGAACCTCAGTCCACAAGAGTACAATTATTTTCAAGGGTAGAGTATTGCAGGGTTGCTGTTGTTTAGTTACTAAATTGCATCTGACTCTTTGTGACCCCTTGGACTGTAGCCCACCAGACTCCTCTGTCCATAGCATTTCCCAGGCAAGAATATTGAAGTGGGTTACCATCTCCTTCTCCAGGGGATTTTCCTTACCCAGGAATTGGGTCTCCTTCATTTCAGGCAGATTCTTTACTGTCTGAGCCACCATGGAAGTCCAAGAAAGGCTTTCTTATAACTAAATTCTAAATTATATATTCTAAGAAAATTATTAAAAAATAGTAGGGGATATACTATACATAATTTTCTAATAGAGACAAAGAAGGAAAAAGGCATAACAAGGAAAACTCAATCAAATGTACCAAAAATATGAAAGGAGAAATATTTAAAATTTAAAAATAAGCCACAGAAAATGTGAATGCAAAAGATAAAGATGGCAGAAAAAATTTAAACAAATGAATAATTAAAATATCAGGTTTAACCACATGGAATTGTCAATGTTTGATTCTTCTGACCTATAAGTATAGCAATTAATTGTTCATAGGCTGTATTATTAAAACTGAAGTTTTCATATTTGTTTTGAAGATAAATCTATATGCTTCTCATCAGAGGCATACATTTCTGAAAATGATGAAGACTGAAAATAAAGATATGAATATTGAACAAAATACAGATATATAAATATTATTATCAGGCAAAACAGGGTAAAAGTAAGTTAAAGGAAAAAATCCACTAAGAATCCACTAAGAACTGTAAGAATCATGGTCTTTTGTGTATCTGAAAGTTACATAGAAATACACAAGAACAAAAAGCCTAAGAAATACACAATCACAGTGAAAGGCATTAACACATTTCTCAGAAACTGTAAGTTTGAGCAGACAAAAAAATAAATCTAGAGGATTCAAATAGCACAATAAACAAGTTTGTTGTGATAGAACAAAAGAAAATATGCAGTTTTCTACACCACATGTGAAATCCCAATGGCACTCTCTGAGAAGCTGTGACAGCTAAGTAGAGAATTCATTAAGGTGTGAACTTAAAATATTTGAACTAAAAATATGAAAATATCAATAGTTTTCCTATATGCCATCAATAACTAATTAGAATATAGAACAAGGAAAAAGATATTCAAATAGCACCAGCATCAAAACACTGTGCCCAAATAACAATCCTGAGGAAATGATGATTTTAGAATAAAAAGTTATAAAACTTTACTAAAGGACATAGGAAATATCGAAACAAAAGGAGAGACATATCACCTTTATGAATGAAAAGACTAAGTATAATATTATGTTACTATTAAACTGTCAAATTTTCCAAAATCAAGCTATACATATAGATTTAATACATTACCAGTTAAAATAGCAATAGTTCCTTCTTTAAAATTCAATATCTAGGCTTCCCTGGTGGTCCAGTGGGTAGTGAGCCTGCCTTGCAGTGTAAGAGGCACCAGTTCCATCTGTGGCCTGGGAAGATCCCACGAGCTGCAGAGTGGCTGGACCAGTGTGTCTAATTAAAAGCCAATGTGCTGGAGTGCGTGCACCCAGAGCCCATGCTCTGCAACAGAGAGGCCATTGCAATGGGAGGCCCACCCAGGCCAAAAAATAAATATGGATGAAAATAAATAAAGGAATCAATAAAAAAGGTCAAAATTAAAAAAAAAAAAATCAACAGGTCGCTGCCCTTGAGGAGGTGGGGGCAATAAAAAAAAAAAGAAGAATTTCTTAAAAACTTGTAGATTTACCTTCAAAAAAACAAATTGGCAACATTTCAAATCAGTGGGTAAAAAATAATTGAACTATTCACTTAATGATACTGAGACTATTTTAAAATCCCTTGAAAAAATAGTCTTCCTCATAACTCTTCCTGACTTCAGACACTACAAAGCTACAGTAATCAAAACAGTGTGGTATTAGTATGCAAACATGCATAGGAATCAATGAAACTGAATAGAGAGCCCAGAAACAAACTTACATATCTTCAGCCAATTAATCTTTTTATACTTTTTTTTTTTTAATTTTGGCCTCTTTTATTGTTTTTTTTATTTATTTTCATCCAACTCCACTCTTGAGCTTGTGGCCTCTCTCGCTGCAGAGCACCAGCTCTGGGCACATGCGCTCAATTTGGCATTACACCAGTCCAGCCGCTCCACTGCAAGTATTTGAACTAAAAATATGAAAATATCAATAGTTTTCCTATATGCCATCAATAACTAATTAGAATATAGAACAAGGAAAAAGATATTCAAATAGCACCAGCATCAAAACACTGTGCCCAAATAACAATCCTGAGGAAATGATGATTTTAGAATAAAAAGTTATAAAACTTTACTAAAGGACATAGGAAATATCGAAACAAAAGGAGAGACATATCACCTTTATGAATGAAAAGACTAAGTATAATATTATGTTACTATTAAACTGTCAAATTTTCCAAAATCAAGCTATACATATAGATTTAATACATTACCAGTTAAAATAGCAATAGTTCCTTCTTTAAAATTCAATATCTAGGCTTCCCTGGTGGTCCAGTGGGTAGTGAGCCTGCCTTGCAGTGTAAGAGGCACCAGTTCCATCTGTGGCCTGGGAAGATCCCACGAGCTGCAGAGTGGCTGGACCAGTGTGTCTAATTAAAAGCCAATGTGCTGGAGTGCGTGCACCCAGAGCCCATGCTCTGCAACAGAGAGGCCATTGCAATGGGAGGCCCACCCAGGCCAAAAAATAAATATGGATGAAAATAAATAAAGGAATCAATAAAAAAGGTCAAAATTAAAAAAAAAAAAAATCAACAGGTCGCTGCCCTTGAGGAGGTGGGGGCAATAAAAAAAAAAAGAAGAATTTCTTAAAAACTTGTAGATTTACCTTCAAAAAAACAAATTGGCAACATTTCAAATCAGTGGGTAAAAAATAATTGAACTATTCACTTAATGATACTGAGACTATTTTAAAATCCCTTGAAAAAATAGTCTTCCTCATAACTCTTCCTGACTTCAGACACTACAAAGCTACAGTAATCAAAACAGTGTGGTATTAGTATGCAAACATGCATAGGAATCAATGAAACTGAATAGAGAGCCCAGAAACAAACTTACATATCTTCAGCCAATTAATCTTTTTATACTTTTTTTTTTTTAATTTTGGCCTCTTTTATTGTTTTTTTTATTTATTTATTTTCATCCAACTCCACTCTTGAGCTTGTGGCCTCTCTCGCTGCAGAGCACCAGCTCTGGGCACATGCGCTCCAGGATGTTGGCTTGCAATTGGACACACCAGTCCAGCCGCTCCACTGCAAGTGAGATATTCCCGGGCCAGGGATGGAACCAACACTCCTTGCACTGCAAGGCGGACTCTTTACCACTAGACCACCAAGGAAGCCTTGGCCAATTAATATTTGACAAAAGAGGCAAGAATGTAAAATGGGAAAAAGTTTCTTTAGCAAGTGGTGCTGGGAAAGTTGGATAGCTCATTTAAACCAATGATGCTAGAACATTCTCTCACACTATGAGCAAAAATAAACTCAATGGCTTAAACATAATACATGACATCATAAAACTCCTAGAAGAGAACATAGGCAAAATGTTCTCTGGCATAAATCATACCAATGTTTTCTTAAGTCATCCTCCCAAGGTAATAGAAATAGAAAAATAAATAAACAAATGGTACAGAGTTCAACTTACAGGCTTTTCATAACAAAGACAGCCATTTAAAAAATGAAAAGACAGTCTATAACATAGGAGAAAATATTTGAATGTGATGTGACAGACAAGGGTTTAATCTCCAAAACATAAAAACAGCTCACACAACTAAGTAACAACAACACAACAACAACAGAACAACCAACCAAATCAAAAATTGAGCAGAAGACTTTAGTGGACATTTCTTCAAAGAAGACATACAGATGGTCAGTAAGCACATGAAGAGATGCACAACATCATTAGTTATTAGAGAAACACAAATCAAAACTACAATAAGGTATCATTACCACACACCAGTCATAATGGCCATTATTTAAAAGTCTACACTAACAAATCCTGAAGTGGGTGTAGAAAAAAGAGAATCCTCCTACACTCTTGGTGATAATATAAACTGGTACAGCCATTGTGGAAAACAGTATGGAGGTGCCTCAGAAAATAAAAAATAGAGTTACCATATGACTCAACAGTCTGACTCCTGGGAATATATCCAGACAAAACCATAATTTAAAAAGATATACAGCTCCGCCCGCGCCCGCCGGAGCCAGTTTGCGCCGACTGACCAGAGTCCACAAATTCAGCGCTCCGAGCCCGTCCGGACGGCTCCGACCCCAGCTTTCTATCCTGTGAAAACGCTAAGAATAATGTCCCTGCATCAGTTTTTACTAGAGCCAATCACCTGTCACGCCTGGAACAGGGATCGTACCCAGATTGCCCTTAGCCCCAATAATCATGAAGTCCACATCTATAAGAAGAACGGGACCCAGTGGGTGAAAGCTCACGAACTCAAGGAGCACAATGGACGCATCACAGGTATCGACTGGGCTCCCAGAGTGACCGCATCGTCACTTGCGGGGCCGACCGCATTGCCTACGTCTGGAATCAGAAAGACGGTGTTTGGAAGCCAACCCTGGTGATCCTGAGAATTAACCGTGTGGCCACGTTCGTCAGGTGGTCCCCGCTAGAGAACAAATTTGCTGTGGGCAGTGGAGCGCGACTCATCTCTGTTTGCTACTTCGAGTCTAAAAATGACTGGTGGATGAGCAAGCACATTAAAAAGTCCATCCGCTCCACTGTCCTCAGCTTGGATTGGCATCCCAACAACGTCTTGCTGGCAGCAGGATCCTGTGACTTCAAATGCAGAGTGTTCTCAGCCTACATTAAAGAAGTGGATGAGAAGCCAGCCAGCACGCCCTGGGGCAGCAAGATGCCTTTAGGCCAGCTGATGTCAGAGTTTGGAGGCAGCGGCACGGGCGGCTGGGTGCACGGGGTCAGCTTCTCCGCCAGCGGCAGCCGCCTGGCCTGGGTCAGCCACGACAGCACCGTGTCCGTGGCCAATGCCTCAAAGAGCGTGCAGGTCTCCACTCTGAAGACAGAGTTCCTGCCGCTCCTGAGTGTGTCGTTCGTCTCGGAGAACACCGTCGTGGCCGCTGGCCACGACTGCTGCCCCATGCTCTTCAACTATGACGACTGTGGCTGCTTGACCTTTGTCTCCAAGCTGGACATCCCCAAACAGAGCATCCAGCGCAACATGTCAGCCATGGAGCGCTTCCGCAACATGGACAAGCAGGCCACGGCCGAGGACCGCAACACGGCCCTGGAGACGCTGCACCAGAACAGCATCACTCAAGTGTCTATTTATGAGGTGGACAAGCAGGATTGTCGCAAATTTTGCAATACAGGCATCAATGGAGCCATGACCATTTGGGACTTCAAGACCTTAGAGTCTTCCATCCAGGGCCTTCGGATAATGTGAAGCTGAGCAAACCTCTAGACCCAGCATGAGGGACGGACAGGCTGCATCGGGGCAGCTCCACCATTCGCCTGGGGAGGGGAGCCAGTCGCTAGGAAACACTAAAGACGCACATGGCGCAAACCTTGTTGTGTGTTTTGTTTGAGTATAATTGGTGGAAGTGTTGGTTTTTTAAAGCAGCAGTGATTTGGGTTTTGTTTTTCTGTTTTATTTTATTTTGCAATTTCATTCCATTCTTGACCAAAGCTTCTCTTTAAGTAGTTTATTATGGAAAATTGTCAACACTAACTTAAAGGAGAGGAGGTATGTAAATTGTCTGCTAAAAAATTAAATAAAAACACTGAATGTTTAAAAAAAAAAAAAAAGATATACATCCCTATGTGTATAGCTATACTGTTCATAATAGTAAACACATGGAAACAACCTAAATGAATGGATAAAGATGTGATATGTGGAATACGATTCAGTCACGAAAAAGAACAATATAATGCCATCTGCAGCAACATGGAGGCAACTAGAGATGATTGTATCAAGTGAAGTAAGTCAGAAAGAGAAAAACAAATGTCATATGATATCGGCTATGTGTGGAATCTAAAGTATGGGACAAACAAATGTGTCTACAAAACAGAAACAGACTCATAGACAACAGAGAACAGACTTGTGATTGCCAAGGGGGAGGTGGGGAGGGAGCAGGATGCCCTGGGAGAAGGAGTTGGTAGAACAAACTATTATGTTTAGAATGAATAAAGGGCGAGGTCCTCATGTATAGCACAGGGAACCATACTCAGTGTTCTGAGATAAAGAACAATGGAATGGGCTGGTCATAACCCATTCTTTCCACACACTGGCTTAGTACTGGTTGATAGACCTTAACAAAGCTTTACCTTATCAAGATCAATTAACCTTGTTACTATTCTTGCTACAAACCTACTACCGCAGATTCCTTCTTTTTTATTCTTTACCGGGTTTTGTTGTTTACTGAAGCACATCAAGCTGAATCTGCAGATTCCTTCTTGCTAAGGGAATCAGAGAGGTCTATATTGTAAAAGAACTAAAAGACAATGACTGGACTAACATTTCAATGATACATTAGAAATTGCAGGGGTGTGTGTGTGTGTGTGCACGTGTTTATACACATCCAAATAAGTATCCGGGCTTCTCAGGTGGCCCAATAGTAAAGAATCCTACTGCCATGCAGGAGATGCAGGTTTGATCCCTGGATTCAGATGATTCCTTGGAGAAGAAAATGGAAAACCACTCCAGCATTCTTGCTTGGGAAATCCTATGGCCAGAGGAGCCTGGCTGGCTATAGTCCATGGAGTTGCAAAAGAGTCAATATGACTTAGCGACTAAACAATAACAAAACAACTAAACAACAACAAAGTAAATGTTAACCTGAAAACTCACCGTGTGAAGTTACAATCTGATTTTACTAATGGTCTTACTTTACAAAATATTTCTCAAACCTTGATTTTGGAGTTTTTTTTTTTTTTCCCCCCAACCTATGACATACACTCCAATGCTAGATGCAATCATGGAAAATATTACTTTGTGAGGGTGCATTTGTTTTTTAAAAGCAAACAGAAGGTATTTGGAACCAAGCCTGCTTGGGAGACTGGGGATACCACTGCTAGTGACTCTTACCACAATAAAGCTGGTGATTTCTTGGTGTATTTAATCAAGGAAGTCAGGGGACAAGTTGTGCTGATACCTGAGGAAGGAAGGACCAGTCTGGGCAGAGGGAAAGGCAAGAAAGAAATCCCTGAGATGGGTGTGAGTGGACTGTGTTTGAGGAAGAGCAAGGAGGTGCTAGTGAAAAGGAATGAGAAGGCTCATCAAGCGGGCCATGCTTTAGAGCACTTGGCGAGTTCTGGCTCTAACTGTGAGTAAGAAGGGAAGGTGTTAAAGAATTTTGGCCAGAGATGCCATGTGAATTGCCTTAGGTTTAAAGATTGTGTTGTATGTTAACTGAGAAGAGAAGGAAGGTATTGAAGCATCCCCACCCCTCCAAGCTGCTGGCTAATGTGTTTGGTTCCCAGGGAAACTCTTATTTTGGACCCACCCAGATCCAAACAGGAAGACCAATGCTCAGGGCCATCCGTTTGCTTTGGACAAAACCATGCCTCGCATCCAGTGACCTTCATGGACCCGTCTTTCAAAAGACTCAGAAAAAAGTCTCTCTGAGCGAATCCTGCTGTTGTTTAAGAATGCCAAGTGTGGCTGCGAAAAAGCAAGTTTTAATATATGCAAGCATTTGGAGATTTATGTTAAATTTTTCTTGTTAGACTTGCTGAACCCCTTTTGTTTCATGTGACAATAAAAATCTCTGTGGATGAGCCAGAAATGCCTGGGATTTACTTGCACTGAGACTCCCCGAGTCTAATGTGAACATGGAATTGTAACTGATATGTTTTACAACAGCAGGGGCCATATGGAGTGGGTCTTGCTGAACCTACTGTCAAGCCATCAGGACTGAGACACGTAACTTGAAAAATATCTGATGATGCTTGATACCTTCTAAAATACCTGATGATGCTTGATATTCCTTTCATTATGTCTTCTGACATACTCTTCTGGATTTAGAAAAGTTGGGTCAGGGTGTCATTGAGAAAGTACCATAGCTAGAGATCTTTAATAAATTGCAATTAAATTCCTCTGTTATCCTTCCACTCCCCATTTCCCCTTTGGTAACCATAAGTTTGTTTTCTATGCCTGTGAGTTTATTTCTGTTTTGTAAATAAGTTCATTATATCACTTGTTTAGATTCTGCATATAAGTGATAGTATATATTTGTCTGTCTGACTTCACATAGTGTGATAGACTCTAAATCCATCCATGCTACCGCACATGGAATGAGTTCATTCTTTCTTCTGGTTGAGGAGTCCTAACTGCATCTCTTAAGTATCTCTTGGCCCGTCTTCACCATCCCTATTATCACTACCCAGGGCCCAACCCAAGGTATCATCTAGGTTTCTTCAGCTTGGACTTCTGCCTCAGCCTCTCTCTGGCTTTTTGGTCCCTGTGCTGTCCTCCCACAATTCATTTTTTAGAGAGCAGTGAAGATGACCTTTCTAGTCTGCAGATATGCATTCCTCTATCTGAAATCCTTCAATGACTTCCCATTGTTCTTATAATAAACAACCATGGCTCATAATAACCCCTTATAACACAGTTTCTACTTGCCTCTCAAGCAATTGGTCTCCCCACATACTCCCACTCTCATTCACAACATTCTGGTCATTAGAATTCCTTAAATGTACAGTGCTTTCTCTTATCTCTGGGCCATGTCACACCGTATTTCCTTTCTCTGAAGACTCCTTCTAGCTCATCTCACTTCATTCTTTGCCTTATTACTTACTCTTCAGTCTTTAGATGTCAATTTGAGTTTTTCTTCCTCCCAGAAGGCGTCACTGAACACCAAGTTCAGGAGAAATGTTTCTATGCTTTGCTTCATTGATGTCGTCTACTTACTTCTATGGGACCTCGTCAAATTCCATTGCGATTGCTTCCTTTGTGATTAGTTCTCTGAAACTGTTATCTGCCTTAATTATTTCTGTATTCCCAGACTGTAGTACAGTCCTTGGCACAAAATACATGCTCCAAACAAATCTGGTTTGATTTGTGGTGCCTTGACAGGGGCAGTACCCTCTTCCAAGAGTGTCTTCCTTTACACCTTGCTCAACAAACAAGCACCTGCTCACCATTTAAGTCCCAGCATCATGCCTTCCCAACTTTCTAAGAGAATCATGAGGCACAAATCCCTGTTTCCCATATCAACTTCCTCTCCATCATCACTTTTTTTTTTAATTGAAGGACACTAGCTTTACAGAGTCTTGTTGTTTACTGCCAAACATCACCTATCATCACTTTTTATTATTTGGGTTGTGACTCTTTTTTGCACACCAGCCTTCAAATTCTCTGCTGGAAGGGCCTATATTTTCTTCTCTCTTAGTCCCCATTAGTTGGTATAGGGAGTTCCCAGGTGGCACTTGTGGTAAAGATCCCACCTGCCAATGCAGAAGACATGAGAAGTGGGTTTGATCCTTGGGTCAAGAAGATACCCTGTAGGAGACGGGCATGGCAACCCACTCCATTATTATTGCCTGGAGAATCTTATGGAAAGTGGAGCCTGGTTGGCTACAGTACATAGAGTTGACAGAGCCAGATACAACTAGAGTGACTTAGCATGCATGCAGATGGTATAGATCATACGACTTAATACTTGCTAAAGGTAAGAGAGAGCACAATAATCACACTGGACCTGATTTTCTTCTGAACACTAATTCCAAAATTAGTGTTCTGCACAACCTCTTTGTGATTCTGTTGCTGTAATAAGAGTTTAGTTTATTATAGGTACCAGCCATTAAGTTATAGAATTTGAAGTTCTCTCATTACATTGAAGTTCATGTGTTATCTATGCTTTGCTTAGGTGTGTTCAAGGTTCCATCATGTGGAATAATCCATGGCTATGATCATATATTTTAAAGCAAGTTTTAGTAAAAAGTGATTCATAGCATCCTAAATCATTTGAATCAATTTTGGAAAGTATGGTAGAAGGATGCAAGCTCTTCACAGATCTCTGAATATTTTCCAGGTTGTCCTGTTAGCTCTATGTGAAAAGGGGATAATGTAGACTTTTAACTGTTGGAAGTATCTTGATCAGTGGTTCTACATTGAGGATGATTTCTTTACTTTGTGAGGCATTTGGCAATATCTGGAGACATTTTTGATCGTCACAAGTATGTGGGAGAGTAGTAATTTCATCTAGTGGGTCAAGGTTAGGGATGCTGTTAAAAATCCTGCAGTGCCTTCCACAGAATTGTCCAGTCTGAAATGTCAATAGTGCCAAAGTTGAGGCATTATGACCTAGATGAAATGAAAGTCTGGCATGTCACTCAAATGCACTTTCCTATTCCAGGATAGACTATAAATCATACTCAACTTACAACTAGAAGACCAGAATCCAGTCCCACTCATGCCCACACTCCTCTATTTTGATTTTTCACCTTTAAAATGCTATTTTAATATTTCTATCAAAGGACTGCTATAAAAATTATATTTATGAAAATGTATAAGAAAACCTTTAGTTTAGTCTGGCAAATAGTAGTTGCTCAATACATATTTATAAAGAAAACAAGAGCCCCCTGTAGGAAAATGGGTTTGATCCTTGGGTCAAGAAGATACCCTGTAGGAGACAACCCACTCCATTATTATTGCCTGGAGAATCTTATGGAAAGTGGAGCCTGGTTGGCTACAGTACATAGAGTTGACAGAGCCAGATACAACTAGAGTGACTTAGCATGCATGCAGATGGTATAGATCATACGACTTAATACTTGCTAAAGGTAAGAGAGAGCACAATAATCACACTGGACCTGATTTTCTTCTGAACACTAATTCCAAAATTAGTGTTCTGCACAACCTCTTTGTGATTCTGTTGCTGTAATAAGAGTTTAGTTTATTATAGGTACCAGCCATTAAGTTATAGAATTTGAAGTTCTCTCATTACATTGAAGTTCATGTGTTATCTATGCTTTGCTTAGGTGTGTTCAAGGTTCCATCATGTGGAATAATCCATGGCTATGATCATATATTTTAAAGCAAGTTTTAGTAAAAAGTGATTCATAGCATCCTAAATCATTTGAATCAATTTTGGAAAGTATGGTAGAAGGATGCAAGCTCTTCACAGATCTCTGAATATTTTCCAGGTTGTCCTGTTAGCTCTATGTGAAAAGGGGATAATGTAGACTTTTAACTGTTGGAAGTATCTTGATCAGTGGTTCTACATTGAGGATGATTTCTTTACTTTGTGAGGCATTTGGCAATATCTGGAGACATTTTTGATCGTCACAAGTATGTGGGAGAGTAGTAATTTCATCTAGTGGGTCAAGGTTAGGGATGCTGTTAAAAATCCTGCAGTGCCTTCCACAGAATTGTCCAGTCTGAAATGTCAATAGTGCCAAAGTTGAGGCATTATGACCTAGATGAAATGAAAGTCTGGCATGTCACTCAAATGCACTTTCCTATTCCAGGATAGACTATAAATCATACTCAACTTACAACTAGAAGACCAGAATCCAGTCCCACTCATGCCCACACTCCTCTATTTTGATTTTTCACCTTTAAAATGCTATTTTAATATTTCTATCAAAGGACTGCTATAAAAATTATATTTATGAAAATGTATAAGAAAACCTTTAGTTTAGTCTGGCAAATAGTAGTTGCTCAATACATATTTATAAAGAAAACAAGTCCCGAATATATGAGGGATTTGGTGGGGAGGGGTTATGGGGTACAGGGAATAGAATTTACCCTGAGTCCTTCCTGAGCGAATCACTCTTTTTAGGATATTTACCTGTATCCCCACTGCTGAGAACATTGTGGAGAAGAGTTGCCATTGACAAAAGCCCAGGGAAATGCTCATACATACCTTTTGTTCTTCTCTCTCTACAGCTGCATTGCATTTTTCTATTCCTGAGGTCCTCAAAAAATCTCTGAGATAGCCAAACAGTGTTGCAATTCCATATCCCAAGTAAGTGAAAACCAAAGCATGAAGAGGTGCTTCCTCAAAAGATTCCACAAAAGGCTTGTAAACATTTGAATTTTCATTTTGCTGAAGAGACAGAAGAAAATGGAAAATTAACACTCTTTTATTACAGTAAACTATGAGACTTAAAATTTTGGACTTTTGACCCTTTATATTTCAAAGAACATATTTAAGATTGTGAAAACTGCTTGGAGAAAATTGGGAGTTGATCATTGAAAAGGGTAATCAGCAATGTACATTTTATTTCACAACTTCTAATGAAATCCTTGATTCAGACCAAAATTATCAACAGATTCTAAATCCATTAGGTGAAAAATGAATGAGGAATAGGGTTTTTGCAAGAAACCCTATAAGTTACTCCCTAATCACAAACCTGGGGTTGCACCCTTAATTAGGTAATCAAATTACATCACTGATGTTACAACAACTCACCACTTTATGTTCTTATCATGATGCAATATTCAGTACACTTATGACATATTTAAGCTAAATCTAGTCAATCTTTAATATGTAAATTCCATTTTACAAGAAACATCAAGTAAATAACTTCATGAGGAAATGACCAGATAATCCACAATATAGGACTTTCTATATGGCAACTGACTTTAAAAAAAAATTTATTTGCAGGCTATGTGCCTTTATTTCCTCTTCACTGTTTGAGATGCAGCATTTTGGAATCTTTGTGACTTAGTCCCTGAAAGTTTTATTTCAAGCCACAAAGTGTGAGACAATCAAAAAAGGTTTACCTGATAGATGACTATTTTTGATTTACATTACTTGTTTTTAAAGTAATTTTAAAAGCCTTTTCATAATGACATTTTACATTTGCATTATTCAGTCAAAAACTGACAAAATTTTATTAAATGTTATTAAAATTCTTAACTCCTTCTTTATCTATTATACCAATTTTAATTGATCAGGACCCAATGAGGCCTTCCCAGAATAGACCTCCACCCATGTCCTCCCTCTGCCTTTTGTCTGTAGAAAAACTTTCATCAAAGAGTAAATATAATCAGAGAAGTCAGAAAATGAAGAGAAAGGAAAACAGTCAAGCAAGAAAAAAAAATTTTTAGCCATTCAATAAAGTCAAGAACTGTAGATAGTATTCTGAGCCATGTCCTTTGATCTGTTTTGCAGATTCTGAAACCCCCGCCAGTTGGGAGAAGTTAATGGTAGGCTGCCCACCGGCACATAGACCCCAGACTGGTTGGAACCATAAGGTTGCTGACGATGCTGGCTCATGATTACCAGTCGATCAGAAGAATGTCCATGAGCTGGACGTGCCCCTGCTCCTTAAATGCTGTGAGTCCTCACTACATGCTCCAGGTTGGGACACACAGTTTGGAGGGAATTAGACTGTTGTGGCCTCTTTGTCTGCCAAAGCAATAAAAGTATTCTTTTCTACATCATAGCAAACTCTGTCTGTGTTTCTATTCAACACTGAACTGACTCCCAGACAATGAATGAGGAATAGGGTTTTGCAAGAAACCCTTAATAAAAAGGTAATTCAAATTACATCACTGATGTTACAACAACTCACCACTTTATGTTCTTATCATGATGCAATATTCAGTACACTTATGACATATTTAAGCTAAATCTAGTCAATCTTTAATATGTAAATTCCATTTTACAAGAAACATCAAGTAAATAACTTCATGAGGAAATGACCAGATAATCCACAATATAGGACTTTCTATATGGCAACTGACTTTAAAAAAAAATTTATTTGCAGGCTATGTGCCTTTATTTCCTCTTCACTGTTTGAGATGCAGCATTTTGGAATCTTTGTGACTTAGTCCCTGAAAGTTTTATTTCAAGCCACAAAGTGTGAGACAATCAAAAAAGGTTTACCTGATAGATGACTATTTTTGATTTACATTACTTGTTTTTAAAGTAATTTTAAAAGCCTTTTCATAATGACATTTTACATTTGCATTATTCAGTCAAAAACTGACAAAATTTTATTAAATGTTATTAAAATTCTTAACTCCTTCTTTATCTATTATACCAATTTTTAATTGATCAGGACCCAATGAGGCCTTCCCAGAATAGACCTCCACCCATGTCCTCCCTCTGCCTTTTGTCTGTAGAAAAACTTTCATCAAAGAGTAAATATAATCAGAGAAGTCAGAAAATGAAGAGAAAGGAAAACAGTCAAGCAAGAAAAAAAAATTTTTAGCCATTCAATAAAGTCAAGAACTGTAGATAGTATTCTGAGCCATGTCCTTTGATCTGTTTTGCAGATTCTGAAACCCCCGCCAGTTGGGAGAAGTTAATGGTAGGCTGCCCACCGGCACATAGACCCCAGACTGGTTGGAACCATAAGGTTGCTGACGATGCTGGCTCATGATTACCAGTCGATCAGAAGAATGTCCATGAGCTGGACGTGCCCCTGCTCCTTAAATGCTGTGAGTCCTCACTACATGCTCCAGGTTGGGACACACAGTTTGGAGGGAATTAGACTGTTGTGGCCTCTTTGTCTGCCAAAGCAATAAAAGTATTCTTTTCTACATCATAGCAAACTCTGTCTGTGTTTCTATTCAACACTGAACTGAGCTCCTCTAGACAACCCAAATTAATGTGATTGGGTGTTGCCTTTGTCTAGTATCTTCCCCAAGTGCTACCTGGTGGTTTAAAATAATGAAAATGAGAAAGCATTGCATCGTATGTGGTCTAGAATAGAAGGTGAAGGAAATAACAAATGCTTTGTATTGGGAAATGCAGGACACTCATTAGATGTCTTCCATGAACTGTCCACATGCTAGGTTCTGGGAACTGCTCTATGAATGAGACAGACTCCATCCCAGATCCTGAGTTCTTGACCTCCCTCTGTGTCCTCACATCAGCCTAAGATGATGGATGGCCAGTGCCAATCTTTGGCTCCTTCCTGGGTTCTGTTTTAGATGTGACCTTTGAACTGCATCCATTTCGAGAATTCCCAATGATCTCCTGACCCAGTTAATATCCACCTCCTGGTTCTTTCCACAACATGGGGATATGCAAGGGGTTTTCTTCCTTCCTGACTTGTTCAGCTCTAGCAGAAGGGGCTGAGGGCCTCAGGAAATAGATTAGATGAAATTTTATAACTGCTTAGGTATGAGGTCAAGGAAGAGATAATGAGAATACCTGTGAGGAATGTTACAGGAATGTGGAAAGAAGAAAACAGGGATTAGGAGGAGGACCACTTATGGGGGAAGACAATGAGCGTATATGGGACCTTCTGAGTTGGCATGTTTGGGGGCAGTTAGAGATGCAAGAAAAGAGAAAAGCCTGGCTGAAGTATAACATGCGGAACTCGACTACTTGGAGCAAGCATGGTTAAAGGCAAACATAATGAAGCACAAAATAAAAGAAGAGTAGGAAGCATGGGACCAAATTTAGAGACCCCTCCCTGATCTTAAAGGCACCATAGATGAAGAAATATGAGTGAAAGGTGTCCAGTGTGGGTGACTTCAGAACTTTGATGTAACCTGCTCACAAATGAACCCCTTTGGTTGACTTAGAGGATGACTAAACCACATGTGCATGAGTGCTCAGACTCTCATTGTGTCCAACTCTTTGAGACCCCGTGGACTGTAACCCACCAACTATGCCCTCCAAACTATGTCCCCCAACCGGGAGCATGTAGTGAGGACTCACAGCATTTAAGGAGCAGGGCATGTTCAGCTCATGAATTTCCCAGGCAAGAATACTGGAATGGGTTGTCATTTCCTTCTCCAGGGATTGAACCCACATCTTTTGCATCTCCTGCATTGGCAGGCAGATTCTTTACCTGGGAAGCTGGCTAAGTCACGCAGACATATATAAGAAAAGAAACTTTCAGGACATTCAAAGCCATCCTGTGAGGATCAGTGTGCTTTCCCCTTTTCCTTACCAGGCTCTAAAGCCATTACTGAGCTCCATATATGGCTACATCAATAGGAACTTTCTGCTTGAATACACTTTTGGGAAAACCTATGCTGTATGTAACAGACAGTTCACCTCTATGAAAATAAAACCCTCAACTGTGTGCACAGACTGGGCATGTGTAATTCTTTCTTCCTTTCTTTCTTTGTTCCTGGGACTTATTCTGGAGGATAGTTATATCACAAAGGAGAAGTTTCCAACAGTGTCTGTTGGCCTCAAACAGTATCTACTTTACTTTCTCTCTCATAACAGGTCATTTTAAATTTAATTCAATGTAATTTTGTTTGGCAGAGAGAACATTTTCATAGAGAATAATGTTATCTGGAAATGTATGGATGTTTCTTAACAGATGAGAAATGACACATTTACCAACTTTCTTTACCAAAAATTGAAGTCAGTCACACCTCTTAGGAAGGGTTTCTCAATCTGGGGTTGGATAATTCTTTTGAAATATAAGATATATCCTATCAAAGAAATCAAAGCTTAAAATCTTGCTTAAAAGTTTGACTAGGGCTTCCCCTGTTGGCCAAGTGGGTAAGGACACCGCCTTGCAGTGCAAGGGACGTCGGCTGGATCCCTGGCCTGGAAAGATCCCACGTGCCGCGGAGTGGCTGGACCCATGTGTCCAATTACCGAGCCGGAGCTCTGGGGCGCATGCGCCCAGAGCCAGCGCTCTGCAATGACAGACGCCACCGCGATGGGAGGCCCACAGGAGCCAAAGAACAAAGACGGATGAAAATAGAGAAATGAAAGACCAATAGAAGTGGCCCACCCGCTCCCCTCCCTCCCCAACCCGACCCCCCCCCAAAATAAATAAATAAATCTTTAAAAAAAAAAAAAATATTTGGCTAGCCAAGGTCAACACAGCATGGTAATCTGTGGTACACTTCCTTTGCTCTAGCTATTGGAAATACCATCTTCTTCCAATTTGATGAGCTTTCTTTTGTAGCACTGAAAATCAGTGGACCCTGAGCCACCTTTTCTAGAGTGCCTGGTCCTTTGGGACTCTGTGACCTCTGGTGCATTTGTATTTCTGCTAAGTCACGCAGACATATATAAGAAAAGAAACTTTCAGGACATTCAAACTTATCTTTTTTTTGGGGCCTGGGAACACTTTTGGGAAAACCTATGCTGTATGTAACAGACAGTTCACCTCTATGAAAATAAAACCCTCAACTGTGTGCACAGACTGGGCATGTGTAATTCTTTCTTCCTTTCTTTCTTTGTTCCTGGGACTTATTCTGGAGGATAGTTATATCACAAAGGAGAAGTTTCCAACAGTGTCTGTTGGCCTCAAACAGTATCTACTTTACTTTCTCTCTCATAACAGGTCATTTTAAATTTAATTCAATGTAATTTTGTTTGGCAGAGAGAACATTTTCATAGAGAATAATGTTATCTGGAAATGTATGGATGTTTCTTAACAGATGAGAAATGACACATTTACCAACTTTCTTTACCAAAAATTGAAGTCAGTCACACCTCTTAGGAAGGGTTTCTCAATCTGGGGTTGGATAATTCTTTTGAAATATAAGATATATCCTATCAAAGAAATCAAAGCTTAAAATCTTGCTTAAAAGTTTGACTAGGGCTTCCCCTGTTGGCCAAGTGGGTAAGGACACCGCCTTGCAGTGCAAGGGACGTCGGCTGGATCCCTGGCCTGGAAAGATCCCACGTGCCGCGGAGTGGCTGGACCCATGTGTCCAATTACCGAGCCGGAGCTCTGGGGCGCATGCGCCCAGAGCCAGCGCTCTGCAATGACAGACGCCACCGCGATGGGAGGCCCACAGGAGCCAAAGAACAAAGACGGATGAAAATAGAGAAATGAAAGACCAATAGAAGTGGCCCACCCGCTCCCCTCCCTCCCCAACCCGACCCCCACCCAAAATAAATAAATAAATCTTTAAAAAAAAAAAAAATATTTGGCTAGCCAAGGTCAACACAGCATGGTAATCTGTGGTACACTTCCTTTGCTCTAGCTATTGGAAATACCATCTTCTTCCAATTTGATGAGCTTTCTTTTGTAGCACTGAAAATCAGTGGACCCTGAGCCACCTTTTCTAGAGTGCCTGGTCCTTTGGGACTCTGTGACCCTCTGCGGGTGCTTTATCTTTGGTATTTCTGTTACTCTTCCATTCACATGATTATGGCTTTTACTGGCTGCCTATTTTGCACTGTTCTAGGCTTATATCAAGCTTCCCCAGTCACTCAGCAGTAAACAATCTGCCAGCAATGCAGGAGACACAGGACCCTCAGATTCAATCCCTGGGTGGGGAAGATCTCCTGGAGGAGGACATGGCAACCCACTCCAGTACTTTTTTTTTTTGGCCACTTCTATTAGCCTTTCATTTATTTGTTTTCATTCATCTTTGTTTTTTGGCCTGTGTGGGCCTCCCATCACAGTGGCCTCTGTCACTGCAGAGCACCGGCTCTCTGCACATGTGCTCCAGAGCTCCAGCTCGGTAGTTGGACACATCGGTCCAGCCACTCCATGGCAGGTGGGATCTTCCCAGGCCAGGGATTGAACCTGTGCCCCTTGCACTGCAAGGTGGTGTCCTTACCCACTGGACCACCAGGGAAGCCCCCACTCCAGTACTCTTCCCTGGAGAATCCCATAGACAGAGGCGCCTGGTGGGCTATATAGTCCACAGGGTCACAAAAAGTTGGACACGATTGAAACAACTGAACATGCCTGCAGGCTAATATTAGAGAAGATAGGAACTCAATAAATATAGTCTCTTTCTCCAAGAATTGATAGCATAATGTGGTGTGGGAGCAGAGCAAACTAATCGTAACATAGAACAAAAAATAAGTGTCATCAAGGTGACATAAATGGAGGGACTGTATCACATTAGGTGACCAGATGGATTCCTGAAGGAGAGGCATTTGAGCCCAGGGTTGGCAGAAGGCAGAGCATGATGGTGGAGAGGGCTCAGGTGGGATGAAGTTTGCCTCAGCTCCAATTTGGGCACTTTCACTTGCTGACTGTAAGACTATGCAAGTCACTCAATTTCCTTTTTTTTTTTTTTTTTGCCCTCAAATGCCTTCAGTGTAAAATGGAGCTCTTAAGGTTTATTTTGAAAATTAAATGAGACAATATATGTAAAGTACCTGCCCCAGAGTCAACACTCATTAAATGTTCCTAAAATTGGGATGATAGAGGAAACTGTTAGAATGGATGATGCTGCTTTTAGAGAAATACTTGGGGAAGAAGAGAAAGAATATATACAGAGCCTTGGCCAGTACCTATACACGGGGTGATACAAGAGACTGAGGATCAAAGGGAAGACCGTAAATATGAGGAGGGCCACAGGAGTTCAGGTTAGAGACATAAGGGGTCACTGAGATACTGAAGTTGAGAAAGACCATGATGCTTTGGTCATCTGGAACTGCAGCAACCATCAGTGGCCACGAGGCAAAGACAGTTATGCACAAAAGATGGTAGGAAGAAGATATGGAATGATTTGGTCCTTGATGACAGAGTTAAGGGACCCAAACAACCAATCCAGGGATGATCCAAATCAAGACTCTCCCAACTCTAGACCCTTATTATGTGTGAATTACAAAAATCTTATCTTGAGTAAGTTTTTATTTGAGTCTTCCAGTACTGGCAGCTGAAAGGATCAGATCAGTTTTCATCTCTAGTCAAGGAAGGAACAAGAACTAGATGAGAGGCTGGTAGAGGTAGGGGGGCAATGATTCTCATATAGTAACCACAATATACTCATCTCCTGTTTATCCCAAGTGTCCATTCCAACTGATTAATGAATGCCCTGTCCTGACTGATACGTATACCATTCCTTACTGTGTATGTATGTGTGTGTGTGCATGTATATTGTGTATATATATCTCTATCTATCATCTATTTAATTTTCATCTATAATAGCAGGTAAAATTCAAAGCAGCTCTTTCCGCAGTAGAATCCTCTAGTTTTATTCTAAAAAAATTGAGAATCTTACTGATTTCAAAGTTGCCATTTATTTCTCTTCTAAAATGTTTTGGAATGCCAGTTAGATCTGGCTGAAGTTACACAATGACGCAGTTCCAAAGCTCATGAAAGTAGAATGAAGAAAGAGTGATGAGGGTACATAGTTCTACCTTAGTATACTTTATATCCTGAAGTTGCTTAGGATTTTAAGAAATGAGCATTTTAATTCACAGCCTTTTATAGATACAAATGTTTAGAAATGCTTTATGAAACTCAAATGTCTCAGTCTAGTCCAATTCATACCGTCTTGTCACAAATAGTTGAGTTGCTTTCATTTTATACCCTGATATCCTGCTTTTTATCCCCTTCAAAACCTTCTCTCACGCTGACACTTTCCTGTAATTTTTTTCAGTTTCTACTCCCTTTCCTAATTATCCTCTGCTGGTCCCCCTCCTTCACCTCCACCACCTATACGTGTACCCCTTTGCCTGCTTAATATCCACTAGCCAGACCTAGTTCTAGCTTCACTTCCAAAGATCCAAGATGAGTGTTGTCACTGCATGATACCATTATTACACTCATCACATTATATTACAAAAATATTTTTAAAAGACAAGTTATGAAGTAAAAGGACAGAAAGTAAAGGATCACTTGTAGAAAAACATAAGAGCTTTTATTATCTCTCACTCAGGCCTTTCAAATATTTCGGATATTTTCGCATTATTGTCCATTGTGGCAGACATTGACTGCGCATCTGCCCATTTGCCTCTCTCTTTCTCAAGGCTGAGCTATGAGTCCCATGTCCCTTGCAGACAAGTGTGACTCTGTCACTGAGTTCTGACCAGTGTGACACTAGAGGTAGGGGGCAATGATTCTCATATAGTAACCACAATATACTCATCTCCTGTTTATCCCAAGTGTCCATTCCAACTGATTAATGAATGCCCTGTCCTGACTGATACGTATACCATTCCTTACTGTGTATGTATGTGTGTGTGCATGTATATTGTGTATATATATCTCTATCTATCATCTATTTAATTTTCATCTATAATAGCAGGTAAAATTCAAAGCAGCTCTTTCCGCAGTAGAATCCTCTAGTTTTATTCTAAAAAAATTGAGAATCTTACTGATTTCAAAGTTGCCATTTATTTCTCTTCTAAAATGTTTTGGAATGCCAGTTAGATCTGGCTGAAGTTACACAATGACGCAGTTCCAAAGCTCATGAAAGTAGAATGAAGAAAGAGTGATGAGGGTACATAGTTCTACCTTAGTATACTTTATATCCTGAAGTTGCTTAGGATTTTAAGAAATGAGCATTTTAATTCACAGCCTTTTATAGATACAAATGTTTAGAAATGCTTTATGAAACTCAAATGTCTCAGTCTAGTCCAATTCATACCGTCTTGTCACAAATAGTTGAGTTGCTTTCATTTTATACCCTGATATCCTGCTTTTTATCCCCTTCAAAACCTTCTCTCACGCTGACACTTTCCTGTAATTTTTTTCAGTTTCTACTCCCTTTCCTAATTATCCTCTGCTGGTCCCCCTCCTTCACCTCCACCACCTATACGTGTACCCCTTTGCCTGCTTAATATCCACTAGCCAGACCTAGTTCTAGCTTCACTTCCAAAGATCCAAGATGAGTGTTGTCACTGCATGATACCATTATTACACTCATCACATTATATTACAAAAATATTTTTAAAAGACAAGTTATGAAGTAAAAGGACAGAAAGTAAAGGATCACTTGTAGAAAAACATAAGAGCTTTTATTATCTCTCACTCAGGCCTTTCAAATATTTCGGATATTTTCGCATTATTGTCCATTGTGGCAGACATTGACTGCGCATCTGCCCATTTGCCTCTCTCTTTCTCAAGGCTGAGCTATGAGTCCCATGTCCCTTGCAGACAAGTGTGACTCTGTCACTGAGTTCTGACCAGTGTGACACTCGTATAGAAGTGAAATGTGCCATTTCTGTGCTTAGCCCACAAGAAGTTTTCTCATAATCCATCACTTTCTCTCTTTCCCTTGTTGCCATCTGAATGCTGATGGCCAAAGTGACCTTGGAAGCCACACAGTCTAGTCTGCTAAGCTTTTCTCAGCCTGGTGCCTTGAATTACCATGTGGAGCAGAGTCCTCACTACCTCCCTCTCCAAATTCCTATTGCTGCCCATTGGACTTAATATGAGTGACAAACTCTTATTGGGCTATGCCACTGAAATTTGGTGACTCATATTTTAAAGTAATTTTTAAAATGTATTTATTTACTTTTGGCTGTGTTTGTTGCTGCTTTCTCTAGTTGTGGTGAGTGGGGGTTACTCTCTAGTTGTGGTGTGTGGGCTTTATGTTGTGGTGGCTTGTCTCGTGGAGCACAGGCTCTATAGTGCACAGACTTTGGTAGTTACAGCATGTGGGCTCAGTAATTGTGGTGTACAGGTTTAGTTGCTCTGTGGCATGTGGAATCCTCCTGGACCAGGGACGGAACCTGTGTCCTCTGCATTTGCAGACAGATTCCTACTGACTGTGCCACCAGGGAAGTTTGGTGAGTCTTTTTAAATGTCGTCAAATATAACCTTAAAGAACAGATACCATAAGAATTGTTTTAAAATCCTTTCATGTCTACGTCTTGCTTAGGAGGTTTTGGAAGAAGCCTGGGAACCGAGTTAGCTCCCCAAGGAAAAAGGTGCATCAGGACTTGTCTGTGCTGGCCAATGTTCAAATTTAAATCTGGGGAGTGTAAACTGGTACAGTCACTAGGGAAAGCAGTATGGAAGCTCCTCAAAAAATTTAAAAGTAGAACAACCATATGATACAGCAGTTTCACTCCTGAGTAATTATCTGAAGAAAATGAAAACATTGATTTTAAAAGATATATGTGCCCCAATGTACATATGCGCAGTATATATGTGTGTGTGTGTGTGTGTATGTATATACATATGTGCAGTATATATATATGTATGTATATGTGTATATATACATATGTGCAGTATATCTGTGTGTGTGTGTGTGTGTGTGTGTGTGTGTATATATATATATATATATATAATGAAATATTATTTCAGCTATTAAAAAAGAATGAAAGTGTCCCATTTGCAACAACATGGATGGACCTGGAGAGTATTATAGTTAGTGAACTAAGTAAGAGAAAGACAAATACTTTATTTTCTCATTTATATGTGGAATGTAAAAAATAAAATATGAATATACTGAAGCAGAAATAAACTCATAGATACAGAGAATAATCTCCTGCAGGAGTGAGTGAATGAGAGAGAAAGAGAGAGCCAAGATTGGGAAATGCTGAGGAAGGAGGTGAGGGTCTTTCAGGACAGGAGAAACAGCGGAGCCACTTGTTATTGGTGGAAACAAGATGGACAGGATCTCGCAAGGACTTCATCTCTTGCCTGCTTGGAGATGAGATGCATAGCACCTGCTGGAACTAAATAGGACCTGCAGGATGTTAGTGTGGTGGTTACTCTCTAGTTGTGGTGTGTGGGCTTTATGTTGTGGTGGCTTGTCTCGTGGAGCACAGGCTCTATAGTGCACAGACTTTGGTAGTTACAGCATGTGGGCTCAGTAATTGTGGTGTACAGGTTTAGTTGCTCTGTGGCATGTGGAATCCTCCTGGACCAGGGACGGAACCTGTGTCCTCTGCATTTGCAGACAGATTCCTACTGACTGTGCCACCAGGGAAGTTTGGTGAGTCTTTTTAAATGTCGTCAAATATAACCTTAAAGAACAGATACCATAAGAATTGTTTTAAAATCCTTTCATGTCTACGTCTTGCTTAGGAGGTTTTGGAAGAAGCCTGGGAACCGAGTTAGCTCCCCAAGGAAAAAGGTGCATCAGGACTTGTCTGTGCTGGCCAATGTTCAAATTTAAATCTGGGGAGTGTAAACTGGTACAGTCACTAGGGAAAGCAGTATGGAAGCTCCTCAAAAAATTTAAAAGTAGAACAACCATATGATACAGCAGTTTCACTCCTGAGTAATTATCTGAAGAAAATGAAAACATTGATTTTAAAAGATATATGTGCCCCAATGTACATATGCGCAGTATATATGTGTGTGTGTGTGTGTGTGTATGTATATACATATGTGCAGTATATATATATGTATGTATATGTGTATATATACATATGTGCAGTATATCTGTGTGTGTGTGTGTGTGTGTGTGTGTGTATATATATATATATATATATAATGAAATATTATTTCAGCTATTAAAAAAGAATGAAAGTGTCCCATTTGCAACAACATGGATGGACCTGGAGAGTATTATAGTTAGTGAACTAAGTAAGAGAAAGACAAATACTTTATTTTCTCATTTATATGTGGAATGTAAAAAATAAAATATGAATATACTGAAGCAGAAATAAACTCATAGATACAGAGAATAATCTCCTGCAGGAGTGAGTGAATGAGAGAGAAAGAGAGAGCCAAGATTGGGAAATGCTGAGGAAGGAGGTGAGGGTCTTTCAGGACAGGAGAAACAGCGGAGCCACTTGTTATTGGTGGAAACAAGATGGACAGGATCTCGCAAGGACTTCATCTCTTGCCTGCTTGGAGATGAGATGCATAGCACCTGCTGGAACTAAATAGGACTTCTCTGCAGGATGAATCAGACTTTCTGTTTCAGAGAGCAGTGAAAGAATTGCAGAGAAGAAAGACTTGCAGGATCCCAGGATCCTATCTGATTTGGCAGCTGGGGTGGAGACCCTAAAGTCAATTGGACATAATTGAACTTTGAAACAAAGTGATCATCCTTCACCACCCTGCAATGACTGCAATCATCTAATTAATCTACCACTGCTGGATGACTTGAGGAACACAGAGATTTCTGAAGTTATCCTGATAAGACAGGGAAAACAATGCGCTGGTGCTGTAGTATCACTGAGATTAACTACCACCTACTGTCTTCTTGTTCAGTTGTAATTTCTCAGTCCAGATAAGAACAGTGCTCATTTCTGAGGCACTCTAACTTTTTGTGGCCATGATTTTATTTTTTTACAAAATGTTCCTAAGAAGTAGGTGGTGGATAGTTAGAATAGAATTAGAATTTCTTCACTAATAAGACAGACAGAGGACATTAAACAATTTCCCTAAGGTTATAAAGCAGGAAAAGTCAGGATGAAGTTGAGTTTCTCAAGTCCACAATACCAGGGTTGAAGCAGAAAGAAGCTTTAAGTTAAACCTTTGAGACAGGACAGATCTGAACATATTTCAGAAATAACTTAGTCATAGGACTGACTCTTTTTCCTTCTCAAGTGGGTACTGGTAGCTGTCAATACACCATGAGAAGGCTGACTACCATGTGTTGACTAGTCACCTATGTTGACCAGTGAAAAGATCATTTAGGTAGTTTATCTTATGGCATCTATCTTCACAGAGCTCATAGGCCAAGGCAGGGGGTACAAAATATGCATGTAAACATCTCAGGACCAGGGGGCAAGAAGTCTTCAGCGGCAACATCTAATGAAGTATAAAGCAGTGGAAAAGACAAGCCAGGAGCTTAATGGCTTTTTTATTATTATTATTTTAAAGATTTATTTATTTATTTATTTTGGGCGGGGGTCGGATTGGGGAGGGAGGGGAGCGGGGGGGCACTTCTATTGGTCTTTCATTTCTCTATTTTCACCCGTCTTTGTTCTTTGGCTCTTGTGGGCCTCCCATCGCAGTGGCGTCTGTCATCGCTGAGCGCCAGCTCTGGGCGCATGCGGCCCAGAGCTCGGGACTCCCCTGGGATGGGTCTTCCCAGGCCAGGCGACATGGGTATGAATCAGACTTTCTGTTTCAGAGAGCAGTGAAAGAATTGCAGAGAAGAAAGACTTGCAGGATCCTATCTGATTTGGCAGCTGGGGTGGAGACCCTAAAGTCAATTGGACATAATTGAACTTTGAAACAAAGTGATCATCCTTCACCACCCTGCAATGACTGCAATCATCTAATTAATCTACCACTGCTGGATGACTTGAGGAACACAGAGATTTCTGAAGTTATCCTGATAAGACAGGGAAAACAATGCGCTGGTGCTGTAGTATCACTGAGATTAACTACCACCTACTGTCTTCTTGTTCAGTTGTAATTTCTCAGTCCAGATAAGAACAGTGCTCATTTCTGAGGCACTCTAACTTTTTGTGGCCATGATTTTATTTTTTTACAAAATGTTCCTAAGAAGTAGGTGGTGGATAGTTAGAATAGAATTAGAATTTCTTCACTAATAAGACAGACAGAGGACATTAAACAATTTCCCTAAGGTTATAAAGCAGGAAAAGTCAGGATGAAGTTGAGTTTCTCAAGTCCACAATACCAGGGTTGAAGCAGAAAGAAGCTTTAAGTTAAACCTTTGAGACAGGACAGATCTGAACATATTTCAGAAATAACTTAGTCATAGGACTGACTCTTTTTCCTTCTCAAGTGGGTACTGGTAGCTGTCAATACACCATGAGAAGGCTGACTACCATGTGTTGACTAGTCACCTATGTTGACCAGTGAAAAGATCATTTAGGTAGTTTATCTTATGGCATCTATCTTCACAGAGCTCATAGGCCAAGGCAGGGGGTACAAAATATGCATGTAAACATCTCAGGACCAGGGGGCAAGAAGTCTTCAGCGGCAACATCTAATGAAGTATAAAGCAGTGGAAAAGACAAGCCAGGAGCTTAATGGCTTTTTTATTATTATTATTTTAAAGATTTATTTATTTATTTATTTTGGGCGGGGGTCGGATTGGGGAGGGAGGGGAGCGGGCGGGCCACTTCTATTGGTCTTTCATTTCTCTATTTTCACCCGTCTTTGTTCTTTGGCTCTTGTGGGCCTCCCATCGCAGTGGCGTCTGTCATCGCTGAGCGCCAGCTCTGGGCGCATGCGGCCCAGAGCTCCGGCTTGGTAATTGGACACATGGGTCCAGCCGCTCTGCGGCACGTGGGATCTTCCCAGGCCAGGGATCGAACCAGCGCCCCTTGCACTATAAGGCGGTGTCCTTACCCACTGGACCACCAGGGGAAGCCCGCTTAATGGCTTTTATATTTTCAAATTTATTCATTTTCTCCCTTCTATTTTTTTTTACTTTTATAATTGAAATATAGTTTTTTGAGTTAGGAATTCCTTTTTTATTGAAGTATAGTTGATTTACAATGCTGTATTAGTTTTGGCATAGTGGTTCAGTTATAGTTATATAAATCTATTCATTTTCAGATTTTTTTCTTATAGTTATTACAAGATATGGAATATAGTTCCTTGCTTTATACAGTGGGTTTTTGTTATTTATTTATTTTCCATATAGGAGTGTGTATTTGTTAACCCCAAACTTCTAATTTATCCTTCCTCTACTACAGTTCCCCTTTGGTAATCATAAGTTTGTCTTTTGTGTCTATGAGTCTATTTCTGCTTTGTAAATAAGCTCATTTGTATAATTTATTTATTTTTATATCATTATTTTTTAGATTCCAGATATAAGTAAATGATATCTGTCATTTATATGATATCTGGTATACGATATCTGTCTTTCTCTGTCTGACTTACTTAGGATGATTTGTCTTTTGGCATATTTATTCATTCATTCATCCAACCAACACATAAACATTGGTTTATGTGTTTTCCATGGCTATCTTTATGCCGTAAGATAAAGATGAGTAGTTGTGACAAGAATTTCATGTCCCAAAGAGCTGAAAATATTTGCTATCTGGCCTATTACAGAGAAAGTTTGCCAACCTCTGATCTAGAGGGGAATACAGATGCAGAACAAATACTTATGAAAAATGAAATACTGAATAAGTTAGGGGACTCTCCAGTGGACAGGACAGAATCTGACCTTGCAAAGGAAAAGAGAAAAGTCTCCCTGAAAAAGATGATGCTTAAAATAAGATCTGAAGAGTCAGTAGGACTTTACGAGGGGCAGTGTTCCCAGCAGGAGAAAAAGTCTGGGGAACGGCGAAGAGGGAAGGTGATGGACTGGCAGGGCTAGTGAGGGGGCAGACATGGTCAAAGTTCACTTCTAAAGGGGGAACACCATCCACTTTGTCTGTCATTAGTACTCCAGTGCCTAGAAGGGCATTGGATATGAAGTAGACAAATTTGATGAATGAATGGATGAATTAGCTGGGAAGGTTGTGCAGAGCTTGTAAGCTGAGTTTAGGATCACAGTTTTGATCCTAAGGGAAGCCATTGACGAGCTTTGAGCAAATTCTGGCTTAAAAACCTGATCCAATATCTGTTTTCAAAGGGGACCCTGCAAAGCCATGCATGTGAATGGGTCTTTGGGGAGCCCCCACATTCCGTGATTCACAGTGATTCAGTGTATGGCTGGTAATTTTGAGAAAGACAAATATGTGATAATAGCACTTATATGGGGAACCTTAAAAAATTATACAAATGAATTTATTTACAAAATACAGACTTACTGAATTAGAGAATGAATGTATGATTATCAGGTGGAAAGGGCGGCAGGGAGGGTTATAGACTGGGTGTTTGGGATTGACGTGTGCTTGCTAAGTCGCTTCAGTCATGTCAGTCATGCCCAACTCTTTACGAACCTATAGACTGTAGTCTGCCAGTTTTCTCTGTTTATGAATTTTCCAGACAAGAATACTGGAGTGGGTTGTCATACCCTTCTCCAAGGGATTGTCCTGACCCAGGGGTTGAAACTGCATCTTTTACACCTCCTGCATTAGCAAGTGGGTTCTTTACCACTAGTGCTACCTGGTAAACCCACCTGGGGTTGACATGTACACATTGCTGTATTTCAATCAGATAACCAACAAAGACCTACTACACAGCCTAGGGAACTCTACTCAACTTTCTGTAATAACTGAAATGGGAAAAGAATTTGAAAAAGAAAAGACACAAGTGTATGTATAGCTGAATCATTTTTCTGTATTCCTGAAACTAACACAACATTGTTAATCAATTCATTCCAATACAAAATAAAAACTAAAATCTTTCTTGTATCCACTGAGGAAGAATATCTAATGAAGCAAACTCATTCTGTTGATTCTGATGGTTTGAGCCTATGACCAAAAATCAAAAGAAAAATGTCTGCCTGAGAATGAACTAACAAACACCAGAGACATGCTTTGCCATCCAAGTGAGGTGTATACTGTAGCATTTCTTTCTCTTCTCAGGCAGTTGATGACTCATAGGTGAGCTGAGACAAGGGTGGGTCTCCAGAAGCACAGAAAATGTGGTTCTGAGTCACTTGGCTGAGCTCAGGAAACTGAACTTGGATTAGAAACAATGGTTTTTCTCTTTGAAACAAATTGAAACACTTCTTGCACTTTGATGATGCTGAACTAATATCTCTGGACCCCAAGCAAAACTTCACACTCCCTGAATATGAATCAAACAGTGCCTGCCCTTGAGTAACATGAAGAAGTAGAAAACCTCTCTACTAAGAGAGAGAAAAAGTTGCTGAGGATTCCACCAGTCTTCCTCCCCTGTGTGTTTATCAGGATTTAGCTCATGGTTGCACAGGTCCATTCTCCCCACCCCTCTTCCTCCTCCACCCATCACCCTTTAAAACCACTTAGGTTTTATGCACGTCTACAGCAGTCTAAGTTCATCTTCAACCTATAATCTGGTTTATTTTTTGCTTCCCTTTGAAGATAGATTATGTCCTTAAAGAGGCACTGGTGAGTTGAATACATACAGTTTCTCTGGCTGAAATCTTTGGTTTTCATGGAAGGCAGTGTACATTTGATTTTCCATGAAAACCTTTTGCTTCCTGGAAAAGTAAGCATAATATCTCCAAACAACCAATTCCTCAAGAGTATGACACCACAATGGTTTGTTTCTTTGTTTCCAAGAGAACCCGATAACATCAATGGTCACTGTTATTATTATCTGATTAACTTTTCTTATGTGGCATATAATGTATAAAAAAAAGTAACTTCTCCCAAAGCAAAGCTAGTCCTGACAATTTTTTATCTGTACTCCTGAATCAACCATTTAGAAATTCCAGACTTTTTTTTTTTTTGATTTTTGAAGGCTACTTTATTTCTAGCTCAATGTTCTGGGATCAGGCATTTATTTTTTACCAACATAACTTACAAGCCCTAAGTAATGAAGATTCACAAGCCAGGAGTCATCTGATTTGTACAAAGATTAATATCACACAAAAAGAAAACTGATACTCGTAACCTATTTATTTCAGCTGTTGAGTCATTTTCTCAGGCTACCCTGTATTTTAGTCTACAGGCACCTGATGCAGTGGTCTTTGGAAGAATGGATCAATATGTACAGCTCTACAAATGAAATGTTAGTCCCTGATGCATAAACTTACAAACCAATCTATCAAGCCTTAAATAAGTTGTGGGATTTTCCCAGATACCCTCATTATTTGCAAGGTTTGGCAAAAAGCCTTATTGTGAAGGGCTCCAATGGGGTTTGTTTAGGATTCTGTGCTTTGAAAAACAGTGTTGTGTAGAGGCTCTAGAAACTGGCAATGGACAGGGTTGTGTCTTACCTTGGATTGTCCATTTTGAGATATTAGGCAAGTGAGTTTCTTTTCTGTTCTTTATTCTATTGAAAAATATGTTGCTAAATCCTCAAAAATGAGATATCATGTTTCTCTATCAATTATGCTATGATTCTCCTAGTGTTTGAGAATATTCGGAGTCTAGTTTCTTTCAGACTATCAGAGTAAAAGTAAGGGAAAGAATGCCATGTTGCAAGACCAAAGAATCCTTACCACGTCATCAATATCATAGCCTTGGGGATCCTCAGCAAAGGAACCAAGAAGTGGATTGACTCACGTTCCCACACTGGGTCTGGAAGAAAGCCTTCATGATGGCATGTGCTTAAAAATAAAATTGAAGATGTATGAAGCCTCAGAAGAAGGCAATTTTCAGGAGCACACAGGCTAAATGCCATAAACATGTAGAGATGAAGGTCAATGATTTTTAAAGAAAGATTTGTAGGAAGTTGTGCTATCTGGTGTGCTATGTAAAATCACTTTGCTGCCTGGTTATGAAAATCTAAGATAGAAATTAACGTTTTGCAAGACTTATAGAATCTCACAATTTTTAAAAAATTACTAAGACTAGCCCTCAAAGCGGTTTTCTAAGTGTCATAACCCAAATAACACTTCTCTTGCTGTGAATATATCTACTGAAGAATAGATGTACTGATTTTTTTTTTTTAATTTTCTATCTTTCCTTTTAAGGAATAGCTGATGGAGTTACATGCAGTGAGTAAGGGCTTGCTAAATCTCTATGGGTACAATCCTTTGAGACTGACCTGAACTTCATGTCAAAAAGTTCTGGGATTCTTGTACAGCTCTGTCCCTATCATCCGTGAACCTTGTATCTCATTATTTTTCTGAGCTATTTTTTCCCATCCCTAAAATGGATCAAAGGCCTTCAAAACTTCACAGCACTTAATCTCCAGAATCTACAAGCAACTCAGACAACTCAACACCGGAAAAATAAACAACCCAATCAAAAAATGGGAAAAGGACCTAAACAGACACCTCTCCAAAGACAACATACAGATGGCCCAAAAACACATGAAACGATGCTCAACTTCACATATAATTAGAGAAATGCAAATCAAAACTACAATGAGATATTACCTCACACCCATCAGAATGGCCGTCATCCACAAATCGACAGACAATAAATGCTGGAGAGGTTGCGGAGAAAAGGGAACACTCCTGCATTGCTGGTGGGAATGTAAATTGATACAGCCTCTATGGAAGACAGTATGGAGATTTCTTAAAAAACTAAAAATAGAAGCACCATATGACCCAGCAATCCCACTTCCCTATCAGAGTAAAAGTAAGGGAAAGAATGCCATGTTGCAAGACCAAAGAATCCTTACCACGTCATCAATATCATAGCCTTGGGGATCCTCAGCAAAGGAACCAAGAAGTGGATTGACTCACGTTCCCACACTGGGTCTGGAAGAAAGCCTTCATGATGGCATGTGCTTAAAAATAAAATTGAAGATGTATGAAGCCTCAGAAGAAGGCAATTTTCAGGAGCACACAGGCTAAATGCCATAAACATGTAGAGATGAAGGTCAATGATTTTTAAAGAAAGATTTGTAGGAAGTTGTGCTATCTGGTGTGCTATGTAAAATCACTTTGCTGCCTGGTTATGAAAATCTAAGATAGAAATTAACGTTTTGCAAGACTTATAGAATCTCACAATTTTTAAAAAATTACTAAGACTAGCCCTCAAAGCGGTTTTCTAAGTGTCATAACCCAAATAACACTTCTCTTGCTGTGAATATATCTACTGAAGAATAGATGTACTGATTTTTTTTTTTTAATTTTCTATCTTTCCTTTTAAGGAATAGCTGATGGAGTTACATGCAGTGAGTAAGGGCTTGCTAAATCTCTATGGGTACAATCCTTTGAGACTGACCTGAACTTCATGTCAAAAAGTTCTGGGATTCTTGTACAGCTCTGTCCCTATCATCCGTGAACCTTGTATCTCATTATTTTTCTGAGCTATTTTTTCCCATCCCTAAAATGGATCAAAGGCCTTCAAAACTTCACAGCACTTAATCTCCAGAATCTACAAGCAACTCAGACAACTCAACACCGGAAAAATAAACAACCCAATCAAAAAATGGGAAAAGGACCTAAACAGACACCTCTCCAAAGACAACATACAGATGGCCCAAAAACACATGAAACGATGCTCAACTTCACATATAATTAGAGAAATGCAAATCAAAACTACAATGAGATATTACCTCACACCCATCAGAATGGCCGTCATCCACAAATCGACAGACAATAAATGCTGGAGAGGTTGCGGAGAAAAGGGAACACTCCTGCATTGCTGGTGGGAATGTAAATTGATACAGCCTCTATGGAAGACAGTATGGAGATTTCTTAAAAAACTAAAAATAGAAGCACCCTATGACCCAGCAATCCCACTCTTAGGCTTATACCCTGATGAAATCAAATCTGAAAGAAGCACCTGTACCCTAATGTTCACTGCAGCTCTCTATACAATAGCTAGAACATGGAAGCAACCTAGATGCCCATCGATGAACAAATGGATCCAAAAGCTCTGGTACATATACACAATGGAATACTACACAGCTATAAAGAGAAATGCAGAAGAATCAGCCCTAATGAGGTGGTCGGATCTAGAACGTATCATAAAAAGTGAAGTCAGTCAGAAAGAGAAGGACAAATACAATATATTAACAGATATATATGGAATCTAGTAGGATTGTGAGGATGGCACATGCAGTGAAGCAACAAAAAGACAGACATGGACAGTGGACATATGGACATTGTGGGGAAGGAACAGAGGGTGGGAAGTGTAAAGGAAGTAGCATGAAGGCCTGTACTATTGTAAGTGAAGAAAATAGCTATAGTCATTGCTCTGTGAGAAGAAGAGATCGTTCAGGGGTGCTGTGTGATGGTCGGGAGGGGTGGGAAGAGGGGGATATACATATGACTAATCTGTGAACATACATATCTGTAAACAACAATACTCTGTAATGAAAAAAATAAATAAATAAAATAAAATATATTAAAAAAAAAAAAAACAAAACTTCACAGCACTGCTGTGAAAGTCCAATAAGATCTTGGATATAAGGATCATTACAGTTGATGCTGAAGTTTAACAAGGCCAAGCACTGGTTAAGTTTTTAAGAAAGCATTCAAAGTCTTCGCATGCACCATCATGTTTCTGTCTTAGAAGGACTTGATTGGGCAGGCACTACTATTATCCTCATCTTCCTCATCTTCCAGATGCAGAGGAATAAAGATTAAATCCCTTGTCCAAGGTCACAGAAGCACTGATGTGAAGCTGAAATTCAAGTCCAAGCAGGGCAAAGAGAGGCCCTATCCCTAATCTCTATATGATGGTTCAGTTTACAAGAGTTGTGAGATGTGGCAACAGTCCATGTGATATTAGGGGTCATTAAATCCTCCTCCTACTTGCTTTCCATGTGGGTGATTATCTTATCTCTTTGAATCTTAGGCTCTTATTCAGGAAATTTGACAGCACTAGATGAGAATTAAGGATATTTCAAAAAAGCATAAATATGTGGAGGGATGTTGGATGTGGCAGCAATCATTAACTCTAAATAAACTGATTTCTCTGACAAGTTTTTCCTAAGATAGGCAAAGAAGGAGGCACTGGTACATATACACAATGGAATACTACACAGCTATAAAGAGAAATGCAGAAGAATCAGCCCTAATGAGGTGGTCGGATCTAGAACGTATCATAAAAAGTGAAGTCAGTCAGAAAGAGAAGGACAAATACAATATATTAACAGATATATATGGAATCTAGTAGGATTGTGAGGATGGCACATGCAGTGAAGCAACAAAAAGACAGACATGGACAGTGGACATATGGACATTGTGGGGAAGGAACAGAGGGTGGGAAGTGTAAAGGAAGTAGCATGAAGGCCTGTACTATTGTAAGTGAAGAAAATAGCTATAGTCATTGCTCTGTGAGAAGAAGAGATCGTTCAGGGGTGCTGTGTGATGGTCGGGAGGGGTGGGAAGAGGGGGATATACATATGACTAATCTGTGAACATACATATCTGTAAACAACAATACTCTGTAATGAAAAAAATAAATAAATAAAATAAAATATATTAAAAAAAAAAAAAACAAAACTTCACAGCACTGCTGTGAAAGTCCAATAAGATCTTGGATATAAGGATCATTACAGTTGATGCTGAAGTTTAACAAGGCCAAGCACTGGTTAAGTTTTTAAGAAAGCATTCAAAGTCTTCGCATGCACCATCATGTTTCTGTCTTAGAAGGACTTGATTGGGCAGGCACTACTATTATCCTCATCTTCCTCATCTTCCAGATGCAGAGGAATAAAGATTAAATCCCTTGTCCAAGGTCACAGAAGCACTGATGTGAAGCTGAAATTCAAGTCCAAGCAGGGCAAAGAGAGGCCCTATCCCTAATCTCTATATGATGGTTCAGTTTACAAGAGTTGTGAGATGTGGCAACAGTCCATGTGATATTAGGGGTCATTAAATCCTCCTCCTACTTGCTTTCCATGTGGGTGATTATCTTATCTCTTTGAATCTTAGGCTCTTATTCAGGAAATTTGACAGCACTAGATGAGAATTAAGGATATTTCAAAAAAGCATAAATATGTGGAGGGATGTTGGATGTGGCAGCAATCATTAACTCTAAATAAACTGATTTCTCTGACAAGTTTTTCCTAAGATAGGCAAAGAAGGAGGCTCCCTCCATGTGTCTCTTCTTTCGGGAAATAGGAGAAAAGAGGTCTATACATCTTATTAAGGTGTGATGCATGCTGCATGCTAAGTTGCTTCAGTCGTGTCCAATCCTTTATGGCCCCATAAACTGTAGGTCACCAGGCCCCACTGTCCTTGGAATTCTCCAAGCAAGAATACTGGAGTGGGTTTGTCATTTCCTTCTTCAGGGGATCTTCCCGACCCAGGGATCGAACCTGAGTCTCTTATGTCTCCTGCATCAGCAGACGAGTTCTTTACCACTAGCACCACCTGGGAAGCCTTCATGTCTTACATGAGACAAGCATAATTTTTCATTATCAATGTTGAAATCAAGGCTAAACTTGCAAGAGTAGATGGCACTCTGAATCATCGAAGATTGTTTAGGGTCTTGTTCAGAGTATCAAGAGTATCAAGAGACTGGAGACAGAAGAGTGTCTCACACTGGTGTGACCTCTGGGACAATCACTTAGCTTTGTTGAACCTCATTCCTTCAAGTGTAAGAAAGACAGGGCATGGAATAGAATTGTAAGTATTTCTATAGTAATTTCCCTTCCCGTTACCTGGATTATACTAAAGAGAAAAAAGGAAAATGGTTCTTGATCCCTGCGGAATTTTGCGTGTACAATGGGTGAGTTTCTCAAATGGTGAGTGGTTTTATAAAATCTTCCCACAGCCAGAACTATTTCATGAAACTCCTTCCAACAACAAAAAAAAATGAAAAGGTAGTGTAGGCCAAAATTCATTGAATGGAATTATATGTAAATTTTGTCTCAAAAGAAGAAGACAAAAAAAAAAAAAAAAAACTATGGACAAATATTGAAGTCCGGCTAATAACTTGCATGGGCAAGGGTTTAGGAGTGGGTTGTGTTGATTCTACAACTTTCTTTGAAAAGCACCAAACATGAACTAGCTGGGTAGAGGGATGGGCAGGCAGACAAATGTGTGATGAAACAAATATAGTAAAATGTTAATTGCAAATTCTCTGTGGTAGGTAGGTGAGTATTCACTGTAAAACTCTTAATTTTCAGTAAGTTTACAAATATTCACCATAAAATGTTTAAATAAATACCTTTTTTTCCCCTAGTGATTAAAACCAGACCCTGGGGCCAAGCTACAGTACCTAGAGGTTTAATCTTAAACAAATTGCCTTTACTTTTTTATGAAATAAAAATGCTTTGTATAAATAATGGGAATAGTAATAGTATTAAACTCATAAAGTTATGAGAATCAAATAAGCTTGTATTTAGACAGTTTCTAGCATACATTGTGATGCAAAATTTTTCAGTGAAATTTTAAAAATCATCTCATATACAGGGTTGTGAATTGGAAATCGGATTACTCTGATTTTTCTTGGATATGCAGTCTTGAGAATGAAGAATTTTATTAAAACCAGATGACAGGTCAACATGCCCTGAGGTTATTAGTCATTTTCCCTCTAATCCAGGTGCATTTCATCTTCTATTAAGAGGTAGTAGAATCACCAGGATAAACTATTAATATTTCATGTCTATTTTAATTTCCTTTAAAACGTTCTGCATGCTTAAAGCATGTTCCCTAACCTCAGGCTTAGAGTATACACAATCTGGAAATCGACATGAAAGCATGTAGTGACCTGGTCACACAAAATAGCCTAGTAATCTACTGATTTTTAAAAAGAGGGTAGTGAACTGTAGTCATGTTCTCCAACAAAGGGTAGGACACCTTTAATTACTAATTAATTAAATTACTAATAATTGAATATTTAATAAGAGGTTATACACTTCAAAATCTACAAAGAAGACTATGCTTCATATGGGTGGGGCCTTTTCATTCTTTGAAAGAACTAGCAAATATCAATTGAAATAAAGCAAGCTGAAATCAGGTCTTTAATCACCACATTATTATTGAACACCTACTGTGTACAGGCTTTGCTCTACATTCTGAGGATTCAGCAGTAAGACAGAAATCTATGCCGGGGCAGAACTTCCATTATAAAGTCAGAGGCAGACAACAGAGAGGAAATAAATCTGTATGTGTGTGTATTGTTGTTTTTCAGTCACTCAGTAATGTCTGACTTTTTGTGACTCCATGAGCTGCAGCATGCCAGGTTTCTCTGTCCTTCACTGTCTCCTGGAGTTTGTTCAAACTCATGCCTATTGAGTCGGTGATGCCATCCAACCATCTCATTCTCTGTCACCCTCTTCTCCTCCTGCCTTCAATCTTTCCCAGCATCAGGGAGTTTTCTAATGAGTCAGCTCTTCACATCATGTTGTGTGTAGATGGCATTAAGTACTGAAGAAATCAAACAATTAAGGGTGGCAGGAAGTAATGAGGTCTGCGATTTATTTTTTCAATTTTTGCCCCCTTTTATTGATTATTTATTTATTTTCATCCAACTTTATTGTTTTGGCCTGTGTGGGCCGCTCATCGCAGTGGACTCTCTAGTTGCAGAGCACCAGCTCTGGGCTCATGTGCTCCAGAGCACTGGCTCGTAATTGGACACACCGGTCCAGTGCTCTGCGGCATGTGGGATCTTCCTGGGCCAGGGATCGAACCAGTGCCCCTTGCATTGCAAGGTGGACTCTTTACCCACTGTATGAACAGTGAAGTCCAGGATTTGTGATTTTGATAGGATTGTGAGTAGCACTTGACTTGAAAGCAGGAAGGTACATGCTTGCAAAGTCACTTCAGTCATGTCTGACTCTTTGTGACCCTATGGACCATAGTCTGCCAGACTCCAGGTGCCAATGGGAGAGGATGTGAGAATATCCCTAGGTGGACAGATGCTGGTTACTGGCTGTAAGTGACTGGAACACACCAAGCACCTAGAAAGGGTCAGGAGCAGAGTCACGAATTGACCAAGCCATAGTGCCTTGTGGTCATTGTAAGGATTTCAGCTTTTACTCTGAGTGAAATGGGGGATTATGGGGAGGATTTAGGCAGAAGTGTGAGATCTTGATGTCATATCAACTGGATCATTCTGGATGCTGTGTTGAGAACCATCTTGCTGGTGGTCATGGAGAGGGGAGCAGGGGTAGAAGCAGGGTATGGCAATTTTAAAAGATGTCCATAAGTTCTTTAATCATCTTCCCATTGAGAAGTGGGCAGTTTTTGTTGTTGTCTGTTTGCTTTTGTTTTTGGTCTTAAAAAGATTTTAATTACAAATCCTAATTACCGAATTTTGCACTCTTCTCCTGCCTTCAATCTTTCCCCCACTGTCTCCTGGAGTTTGTTCAAACTCATGCCTATTGAGTCGGTGATGCCATCCAACCATCTCATTCTCTGTCATCCTCTTCTCCTCCTGCCTTCAATCTTTCCCAGCATCAGGGAGTTTTCTAATGAGTCAGCTCTTCACATCATGTTGTGTGTAGATGGCATTAAGTACTGAAGAAATCAAACAATTAAGGGTGGCAGGAAGTAATGAGGTCTGCGATTTATTTTTTCAATTTTTGCCCCCTTTTATTGATTATTTATTTATTTTCATCCAACTTTATTGTTTTGGCCTGTGTGGGCCGCTCATCGCAGTGGACTCTCTAGTTGCAGAGCACCAGCTCTGGGCTCATGTGCTCCAGAGCACTGGCTCGTAATTGGACACACCGGTCCAGTGCTCTGCGGCATGTGGGATCTTCCTGGGCCAGGGATCGAACCAGTGCCCCTTGCATTGCAAGGTGGACTCTTTACCCACTGTATGAACAGTGAAGTCCAGGATTTGTGATTTTGATAGGATTGTGAGTAGCACTTGACTTGAAAGCAGGAAGGTACATGCTTGCAAAGTCACTTCAGTCATGTCTGACTCTTTGTGACCCTATGGACCATAGTCTGCCAGACTCCAGGTGCCAATGGGAGAGGATGTGAGAATATCCCTAGGTGGACAGATGCTGGTTACTGGCTGTAAGTGACTGGAACACACCAAGCACCTAGAAAGGGTCAGGAGCAGAGTCACGAATTGACCAAGCCATAGTGCCTTGTGGTCATTGTAAGGATTTCAGCTTTTACTCTGAGTGAAATGGGGGATTATGGGGAGGATTTAGGCAGAAGTGTGAGATCTTGATGTCATATCAACTGGATCATTCTGGATGCTGTGTTGAGAACCATCTTGCTGGTGGTCATGGAGAGGGGAGCAGGGGTAGAAGCAGGGTATGGCAATTTTAAAAGATGTCCATAAGTTCTTTAATCATCTTCCCATTGAGAAGTGGGCAGTTTTTGTTGTTGTCTGTTTGCTTTTTGTTTTTGGTCTTAAAAAAGATTTTAATTACAAATCCTAATACATTTTTACCCAGAATTTTGAAAGGCAAATAATATAATTGCCATACCTCATCAAACATTCTACTATGTCTTGTCTTCCTTTATAAGAACAATGAAAAGAATACAACGCAATTGAAAAAAAAATCTACACTTACAAGGGTCTTACATAATAAAAACAGGTTGCTTCAATCAAATGTATCATCATAACAAATACAATAACAACGTTATTGCCTTGCTTTCCAAGCCTATTCTTAAATTTACCCCTTTACATTTGGTAAAAATCCAAGTAGTCATTATAAGCCCATTTATTCTCAAAAAATTCCCTTGAACCTGGTGGGCTGGTTTGTGACTGCTTCAACAATTGTTCATGAAGCTGACCTCTGAGTCTAGAGTTGTGAGAGTTCTACTTCATTTATTAGAAAATTCTTTTGGAGCCCTCCTTACTGGCAATTCGGCCCACAGACACACCTTGTCCTGTTTTTCAACCATCTCAGACTGCGTGGACATGGGAGAGAGGACACCATCTTGCAGGTGAATCCTCCTGGTTCAGCTGTTCAAGATTCAGCCCATCAAAGCCCCAGATACCATGGAATTAGGAAGAGCTATCTCTGCTGGGTCTTTTCCTAACCTGCAGAAACCATGATCATAAGAATATGGTTATTGTGTAGTGTCACTCTGTGATGGGGTGGGTGGTTATCCGGTAATGAATAACTGAATTATTCATTACTGAATAACCAGGGCACGGGGAAAAGGGATCAGACTCCCATAACGATCAAGGTTGTGGCTGAGACCAGAGAAGTTGCTGTGGGGAGGTGAGGAGGAGTCACGAATTGACCAAGCCATAGTGCCTTGTGGTCATTGTAAGGATTTCAGCTTTTACTCTGAGTGAAATGGGGGATTATGGGGAGGATTTAGGCAGAAGTGTGAGATCTTGATGTCATATCAACTGGATCATTCTGGATGCTGTGTTGAGAACCATCTTGCTGGTGGTCATGGAGAGGGGAGCAGGGGTAGAAGCAGGGTATGGCAATTTTAAAAGATGTCCATAAGTTCTTTAATCATCTTCCCATTGAGAAGTGGGCAGTTTTTGTTGTTGTCTGTTTGCTTTTTGTTTTTGGTCTTAAAAAAGATTTTAATTACAAATCCTAATACATTTTTACCCAGAATTTTGAAAGGCAAATAATATAATTGCCATACCTCATCAAACATTCTACTATGTCTTGTCTTCCTTTATAAGAACAATGAAAAGAATACAACGCAATTGAAAAAAATCTACACTTACAAGGGTCTTACATAATAAAAACAGGTTGCTTCAATCAAATGTATCATCATAACAAATACAATAACAACGTTATTGCCTTGCTTTCCAAGCCTATTCTTAAATTTACCCCTTTACATTTGGTAAAAATCCAAGTAGTCATTATAAGCCCATTTATTCTCAAAAAATTCCCTTGAACCTGGTGGGCTGGTTTGTGACTGCTTCAACAATTGTTCATGAAGCTGACCTCTGAGTCTAGAGTTGTGAGAGTTCTACTTCATTTATTAGAAAATTCTTTTGGAGCCCTCCTTACTGGCAATTCGGCCCACAGACACACCTTGTCCTGTTTTTCAACCATCTCAGACTGCGTGGACATGGGAGAGAGGACACCATCTTGCAGGTGAATCCTCCTGGTTCAGCTGTTCAAGATTCAGCCCATCAAAGCCCCAGATACCATGGAATTAGGAAGAGCTATCTCTGCTGGGTCTTTTCCTAACCTGCAGAAACCATGATCATAAGAATATGGTTATTGTGTAGTGTCACTCTGTGATGGGGTGGGTGGTTATCCGGTAATGAATAACTGAATTATTCATTACTGAATAACCAGGGCACGGGGAAAAGGGATCAGACTCCCATAACGATCAAGGTTGTGGCTGAGACCAGAGAAGTTGCTGTGGGGAGGTGAGGAGTGGTTAGATTCTGGATATCCTGTGAAAAGAAGAGCATGAATTTGCTGACTCATTGAAATGTAGAATGAAAAAAAAAAAAGTAATGAACACTGCCAATGTTTTTGGTTTGAGCCACTGAAAGGATAAACTGTCATTTACTGAGATGGGAAAGATTATAAACAGAATCTATAAACAGAATGAGGGTATATTGGGTGCTCAGTTTTGGTTATATTAACTTGGACAGGCCTTTGATCCTCCAAGTGAAATATCAAGTAAGCTGTTGGAAATACCATATGTAGGCATATAGATGAACATGTACATATAGTGGTGGGACAGGGTCAGATCATCAAGAGAGATCTGCAGTTAGTAAAGAGAACTAGTACAAAGACTGAGCCCTGGGTTACTCCATTGTTTGAAGGTAAAGGAGATAAGGAAAACCAGGAATTGGCACTGCAAAGCAATAGCTGGTGATATAGGAGGGTGATAACCTGGAAGGCAGGAGAGGAAAGTGCCTTCAAGAGGAGGAGTGATTACCTGTGTCAAGTGCTGCTGACAGACCAAGTAAAATGAAGCCACCACTGGATGAGGGAATTCAAGGATTTAAGACTATCATTTATTGAGCAGCTATTACATGCCAGGCATTGTATTGAACATTCTTAAAATAGCACTAGAGGAGTAAGAGATAGTTAGTTGCAGGCTAACTTCCATAGATAATAATATTTATCATTTATTGAGTGTCTACTATATATGTGAGAGTTACTGAGAACCTTTCATATACTATCTCATCAAATCTTCGCTGTTGCCTTATGAGGTATGGATCAGAGACATTAAGCTACCTCCCCGTTGTGGCACAGCTAGTAAAGGGCAAAGCAAGGATTTGAATCCATTTCCAGCTAACATCGAAGCTCGTTTTCCTGCTATCATTCCTCCTTAAGTTCCCTGGAAAATCTTGAGAGGTGTTGGGTTGTGAAAAGCCACTGGGAAAGAAATACCTCCCTGGGGTATTTCATTTTTACTCAAGGTTTTAAGGCAGGATATAAAAGCAGATTATAGTAAAAGAAGTATTATTAAAATGGTATTAAGTGCTTCCCTGGTGGTCCAGTGGGTAAGGACACCGCCTTGCAGTGCAAGGGGCGCGGGGAAGATCCCTGGCCTGGGAGGATCCCACGTGCCGCGGAGCGGCTGGACCGATGTGTCCAAGTACCGAGCCGGAGCTCTGGAGCGCATGCGCCCAGAGCCGGTGCTCTGCAACGACAGAGGCCACTTCGATGGGAGGCCCACACAGGCCAAAGAACAAAGATGGATGAAAATAGATAAATGAAAGACCAATAGAAGTGGCCCACCCGCCCCCCTCCCTCCCTGACTCGCCTCCCCGCCAAAAAAAAAAAAAATGGCATTAAAAAGTGGGGTACCAAATTCCAATGTATATTTTTAAACAGATTAATAATACATGCAGTCTTGTCTGAATCACTTTGGTTTATGTTTTTTTTTTTTTTTCTCTTCGGTAAATCAATTTATGAATCCTTCTACCCTATCTTCTCTGGAGAAATTGATTTGTTGGTTTTTCTGATTGGGTTGTGAGAGCCGAAGTTCTTAACCTGAGGATTTGAGAAAGTCCGAGAACACATGAACCTCTACACAGAAAATTCTGGAATACAGAAAGTATCTATTAGCTCCCCAAAAAGATAAGCTCCACATGGTAGAGAAAGAACAGAGAGGTATAACCTGTAGTTGATAGGATAATCATGTTCACACTTAACTATTTTCCTGGGCAACTTTTGAAAACCTAGTTATATATATCTAGAGAACAATAATGGTGACCAAGCTATATGAGTGGATTGTCTAACAAAAGTTTGTATGTCACTTCCTATGAAGTCTGAGAGGGAAGTTCGAGCAGTAAAATGGTTTCAGTTCTGTGATATTTTGGTACCTAATATTTGAAACCAGTTTCAGTCCAGGAAATCCAGTATACAGGGTTGGGTCATAATTGTTCCTGAAGCTTGCACAATCTAGGAACAATTGTTAGTATAACAACTTAGGAAAATTATGAAGATACATCTATTGCTTTTTAAAAATATAGTAAGTCTAAATTAAGAAGATCCAAGTTCCCTGAACCACTCTATGACCTCTTATTTTTCTAATCCTGTAGTTCAAAGGGATTCCCTGGTGGCTCAGTGGTAAAGACTCTGCCTGCAGTGCTGGAGATTCAGGAGAGGCAGATTCGATCCCTGGTTCAGGAAGGTCCCCTGGAGAAGAAAATGGCAGCCCACTCTAGTGTTCTTGCTGGGAAAATCCCATGGACAGAGGAGCCTGACAGGCTACAGTTCATGGGATCATAGAAGAGTCAGACAGAATGCAGCAACTAAACAACAATAGCTCAGAGATGACAGATTTGTGGCTGGTAGCAATGTCTCCGTGAAATCTACACTACCAGAAATTAAACCAGGACATTCTCTTCCCCTCCCACCCCACCTGGATTTGCAGCTTCTTTTGAAAATCTTAAGATCTGTCAGCACAGGACTTGCTCTGTTCAGGTAAACCCATGCTTTGTTGTTATGTTTAGTTGCTAAATTGTGTGTTTGAGATCCCATGGACTATAGCCTACCAGGCTCTTCTGTCCATGGGATTTTCCAGGCAAGAATACTGGAGTGGGTTGCCATTTCCTTTTCCAAGGGATCTTGCTGATCCAAATGCTGCACCTCTTGCTTAGCAGATGGATTCTTTACCACTGAGCCATGTGGGAAAACCTCGCCCATGCTTACCATTTCCTGTTGTCCATACCGGGCCCAGCTACCCTGCTGGGCATTTGTCATCTCAACCTGTGCTGTAATCAAATGATCTTCAATGTGGAAAGCTTTTGAGTGAAGCATTATTTAGAGAGAATTGTGATGGATGAAGTATATTGTGGAGAAGTTTTGAATATTTCTCTGATCTATGTACATAGTGTTTGTTCATTTCCAAATGTTTTTGATTTGTGAATTACTGGCCTAATGATTTTCTGTCAATAATATGGTGGCAACGACTTCTTCTCATGTGAATTTATGAGTTGGTAATAGAAAGATTAAATCAAGTGTATTTCAAAATAAATGTAGTGGATTCATTGAGAGTAATCAGGTTAACAGCAATATACTTTACTTGTGTTTCTAAAGAGAATATACTTTAGTTATGTTTCTAAAGAGAATCACTTTCTAGGAAATTTTAACCAATAGATAAAATTAATTTATAATTGAAAGATACTAAATATACCTTAAAACAGGTTTTCTTTTAATTAACAAAACATCTGAACCTGAACACACGTATGCTGCTTTGCCCACTGTTTCTTCATATTCAGCAAGTTACAGACCTCTTCGGGTTGAATAATTACACTTTGGATTTGACAGCATTTAAAAGACTGTGCTTTTGCCTTGGTGTTATATGAGTCCCTTATGTTTGGTTTTACCATTCAGACACTTATCTGAAGCATACAGTCCTTATACAAAATACAAAATAAAACAAGACAAAAATATAAATCTTAGGGAAAGGCATCTTTGTGAAAGATTAATGGCCAAGATAGTTGCCTCAAACTGAAGGCACTGAAAATGGTTGTAATAAGATTGTAGAACGATTTTCCTAAACATTTTAAAGAAATAGAATACACATGTGCTTATTGTTGTTTAACAGACCACCTCCATACTTAAAACAATGACCATATGTTTGCTCAAGAATCTGTAATTTGGGCAGGGCCAAGTGGGAACATGGAAAAGGAAATAGCTACCCACTCTAGTACTCTTGCCTGGAGAATGCCATGGACAGAGGAATCTGGTGGGGGCAAGGCAGCACTATAGTCCAGGTGGTTGCAAAGAGTCAGACATGACGGAAGTGACATAGAAGCATTGGGGACAAGTCATCTGTACTCCATGAAGTACAACTGGAACAGATAGACTCCAGGGCTGGAGGACCCACTTATAAGATAGCTGACTCACTCAGTCTATCAGTTGGTGCTGCATCTTGCCTGGACTCCTTGGTTTCTCTCTGCTTGGGCTTCTCCTGAGTTGCTTTGGCTTCCTTCAGACATGGTGACTGGGTTCCAAGAGTGAGTTTGTTCTGTGACGACTGGGTTCAAACTTCAAGACTTTTAGTCAAGACTCAGTTTGCTTAAGGTGTCCTCAAAGTGAACTGGACTAAAACAGGGACTGAGGATCATACACACCACAGAGGGAAAAATAGGCCCTTGTCTGCTTTATTGCCCTAAGAACTCAGCAGGACTTCTTGTTTCTGGAACATACTTTTGAAACCATAATTGAGGCTCTCATTAGAAGCCAATGTCAACTTGGTAACACCTAAATATGAGCAAATACGTTCTTGATGTTCCTTCTTTCAGAGAAAACTGTTGGGAAATGCAGTGACTGCCCTGATATTTCCTGCTGCTGTTAGGGAAGTGTCAGTAAAATAAAAGATATTTACAGTCTTGTAGGAGCACTAAGCAATGAACCTTTTGGATCCTGGCTTTTCTTCTTCTTTTTTTAACATTTATTATATTTATTTATCTTTTGGGGGGTGAGGTGGGGAGGGAGGGGGACAGGCGGGCCGCTTCTATTGGTCTTTCATTTCTCTATTTTCACCCGTCTTTGTTCTTTGGCTCCTGTGGGCCTCCCATCGCAGTGGCCTCTGTTGTCGCAGAGCACTGGCTCTGGGCGCTTGCGCCCCAGAGCTCCAGCTCGGTAATTGGACACATCAATCCAGCCGCTCTGTGGCACGTGGGATCTTCCCAGGCCAGGGATTGAACCGGCGCCCCTTGCACTGCAAGGCGGTGTCCTTACCCACTGGACCACCAGGGGAAGCCCCTGGCCTTTCTTCTTACTTGGGAGTGGTCATCACCAACCAGCTAAGTCTCTAACCTCAAACATTAGAGGGTGTTTACAGAAGCAAGATAAAGTAGAGACAGAGGAGGAATACCCTGAGGACTTTTCTGCTCACACAAGAGTCCCAGGATCAGAATGGCCCAGAGGATGGGTATGCCAGGGACCAAGATTACAGTCATTTTAGGGGCAAAGGGAATCTTGAGTGGTAGTGATCTGAACTGATGCAGAGATTAGTACAATTTCCCTTGTGAAAATAATGAGACTTGAATACTTTTTCTTCACATTATGTTGGGTGGGCCCTTAAGATTGTTCGTGTTTGTCAGCAAGATATTATGGACAAATTTAAACAAACTGTTTGGACAACCAGTAGTCAGCTGGGACAGGTCAGACCTGAGGGTTTTGATAGACACTTCCAAGGCTAGGGTGATGCCTTTTGTTAAGAGGCAGTCACATTCTGGGGACCACAGCCAATTCTCAAACAACCCAGGCTCCAGAGCAATACCCCTCTCCACCTCCTTCATTTCACTGGTCACATAAGTTTAATTCACTGAATCGTGGGTTGGCCCACAGTCAGCCCTACCTGTCCTGTGATCTCAGAACCATCTGACGCTCCCTCTCCACCCCATTCTCCTGAGTTGGTTTCTTGCTCATCTTCTCATTTTCCAAAAATGAAGCCGCATATTTGCCTATGCTAATCTGTTCCCAAGCAGGTGAGGTCACCCTGCTGCTCAGAGCAGAGGACCGGGCATCCAATGAGAAGCTGGGGACTGCCTGCTTGTTTTACAAGTAGCTTGCAGACGTCGGGGGGGGCCCTTCTATTGGTCTTTCATTTCTCTATTTTCACCCGTCTTTGTTCTTTGGCTCCTGTGGGCCTCCCATCGCAGTGGCCTCTGTTGTCGCAGAGCACTGGCTCTGGGCGCTTGCGCCCCAGAGCTCCAGCTCGGTAATTGGACACATCAATCCAGCCGCTCTGTGGCACGTGGGATCTTCCCAGGCCAGGGATTGAACCGGCGCCCCTTGCACTGCAAGGCGGTGTCCTTACCCACTGGACCACCAGGGGAAGCCCCTGGCCTTTCTTCTTACTTGGGAGTGGTCATCACCAACCAGCTAAGTCTCTAACCTCAAACATTAGAGGGTGTTTACAGAAGCAAGATAAAGTAGAGACAGAGGAGGAATACCCTGAGGACTTTTCTGCTCACACAAGAGTCCCAGGATCAGAATGGCCCAGAGGATGGGTATGCCAGGGACCAAGATTACAGTCATTTTAGGGGCAAAGGGAATCTTGAGTGGTAGTGATCTGAACTGATGCAGAGATTAGTACAATTTCCCTTGTGAAAATAATGAGACTTGAATACTTTTTCTTCACATTATGTTGGGTGGGCCCTTAAGATTGTTCGTGTTTGTCAGCAAGATATTATGGACAAATTTAAACAAACTGTTTGGACAACCAGTAGTCAGCTGGGACAGGTCAGACCTGAGGGTTTTGATAGACACTTCCAAGGCTAGGGTGATGCCTTTTGTTAAGAGGCAGTCACATTCTGGGGACCACAGCCAATTCTCAAACAACCCAGGCTCCAGAGCAATCCCCCTCTCCACCTCCTTCATTTCACTGGTCACATAAGTTTAATTCACTGAATCGTGGGTTGGCCCACAGTCAGCCCTACCTGTCCTGTGATCTCAGAACCATCTGACGCTCCCTCTCCACCCCATTCTCCTGAGTTGGTTTCTTGCTCATCTTCTCATTTTCCAAAAATGAAGCCGCATATTTGCCTATGCTAATCTGTTCCCAAGCAGGTGAGGTCACCCTGCTGCTCAGAGCAGAGGACCGGGCATCCAATGAGAAGCTGGGGACTGCCTGCTTGTTTTTACAAGTAGCTTGCAGACCCAGCTTGGCTCCCTCTTTGAATAAGCTGATAATATTTGGGGGGCTCCTCCTCCACCTCTGCATATTCCCCTCAAACATTCTGTCACAGCAGGAATGAAAAAAACTTTTTTAAAAAAAGAACCACATGGGAAAACAATTCAAAGCCTGTTTGGTTCTTTTGTGTGGTATGTAACAATAAACCTTGCTTTTTGAAGTGTCTTAAAAAGGAACGCTTGTGATGTTAAATTTCAAAGAAAGACTCTGGCCCCCAATCAAGCAGTAAGCTCTGACAAGCTTCCACGGAAGCCTGAAAAGAAGTCACCTTTCTCTCGCGGACCAGGGAAAAACGCCACCCACTCCACATAATTTCAGCAGTGTTTCCTTTCACTTCCTTTTTTATTTCTTATGAAGCATGCTGACGGCAGTCTATTGTGATTTCCTGATGAACTGAAATTAAGCCCAAGGATTTTAGCCGTCACAGCTATACTCAAAATGCTTCAGAGAAAACAACAATCTAGTGGGGGTATTTGTACATCAGGGGTTGAAAGATCTTGGGTCTATGTGGGTCCTCTCTCATATAGAGAAGAAATCTCCTCCTTAACCCACATCTAAACTTTTTAGTAGCCAAGCATTTGAAATTAGCTGAAGTGAAGAGTCCAAACACAGAAAGCACTTCCTGCCAAGGACGTTCAGCGAGGATGGTTTCAAAGGGCCCCATAGCAAAATAGGGAAACGTTCCAGTCATTCAGAGAAAGGGGAAGGGATTGCCTCTTACCTGGGCTTCTTTCACCAGCCCGTTCTTCCTGCAGTTTTCACCGTGACAGTCGGCACTCTGATTCTGAAGTGCCCCGTTGCAAACGGCACCATCTCCAGGATCAGCCATTTGCGTGAAATTGGTGGAAGTCACAGACTCTCCTCCAGAGGCCCGGGGCAAGCCGGAGTTTTGAAGCTGGTGAGTGGATGGGATAAAGCACTTCAGACTGAGCGCTTGGAGGAAACCTACCAATCAGGCTTTTCCAGAAGAAGAGTAACAACCTATCTTTGAGACAGATCTTTTGGAACTAAAAGTAAATGATCACCTTTACCTTCCTCAAATCAGAAGGTGGCCTCCATGGCAACAAAACTGCTCCTGAAACTACAAAGGAGATTGCCAGCTCCTAGCCTGGACTGAGGCAACCCTGGTAGGCTGCAAAACCCACTGGCAAACGGTGAGGAGGCCGGCCGGGAGGTGGAGAATCTTTTAAAGACACATACACACATATCACTTACACTCCCCAGGTGTCTCCTACAGAAGATATTCGGTGCTGAATTGACATCTATCCCCTCCTCGCCTCCTTCCTGCATCTAATTACAGTTCTGGTTGTAAAACAAGGTCAAAGTCAGCACTTCTTTTTGCAGTAAAAAAATGTTCAGAAGTGGTGGGCAGGGGCTAGAGGAAGGAGAGATGGGAAGTTATTGTTTACTGGGTAGAGGTTTCTGTTGGAGAAGATGGAACAAGTTGGGGTGTGGTTGGTGGTGATGTTTGCCATGTGAATGTACCTCATGTCACTGAACTATACACTTAAAAATGGTTAAAATGTAAAATTTTGTATCAAGTGTATTTTACTATAATACAAAAATGGCAAAAGAAAACCATTCAGAATCCACCTTGTGTTAAAACCAAAGGCATTAATGAGAGGTACTAACTCATCCAGAATTCCAGTAAGTTAGAAGACCAGGAGACAGGAGTATTTGGTTTCTCATTATAACTGCATTAGGGCTTTCCAGGTGGCACTAGTGTTAAAGAACTCACGTGCAACACAAAGGATTGGTATAGCAAAATAGGGAAACGTTCCAGTCTTCAGGAAAGGGAAGGGATTGCCTCTTACCTGGGCTTCTTTCACCAGCCCGTTCTTCCTGCAGTTTTCACCGTGACAGTCGGCACTCTGATTCTGAAGTGCCCCGTTGCAAACGGCACCATCTCCAGGATCAGCCATTTGCGTGAAATTGGTGGAAGTCACAGACTCTCCTCCAGAGGCCCGGGGCAAGCCGGAGTTTTGAAGCTGGTGAGTGGATGGGATAAAGCACTTCAGACTGAGCGCTTGGAGGAAACCTACCAATCAGGCTTTTCCAGAAGAAGAGTAACAACCTATCTTTGAGACAGATCTTTGGAACTAAAAGTAAATGATCACCTTTACCTTCCTCAAATCAGAAGGTGGCCTCCATGGCAACAAAACTGCTCCTGAAACTACAAAGGAGATTGCCAGCTCCTAGCCTGGACTGAGGCAACCCTGGTAGGCTGCAAAACCCACTGGCAAACGGTGAGGAGGCCGGCCGGGAGGTGGAGAATCTTTTAAAGACACATACACACATATCACTTACACTCCCCAGGTGTCTCCTACAGAAGATATTCGGTGCTGAATTGACATCTATCCCCTCCTCGCCTCCTTCCTGCATCTAATTACAGTTCTGGTTGTAAAACAAGGTCAAAGTCAGCACTTCTTTTTGCAGTAAAAAAATGTTCAGAAGTGGTGGGCAGGGGCTAGAGGAAGGAGAGATGGGAAGTTATTGTTTACTGGGTAGAGGTTTCTGTTGGAGAAGATGGAACAAGTTGGGGTGTGGTTGGTGGTGATGTTTGCCATGTGAATGTACCTCATGTCACTGAACTATACACTTAAAAATGGTTAAAATGTAAAATTTTGTATCAAGTGTATTTTACTATAATACAAAAATGGCAAAAGAAAACCATTCAGAATCCACCTTGTGTTAAAACCAAAGGCATTAATGAGAGGTACTAACTCATCCAGAATTCCAGTAAGTTAGAAGACCAGGAGACAGGAGTATTTGGTTTCTCATTATAACTGCATTAGGGCTTTCCAGGTGGCACTAGTGTTAAAGAACTCACGTGCAACACAGGAGTTGCAAGAGATGTGGATTCAATCCCTGGGTCGAAAAGATCCCCTGGAGAAGGAAATGGCAGTCCATTCCAGTATTTTTCCCTGAAGAATCCCATGGACAGAGCAGCCTGGCCGGCTACAGTCCATAGTGTTGCAAATAGTTGGACATGAATGAAGTGACTTAGCATGCACAGCTACATTATCATGTGACCTTGAGAAAGTGATTTTCTCTCTTTTTGCCTAGGTTTCTCTAGCTACAAAGTGAGACAAAACCTTTTTTGTGGGCTAACATCTGGTGGGGTAGTTAATTACAAACACAGGTGGTGGAGGCAGCATCCCAGCCCTGACTCCTCTGGTTTACTCATCAACTCTTATTCTCTCAATGTATCAGTCACCAGACAGGTTTGTTTTCTCCTCTCGCCATCTAAAGGCCTTGTGATGACACGGATTGTTGGACAGTATCAATAATTTACAGCCTGTCAAGTCCTCCTAAGCCTGCCCTTACAGTTCTCCCTAATGGAAACTTCTTTAACATCAGGCACTTAGAAAAAAAAACATATTTCTTTGGTCAATGGACACCAACAAACACACAACAAAAAGGCAGAAATAGCCCTGTTGTCAGCACCTCATTTCCTGGTTCTCAGCTCTCTTGGGTAGAGTGTGTTTCTCCTCCATGAAGATGTACTAGATAGAGGAAGTAATCAGAATGCCTCTCCCAACCATGAGTTGCCTATGAAGGTATTCTTTTCCTGATCCTATAGAGACCTGGGCCAAATGATGGAACTAATACCAAGTGTGTATAAAAATAAATAGTCAGTGGAAATTTGCTGTATGACTCAGAGAACTCAAACCAGAGCTCTGTGACACCCTACGGGCAGTGGGATAAAGTGAGAGGTGGGAGGGAGATTCAAGAGGGAGGGGATATAAGTATATTTATGCCTGATTCATGTTGATGTAGGGCAGAAACCAACACAACATTGTAAAGCAATTATCCTCCAATTAAAAATATATAAATTAAAAAAATACCATGTGCACTCTCCCTTTCATGTCTCAAGATGAGAATTTTTATTGCATTCTCCCCAGCCTTTGTCTTCAGAGCAGAACTGGTCACTTCCCTGCCTTGTCCATTGGAATTTGGGCTGTGGCTTATTTCCTTTTAGATTTACACTAAAGAGAGAAGTAAAGGGATGAGAGAATTCTGGTAACTGCTGGTTTGCCTGCCTCACCTTAGAAAGACACAGTAAACAAATGGCATGATTTGGCTGAGCTCTGTTGACCTGTACAAAGTTATTTTTGAGTAAGAATTTTGAGGTAAAACTTCTGAACCTTAGATGTTTCTACCCTTTCTCCTTTTCTTCCCTCTTTTTTCTCTCCATTCCCTTTCTCTTTTTTTTTTTTTTTTAAAGATTTATTTATTTGTTTATTTTGGGCGGGGGTCGAGTTGGGGAGGGAGGGGAGCGGGCAGGCCACTTCTATCGGTTTTTCATTTCTCTATTTTCATCCGTCTTTGTTCTTTGGCTCCTGCGGGCCTCCCATCGCGGTGGTGTCTGTTGTTGCAGAGCGCCAGCTCTGGGCGCACGCGCCCCAGAGCTCCGGCTCGGTGATTGGACACATCAGTCCAGCCGCTCCACGGCACGTGGGATCTTCCCAGGTCAGGGCTCAAACCGGCACTCCTTGCACTGCAAGGCGGTGTCCTTACCCACTGGACCACCAGGGAAGCCCAATCAACTATATTTTAATGCAAATTAAAGACAAAAGAAAACATTGCAAAATACAGTTAAAATCTGCTTCTCTTTTATTTTTCCTAATCTCAATTGCCAAATTTAGGTAATCATATGATGACCTTCAAGTCATAGATAGTACATGTTCTTACTTTTGAAGCTTGTCTACTTGCCATATTGGAATATATAAAATTCTATGTGTGCAAAATCATCCTAACTCACACCAACTATCTGCCATCAGGTACTGTGGATGTGTACAGTCAGTGTGGCTGTTGTTCCATATCATCTCCAGTTAAAATAAGTGTGGAAGTCTGCCTGAGTGGTGGTTTGTAGTTTAAAGATACTGGTTGCTATTGGTCCGAAAGTTCAAATAAAATATAATTAAAAAATACCATGTGCACTCTCCCTTTCATGTCTCAAGATGAGAATTTTTATTGCATTCTCCCCAGCCTTTGTCTTCAGAGCAGAACTGGTCACTTCCCTGCCTTGTCCATTGGAATTTGGGCTGTGGCTTATTTCCTTTTAGATTTACACTAAAGAGAGAAGTAAAGGGATGAGAGAATTCTGGTAACTGCTGGTTTGCCTGCCTCACCTTAGAAAGACACAGTAAACAAATGGCATGATTTGGCTGAGCTCTGTTGACCTGTACAAAGTTATTTTTGAGTAAGAATTTTGAGGTAAAACTTCTGAACCTTAGATGTTTCTACCCTTTCTCCTTTTCTTCCCTCTTTTTTCTCTCCATTCCCTTTCTCTTTTTTTTTTTTTTTTTAAAGATTTATTTATTTGTTTATTTTGGGCGGGGGTCGAGTTGGGGAGGGAGGGGAGCGGGCAGGCCACTTCTATCGGTTTTTCATTTCTCTATTTTCATCCGTCTTTGTTCTTTGGCTCCTGCGGGCCTCCCATCGCGGTGGTGTCTGTTGTTGCAGAGCGCCAGCTCTGGGCGCACGCGCCCCAGAGCTCCGGCTCGGTGATTGGACACATCAGTCCAGCCGCTCCACGGCACGTGGGATCTTCCCAGGTCAGGGCTCAAACCGGCACTCCTTGCACTGCAAGGCGGTGTCCTTACCCACTGGACCACCAGGGAAGCCCAATCAACTATATTTTAATGCAAATTAAAGACAAAAGAAAACATTGCAAAATACAGTTAAAATCTGCTTCTCTTTTATTTTTCCTAATCTCAATTGCCAAATTTAGGTAATCATATGATGACCTTCAAGTCATAGATAGTACATGTTCTTACTTTTGAAGCTTGTCTACTTGCCATATTGGAATATATAAAATTCTATGTGTGCAAAATCATCCTAACTCACACCAACTATCTGCCATCAGGTACTGTGGATGTGTACAGTCAGTGTGGCTGTTGTTCCATATCATCTCCAGTTAAAATAAGTGTGGAAGTCTGCCTGAGTGGTGGTTTGTAGTTTAAAGATACTGGTTGCTATTGGTCCGAAAGTTCAAATAGCTCTCAAATTCACATGTTTAAATCCAAACTCCCAGAGGTGGAACTATTAGATGGTGAGGTTGTTGAGAGATGATTGGATTAGGAGGGGAACCCCTGTGGTGGGATTAGTGCCTTTATAAGAGGTCCAGGAAGTTCCCTTGATCATCTTCTGGTGCCTTGATCTTGAACTTCTCAGCCTCCTGAACTGAGAGAAATAATGGAGTACTTGATTTACAGTGTTTTGCTAAAGCAATCCAGATGGCCTAAAAACTCAGTCACTAAAACATGAACTAAATATTGAGTATGAATAACTAGATGTTCTTTAGACCAACAGTAAACTCAACAAATATTTGGACTATTTGCTGAGGCCTTTCATACAACAATGAACAAGACAGCTGCAGTCTCCACCCTCACAGGGCAAGGAGTTAGCAGCACCTCTCTCTTCTACTCAAGAGATCTTTTAATTGAAGACTAAAATAAAGCTGCCCATTAATATATTAAAGACAAATATCTAAGTAGTTAATTGACAACCTTGTAATACTTCCTAAAGGGATTTTTTTTTTTTTTTTTTGCCCATTTGCCAGTTTCTAGGGGTAGGCAAGAAAGGGGCATTCAGAGGCATGATAATGTGTTCCAAAAAAGTTCTGGGACCTACTGAGAGATGGAAAGTTGGAAGAAAATGGGGGAAACAAACAAAACAAATGATCAGACTTACACAGTGTCAGGTAACCCATTAATTCTCAGTAATTCAATCTTTCCTTGTATAATAGAGGGTGAAGCTGATGCAAAATCTAAAGTTCCAACATTTTTCCAAGCCCCCATGAACATGGGTCAGACATATGTTCTGAATTCCAGAATTTCTGAGTCCAAAGTAAATCCCAGATAGGACATCTCTCATTCAGCTGTTTTCCTGAAAATCATCAGCCATCAAGAAAAGAAATAACAGAAATTGTTAAGATGTGGGAAATTTCATTGAATTGGCCAAATAATAAAAAAGCTATCTTATTTTGCCTTTTGGATCCATTAAAACCCTGTCATTTATGTAAAAATGATGCAAAGGTGTAATGACATCTCAGAATCTACCGGAATTTGATGCTCTGGGATTCCTCTATGAGGAAGTACTTCCCAAAGAATTCAGTCTGGAAAAATTCTCGGTGTAGAAAAAATTCTGTTCGAAAGATTTTCTCACCAATTGTTTATAAACACCACAACAGAAGGAGGCCAGATACTAACATTACAGGTGTCAGACGTTAATTTGGTTTTAAAATTTCTATCAAGACATTTGCTAATAGGATGGCGATGTTATTTTCAGGTTAGAAAAAAAAAGTTATTAATTCCTACCCCCCTATCAGCAATAGTGGGACAATTCTGCTTTTCTTCATGGTATAATCCTCCAGGGACAAATGTCACCCAAGTCCTTATAAGAGCAATTACCTTCAGAATGTCTCTTAGCTAAGAATAGGCAAATTCCGCCTACCCAATAGATGTTTCAACTTTTGGCTTATGAAACTGAACGTCTATTAAAGAAGCTCAAGACCATCAGGGCTCAGACTCAAAACACAGACCTGGATATTCCCAGGAAATACTTGAGAGTCACTATTATAATTCTAGATACTTGGGGATGAGCTTCTTGATGTCACTATATTCTGGGGGGCAGCTACCCAATTTTAAACCATAAAACATATATATTTATGTCAACATAAATTTCCTTTTTTCCATAGGGGGATCTTTGTATAAAGGATTTGCATAAGTAAGTTTTAAATTAATATTTGGTATATTAAAATACAAATTGAGACCTAGTAGAGTTCAATCTATAGCCCTTATAACTTCTGCCTGAAATAAGAACAATCACCTTTATGATTGGTAATTGAATAATATATGATTGATATATTTTGAAAAGGCTAAATTCTTAGAGAAACAGTATCATTTAGCTAAATCACTGCCTTCAAACTTAAAACTTAATTAAATATCTTTAAATTTTAAAACATAAACACTTTTGTTTTAGTTTCTTAAGTACTTCAAATGGCTATTGGGAAAACTTTTAGTCTTAGTTTTCTTAAGTACTTCAAATGTGGGAAATTTCATTGAATTGGCCAAATAATAAAAAGCTATCTTATTTTGCCTTTTGGATCCATTAAAACCCTGTCATTTATGTAAAAATGATGCAAAGGTGTAATGACATCTCAGAATCTACCGGAATTTGATGCTCTGGGATTCCTCTATGAGGAAGTACTTCCCAAAGAATTCAGTCTGGAAAATCTCTCGGTGTAGAAAAAATACTGTTCGAATGATTAACTCACCAATTGTTTATAAACACCACAACAGAAGGAGGCCAGATACTAACATTACAGGTGTCAGACGTTAATTTGGTTTTAAAATTTCTATCAAGACATTTGCTAATAGGATGGCGATGTTATTTTCAGGTTAGAAAAAAAAAGTTATTAATTCCTACCCCCCTATCAGCAATAGTGGGACAATTCTGCTTTTCTTCATGGTATAATCCTCCAGGGACAAATGTCACCCAAGTCCTTATAAGAGCAATTACCTTCAGAATGTCTCTTAGCTAAGAATAGGCAAATTCCGCCTACCCAATAGATGTTTCAACTTTTGGCTTATGAAACTGAACGTCTATTAAAGAAGCTCAAGACCATCAGGGCTCAGACTCAAAACACAGACCTGGATATTCCCAGGAAATACTTGAGAGTCACTATTATAATTCTAGATACTTGGGGATGAGCTTCTTGATGTCACTATATTCTGGGGGGCAGCTACCCAATTTTAAACCATAAAACATATATATTTATGTCAACATAAATTTCCTTTTTTCCATAGGGGGATCTTTGTATAAAGGATTTGCATAAGTAAGTTTTAAATTAATATTTGGTATATTAAAATACAAATTGAGACCTAGTAGAGTTCAATCTATAGCCCTTATAACTTCTGCCTGAAATAAGAACAATCACCTTTATGATTGGTAATTGAATAATATATGATTGATATATTTTGAAAAGGCTAAATTCTTAGAGAAACAGTATCATTTAGCTAAATCACTGCCTTCAAACTTAAAACTTAATTAAATATCTTTAAATTTTAAAACATAAACACTTTTGTTTTAGTTTCTTAAGTACTTCAAATGGCTATTGGGAAAACTTTTAGTCTGAACAAGCAAAAACTAGCCAAGCACAAACATGTGTCATATAATTTTAATACATTTAAATAAATTTATATGGCAAATCCATGCTGTCCTCAATATCCCAATACTGTCTCTAAAATAATTAATATTCTGCTATGTATACTAACTTAATGATTATAGATTCTTTAACTCATTCACATACACAGATTATTCCTAAACCCAATGCCATGCCATGCTAAGTCACTTCAGTTGCATCCAACTCTTTGCAGCCCTATAGACTGTAGCCCACCAGGCTCCTCTGTCTGTGGGTTTCTCTAGACAAGAACACTGGAGTGGGTTGCCATGCCCTCCTCCAGGGGATCTTCCTGACCCAGGAATCAAACCTGCATCTCTTATGTCTCCTGCATTGACAGGCAATTTCTTTACCACTAATGCCCCCTGGGAAGCTCCCTAAGCTTAATAGATGCATATTAATACTATGAGTTGATTTTCTTGATCATGTCCCTGTTCAATTCGATATTCCCAGGACTGAAAATGCACTCACCTGACTACAAAGAACACATAGACTGTCTTGGTGAAGTTGAATTCCTGACATCATTCCTAATGGGAAAGAGAATGGACAGAGGGATGAGGGCCTCAGGGCTTGGAATCCAAGAGGGCTGACTCACAGCCCCAGGCCCTGGCTGGCCCCATACTTTGCCATCATGTCAACAGGGAACTGTTCACAGTGCCCAGTGGTCTGCTCTTAGCTTCTTGTTTAGGGAGGACAAATTCTGTAATCCTCCACCACTCATCTTTTTATTGGTCACATTGTTTTTTGCAATGTTTTCACATTCTTCTCAGTTAAAAAAATCTGAAGTCATTTTACAGCATCTCCATGGATCCTATTTCTTTCACACAATTGTTCCATTGTGTGCTGAGACTCAGCTCTTTGATTGTTGCAGTGAAGATTTTAGTCCTTGTTTCCTGTATTCCTGTCTCTCAGACATCAAGTTACTTCATTAGCTCATATATTAAGTTCAATATATTTATTTATTTTAGCGATGCTCAGACAGGCATAGCCCCAGGAGGAAGCCAGGATTGCAAATTCAAACGTATTTAATAAAACAAAACTGTGATAATCTGATCACTTATAGGTCCTTTAGATCTTTTACAGCCTCAGTTCCCATTGTCAGGCCTATGTGGGCACAGGGTACTGGACCGAATAGTTATCAACTGATATCAAAATATGGACTTTACCTCAATATCCCAATACTGTCTCTAAAATAATTAATATTCTGCTATGTATACTAACTTAATGATTATAGATTCTTTAACTCATTCACATACACAGATTATTCCTAAACCCAATGCCATGCCATGCTAAGTCACTTCAGTTGCATCCAACTCTTTGCAGCCCTATAGACTGTAGCCCACCAGGCTCCTCTGTCTGTGGGTTTCTCTAGACAAGAACACTGGAGTGGGTTGCCATGCCCTCCTCCAGGGGATCTTCCTGACCCAGGAATCAAACCTGCATCTCTTATGTCTCCTGCATTGACAGGCAATTTCTTTACCACTAATGCCCCCTGGGAAGCTCCCTAAGCTTAATAGATGCATATTAATACTATGAGTTGATTTTCTTGATCATGTCCCTGTTCAATTCGATATTCCCAGGACTGAAAATGCACTCACCTGACTACAAAGAACACATAGACTGTCTTGGTGAAGTTGAATTCCTGACATCATTCCTAATGGGAAAGAGAATGGACAGAGGGATGAGGGCCTCAGGGCTTGGAATCCAAGAGGGCTGACTCACAGCCCCAGGCCCTGGCTGGCCCCATACTTTGCCATCATGTCAACAGGGAACTGTTCACAGTGCCCAGTGGTCTGCTCTTAGCTTCTTGTTTAGGGAGGACAAATTCTGTAATCCTCCACCACTCATCTTTTTATTGGTCACATTGTTTTTTGCAATGTTTTCACATTCTTCTCAGTTAAAAAAATCTGAAGTCATTTTACAGCATCTCCATGGATCCTATTTCTTTCACACAATTGTTCCATTGTGTGCTGAGACTCAGCTCTTTGATTGTTGCAGTGAAGATTTTAGTCCTTGTTTCCTGTATTCCTGTCTCTCAGACATCAAGTTACTTCATTAGCTCATATATTAAGTTCAATATATTTATTTATTTTAGCGATGCTCAGACAGGCATAGCCCCAGGAGGAAGCCAGGATTGCAAATTCAAACGTATTTAATAAAACAAAACTGTGATAATCTGATCACTTATAGGTCCTTTAGATCTTTTACAGCCTCAGTTCCCATTGTCAGGCCTATGTGGGCACAGGGTACTGGACCGAATAGTTATCAACTGATATCAAAATATGGACTTTAAAAAATTAAATCCATGAGATAAGCTTAGTTCAATGTTATTTCCTTTTTAATATAAAAATAAAATGCCATAACCAAGTTTTTGGACAGTGTTTTGATGAAGTTTTACTTTGTTATTTCTTTAACAGTTGAAATAAGATGGATTAGACATCCTTGAAACACACATCCTGTATCAAAGCAGATTTCTAGTAATGAAGAACCTCTTGAGATGTGTCTATTAGATACAGTTTAATCAGATTTCTTCCAAATTAATGACTGCCTAAATAGGCCAATCACTGTTCTTAGCTCTTTGGAAATGAAGATGAATCTGACACAATCAGAACCTTTAAAGAACTGTGGACAAGACAGACACATCAAGAGCTCAGTTGAATGTGAGGGGGAATGGCAAAAAAAAAAAAAAAAACAGGAAGAATGGATAAGGTAGCATGTAATTTTGCCAAGTCATGGAAAACCATGCATCAAAGGCAGATGGCTAGAGAGGGAACACTGCTGTGTCTTAGAGACTAGTTCAGCAGCAGGCATTTATAAATTTTAATTGTTTATAAATGTGTTGGTGTAAGAGAACATCCAGGACACCATTGGGAAAGCACTATGCTTCATTGTTGCCAAGAGCAAGACCCGGCAGATGACACTGCAGCCAGGATATGGAAACCTGGGAAGCAGAGATAAGGTTGCTCACTTTCTACTCCTTCCATAGTGGGCTTTTGTGTGAGCAACCTAGAATGGAGAAAGAGAGTGACAAGGGAAAATATGTGGCCAAACTGGAAACATGTGACCAAACCAGATGTCTGAATTAACCAAAAAGTCATTGAAATTCTTGGAAAAGTAACGGAAATTGCTACTTTTAACTAAGGTCAATTTAAGTGTAGTTTTGATTCATCTGTGGGTTGTGGGCATTATTGTGATTGAGAAAAGTCAAGAATAACATATTTACTACTACCTATCTTTGTTTGTAGGCTTCCCAGGTGGCGCTAGTAGTAAAGAGTTCGCCTGATAATGTAGGAGATGCAAGAGATGGGGTTCAATCCCTGGGTCAGGAAGATACCCTGGGGTAGGAAATGGCAACCCACTCCAGTATTCTTGCCTGAAAAATTCCATGGTGAAGAGGGACCTGGTGGGCTACCGTTTTGGGGGTCACAAATAGTTGGACATGACTGAGAACACACACACACACACATACACACACACACACACACACACCGGTTTGCTTGAAACAGGTCAGACCACGATAACAGACATAGTCACTGCTTTTGGCTTCCAACAGACAGTCCCCTGACTTGGCAGCTGCTTCCTGCATCTCTCTGTGCCGGCGCAGGTTCTCTGCGTGCTCTGCTTGGGCAGTGAGGCCAAGTATGCTGCCAGGGAGCCACACCCCTGGGAGCAATCCCTAACCAACAGGGGAAGGAGTGGTGTACATATGCCCATACATTTTCTTCTCTATGGGACAATTCTGAGTTGTGTCCACAGTCTCTCTAGAGTCCCACTGGGATTGCACCCCTTTCCCTTTGGCAGTAACCCTCATGTGAAAGCAGTTATTGTTAGCTCTCCTCCCTTCCTGGTTTTGCTTATCATTCTTCTTGAAAACACCTCCAAATAAACTGCGTGCATCTAAATCCTTGTCTCAGACTCTATTTAGGGGAAACTTAAAGAGACAAACAAAACCCAGTTAGTCCATCAGATCTATTGACTAGCAATCCGATTGGATCTTTTGGTTGATCAACATCAGATTGCCTTGAGGATTAGGAGAGATAGCATATGGAAAAACTCAATATGTTCATTGAGTACAGCTCATTCAGTGAATTTGGGAGAGAGACAGGAAACCCGTACTATTATGTCTCTTACAGGAAATGTTTGCAGGATATTTGTGAGAAGAGGGTCTCTACATCCTACTTAAGGGAAGAAAAGTGATACATTTTGAGTTACAGAATCATGCAAGTGCTAAACATTTGAATGAGGAACAAGCTCCACAGATTCTTTTAGTATGTGTTTTATCTGGATAAAAAGTAAAATGACTTTATCATTTCTTTAACAACCTTCATGGGTAGAAATCCTATTTTTAGCTACCAAGGGATGATAAAGGAAATGATGTGCACAGTATCTTTAGTAGTTTTCTATTGCTGCTGTAATACATGATCATAGATTTGGCTGAAACAACAAAAAGTCATCATCTTCCAGTTCTATAAGTCAGGGACCTGATATGGGTTTCACTGGGCTAAAATCAAGGTATATCAGCAGGGACTGATGCCTATACATTATTGATACTATATATAAAATAGATGACTAATGAGATCGTGCTGTATAGCTCAGTGCTCCATTGAGAAGATGGGAAGGTGATCCAAAAAAGAAAGGGGTGTGTGTGTGTGTGTGTGTATAGCTAAATCACTGTGCTGTGTAGTAGAAAATAGCACAACACTGTAAAGCAAATTTGCTCCAATAAAAGTTAATTTTTGAAAAAAAGGTATCATCGGGGTTGCATTCCTTTCTAGAGGCTCTAGGGGAGAATCTGTTTTATCGGCTTTTCAAGCTTCTAGGGGCCACCCATGTTCTTTAGCTCATGGCCTCCTTCCTTCACCTCCAAAGCCAGCAATGTGGCATTTCACCAACCTTTATTCAGCTGTACACCTCTGACTGACTGCATCTGAGAAGGTCCTCTGCTTTCAAGAAGTCATGTGATTAGACTGTGATGATCTGGATAATCCAAGATAATGTCAGTGTAATGTCAATCACTTCACAAAGTCCTTTATGTCATGTAGGATAACATAAGTTCCAGGAATGAGAGTATGGGTATCTTGGTGGCCCTTATGCCACCTACCACAGTATCTATTACTACTAACTTGAAATAGATAAAAACAATCACAGAGTATATCTTTAGTTTCTATTTTTGCTTTTAAAGGAATACAGTCAATGCATTTTTTAGGCAGGGGGGTATGTAAACTCATTTTATTTTTTTTTAACTTTTGCAGGAAATGTTTGCAGGATATTTGTGAGAAGAGGGTCTCTACATCCTACTTAAGGGAAGAAAAGTGATACATTTTGAGTTACAGAATCATGCAAGTGCTAAACATTTGAATGAGGAACAAGCTCCACAGATTCTTTTAGTATGTGTTTTATCTGGATAAAAAGTAAAATGACTTTATCATTTCTTTAACAACCTTCATGGGTAGAAATCCTATTTTTAGCTACCAAGGGATGATAAAGGAAATGATGTGCACAGTATCTTTAGTAGTTTTCTATTGCTGCTGTAATACATGATCATAGATTTGGCTGAAACAACAAAAAGTCATCATCTTCCAGTTCTATAAGTCAGGGACCTGATATGGGTTTCACTGGGCTAAAATCAAGGTATATCAGCAGGGACTGATGCCTATACATTATTGATACTATATATAAAATAGATGACTAATGAGATCGTGCTGTATAGCTCAGTGCTCCATTGAGAAGATGGGAAGGTGATCCAAAAAAGAAAGGGGTGTGTGTGTGTGTGTGTGTATAGCTAAATCACTGTGCTGTGTAGTAGAAAATAGCACAACACTGTAAAGCAAATTTGCTCCAATAAAAGTTAATTTTTGAAAAAAAGGTATCATCGGGGTTGCATTCCTTTCTAGAGGCTCTAGGGGAGAATCTGTTTTATCGGCTTTTCAAGCTTCTAGGGGCCACCCATGTTCTTTAGCTCATGGCCTCCTTCCTTCACCTCCAAAGCCAGCAATGTGGCATTTCACCAACCTTTATTCAGCTGTACACCTCTGACTGACTGCATCTGAGAAGGTCCTCTGCTTTCAAGAAGTCATGTGATTAGACTGTGATGATCTGGATAATCCAAGATAATGTCAGTGTAATGTCAATCACTTCACAAAGTCCTTTATGTCATGTAGGATAACATAAGTTCCAGGAATGAGAGTATGGGTATCTTCGGGTGGCCCTTATGCCACCTACCACAGTATCTATTACTACTAACTTGAAATAGATAAAAACAATCACAGAGTATATCTTTAGTTTCTATTTTTGCTTTTAAAGGAATACAGTCAATGCATTTTTTAGGCAGGGGGGTATGTAAACTCATTTTATTTTTTTTTTTTAACTTTTATTTTACTTTTAACTTTTACAGAGTTTTGTTGTTTACAGATATGCATGTTCCCAGATTAGTAAATGCATATTTTTAAAGGTTTTGATAGGTTCATTCTCAAAGTGACTATCCCAAATTTTTATAAGGAAGTTTTTTTAAATTGCAATTGAATATTCATAGATCAAAGGACACAAAGGGACAGCTCAATAAATTTTCAAAAAATGAAATTTTCTACTCTACGCCACTCATCTCTCTCATTGCTCCTTTCTCCCTCCCAGAAAACAGTATCTTTATTTCTATATCACAGATTTGTTCTGCCTCTCAGTCTGATACAGACAGAATTATACATTATATATCCTTTTATGATTGGCTTCTTTCAATCAATTATTGTCTTAAGAGGTTTCCATGTTGTACCAATAACTTGCTCATTCTCACTGGTATAGTTTCCATTTATGAACATACCATCATTTATTTATCCATTATATGGTAGTCATTTGGACTGTTTCTAGTTTTCAACTATTATTGCTACCATGAAATCTCTCTGCAACCATATACATAGATTAATGTTAGGTATCTCTGGAGTGGAATCACTAGGACATAAAGTGTGCACATGCTCATCTTTGGAAGAATTGACAAGTGTTCCAAGTGTTTGGGCCATGAGCATTCCAGTGGTTCTACATCCTCACCAACATTTGGTATTGTCAGTATTTTAAATATGTTAACCTTTCAGGTGAGTGTATAGGGATATCTCATTACAATTTGTTTGTTGTTTTCTTTAAAGTTAAAACTTACAGATATTTAAATATGCAAATATTAAGAGCTTGAATGAATTTTATCAAACTGTAAGCTTGTTTGAACCATTCAATGAAGCTTGAAAGGCTTCCAAGATTGCTCAGTGGTAAAGAATCTAGGATAACATAAGTTCCAGGAATGAGAGTATGGGTATCTTGGTGGCCCTTATGCCACCTACCACAGTATCTATTACTACTAACTTGAAATAGATAAAAACAATCACAGAGTATATCTTTAGTTTCTATTTTTGCTTTTAAAGGAATACAGTCAATGCATTTTTTAGGCAGGGGGGTATGTAAACTCATTTTATTTTTTTAACTTTTATTTTACTTTTAACTTTTACAGAGTTTTGTTGTTTACAGATATGCATGTTCCCAGATTAGTAAATGCATATTTTTAAAGGTTTTGATAGGTTCATTCTCAAAGTGACTATCCCAAATTTTTATAAGGAAGTTTTTTTAAATTGCAATTGAATATTCATAGATCAAAGGACACAAAGGGACAGCTCAATAAATTTTCAAAAAATGAAATTTTCTACTCTACGCCACTCATCTCTCTCATTGCTCCTTTCTCCCTCCCAGAAAACAGTATCTTTATTTCTATATCACAGATTTGTTCTGCCTCTCAGTCTGATACAGACAGAATTATACATTATATATCCTTTTATGATTGGCTTCTTTCAATCAATTATTGTCTTAAGAGGTTTCCATGTTGTACCAATAACTTGCTCATTCTCACTGGTATAGTTTCCATTTATGAACATACCATCATTTATTTATCCATTATATGGTAGTCATTTGGACTGTTTCTAGTTTTCAACTATTATTGCTACCATGAAATCTCTCTGCAACCATATACATAGATTAATGTTAGGTATCTCTGGAGTGGAATCACTAGGACATAAAGTGTGCACATGCTCATCTTTGGAAGAATTGACAAGTGTTCCAAGTGTTTGGGCCATGAGCATTCCAGTGGTTCTACATCCTCACCAACATTTGGTATTGTCAGTATTTTAAATATGTTAACCTTTCAGGTGAGTGTATAGGGATATCTCATTACAATTTGTTTGTTGTTTTCTTTAAAGTTAAAACTTACAGATATTTAAATATGCAAATATTAAGAGCTTGAATGAATTTTATCAAACTGTAAGCTTGTTTGAACCATTCAATGAAGCTTGAAAGGCTTCCAAGATTGCTCAGTGGTAAAGAATCTGCCTGTCAATGCAGGAGATACGGGAGATGTGGGTTTGATCCCTGGGTCAGAAAGATTTCCTGGAGAATAAAATGGCAACCCTCTCCAGTATTCTTGCCTGGGAAACCCCATGGATAGAGGAGTCTAGTGGCTTACAGTCCATAGGGTCCTAAACAGTCGGACACAGCTGAGCAACTCAGCACAAACGCAAGCCTGTTTGAACTTTAAGATTTCAATCTGTGTATTTTTCTATCAAGAGTGTTTTGGGAGAATTAAATATCTTGTGATTGAAGATTGAAAACTCTGTTTACTTCAAGTTCTTAACCCACTCCTTCTGGTACCAAGTGTAATTAAAAAAAAAAAGCACAAGAAAGCATCCAATTGAGCTTGTGGACCATTGGACTGATTGAGTCAGTACATGTTACTCATTTCACAGGCCATTTACCTTCGGACCTGAGGGGACATTTATCCAAGGAAAGGAAAGGCAGAGACACAGAAACATTACATAGTAAACAGGCATCATGAGAGTTTGCCTATTTGTCTTCAGGCGCTTGTTGATGGTGCCAAACAACAAGTATGCGATAAGAATTAACTCAAGAGCATTCAGACTTCCAAACAGTTTCTTTTTTTCTTTTTATTTTTTCAGCTTGTGATGAATTCTTGAATGAGTCATGTACCACCAGGTAGTTATGCATTTTATTAAAATGCAGGATTGTGTGCCCCTGGTAAATTCAGGTCTTGATGCTTCACACTACAGCAAATGTGCCATATAGTTTTATTTTGCCTGCCAGCTAAGAAGGTAGAAAATAGAATGGCTCATGAAGAGACAATGACCTTGGTGTTCTCTGTCCAATGAAATACCTCAATATTATTGATTATTTATTTATTTATTTTCATCAGTGTTTTATTCTTAGGCCTTTGTGGGCTTCCCATTGCAGTGGTATCTCTCTTTGCAGAGCACCAACTCTGGGTGCGTGCGCGCCAGAGCACTGGCTTGTAATTGGACACACCGGTCCAGCCGCTCCTTGGCACATAGGTTCTTCCCAGGCCAGGGATTGAACCGGTGCCCCTTGTATTTCAAGGTGGACTCCTTAACCACTGGACCACCAGGGAAGCCCCAGCCTCAATTTTTATTTTGGTAATATGTATCTTGTGGAGGCTGGGTGGTATAGATAAGTGACACTGCTGGGATTAAGTGAATCAGTTTCTCTGAATCTTGTTTGTTTCTGTGTATAAAAGATAATAACAATCTCCAGGGCTGTCACAAGGATTATGTGAGGGAATATCAGAAAGCATGTAGTACACAAGTTTTGAGTCTCTCTTACTCCTTTACTCATAAATACCATTGTTCAGTTGCTAACTGATGTGCGACTTTGTGACCCCATGGACTATAAACCACCAGGCTCCTCTCTCTATGGGATTTCTCAGGCAAGAATACTGGAGTGGGTTGCCATGCCCTTCCCCAGGGGATTTTCTTGACAAAGGGATCAAAGTGAGTCTTGTGCATTGGCAGGCAGGTTCTTACCACTGAGTCAACATAAATACTCTTAGCAATGACATAGTGACATTCTTGGAGTTAAGGAGAAAATGTTCAAAGACCTCAAGTAAAGGTTAAACAATGATATGAGATCATCCACTAAGAAGGCTCCACAGGGGAGACTGCGTCTGCAAGCCAGCCTCATTCTAGCATCACTTCAAACCAGGAAACCAGGAAGGGCCCTGGGAATGGACAGGAACCATATTACCCAGCTCAAGCATGAGGTTCACCCTGAAGTGCCCAGGCCATGTCAGACCATGGCCTCCAAGGCCATTGTGATCCTCTCTCTTTCCTTAGCCAAAGGAGAAAAGGCATAGAAAGAACAGTGTTCCTGGGAGAGTTTCATGGGCCAGGCCTGGAAGTGGCACATACCATGTTTTCCTAATTCCCACTGGGTGCATTTCAGTCACCTGGCCAGACTTCATGGCCAGTGAGACTGGGAAATGCCATCTAGGCTGTGTGTCCTGGAAGAAGAGAGAAATGTAGATTTTGAGGACCTTTAGACATCTCGAAGATTTAGTGAGATACATTTAAGTCACCTGTCTCTCACTTTCCTAGGCAGTCTATTTGGACTCCTTAATGTGTCTGGGTCATTTTACCCCTACTGGGCAGTTTAAAAAATTCACCTGGTTCCAGACACTCAAAGGGTAAAATCCCTTCTTTGGGTGTCTTGACCCTGGAGGTGAGTTCCAGAGTTACTCTGTGAGTTGGGATGAAGAAATTGTCTGAGCCTCCATGACTGAGCCTTTCTGATGCTGGTAATAAGAGGTTCAGGATCATGCAGATAACAAGTGTTGGGCCTGTTGATGGGCTAATTCTCTATAACCTGTGCGACTTTGTGACCCCATGGACTATAAACCACCAGGCTCTCTTACTCCTTTACTCATAAATACCATTGTTCAGTTGCTAACTGATGTGCGACTTTGTGACCCCATGGACTATAAACCACCAGGCTCCTCTCTCTATGGGATTTCTCAGGCAAGAATACTGGAGTGGGTTGCCATGCCCTTCCCCAGGGGATTTTCTTGACAAAGGGATCAAAGTGAGTCTTGTGCATTGGCAGGCAGGTTCTTACCACTGAGTCAACATAAATACTCTTAGCAATGACATAGTGACATTCTTGGAGTTAAGGAGAAAATGTTCAAAGACCTCAAGTAAAGGTTAAACAATGATATGAGATCATCCACTAAGAAGGCTCCACAGGGGAGACTGCGTCTGCAAGCCAGCCTCATTCTAGCATCACTTCAAACCAGGAAACCAGGAAGGGCCCTGGGAATGGACAGGAACCATATTACCCAGCTCAAGCATGAGGTTCACCCTGAAGTGCCCAGGCCATGTCAGACCATGGCCTCCAAGGCCATTGTGATCCGCTCTCTTTCCTTAGCCAAAGGAGAAAAGGCATAGAAAGAACAGTGTTCCTGGGAGAGTTTCATGGGCCAGGCCTGGAAGTGGCACATACCATGTTTTCCTAATTCCCACTGGGTGCATTTCAGTCACCTGGCCAGACTTCATGGCCAGTGAGACTGGGAAATGCCATCTAGGCTGTGTGTCCTGGAAGAAGAGAGAAATGTAGATTTTGAGGACCTTTAGACATCTCGAAGATTTAGTGAGATACATTTAAGTCACCTGTCTCTCACTTTCCTAGGCAGTCTATTTGGACTCCTTAATGTGTCTGGGTCATTTTACCCCTACTGGGCAGTTTAAAAAATTCACCTGGTTCCAGACACTCAAAGGGTAAAATCCCTTCTTTGGGTGTCTTGACCCTGGAGGTGAGTTCCAGAGTTACTCTGTGAGTTGGGATGAAGAAATTGTCTGAGCCTCCATGACTGAGCCTTTCTGATGCTGGTAATAAGAGGTTCAGGATCATGCAGATAACAAGTGTTGGGCCTGTTGATGGGCTAATTCTCTATAAACATAGCTGTCACCAAATCAGAAGTCCGTGTGCCTGATGTAAGGTGAGACCGATGAATCCAAAAGTAGAGTTTCGAACAGAGAAATGTTTATTACAGATTCATACAAGGAGACATGTGGCTCATGCCCTAAGAACCACCAAATCACTGAAAGCTTTCAGCAAGCCCCTTTAAAAGCAAAAGATGAGGGAGGTGTGTGGTTAGTTGTTGCAGACTTCTTGATGTCATATCCTTTGTTCTTAAGGTCAGCTCATGGTCATGTAATGATGTTCCTGTAACTCTCTACCAGAGGAATGTTATTCTCTGTCCTGACCAGAAAGAGCAAAGTCCTGAGGCAGAACTTTCACCCTCCAAGGTCCCAGTCCTGACTAAGAGGAGGCATCTCTCAGCTGGCATCTCTTTCAGGGCCAGGTTCTCTCAGCCCGCCCAGGTGTCATCCTGGAGGGAGCCATGCACCCAACCCAACCACCCCTCAATCTCCTCAGACCACCCAAATGGAGAAGAGGCTCACTGCTGCCTCAAGGCCTGGGCCAAGGCTAGTGGAGGGTCTTAGTGAGGGCTCTGGAGCCCTGCAGGATGTAGTTCCCAAGGCTCTCCAGCTCACCCATTGGCCCAAGGCTGGGTGAGCTGGAGGGCCTCAGAGAGAAGGCTGGACTCTGCCTCTTGTCTCACTCTCCACCTCATGACCACCACTCCATTGTTGTCTGAATCCTCTCGTTGCCATTTCTTAATAGTTAGCTGCTTGTGGGCAGAACCCACTGAGGCACTGACCAACGGCTGAGAAGGACCCATTACCTGGTAGCAGGGTATGGAGGGCCACACTTCATGACCAGGGAGGCTGGGAAATGCCATCAGGCTGTGTGTTCTGGAAGAAGAGAGGAATGTAGGATGACCTTTAGACATCTCACCACAGATGGTCTAGAGCCTGACCTCAGTTTACCTTTCCCACAATCATGGCAGTACAGTCAGTGCCACATCACGGTGGTAGTAACACATGTAAAGATAGAAGGCTCTTCAATTTTTAAAAAAAAATCTTCAGTATTATAATGGAGAATAGTCAGTTAACAATGTGAGAGTTTCAGGTGCACAGCAGAAGGACTAAACCACACATGTCCATGGATCCATTCTCCTCCAGAGCTCCTCTCCCTTCCAGGTTGCCACATAACATTAAACAGAGTTCCATGTGCTATGCAGTAGGACCTTGTTGCTTATCCATTTTACATATACCAGTGTATACATGTCAATGCCACTTTTTTAAGCAGATCACTGTGCTGTGTTACACAGCAATCACACATAAATAGCAACCCATCATTCAGCTATGCATGACCAAAATACAACTTTTCTTACAACTTAATTTTAATTTTGAGGACCCCCCCAATTGCATCAGGTGGTTAAGACAATCTCAGTCCAGTGCTCTAGATATGAGGACCTTTCATGAAATCAGGTTGTGATGGAAACAGCAGACTTAGAGAATGTCTATGTCCTTGTGAGACCATTCACCTCAGATTGGCACTTGAGCTCTTGTTCTTTGACTTGAAATTAGCCAAAACCCTGCTTAGGACTCTTCCCACAGTCTTTTAATGAGAATCACTCACCTTGTATCTAGACTGACTGAACTTCAGATTGTTTTTTTTATTTTTAACGAACAAGTTATATTATTTTTTATTCATGTTAGAATTTCCATCAGTGTTTGAACATTTATATTCAGAGTTTGTACATTTTTGCCTTCCAGCATTTAAAATGAGAACCACACTAGGTTACAAATGGTAACTAATACACATCCCACAATTGCATGAATATTCACTTCATCTCACTGTCTTCACACTGCTAAACATTTTCTTTTCCTTGCTGTACTTTACAATGAATATGAATTCATCACATATAAATTCTTTAAAAATATACTTCTGTCAAAAGACTTGATCACTACTATGTACACTACAAAAATAAATTTTCATATGGCACACTTTTATCTTTGTAATTGAAATGACACAAATCCATTCCTGCCAAAATTGGTAGACAATGAGATCCAGTTTGGATATTTCCTTTACACTCCTTACACTAAAATCTACCATGAGTCCTTAATGAAAATGTTATATACTCTAAACTATTTAACATTAGTAAGCACTCTGTACAAATAAAAATTCTGTTCAAAAGTAAAACATAGCTGTAATAGTGTTTGTAATGGAAATAAAATCCCTGCATTTTTCTGTTATAAACTGGCATGATAAATACTGTAGGAAAACATTCTTATGATACAAAATTATAAATATCAGCAAAGATATTTTTTTTAAAAAAGTAAAACATCCAAATGAACCAACAAGACAGACAAAATAAAACTATTTTAAAAGAGAGAGAGAGAGAAATTCTGGTTGCCTGCCAGCCCCCGAGTTCTCCCTTTGCCAATGTGATGATTGGAGAAAGTTCTATGTTGTGCAGAAAGCAGGGGCCAGGCAAGCAGTCATGCACCACACAAGCTGGGCTCAGGAAAGGAGCGAGGCATGCCTCGAGACAGAAGGAAGGAGACCTGTCAGTTCTCTCCTGAATGCAGGATATGTTTTCTAAGCAGAGTCTAGTGTTAGGTAGACAGACAGTGTGGCTGACACAGGCACCAAACAGTAGCAATGGGGCCCCCATGGCATATTAACACATACATCTCGCAGCCACCGTCTTGGGGAGAGTTTTAGGGTCTGAGGTCACTACACTGCTTGTTCTACTGGGGGCTGTTGCCTTTCAATGAACAATTTCCATGTGAGACAGGAGGCATGATGAGAGTTGTCATGTGTGCACTCCTACAGTAGCTTAGTCTGGGTGCCGAGTGCTTCCCCAACATTGCTGTCCCTGGCTACGGAGCACCCAGGAAGATCAAACCTCAGAGCAAGACAACAGAATTGAGATGGAAGCAAATCTTTAAAAATAATGCCAGGTTGAGAGACATGTCTCTAGATACATTCTTCATTGGGGGTATGCAATTAACATCTTCCTGTCTCCAACAGACGTCATCTTGAAAGAGTACTAATGATGCTGAGAGGAGGAAGCGTGCACCTATGTGAGTAGTAACACGTGGGGAATCATCCTTCTGAAGCTCATATCCTGTGGAATTTCAGACTCTGTGTCACCACATGAGTGACACAGAAAGCCCCAAGCAACTGTGCAATTTAGCAAGAGAGGGCGTTTAACTTCTGAGGGACTCAAAACATCACCTCTGGGCTGATGGTAGACCCAGCATTAAGAAGTCAATGTCTCCAAAAGACTTCTATTCCACTCTTAAGTTCGGGTGGTGGTGGTGGTGTGTGTGTGCTGTGTATGTGTGTGCTATGGGTCAGTTACAAGAGAGGTACAGTGAAGGCTGCATACTTTGGAGGGTGTGCTCATGGCCCAGCTGAGGCTCCCCACAAGGCATGTTCTCTAGAGTTTAATACCAATGAAGATGAAGAGATGTGAGCTCTGTACCCTGAGGTTCCAACATCAACCACAATGGTCCATGTGAAGGAACTTATCTCCTCAGAAGCATGAGTTGGGGTGTCCGGATGGCAGCCAATGATCTTAAGAGATGCCCTGAACTTCAAGTGAGTCTGGCTAAAAAATAAGGTGATATTTAGGGCTAACCTCCCACTAGTACTAGCACTAGAAATATCCTGACTCTTTGGCCTAAGGTAGAGCCCACCAAGGGTTACAGGCAGTAAAAAGAAACAAACAAACAAAAGTACAGTACACCATAACAGCGGTCTCTCGCCACAGAGCACCGGCTCTGGGCTGATGCACTCCAGAGCTCCAGCTCAGTAGTTGGACACATCGGTCCAACTGCTTCATGGCACGTGGGATCTTCCCAGGCCAGGGGTCGAACTGGCACCCCTTGCACTGCAAGGCGATGTCCTTACCCACTGGACCACCAGGGAAGCCCCATTGCCCACTTTTTGATCTTTGATGGTTGATCTTGGAACTGTCATGGTGCCTGTGGGTGAGTCATTTAGCTTACTGATGTGTTGCAGTGAGCAAATACGAAGGTTCAAGGTCTAGTGGAGGTTGATTTGTTTGCTATCTTGGACTTTGGTTCTTATCAGTTTATGTTGTGTCCTTGGGCCATATCTGAGTCAATGCATATGGGCAAGCTCTGGAAGAGGACAGAGAAGCCTGGCGTGCCACAGTCCATGGGCTCGCAGAGTCAGCCATGACTGAGTGACTGAACTGAACTGGGTCATATCATGCTTTCAGAGGTTGTGCCCTGCCTATGGGGTTTCCCAAGTGACTTTAGTGGTAAAGAACACACCTGCCAATGCAGAAGACATGAAACATGGTTTCCATATATGGGTTGGGAAGATCCCCTGGAGAAGGGCATGGCAACCCATTCCAGTATTTTTGCCTGGAGAATCCCATGGACAGAGGAGACTGGTAGGCTATGGTTTATAGGGTCTCTAAGAGTTGGACTCTACTGAAGCAACTTAATAAGCACGCACACATGCACAGCTTTTCCTCCAATTTCACTTGGTTCTTGATACATACTGAGTATTCTCTAATTATGCCCTTCTGCACACTTCAGTTCTGGCAGGTTTCAGATTTTTCTCTGCTTTCCCTGTGCTACATGGGAACGCAGAGTCATTCCACTCCCTCTTCCAGATCTTCTTATCACCCTCTTTGCAACCGGAAGCATCTCTCCTCTAGTCCTCCAGAACATCCCTCTCTCCTCAAACCTGCTGCTGTCATTCATGTGAGCTTTTTGTGCTCCCCTAAACACTCCATTTTTGGAGCACAGAAGTCTAGAACAGGTTATTCATTTATTTATTTTATTCCTCTTCATTCTGTTCTGTGAACTCTCCCTTCTAGTTTGATGAGAATACAACATTTTAACAGCTAGGCTGAGGATGGGGAAGAGTGTAATATGCCTATTAATAAATGTATTATTCCAATAATAATCCATATGTTTTATAATATTACATATTGGAATAATACTTTACAACAATAATTCAACTACCTACTTTACAACATAGAAACAATACACACAAATAAGGCAAGCAAACATAATGTCCCACTGTACATTCTGAAATGAATGTGTGTGAACTTAAGTATTTCACATTGTCTCCTTTCAGCTATATACACACATACACTGAAGTATACTGTAGATAAATTTATAAGAAAAAAATACTCATGACTTAGAACTATGCGAGAAAAACTATGCTGTGTCCTTTCATAGTCTCATGAACTCTAGGGAGATCATCCGATTCTGTAAGATTTTTGGTTGGTTTTCTGTGGATTGTTTTACAGTTCTGTAGAGACAGAAATCAACATGTAGAAAACTGATGGCAAAGGTTATTATGATTCCTGTGGCTAGCAATACAAAGGAATGTTGACTGGTAGAGATATAATCAATTTCTGCCATGCCAAGTGCGGGAAGACACACCTGCCAATGCAGAAGACATGAAACATGGTTTCCATATATGGGTTGGGAAGATCCCCTGGAGAAGGGCATGGCAACCCATTCCAGTATTTTTGCCTGGAGAATCCCATGGACAGAGGAGACTGGTAGGCTATGGTTTATAGGGTCTCTAAGAGTTGGACTCTACTGAAGCAACTTAATAAGCACGCACACATGCACAGCTTTTCCTCCAATTTCACTTGGTTCTTGATACATACTGAGTATTCTCTAATTATGCCCTTCTGCACACTTCAGTTCTGGCAGGTTTCAGATTTTTCTCTGCTTTCCCTGTGCTACATGGGAACGCAGAGTCATTCCACTCCCTCTTCCAGATCTTCTTATCACCCTCTTTGCAACCGGAAGCATCTCTCCTCTAGTCCTCCAGAACATCCCTCTCTCCTCAAACCTGCTGCTGTCATTCATGTGAGCTTTTTGTGCTCCCCTAAACACTCCATTTTTGGAGCACAGAAGTCTAGAACAGGTTATTCATTTATTTATTTTATTCCTCTTCATTCTGTTCTGTGAACTCTCCCTTCTAGTTTGATGAGAATACAACATTTTAACAGCTAGGCTGAGGATGGGGAAGAGTGTAATATGCCTATTAATAAATGTATTATTCCAATAATAATCCATATGTTTTATAATATTACATATTGGAATAATACTTTACAACAATAATTCAACTACCTACTTTACAACATAGAAACAATACACACAAATAAGGCAAGCAAACATAATGTCCCACTGTACATTCTGAAATGAATGTGTGTGAACTTAAGTATTTCACATTGTCTCCTTTCAGCTATATACACACATACACTGAAGTATACTGTAGATAAATTTATAAGAAAAAAATACTCATGACTTAGAACTATGCGAGAAAAACTATGCTGTGTCCTTTCATAGTCTCATGAACTCTAGGGAGATCATCCGATTCTGTAAGATTTTTGGTTGGTTTTCTGTGGATTGTTTTACAGTTCTGTAGAGACAGAAATCAACATGTAGAAAACTGATGGCAAAGGTTATTATGATTCCTGTGGCTAGCAATACAAAGGAATGTTGACTGGTAGAGATATAATCAATTTCTGCCAACTTGAAAAGATTAATCCAAATTATATTGCATCACCTGAGGGGACATGACTCCATTTGGTACTTGCTATAATATTAATTTCTATATATATCTATCTACATCAATGTTTGTCCCTGGGCTTTCCTGGTAGCTCAGTAGTAAAGAATCAGCCTTCCAATGCAGGGGACATGGGTTCGATCCCTGTTCTGTGAAAATCCTACATACTGCGGAGCAATTAAGCCCACGTGCCACAGCAAGAATTTGTGCTCTACAGTAAGAGAAGTCACCACAATGAGAAGCCTATGGACCACAACTAGATAAAAGCTTGTACAGACACAAAGACCCAGCAATGCCATAAATAAAAAAAAAAAAATTAAATTAAAATTTGTCCCTTATTCAAATTCTCCTTTGACCCAGTTAATATATACTGTTGATTATCAATAAGTTAAATAACATCTTGATATGTTCATTATGAAATGAAATTTCATAAAATTTAAAAATAAATAAGAATTTTTTTGTACTTTGAAAATTATATTATTGTCATTTGTCATATAAACTGGTATCTAAACTGTCATTCTCATAAGTGTCTTGGTCTTTTGGCTCAGATCAAATGTAAACAGTCACACTTATCCTTGTTTTTGCTCCATCAGCAATATTCCAGTTTCTCAGGGTTCTTCCACATTTCCTTCAGTCTTCAAAATAATCTTCACAATTTCTTGTTTAGCTGCTAAGTCATGTCTTTGCCACCCCATGGAGTGTGGCCCACCAGGCTCCCCTGATCCATGGGATTTCCTAGGCAAGAATACTGGAAAGGGCTGCCATTTCCTTCTCCAAGGGATCTTCCTGACACCGGGAATGAACCTGTGTCTCCTGCATTGACAGGCAGCTTCTTTACCACTGAGCCACCAGGGAGGCTTCACAATAATAGGCAGTAAAATATCCATTTGACACATTAAAAGCAGAGGCTCAGAGAATGGTTTGTTTAGTTGTAGGTCCCAGGTAGTTGAAAAGTACTCTGCAAGATAGCTGTGTTTTCCGATGTTATTGAGCATGCTTTGAACCCATTTACCCTTTTTACCCTGAACCAAAGTCAAAATTACTTAGCATTAATCACACAATTCTTCCAGAAAATCAAAAGTATTGGAAGGCTTTATGGTCCTCATTTTCAGTCTTTTCCAGAAAAAGCACATTGTTCACTTTGGAGGTTTAAATTCAAAGCAACTTGTAGTAAGAAATGAAAACTGCTGAGTCAATGACTTTTGCATTTCTGCTTTATAGAGGGTGGCCTGTAGAGTGCTGGGTAATGTATGTCAGTTGAATCAAGGAATATATAATATATAAGTAGCTAGCAATCAAGAATCTAGCTGTGTAGGGCTTCCCTGGTGGTCCAGTGGGTAAGGATACCGCCCTGCAGTGCAAGGGGTGCCGGTTCGATCCCTGGCCTGGGAAGATCCACGTGCCACGGAACAGCTAGACCGATGTGTTCAACTATCAAGCCAGAGCTCTGGAGTGCATGTGCCCAGAGCCAGTGCTCTGCAGCGACAGAGGCCACTGCAATGGGAGGCCCACACAGGCCAAAGAACAAAGACAGATTAAAATAGATAAATGGAAGACCAATACAAGTGGCCAAAAAAAAAAAAAACCATGAATCTAGCTGTGAAGGCAAGGAATGCACATATAAAATATAATCTATTCCTTAAGATTAAAAGACTGAAGCAAATTTTTCAGAAAAGGAATAGATGATATCACAATTAACTCGTAATTGTTGATCAAATAAATTATTCTTCTCTATGATGAAAAGAGAAAAGCATAAAAGATAATGCTTGGTATTCAGATTTAAAATCAGTCACTCAATTCTGATTATGTTCCTTTTTCTCACTCCAAACCAGAAGGAAAGTATTGTTCAAAGTCACATGGTACCTGTGGTGGTGCACTTCTTATACCATATGTAAGAATTCTTGCCTTCTTCAGTCTAGCCTCCGTTCATTGCTGTTTTTCTTTTTGTTTTTTCTGTCCTGACCTCATGGATCATGACATTTTGCAGAATGGCATTTATTCTTGAACATCCAGATAGAGAAAATATGTTGAATAAGTAGACCTAAGGGCAATCATGTAGCCCTGGGCCCCATCCAGTCGTGACTTTCCCAAAGGTAGTCATTATCTTGACTTCTAGCAGACAGATTAGTTTGGCCCCCTCTCCTTTTTTTGACTTCATATTATTGGAACTAGGCAAAGTATACTCTTTCATGTCTCCCTTCTTTTACTCAACATTATTTTTGTGAAATTATCCCATACTTTTGCATGTGCTTGTAATGTGTTCATTCTTCTTGCTGGATAACATTCATATTATAGAATCATGAAATTGCTACTCCTGTTATCACAGTAAGTTTCCTTTTTCCTCAGATTTGTTCTCTGTCATGCATGCACAAGCACACTATGATGAATTCTCTCTACTCTGAAAGGAAGTAGGGAAGGTAAGATTGTAGATTAACAGGGTTTTGACCTTTGAATAGGGCATTAGTTGCCCAGTAACCATGATTGGTTAAATATCCAGAAAATATGGGTTGACACATTTAATCACATCATCTCCTTTTCCAAATGGCACCTTTATTTTATTTTATTTTTTAAATTTTTTCTCCTGTGAATGAGCTAGTGCAGGAAGCTTAGGCTGGTGACATACCAAATTTAAACTCAAATTGTTTTTCCAATTCTGGGCACCTGACAACTTTCCCTCACTCCATTGCCAAATTAATATAACAATGAATATGAAGAAATCAGGTGTACATGATGAAATGTGACCAAAAAAAAAAAAAAAAAAAACCCACAGAAAACAGACCACGGACTTCCCTGGTGGTCCAGTGGGTAAGGACATCGCCTTGCAGTGCAGGGGGCGCCGGTTCGATCCCTGGCCTGGGAAGATCCCAGGTGCTGCAGAGCGGCTGGACTGATGTGTCCAATTACTGAGCCGGAGATCTGAGCAGAAGGAAAGTATGTCAAAGTCACATGGTACCTGTGGTGGTGCACTTCTTATACCATATGTAAGAATTCTTGCCTTCTTCAGTCTAGCCTCCGTTCATTGCTGTTTTTCTTTTTGTTTTTTCTGTCCTGACCTCATGGATCATGACATTTTGCAGAATGGCATTTATTCTTGAACATCCAGATAGAGAAAATATGTTGAATAAGTAGACCTAAGGGCAATCATGTAGCCCTGGGCCCCATCCAGTCGTGACTTTCCCAAAGGTAGTCATTATCTTGACTTCTAGCAGACAGATTAGTTTGGCCCCCTCTCCTTTTTTTGACTTCATATTATTGGAACTAGGCAAAGTATACTCTTTCATGTCTCCCTTCTTTTACTCAACATTATTTTTGTGAAATTATCCCATACTTTTGCATGTGCTTGTAATGTGTTCATTCTTCTTGCTGGATAACATTCATATTATAGAATCATGAAATTGCTACTCCTGTTATCACAGTAAGTTTCCTTTTTCCTCAGATTTGTTCTCTGTCATGCATGCACAAGCACACTATGATGAATTCTCTCTACTCTGAAAGGAAGTAGGGAAGGTAAGATTGTAGATTAACAGGGTTTTGACCTTTGAATAGGGCATTAGTTGCCCAGTAACCATGATTGGTTAAATATCCAGAAAATATGGGTTGACACATTTAATCACATCATCTCCTTTTCCAAATGGCACCTTTATTTTATTTTATTTTTTAAATTTTTTCTCCTGTGAATGAGCTAGTGCAGGAAGCTTAGGCTGGTGACATACCAAATTTAAACTCAAATTGTTTTTCCAATTCTGGGCACCTGACAACTTTCCCTCACTCCATTGCCAAATTAATATAACAATGAATATGAAGAAATCAGGTGTACATGATGAAATGTGACCAAAAAAAAAAAAAAAAAAAAACCCACAGAAAACAGACCACGGACTTCCCTGGTGGTCCAGTGGGTAAGGACATCGCCTTGCAGTGCAGGGGGCGCCGGTTCGATCCCTGGCCTGGGAAGATCCCAGGTGCTGCAGAGCGGCTGGACTGATGTGTCCAATTACTGAGCCGGAGATCTGGAGCACATGCGCCCAGAGCCGGTGCTCTGCGACAACAGAGGCCACTGCGATGGGAGGCCCACACGGGCCAAAGAACAAAGATGGATGAAAATGGACAAATGAAAGACCAATAGAAGTGGCCCGCCTGCTCCCCTCCCTCCCCACCCCACCCCCACCAAAATAAATAAATAAATAAATCTTTAAAAAAAAAAGAAAACAGACCACAAGTAATATGGGCATCAATTATACCTTAGCTTCCTTTGAAGGCAGAGTTAGGTCATAAAATATTTTCTTCTAGTGTTTTGAAATTGAATATGAAGAAATCAGGTATACATGATGAAATGTGAAAAAAAGAAAAAAAAAAAAAAAAAACCCACACAGAAAACAGACCACAGGTAATATGGGCAGCAATTTTACCTTAGCTTCTTGTGAAGGCCGAGTTAGGTCATCAAACATTTTCCTCTAGGCTTTTGAAATTGAATAACACAATTCACTTATTTAAAGGATACATTTCAATGGTTTTCACTCTCATCGAAGTTGTGAAATCATCATTAAATCAATATTTACACATCTTCCTTACTGTAAAAGTAAACCCAGGGACTTCTCCGGTGGTCCAGTGGGTAGGGAGTCCACCTTGCAGTGCAGGGAGTCCGCCTTGCAGTGCAGGGGGCACCAGTTTGATTCCTGGCATAGGAGGATCCCACGTGTTTGAAGCAGTTTAACCAGTGTGTCCAATTGCGAGTCAGCGCTGTGGAGCGCATGCGCCTAGAGCCAGTGCTCTGCTGACAGGAGAGGCCGCTGCAATGAGAGGCCCACACAGGCGGAGGGATGGAGATGGATGAAAATAAATAAATGAAGGACCAATGTAAGAGGCCAAAATTAAAAACAACAACAACAAAAAAAGTAAACCCAGGAGCAGTCACTGTTCATCCCTCAGTTTCTCCTTCCCCCTACCTCCTGATCTCTCCCCCTCATTAGACATTCAGTTAATTTTTGGCCTTTACAATTTTACCTTTTCTGGACATTTCATATCAATGGAATCATACAATATGTGTTCTTTAGGGAATGGCTTTCCCCACTACTTCATTCCTTTTTTAAGGTTGAGTATTCCATTGTATAGTCAAATATTTTTTTTATCTGCACATCAGTTGATGGGCATTTGAATTGTTTCTACTTTTTGATTATTATGAATAATGCTGCTATGAATATTTATGCATAGGTTTTTATTTCTCTTGAGTTTCCACATGGGAGTGGAATTGCTGAGCCATATATTACAATCGTAAAAGATGATGCTGTTAAAGTGTTGCATTCAATACTTCAGCAAATTTGGAAAATTTAGCAGTGGCCACAGGGTTGGAAAAGGTCATTTTTTATTCCAATCCCAAAGAAGAACAACACCAAAAAATGTTCAGACAACTGAACAATTGCATTCATTTCACACACTGGCAAGGTAATGCTCAAAATCTTCCAAGCTAGGCTCCAGCAGTATCCAAACCAAGAATTTCCAGATATACAAGCTGAATTTAGATAAGGCAGAGGAACTGATAGGGACAGAGCAGAATAGTGAGGTAGTTGTGGAGTCCTAGCAGGGGACTGTGGGTGGAAAGATAAAACCTGGAAAAAGTTGGGAGGCCAGTAAGTTAATTACTCAAGAATGCTGCTCCTCATTCAATAAAGCAGGAAGAGCTGGAGAAGAAGGAGCTAATGATGTATGCCCCATGTCTGCATCTGTGTCTGCTTGAGGAGGTGATCTTCTACCCTCCTATATCTATGGTGCTGCCCACCCAAAGAAGAGGAGCAGAGCTTTCCTGCCTGCCCGCTTGCACCTCTTACAAGTGCCCTATCATAAAAAAATCCTCTTCTTGCCTATCACTCTGCCTCTCACTGAATTCCTTCTGCGTTGAGGCACAAAGAACCTGAGCCTCAGTGAGTCCAGACATTGAGTGAGTGCTGGATTAAGTCCTAGCCACGTGGGTTCAAGTCCCAGACAGGTTTTGGCCAGGTTTGGAAAACAAAATAGTAAACCCAGGAGCAGTCACTGTTCATCCCTCAGTTTCTCCTTCCCTACCTCCTGATCTCTCCCCCTCATTAGACATTCAGTTAATTTTTGGCCTTTACAATTTTACCTTTTCTGGACATTTCATATCAATGGAATCATACAATATGTGTTCTTTAGGGAATGGCTTTCCCCACTACTTCATTCCTTTTTTAAGGTTGAGTATTCCATTGTATAGTCAAATATTTTTTTTATCTGCACATCAGTTGATGGGCATTTGAATTGTTTCTACTTTTTGATTATTATGAATAATGCTGCTATGAATATTTATGCATAGGTTTTTATTTCTCTTGAGTTTCCACATGGGAGTGGAATTGCTGAGCCATATATTACAATCGTAAAAGATGATGCTGTTAAAGTGTTGCATTCAATACTTCAGCAAATTTGGAAAATTTAGCAGTGGCCACAGGGTTGGAAAAGGTCATTTTTTATTCCAATCCCAAAGAAGAACAACACCAAAAAATGTTCAGACAACTGAACAATTGCATTCATTTCACACACTGGCAAGGTAATGCTCAAAATCTTCCAAGCTAGGCTCCAGCAGTATCCAAACCAAGAATTTCCAGATATACAAGCTGAATTTAGATAAGGCAGAGGAACTGATAGGGACAGAGCAGAATAGTGAGGTAGTTGTGGAGTCCTAGCAGGGGACTGTGGGTGGAAAGATAAAACCTGGAAAAAGTTGGGAGGCCAGTAAGTTAATTACTCAAGAATGCTGCTCCTCATTCAATAAAGCAGGAAGAGCTGGAGAAGAAGGAGCTAATGATGTATGCCCCATGTCTGCATCTGTGTCTGCTTGAGGAGGTGATCTTCTACCCTCCTATATCTATGGTGCTGCCCACCCAAAGAAGAGGAGCAGAGCTTTCCTGCCTGCCCGCTTGCACCTCTTACAAGTGCCCTATCATAAAAAAATCCTCTTCTTGCCTATCACTCTGCCTCTCACTGAATTCCTTCTGCGTTGAGGCACAAAGAACCTGAGCCTCAGTGAGTCCAGACATTGAGTGAGTGCTGGATTAAGTCCTAGCCACGTGGGTTCAAGTCCCAGACAGGGGTTTTGGCCAGGTTTGAGTCCTGATTATATGGATTCAAATCCCAAGCAGGGTTTTGGCTGGGATTGAGGCTCAGCCACATGGGTTCAAGTCCCAAGCAGGGTTTTGGCTGGAATTCAAGCTCCAGTCATGTGGGTTCAAGTCCAAAAGAGGGTTTGATTAGGTCTGGGCCCTGGGTTTAAGTCTCAAATCAAGGTAGAACCCTTTCAGAACCAGAGGTCATATTGCCAACATCGGATCCATATTGCCACATTGGATCATAGAAAAGCAAGGAAATTGCAGAAAAACATCTACTTCTGCTTCACTGACTACCGTAATGCCTTTGACTATGTGGAACATGCAAACTGTGAAAGATCCTTAAAGAGATGGGAATACCAGGTCACCTTATCTGCCTCCTGGGAAACATGTATACAGGTCGAGAAGCAACAGTTAGAATCAGACATGAAGCAATGGACTGGTTCAAAGTTGAGAAAGGACTCAATCAAAGCTGTATGTTGTCACTCTGCTTATTTAACTTACCTGCAGAATACATCACGCGAAATGCTGGTCTGGATGAAACTCAAGTTGAAATCAAGATTACCTGGAGAAATATCACTATCTTCAGATATGCATATGACACCACCATAATGGCAGAAACTGAAAGAGAACTAAAGAGCTTCTTGATGAAGGTGAAAGATAAGAGTGGAAAAGCTGGCTTAAAACTGAAAGCTCAAAAAACTCATCGCATCTGGTCCCATCACTTCATGGCAAATAGATGGGGAAAAACATGGAAACAGGGGCAGATTTTATTTTCTTAGGCTCCAGAATCACTGGGGATGGTGACTGTAGCTGGGAAATTAAAAGACATTTTCTCTTTTGAAAAAAAGCTATGACAAAACTAGTGTATGCGTGTGCTAAATTGCTTCATTCATGTCTGACTCTTTGCGACCTTATAGACTATAGTCAACCAGGCTCTGTCCATGGGATTCTCCAGGAAGACAGTGTATTAAAAAAGCAGAGATATCACTTTGCTGACACAAGTTCATGTAGTCAAAACTATGGTTTTTCCAATAGTCATGTATGGATGCAAAAAAGGGATGATAAAGAAGGCTGAGCACTGAAGAACTGATGCTTTCATGCTGTGGTTCTGGGGAAGACTCTTGAGCATTTCTTGGACAGCAAGGAGATCAAACCAGTCGATTCTAAAGGAAATAAATCCTAAATATTCATCGAAAAGAGTGATGCTGAAGCTGAAACTCCAATACTTGGGCCACCTGATGTGAAGAACCAACTCATTGGAAAAGACCCTGATTCTGGGAAAAATTGAGGATAGGAGGAGAAGGGGGTGGCAGAGGATGAGATAGTTAGATGGCCTCACTGATATTATGGATATGAGTTTGAGCAAACTCCAGAAGATAGTGAAGGATGGGAAACCTGGATTGCTGCAGTCCATGAGGTTCCAAAGTGTTGGATATGACTGAGCACCTAAACAATATTGACCCTGACATTTGAGGAATTGTCAGACTGTATCTCAATGTGGCTGTACCATTTATACTCTAGCCAGCAACAAATGAGAGTTCCAATTACTCCAAATCCACATTGACAGTCATAATTATGTTTTTTATCTTTATTACATATATTCTAGTAGGTATGAGGTGGTCTTTCACTAGGGTTTTGATTTGCATTTGCCTGATCGATAGTGATATTGAGCATCTTTACATGTGCTTATTATGTGCATATCTTCTATGGAAGAGGGATTCTATTCAGAATCTTCCTCTGTCCATTTTTAAACTGGGTTGCCTTTTTATTATTAACTTGTAAGAAATTCTTTATATATTCTAGTTAAAAATATTCTGTTATGTATATAATTTGCAAATATTTTCTCCTATTTTTTTAGGTTGTCTTTTTACTTTTCTATAGTATTCTTTGAAGCACAAAATTTTTAAATCTGATGAAGTCAAATTTACCTGTTTTTCTTTTTCATTTGGGCTGTTGGTGCCACTGAACTTTGTTCTTAAAGTTTCAAAGCACTTAGTGAATTGTGAATGTTCAAAAGTTTATTGTACTTTTTCCTCTGAAATTTGATGTGTTTACTATCATTTCAGAAAAAAATTCTCAATGGGAAACCAGTCAATGATTTTCCAAATGTATTTGGGAGGTTGGAATTTCCACTTTTGTTTAGGGCTGGTTTGAATTTAAAAATCATTTTAAAAAATGCAATGAAAACATTTTTAAATAAGAAAAACAAGAATGCCCAGGAAATTGAATTTAAAAAGACCACTGGGGGAAAAAACAATCCAGGAAAGATTCAAAGGCCCGATTCTAAAGGAAATAAATCCTAAATATTCATCGAAAGAGTGATGCTGAAGCTGAAACTCCAATACTTGGGCCACCTGATGTGAAGAACCAACTCATTGGAAAAGACCCTGATTCTGGGAAAAATTGAGGATAGGAGGAGAAGGGGGTGGCAGAGGATGAGATAGTTAGATGGCCTCACTGATATTATGGATATGAGTTTGAGCAAACTCCAGAAGATAGTGAAGGATGGGAAACCTGGATTGCTGCAGTCCATGAGGTTCCAAAGTGTTGGATATGACTGAGCACCTAAACAATATTGACCCTGACATTTGAGGAATTGTCAGACTGTATCTCAATGTGGCTGTACCATTTATACTCTAGCCAGCAACAAATGAGAGTTCCAATTACTCCAAATCCACATTGACAGTCATAATTATGTTTTTTATCTTTATTACATATATTCTAGTAGGTATGAGGTGGTCTTTCACTAGGGTTTTGATTTGCATTTGCCTGATCGATAGTGATATTGAGCATCTTTACATGTGCTTATTATGTGCATATCTTCTATGGAAGAGGGATTCTATTCAGAATCTTCCTCTGTCCATTTTTAAACTGGGTTGCCTTTTTATTATTAACTTGTAAGAAATTCTTTATATATTCTAGTTAAAAATATTCTGTTATGTATATAATTTGCAAATATTTTCTCCTATTTTTTTAGGTTGTCTTTTTACTTTTCTATAGTATTCTTTGAAGCACAAAATTTTTAAATCTGATGAAGTCAAATTTACCTGTTTTTCTTTTTCATTTGGGCTGTTGGTGCCACTGAACTTTGTTCTTAAAGTTTCAAAGCACTTAGTGAATTGTGAATGTTCAAAAGTTTATTGTACTTTTTCCTCTGAAATTTGATGTGTTTACTATCATTTCAGAAAAAAATTCTCAATGGGAAACCAGTCAATGATTTTCCAAATGTATTTGGGAGGTTGGAATTTCCACTTTTGTTTAGGGCTGGTTTGAATTTAAAAATCATTTTAAAAAATGCAATGAAAAACATTTTTTTAAATAAGAAAAACAAGAATGCCCAGGAAATGAAAGACCCTGGAATCAATCTCAGGAAAAGAATTCTTGGCTGCTAATTGGCATCTCATTATCTTGGTGGCCAAGCTAAGAGGACCTAAGGTAATCAGCAAAGTATTAGGTACTTGCTGATTCTGGGCTCCAGGCTTCACTAAGTAGTCAGAGAGGCTGACATGCAGGATGAGCTCTTTTCTACCTAGGATCTTACAAAGAAGGTGGAAGAGATTTATCTAACACACACACAAAAATTTATGAACAAGCTTTCTAATTCCCAGAACATGTGTATCACGTACTTTGAATAAGTCCTAAGTAAATGTTTAAACAACTAACTAAAAGACATTATAAATCAGAGACTACATTATGTGGTATGAATTATGATCATGGTGTGATCCTGGACGAGTCCATTCACCTTTCTGAGCTTCAGTTTATTCATCTATAAATGGATGCAGTAATAATGTTTAGTTCAGAGGGTTGTAAGGAAGGGAAAGGGAGACATTGCCCATGCAAGCGTGCATGAACCTATAAAGACTCACAGTTGCTATAGGAACTGAAAGGGATGATTAGGAAGATTTGATAAGGAGGCCAGCGGCTTCCAAGGAGGAAGAGGAAGTGGAGGGGGCACAAATATTTTCTAAATATTTGCCATGATAAATATCTAGTCTGAAACTAAGTTTATTGTCTTATGGAGACAAACTATTTTTCACTGGAATGTCTCATCTAGCCCTGAAAGCCAGAGATCATCCTCTGGCTAAACTAATGTTTATGTTGCGGGTGTGGGCCTAGCCAGGTCTTTACAACCTTAAAATATTCTTTTGATCTATTGTTAACAACCTACTGGAAAGTACAAAAATTCCTTGTCTGAACTGGCTTCTGGGTGTATTCTTCCATCCCCTTTTCCAGTGTCTATGCTGGAAGCTTTCTCTATCCCTTTTTTCCTTTACTGCATGAAGCTTTTTTTTTTTTTTTAATTATTTCTTTATTTGGCTGCGCTGGGTCATAGTTGCGGCATGTGGGATCTAGTTCCCTGACCAGGGGTCGAACCCAGGCCCCACTGAATTGGGAACACAGAGTCTTAACCACTGGACCACCAGGGAAGTCCCTGCATGAAGCTTTGAGTGACCTAAGCCAAGTCTTTTTGATCCCCATGTGGATTCTTCTCCTTTGGGGATCAAGAATCTGACACCATTCATGATAAGCTCTCTACCGTCATCTATCAGAACTGAGTGGGAATAGAGACAGCAAGAGGGAGGAGTTCAGACATGGGGTGTAGAATTAAACAGAACTGAGTAAAAATGCAGTTATCTATGTGTTCTGGCACAGTCCTTATTTGTAAAAACTACTTTAGTGGATTTTCATGTGAAATATGTTCAATAAGGTAAGATATTCAAAGAAGTGAACACAGGAAGACCTTCTAGATGAAAAATGCAACAGGTGCAAAGCATAAAGGTACATGGTTCTCTTTGAATTATGGTTTTCCTGGGGTATATGCCCAGGAGTGGGATGGCTAGGTCACATGATACTTCTCTATTTAGCTTTTAAGAAACTTCCAAACTGTTTTCCATAGTGGTTGTATCAATTTTCATTCCCCTCAGTACAAGAGGGTTCCATTTTCTTCACACCTTATCCATTTTTGTTTGTGACTAAGGAAAGGACATTGCCCATGCAAGCGTGCATGAACCTATAAAGACTCACAGTTGCTATAGGAACTGAAAGGGATGATTAGGAAGATTTGATAAGGAGGCCAGCGGCTTCCAAGGAGGAAGAGGAAGTGGAGGGGGCACAAATATTTTCTAAATATTTGCCATGATAAATATCTAGTCTGAAACTAAGTTTATTGTCTTATGGAGACAAACTATTTTTCACTGGAATGTCTCATCTAGCCCTGAAAGCCAGAGATCATCCTCTGGCTAAACTAATGTTTATGTTATGGTGTGGGCCTAGCCAGGTCTTTACAACCTTAAAATATTCTTTTGATCTATTGTTAACAACCTACTGGAAAGTACAAAAATTCCTTGTCTGAACTGGCTTCTGGGTGTATTCTTCCATCCCCTTTTCCAGTGTCTATGCTGGAAGCTTTCTCTATCCCTTTTTTCCTTTACTGCATGAAGCTTTTTTTTTTTTTTTAATTATTTCTTTATTTGGCTGCGCTGGGTCATAGTTGCGGCATGTGGGATCTAGTTCCCTGACCAGGGATCGAACCCAGGCCCCACTGAATTGGGAACACAGAGTCTTAACCACTGGACCACCAGGGAAGTCCCTGCATGAAGCTTTGAGTGACCTAAGCCAAGTCTTTTTGATCCCCATGTGGATTCTTCTCCTTTGGGGATCAAGAATCTGACACCATTCATGATAAGCTCTCTACCGTCATCTATCAGAACTGAGTGGGAATAGAGACAGCAAGAGGGAGGAGTTCAGACATGGGGTGTAGAATTAAACAGAACTGAGTAAAAATGCAGTTATCTATGTGTTCTGGCACAGTCCTTATTTGTAAAAACTACTTTAGTGGATTTTCATGTGAAATATGTTCAATAAGGTAAGATATTCAAAGAAGTGAACACAGGAAGACCTTCTAGATGAAAAATGCAACAGGTGCAAAGCATAAAGGTACATGGTTCTCTTTGAATTATGGTTTTCCTGGGGTATATGCCCAGGAGTGGGATGGCTAGGTCACATGATACTTCTCTATTTAGCTTTTTAAGAAACTTCCAAACTGTTTTCCATAGTGGTTGTATCAATTTTCATTCCCACCATCAGTACAAGAGGGTTCCATTTTCTTCACACCTTATCCAGCATTTTTTGTTTGTAGATTTTTATGATGGTTATTCTGACTGGTGTGAGGTGATACTTCATTAAGGTTTTAATTTGCATTTCCTAATAGTCTGTGATATTGAGCATCTTTTCATGTGCTTTTTGGCCATCTATCCATCTTCGTACTCAAATGTTCATTGCATCACTACTTACAACAGCCAGGACATAGAAGCAACCTACATGTCAATCAAAAGATAAGTGAATAAAGATATGGTACTTATATAAAGTAGAATATTAGTAATTAAAAAGGGATAAAACTGAGCTATTTTTAATGATGTGGATGGACCTAGGGTATTCATACATAGTGAAGTAAGTCAGAAAGAGAAAAACAAATATCCTATATTAACGAATATATGTGGAATCTAGAAAAATGGTACAGATGAACCGATTTGCAGGGCAAAAATAGAGATGCAGATGTAAAGAATGGGCAGGTGGATACAGGGGAATAGAGGGTCAGATGAGGTAAGCAGCACTGACATATATACACTACCATGTGTATAACAGATAGCTAGTGGGAAGCTGCTATGTACCACAGGGAACCCAGCTGAGTTCCCTGTGATAACCTAGAGGGCTGGGATGGGGGGTGTTGGTGGGAGGCTCAAAAGTGGGGGGATTAGGTATTCCTATGGCTGACTCACTTGGCTGTACAGCAGAAACGAACACAACACTGTAAAGCAATTATATTCTAATAATAATAATAATAATACCCAGTTCTCCCAGAAGAGTACATGTTCCAAGGTAACAAAGAAGCAGGGGTGAGAATGACTTGGGAAAGGACTAAAAACATAACCAAAGAGCTTATACCAGGTCTGATCAGAGTTTGATCAACAGCTATTTGTCTAATACTGGTCTTAGTTCTAGTTCTCCTTCTTGCATTAGTTAGCTGCAACTCTCAGAACTTTATTTAACCTTCCTGGGCCTTGGTCACCAGATCAGTTTCTCAAAGTTTAATTTGCAAAAGAGTAAGCTTCAGGTTGACAGATCTGGTTCTCCAGATGGTGCCATGGTCAGACTGCTGCCAAACTTGAGGGAACAAAGAATGTTTACTTATCTGGGATTTGAGGCTATTTCTGAACACCCACAACACTCAGTGCCTTGGAACATCCTTGATGGTATGTGATACAGAATATATTATATGTAGACATTCAAATACAATCCAAAGTGATGCTTGGCAAAACGTTCCAGAATATTCATGTATATATTTGCAATATGACAGACATTCCCATGAAATTCTTGCAGCATGTTTTTTAGACATGTATTGATGCACGACATGAATAGAGAAAAGTGCTCCAATCTCTCCTACTTCTCACAGACTGAACACATCTGACTTATCATTTTCCAAATCAAGAACAAGGACGTAAGCAAGTCCACATTACTTCTCTTATTTTCTCTTCTAATCATTTCCTTGTCCAAGCATGGCCATTGTTTCTAATGCCACAGAGTACTTTTAAAATGTCAAAAAAATAAAATAAAGATTGCCATATCCTTACTTATAGATCTTTATGTGTCATTAAGAAATCTAATCCTTTACTTGTATCTGGATGAACAGGTAGTACACTTTTGGAAAATAGTTTGGTATTCTGTCTCAGGATCTCTTAATATGTTTATTCTACTCTGTCCTTAGACATTTTTCCAAAGAAAACCTGCTTTAAAAAGGATGATATGATATTGATGAATATTTTCCTTTCATAGTTATCTGTAATTATTTAACCAGAAAGTAGCTCAGACATTCAATGATGGATGAATCATTAATTAGTTCACAGATACAAACCTAAAACATTAAGCACCTGGCAAAGAAACAAGACAGGGAAAGTGTTTATCCTATATAGTAAAAAGGGATTCCCAAGTGGCACTAGTGGTAAAGAAACCACATGCCAATGCAGGAGATACAAGAGATGTGTGTTCAAACTCTGGGTCAGGAAGATTCCCTGGAGGGGGGCATGACAACTCACTCCAGTATTCGTGCCTGGAGAATTCCATGGCAGAGATGCTTGGTGGGCTACAGTCTATAGGGTTGCAAAGAGTCAGACATAACTGAAGTGACTAAGCATGAAGTACCCTTGTGCATTATAAAAAATTGAAAGTATAAAATTACACTATGCTATGGTTTCCCTGGTGGTGCAGACAGTAAAGAACCTGCCTGCAATGCGGAAGACCCAGGTTTGATTCTTGGGCCGAGAAGATCCCTCGATAAGGGAATAACTATCCACTCCAGTATTCTTGCCTGGAGAACTCAGTGGACAGAGGAGCCTGGCAGGCTATAGTCCATGGGCTCACAAAGATTCAGGCACAACTGAGCAACTAACACACAGAAATGTATTTTTATAAAATTCAAATGTCCACAGATGAGAACTGGAAAATATTTAGGGAGAGATGTTGGTTGCTTTCTATATCTGGTTCATTGTAAAATAAAAATCTGATAGGCAAATTAAACACATGTAAGCTTTTTTATTTACAAATGAACATTTTATAATGGTACATTTTTAAAGTATAAAGAAACAAGAACTTACAAATCTTTTTCTTTTTCTTTTAGGTAAGAAATGGATTTATTCAGATTCAGAGAAAGCACACTCCACAGACACAGTGTGGGCCATGGCAGAGCAAGTCCAGTGGCCCTGAAAACATGGCGTTCTTAGCTTTTATAAAGTGGTTAATTCCATATGCTAATGACTGGGAGGATTATTCCAGCTCTTTTAGGGAAGGGGTGGAACTGTCATGGCGCCTCTGGGTGTGTCATTTAGCTTGCTGACTGAGGATCAAGGTCTGGTCTGCCATCTTGGACCCATTTGATTCTAATGGGTTTATGCTGTGTCCTTGGGCTGTCATTCTTTTCAAAAATTGTGCCCTGCCCCTTTCCCTCCTAACCCTTACATTCCTCCCTCAAGAGATTTTACTCCCACATTCTTATGGGATGCAGAAGGGTGAAGGGCCCTCTCCTGTAATTGCTTCAAGGCTGAGCATGGGCATTGACCCTGCCTATCAGGGAGTAAAAATCTCTTGAGTACCTGATCTAGGGGGCCCAGGGGCAAGGCAGCTCCTAGTTTTAGTCCATGTGTTGAAATCTCTACATAGTCATCATTCTGATGTAGAGCAGTAGTAACTCTTTAGCTTTCTTATGGATCCCCTTGATGATTGGGCATGTTTTGTACCAGCACCAGGAAATAAATATATCTATAAATGACAAAAGACTTAAAAAGCATGGTCAAACATCTGATTACAGTGTATAATAAAGGTGGGTTACAATAACCAGAATTAAAATTATATTTAACTTAATATATTAAATAATCTTAGTTAACCATTTTTCTTTGCCATATCAGAGGGACCCTGTAAAAGATCCCAAAGTTACTTTTTGGTCAGATAAGATCATAAATCACTGTGAGACAATATTTTCTTTTTAATTGAAACTATATGAAGATTTCTCAAGTAAGTACAAATCACTTAAAGGCAAAGAAATTCACCACAATTTGTCAACCTATAACCTGTTTGTCAGAAGCAGCAGTTTAAGAATACTTTGGAGGGAAAGACCAAATCGAGTCTGATCTTAACCCATCCCTATTGAAATCCATTACGCAACCCAACTAAATCATGATCATGAATAACTGTTTCTATTAATCACACAGTGAGGGCAGTTCCATTTCTTCTCCAGAGACAGAGTGTGGCCCCTAACTTAGTTAATAGGTCTCTCCCCACTAAAGGAAAGGACAATCAGGCACAAACAGAAATGAATGCAAAAACAGCTGTCCATTAGGATTGCACAAAACAGGGTCCAGGAAAGTATGCACCTGTTTTATTTCCTGACAACACCATTACATACTCCTTATGACTGCTAAGGTTTTAAATCTTTTGGGCTAAGACTGAATAGGTTGCACCAGTGTCTACAAGAACTTCTATCAAATGGCCAGCCACATCAATGACCACTTCAGGTTGAAGCAGAGCCACTTTTGACCTTGGGCCCTGCTGGTCTTCTGATTGCAAAGCCATCAATGACTGAGGGGCCCCCATCACTCTCTGGCATCTGGGGCATTCCCTCTGTCAATGCCCTGGCTGTTTGCAAAAGACACATCCACAGCAGTCCTTCTTCCAGTGACCCTTTTGTCCACACGGGGTACACCGGCCTTGCATGGGCACCCATGGGCCTCGTGGTCTGCCAGGAGCCGATTGGCCCAGAAAGGGCAGCCTCATAGTTGGTGGTTTTTGAGCAGACAAAGCCATTGTAATCATGTGGGTCTTTTGCATATTTCTCTAGGTGCACTCAGCCTTTTCAACCATATCCCTATTATTAAAAACTGAATAAGCCAGTTGGAGCAAATCCATTCACTGGGGTCTAAGGACCAGCACTTGTTTTCTGAACTTCCATGTCTGGGGCAAACATCTGATTACAGTGTATAATAAAGGTGGGTTACAATAACCAGAATTAAAATTATATTTAACTTAATATATTAAATAATCTTAGTTAACCATTTTTCTTTGCCATATCAGAGGGACCCTGTAAAAGATCCCAAAGTTACTTTTTGGTCAGATAAGATCATAAATCACTGTGAGACAATATTTTCTTTTTAATTGAAACTATATGAAGATTTCTCAAGTAAGTACAAATCACTTAAAGGCAAAGAAATTCACCACAATTTGTCAACCTATAACCTGTTTGTCAGAAGCAGCAGTTTAAGAATACTTTGGAGGGAAAGACCAAATCGAGTCTGATCTTAACCCATCCCTATTGAAATCCATTACGCAACCCAACTAAATCATGATCATGAATAACTGTTTCTATTAATCACACAGTGAGGGCAGTTCCATTTCTTCTCCAGAGACAGAGTGTGGCCCCTAACTTAGTTAATAGGTCTCTCCCACTAAAGGAAAGGACAATCAGGCACAAACAGAAATGAATGCAAAAACAGCTGTCCATTAGGATTGCACAAAACAGGGTCCAGGAAAGTATGCACCTGTTTTATTTCCTGACAACACCATTACATACTCCTTATGACTGCTAAGGTTTTAAATCTTTTGGGCTAAGACTGAATAGGTTGCACCAGTGTCTACAAGAACTTCTATCAAATGGCCAGCCACATCAATGACCACTTCAGGTTGAAGCAGAGCCACTTTTGACCTTGGGCCCTGCTGGTCTTCTGATTGCAAAGCCATCAATGACTGAGGGGCCCCCATCACTCTCTGGCATCTGGGGCATTCCCTCTGTCAATGCCCTGGCTGTTTGCAAAAGACACATCCACAGCAGTCCTTCTTCCAGTGACCCTTTTGTCCACACGGGGTACACCGGCCTTGCATGGGCACCCATGGGCCTCGTGGTCTGCCAGGAGCCGATTGGCCCAGAAAGGGCAGCCTCATAGTTGGTGGTTTTTGAGCAGACAAAGCCATTGTAATCATGTGGGTCTTTTGCATATTTCTCTAGGTGCACTCAGCCTTTTCAACCATATCCCTATTATTAAAAACTGAATAAGCCAGTTGGAGCAAATCCATTCACTGGGGTCTAAGGACCAGCACTTGTTTTCTGAATCTTGTGCCTGATGTCTGGGGCAGACTGGGCTATGAAATGCATAGCCAAAATAGCCTGTCCCTCTGGGGCAGAGAGATCCACGTTTGTATATTTCCTAAAAGCCTCCATTAATCTACCTTGGAAGCCTGCAAGCTTTTCATCCTGTGCCTGTTGGACCTCTTTAACCTTTTTATAATTAACAGGTTTTGCTCTAAGTTCTTTTCTTATCTTCTATTAAACAGTTAATCATGTGATCCCATCTATCTCTATCAGTAGAGTTCAACTGGTAATTCCATTTGGGGTTTGCCTCAGGAACAGCCTCATTCCCCACCATGTGCACTGCATGCTCCTGTCGGGCTCAGGCTGCCAGTTGTTCCGAATGACCTCTGGCCGCTAGTATTACACCCAGTATTAGGTCACTATTACATCCTTGGGGGTGCAGTTGTGGGATAGTACAGTCTTTAAGTCTTCCCAGGTGAGATCAAAGACCTCACTAGTCTGATAAATTCTTATGTAAAACTTTCAGGATCCTCAGGAAAACTTTGCAACTTGTCTTCTGCCATACTCAGATCAGACATTGAGAAAGGTACTTAGACTCTTATTGTTTTTTGATTTCCATCATGAACTTCTCTCAGAGGCAAAACTGTAGGGGCAGTTGGTTGGTAACTTACATTATTGTCAATGCTGAGCTAAGGATGGGCCCCTTCGGTAATTCAAGGTATAAAGCAGCTCCTGAATATGGGTGGGGCCTCTTCTCTTTCTTAGCTGTGTCATCCCCAGAGACAATGGCTCCTCCCAGTAGGCGGGGAGTAGCTCCAGCAGCTCCTTGCAGAGGATTTAACATTTGAATGGCCCCAGGGTTCATCAGTTAAAAGGCCTTTTGTGTTTTCCTGGGCACCCAGGGCCCCAGGAGCCGATTGGCCCAGAAAGGGCAGCCTCATTTTTTAAAAATTTCATGTGGGTCTTTTGCATATTTCTCTAGGTGCACTCAGCCTTTTCAACCATATCCCTATTATTAAAAACTGAATAAGCCAGTTGGAGCAAATCCATTCACTGGGGTCTAAGGACCAGCACTTGTTTTCTGAATCTTGTGCCTGATGTCTGGGGCAGACTGGGCTATGAAATGCATAGCCAAAATAGCCTGTCCCTCTGGGGCAGAGAGATCCACGTTTGTATATTTCCTAAAAGCCTCCATTAATCTACCTTGGAAGCCTGCAAGCTTTTCATCCTGTGCCTATTGGACCTCTTTCACCTTTTCATAATTACCAGGTTTTACCCTAAGTTTTTTCATATCTTCTATTAAACAGTTAATTATGTGGTCCCATCTATCTCTACCAGTAGAGTTCAACTGGTAATTCCATTTGGGGTTTGCCTCAGGAACAGCCTCATTCCCCACCATGTGCACTGCATGCTCCTGTCGGGCTCAGGCTGCCAGTTGTTCCGAATGACCTCTGGCCGCTAGTATTACACCCAGTATTAGGCCAGTATTACATCCTTGGGGGTGCAGCAGTGGGATAGTACAGTCTTTAAGTCTTCCCAAGTGAGATCAAAGACCTCACTAGTCTGATAAATTCTTTTGTAAAACGTTCAGGATCCTCAGGAAAACTTTCCAACTTGTCTTCTGCCATACTTAGATCAGACATTGAGAAAGGTACATAGACTCTTATTGTTTTTTGATTTCCATCATGAACTTCTCTCAGAGGCAAAACTGTAGGGGCAGTTGGTTGGTAACTTACATTATTGTCAATGCTGAGCTAAGGATGGGCCCCTTCGGTAATTCAAGGTATAAAGCAGCTCCTGAATATGGGTGGGGCCTCTTCTCTTTCTTAGCTGTGTCATCCCCAGAGACAATGGCTCCTCCCAGTAGGCGGGGAGTAGCTCCAGCAGCTCCTTGCAGAGGATTTAACATTTGAATGGCCCCAGGGTTCATCAGTTAAAAGGCCTTTTGTGTTTTTCCTAGAATTTTCCCGCCAAGCCACACACACCTTTAATTCCTTTTGAATCTCACTGTCTAGATACAAGACCACGAAATTTTTAACATATGGAAGTTCCCTCCATCTAAACTTCCTTTTGCAATCTAATTCTAACAGTAATATCGTATCATAATCCAGGCACCCATTTAGTGGCCATTTTTCTTGGCTTCCTAACTCATATTGTGGCCAAACATGATTACATAGCCTAATAAGCTTTTGGTTTTTTTCCTTTTTAATCCCAGTAGTCTGAATCTTTCCCAGTCCTGGAGGAGGACATGACCCAGGGAGTATTGGTTGGGAATGATGCCGCCTGACCCATTTCAGACCCAAACCTGAGATGTCTCTAAATCTCATTGTATCCAAAATCATACCCTTAAAATCAAAATCCACCACAAAATCTGGTAAAGATTTGCACTTACAATTTTAGATGTCATCTCTTCTAAAGTAGTCTCCCAACCGGTTTAGTGCCCAAAAGTTGTCACAGAGAAAATGTATGGAAGACATTCCCAATGGTGTTGACGATGAGCTGGAGCTGGTCTAGTGATAAATTGGGAATAAAACGCCGGCACTTTTTAACGGTTAGAGGGAGGGGAATAAAAGCAAAATACACCCTGGTGACCTCACAGGTCTCTTCAGGTTAAAGAGAGAGAACGAAACAAAGCAGGAATTAACAGAATGTAAGAATGTAGGAGGAAAAATCTCAGAGCCAAAGAGAACAGTATAATTTTCTCAGTTATGTAAAACTTTCAGGATCCTCAGGAAAACTTTGCAACTTGTCTTCTGCCATACTCAGATCAGACATTGAGAAAGGTACTTAGACTCTTATTGTTTTTTGATTTCCATCATGAACTTCTCTCAGAGGCAAAACTGTAGGGGCAGTTGGTTGGTAACTTACATTATTGTCAATGCTGAGCTAAGGATGGGCCCCTTCGGTAATTCAAGGTATAAAGCAGCTCCTGAATATGGATGGGGCCTCTTCTCTTTCTTAACTGTGTGATCTCCAGAGACAATGGCTCCTCCCAGTAGGTGGGGAGTAGCTCCAGCTGCTCTTGGCAGAGGATTTAATATTTGAATGACCTCAGGGTTCATCAGTTAAAAGGTCTTTTGTGTTTTTCCTAGAATTTTCCCGCCAAGCCACACACACCTTTAATTCCTTTTGAATCTCACTGTCTAGATACAAGACCACGAAATTTTTAACATATGGAAGTTCCCTCCATCTAAACTTCCTTTTGCAATCTAATTCTAACAGTAATATCGTATCATAATCCAGGCACCCATTTAGTGGCCATTTTTCTTGGCTTCCTAACTCATATTGTGGCCAAACATGATTACATAGCCTAATAAGCTTTTGGTTTTTTTCCTTTTTAATCCCAGTAGTCTGAATCTTTCCCAGTCCTGGAGGAGGACATGACCCAGGGAGTATTGGTTGGGAATGATGCCGCCTGACCCATTTCAGACCCAAACCTGAGATGTCTCTAAATCTCATTGTATCCAAAATCATACCCTTAAAATCAAAATCCACCACAAAATCTGGTAAAGATTTGCACTTACAATTTTAGATGTCATCTCTTCTAAAGTAGTCTCCCAACCGGTTTAGTGCCCAAAAGTTGTCACAGAGAAAATGTATGGAAGACATTCCCAATGGTGTTGACGATGAGCTGGAGCTGGTCTAGTGATAAATTGGGAATAAAACGCCGGCACTTTTTAACGGTTAGAGGGAGGGGAATAAAAGCAAAATACACCCTGGTGACCTCACAGGTCTTTTCAGGTTAAAAGAGAGAGAACGAAACAAAGCAGGAATTAACAGAATGTAAGAATGTAGGAGGAAAAATCTCAGAGCCAAAGAGAACAGTATAATTCTGTCTTCCCCAGTCTACTTGGCTCACAGCTTCCCGTGGGCCACTTTGGGACAAAGATCTAACTCTAAACCTTTCTTACCTTATCACCGTCCCTTCATTCGTGGTTGCCATCTGAAAGTATTCAACCTTAATTTGAGACTTAAACCCAGGGCCCAGACTTAATCAAACCTGTTTGGGACACGAAACCATGCGGCCAGGACTTGAACCCAGCCCAAAGCCTGTTTGGGACTTGAACCCATGCAGCCGGGACTTAAACCCAGCCAAAACCCTGGTAACTAAAATCACTCACCCTATGTCTGAACCCACTGACGTTCAGGTTCTTCATGTCTCTTTGCAGAGAAGAATTCAGCGAGAGACAAAGTGATAGATAAGAAATGGATTTATTCAGATTCAGAAAAAGCACACTCTATAGACAGAGTGTGGGCCATGGCAGAGCAAGTCCAGTGGCCACAAATCTATCTTGTAAAAGTCCACCAACAACTAGGAGAATGATAAAAGTGCTAAAGCACAGTGACCTCCAACGTTGGCAATGATTCAAAGAAACAGGTATCTTCATATACTGAGGCATGTGTGCCAAGTTGTATCCACTTCTTTTGGACAATATGGACTGTAACATACCAGGCGCCTCTATCCATGGGATTTCTCTAGGCGAGAATACTGGAGTGGGTTGCCATGCCCTTCTCTAGAGGATCTCCCTGACCCAAGGATCGAACAAATGCCTCTTGTGTCTCCTGTACTGGCAAGTGGATTCTTTACCACTAATGCCACCTGGGAAGCCCAATTGTTGTTATTGTTCAATCATCCAGTCATTTCTGACTCTTTGTGTCCCCATGAATTGCAGTCTGCCAGGCCTCCCTGCCCCTCACCATCTCCTGAAGTTTGCCCAAGTTCATAGTCATTGCATCGGTGATACCATTCAGCCATTTCATCCTCTGATGCCCTCTTCTCCTTCTGCCCTCAATCTTTCCCAACATCAGGGGCTTCCCCAATGAGTTGGCTATTTGCATCAGATGACCAAAATACTGGTGTTTCAGCCTCAGCATCAGTCCTTCCAAGGAGTATTCAGGGTTTATTTCCTTTAAGATTGACTGTTTGATCTTGCTATCCAAGGGGCTCTCAGGAGTCTTCCTCAGCAACACAACTTGAAGGCATCGATTCTTCGGTGCTCTGCCTTCTTTGGAGTCCATCTCTCACAACCATATGTGACCAAAGGGAAGAGCCCATGAAGAGGAAATCTGTCAGTACTTCCTCCTTTTCCCCTTCTACACTTTCACTTTCTTTTCAATGGGACTGGATGCCATGATCTTAGTATTTTTAATATTTAGTTTTAAGCCAACATTTTGCTCTCTTGCTTCACCCTCATCAAGAGGTTCCTTATTTCCTCTTCACTTTCTGCCATTAGAGTGGTATCATCCACATATCTGAGGCTGTTGATGTTTCTCCCGCTTATCTTGATTTCAGCTTGTAACTCATTCAGTCAGCATTTCTCATAGTGTGTTCAGTGTATATGTAAATAAACTGGGTAACAACAGACAACCCTGTTGTACTCTTTTCTCAATCCTTAGCCTATCTGTTGTTCCATACAGGGTTCTGGTGAGTCTCAAATTGCTGCTAATTTAGGGAAATAAACAGTTTTAACTGGTAAAATAAAAATGTTTGTGTAATTTGATCCCAAAATCTTGCTTATATTCTATGTAATAAACGTACTAGGACTCAAAGATATGTATATCACATGTATCAAGTTGTTCACAGTATTGTTTTTTGTTGTTTTTTTAAAACAGTTATTTATTTATTTATTTTGGCAGGGGTGGGGAGGGAGGTGGGTGGGCGGGCCACTTCCACTGGTCTTTCATTTGTCTAGTTTCATCTGTCTTTGTTCTTTGGCCCATGTGGGCCTCCCATCGCAGTGGCCTCTGTTGTCGCAGAGCACCGGCTCTGGGCGCATGCGCTCCAGAGCTCCGGTTTGGCAACTGGATACATTGGTCCAGCTGCTCCGCAGCACGTGGGATCCTCCCAGGCCAGGGATCGAACCAGCACCCTTGCACTGCAAGGCGGTGTCCTTACCCACTGGACCACCAGGGAAGCCCCACAGTATTGTTTTTAATGTAATAATAAACAGCCACAAACAAAAAACCCCAGACATAACCTGAATTTCCATTAGCTGTGTAATGACTGGGCAGATTGTAGTACAGCCATAGAATGAATAACTTTGCACCTATGATAAAGAAGGCCTTAGATCTCTAAGACATATATGAAGGATCACTCATTAATGATTGTTAAACAAGAAAAAGAGATTGAAGACTCTTAAGAACAGCATTTGGACTTTCCTGGTGGCTCAGTAGTAAAGAATCTGCCTGCCAATTCAAGAGATGGAGGTTCAGTCCCTGGGTTGAGAAGATCCCCCGGAGAAGGAAATCACAATCCACTCTAATATTCTTGCCTGAGAAATCCCATGGACAGAGGAGCCTGGTGGTCACAAAAGAGTCAGACACAATTTAGTGACTGAACTACAAGAATAACATTAGCTTTGCAAAACATTAAAAAATGCCATACACACTTGTGGGGCAAATTTAGAACAATTTAGACATTGGGAGCATTCCAGTTCTGAAGGCGACCTTCTTCATCAATCCTGGGCCCCTGTTGTACTCTTTTCTCAATCCTTAGCCTATCTGTTGTTCCATACAGGGTTCTGGTGAGTCTCAAATTGCTGCTAATTTAGGGAAATAAACAGTTTTAACTGGTAAAATAAAAATGTTTGTGTAATTTGATCCCAAAATCTTGCTTATATTCTATGTAATAAACGTACTAGGACTCAAAGATATGTATATCACATGTATCAAGTTGTTCACAGTATTGTTTTTTGTTGTTTTTTTAAAACAGTTATTTATTTATTTATTTTGGCAGGGGTGGGGAGGGAGGTGGGTGGGCGGGCCACTTCCACTGGTCTTTCATTTGTCTAGTTTCATCTGTCTTTGTTCTTTGGCCCATGTGGGCCTCCCATCGCAGTGGCCTCTGTTGTCGCAGAGCACCGGCTCTGGGCGCATGCGCTCCAGAGCTCCGGTTTGGCAACTGGATACATTGGTCCAGCTGCTCCGCAGCACGTGGGATCCTCCCAGGCCAGGGATCGAACCAGCACCCCTTGCACTGCAAGGCGGTGTCCTTACCCACTGGACCACCAGGGAAGCCCCACAGTATTGTTTTTAATGTAATAATAAACAGCCACAAACAAAAAACCCCAGACATAACCTGAATTTCCATTAGCTGTGTAATGACTGGGCAGATTGTAGTACAGCCATAGAATGAATAACTTTGCACCTATGATAAAGAAGGCCTTAGATCTCTAAGACATATATGAAGGATCACTCATTAATGATTGTTAAACAAGAAAAAGAGATTGAAGACTCTTAAGAACAGCATTTGGACTTTCCTGGTGGCTCAGTAGTAAAGAATCTGCCTGCCAATTCAAGAGATGGAGGTTCAGTCCCTGGGTTGAGAAGATCCCCCGGAGAAGGAAATCACAATCCACTCTAATATTCTTGCCTGAGAAATCCCATGGACAGAGGAGCCTGGTGGTCACAAAAGAGTCAGACACAATTTAGTGACTGAACTACAAGAATAACATTAGCTTTGCAAAACATTAAAAAATGCCATACACACTTGTGGGGCATAGAGAATATGCTCCTTGTACATGAACTAGATTCTCAGACATTGGGAGCATTCCAGTTCTGAAGGCGACCTTCTTGAGGCCATAAAAAATCTAAAGGAAGTTTCCCAGGTGGAGGCCCTTACCCACAGAGTTAAGAGTAGTAAAGAAGGCTTTGGAGACATAAACAATGGTGAGTTTGTCTTTTTTTATGATCTTATGCTTCTTGAAGGTAAACTGGGTCTGCCCAGAGGCCAAGGATCTGGTGGAGGCACCAGCAATGGTTTGGGATCCATGATGGCCTGGAACACTTCCTCTAATCATTTCAAGGACAAGTGTAGGAGGTATTCATCACCATCTTCCACATTCTTAATTCTTATTGTGGGTGGGCTGCCTGGGCAGGTAGGTGATATAGAAATAGATTTGCTTTTATTTTTTTCTCCTGAGTTTCCTGGTTTTCCCAAAGAGGATTGATTTTGTTTTGTAGGAAGTTAGACATGAGCAATGAGGGGATGCCTGGCTGAAAGGGACACAAGCTGACCTCTAAACTGCATCCCAGACACACATAGGAGAGCTCACAGATATGCTACAAAATAGCTGGAGACTTTTCAACTCCTGCACCTGTGCCCTAGACACACAGAGGATACAACATAACCATAGGGGCTTCTCCAAGTAACCTTAGGCAGTACACAACTAGGAGTATATTATGGGCTTATGAATCTTCTACATCTAATTAATAACAGACTGAATTATGAGGAGGCATAAACAACACAGCCTGCTGTTATATAACTTGAAATTGTCAATTGGCCTTGAGTGTATGCCTATTTGTGTTCCCTCTCATTGATTGGTGGTGGATAAAAGCCTTACTCTGCAAGAAAAGAGATTGAAGACTCTTAAGAACAGCAAATTTGGACTTTCCTGGTGGCTCAGTAGTAAAGAATCTGCCTGCCAATTCAAGAGATGGAGGTTCAGTCCCTGGGTTGAGAAGATCCCCCGGAGAAGGAAATCACAATCCACTCTAATATTCTTGCCTGAGAAATCCCATGGACAGAGGAGCCTGGTGGTCACAAAAGAGTCAGACACAATTTAGTGACTGAACTACAAGAATAACATTAGCTTTGCAAAACATTAAAAAATGCCATACACACTTGTGGGGCATAGAGAATATGCTCCTTGTACATGAACTAGATTCTCAGACATTGGGAGCATTCCAGTTCTGAAGGCGACCTTCTTGAGGCCATAAAAAATCTAAAGGAAGTTTCCCAGGTGGAGGCCCTTACCCACAGAGTTAAGAGTAGTAAAGAAGGCTTTGGAGACATAAACAATGGTGAGTTTGTCTTTTTTTATGATCTTATGCTTCTTGAAGGTAAACTGGGTCTGCCCAGAGGCCAAGGATCTGGTGGAGGCACCAGCAATGGTTTGGGATCCATGATGGCCTGGAACACTTCCTCTAATCATTTCAAGGACAAGTGTAGGAGGTATTCATCACCATCTTCCACATTCTTAATTCTTATTGTGGGTGGGCTGCCTGGGCAGGTAGGTGATATAGAAATAGATTTGCTTTTATTTTTTTCTCCTGAGTTTCCTGGTTTTCCCAAAGAGGATTGATTTTGTTTTGTAGGAAGTTAGACATGAGCAATGAGGGGATGCCTGGCTGAAAGGGACACAAGCTGACCTCTAAACTGCATCCCAGACACACATAGGAGAGCTCACAGATATGCTACAAAATAGCTGGAGACTTTTCAACTCCTGCACCTGTGCCCTAGACACACAGAGGATACAACATAACCATAGGGGCTTCTCCAAGTAACCTTAGGCAGTACACAACTAGGAGTATATTATGGGCTTATGAATCTTCTACATCTAATTAATAACAGACTGAATTATGAGGAGGCATAAACAACACAGCCTGCTGTTATATAACTTGAAATTGTCAATTGGCCTTGAGTGTATGCCTATTTGTGTTCCCTCTCATTGATTGGTGGTGGATAAAAGCCTTACTCTGCACCAGGCATAACCATAGGAGAAGAAAGGAAGTGTAAAAGGAGGAGGCCAAGAGGGAGTGAGAGGAATGATGAAGAGTATTCCTTCATTGGAAGAGCAGATGCTGAAGCTGAAGCTCCAGTACCATAGCCACCTGATGCTTATAGACAACTCATTGGAAAAGACCCTGGTGCTGGGAAAAGTAGAAGGCAAAGGAGAAGGGGATGACAGAGAATGAGATGGTTGGATGGCATCACCAACTCAATAGACATGAGTTTGAGCAAGCTCCAGAAGATGGTGAAGAACAGGGAAGCCTGATATGCTGCAAAGAGGATTTGCAGAGTCAGACATGACTGAGCAGCTGAAGTGAACTGATGTGAATACATACACCCATATGTGCTTCAGCAACAATAATACCCATTGCCTTCTTGCTGAGGAAAATGGGGACACATAATTTTGAGTCTAGATTTATTTTTAAATAGGTATGATTATCATTGTCCCATTTGATCAAGGTTTTGCCATACTTGAGATCTGATTTTTAAATTTACCTCTTCGTTGGTTAAATTTCATGATGGAGTAGTTTTTTAGTTGTTTGTTTGTTAGGTTTATAGCTGCTATATATCCTAATGTGTTATATGTCTGGGAACACCTGACTGTTGCCTTGAAAGCCTGAAGAACAGCCTGACTGGGCAAAACATACCTTCCTGGGTCATGGTCTCTTCCTGGGTCAGCATGCTGCTGTCCATGGGGTTGCAAAGAGTTGGACACGATTGAACGACTGAACAACAAATAAAAGTTATCTACTTGAGCTGAACTGAGCTGTAACTTGTCTATTGTGCTACATATTTAAGTCCCTTGCTCCAAAATTTTGTTGTGATGAGACAAAAACTGAGGCAGAGAAATAAACCAATGAGACAGTTTCATCTGTAGTTTGGTATGTGTTTAGGCAGGAAAGCCCTTAGGTTTCACCTGTGGGGTATAGTGGAGGGGAGGAAGGTATGAGTCTGGAGCATCAGCTTCCACCCAGGGCAGAAATGACTTTTTGATGTCTGTAGGCTTGAGAGTCTAATGGGGTTCACCGTGTACTTTTTGAATATCATATCACCCCAAAAGTCTGGCTTTTTCTGAAGAGCCCTCTGTCAAATGCTTAACTGTTCATCAGGTTGTGTCTCTTCAATCCAAGTGGCATGGCTAGATAAGCTTGGAAATGTATATTTGACATTCTTGGGTTAAAAAAAATTATTGCGGTATGGTTGATTTGGGGGCTTTGTTGGTGGCTCAGTTGGTGAAGAACCTGCCTGGCAATGTAGGAGACCACCTGGAATGTAGGAGACCAGGGTTCAGTCCCTAGGTTGGGAAGATCCCTTGAAGAAGGAAATGGCAACCCAATCTAGTATGCTTGCCTTGAAAAATCCCATGGACAGAAGAGCCTGGTGTGCTGTACTCTACAGTATTGCAAGAGTCTGACCCAACTAAACAACTAACCCACATCGTTGATTTACAGTGTTGTATTATATTCAGGTATACATCAAAGTGAATCTGTTATACATATACCCACTCTTTTTTTTTTTCTTTTTTTAAAGATTCTTTACCCTTATAGGTCATTAGGTCTTAATATTTTTAAAACATTCCTCAGAATTTCTTCCCTTCACACTCAGTGAGTTTATATCCACTGGGCCTCTTACCACTAGCATAAATAAGAATACATAAATTATTTCTTTATCATAAATAATGTCAGACACTTGCCAAGTCACTTCAGTACTAGGTGTTCTGAACAGCATTGCCCCAACTGTAATTATTCTAGATGTGGCATGTGACTATAAGCACTCTTGAGCAATCACTTGACTCCCCTAGGCTGATTTATCTTTTTCTAATCTCCCATACTGAGTCCTATGAAAGGTACACAGCAGATGTCCAACAAAGGTGTGCTAACTGAATGAATGAACCTCAGTTTATCCATCTGTGAAGCAAGGAGGTTGGTGGAGCCTATTACAGACTCTTGTTCAGCCCAAACATTTAAAGATGTTTTCTCTTTATTATTGTAGCTGCTCAGGATATCACAGCATATGTGATATAAACAGGTTAGACATGGCACGCCCTGTAATTAGGTTTCTAGTTTCAGCAGGGAACACTGATATGCACACAAATTTACTGTCACAGAATGAAGACACATCAATTACATACAAAATGGGCTTCAGGACAAAAAATTTCTTTTTAAAAGTACACAAAAATTTTCACATCATTCTTTAAGTAAATTAATGAAAAGATAAATTTTTTTTAAGTCTTGAATCACTTTCAATTCATCAGTTGGTGCCTTGGTATTTAAAAGCTTTCAGTGAGAAAAAATACACAGATATGTTCTAATCTGAGATGCTTATAACTAATGTGGGAGAAGATACATGAACCAATGTGGACTTGGATTCTGGATCTGATCTACTCTTTGCCCAACTCTGAGCTCTTGGTCATTCAGGGACTCAATTTTCTCGTCTGTATAATGTACAAGTTGTTGTTGTTCAGTGGCTTGTTGTGTCCAACTCTCTGAGATCCCATAGACTACTACATGCCAGACTTTCCTGTCCTATACTGTCTCCCAGAGTTTGCTCAAACTCATGTCCATTGAACTGATGATGCAATAAATATACTATTTCTCCTGTGTTTTCAGACTTTTGGACACTCCATGGTAAGTTTATTATATTTTTTCCAACTAACAATTAAATCCATTGTTTTAAATGTAATGACGATTTTTTGAAAATGAAACTGGCATGCTATTTTAAATATGTTTTTTCTATGGATTCTACCTTTACAGATACCCTATAGATTTTCATTTATAGAAGTGCAATGCAAATGTCACTTCGTAATTGTGGAACAGCATTGCCCCAACTGTAATTATTCTAGATGTGGCATGTGACTATAAGCACTCTTGAGCAATCACTTGACTCCCCTAGGCTGATTTATCTTTTTCTAATCTCCCATACTGAGTCCTATGAAAGGTACACAGCAGATGTCCAACAAAGGTGTGCTAACTGAATGAATGAACCTCAGTTTATCCATCTGTGAAGCAAGGAGGTTGGTGGAGCCTATTACAGACTCTTGTTCAGCCCAAACATTTAAAGATGTTTTCTCTTTATTATTGTAGCTGCTCAGGATATCACAGCATATGTGATATAAACAGGTTAGACATGGCACGCCCTGTAATTAGGTTTCTAGTTTCAGCAGGGAACACTGATATGCACACAAATTTACTGTCACAGAATGAAGACACATCAATTACATACAAAATGGGCTTCAGGACAAAAAATTTCTTTTTAAAAGTACACAAAAATTTTCACATCATTCTTTAAGTAAATTAATGAAAAGATAAATTTTTTTTAAGTCTTGAATCACTTTCAATTCATCAGTTGGTGCCTTGGTATTTAAAAGCTTTCAGTGAGAAAAAATACACAGATATGTTCTAATCTGAGATGCTTATAACTAATGTGGGAGAAGATACATGAACCAATGTGGACTTGGATTCTGGATCTGATCTACTCTTTGCCCAACTCTGAGCTCTTGGTCATTCAGGGACTCAATTTTCTCGTCTGTATAATGTACAAGTTGTTGTTGTTCAGTGGCTTGTTGTGTCCAACTCTCTGAGATCCCATAGACTACTACATGCCAGACTTTCCTGTCCTATACTGTCTCCCAGAGTTTGCTCAAACTCATGTCCATTGAACTGATGATGCAATAAATATACTATTTCTCCTGTGTTTTCAGACTTTTGGACACTCCATGGTAAGTTTATTATATTTTTTCCAACTAACAATTAAATCCATTGTTTTAAATGTAATGACGATTTTTTGAAAATGAAACTGGCATGCTATTTTAAATATGTTTTTTCTATGGATTCTACCTTTACAGATACCCTATAGATTTTCATTTATAGAAGTGCAATGCAAATGCACATTAAGGGAAAGTAAAACACCGTCCTTATGGAGAGGACACAAATCACCCATAATGAACCCAAAACACTCTCAGGAACTACTTTCCTAAAGCAGAAAATAGGCTATTGAGGATAAAGCCCCAAGTTAAATCACGTTAATGATAATGAGTGTGGAAAGAAGATGCTTCTAGTGATCCTGAGAGCTCCAGACTATCATTGGCCATGCCAGAACGAAGCATTCCAGATATCAGCTCCAGATGTGGCAGGGAAGGAACTCTTGCCTGCAGAATCCCTATCAGGCTGTCAGTCTTGTGATGCCTTGGTCCACATGTGATTGAGAAGTCTCCTGATGAATGGACAGAAATGACATAATCTGGACATAGAACTGTCTCCTCAAAATCCCTAACATCATCAAGTCACCAGGCAGCGGGTTGGCTTTCCTTCTACTAGGGTGACAACCTGTTCTGAGGGTCCAACAGCATGGAAACAGAACCCTCAATCTATCCCACCCCCTAGCTATTTACTGCGTCATTTCTGGAGGACACAACCTTTCCGGCTAGACAACAGTAAGGGATCTTAATGTCGATGTCATAGAAGCGGCCCCCCTTTTGCAGTTGGGGGAACTCGGGCCTAGCAAAGTTGAGTGACCATGACAGGAAGAACACAACTGGCTAATGGCAGAACTCAGGCTAGAGCCCATTCCTCCTGACATGAAGTCCAGAGCACTTTTCACAAGAGTATGCTTATCCTATGCAGAATATAGTCTAAAAGAAATGGCTGAAATATCCAACCATATTCTTAAAATGTTTTGTATCTAATGGCGATAACTTGGGAGAAGTCCCTCTACGGATGGGCCTGCTGCTGAATGGACACTTTCTTGGTATTCAAGGAGAGATTCAGTGGCCACAAATGATAAAAACAAGAGGCTGCTCAGTGAGAGCTCAGTTGGGAATATGTACTGGCTTTGGCATGAATTCAAGAGCCAGTGTGAGTCAGTCACTCATTAGGACTAGTGAGCAAGATTATTACAGATGAGATAAGATGTATCCTAATGAAACCTTTGTGGGAGTGCTTCAGGCATTTGCTGCACTGTTTCTCTTTTTTTGACTTGTGCAATCCCACAAATGATGCTACTTTTTTTGTTATGATGCAGACAGGTCTATACCACACATTTAGCATTCTCCTTCACAAACAAAAAAAGAAAAGAAAAGAGAACAGAAGCTTACTATTTTCAGAAAAAAGAGGACCGGTTCCCTTGTAAATTTCTTTTATACAGTTTTTAATTTGGTTACAGTATTCCAAATCATGTAGCCAAGAATTCCATCTCCTGATTTATTTATGATTCTAGTAATTATACCTTATAAGAGCACTTATATAAGGATAAATAAAGGTCTGTTTCTTTGTTGTTCAACATGGTAGCCACTAGCCAAATGTGGCTGCTTAATTTTAAAGCAATTAAAAGGAAATAAAAGTAAAGATTCACTTTTTTTCATGCATGCATGCATTGAGAAGTCTCCTGATGGCAAATGACATAATCTGGACATAGAACTGTCTCCTCAAAATCCCTAACATCATCAAGTCACCAGGCAGCGGGTTGGCTTTCCTTCTACTAGGGTGACAACCTGTTCTGAGGGTCCAACAGCATGGAAACAGAACCCTCAATCTATCCCACCCCCTAGCTATTTACTGCGTCATTTCTGGAGGACACAACCTTTCCGGCTAGACAACAGTAAGGGATCTTAATGTCGATGTCATAGAAGCGGCCCCCCTTTTGCAGTTGGGGGAACTCGGGCCTAGCAAAGTTGAGTGACCATGACAGGAAGAACACAACTGGCTAATGGCAGAACTCAGGCTAGAGCCCATTCCTCCTGACATGAAGTCCAGAGCACTTTTCACAAGAGTATGCTTATCCTATGCAGAATATAGTCTAAAAGAAATGGCTGAAATATCCAACCATATTCTTAAAATGTTTTGTATCTAATGGCGATAACTTGGGAGAAGTCCCTCTACGGATGGGCCTGCTGCTGAATGGACACTTTCTTGGTATTCAAGGAGAGATTCAGTGGCCACAAATGATAAAAACAAGAGGCTGCTCAGTGAGAGCTCAGTTGGGAATATGTACTGGCTTTGGCATGAATTCAAGAGCCAGTGTGAGTCAGTCACTCATTAGGACTAGTGAGCAAGATTATTACAGATGAGATAAGATGTATCCTAATGAAACCTTTGTGGGAGTGCTTCAGGCATTTGCTGCACTGTTTCTCTTTTTTTGACTTGTGCAATCCCACAAATGATGCTACTTTTTTTGTTATGATGCAGACAGGTCTATACCACACATTTGGAATTCTTCTTCACCAAAAAAAAAAGAAAAGAAAAGAGAACAGAAGCTTACTATTTTCAGAAAAAAGAGGACCGGTTCCCTTGTAAATTTCTTTTATACAGTTTTTAATTTGGTTACAGTATTCCAAATCATGTAGCCAAGAATTCCATCTCCTGATTTATTTATGATTCTAGTAATTATACCTTATAAGAGCACTTATATAAGGATAAATAAAGGTCTGTTTCTTTGTTGTTCAACATGGTAGCCACTAGCCAAATGTGGCTGCTTAATTTTAAAGCAATTAAAAGGAAATAAAAGTAAAGATTCACTTTTTTTCATGCATGCATGCATTTATTGAACAGATATTTGTTTGGTTTCGGGGGGGTTGCCATTTTTTCATTTTGCTTTTTTTGTTTTAACAGAGTTTTGTTGTTTACAGATATGCATAATCCCAAAGATTCACTTCTTAAATCACATGAATCACATTTCAAAATGATTCAAAATGGCTTAAAAGCCACGTGTGGCTAGTGTCTTCCACATTGGCTATTAGAAACATGGAATATTTCCATTTTCACAGAATGTTCTGTGCTTGTCAATTTGGTAAAGAACTATTAAATAATAGTGAAAATAACAAATTAAGTAAAATACCTACAATCATCTATATTATAAGCGATAGTGCTGGAATGGCAACCCACATCCACCTGGTCAACTGGCTTCTTCTACCATTCCTCAGCATGTATTTTAAGAAATATATTTCCCTGCTCACCTCTTCCTCAGTCATCAAGAAGCTTTAATATGCTCTATATCATCCAGAAATCTATGGATATCTCTTACCTTTTATCTATAATATCACTCCCTTTTATCTTCATTATTTTAGGATACAATAATCACTCCCATACACACAAATTGACCCAGGCAGATACAGAGATAATTCAGGACACAGAGGAGGACTTAAAGAAATGCTCCAATTTAAGAAGATGTCATATCTATAAAGGAATAACAGACTGCTATGAAAGAAACAAAGTTTATAAAAGAATCCTCAGACTTGTGGACATGGGGTGGAGGGGTGGGGGTGGACAGAACTGGGAGGTTGGATTGGCATATGCATACTACCCTGTGTAAAACAGACAGCTAGTGGGAAGCTGCTGTACAGCACAAGGGGCTCAGCTCCGTGGTGTCCTAGACAGGTGGGATGGAGGGTGGAGTGGGAGGGAGGTCCAAGAAGGAGGGGATATAGCTCTACATATGGTTGATTCACTTCTTTGATTTATGATTCTAGTAATTATACCTTATAAGAGCACTTATATAAGGATAAATAAAGGTCTGTTTCTTTGTTGTTCAACATGGTAGCCACTAGCCAAATGTGGCTGCTTAATTTTAAAGCAATTAAAAGGAAATAAAAGTAAAGATTCACTTTTTTTCATGCATGCATGCATTTATTGAACAGATATTTGTTTGGTTTCGGGGGGGTTGCCATTTTTTCATTTTGCTTTTTTTGTTTTAACAGAGTTTTGTTGTTTACAGATATGCATAATCCCAAAGATTCACTTCTTAAATCACATGAATCACATTTCAAAATGATTCAAAATGGCTTAAAAGCCACGTGTGGCTAGTGTCTTCCACATTGGCTATTAGAAACATGGAATATTTCCATTTTCACAGAATGTTCTGTGCTTGTCAATTTGGTAAAGAACTATTAAATAATAGTGAAAATAACAAATTAAGTAAAATACCTACAATCATCTATATTATAAGCGATAGTGCTGGAATGGCAACCCACATCCACCTGGTCAACTGGCTTCTTCTACCATTCCTCAGCATGTATTTTAAGAAATATATTTCCCTGCTCACCTCTTCCTCAGTCATCAAGAAGCTTTAATATGCTCTATATCATCCAGAAATCTATGGATATCTCTTACCTTTTATCTATAATATCACTCCCTTTTATCTTCATTATTTTAGGATACAATAATCACTCCCATACACACAAATTGACCCAGGCAGATACAGAGATAATTCAGGACACAGAGGAGGACTTAAAGAAATGCTCCAATTTAAGAAGATGTCATATCTATAAAGGAATAACAGACTGCTATGAAAGAAACAAAGTTTATAAAAGAATCCTCAGACTTGTGGACATGGGGTGGAGGGGTGGGGGTGGACAGAACTGGGAGGTTGGATTGGCATATGCATACTACCCTGTGTAAAACAGACAGCTAGTGGGAAGCTGCTGTACAGCACAAGGGGCTCAGCTCCGTGGTGTCCTAGACAGGTGGGATGGAGGGTGGAGTGGGAGGGAGGTCCAAGAAGGAGGGGATATAGCTCTACATATGGTTGATTCACTTCTTTGTACATCAGAAACTAACACAACATTGTAAAACAACTACGTACATGCCAAGTTGCTTCAGTCAAGTCTGACTGTGACACTGTGCACTGTAACCTGCCAGGCTCCTCTATCCATGGAATGTCCCATGGGTTGTGATTTCCTCCTCCAGTGGAACTTCACAAAACCCAGGATTCAAACCCACATCTCAGTCTCTTGCATTGGCAGGAGAGTTCTTTACCACTAGCACCACCTGGGAAGCCCCATAGAGCAACGAGAAAAAAAAGTCCTTTTAACTAAAAAGGGAGAAAAATGGGAAGGAAAAAAAAAAAAAAAAAACACCTCAAAATGGGGAGAAGAGGATATGGAGCATTTTAAAGAAATAGTAAAAGAGGTTGAATGGTCAGTGAGTAGTAGTACCAGAAAGAAATATTTCCTCTGTTCAGAAGCAATATGAGGATTTTTTTTTATGAAGTGAAAGGGAAACCAAATTCTTTAAATAGACTCACATTTAGATACTGTTGTGAAATATCAGAAAAAGAAAGATAAAAAGAGAAAAATATATTTTGGCTCAGATACAAGAACAATAATAGAACAATGCTTCCATACTTTTGAAGGAAAATAAGTTCTCTTCCGCCCTTTCTTTTCATTTCTTCTCTCCTTTTTTCTGTCCACCCACTCATCCATCCACTTCTGTTAACCCATCTTTCCTGAATTTTCCTTTGTACTCCACATATTTTCTAAGTCATCTCTTTATGGCAGTAGATATCTGTATTATAGGCAGGTTTTCCCTCTTAAATCTGAACAATATTATTAATTCTTCTAATATGGCATTTGCTCATATGTTTTCATACCTCATATAGGGATTTTTTTTCTCTTATGAATTGTTTTTACCAATATGAATACTTACACATTATTCTGAAGTTTAATTTTTGCCATTTAAGATATAAATAGCACACATCAGTATGAATCTAATTGGTTCTAACTATTAGCTGTATAATATTTCTTTGTAGACATTTACTATGATTTATTCAACCACTTGCCTATTAAGAGTCATTCTATTTATTTCCAGTAACCATGGGCTAGTCACTTAGAGTAGAAGTTGAGAGAATGAACAAGTATACAGAGTCAGAACATGGAGAGAACCAGATTACTCTGTATTTCAAGAGTTCACACTTTGTTTCACTCTTGCACACTCAAATTTATACATAGTGTGTGTGTGTGTTAGTCACCCAGTTGTGTCCCACTCTTTGCAACCCATGGACTGTAGCTCTCTAGGCCCCTCTGTCCATGAGATAATCCAGGCAAGAATACTTGTGTGGGTTGCCACGCCCTTCTCCAGAGGATCTTCCTGACCCAGCTATCAAATCTGGCTCTCCTGAAATGCCAGGCAGATTCTTTACCATCTGAGCCACCAAGGAAGCCTGACCTGCACAGAATTCTGGTATTTCTACACAGAAATAAAATGTTTGCCACTGAAAATACACCACCAGGTAACAGCTTGGCTTTCCTTCTAAAAAGAAGTACATGAGCTATGCATAGTACAAGGCTATATTTTCCTTCTTGGATAGATTTTTCTATTGCCCTTAACTCACTTTTACTCCCCAAGCAAGTTACAAGAATAACAGTTTCTACAGATTTCTACCTTGCTTTTGAACAGTAAATATAATTTTTGACTTCCCAAATAGGTACTCTTAAGTATATGCTTTGTAGAGCTTATCTGGGTGAAAGACAATGAATAGTAATTTAATTTTACTTCCTAAGCTAATCACATGAAGCTGTACGCTGTCTTTTTTTTTTTTTTTTTTTTTTTTCGCTTTTTTGCTTTTACAGAGTTTTGTTGTTTACAGATATGTATAATCCCAGATTAGTCATATGTATATCCCTGGTCCCCTCCCTCCTCCACCCTCCTCCTCACACACCTTTCCAGTCCATTCTCCACTTCTTCCTCTCTTTCCTCCCTTAATGTCTATTGCCATAGAGAAACTTATCTGAATTTGGATTTCAAATGGAATCGTATAGCACAGACTTTTATCTGGTGTCTTTAACATTGTATTTTTGAGATTCAACCATGTTATTGCATATGTAAGTAGTCCATTCTTTTTTTAATTGTTAAATAGCATTTCATTATATGAATACAAGTGGTTCATCTAAATTTTTTTGCTGACGAACCATATTCTGAGTAAGGCAGCTGGAAATATATTTTTTGAACTTTTAACTTTGTATTGGGATATAACTTATTAACAATGTTCTGATAGTTTCAGGTAAACAACAAAGGGACTCAGCCAAACATATTCATGTATCCATTCTCCCCTAACCTCTCCTCCAATCCAGGCTGCCACATAACATTGAGCAGAGTTCCCTGTGCTCTACAGTAGGTCTTTGTTGGTTATCCATTTTAAATATAGCAGTGTGTACATGTCTACCTCAAACTCTGGAACTAGTCCTACACAAGTGTTTTGTGAACATATGTTTTCATTCTCTTGGATTTAAGAGTAAACTCTCTGAGATAGGGTTAAACTTTGTAAGAAATTTGTCAAACAACGCTGAAAATATGGTTGTTCCACTTTATACTCCAACCATCAATGTAGCAAGATTCCAGTTGCTATACTTCCATATCAATACTTCCTCTTATAGTACATTCCAGAATAATTGTGATGGTTGCCTGGTTGTTCTACCTTTTATTTTCACCTTTTCAGTTTCTCCCACTCTAATGGATCCTACCATGCTTCTCCAAGGCTCACTACCCTTATGCTCAACTCCAGTGAAATAATTCCCAGCTCAAATACTCTGAATGGTATCTAGTCACAACTTTAGCCTGACAGCAAAGATTCTGTGATCCAACCCTTACTTAAATTTCTAACTTTCTCTCCCAGTCTCAAATACATGAACTCTACACAGTTTACATTCCAGTCAGCCCCCAAATTTTTCATTTTATCCACCCTCTAACCACAGATATGTATAATCCCAGATTAGTCATATGTATATCCCTGGTCCCCTCCCTCCTCCACCCTCCTCCTCACACACCTTTCCAGTCCATTCTCCACTTCTTCCTCTCTTTCCTCCCTTAATGTCTATTGCCATCGAGAAACTTATCTGAATTTGGATTTCAAATGGAATCGTATAGCACAGACTTTTATCTGGTGTCTTTAACATTGTATTTTTGAGATTCAACCATGTTATTGCATATGTAAGTAGTCCATTCTTTTTTTAATTGTTAAATAGCATTTCATTATATGAATACAAGTGGTTCATCTAAATTTTTTTGCTGACGAACCATATTCTGAGTAAGGCAGCTGGAAATATATTTTTTGAACTTTTAACTTTGTATTGGGATATAACTTATTAACAATGTTCTGATAGTTTCAGGTAAACAACAAAGGGACTCAGCCAAACATATTCATGTATCCATTCTCCCCTAACCTCTCCTCCAATCCAGGCTGCCACATAACATTGAGCAGAGTTCCCTGTGCTCTACAGTAGGTCTTTGTTGGTTATCCATTTTAAATATAGCAGTGTGTACATGTCTACCTCAAACTCTGGAACTAGTCCTACACAAGTGTTTTGTGAACATATGTTTTCATTCTCTTGGATTTAAGAGTAAACTCTCTGAGATAGGGTTAAACTTTGTAAGAAATTTGTCAAACAACGCTGAAAATATGGTTGTTCCACTTTATACTCCAACCATCAATGTAGCAAGATTCCAGTTGCTATACTTCCATATCAATACTTCCTCTTATAGTACATTCCAGAATAATTGTGATGGTTGCCTGGTTGTTCTACCTTTTATTTTCACCTTTTCAGTTTCTCCCACTCTAATGGATCCTACCATGCTTCTCCAAGGCTCACTACCCTTATGCTCAACTCCAGTGAAATAATTCCCAGCTCAAATACTCTGAATGGTATCTAGTCACAACTTTAGCCTGACAGCAAAGATTCTGTGATCCAACCCTTACTTAAATTTCTAACTTTCTCTCCCAGTCTCAAATACATGAACTCTACACAGTTTACATTCCAGTCAGACTAGCTTTTCCCAAACCTGCTAAAAGATTTCTTATCTCTATGCTTGTTTTTCATGCTGTTTGTTCTCCACCCTCAAGTAACCCCTGAGATCTCTTAGCTCCATAGACTGCCCATTCCCCAGGATTCAGCTCAGACCTGAACTTTCTAAGACATCCAAGCTTGAACTTGAACTTTAGAATCCTTTTAGAATTTGATGTTTATCTTTGTTATAGCATCTTTCAGTTTCACTTTTTATTATAGTTCATTTTCTCTATGAGTTGTGCGTGTGTGGAGGCATGCTAAGCTGCTTCAGTGGCATCTGACAATTTGTGACCCCATGGATTGTAGCCTGTCTGGTTCCGCTGTCCATGGGATTCTCCAGGCAAGAATATTGGAGTGTGTTGCCATGTCTTCAAGGTGAGAAAATATTACATTCCATTTCTTCTCTGTTCACAGTAAGCCCTCAATAATGCGTAAAATTTTTTTTGAGATTTAAATAGAAATGTACTTGGTGAACTGTTATCATATGTTACAGGTGTGCAGCATAGTGATTCACAATTTTAAAGTTTACAATCCATGTAAACTCTCTAATGTCTGTGAGTCTGCTCTTTTTTTTTAAATATTCACTAGTGTGTTGTATTTTTTAGGTTCCATATATAACTGATATAATTCAGTATTTGTCTTTCTCTGTCTGACTTATCTCACTTAGGATGATGCCTTCCAAGTCTACCCAGGTTGCTACAAATAGCAAAATTTCATTGTTCATGGTTGAGAAATATCATATATATATATACCACATCTTTATCCATTCAAATTTAATGAAGGAATAAATAACCTAAGTGAATCGGAATGAAAATGGTAAATGTTGTTTATGTCTAGCAGTAAGCATTCCTTTTAATCTAATTTTGTGTCAGTGTATATAAAACTAGTTATTCAGAGAGATTATCAGACCCACTTACCAGATAATATTTGTATAAAAACAGAAGAAGGGCCCTTATGCTCAACTCCAGTGAAATAATTCCCAGCTCAAATACTCTGAATGGTATCTAGTCACAACTTTAGCCTGACAGCAAAGATTCTGTGATCCAACCCTTACTTAAATTTCTAACTTTCTCTCCCAGTCTCAAATACATGAACTCTACACAGTTTACATTCCAGTCAGACTAGCTTTTCCCAAACCTGCTAAAAGATTTCTTATCTCTATGCTTGTTTTTCATGCTGTTTGTTCTCCACCCTCAAGTAACCCCTGAGATCTCTTAGCTCCATAGACTGCCCATTCCCCAGGATTCAGCTCAGACCTGAACTTTCTAAGACATCCAAGCTTGAACTTGAACTTTAGAATCCTTTTAGAATTTGATGTTTATCTTTGTTATAGCATCTTTCAGTTTCACTTTTTATTATAGTTCATTTTCTCTATGAGTTGTGCGTGTGTGGAGGCATGCTAAGCTGCTTCAGTGGCATCTGACAATTTGTGACCCCATGGATTGTAGCCTGTCTGGTTCCGCTGTCCATGGGATTCTCCAGGCAAGAATATTGGAGTGTGTTGCCATGTCTTCAAGGTGAGAAAATATTACATTCCATTTCTTCTCTGTTCACAGTAAGCCCTCAATAATGCGTAAAATTTTTTTTGAGATTTAAATAGAAATGTACTTGGTGAACTGTTATCATATGTTACAGGTGTGCAGCATAGTGATTCACAATTTTAAAGTTTACAATCCATGTAAACTCTCTAATGTCTGTGAGTCTGCTCTTTTTTTTTAAATATTCACTAGTGTGTTGTATTTTTTAGGTTCCATATATAACTGATATAATTCAGTATTTGTCTTTCTCTGTCTGACTTATCTCACTTAGGATGATGCCTTCCAAGTCTACCCAGGTTGCTACAAATAGCAAAATTTCATTGTTCATGGTTGAGAAATATCATATATATATATACCACATCTTTATCCATTCAAATTTAATGAAGGAATAAATAACCTAAGTGAATCGGAATGAAAATGGTAAATGTTGTTTATGTCTAGCAGTAAGCATTCCTTTTTAATCTAATTTTTGTGTCAGTGTATATAAAACTAGTTATTCAGAGAGATTATCAGACCCACTTACCAGATAATATTTGTATAAAAAACAGAAGAAGTGGTAAAAACATGGATTTGGAAACAGACAGACCTGTGTTATTATCCCCTTAACTAGCTGTAAGACCGTGAGAAGATCACTGAACACTTAAGAGTTTAAATTTTCCCCATGTATCAAGTGAGAACCATATTACTCTACTGTCTTCTTGTGACAATTAGATGAAATTAGACAATTAGATGAAATGAAGTAAGTATTCAAAACATCTGTTGAATCATAGGAAAAGCAAGGAATTCCAGAAATATATCTACTTCTGCTTCACTGACTGCCCTAAAGCCTTTGACTGTGAGGATCACAACAAACTGCAGTCTTACCTGGCTCCTGCGAAAACTTTATGCAGGTGAAGAAGCAACAGTTAGAACCAGCTATGGAACAACAGACTGGTTCCAAATTGGGAAAGGATTGTGTCAAGGCTATTTATTGTCACCCTGCTTATTTAACTTATATGCAGTGTACTTCATGCAAAATGCTGACCTGGATGAAGTTCAAGCTGGAGTAAAGATTGCCTTGAGAAATACAAACAATCTCAGTTATGTGTAGATGACATGACCCTGATGGCAAAAAGCATAGATGAACTAAAGAAATTCTTTTTTTTTAATCTTATGGAGGGTGGGGTGGGGAGGGAGGGGGTGGGCGGGCCACCTCTATTGGTCTTTCATTTCTCTATTTTCATTCGTCCTTGTTCTTTGGCCCATGTGGGACTCCCATCGCGGTGGCCTCTGTTGTCCCAGAGCACTGGCTCTGGGTGCATAACTGATATAATTCAGTATTTGTCTTTCTCTGTCTGACTTATCTCACTTAGGATGATGCCTTCCAAGTCTACCCAGGTTGCTACAAATAGCAAAATTTCATTGTTCATGGTTGAGAAATATCATATATATATATACCACATCTTTATCCATTCAAATTTAATGAAGGAATAAATAACCTAAGTGAATCGGAATGAAAATGGTAAATGTTGTTTATGTCTAGCAGTAAGCATTCCTTTTTAATCTAATTTTTGTGTCAGTGTATATAAAACTAGTTATTCAGAGAGATTATCAGACCCACTTACCAGATAATATTTGTATAAAAAACAGAAGAAGTGGTAAAAACATGGATTTGGAAACAGACAGACCTGTGTTATTATCCCCTTAACTAGCTGTAAGACCGTGAGAAGATCACTGAACACTTAAGAGTTTAAATTTTCCCCATGTATCAAGTGAGAACCATATTACTCTACTGTCTTCTTGTGACAATTAGATGAAATTAGACAATTAGATGAAATGAAGTAAGTATTCAAAACATCTGTTGAATCATAGGAAAAGCAAGGGAATTCCAGAAATATATCTACTTCTGCTTCACTGACTGCCCTAAAGCCTTTGACTGTGAGGATCACAACAAACTGCAGTCTTACCTGGCTCCTGCGAAAACTTTATGCAGGTGAAGAAGCAACAGTTAGAACCAGCTATGGAACAACAGACTGGTTCCAAATTGGGAAAGGATTGTGTCAAGGCTATTTATTGTCACCCTGCTTATTTAACTTATATGCAGTGTACTTCATGCAAAATGCTGACCTGGATGAAGTTCAAGCTGGAGTAAAGATTGCCTTGAGAAATACAAACAATCTCAGTTATGTGTAGATGACATGACCCTGATGGCAAAAAGCATAGATGAACTAAAGAAATTCTTTTTTTTTTTTTAATCTTATGGAGGGTGGGGTGGGGAGGGAGGGGGGTGGGCGGGCCACCTCTATTGGTCTTTCATTTGTCTATTTTCATTCGTCCTTGTTCTTTGGCCCATGTGGGACTCCCATCGCGGTGGCCTCTGTTGTCCCAGAGCACTGGCTCTGGGTGCATGCGCTCCAGAGCTCCGGCTTGGTAATTGGCTACATCGGTCCAGCCGCTCTGCAGCATGTGGGATCTTCCCAGGTCAGGGATCAAACTGGCGCCCCTTGCACTGCAAGGCGGTGTCCTTACCCACTGGACCACCAGGGGAACCCCCTAAAGAAATTCTTGATGAAAGTGAAAGAGGAGAGTGAAAAGGCTGGCTTAAGACTCAACATTCAAAAAACTAAGATACTGGCATCCAGTCCCATCACTTCATGAAAAATAGATAGGGAAACAATGGAAGCAGTGTCAGACTTTATTTTCTTGGGCTCTAAAATCACTGCGGACAATGATTGAAGCCATGAAATTAAAAGACATTTGCTCCTCGGAAGAAAAGCTATGACAAACCTTGACAGCCTATTCAAAAGCAGAGACATCACTTCGCCAACAAAGGTCTGTATAGTCAAAGCTATGGTTTTTCCAGGAGTCATGTATGGGTGTGAGAATTGGAGCATAAAGAAGGCTGAGTACTGAAGAACTGATGCTTTCAAACTGTAGTGCTGGAGAAAATTTTTGAGAGTCCCTTGGACTGCAAACCAGTCCATCCTAAAGGAAATCAACTGCAAATATTCATTGAAAGGATTGATGCTGAAGCTGCAGTTCAAATACTTTGGCACCTGATGCAAAGGGCCTAGTAATTGGAAAAGACCTTGATCCTGAGTATGATTGAGGACAGGAGGAGAAGGAGGTGACAGAGGATGAGACGGTTGATTTGCATCACCAACTCAATGGACATGACTTTGAGCAAACTCCAAGAGACAATGAAAGATAGGGAGGCCTGGTACACTGCAGTCCAGCCAGTCTAGTCCAGGGGTTGCACAGTGTTGGACATGCCTGAGAGACTGAACAGCAACCATACTCCAAATGTTGTAATTCTAATCTTTTCTTTAACACAGCAGACCTAAGAACAAAGTGAGTTATACACCCATTTTCTTAAAAACCAGTGGGACCAGGCCCAACTCCAGGCTTCCCACAAGGAGACCTCTTGTCTTCATTTTCATTTTCGTCCCCATGTGGGACTCCCATCTGTTTTTCCCAGAGCACGGCTCTCGGTGCATGCGCTCCAGAGCTCCGGCTTGGTAATTGGCTACATCGGTCCAGCCGCTCTGCAGCATGTGGGATCTTCCCAGGTCAGGGATCAAACTGGCGCCCCTTGCACTGCAAGGCGGTGTCCTTACCCACTGGACCACCAGGGGAACCCCCTAAAGAAATTCTTGATGAAAGTGAAAGAGGAGAGTGAAAAGGCTGGCTTAAGACTCAACATTCAAAAAACTAAGATACTGGCATCCAGTCCCATCACTTCATGAAAAATAGATAGGGAAACAATGGAAGCAGTGTCAGACTTTATTTTCTTGGGCTCTAAAATCACTGCGGACAATGATTGAAGCCATGAAATTAAAAGACATTTGCTCCTCGGAAGAAAAGCTATGACAAACCTTGACAGCCTATTCAAAAGCAGAGACATCACTTCGCCAACAAAGGTCTGTATAGTCAAAGCTATGGTTTTTCCAGGAGTCATGTATGGGTGTGAGAATTGGAGCATAAAGAAGGCTGAGTACTGAAGAACTGATGCTTTCAAACTGTAGTGCTGGAGAAAATTTTTGAGAGTCCCTTGGACTGCAAACCAGTCCATCCTAAAGGAAATCAACTGCAAATATTCATTGAAAGGATTGATGCTGAAGCTGCAGTTCAAATACTTTGGCACCTGATGCAAAGGGCCTAGTAATTGGAAAAGACCTTGATCCTGAGTATGATTGAGGACAGGAGGAGAAGGAGGTGACAGAGGATGAGACGGTTGATTTGCATCACCAACTCAATGGACATGACTTTGAGCAAACTCCAAGAGACAATGAAAGATAGGGAGGCCTGGTACACTGCAGTCCAGCCAGTCTAGTCCAGGGGTTGCACAGTGTTGGACATGCCTGAGAGACTGAACAGCAACCATACTCCAAATGTTGTAATTCTAATCTTTTCTTTAACACAGCAGACCTAAGAACAAAGTGAGTTATACACCCATTTTCTTAAAAACCAGTGGGACCAGGCCCAACTCCAGGCTTCCCACAAGGAGACACATCATTTCTACTATTCATCAAAGATGACCAACTAAAGAAGCATGGGGAGAAGTGGGAGACTCAAAAGTGTGGGTGTCAACCTGGGGAATCAGGTGTCTATGATAGTGATGCTGTCTCATATCCAAAGTCTAGTGATGATATTTCTAAAATAATCACTCATAAGTATGAGGGTGCCTGCAAAGGGGAAAAACTGAATCTCTATCCCTGACAGAGATCTCCCTAGGACAGCAGGCTCACCCATTTGCCACAGCCTAACTGAAGACAGAGAGAAAAGACAAGGTAGAGAGAAAGGACAGTGGCAGAGATAATTGCACACCTACATCTGGCACACATAGTTGCCTATGGTGACATCACAGAACAAAACCAGTTTTGTGTCATTTTATCTTCCCAGGTGGCAGAGCGGGAGAATTCATCTGCCAATGCAGGAGATGCAGATTCAGTTCCTGGGTTGGGGAGATCTTGAGGAGGAAATGGCAACCCACTCCACCACTTTTGCCTGGAAAATTCCATAGACAGGGGAGCCAAGTGGAGCTCAGGGGGTTGCAAAGTGTTGGATATATTGATTGATTTGCATGCATTGAAGAATCCCTGCATCTCTGGGATAAAGCCCACTTGATTATGATGTTTGATCATTTTAATATGTTATTGGAGTCTGCTAGCTAGAACTTTGGTGAGGAGTTTTATATCTATGAAGGAAATCAACTGCAAATATTCATTGAAAGGATTGATGCTGAAGCTGCAGTTCAAATACTTTGGCACCTGATGCAAAGGGCCTAGTAATTGGAAAAGACCTTGATCCTGAGTATGATTGAGGACAGGAGGAGAAGGAGGTGACAGAGGATGAGACGGTTGATTTGCATCACCAACTCAATGGACATGACTTTGAGCAAACTCCAAGAGACAATGAAAGATAGGGAGGCCTGGTACACTGCAGTCCAGCCAGTCTAGTCCAGGGGTTGCACAGTGTTGGACATGCCTGAGAGACTGAACAGCAACCATACTCCAAATGTTGTAATTCTAATCTTTTCTTTAACACAGCAGACCTAAGAACAAAGTGAGTTATACACCCATTTTCTTAAAAACCAGTGGGACCAGGCCCAACTCCAGGCTTCCCACAAGGAGACACATCATTTCTACTATTCATCAAAGATGACCAACTAAAGAAGCATGGGGAGAAGTGGGAGACTCAAAAGTGTGGGTGTCAACCTGGGGAATCAGGTGTCTATGATAGTGATGCTGTCTCATATCCAAAGTCTAGTGATGATATTTCTAAAATAATCACTCATAAGTATGAGGGTGCCTGCAAAGGGGAAAAACTGAATCTCTATCCCTGACAGAGATCTCCCTAGGACAGCAGGCTCACCCATTTGCCACAGCCTAACTGAAGACAGAGAGAAAAGACAAGGTAGAGAGAAAGGACAGTGGCAGAGATAATTGCACACCTACATCTGGCACACATAGTTGCCTATGGTGACATCACAGAACAAAACCAGTTTTGTGTCATTTTATCTTCCCAGGTGGCAGAGCGGGAGAATTCATCTGCCAATGCAGGAGATGCAGATTCAGTTCCTGGGTTGGGGAGATCTTGAGGAGGAAATGGCAACCCACTCCACCACTTTTGCCTGGAAAATTCCATAGACAGGGGAGCCAAGTGGAGCTCAGGGGGTTGCAAAGTGTTGGATATATTGATTGATTTGCATGCATTGAAGAATCCCTGCATCTCTGGGATAAAGCCCACTTGATTATGATGTTTGATCATTTTAATATGTTATTGGAGTCTGCTAGCTAGAACTTTGGTGAGGATTTTTATATCTATGTTCATCTGTGATATTGGCCTATAATTTTCTTTTTCTTTTAGTGGTGTCTTTGGTTTTAGTATCAGGGTACTGGTGGCCTCAAACAATGAGTGTGGGAGTTTTCCTCTGTAATTTTTCTGGAAGAGTTTGAGCAAGGTAAGTGTTAGCTGTTCTCTACATTTTTGGCAGAACTCACCCGTGAGGATCTGAACAAAGATTTCTCCAATGAAAACATATCGATGGCTAATAAACACATGAAACGATGCTCAATGTCACTCATTATTATAAAAATGCAAAGCAAAACCACAGTGAAGTATCATCTCACACCCGTCAGAATGACCATCATCAAACAATCTACAAACAATAAATGCTGGATAGGGTGGATAAAAGGAAATGCTTTTACACTGCTGGGAGGAATGCAAACTGACACAACCACTTTGGAGAAGAGTATGGAGATACTTTTTTAAAAAATAGGAATAAAATTATCACACAACCCAGCAATCCCACTACTGGGCATATATAGTCTGAGACCAGCGTTGAAACAGGCACACGTATCCCACTGTTCACTGAAGCACTGTTTACAATATCTAGGACATGGAAACAACCTAGATGTTCACAGACAAATGAATGGATAAAGGAGTTGTGGTATATATAATTCAGCTACAAAAGGAATGCATTTGAGTCACTTCTAATGAGGTGGATGAACATATAGCTTACTACACAAAGTGAAGCAAGTCAGAAAGAGAAAAATGAATACTTTAAGTTAATGCATATATATGGAATCTAGAAAGATGGTATCGATGATCCTACATGTAGGGCAGCAAAGGATACACAGACATAAAGAAGAGATTTTGGACTCAGTGAAAGAAGGAGAGGGTTGGATGATTTGATAGAATAGTATTGAAACATAGACATTACCATGTGTAAAACAGCCAGTGGGAGTTTGATGTATGACAAAGTGCCCCCAAAACTGGTGCTCTGTGACAAACTGGAGGGATGGGGTGGGGAGGGAGAGGGGTGGGGAGTTCAGGATGAAGAGGACACATGTATGCCTATGGCCGATTCATATTGATGTAAGGCCCAAAACCATCACAATACCATAAAGTAATTATCCTCCAATTAAAATTAAAATAAAAAAAAGATTTGAACATGACTGAGCACACACATGTAACAGTTCTCCATTGGAGGCGTTTTTTTTTGCTTAAAAGCAAAACCTGCCTACTGAGAACAAGTGTGAGGGATTCCCCACCAGGAAAGGAAGATAAGGGAAAATAGAATGGGGTTGAAGTGAGCCACACGTCATCAATCATGTAGTAGGGAGACCCCAGCAAGGCCTCTGAAAGACTTGGTGCATGAAATCTGGGAGAAGGCCAGCATTTCAAAGTCTGTTTCTCTTGGATTGGTTGGTGGCCAGCCTGTGGGAGTTCAGAAGCAGCAACCAGCAGAGAAACAGTGATAAACTTATCTGAAAAGGCCTTTACCATTTTCCCTGAACATTTCTTCCTCACCCATAAACAGAGCAGCTCAAAGTTAGAAGAGAAATCAAGAGCAATCTCAGAAGTCAACCGAGGCCGGAACCCGGACCGAGAAGGCAGCCGCCACGGCGCCGCGAGAACGAGAAGCCGAAGCGCCGCATCACGGGTAAGTTCAGCCACTCCAACTGGAGGGCTTGCTGAACGGAGACGGGAAGTCGCCCACGGGTTGCTGACCAGGGACCGGGCATGAGCTGGACGGGAAAGCTCGCGCCCACCTTTAGGACTTAGACATGTAACTGGCAGGGCATGTGTGCCAGTGGTGGAGGAGCCCGTGCACCCCTAGAGCTGCAGCAGCAGCGGAGGAAGCCAGGGAAAGAGCAGAATTGGAGACTACTGACGGGTGCGCGGTAGAGCCGGGGCGCCCCCCCTCCAACACGGGACTGCGCGCACCGCGGCCCCCACCCGACTGACTGGGATCAGCCCACCGTCCCGGCCAGCACCCAGTATGGCAGCAAAGCCCTCATTTTGCTGAACACAAAAACAGAAACCATAACAGCCGGCGCTGTAAGGGAAAGACTACACCATCAAGACACCACCATCAAGAGCAGATTGGTTTCCAACAGGCAGATGAGAAGATAAAAACCAGGGATAGTATTTAGCTTTTTTTTTTTTTGCTTGTTTATTTGTGGTGGACTATTTTGCTTATTCAATTGATTGGTTTGGTTTGGGGTTTATTAGTTTGTTTGTTTATTCTGTTTTTTTGGTTTGTTTTCTTTGTTTTCATTTGTTTTGTTTTTTGTGTTTTTTGTTTGTTTTTTGGTCACATTAATTTATTCTGCCCTTTTTAATTTTTAATTTCTTTTTCTGACATTTATTTTATTGCTTTTTTTCTTAATTTTAATTCTTGGAAACCTCTAATTCTCTTTCCTCTTTCCCAATGCTTTCTCCCTATATGTTCTAAATGTAAAACATTTTCCTATCTACCAATAACCTCTAAAATTATTTCCTATCTTCCTGTCTCCACTGTTCTCTTCCCAATACACTAAACAATACACACACTAATCTTTGCTACCTAACCCTATAAAATACTTCCAAGACGAATCTATTCCTTCTCATTAACCTATACACTCTCTTCCTCATCACCCCCAACACATGTCCTAGTTAAAAATTGCTCTCATTGTAATTATCCAAGCCAGGACCTTGTGCTGGATCTATTTATTCAGGCACTATTTTAATTAATTCAAAGCTTAATGGGCAAGTATCATCTATGATTGCGTGATTTGCCAGAAAGATTTCCTGTGCCTTATCTCTGTAAAACTAGTCAGTTGTGGGGATTGCTGTGTATGTATGCATATCTTACGATTATGTTAGAAAACATCTACATGCTTTTATGACTGTCACCCATCAGGGATGCATCTCTTGTTCCTCAGATGCTAGTATGTAAACTAGTATCACGGAACACCATAGCAAACCAGACATAGAGCCTACAACCCCCTGACCAATCATCAAACCAAGGATCCTTAGAGTGGAAGCCCTGATTCCAAGACCCCACACTATCAAAGAACATACAACACTAGAGATTATTCACCTGTAAACAAGACCTAACACCATCCAAGTCACAAACCACTGAACCCTTCTAGAAGGACAGAAACACAAAGGAAGGGAAAATTCAACCAAGAAGCCTGGTGGGGGAAAAAGAACTCCACATACACAGACACACACAAAAAAACAAAAATTAACCTAATAATGAAACGTCAGAGAAACACTGCACAAATGAAGGACCAAGCTAGAGAAACACCGCTTCAAATGACAGAGGAGGAGACAGACAAACTATCTGAAAGAGAATTCAGAAAAGCTACACTAATGAGGATGCAAAACACCGAAAACAGAATATTAGAGGAAATTAGTGCATTGAAAAGAGACATGCAAGAAATGAAAAATAAGCAAATAGAGACAACCAACTCAATTGCTGAACTCAAAAATACTATAGAAGGTCTCAACAGTAGAGTATCAAAGGCTGAAGAACGGATAAGTGAGCTGGAAGACAGAATGGTGGAAATAAATGCTGAAGAACAGAACAAAACTGAAAGAATTAAAAGAACTGAGGATAGCGTCTAAGACCTATGGGACAATATCAAACACACTAACATTAGAATTATAGGAGTTCCAGAAGAAGAAGAGGGGAAGAAAGGCTATGAAAAAATTCTTGAAGAGGTTATAGTTGAAAACTTCCCCAGCATGGGAAAGGAAATAGTCAACCAAGTCCAAGAAGCACAAAGAGTTCCATACAGGAGAAACCCCAGAAGAAACACACCAAGGCACATTCTAATCAAACTAATGCAGACTAAATATAAAGACAGATTACTAAAAGCAGCTAGAAGCAAACAACAAATAACATATAAAGGAAACCCCATACGTGTAACTGCGGATCTCTCAACAGAAACACTGCAGGCCAGAAGAGAATGGCAAGACACATTTAAATGGCTAAAAGAGAATAACCTCCAACCAAGATTCTCTACCCAGCAAGAATCTCATTCAGAATCGATGGTGAAGTCAAAAGCTTCTCAGACAGACAAAAACTAAAAGAATTCTGTACCACAAAACCAGCCCTACAACAAGTGTTAAAGGGCCTGATATAGCCAATAGAAACAAGAGTAGGAGGAGTCCTACAAAACAAACCACAAACTTCTAAGAAGATGACAATAGGAACATTTGTATCAATAATTACTTTGGACATAAATGGACTAAATGCTCCAACCAAACGACACAGGTTAGCTGAATGGATCAAGAAACATGACCTATATATATGCTGTTTACAAGAGACCCACTTCAGACCTAGAGACACTCATAGACTGAAAGTGAGAGGCTGGAAAAAGATATTCCATGCAAATGGAAATCAAAAGAAAGCTGGGGCAGCAATCCTCATGTCAGTCAAAATAGATTTTAAAGTAAAGAAGATTCTAAGAGACAAGGCAGGTCACTACATCATGATTAAGGGATCTATCCAAGAGGAAGACATAACAGTCATGAATATCTACGCACCCAACAAAGGGCACCTCAATACATAAGACAGGTACTTTCAGACATAAAAGAAGAAATCAATAATAACACAGTAATAGTAGGAGACTTTAACACTTCTCTCACACCAATGGACAGATCATCCAAACAGAAAATTCATAAAGAAACACAAGCCTTAAACACCACACTAGAAAAGATGGACCTCATCGATATTTTTAGGACGTTCCATCCAAAAGCAGAAGAATACACTTTCTTCTCAAGTGCTCACGGAACATTCTCCAGGATAGACCACATCTTGGGCCACAAATCTAACCTCAGTCAGTTCAAGAAAACCGAAATTATATCACCCATCTTCTCGGACGACAATGCAATGAGACTAGAGATCAACTACAGGAAAAAAACCACTAAAAATACAAACACATGGCGATTAAACAACACATACCTAAAAAACCAACTGATTACTGAGGAAATCACAGGAGAAATTTTAAAATTCCTCGAAGAAAATGATAATGAACATACGACCATGCAAAACATATGGGGTACCACACAAGCAGTTCTAAGAAGGAAATTTATAGCAATACAATCCCACCTCAAGAAACTAGGAAAATATGAAGCAGATGATCGATGGTGAAGTCAAAAGCTTCTCAGACAGACAAAAACTAAAAGAATTCTGTACCACAAAACCAGCCCTACAACAAGTGTTAAAGGGCCTGATATAGCCAATAGAAACAAGAGTAGGAGGAGTCCTACAAAACAAACCACAAACTTCTAAGAAGATGACAATAGGAACATTTGTATCAATAATTACTTTGGACATAAATGGACTAAATGCTCCAACCAAACGACACAGGTTAGCTGAATGGATCAAGAAACATGACCTATATATATGCTGTTTACAAGAGACCCACTTCAGACCTAGAGACACTCATAGACTGAAAGTGAGAGGCTGGAAAAAGATATTCCATGCAAATGGAAATCAAAAGAAAGCTGGGGCAGCAATCCTCATGTCAGTCAAAATAGATTTTAAAGTAAAGAAGATTCTAAGAGACAAGGCAGGTCACTACATCATGATTAAGGGATCTATCCAAGAGGAAGACATAACAGTCATGAATATCTACGCACCCAACAAAGGGCACCTCAATACATAAGACAGGTACTTTCAGACATAAAAGAAGAAATCAATAATAACACAGTAATAGTAGGAGACTTTAACACTTCTCTCACACCAATGGACAGATCATCCAAACAGAAAATTCATAAAGAAACACAAGCCTTAAACACCACACTAGAAAAGATGGACCTCATCGATATTTTTAGGACGTTCCATCCAAAAGCAGAAGAATACACTTTCTTCTCAAGTGCTCACGGAACATTCTCCAGGATAGACCACATCTTGGGCCACAAATCTAACCTCAGTCAGTTCAAGAAAACCGAAATTATATCACCCATCTTCTCGGACGACAATGCAATGAGACTAGAGATCAACTACAGGAAAAAAACCACTAAAAATACAAACACATGGCGATTAAACAACACATACCTAAAAAACCAACTGATTACTGAGGAAATCACAGGAGAAATTTTAAAATTCCTCGAAGAAAATGATAATGAACATACGACCATGCAAAACATATGGGGTACCACACAAGCAGTTCTAAGAAGGAAATTTATAGCAATACAATCCCACCTCAAGAAACTAGGAAAATATGAAGCAGATGATCTAACACTCCGCTTAAAACAATTGGAGAAAGAAGAACAAAAACACCCCAAAGCCAGTAGAAGAAGAGAAATCATAAGGATCAGAGCAGAAATAAATGAGAAAGAAACAAAAGAAACAATAGTAAAGATAAATAAAACAAAAAGCTGGTTCTTTGAAAAGGTAAACAAAATAGACAAGCCACTGGCCAGACTCATTAAGAAAAAGAGAGAGAAGAACCAGATCAACAAAATCAAAAATGAAAAAGGAAAGATTACAATAGATAATGCAGAAATGCAAAGGATTCTAAGAGACTATTATGAACAGCTATATGGCAACAAACTGGACAACCTGGAAGAAATCGACAGTTTCTTGGGGAAGATCAATCTCCCAAGACTGAGCCAGGAAGAAACAGAAACTTTGAACAACCCAATCACAAGCTCAGAAATCAAATCTGTGATTAAAAATCTACCCAAAAATAAAAGCCCAGGGCCAGATGGCTTCACAGCCGAATTCTACCAAACATTTAAAGAAGAGCTAATGCCTGTCCTTCTAAAACTCTTTCAAAAAATTGCACAGGAAGGAAAACTTCCAAACACATTCTACGAGGCCACCATCACCCTGATACCCAAACCAGGCAAAGACAACACAAAAAAGGAAAATTACAGACCAATTTCTCTGATGAACTTAGATGCCAAGATCCTCAACAAAATCCTAGCAAACAGAATTCAACGACACATCAGAAAACTCATACATCACGATCAAGTCAGGTTCATCCCAGGCATGCAAGGCTTCTTCAACATCCGCAAATCAATCAATGTGATACACCATATCAACACATTGAGAGACAAAAATCACATGATCATCTCAGTAGATGCAGAAAAAGCCTTCGACAAAGTACAACACCCATTTATGATAAAAACTCTTCCAAAAATGGGCATAGAAGGAGCCTATCTCAACATAGTGAAAGCCATCTATGAGAAGCACACAGTGAACATTATCCTCAACGGTGAAAAACTAAAAGCATTCCCTCTAAGATCAGGAACAAGACAGGGGTGTCCACTTTCACCACTACTATCAACATAGTCCTGGAAGTTCTAGCAGCAGCAATAAGAGAAGAGAAGGAAATCAAAGGAATCCAGATTGGAAAGGAAGAAGCCAAGCTCTCTCTCTTTGCAGACGACATGATATTATACATAGAAAATCCCAAAGACTCTATTACAAAGCTACTAGAGCTAATCAACGAATTCAGCAAAGTTGCAGGATACAAAGTCAACACACAGAAATCACTGGCATTCCTATACACAAACAATGAAAAAATCAGAAAAGGAAATCAAAGAGGCAGTCCCCTTCACCATTGCAACCAAAAGAATCAAATATCTAGGAATAAACCTACCCAAAGAAACAAAAGAATTGTACACAGAAAATTACAAGACATTCATGAGAGACATTAAAGAAGACTTAAACAGATGGAGAGATATTCCATGTCCCTGGGTCGGAAGAATCAATATTGTGAAAATGACCATACTACCAAATATCATCTACAGATTCAATGCAATATCTATTCAACTACCACTGACATTTTTCACAGAACTAGACCAAACAATAACACAGTTCATATGGAAACACAAAAGACCTCGGATAGCCAAAGCAATCCTGAGAAAGAAAACCGGAGTTGGAGGGATCAGCCTCACTAAATTCAGACTCTACTACAAAGCAACAGTCCTCAAGACAGTATGGTACTGGCACAAAAACAGAACTATAGATCAATGGAACAAGATCGAGAACCCAGAGATAAACCCACGCACCTATGGGTAACTTATTTTTGGCAAAGGAGGCGAAACTATAAAATGGGACAAAGACAGCCTCTTCAACAAATGCTGCTGGGAAAATTGGACAGCTACATGCAAGAAAATGAAGTTGGAACATACCATGACACCATACACAAAGATCAACTCAAAATGGATTAAAGACTTAAATGTAAGACCAGAAACCATCAAACTCTTCGAGGAGAATATAGGCAAAACCCTCAAGGACATCAATCAAAGCAAAATCTTCTCTGACCCACCTACTAGAATAGTAGAACTAAAGAGAAAAATGAACACATGGGACCTCATGAAACGTAAAAGCTTTTGTACAGCAAAAGAAATTACGAAAAAGCTCAACAGACACCCCACAGACTGGGAGAAAATCATAGCAAATGAAACAACAGACAAAGAATGAATCTCCAAAATCTACAAGCAACTCAGACAACTCAGCACAGGAAAAATGAACAACCCAATCAAAAAATGGGAAAAATATCTAAAGAGACGCCTCCCCAAAGAGGACATACAGATGGCCCAAAAGCACATGAAATGATGCTCAACCTTGCTTATCATTAGAGAAATGCAAATTAAAACCACAATGAGATACCACCTCACATCCGTCAGAACGGCCATCATCCAAAGGAGGAGAAACTATAAAATGGGAGAAAGACAGCCTCTTCAACAAATGGTGCTGGGAAAATTGGACAGCTACATGCAAAAAAATGAAGTTGGAACATTCCCTGACACCATACACAAAGATCAACTCAAAATGGATTAAAGACCTAAATGTAAGACCAGAAACCATCAAACTCTTAGAGGAGAATATAGGCAAAACCCTCAAGGACATCAATCAAAGCAAGATCTTCTCTGACCCACCTACTAAAATAGTGGAACTGAAAAGAAAAGTCAACACGTGGGACCTCATGAAACTTAAAAGCTTTTGTACAGCAAAAGAAATCACCAAAAAGGTGAACAGACACCCCACAGAGTGGGAGAAAATCATAGCAAATGAAACAACAGACAAAGAACTAATCTCCAAAATCTACAAGCAACTCAGACAACTCAGCACAGGGAAAATGAGCAGCCCAATCAAAAAATGGGAAAAGGATCTAAAGAGACGCCTCTCCAAAGAGGACATACAGATGGCCCGAAAACACATGAAACGATGCTCAACCTCGCTTATTATTAGAGAAATGCAAATTAAAACTACAAGGAGACACCACCTCACATCCGTCAGAACGGCCATCATCCAAAGGAGGAGAAACTATAAAATGGGAGAAAGACAGCCTCTTCAACAAATGGTGCTGGGAAAATTGGACAGCTACATGCAAAAAAATGAAGTTGGAACATTCCCTGACACCATACACAAAGATCAACTCAAAATGGATTAAAGACCTAAATGTAAGACCAGAAACCATCAAACTCTTAGAGGAGAATATAGGCAAAACCCTCAAGGACATCAATCAAAGCAAGATCTTCTCTGACCCACCTACTAAAATAGTGGAACTGAAAAGAAAAGTCAACACGTGGGACCTCATGAAACTTAAAAGCTTTTGTACAGCAAAAGAAATCACCAAAAAGGTGAACAGACACCCCACAGAGTGGGAGAAAATCATAGCAAATGAAACAACAGACAAAGAACTAATCTCCAAAATCTACAAGCAACTCAGACAACTCAGCACAGGGAAAATGAGCAGCCCAATCAAAAAATGGGAAAAGGATCTAAAGAGACGCCTCTCCAAAGAGGACATACAGATGGCCCGAAAACACATGAAACGATGCTCAACCTCGCTTATTATTAGAGAAATGCAAATTAAAACTACAAGGAGACACCACCTCACACCTGTCAGAATGGCCATCTTCAAAAAACCTGCAGACAATAAATGCTGGAGAGGCTGCGGAGAAAAGGGAACCCTCTTGCATTGCTGGTGGCAATGTAAATTGATACAGCCTCTATGGAAGACAGTTTGGAGATTCCTTTAAAAACTAAAAATAGAAGCAGCCTATGACCCAGCAATCCCACTCTTAGGCTTATATTCTGATGAAATCAAAACTGAAAGAAGCACCTGTACCCCAATGTTCATTGCAGCTCTCTATACAATAGGCTATAACACGGAAGCAACCTAGATGTCCATCGATGAATGAATGGATAAAGCAGCCCTGGTACATATATACAATGGAATACTACTCAGCTGTTAAAAGAAATGCAGAAGACTCAGTCCTAATGAGGTGGCTAGCTCTAGAACCTATCATAAAAAGTGAAATAAGTCAAAAAGAGAAAGACAAGTACAGTATACTAACTCATATATATGGGATCTAGTAAGATGGTCATGATAACACACGCAGTGAACTCATGGAAAAACAGAGAATAGACATAAGGACATTGTGGAGACCAAACAGTGAGAGGGAGGCATAGAGGAAGTAACATCGAAACCCATACTGGCACGTGTGGAAAAGATAGCTATGGTCATTGCGCTAAGGGAATAGGATTACCTACAATCACTTGGGGCGATGGTCTGGAGGGGTGGGAGGGGGGGAACTGGGTCGGGGGAGGGTCCAGGAATATGCATATGAATGATCTGGGAACATACACGTTGGTGAACAACAAAACTCTGTAAAATCTTTAAAATAAAGAATACAAAAAAAAAAAAAGTCAACCGTGTCTTCCCATTACCAGCTCCAAGGTGCCAGAGTAGAAGACAGAGAGGACCAGTCTCAATCCTTCAGAAGATGGGGCCTTTTCTTGGAGAGGGGGAGAGAGGAAAGAATTCCATGGACAGAATAGCCTGGCATGCTACAGTCCATGGGTTTGCAAAGAGTCGGACATGACTGAGGGACTAACACACACAGACACACACACACACAAATATACATATGTGTGTGTATATATATATTCACATATTTATATTTATCAAATTTACATATATAAATATTATTTCTGTTATTTAGTCACTAAGTTGTGTCTGACTCTTTTTAGATCCCATGGACTACAACCTGCCAGGCTGCTATGTCCACGGGATTTCTTAGGCAAAAATACTGGAATGGGTTTCCACACCTGTCAGAATGGCCATCTTCAAAAAACCTGCAGACAATAAATGCTGGAGAGGCTGCGGAGAAAAGGGAACCCTCTTGCATTGCTGGTGGCAATGTAAATTGATACAGCCTCTATGGAAGACAGTTTGGAGATTCCTTTAAAAACTAAAAATAGAAGCAGCCTATGACCCAGCAATCCCACTCTTAGGCTTATATTCTGATGAAATCAAAACTGAAAGAAGCACCTGTACCCCAATGTTCATTGCAGCTCTCTATACAATAGGCTATAACACGGAAGCAACCTAGATGTCCATCGATGAATGAATGGATAAAGCAGCCCTGGTACATATATACAATGGAATACTACTCAGCTGTTAAAAGAAATGCAGAAGACTCAGTCCTAATGAGGTGGCTAGCTCTAGAACCTATCATAAAAAGTGAAATAAGTCAAAAAGAGAAAGACAAGTACAGTATACTAACTCATATATATGGGATCTAGTAAGATGGTCATGATAACACACGCAGTGAACTCATGGAAAAACAGAGAATAGACATAAGGACATTGTGGAGACCAAACAGTGAGAGGGAGGCATAGAGGAAGTAACATCGAAACCCATACTGGCACGTGTGGAAAAGATAGCTATGGTCATTGCGCTAAGGGAATAGGATTACCTACAATCACTTGGGGCGATGGTCTGGAGGGGTGGGAGGGAACTGGGTCGGGGAGGGTCCAGGAATATGCATATGAATGATCTGGGAACATACACGTTGGTGAACAACAAAACTCTGTAAAATCTTTAAAATAAAGAATACAAAAAAAAAAAAAGTCAACCGTGTCTTCCCATTACCAGCTCCAAGGTGCCAGAGTAGAAGACAGAGAGGACCAGTCTCAATCCTTCAGAAGATGGGGCCTTTTCTTGGAGAGGGGGAGAGAGGAAAGAATTCCATGGACAGAATAGCCTGGCATGCTACAGTCCATGGGTTTGCAAAGAGTCGGACATGACTGAGGGACTAACACACACAGACACACACACACACAAATATACATATGTGTGTGTATATATATATTCACATATTTATATTTATCAAATTTACATATATAAATATTATTTCTGTTATTTAGTCACTAAGTTGTGTCTGACTCTTTTTAGATCCCATGGACTACAACCTGCCAGGCTGCTATGTCCACGGGATTTCTTAGGCAAAAATACTGGAATGGGTTTCCGTTTTCTTCTCCAGGAGACCATCCCGACTCAGGGATCCAACCCACATCTCCTACATTGCAGATGAATTCTTTACCAGTAAGCCACCTGGGAAACCCTGTGCATGTGTGTCTGTATATCTATGTCTATATCTGTCTATATATTTACCACCTGAACCACCACAGCATTATTATAACATAGATAAACAAGGCTTTACTGGATAGCACAGAGAACTCTATTCAATGTCTTGTAATAACAATATGTTACAATATCTTGTAATAGTGATGGAAAAGACTCTGAAATATATATGTGTATATATTTAGTGGTATGTATCTGTTAATCTTCTACTCCCAGTTCACCCCTCCACCAACTCTTCTCCTTAGCTAACCACAAGTTTGTTTTCTATGTCTCAGACTGTTTCTGTTTTGTAAATAAATTCTTTTGTATTATTTTTTAAGGTTCCACATGTAAATGATAAATAATAGTGGTCTTCACTTAGCATGATAATTTCTAGGTCCATCCATGTTGCTGCAAATGACAGTATTTCATTATTTGTTATAGCTGAATGATATTTCATTTATATATATCTCACATAAATATTTAGATCAAAATTTTAAATGAATATAATATTGGTAATTGGAAGCGACTAGAAAGTCATGGAATCTGTCCAAGACGTGCCAAAGGAACTAGACAAGGAGATCCAGCAGGCCTTCAAGGAAAATAATAATGTGGAAAATATGGGGGGGAAAAAACCCTTTTCTTGTTTTCACCCCATTATGTTGAGGTTTAATGATTGGACCCAAAAAAAGCATTCCAAATAATTAAAATTTCAGAAATTACCTTTACAAGTAGTCAATACACCTACAAATAATTTTCAAAAAGGTCTCACTATGTTACCCACACCGTATATACACTTTTAAATGATTTACTAAGAAGAGGGTGTATTCTCATGTGAATTTTGGGGAGATCTTTTTGTTTGTTTGGGGTGAGTTTTTCATCCGGTGAAGCAGAATCTGCCAACTAACTTGCTTCCCCAACAGTTTTGGTAACAGATCCCATTCGGGAGTCGGGGGCAGTGTCCTGCCCTGGGGATGGGTCTAGCCCATCTGTAAGCGTCATGGCGTCCCTGCTCCTTTTGCTGGTGACCTCCACGGACTGGCTGACCCAGGAGAGAGTTGAAAGCCTATCTGTCTGGGACATGTCTGGAAGAGGACATGTCTGGGACATGTCATGTCGGCTCTTATAAATACTCACAAGAGGTAGGGGGAAGCAGCACCACCCCTCTCCCCGCCTCATTTTTGCCTTCTCTGGTGTGTTGGCAAAGCATGATGTTAGGACTTCCCTGGTGGCTCAGATGGTAAAGAATCTGCCTGCAATGCAGGAGATCTGGGTTTGATCCTGGGTCCGGAAGATCCCCTGGTGGAGGATCTTGGCAACCCACGACAATATGCTTGCCTGGAGAATCCCATGGACAGAGAAGCCTGGTGGGCCACAGTTCATGGGGTCTCAAAGAGTCTGGGCGACTAACACTTTCAGGACCTCCCACAGGCATCCACAAAGGAAGGTTTTGCCGACACTTTGGGGAAGTCAGGCTACAAGAGGGAAAGCTATTTTCATCTGGGAGTGCCTTGCAGAGACCCTGAATCCGCCCCGCGTTGTCTCCACTAGCACCGGTTGGGAGGCAGGCATGCGGTGTCCTCCCCTCGGGTCAGGACAGCAGGTCCAACCTCTGCGCAGGAAGCACGGCGGATGCACTCACCCGGCCAGGAGCCTCGTGAGTGCAGTCAAGGCTGTACTCTGCCGCTGGCGCTGGCGCTGGCAGAGGCCCTTTGAAGTACACAGAGTTCAGGGCAAAGAAGGTGGTGTACTTGGTGCCGAGATCCAGAGACACGAAGGCCAAGAGTCTTACCCATGGAGAGCATCCAGTGGCCTCTGTGGTCGCTGTACCTGACCCCGAGTGTCTTGAAATCTCTAAGTTTCTCCTGGACAGAAAGAACGAAACTAACTTTATTCCGTGGGCCAGGGAAATGTCGAGAGAACTGAGCTTGGACTGACATCTAGTGGACGAGCATGAAATAGACTCGTCACTAAGAAATGACCCCTGCAGACTCGCCAGTGTGGGGAAGGGGGAATCCTCTGAATAAAAAATAATAAAAACCATTTAAGTTTTTCGCATTGTGTGACAATATTTTTCCTTTGAATTTAAAGGCTATATATGGGAAAGATAATATTTATGTTTCTGGCTAACCCAAATGGCACAGGTTAAATGCAGGCGCAGTCCTGTCCAGCTTTTTGCACCGCATGGCTAGTGGGTTGCCTTTTCTCCTCCAGGGGATCTTCGCAATGGACGGATGGGACCTGAGTCTCCTCCGGCTCCTGCATTGGCAATCTGGTTTTATCACTGAGCAACCTGAGAAGCTGGCACAGGCTAAAATCAACTCCAAATATGATGAATTTGGGGCTTCCCTGATGACTCAGCAGTAAAGAATCTGCCTGCCAATGCAGGAGCCACAGGTTCAATCCCTGGATCTGGAAGATGCCCTGGAGAAGGAAATAGCAACCCACTACAGTAGTCTTCCCTGGAAAATCCCATGGACAGAGGAGTGGGCTACAGTTCATGGGGTTCCTATGTGTCGGACAAGACTTAGTAATTAAACAACAATGACTAATTCTGTATCCAATTAATTTCCATTATATGAAAGGAGGTCCTCCTTTACTGTTCAGTGGTCCTTGATCTGAGCCCCACACCAGCCCCTCCCTCCCTCCGCCTTGTCCCGTGGGTGCTGGCAGGTATTTCTGAGAACGCAGAGGAGTGCTAGAATGTTCCTAGAGCCCACCTGTGCTCCTCACTCCAGGCTCAGTTCCCTTCATCTCCTCCTGTGGGTCTCTGACCTCCTTCTCATCCTGTAGTTATTCGCTCAAGTCTGTCCTGACAAAGAATGTGGACAAAGATGATGCCTCCAATCATTAGCTTACAAAAGGACTGTGAATTAGACTCACCTGACACTTGAGGATGACATATAGGAACTGCAACGTCAAAAGGGAAAAGTGAAAATTCTGTTTTCTGAGAATTCATGAGCTGCTGTTTCCTTTGACCCCGAGTGTCTTGAAATCTCTAAGTTTCTCCTGGACAGAAAGAACGAAACTAACTTTATTCCGTGGGCCAGGGAAATGTCGAGAGAACTGAGCTTGGACTGACATCTAGTGGACGAGCATGAAATAGACTCGTCACTAAGAAATGACCCCTGCAGACTCGCCAGTGTGGGGAAGGGGGAATCCTCTGAATAAAAAATAATAAAAACCATTTAAGTTTTTCGCATTGTGTGACAATATTTTTCCTTTGAATTTAAAGGCTATATATGGGAAAGATAATATTTATGTTTCTGGCTAACCCAAATGGCACAGGTTAAATGCAGGCGCAGTCCTGTCCAGCTTTTTGCACCGCATGGCTAGTGGGTTGCCTTTTCTCCTCCAGGGGATCTTCGCAATGGACGGATGGGACCTGAGTCTCCTCCGGCTCCTGCATTGGCAATCTGGTTTTATCACTGAGCAACCTGAGAAGCTGGCACAGGCTAAAATCAACTCCAAATATGATGAATTTGGGGCTTCCCTGATGACTCAGCAGTAAAGAATCTGCCTGCCAATGCAGGAGCCACAGGTTCAATCCCTGGGTCTGGAAGATGCCCTGGAGAAGGAAATAGCAACCCACTACAGTAGTCTTCCCTGGAAAATCCCATGGACAGAGGAGTGGGCTACAGTTCATGGGGTTCCTATGTGTCGGACAAGACTTAGTAATTAAACAACAATGACTAATTCTGTATCCAATTAATTTCCATTATATGAAAGGAGGTCCTCCTTTACTGTTCAGTGGTCCTTGATCTGAGCCCCACACCAGCCCCTCCCTCCCTCCGCCTTGTCCCGTGGGTGCTGGCAGGTATTTCTGAGAACGCAGAGGAGTGCTAGAATGTTCCTAGAGCCCACCTGTGCTCCTCACTCCAGGCTCAGTTCCCTTCATCTCCTCCTGTGGGTCTCTGACCTCCTTCTCATCCTGTAGTTATTCGCTCAAGTCTGTCCTGACAAAGAATGTGGACAAAGATGATGCCTCCAATCATTAGCTTACAAAAGGACTGTGAATTAGACTCACCTGACACTTGAGGATGACATATAGGAACTGCAACGTCAAAAGGGAAAAGTGAAAATTCTGTTTTCTGAGAATTCATGAGCTGCTGTTTCCCTTTGATTTCTCTATTGGCCATACATAGTTCCTGGCCGGATGCTGTGTACTGGGTCCTGTGCTTTGTCCCAAGAAAAGCATAGGTTTTTAGTCTCCTCCAGAATGGAAGGACCAGAGCACTGCCTCTAGTCCTTGTCTGAAGAAGGAAAGCATGAAACCACATCACACTGAGCTCTGTGATCATGAACCCACCACGTATTCAAACATATTTAGCCCAGCACGTATTTAAACGGGACACCTATCACCTCATTTTGAAGCACTTAGATATCCCTGCTAGTGTTCATCTTCTCCCCAAATAATGGGCCCCTGTTTGCTACACATTTGATGACAAAAGTGGCTCAGAAAGATAGTTCTTCTCAAAAGCAAGTGAATCTGGCCTGTTGTCTATTTTTTAACTATTACCTTCAGAGCTACATATAAGATAGCTTTTAATACAGAAGCATTGTTTCCTCTTACTATATCAGTATATGCTAATGGCAACAAGTTTTATATCCCTAGACCTCCAAATAAGGGCAGTAATACAGACTTCATTGAGTAAGAATAAAATGAAATGATTTATGTGAAAGCATCATGTAAGCAATACAGTATTCTATAAACATAGATATGCATTGTTTCATTTTCAAGCCTTCTTAACTCAATACTTCTGAAACCTGTAGATCAGTAACAGGGTATGATTCTGTGTTAGTGAAGGCTACTGAGGGAAAATACCAAAATTACTCATGTATTTTACATTAATGCATTTTAGTATGTTTGGATTAACATTTTAAAATAAATGAATATGCTGTTATATTCTATTTTATGTTTCTGTATATGTGGCCTTCTGCCTAATTACCTGAAGTACCCTGTCTCCTTGGGCAGATGGATAAAGTAAGGGCTTGAGAAGATGGGGAGAGATGAGAATTGTCCTAGCAGAAACTGAAAAAGTAAAGAAGATACCCTGATATATAAAATGATTGTTACTTTTGTTTTAAAATCAAAGTCTCGAGAATCAGACTTTATTACAACAGAAAGAATTTTTTAAAACTCCTGTATTGCCAGTGAACAGACAAGAATTTTTACCTGGAGGATCAGATGATAGAGCTTCTTCTGGAGCCCTTCCATCTGTGACCACTAGGAGAAAGGTGAATGGACAGACAGTGGAGAAAAGAATAGCCCAGTGGAAAGATTATTGCCCTGTGTGGGACATAATAGCCAAGGAAGAAAAGCCAGGTGATTATTGCTGTGAATACTCACAGTTTGCTTTAAAGAGAGAGAAAAAAGGAGGTGCAGAGGAAGGAGAAGCAGGGACCATATTAGGTATTGAAGTTCTAATTTCTAGTAATGTGGCTGGACTTTTAAGGGTCGACCTATGGATAGATCGAGTCAGCCCAAGAACACTGCAGCGGTGACCTGCTTCCCCGACACATTGGGTAGAAGCTTCAGCCCTTTAGGAAGCAGCACTGCATGTGGCCACTTCTAACCTGAGCGATGATGCTCCGGCAGGCACCAAAGACTGACCCAGTGGGGAGACAGGTGATCAGACATGTATCTGGTAGCCCTTTTGAGACCAAGTTCCCATCTGTGACTCTGGAGAAGGCAGCTTCACTGTGTTGAAGGCAGTGAAATAGGCACTGGGAAAAGACTTGAAATCAGGTCTCCCCAAGTTGTCCTCAGTTCCTATGTGGTATGGACAGGACCCAGAAGCTCCCACAATCCCCTTCAGTGCCTCTGAACTCCCATGCACAATCACAAGCACACGTACAACCCAGGTCATGCAACCAAAAAATTTTTGTCCAGTCTTGTGTTAGTGAAGGCTACTGAGGGAAAATACCAAAATTACTCATGTATTTTACATTAATGCATTTTAGTATGTTTGGATTAACATTTTAAAATAAATGAATATGCTGTTATATTCTATTTTATGTTTCTGTATATGTGGCCTTCTGCCTAATTACCTGAAGTACCCTGTCTCCTTGGGCAGATGGATAAAGTAAGGGCTTGAGAAGATGGGGAGAGATGAGAATTGTCCTAGCAGAAACTGAAAAAGTAAAGAAGATACCCTGATATATAAAATGATTGTTACTTTTGTTTTAAAATCAAAGTCTCGAGAATCAGACTTTATTACAACAGAAAGAATTTTTTAAAACTCCTGTATTGCCAGTGAACAGACAAGAATTTTTACCTGGAGGATCAGATGATAGAGCTTCTTCTGGAGCCCTTCCATCTGTGACCACTAGGAGAAAGGTGAATGGACAGACAGTGGAGAAAAGAATAGCCCAGTGGAAAGATTATTGCCCTGTGTGGGACATAATAGCCAAGGAAGAAAAGCCAGGTGATTATTGCTGTGAATACTCACAGTTTGCTTTAAAGAGAGAGAAAAAAGGAGGTGCAGAGGAAGGAGAAGCAGGGACCATATTAGGTATTGAAGTTCTAATTTCTAGTAATGTGGCTGGACTTTTAAGGGTCGACCTATGGATAGATCGAGTCAGCCCAAGAACACTGCAGCGGTGACCTGTTTCCCCCGACACATTGGGTAGAAGCTTCAGCCCTTTAGGAAGCAGCACTGCATGTGGCCACTTCTAACCTGAGCGATGATGCTCCGGCAGGCACCAAAGACTGACCCAGTGGGGAGACAGGTGATCAGACATGTATCTGGTAGCCCTTTTGAGACCAAGTTCCCATCTGTGACTCTGGAGAAGGCAGCTTCACTGTGTTGAAGGCAGTGAAATAGGCACTGGGAAAAGACTTGAAATCAGGTCTCCCCAAGTTGTCCTCAGTTCCTATGTGGTATGGACAGGACCCAGAAGCTCCCACAATCCCCTTCAGTGCCTCTGAACTCCCATGCACAATCACAAGCACACGTACAACCCAGCAGGTGGCACTTGTGAGATGCACTAAGTCAATTTCAGAGAAATTAAGATGCCATCTTTCCCCATACATCTGAATCCAGTGTGAGTAAATGTGTGAATTCATTTTATGTGCTTTCGCTAATGAAAGTGGGTCAAAATCCATGAACCTGGAAGATTCCTGAAATCGTGACAGGGGTGTCATAAGGCAAAACTCAGGTTAGTTCTTTATTTAATACTCTCTAAAGTAATAGGTTAAATAGAATCAATATTAGGTGATAGGAATTGAAGAATTTAGCCACTGTTACATCTGAATACAAGCATACTTTGGAGACAATGCAGGTTCTATTCCAGACCATTGAAATAAAGTGTGTCACACTAGTTTTTGGCTTCTCTGAGCATATAAAAATGATATAGTTATACTATACTGTAGTCTACTAAGTGTAAAATAGATTAAGCCTGAAAAACAATGCACATCCCTTAATTACAAATACTTTATCCTAATGCTAATACCCATTTAGCACTGACTTTGAGCAAGTCTTTATCTTTTTCAATGGTTATATCAAAGACCACTTAGATCACAAAACAGATATAACAATCTAATGAAAAGAGTTTAAAATATTGCAAGAATCAACAAAATGTAACCCAGCAAGCAAATACTGGGGAAAATGGTGCTGAGAGACTTGCTTAATGCAGGCTTGCTGCAAACCTTTGATTTGTTAAAAACAAACAAGCAAACAAAACCCAGGTGTACAGCCCAGAAAAATGGGATATGCCTATACTATCATATATGTTAATGGTTGAAACTCATTTCTTATATTTTATTGTAATTTTGATATATTTGTAACTGGCACATACTTTCCAATGCCTTTGGTGGCTCTAAATGAACTCTTGAAATCTTCCCCAACGTGGCACTGGTCTTAAAGTACAGGAACATTGCTTGTAAGAGAAGAACGGCAACCTCTGGAAGATGAAGAGATCTGCCTCACAGATAAAGAGTTAAACACACACACACAGTGACTATTGTTTTATCTGCTTTTTATAAAGAGAAGCTGAGAAGTTGTTCTGAAACAGATGAGAGTATAAGTATCATATGATGAGAAATCCAAGTAATTTCTAAAACCACCAGATTATAATGTTTTAATAAGAATCCCACATGGTGCTTCAAAAAAAAAAGTTATAGGAGAGGGGAGGAAGAACAGTGAAATAACCCAAATATCAGAAGATACAAAAAGTACAATGAAAAAAAATCAACAAAAACAACTACAATTTAAAATCCTCCATCAGTGCTTAGTTGATGAGAAGAGGAACTTTAGGATTTCCAGAATTAAAACCTAATCTGAATATTTGGCTTCATCTGAGCATATACAAATGAATAAAAAAGGTGATAGGAATTGAAGAATTTAGCCACTGTTACATCTGAATACAAGCATACTTTGGAGACAATGCAGGTTCTATTCCAGACCATTGAAATAAAGTGTGTCACACTAGTTTTTGGCTTCTCTGAGCATATAAAAATGATATAGTTATACTATACTGTAGTCTACTAAGTGTAAAATAGATTAAGCCTGAAAAACAATGCACATCCCTTAATTACAAATACTTTATCCTAATGCTAATACCCATTTAGCACTGACTTTGAGCAAGTCTTTATCTTTTTCAATGGTTATATCAAAGACCACTTAGATCACAAAACAGATATAACAATCTAATGAAAAGAGTTTAAAATATTGCAAGAATCAACAAAATGTAACCCAGCAAGCAAATACTGGGGAAAATGGTGCTGAGAGACTTGCTTAATGCAGGCTTGCTGCAAACCTTTGATTTGTTAAAAACAAACAAGCAAACAAAACCCAGGTGTACAGCCCAGAAAAATGGGATATGCCTATACTATCATATATGTTAATGGTTGAAACTCATTTCTTATATTTTATTGTAATTTTGATATATTTGTAACTGGCACATACTTTCCAATGCCTTTGGTGGCTCTAAATGAACTCTTGAAATCTTCCCCAACGTGGCACTGGTCTTAAAGTACAGGAACATTGCTTGTAAGAGAAGAACGGCAACCTCTGGAAGATGAAGAGATCTGCCTCACAGATAAAGAGTTAAACACACACACACAGTGACTATTGTTTTATCTGCTTTTTATAAAGAGAAGCTGAGAAGTTGTTCTGAAACAGATGAGAGTATAAGTATCATATGATGAGAAATCCAAGTAATTTCTAAAACCACCAGATTATAATGTTTTAATAAGAATCCCACATGGTGCTTCAAAAAAAAAAGTTATAGGAGAGGGGAGGAAGAACAGTGAAATAACCCAAATATCAGAAGATACAAAAAGTACAATGACTCAACAAAAACAAAAATTTAGTCCTCCACACATATATTTAAATTTATTGCTATATTCAAGATTGGCTACAATTTTAAAATGCATACCTTTTTTTCTTACTAGACTGCATCAGTGCTTAGTTGATGAGAAGAGGAACTTTAGGATTTCCAGAATTAACAACACAACCCATAAAGTCTGAATTCTCATCAACCAATTCTTACAACTTTCCATCTTTATGTATGGGCACAGCAGTTCTAAAGAGACAGCATTTGAGTCAAGATAGTTATGAAATCTAATCAGTACAATTACCAGGTATAACTGAGAATCAACAAGAAGCATAGTATCAGAGAAACCCAAGTAGCATCAGCCATGACTGCACTCTCCTACAGCTTCATGTGCACACCCTCAGCCTTTGGTGGAGTGTGGACACTGGCTTAGCTGAAGATGGCTCCTGGGTCTGCACCGAAGCACTTGGGCAGCAGAGGGAGTCTGGCTTCTGCAGAGGGAGAGAGGGGAGGGGAGCAGTGCCCTTCTGCAGCGTGATGATCTGAGAGGAGATCTCTGAAATCGCACCATCCATCCCCAAGTCCCAAGTTTACAAAAAGAAAACAGGGCAGAGGGCCTCCATTGAAAAGCCTCCCCTGGTGAGAAGAGACCCCATAGCACTTCACCTGATGGACAGTCTCTTGAGTGCTGGAGAAAACATTATTAAATTGGGCTAAGCCTACAGTGTGACATTCCCACCCCTTCGCCAATATATGAAGACAGAAACTTCAGACTATACAGACGTTAAGGAAGCCAACGGTAAATACCCCTGGAACCAGTAGCAGGGCTGGGGGTGGGTACAGAAGAAGAAACACACCCAAACTGACTCCTGGAGACAAGATGCCTAGCCTCTCTAAAAGGTGCAGGATTACCCATGGAAATGACAATGGGAAGTCAAATCCTGCGACTCAACTTTGCTGGGGACACAGGTAGACTAAAGAAAAATGGGGAGGAGGGTCTGGAGTCAAGAGAATCCCCCATGGCTCTCAGTGAGAATAGACGTGGCATCAGCCCACAGAATGCACAGATTCTGAATGCCACACACACATACACCCCAATACTATGAGGAGATAAGCCCAGAATCAGATACGCCACACCTTAGTCAACATTTGCAAAAGAATTTGCAAGTATCACCAAGCCAGTTGCCAAAGGGAAGCTGTCCCCACATTTGATCAGGAAAAACAAAACAAAACAACAGAAAAGGAGGAGAGACACACTCAATTCAACGCAAGTTCCTTTGGGATCCGTCTCTTAGAATAATGACACAAAAAGCCCAACTAAGCCAACAGGACCTAACGAACCTTCAAAGCAGGTGCATAGCAGAGGAAACCCTAAGCCAAAGGGAAAGACGACCCTCAGAACAGGAAAATCTATTTGCAGTCGTCACTAGCCATGAGAAATTTGTGTCCAAAACACAGAAAGAGCTGAGGCAGCTCCATTTCAAAAGCACAAACATCCCAAGGAATAAAGGGGCCAAAGGCCCAAGTGGACACACCTTCCCAAAAGGCATCCAGATTGCCATAAGGCGCGTGACAAGATGCTCATTGTCTCTGATGATTAGAGACAGGCCAATCAAAAATCCAATGAGGTATAATGCAACTGACCACGTGGAGGGACAGAGTGATCGTCAGACCAAGAGAAAGACAGATATCATAAGGTATCCAGAGAATTATCCTCTAGAAATGAATGGAAATGAAGTGTTTGACCCAGTTTAAAAAAGACTCACACACTTCATGGTTATCCAAAAGATGTTAGGGATGAGGGATAAATTAAGACTTTGCTAATAACATATACACATGAATAGATTCATCAAACAGATGACCCAAAATGGACCTATTGAAGAGCAACATTTCAGAAATCCACTCTGCAACCTACATGCCCATCAACAAATGAATAGACACAAAAGTTCTGGGTACATATATACAATGGAATACTACACAGCTGTAAAAAGAAATGCAGAAGACTCAGTCCTAATGAGGTGGCTGGATCTAGAACCTATCATTAAAAGTAAAGTAAGTCAAAAAGAGAAGGACAAGTACAATATACTAACACATATATACAGAATCTAGTAGGATGGGAATGATAACACATGCAGTGAAGCGATGGAAAAACAGACATGGAGAGTAGACATATGGACATTGTGGGGAATGAACAGTGGGTGGGAGGCGTAAAGGAAGTAGCACGAAAACCTGTACTATCATATGTGAAGAAAATAGCTATAATCATTGCTCTGTGAGAAAAGGGGATCCTGCGGGGGTTCTGTGTGACGGTCTGGAGGAGTGGGATGGGGGGAATATACCTATAACTAATCTGGGAACATACGTATCTGTAAACAACAAAACTCTGTAAAAGTCAAAAGTAAAATAAAAGTTTAAAAAAAAAAAAAGAAAAGAAAGAAATCCACTCTGTGTCCATAAACAGAAAAGAAAGAAGGTCCAGAGAGAGCGGGACGGGGTGGGGCAGGAGCGAGGGGTGGGGCTGGGGGACCAGGACGTGAAGATATTCTGCCGCCTTGGGGCCGAATTTTGCAACAGCAACTCTAAAAGCTGTGTTGCGTGGACTGCATGCCGAGTCTCAGTGTGACCCCGTGGGTTGTAGTCAGACAGGCTCCTCTTTCCAAGGGATTTCCAGGGCAAGGATACTGGAGTGGGTATGGTACCCGCGTCTTCCTGCATGGCAGACAGATTCTTTCCCAGGGCAACCACCAGGCAAGCCCCGCTACACCCAGACACTGCGGGGAAACGCTGGTCGCTTGTCTAGGTCAGCCAGTCTTCACCCATCAGAGCCCCACTGCTGCAGAAAATGGGCAGCCAGGTGGAAGGAACAGGAGTGGGATCGGGTAGCGCTGGCTTGTCTATTTTGTTTGTTTGTTTTTCTGGCAGGTTTTCTAATCATTGTATCTAAGCCCATGAGAGGGAAGCCACTTCAAGGAGACCCTCTCTGCACAAGTGGAACCCAGGAGTCGCGGAGAGGGGTGGTGCTGATTGGAGATAGGGGCCCAGGGACCCCCGGGTGCAGTGGAAGTCTCTGTAAGACTCCACTGGAGCGAGGACGCCCAGAGAGAAGCCCAGGGTCACAGACCTGTCCAGGAGCAGCTGTGGGTTAGTCCAGGTCCTGCTCGGAGGTGCTCAGGAGCAGCTCTGGCCAGGAAGTGGGTTAGGGGTGGTGGGCGTTCTGCGATGAGGGTTCGAGGGCTCTGGGGAGGGTTTCCTTGGGCTGAGCCCCGCCCAGACAGGCCCCGTGCCCTGGGAGGGGCCTGTGAACAAGCTCCCTCTCTGGGCAGCTGGCACAGAGTTGATTAGGGTCCAGATTAATATCAGCTGCGGAGAGGTCAGCGGGAGGGTCAGGGATCTCTTGGGCGTGGCCACACAGGAGTCCAAGCTCGCTAGGCCCACCGGAGGACTGGGGGTGTTGAGGCAGGAATTCCCACGGCATCCTGAGAGCCAGCTGACAGAAAAGGTGGCCGGGAAATGCCGCCAAATAATCATCCAGTCAGGGCCTGGATGGCAGAGGGGTTTTTTGTTTTTTACAGATCAGAGAGGGGGAGGAGATGAGCTCAACTAAAGAGGCCTGTTAATCTTGGAAATGTCTCCTGGAATGGCCAGTCTCAGTCAGGGGGATGTGTTAATTCCCTGCTTCCTGACAAAGGCATTTGAATAGTCAGGCCAAAACGGGCAGGATTCTTTGAGGCAACCCATTCTGTGTGATTAGAATCACAAAGACGGTAAGCTAGTCAAAGACACCGTTCCACTGCCCTTCACTCCCTCTGACTCTTGCACTGTGGACCGTAGACCGCCAAGCGCCAAGCTCCTCTCTCCGTGGAAGTCCCCCAGCAGGAATCCTGGAGTGGGCTGCCATTTCCTCCTCCAGGGGACAGACGAGGGTCTTGTCCAAATGAGACGCAGGGAGATGGGACAGAGAAGGGTGTCAACTACAAACTGGCATTTACCAATTACATTGCCAGTGTCCGGACAACAAGGTTGTTTGCTGTCTGCCTCTTCAGAGACCAGACTCCATGCTGTTGAGAACTGCTGACTTTCAATACCCGCTGAAGGAGATCAGGGTGGGGTTGAGACTCCATGCTGCTGAGACCTGCTGACCTTCAATACCCCCTGATGGAGATCAGGGTGTGGTAGAGGCACTCTGTGCTCCAGGGAATCTGGTGGGGCAGGTCTTTAGACAGGTGGATGCTTTTAGGGACAGATTTTATTATTTCAATCCTTGCATCTCCTCATATTTAGAAAAGCACTAAATCTCCTCATGGTGGCATCAGAGCCTCGTGACTAACTGGGACCCTTTGTAAAATGACTGTTTAATGATATTAAATTCCTCTCTCGCCAAAATCCTTAAATATTGGCCCTCCTCCTGCTGCCTCTTTGGAGCAGTTTCTCAGAGCTATCTGGGGGTGCTGTCTCCTGGGCTGCAGTCCTAATCATGTCCCAAATAAAACTTAACCCACAACTCTCGAGTTGTTCATCTTTTTAGTTGACAAGGGGGATGAGGCGGAGGACTGGGCTGGGGGCTGCTAGCGTGGCTGCCATGGGACCCAGAGCCTAAGTGGGAGGGACGTGCCCCCTTGGGGCCAGCCCAGGCTGAGGGAGGGGGCGGGATATCCCTGGGAGGTTGGAGAGGGCTGGGGGGCATCCACCATGGGTTCGGTCCCTGAGGCAGTCCACTGTTGGCTTCTCCAATGTACATGTGGTCACTTTGACTTGAACCCACCCATGTCACACTCCCGTTCCCCCATGGAATGTTTTCGAGCGAGAAAGACAGAGAGCCCTGACACCTGGTCCCACACGCATGGACCCTGAGGACAGAATCAGAGTGGAGCAGACCAGAGTCCCACATCCTTGATTCCATCTGGAGAAATCCTCAGAGTGGCCAACCCACGGAAAAAGAAGCAACCCAGCGTTTTCAAAGGCAGCGGAGGGGATGCTGGGTGACTGGTTATGGGAAAGGGAGGGCTTTCTTGGTGGCTCGGATGGTAAAGAATTCACCCACCCATGCAGGAGCTACGGGTTCCACTCCAGGGTTGGGAAGATCCCCTGGAGAAGGGAATGACCACCCACTCCAGTCTTCTTGCCTGGAGAATGCCACGGACAGAGGAACCTGGCAGGCTGCAGTCCATGGGGTCGCCAAGACTCAGAAGCGACTGAGTAACTTAGGACTAGAGAGGGGCTCATTCAGCTTCAAAGGTGGCCTTGTTTCTGCGCTGGCACTGTGTGCGGCTTGGGACAGGACAGGCTCCAAGCACAGGGTCATCACTGGCTTGCAGGATGGCTGAGCATGAAACAGGGCGTCTCTCCTCTATTTTCCTTGAAGAAAAGCACTAAATCTCCTCATGGTGGCATCAGAGCCTCGTGACTAACTGGGACCCTTTGTAAAATGACTGTTTAATGATATTAAATTCCTCTCTCGCCAAAATCCTTAAATATTGGCCCTCCTCCTGCTGCCTCTTTGGAGCAGTTTCTCAGAGCTATCTGGGGGTGCTGTCTCCTGGGCTGCAGTCCTAATCATGTCCCAAATAAAACTTAACCCACAACTCTCGAGTTGTTCATCTTTTTAGTTGACAAGGGGGATGCGGCGGAGAAGGGGCTGGGGGCTGCTAGCGTGGTTGCCATGGGATCCAGAGCCTAAGTGGGAGGGACGTGCCCCCTTGGGGCCGGCCCAGGCTGAGGAGGGGGACGGGATATCCCTGGGGGGTTGGAGAGGGCTGGTGGGCGTCCACCATGGGTTGGGTCCCCGAGGCAGTCCACTGTTGGCTTCTCTAATGCACACGTGGTCACTTTGACTTGAACCCACCCATGTTACACTCCCGTTCCCCCGTGGAACGTTCTCGAGCCAGAAAGACAGAGAGCCCTGACGCCTGGCTCCACACGCATGGGCCCTGAGGACAGAATCGGAGTGGAGCAGACCACAGAGGCCCACGTGCTTGATTCCATCTGGAGGAATCCTCCAAGCGGCCAGCCCATGGAGAAAGAAGCAACCCGGCGCTTTCACAGGCAGCGGAGGGGACGCTGGGGGACTGGTTATGGGAAAGGGAGGGCTTTCTTGGTGGCTCGGATGGTAAAGAATTCACCCACCCATGCAGGAGCTACGGGTTCCACTCCAGGGTTGGGAAGATCCCCTGGAGAAGGGAATGACCACCCACTCCAGTCTTCTTGCCTGGAGAATGCCACGGACAGAGGAACCTGGCAGGCTGCAGTCCATGGGGTCGCCAAGACTCAGAAGCGACTGAGTAACTTAGGACTAGAGAGGGGCTCATTCAGCTTCAAAGGTGGCCTTGTTTCTGCGCTGGCACTGTGTGCGGCTTGGGACAGGACAGGCTCCAAGCACAGGGTCATCACTGGCTTGCAGGATGGCTGAGCATGAAACAGGGGGGCGTCCCTCCTCCCTCAGGTCAGCGGTGAGGGGTCAGAGTCAGGAGGGGGCATCAGAGACCCTGCGGGAAGGAGTCCCCCGGCATGGCTGGCTCTCCACAAGGAATAAGGTCCCCGAGTCGACAGCAGGGGTGGGGGATCTCCCCTGGGGCACACAGAAGGGACCGCCCTGCCCACACCCGCGCATGGAACTAGTGACCCCCAGATGGAAGAGAAGAAACCGGTGCCTTGTCAAATGCAGACCATTGGTGGAGGCTGCTGCAGCAGCAGCTGCTCCCCTTTCCTGACCCCACCCACCACCTCCTTCCTCCAGGCTCAATGCTCAGGGCCCTCCTCCATGAGGCCCTCCAGCGGCCCCTCACAGCCAGGCTGAGAAATCATTCCTGCATCCCTGCATAGAGAGAGCTAAAGAGAGGTCTCTATGCAGGGTGAGTGGCAGCCAGGTATCCCTTCATCTCCCCTCTGGATAGAGAGAGCTAGAGGGGGATCTTTCTGTGCAGGGGGCAGCAGCGGCCTGGTGTCCCTTGGTCTCCCCCCTGCATATAGAAATCTGGTATGCAGACATCCTCCTGGCGTCAGGGGAGATGCCCTGTGGTCTCTCCACCTACAGAGAGTCATGTAGACAACTGTCCCGGCCCTGGGGGAGATAACCAGAGGTCTTTCTGCCCACGACCGCAGTGGATAAACCCACAGGTCTCTATGCCTGCAGACAGACGTGTAAACATACTTACCGGCCACCGAGAGGATGCCCAGATGTTTCTCTGCCCATAGAGAGACATGTAGACAGCTATCCCAGAGTCAGGGAAGATGCCAAGAGGACTCTGCCTGCAGAGAGACATGTAGACGTTTCTCCCAGCACATGTGTAAGGGTTAGGGAAAGGGGCAGGGCATAATTTTTTGAAAAGAATGATACAGCATAAGCCCATTAGAATCAAATGGGTCCAAGCTGGCAGAGCAGACCTTGATCCTCAGTCAGCAAGCTAAATGACACACCCAGAGGTGCCAAGACAGTTCCACCCCTCCCTAAAAGAGCTGGAATAATCCTCCCACTCATTAGCATACGGAATTACCCAGCCCATAAAAGCTGAGAACGCTGCAACGCCGTATTTTCGGGGTCACTGAATTCTCTCTGCGATGGCCCACACTCTGTCTGTGGAATATGCTTTCTCTGAATCTGAATAAATCCGTTTCTTACCTGTCACTTTGTCTCTCACTGAATCCTTCTCTACAAAGAGACATGAAGAACCTGAGCCTCAGTGGGTCCAGACGTTGGGTGAGTGTGAGACTAGGGTTTTGTCTGAGTTAAATTCCAGCCACATGGGTTCAAGTCCTAGACAGGGTTTTGGGCCAGGATTGAGGGCCGGTCACTTGGGTTCAAGTCCCAAGCAGGGTTTTGGCTGGGTTCAAGCCACAGCCACGTGGGTTCAAGTCTCAAGCAGGGTTTGATTAGGTTTGAGACCTGGGTTTAAGTCTCAAATCGAGGTAGAACACTTTCACATGGGATAGATGCCCAGAGGTGTCTGCCTGCAGAGAGCCATGTAAACATGTCTCCTGGCCCCAGCCACCACGCCCAGCAGTAAGACGCCTGCAGAAAGACCTGTAAACATTTCTCCTGGCACCAGGGGAAATGCCCAAAGATCTCTATATCCTCAGAGAGGTATGCAGACATCTCTCCCTGTCCTAGGTACATGACCAGAGGTCTCTCTGCCTGCAGAGAGACATGTAGACATCTCTCCCAACTTCTGGTGAGAGGTCCAGAGGTCTCTCTGGCCACAGAGAGACATATAGACATTTCTCCTGGCCACGGGGAAGATGCCCAGAGACCTCTCTCCCCGCAGGAAAACATGTAGACATCTCTCCCGGCACTGGTGCAGACGCCCGGTGTCTCATAGCCCTCAAAGGGACGTTTAGACGTCTTTCCCGGTGTTGGCGGAGATGCCTAGAAGTCTCTCTGCCCTCTAAGTAACATGTAGACATCACTCCTGGCATTGAGGGAAATGCCAAGAGGTTTCTCTGCCTGCAGAGAGACATGTACACATATATTTCAACTGTGGAAAACATGCACAGAGGTCTGCCTGCCCTCATAGAGACATGTAGACATCTCTCCCAGCCCCAGAGGAGAAGCCCAGAGATCTCGCTTCCCTCACAGAGACATGTAGACATCTTTCTAGAGTCGGGTGAGATGCCCAGAAGACTCTGCCCACCGAGAATCATGTAGACATGTATCCCAGCCCTGGGGTATGTGCATAGACGTCTCTCTGCCCAAAGGGAGACAAGTAGACATATCTACCGGTCCCGGGGTACATGCCCAGAGGTCTCTCTAATTGCATCTCCCCTGGCACATGGGGAGAGGTCCAGGAGATTCTATGACCACAGAGAGACACGGAGACATCTCTTCCAACCACGGGGTTGATACCCAGAGGACTTTCTTCCCACAAAGGGACATGGAGACATCTATCCTGGCCCAGAGGGTGAGGTCCAGACATCTCTCTGTCTGCAAAGAGACTTAGACATCTCTACCGGCCCTGGGGGACATGCCCAGAGTTTACTTTGCCTATAGACAGATCGAGATAAGACTCCCAACCTGGGGGGAGATGCCCAGAGGTATTTGTGCCCTCAGAGAGATATGTAAAGATCTCTCCCGGCCCTAGGTGAGATGTGCAGAGGTCTTCCTGCCCACAGAGAGACGTGTAGACATCTCCACCAACCCCTGGGGTGAAGTCCTGTGTCTCCCTACAAGGAGAGTCATGTAGATATCTCTCCCGGCCCCGGCAAAGAGGCCCAAAGGTCTCGCTGCCCTCAAAAAGACACGTAGACATCTTTCCCAGAGTCAAGGGAGATGCCCAGAGGTCTCTGCCCTCAGAGTGACATGTAGACATCACTCCTGGCGCGCAGGGAGATGTCCAGAATTCTCTTTGCCCAAAGAGACACACGTGAACATATATCCCGACCCGAAATATGCACAAAGGTCAATCTGCAAACAGAGATATGTGGACATCTCTCCTGGTGCCTGGGAAAATGCCATGAGGTCTCTCTATCCACAGAGAGACATGTAGACATCTCTTCCAACCACGGGGTTGATACCCAGAGGACTTTCTTCCCACAAAGGGACATGGAGACATCGATCCTGGCCCAGAGGGTGAGGTCCAGACATCTCTCTGTCTGCAAAGAGACTTAGACATCTCTACCGGCCCTGGGGGACATGCCCAGAGTTTACTTTGCCTATAGACAGATCGAGATAAGACTCCCAACCTGGGGGGAGATGCCCAGAGGTATTTGTGCCCTCAGAGAGATATGTAAAGATCTCTCCCGGCCCTAGGTGAGATGTGCAGAGGTCTTCCTGCCCACAGAGAGACGTGTAGACATCTCCACCAACCCCTGGGGTGAAGTCCTGTGTCTCCCTACAAGGAGAGTCATGTAGATATCTCTCCCGGCCCCGGCAAAGAGGCCCAAAGGTCTCGCTGCCCTCAAAAAGACACGTAGACATCTTTCCCAGAGTCAAGGGAGATGCCCAGAGGTCTCTGCCCTCAGAGTGACATGTAGACATCACTCCTGGCGCTCAGGGAGATGTCCAGAAGTCTCTTTGCCCAAAGAGACACACGTAGACATATATCCCGACCCGCGAAATATGCACAAAGGTCAATCTGCAAACAGAGAGATATGTGGACATCTCTCCTGGTGCCTGGGAAAATGCCATGAGGTCTCTCTATCCACAGAGAGACATGTAGACATCTCACCTGGCCCAGCAGAAGAGGTCCTGAGGTTTCTCTGCTGGCAGAGGGACATGCAGATTTCTCTCACATCCGCAAGGTAGATGTCCAGAGGTCTTCCTGCCTGCAGAGAGATATGTAGATGTCTCTCTAGCCCTGGAGGAGAGGTTGAGAAGTCTCTCCGCCCGCAGACTCCTTGCCCCCAGGGAAAGGTCCGGAGAGCTCTCTGCCTGCAGAGAAACATGTAGACATCCCTCCCGGAGTCGGGGGAGATGCCCAGAGGTCTCTTTGCCCACAGAGAGACACATAGGCATCTCTCTTGGCACCTGGGAAGAAGTGCAGAGGTTGCTTTGCCCATAGGGAGACATGTACACATAACTCCTGGCCCCAGCAGGGATGTCCAGAGGTCCCACTGCCCACAGAGAGACATGTAAACATCTCTGCCAGCCCTGGGGGGCATGACCAGTGATCTCTCTACCAGCAGAGAGACATGTAGATATCTCTCCCTGCATAGAGAGAGCTAGACAGAGATCTAACTATGCGGGGGGTAGCAGAGGCCCGGTGTCCCCCGTATACAACTGCATAGAGAGAGCTAGCGAGAGAGCTCTCTATGCAGCAGGGAGTGTTGGCCTGGTGTCCCACCGTCTCCCCTCGCCGACATAGAGAGTTCAAGAGAGAGATCTCTCTATGCCAGGGAGGAGCAGTGCCCTGATGTATACCTGTTTCTCCCCTGCATAGAGCACGAGAGCTAGATCTCTCTATGCAGAGGGGAACAGCAGCCTGGAGTTGCCCTGTCTTCCCGCTGCATGGAAAGAGACATGCAGACATCTCTCCCAGAGTCATGGGAGATGCCCAAAGGCCTCTTTGCCCACATACAGACATGTAGACATCACTCCTTGCCCCAGGTAAAGTCCAGAGGTCTCTCTGCCCACAGAGAGACATGTGGACATCTCTCCCGACACCTAGGGAATAGCCCAGTATCTTGTTGCCCACAGAGAGACATGTAGATGTCTCTCCTCACCCTGAGGGAGATGCTCAGAGGTCTCTCTGCCCACAGAGAGACATGTACACATATATCCCAGGCCCAGGGAACATGCCCAGAGGTCTCTCTGCCCACAGAGAGATATGTAGACATCTCTCCAGGCACCTGGGAAAATGCAATGAGGTCGGGCTTCCCCTGGTGGCCCAGTGGGTAAGGACACTGCCTTGCAGTGCAAGGGGCGCCGGTTCGATCTCTGGCCTGGGAAAATCCCACGTGCCGCGGAGCGGCTGGACTGATATGTCCAATTACCGAGCCAGAGCTCTGGAGCGCATGCGCCCAGAGCCGGCACTCTGCAACGACAGATGCCACCACGATGGGAGGCCCACAAGAGCCAAAGAACAAAGACGGATGAACATAGAGAAACGAAAGACCAATAGAAGTGGCCCGCCTGCTCCCCTCCCTCCCCAACCTGACCCCCGCCCAAAAATAAATAAATAAATAAATAAAAATGCCATGAGGTCACTCTATCCACAGAGAGACATGCAAATATCTCTCCCAGCTGCAGGGATAATGCCCAGAGGTTTTTCTGCCCACAGAGGTATATGTGGATGTCCTCCGTGGCCCTGGCAGGGAGGTGGAGAAGTCTCTCTGCCCGCAGAGATATGTAGAAATCTCCCCGACTCTGAGAAGTCCAGAGATCTCTCCGCCCATACGGAGAGATGCAGACATCACTCCTGGCCACGGCGAAGATGCCCAGAGGACTCTCTGCCCACAGACAGACAGGTAGACAACTGTCCCGGCCCCGGGGAAGATGCCCGGAAGTCTCGTAGACATCATTCCTGGTCCCAGGCAACATGCCCAGAGGTCTCTCTGTCCTGAGAGAGATATATAGACACTGTTCCTGGCCCCAAGGACATGCCCTGTGGTCTCTTTGCCCACAGAGAGACACGTGGACATCTATCACAGCCAAGGGAAACATGCCCAGAGGTCTCTCTGCCCGCAGAGACATGTACACATCTCTCCTGGGCCAGCGGTGAGGTTGAGTTCTGTCAGCCCACAGAGAGACATAGAGACGTCTCTTGCAGCCCCGGTGGAGAGGTCCAAAGGTTTCTGTGCCCAGAGACATGTAAACATCTTTACCGAACCCTCGTAGATGTCCAGAGGTCTCTGCACCTGCAGAGATATTGATATAGATATATAGGTATCCATATGCATAGAAACAGTTACAGACATATCTGTATGCATACATTTAGAGATATCTAAATGCATTGGGATAGATATTAAAGTATTTCTATGCATAGACGGATGTATGTACCTATCTATCTGCATACAGCCATATATAAGTAACCATATGCATAGAGGTAGATAAGCACATATCTATATGCATAGTGAGCCGTATAGATTTCCATCTGCCTAGATAGATATATCCATAGAAATATATACACACACTCCACAAAGGACCGAAGCCAAAGCCTCAGAGGGTCGTGAGAGACCATACACCCCTGAGCATCCACTGAAGTCTACAATGTCGCATGCCAAAAAGCCAGCACGTCTGGAGTAGAAATTTTCAGAATGAACTGAACAACACAATGAAACATACCTTTGGTACCAATGGGTCCTGACAGACCATACTGCCATGAACTGAAC